>CM031238.1:410768968-413168968 GCA_018340775.1 Taxus wallichiana var. yunnanensis | reverse complement strand
ATAGGAAATCAACTTCAGGTTATATTTTTCATCTTGGTCTGGACCTATCTTGTGGATAAGTAAGAAGTAAATTTTTGTTTCTCTCTCATCCATTGAGGAAGAGTATTATGCCACATGAGGAGTTGTGTGTGAAGTGATTTGGTTACGTCGCATTTTGGAAGATATGGGCATTCCTAAAGAAAATCCTCCCATCATTCACTGTGATAATCAAGGTGTGTTGAAGCTTGTGAAAAATCCATTTTTCCATGAGAGAATAAATAACATTGAGGTCAAATGTCACTACATTCGAGAACAAGTCTTGAACTATCACATCTAAATCTAATATTTCCAAACAAATGCTTAGATTGTAGATATACTCACCAAGTCTCTTGGCAAGGTGAAATTTGAATTTTTTTAGGGGTATATTTATAAAAAATGTATTAAGGGGGAATATTATAAAACAAATACATTTTCCTCTTCCATCGGTGACCATTCCACTTCGTTGGTTAGTATTGCTCTTCCGCATACTTTTCGTGTTTCACATGTCTCTTCGCATATTCCTCTTATCTATGGATTATATATATTCTCAAGTAGTTTTCTCATTTTATCATCAAATACAATTTCATTCATCTCTGCTCTTCCATTAGGAAACATAAAGTATATAGATCCTAGTTATTTTCCATTATATAGCTACAAAATCACACACTTACTATTACATTTATACCGCCAAGTATGTTATTTTATAAATGTATCTTGCGTAAGAAAATTCTTCACGATGGGTCATCCCCTAGTCCTATCGTCGGTTGGTAATTTTATCACTTTCCCGGCATAGTCTTCAATTGTCAACATTTTCGATTATCTATCAGTGCAGTCTTAGGTGACTTAATTTAGTCATTTGTCATCTCTATTCTTTGACTAGGGCACCTAAAAAGGTATTGGGGTGCCCGCCGCGCCTCAAACCTATTTTTAGGCACCTTGGTCTTGGAAGAACTTAGGATTGATTTTTTTTTACGGTCAATCTTTTTCATTTTCCCTCCCACTCCCCTAGGTACTAGTTGGCATGTCGGGTCATTAGTGTCAAAATTTGAGCAAGAGATCCCTATATAAACATAGCATACTCACTATCTTATGGGCGAGACTATCTACTATCAAGAGCTAGATATCTACTAAGGAAAAGGACTACATTTGGGCATCTTCTACATATACATCACAAAAACATAGGGGAAGATGGTTGTCTTTATTTTAGTCCATCCACCATTTGCATCTTACATATAGTTATTTCCCCTACTACTGGATCATCGACACTATGACACCCTAGGCACATAATTACACACACAATAAAACATAACTACATTGGAGTCCGGAATGTAGTGCCATGTTTATTTGTAATTCCACCATTATGGCATCTAAGGTCAGTTTGACCCCTTCATCTACATATTTCATTTTTAAGAGATTTGATGCTTTGTATGGGGTTTTGTAGGTAGTTCTTTATCACACAAATATAATGACATAAGAGAGGATATTACGACAACCGAGTGACCAAGACAAAGATATTGCAAAGACCCTGCAACACTATCGATTCATATCCCGAGTTTTTATGTAGACAAGAACACCCATAATATAGAACTAATCGCCCACGTACACCCCCAGAGTCCTCTCTTAGGCACCCCAGTCCAGACAAATCTTTATTCACCGTAATTCCTAGTAGTACCATCATTCTCTCGTATTGTCCACACATCATCCTGTCTAACCCCGTATGCAACAAGGTTACGTTATTTTTAGATTAGTACCTTATCCGTTCTATTTCCATTATTTCATTTAATTTAAAATATCAAATAAAATTATTTAGCATTTACATTGCATTTATATCAGTTATTCCATTGTTGTTACTAGTTTAGATTAACATATAAAATTCCTATTTTAGTTAATCATTTTGGTGAACCCGTCTTTTAGAATACATTTCCCTAGGATCCGATAAACCCTAATGGCTAAGAGTATTTCATATTCTTCACCCATCATGTCTCATTTTAGTGTCAACCCTATCTATGATGAGGCTATCATTGTTGAGCTTAAATCTCTATATAGTACTCTTGTCACTACACTCGATCATATAAAACAACAAGTTCAAGATGGCCTACAACATGTGCCTACTCATTTTGAATATTATCCTATAGGAATTAGCATTGTTGACGATCCAATAGCCTTTACTCGTTGTACTCCATGTTATACGGCTACTTGTGATCCGCCTTCTAATATTTCATAGGAAACATTAGATGATTCTCTTATTGATTACTTTCTTGGTATTGACACTCGTTCACATGTGCATACTTATTCTTCTTCTACTGCAGCCACTAATATAGTTACTTCTCATGAATTTATCACTTCTAAAATTTCTTCGCAAGATACATCCCCTCCTATTTTACATGCTCCTTCATATTATGTTGATGATCCTATTGATAGTGTTCTTAGTGATATCCTCATTTCTGAGTCTCTATCAGATACTGGTGAGGCACTTGATGGTCATGATTCTCCTTCTTTCCATATTGTTGAGTGTGACTCACCTACTCCATTGATTATCTTCTCCTGAGATCACATCTAGCACTATGCATGAGTCACCACCATCTATTACTTCTTCTTCTCCTATTGTTTCATCTCCTCTTAGTACATCTACTTCTATAGAGGTTTATCCATTGATTACTTCACCTATTAAGGATGTTTATGATGCTAGTCCAACCATTGCTATAGATATTCCATCTATTTCTCCTACTATATCTTCCTCGGCACCTACTACTAGTGTTCCCTTAGCATCAGACCCTTCTCCATCACCTTTGGATATCCCTATGATCACTCATAATGGAAAATTACAACCACTTAACACATTATTTCAATCCCCCACCATCCCTTCACAAGATAGCCTTTCTTAGGGACATTATCATTTATGAGTCTCTATCAGATACTGGTGAGGCACTTGATGGTCATGATTATCCTTCTTTCCATACTGTCGAGTGTGACTCATCTACTCCATTACTATCTTCTCCTGAGATCGCATCTAGCACTATGCATGAGTCACCACCATCTATTACTTCTTTTTCTCCTACAGTTTCATCTCCTTTTAGTACATATACTTCTATAGATGTTTCTCCATTAGTTAATTCACCTATTAAGGATGCTTATGATGCTATTCCAACCATTCCTATGAATATTCCATCTATTTCTCATAATATATCTTCTTTAGCACATACTACTAGTGTGCCCTTAGCATTAGACCCTTCTCCATCACCTTTGGATATCCCTATGATCACTCACAATGGAAAATTATAACCACTTAACACATTATTTCCATCCCCACTATCCTGCATAGGATATATTTTTTCTCATGCATTTCGTAGGATAGTTACAATCTCAGGTTCAGTCTCTCACTTTAGAAAGTAGGGCTTATTATGCTTCCATTGATAACAATTCATTACATGGAAATATGGTCCCTAAGAAGATTCATAATTCTACATTCCCTCATGATTTCATCATGCCTACTTTTACATGTTTTTATGGTATGGGTGACCCTCATATTCATCTTCTACATTATTGTAGGGTTATGGCCTCTTATTCTAATGATAGATTATTACTTAAGGCCTTTCACTATAGTATTTCCGATGAGGCATTACAATGGTACACTCATCTCCCCTTTGGGTCCATTAGTAATTTCTATGACATGGAGGATGCCTTCCTCCATCAGTTTATAATCAACAATGGCCCTAAAGTTACTTATGACTAGTTACCTACTCTACATCAAGGCTCCATTGAACCTATCAAGGATTATATTTTATAATTTAATTCTTGTATGCATCAATGCAAGTATTTCAACCTACGCTTCTTTAGAAGCAATTTATTTTCTATCGTGGCCTTATTCCTCCACTCAAGAAACGATTATAGTATGATACATGTGATTCATTCATTATTCTATGCTATAATGTTATTGACTTAGAACAATATCTTCTCTCAACACACGTTCTAGATCCTCCACCTATCACTACAGTTGTTTCTTCATCTAGTTCTACACCATTACCTTTAGTTGAGCATCCTACACAATCTCCACCTTTTCCTCACAAGAAAAGAAAACAAGCTTACCCACTTCACCAAAAAATCATACTCCTTCTGGGACTGCAATAAGCTACTCCTCCTACCACTCCACCTAGGTCATGTGTTCCTTTGCACTTCTCTCACCATGCTCAATCACATGATGTGCTATGTATATTACTCAATGAGCGATTAATTAGTTTACCTTCCAACTAACATCATCTGCAACACCGATTACAACATCGATGACCATTATTGTAATTATCATCATATAAATGGCCATAAAGACAATGATTGTCTTGCCCTTTAGGATAGATTGCAACAATTAGAGGATAAAGGAATCATCTCCTTTGGTTCTCACCCACGTGAGTGATCCATATCTCCTCTACCTCATCATAGTGTTTCTACTACAGTTGAGTCATATCCTATATATGGTGCTCAGTTATGACACATCCACCATAACATGTTATTCATGTGTATTCTCCACCACATCCACCTCATCTATCACATTCACGCTTCCATCACATAAATATACTACTTCACATTGGTTACCACAGTACTCCACTCTCACACATCCCACCATAGCTCCATATGACATTCAGTTCGGTTCATACAATCATGTTGCTTCCATTCCACATGCTTCCACCACTCCACACCGCTTGACTTTGGTAGGTGATTACTATCACCTTACCTCTTGATGATGCACTTGTTTTCTTATAGTTCTTAAACAATTTTTGAGGGTTTTCTTTAAGAACCTTTCATCACACGTCCCATCATTCATCTCACTCAAATCAATCATTTCTCAATGACACACTCTTACTTTTCACAGTTCATTCTTGATGTTGAGGGATCTTAATTAAATGAACCTAATCATCCATACACTAGGGGAAATCTCTAATTTTCCCCTTCCCACTCATTGCACTAACATATTACGATTACATTCCATTATTATGACACACATTCATTACAACACATCATTTTAGTCATCATACATCATCTCTCTTTACATTTACTTTACTATCATCATCATACTAACTATGTGTCACACATTCTATTTACTAAAAATTTAACTTAACTCATCACATTATATTTTTCATCATTACATGAATATTACATCAACTAGTACTAACAATTCACAAATACATCACAACTATTTCAAAAATAAGTTATACAACATCCATACACTATAAAATAAGATCAATCATATATTAATCACATGTGTCCATACACGTAAAATACAAATGTCACCGGGGAAACTCCCCTACATCATATACAATCATGATAATCACACCTCATCATCACTATCGGTCTCGGAGTACAAGGAGAGCCCTAGAACTAGATGTCTTACCACCAACTCGATGTCATTGTCTATGGCATCAATGCCTCTCCACTTGCCTACGCAACAGGGGGTATTCTCCATAGGTTGCTCCGAAACCGACATTGTAAGTACACATACCAAACAAACACATCTGTGCTTTGGGGACTACCACCCAACACCTCTCTAGCTTGGCAAGTCTCCTATCGTGTGTCATCCCTCTTAGATAGAAAAATAGTACAAGTGGTTGCCACTATGGCCACGAGCTCAAAAAAATCAACATGCTCACCCGTTATATCATCCACTTGCTTAAGTATGGCTCCACCAAGAATATTGGTCAACAAATTTTACGTCAAGGTGCAAATGGATGTGTTGACTATCAAGGACCAATACGTATCACTTACAAACACAAATAACACAATGCATTAGACAACCATCACTATAACATACGCCAACAAAAACATACATAACACAACCATACATGGATATGTACGCTCCGCTATCACTACTACCACAACTTTAGGGGCATGTGATTCTCCCTCCTCCTCTTCCTACATATGGTTACCCTGATGTACCTACAAATACTGGCAACAACAATACCCATCGGTGTGTTTCCCACCATGTGCGGCACTCCTTTGTCTACCAACATTGTTTGATTCTACTATCTCTATCATTGCATCTACATCATCCGGCTTGAACAATCTAGCTACTTTGTTATGGGCACTTGGTCTCACTCCCACCATCCTCGGTGCCCTAATATCTCTCAACCATATATATGGCTCTGGGGGCACATCCTGAGCCATACCAAACAAATGTGATACCCTCTTCATCTGGAAGAGCTCTGCCACACCTGGAAATATATCCTCTAGCCACATCATCCTCCGAACCCACCGTAGCTCTACTACATTCTCGGGCCATCCTTTGTAGTCATGGTATGGCCTCCATACAACTACCTTGGGCCCCATCCTATCTATCAATGCCATAAAGGTATTAGTATCCATCTTGCGACCGTGAATTTTAACCCACCTCCTCACGTATATCTCGGGCCTAACCCACTCCGCTTGGGGCCCCCAACTTACCTCAACACTATTATATGCTCATATACCCATACAAGTAATAGTGTGGTGGCTCATATCCCACCACCATGCTCATCATGAGTAAAGTGGTACAAATCTATGTATAAATGGGCCAACACACATCATGCCCATGCATACCTAGTACTCTCCTCCTCTATACGGTGGCATATATCATGCATCTTATATAAGATGCCTACACCTCCTCCCTCCTCTATTATAGATGACACAATCATAACTACTATATACTTCTAGAACCACGGAACATTGGACCTCGAATAACATCTAGACTAATATGATCCTTAGCAGTGTGTTTAAGTCCCTACAAAAATTTTCTCGAATCTCGCATCTAGCTATCTATGTCCTCCAATGGCATAACATCTACCCTATCACCAACAACAAGAAACCATAATATATGATACACGTCCTTTAATGTCGTAGTCATCTCCTCTTGCGAAACTAGAAGGTACATGTGTCTGCACACCATCTCTCACATAGTGCAATCAACATTGGAATATCATGGGGCACATCACCAATTTTTGCTATGTGTCGTAGGCGAGAACGAGCCATCACATCCCAATCCTCATCATAAAAACCTATACCAAGTAACATGCTCAAATGGTGACCTTAATGGAACTCCCTCGAGTGGATATTATTATTGCAAAATCACACCACCCCCAAATGAGTTCTATAGATCTGATTTTCTAAGGAAGAGTAATTTGGTGTGATCCACATAAAATTGAACTTTCCCAAGGTGTGGGACCTTGCAAAGTGGAAAATCTCTCCAGATTAAAGATTAGTTCCTATTCCTTTGTTTAGGTGCATATGTGAGAACTTGCAGAGGATCTATCTCTATACCTAATCTAAAATTTGCCAAGGAGACAGGGATAAAAATGGATATTAGAAATAATAATTGATTAAAACTATAAGGTGATGCATGAAAGGAATGATGAACATTAGTTTTGCTGATAGACACAAACCAACAAAATACATACAATAATCAAGAATGATAACCGATTTATAATGAAAGACCATATGCGCAAGCGTGATGACAAAAAGGATCTAAAATTGATCACAACGTGTTTTATTGCTCTTCATATTGATACAATGCATTACAAAATAGCCGTAAGGCAAGAATATACTGTAATTTTAATGGAAGGCATGAACTCCATGAATTCCTTTCTTTAGAAGGAAAAGGGAGCCTCGCAAAACAAAAGAATGCCCAACCTTTTACAATGAATCCCGCCCCTATATTTATAGATTCAATCAGAGAGGAGAAAGAGAGGGAGAAGTGGGAAAATCAGGTTGAAGCTCAACCACTACTATTAATGCCTCTGAAAAAATATGCCCCCAAATCTATCTTTACTGCATCAATCCTTGGTTTGGCACCTTGAAGGAAGAGGAAACGGCGAAACAGATCGAATCCGATCTAGTTGTTGAGGCAAGGAGATCCTGTATTAAATGTCTGAAGACATTTCTCCATTTTTCACCTACCAAGGCCTAAGAAAAATGAATTTTTATCTTTCCATGGTGTAGAAGATGTCGAGACACTTCCAACGGTGTCAAATTTGTAATATTTTGAGCCCTAAGTTGAAATATATGCCCCTTCAAATTTTGTATCGAATCCATACAAATGGGTGGGAAAACAATTTGAAAAATGGGTCCCCTTTTGATATGGGACACGTGGCAGCCAGATTAGAGAAAAATCAAGCTTGTAGGTCCGCAATTTATCTTTTTCCCCTTTTCATAAAAATGTAAAACTCAAAAAACTCCCGCTGCCCCGAAGCTCCTCCTGGACAAATGGTGCCCTTTGGTTGGTTGGGGAGATGCGCTTCAATTTTGTCTCTATGCCTTTTTGTCAAAAGGAAAATTTTCACCTTTTCCTCCGATGCCCCGCTTTGGCCTTGACTCGGGCCCAAATGCTGACTTTTTCCTTTGGGCGGAGTTACGGCCCATTTTACAACTTTTTAGCTAAATATTTTGCTTGGCGGGGCATATCTCTTGACCTGGGACACGCGAATCCTGGTGCTTGTTTGGGCTTCCTTTTTTATTCATCTTTGGAGAATCTCCGTTAGGACACGTGGTTATTTCTGCTTCCTCCTTCATACTTTTCGATTTCAGACCTTTCCTGAATTGTTTTGAACCCGAGGAATTCAGATCTTCGTTGTTTCTTCCCCTTTCTTGTTCCTGGTTCCTCTACAGCACTACCCCTTCTTTTCTGACCCTTTTATTCCATTGTTGGGTCCTTCTGCAACTTGGAAAATGGATTTAAGACATGGAAACGGCTCGATAGAGTCGTTTCTTTTACACAGGGTCCTTTAGTCTCTCTCAGCCCCCGCCACTCCATTGTTGAATCCTTTTGTGACCAATTTGCAAATATGAACGAGCTTTCTCAGGTTCTTTCTATGCGGGGTCATGACTGATCCATATTCAGCCCGGGGCAAAATATGGATAGTAATTTGGCAACTCACAGGGGTGTCTCTGCTAGATGAAAAGACCAATTGCCTTGTCATATCCATTGGGCATGGAGTCAAGAATAATGGTCTGATACTAATTCTACCTCTGATTCACAAGCCCAGTTGTTTGCACTCTCAATTTTCATAAGAAATCTTGAAATGAAGGTTTCTGAGAGTAGAAAATTGTTTTGACCTGGGCTTCATCTGTTTCTCTGAATGGACTACACAAGAGCAACAAAACAACACCACAACTATCTAAAAATTTGAAATCATACATGCTCCAAATAGAACATGCAGAGTGTGCAAAGCACTTAGGAGAAAATCAACCTACACTACAACAATGCGATGTGCACAAGCACTTAGAGGAAAGAGAAACTAAAATAATATACAGGGTGAGAACTTCCCCTTCAGTAGCAGTGTTTAAGATAGATTCCATTTATTGGAATCTGTAATTCCTCTCCATCCAACGTAGACAATTGGAAATCATTGCTACTTTTGCATCTTGTGACCATATAGGGGCCACTCCAGATGGCATTGAACTTGGAATGCCTTCCTGGTTTTCTTGATCTGCATCCCATTTCAAAACCAGGTCTCCTTCCTGGAAGGTCCTTATTTTTGCCTTCTTGTCAAAGCATCTCTTGATTGAGGCCCGATTCTTCTCTACTTTGCGCATGGAGTGCATGCTCTCTAGTTTCTTCTAATTCTATCAGATCCACATACCTGGCCTCCATTGGTTCAAATTCATACATCTCTAGCTTCTTCACGAGCTCCAATGCTGGTAACTCTAGTGATATAGGCAACACTACCTCTTTTCCATATACAAGCTTGAATAGAGAGCTACCTGTAGATATTTTGGGCATTATCCTATCAGCCCATAAGGCTGATTTGAGCTTTATGTGCTAGGTTCTCTGATTCTCATCAAGATTTCTTTTGATGATCTTTAGCAGGTTCTTGTTTGTGGACTCAGTTTGGCCATTACCTTGAGGGTAATAGTTTGATGAATTTTTCAAGTAAGTCCCATTTTTAACAATCCATCCTATGAATGCCAATGCATTGTCTGATATGATGGTGGTTAACACTCCAAATCTAGTCACTATCCCTTCATAGAAATATAGTATACTAGACTAATTAGCTTCCTTGAGTGTCACTGCCTCGGTCCACTTGGTGAAATAATTTGTTGTTGTCAAAATCCATTTGTGGCCTTGGCTTGAATTTGGATTGATGACTCCAATGAAGTCCAATCCCCATTGCATGAAAGGTTGGTCGACTGAGATTGGGTGCAATGGAAGTGCTACTAGCCTTTCTTTTCCTTTGAAGAATGCACAATTCTTGCACCTTTTGATCCATGCATAGCAGTCACTAAACACTCTAGGCCAATAATAACCTACCTTCATGATCTTGAGTGTTGTCACCCTTGGAGAAAAATGGCCTCCAACTGCTTCAACATGGAATTCTTATAACACTCTCTGAACTTGATCTGTCTCAATGCATCTCAACAGAATGTCATTGATGTCTCTCTTGAACAAGACACCATCAATGAGAACATATGGGATGGCCTGTAGTCTGAAATGTCTCCTTTTTTATTTATTCATCCCATGGGGACACAGGCCTGTCTGAAGGAAGTGTGCCATGTCTTGAGTCCAACAAGGAGTAGGTACATCATCATTTCCTTCCTCTTGATTATTCTGTAGAATAAAAATAACCTCCTTTTCATTGTTTGCTTCATCTTGTTGACTTGAGGCTAGTTGTTCACACAACCCCTTCCCACGGACCAGCTTGGTGACCTTGATCTCAATGTCATATTCCATGACATGAGTGATCCATCCTGCATGTTTCTCATTCAGATCCTTGCTAAGAAGGAATTATTTAACTCCCGCATGGGAGACCAACAATTGGATTTTATTATTTGACACCAGATGCTTAAACTTCTTTAATCCCCTGATTACTATCAGGACTTTCTTTTCAATGAAGGATTATCTCACTTCATAGTCTTCTAGACCTTGACTGAAGAAAGCAATTGGCTATTTTGTACCTTCTTTGTTCTACTGAACTAAGATTGTAAAAATCATCTTACTACCACCAAAGGCATATAGTATGAAGTATTTAGAGAAATCTGGATTCACAAGAGTTGGGGCTTGTGATATAGCTTCTTTGAATGGCCTCAAAGCTCACCTTTCCTTCACTTTCCACCTGAATTCTAAGCTCTTCTTCAACATCAACGTTATTGGCTTAACAAGGGCAGCAAAGTTTGGTACAAACCTGCAGACAAAATTGATTTTTCCCAGGAAGCTTTGAAGAGATTTCTTGTGGCTTGCAATGGCAATGCTCTTATTGCTTCAACTCTCTCTAGGTCAATTGCCAATCCTTCCTTTGATACAATATGGCCTAGAAGCCTGCCCTCATGGGCCAAGAATATGCATTTTTTAGGGTTCAATGATACCCCAAAACTCCTGCATCTTTGAAACACCTGCCTTAGGTGGAAAAGGTGGTCTGCTGCATTTTTAGAAAACATCGTAATGTCATCTAGATAGATCAGTACTATTTTGTTGATCAGTCCTTTGAATTCCATATCCATTTCCCTTTGAAAAGTGGCTCCAACATTGGACAATCCAAATGGCATTTTTTTGTAGGCATAGGTGCCCCATTTGGTGGTGAAAGTTGTTTTGAACTAATCATCTTCTTTCACCATGATCTAGTTGTACCCTGAGTAGCCATCTAGGAGGGATAATATCTTTGACCTAGACACCACTTGCAAGATCTACTCCATTAAAGGGAGTGGGCAATGGTCTTTCAGGGAGGCTTCGTTCAAGTCTCGAAAATCTACACATAATCTAATCTCTCCATTTTTCTTCCTGAATAGGACTAGGTTTGTAACCCAACTTGAGTGTTTGATTGGGAATATGATACTTGCCTCTATCAGCTTGTTTAGCTCTTTCTTCATCAGAGGCTCAATGTGTGGGTTGATTGGTCTCTACTTTTTCCTGATGGGCTGAGCAGCTGGATCTAGTTTGATTGTGTGTTGTGCTAGCTTTGGATTGAACCCTTTTAGGTCTTCATAGCTCCAAGCAAACACATATGTAAATTCTTAGCAAATTTGTATGAATTCATACCTTTCTTGCTTGGTGGCCACTTTGCCAATTTGAAGTGTTTTGTCTTCTCCAACTGGGATTGACTCTGAATCTTCTCCTTTGATCTGTATGTTAGCCTTTTCTTTTCTAAACTGATCATTAGGATTGAAGATAGACTCCAATGTCACTAAGCCTTTGGGAAGCTTGTTTGTATGCAACTGTACTATTTGATTCCCGTATTGCTTCTCTATTCTACTTTGATTTCTAGCTGAGAATTCAGCTTCTTCTTGCAAAAATTAATGATCTATTGATCATTCTCGAACACTTACCAACATGTGTTGTTATTTGGCACTTGCTAGCCTCACAACTATATGGATATGTGGTTGTTCTTTGTCTCTTTTGATGTTATCAACCACATTAAACATTTCTCCAATCTGCAAGCATATCAGTAGCTTCATTTTCCTTCCTGGGTATGGAAACAATGTTGAAGGCCTCAAAATCCTCCATGAGATCCCATACCCTACTCTTGTAGTTCTTGAGTAGGTCATTCTTGACAGAATTAAGTCCTCTGATTTGATTGGCAATCAGTTCACTATCACCAAACACTTGCAAGTTCTTGATTCCTAGCTTCCTTGCCCAATGAATACCATGGACCAAAGCCTCATATTCAGCAGTGTTATTTGAGCAAGAAAATTGAAATCTGAAGGCTAAATAATATTTCATACCTTTGGGGGACACAATCATAGCTCCTCCTCTAGCTCCTTATCTACTCCTTGAGCCATCAAAGAAAAATTTCCATACCTCATTGTCATCTTTATATTTTGGCTTAATTAGGTCAGGAAGAGGATGATTCTCTTCATGTAGACAGTAGACACCTAGCTCAGATTCTTCCATCTCCTTATAGGGGTCAAAAGCATGTCTTTTTTGGCCCACTCATCGAGAGTCAAGTATGGGATACATCCCACCTTGGTATCTACTTCACAAGTGCTTAGGAGGTCTTCTTGATCAAAATCTAAGTAGTTGGCATTGATTGGGCTAGGCACATAAGATTCAATATGATAATCAGCAATGGGCTCAAATTTGATTGTGGCCTTTTCCCCATACCTTGTTCTAAAGAGCATATGTGACCAATCAATAGATAGATAGCCTCCAATTTTGGCAGTGAAGTCCCTGGACAAACAAAAAGAAAATGTGGTGGAAAATCTATGATTGATACGTTCTACAAAATAGTCACATTGGGGTAGGCATGCAGAGTGAGGCTTAGATCCTTGATGATTCCAACAGTTTTCACCATTGTCCCATCTAATTGCACTACCCCTCTAGAGATGACTTCATATTGGAGACCCAGTTGATCAGCTATTTTCTTGGGCATTACAAAACTACTTTCCCCAGAATCAATCATACAATTGTGCACCAATTTGTCTCCAATAATCAATGAAACATAGAATGGAGGAGGTCTCAGGTTCTTACCTTGTTGTTCTCGATGGTTTTCCCCATGTTGAGCTATATTGGTAAGCACTTTCTCTTGCTAGTTAGGGGTGTGATTTGAGCTTGACCAATTTTGTATAGTAGTCTGCAATAGATCCCTCTACCCTGGAATGGCCAGTGACTCCCATAGTGAAATGTTCACACTTATCCTCTTCATTTGCTCAATGATGTTGAATGAGCTATCCTTTTGCTGCCCCTTCCCAGGCACATTTTTCTCTTGCACCTGGGTTGTTACAACCGGTGCCTGAGTAGGTCTGGAAGGTGGCTTGGATTGAATTTGCACATTGGGAGTTGTATTTTGAATGCCAATACCTTGTTGAGTGATGGAGGGTTGAGGATCACCTGAGCTTGGTGAATGTCCTTCTCTAATATTTCTCCTCTTACACAATGTATTGGCAACTATACTTTGAGGAGTCTGATTCATTCCATAGAAGTCTTCAGCCTACTAATTGACAAGCATAGTTTCATTTGGGGGTCCCTCTTCTGAGCTCCTTGCTGCTTGACTTTCTTCATGGCTAGGTTCTTGTGACACACCAATAGTTTACACCATCAGATCCTGATTTAATGCACCATTGAAGCACATCGACTGATTATGTGGTTGATTACATGGGAAACACCATTCATACTCTTGTGCCATGTTATTTTGTGCTGGAACCAATCCCCTTGATGTTGAAACTATGTTTGGGTCATATGACCTGAAAGGTCTAGCAACTTGAGGTTTCCCTTGGTGTTGACTTTGATTTATAGCCTGGGTTGGTGGTCTATTTTACTGATATGGGGGTCTGGCCTGATACTGAGCCTGGGGCTGATATGGCCTAGAACTCTGAGCCTACTATCTTTTGATGGTTACTAGCTCATTTCCCAGGTTTTGTAGTTGTTTCATCACTTCCTGAAGCTCCTTTGAGGTGTTAGATGATGAAGTGGAGGCTTCAACTGAACTTTGACTCTTGGGGTGGGTATAGGAGCTAATGTGGGTGTTTGGCTGGTACCTGGGTTTCCTAACTCAGGGTAAAGGGGCATGGATGGCCTAGGGGTAAGTTTTCCAGCCTGAATCAAATGGTTCTCAGCTCCTATGGAAAGGTTATAGGCTACAGGTAAGGTTGTGCCCCCCATTGACTAAATCATCAAAGAAATATCAAAATTTAAATCCCTAAGAAAGTATAAGAAGGCACCTTCATTAGTGGGCTTTACTACTATTGGAATCTTGTCCCAAGTCCATGGAAATATGAAGTTGAAATCCATCAGTTGCTCAGTTTGGGCTCTCTTGATTGTTGTCAATTTCTCTAACAAAGACAAGTTATCACCTTTTTCTCCAAACTAGTTGTGAAGAGTTATGCACAACTGGTTATAGTTTTAAATAGACTCTGCTTCAAGACTCCTAAACCATTGTGAAGCTTTACCTTTGAGTGAAGAGGCTAGAAACTTGACTGCAATATCCATCTCATGGATCTCGTGGATTGTACAAACATTCCTTGGACATGGTCACCAAGAGAAGTCTAGTTTTCCCCAGTGAAATATGGGATGCTCTTTAATGTTACAATCGGGACCGGATTTTGTGCATTCAGGGTGAGTGGGCTATTGCTAGTGAAGTTGACATAAGGATTTGGCTGAGCCATTCTAATCAGCCTGAGTACCCTTCTTGTTTGAAAGAACGACCTACTGGGAGGAGGTATTGATAAGGATCTTTTGGGGGAGATGGAGACCTCTGGGCTCTTCTTTTTTTCCTTCGTCTAGAGACAAGTGTATGTGTACAAACTATCCTTCCTCTCTTGTTCTAGACCTTGTTTGTATCCTTCTCATGAACTTGCTTAGAATATTGAAACTAATGGATTTGTTTCTTTTGGAGTTTCTAGATGTAAAATTTTAAAACTTCTTAAAAGTTAAAATCACAACAAGTGCACATCAATCTTACTGTAATAAGATGGAGACTTCTCTGTCCCACCGAGCATGCCAAAACTGTTAGTGCAAAATCACAGCACCCCCAAATGAGTTCTATAGATCTACTTTTCTAAGGTAGAGTCATTTGGTGTGATCCGCATAACATTGAACTTTCCCCAAGGTGTGGGACCTTACAAATGGAAAAGATCTCTAGATTAAAGGTTGGTTCCTATTCCTCTGTTTAGGTGCATACGTGAGAACTTGCAGAGGATCTATCTCTATACCTAATCTAAAATTTTCCAAGGAGATAGGGATAAAAAGGATATAAGAAATAAGAAATGACTAAACTACAAGGTGATGCACTGAAGGAATGATGAACATTAGTTTTGTTGATAGACACAAACCAAAAAAATACATACAATAATCAAGCATAGATAACCAAATTTATAATGAAAGACCAGATGTGAGAAGAAGAGACAGAAAGGATCTAGAATCGATCACAACGTGTTTTATTTCTCTGCAGATTGATACAATGCATTACAAAATAGCCAGGAGGCAAGAACATACTGCAATTTTAATGGAAGGCCTGAACTCCATGAATTCCTTTGCTAGAAGGAAAAGGGAGCCTGTAAAACAAAATAATGTCCAACCCTTTACAATGAATCCCGCCCCTGTATTTATAGATTCAATCAGAGAGGAGAAAGAGAGGGAGAAGTGGGAAAAGTAGGTTGAATCTCAACCACTATTGTTAATGCCTTTGATAAAAGCTTCCCCAAATTCATCTTTATTACATCAATCCTTGGTTCGACGCCTTGTAGGAAGAGGAAACAGTGGGACAGATCAAATCGGATCTAGTTGTTGAGGCAAGGAGATCCTGCATTGAAGGCCTGAAGACTTTTCTCCATTTTTCACCTACTAGGGCCTGAGAAAAATAAATTTTTATCTTTCCATGGTGTAGAAGACATCGAGACGCTTCCAACATTGTTAGATTTTGCAATATTTTGAGCCTTGATTTGAAAGATATGCCCCTTCAAAGTTTGTATCGAATCCATACAAATGGGTGGGAAAACAGTTTGAAAAATGGGTCCCCTTTTGATATGGGACACATGGTAGCCATATTAGAGCAAAAATCGGGCTTGCAAGTCCGTAATTTATATTTTTTCCCCTTTTCGTAAAAAATGCAAAACTTAGAAAACTCCCACGGCCCCGAAGCTCTGCCGACACATGGCGCCCTTTGGTTGGTTAGGGAGATGCACTTCAATTTTGTCTCTGTGCCTTTTTGTCAAAAGGAAAATTTTCACCTTTCTCGACTTTTTCCTTTGCATGGAGTTGTGGCCCATTTTGTAACTTTTTAGCTAAATCATTTACTTAGTGGGGCATATCTCTTGACCTGGGACACGTGGCAGCTGTCACTCATTTGGGCTTCCTTTTTGGATTCATCTTTGGAGAAGCACCATTAGGACACATGGTTCTTTCTACCGCCTCCCTATACTTAGTCGATTTTAGACATTTTCTGAACTATTTTGAACCTGAGGACTTTGGATCTTCACCGTTTCTTCCCCTTTCTTGGTCCTAGTTCCTCTACAGCATTGCCCTTTCTTTTATGACCTTTCTATTCTATTGTTGGGTCCTTCTACAACTTGGAAAATGGATTTAAGACATGGAAACGGCTCGATAGAGTTGTTTCTCTTACACATGGTTCTTTAGTCTCTCTCGGCCCCCGCCACTCCATTGTTGAATCCTTTTGTGACCAATTTGTTAGTATGAATGATATTTCTCAGTTTATTTCTATGCGAGGTCGTGACTGATCCAATATCTGGCCCGGGGGTGAACTATGGATAACATATATCCCTCTCCATAATGTAAAACAACAACAAATGCCGCATTAGAACACTTGACAAGTACAAGTACACATGCTTATCACATCAATATACATTACATATCTCATTTTCCATCACTCTAGACCAAGTATACACATTCTCGGACCACGGCACCCAAATACAAGACCGGGCGCCTGTAAGTAAGACACTAGCACCTAGTTTTGGGTGCTCCTGTACCAAGTGTCACTAGCGCCCTCACTGCTATTGTCTAGGTCCAAAATGTTGAGAAAATTAAAATTGTCAAAATTACAAAAATTCACTGAAAATGACTCATATACCATACATTTTTTGAGAAACATTGCACTTACAAACTCTGCAATCATACGTGATGCTACAACGGTCACTACCCTCTCAAATCGACTAGGACATGCTACTCTCACTTGTGGCATTTTTCTCACCTCGTGCTCACTCTCACAATCACGTAAACAACAAATAAAGTGACTAATTATTTTTTCACTTTACTATTTATAGTTCCTTTTTCACCTACATTACTATAGTCATTACTTCATCCACATTTTCACAAGTAATACACACTAAACCGTCTTCATCATATCTTAAGCGTGATTCTACTTTGAATATCACCCTAGCTGTGGTGTTCTTTACAAAATTCCACCTACCACTATACTTTACACATTATTCTCATATTTTCTCTCTTTGACATTTTTTTCTATATGACTTATCCACATTCTTGCAATTTTTACCACTTTCCACACATCAGCTATACTTTCGGCTTAACGTTCATTATTCTTATCACTTCCCCTTTCTCCAAAACGGGGGCATATCATTGGGGTAATCCTATAATTCCCCTTATATAACCATGCATTTAAAACACTACCAATGCAACAATCTAAAATAGTTACTAGTTCACAAGTACGACATCTCACCATTAATTCCCCCTAATGACCTAATCTGGGGGCAACAAATATACAAAAATTTTATATAACATTTCATCACTTCCCCCTAATGACCTAACCTGGGGGAAATAAATGATTAAAAACCTTTCCATGTGTTCATTCACTAATTTCTATTGATTCCCCCTAATGACCTAATCTGGGGGCAACTAGCGTAAAACCTCTCCACGAGTAATCAATCAATCAATTAACACTTTCAAATTTCTAACAATAAAAAACATATAATTCAATAAAATGAAATGTAAATGTTGGTTGTTAAAATTGCACCCGCATCTCGAGATATGGAAAAATTGAGTTGTTTGTGACAATAATGGAACCATCCTCAAGTTGTGGGACCTTGCGCACTTGGGAAGGATCTCTAGAGAAGGCCGGTTCCTCTATCTAATTCTACTGCTACTACTATACCTAGTGATGAAAGGGAAACTAAGCTAATAATGCCAATGGACCAAGGATAGAAGGATAACATGAAAGGAAACTACACTAACATGTGATATCACTAGAAAAGAGGGATGAACACTATCAAATCTGAGAAAAATGAAATAAAATATGTGAAAGAAGGCTAGCCACATGTAGCATGACTTAAAACATATTTACCATATCATTTTCATGGAACACAACTAAATAAGGAGTTGCAAGGGACGTAAAGTGGAACAACATGCACACAATGCAATAGAAAAGGTGAGAAGAAGAAGAAGAAATGCAAACATGTTAGGATAGAGAATAGTCACAAAATAATTCTTCTATTACTTCCAGAAATGCACAAAGATAATACAATGGCAAAAGAGGTCGATATCCACATGCAAGAGCCAGATCTAGAGATTTACAGCTTAGAATACAAAAAAGATGAAGTCCTTATCAAAGATGTGTAAGGATTCAAAGTATCCAACCTTAAGAATGAGCCCACTTCTTACATTTATAAATGAATCCATGAAAGAAAAAGAGAAGAAGGAGGGAAATTTTGAATTTGAAATGAAACCACCAAATAGAAGCATTCAATGCTTGTAAATCTACCTGTAATTCTATCAAATTCACTTCCTTAGGAGAAGGAAAGAGGACAGATCATATCAATTCGAGTGGTTGGATCAATTAGCTTTGCTCAACAATGCTCGAAATATATTTTCACATTTTTCACCTACCAGATCCACCAAGAATTTGAATTTTAAAGTGTAGCACTATAGCCTACATCATCAACTATCAAACAAGTCTAGGCATGCACTAATCCTAGCTCTGTAGCAAAAGATACAGTTGTTAGAAGTTTTTCGTAGTCTTCACCGCACACAAAACATGTGGCGCACACGGATTGGCTGAAAGGATGGCCAACTATGCAAATGTTTTGTCATTTCTTCCACTTGTATTTCATTGATTTTTGTAAGGATCTGGTGCCCTATTGGCGCGCTTTGATCAAGTTGCATGTGGCACACTCGAGCATGTTAGAATGACATAGAGGAGGACGTAAAGGTATGTGTGTGGAAGAAAAGAGTGTGGGAAGAAGGTAGAAGGAAGGCACACATGACGCATGTGGGGAAATGAGGAAAATTGGTCAAAAGAGAATACATGGTCAAGGTGTAACCATTACAAGATGATGTGTGGGCACACAAGAGGGCCGTACTTAGCTGATTGAAGCAAGTGTGAGGAACGTGTGTAGGGAAAACAAATCCTAGAAATAAGTTGAACGCGTAGAAGATGAAACAAATTGGAAAAGGAAAGGAAGGGAAGAAGTGGAACTATGTAAAAGGCGTGTGAGAAAAGAAGGGAATGTGCTAAGGGAACTTGAGATTGTGCAACCTTGTAATGAAGATCTCAGAGCCATAAGATGTATACAAGTTACCCAAATAAATAAGAAAGTTATTTGGATAACCATTTTGGCAACTTTCTGGGTCGTCTTCTTGTTAGATGAAGGAGATCAGTAGCCTAAAGCATCCACTGGGCATGGAGTCTATCATGTAATCATGAAATTATGATATGAAACTTTGAAGAACTACCCCTTGAAATCACTTGAAGGATCATTTCTTGAATCTATTCTCAATCCTTTAAGCTGCTTTGGAAATTGTCGAAAAATATCAACATCCTAGAAGAAACAAAAGAGTGTGTTCGGAAGCACATGAAAGGAAAGAACTATGTACAAATAAACAATGTGTGCGCAAAGTGCACTTGGAGGAATTGAAACTACTTTAATATATAAAGAATTATGAAACAAACTTAACGGAAGGGATTGAGATAGATCCCCTTTCTTGGTATTTTCTGCACACCTCCATCAAGATGAGTTAACTCAAAAGAGTTAGCCTATTTTAATGAACTACGATGTATGGGCCACTCCAGAGTGCATCAAACTTTGAATGACACCCTAGTTTAGCTCTTTCAGCATCCCATTTTATAAATAAATCCCCAACTTTGAAAGCTTGGGCCTAGCCTTTCTGTAAAACCATTTCTTTGTTTCTTGTTAGTGTTTCACTAGATTGGTCATGGTAGAGTTCCTTAATTCTTCAAGATTAACTAGCTCTTCCATTTTGATTTCTCTCTGGTTTGTGCCTTCAAATTCTAGCTATTAGGTAAGCACCAATGAGTTTAATTGTAGCGTAAAAGGAAGAGTAGCCTCCTTGCCACAAACAATATTGTAAGGCAAAGTTCTTATTTGCTTTTTAACTATGATTCTATCTTCCCAGAGCGCATGTGAGACCTTTGTATGCCACTATCTTTGGTTGATGTTCATTGTGCACTTCATGATTCTGATCAGGTGTTCTTATTTGTTGATTCTACCAAACCATTTCCTTGGGGGTAATAGTTGGAATAAGTTTTCAGATAAATGCCCAAATTTAGAGCCCAATCAGTTATTTTGGTTCCAAGGAAGAATTTTTCATTATTATAGATAATGGTTTGAGGAGTACCAAACCTTGTGACTATACCTTGAAGACAATCAAGGAAGACTGACTCGATTGATTCCTTGAATGCAACAACTTTTATCCATTTGGTGAAATAATATGTAGTTGTCAAGACCTACTTGTGTCTAGCACTTAGAGGTGGATTAATCATGCCTATGAAATTGAGACCCCATTGCAAAAATTTTGATCTACCCGAATTGGTCGGAGGGGAAGCACTCAATCTCTTCTTTCTTACAAATAAATCGCATTCCTTGTATTTTATGACCCACTTGTGCACATCCACAAATAGAGTAGGCCAAAATATACATGTCATTATGATCTTCATTGTTGTATTTTTGGCAAAGAAGTTTCCACAAGAGAATCCATCATGAAATTATGCTAACACTTTTTCAGTATGCACGATGTTGATACATCTTAACAACACACCATCAAGATTCCTTTTGAAGAGAAGTCCATCGATCGAAGCATAAGGGATAGATTATAACCTCAAATGTCTTCTCTTTGCATTGTTTAAGCTAGGAGGTTATGTGCCCTCAGAAAGGAATGTGATCATGTCCTTCATCCAGCCCGCACACCAGAAATATATTCTCGCTCAAGTTTTGCACCCTCACTCGGAAGGTCCTCATCCAAAAACAATAAATCCTCATGCTCATTATGCGCATCTTCAGCGATCTTCTTACAGAGTGCCCTTCCTCTTACCATTTTTGTGGCTTTGATAGGCACATCATATTCCATGATTTTTGTCACCCATCACGCCCTCTTTTCACGGATCTCTACTCTCATGATGAAGTCTCTAACAAGAGTGGGAGAATAAAACCTTAATACGATTCGTGGTGAGCATACTTTCGAATTTCTTGAGTGCACACATGATGGCGAAGACCTATTTCTCCATGTGACTATATTTTAATTCATAATCCTTTAGCGTATGGCTGAAGAAAGCCATTGGTTGTTCTAACCCTTGTTAATTTTCCTATGTTATCACAACAGCAACACTTACATCAGCGCCATAAGCATAAAGGATAAAATCCTTGGAATAATCCAGGTTGATGAGTGTTGGCACACAAGAAATTTCTTGCTTGATTTTTTGAATCTTTCTCTTCCTTCTACTATCCACTTGAAGGTCTGTCCTTTTTGAGCATCAGGGTGATGGGTCAAATCAGTCCTGCAAAGTTAGGGATAAAACACCAAACAAAATTAATCTTACCAATGAAGTATTGTAAGGATTTTTGTGCGCTTGTAGGGAAAGGGCTAGGATGGAGGAAACACGCTTAGGATCAATTGTGATGCCATCCTTTGAAACCACATGGCCCAAAAGCTTTCCCTGTGCTACTATAAAATTACACTTCTTGGGGTTGAGAGACTTCCCAAATTTTCAACATCTCTCAAAGACTTTCTCCAAGTGTGTCATATGATCCTCACTCTTCTTTGAGAAGATTTTTATGTCATCAAGGTAAACCAAGATGAACTCATTGATGTAACCTTTGAAGGCAATATCCATGGTGTGTTGAAATGTTGTGCCTACATTTGATAGACCAAAGGGCATTTTCTGATATGCATATGTTCCCCACTTGGTTGTAAACACTATTTTGAATTGATCCTCTTCCTTGACTAGGATCTAATTGAAACTCTGAATACCCATCTAACATTGAGAATATTTACGCATCGGCCATAGTTTGTAGAATCTACTCCATTGAAGGCAAAGGATAATTATCCTTTAGAGATGCCTTGTTCAAATATCTAAAATCAACACAAAGTTTGATTTCACTGTTCTTCAAGTTAATGAGGTCCCGAATTATTTTGACTTTTCTAAATTTTTTGGTCGAGGAGGTGGCTCTGCACAGAGTAGACCTGATGTACGCATAGGTCAACCTAGGATCCCCCATGCCCCAAAACCCCCACTGCCTTCAATTATCCCTCCTACAGTGAAAGAGGTTGTGGAGATTGATACATTGCATGCATTGAGGGAGCTCACTGACACTCTGACCCAGCATAGTGACCAGATTACATCTGGTGATGTTGGTGGAGGCACCAGTTCTAGCACACCACACCACTGTGGATCATGTGGTGCCGTATGCACTACGGGTGAGACATCATTTGCTGGTTCACATGATTTCTTTTCTATAGATGAGATGTTGGGGAATGTTTTTGGAATTGGTGCCACTGATATTGGTCTTTCATAGGTAAATTTCAAATAAATATAAATAATATATATATATATATATATATACAATAGTTTAATTCACATGTTTGAGATTTTAATATATATATATATATATATATTTGATTGTACGTCATGTACATACATGTAAAAAACTAATTTTTTATTTTATTTTAAATAGCAAGAGCCGGTGAAGGAAACATCCAGATCGACATGCTAGCTACTACAGTTGGGCATGTTTCAAATGTAAGTTTCAAGTTGTACAAACTTACATTTTTAATTTCATTTGATTGCACTAGATTATTATTATAATGTTTCATGTGTATGTTGTACATATTAATATGTTTCTCTTTTATACACAGGAGCCTGACGGGTCATCATCTGCTCTGGGAACTAAGGCTACTGGCACGCCTCACATGAGTTTTACGCAGGTTAGTAAATCTCTTTACACTTTGTTTCTAATTACTGGAATTTCATGTGAATTACATGCTTTGGACCTCTCGTTATGTGGTGCACAAATCATGTATATTTTAATATTGATTTGTACATGTTTTTTGTATAGCTTATGACTGCAAGAGAGACTCCTCCATATATGCAAACCGTGGAGGTTCTTATAGATACTTTGTCATAGATCTCGAGATCCACTAACGAGGTACAATTTTTCAAATTTATTAAATTTTGGAGGTTCATTATTTCTTATTACTTAAATCTACAATATCAAATTTTGTATGTATGTGAAATATTTAATTTGAAAATTAATTATTTGTATGTAGCTTACCCTCATGAGTCTATTATTGTCCCTATGATGCGTCAACAACAAATTGATAGGGATCATGACATTGCGGTAAGATTTCACATGCATTTTAACTAAATTGTACAATTTTCTAAATTTTGAATGTATTTTAAAATTTTGGGTTTTAAAAACTTGTTGTTTATGAATGTGCGGAGTTCGGTTGCAGGCATGCTTAGAGACACCTAGGACCACACGGATGAAATCTGTAGTGGCATCTCCCTCCACTACATCAACAGGTCGTGGACGTGCTACTTCTAGCAGGGCGAAGAGAGGGAAGATGTTTCATGAGTAGATTCATAGTCCACCTGGTATATATATATATATATATATATATATATGGGCCATCTGGTCCTAGTGAACATGTTTCTTCATATAGTCCATTGTATATATATAGCCTTTTGCGACCGCATGTGGTCCCATATGTACATTATGACACACTTAGTTTGAGATGTACACATACATTATGAACTTATGTATATATTTTCAGAGACGTGCATCTGGAGCACACTTTTTTTGATTCTTATATATCCATGTGTGTTGGTTTTCATAATGATAAATCTAAACTATATATGTTTGATTTGATTTCATTGCATGTATGATATCCTTCTATGTATGTTTTCATAACCATTTAAATTAGTTCTCTGATATGTATGTTTGATTTAAATATTTAATCATGTCTTCTTGTATTTGGATTGAGATGAAATTTTTCATTAGATTAGGTATTTTCATATGGTTTCCTGCTTCAAATTTCAAGTGTTTTCGATCTCTAGAATTGCAAGGATCTAAAAAGGCAAGTTTTTTCTCTAAAATTTTAAATGGGATGCTATAAAAAATTAGGGTACCAATGGAAAATATTTTTATATCATCTTCAAGGATTTCATGAGTAGAAGTTATGGTTAAAATTGTAGGGGAAATGGAGCAAAAATGAAGGAGATATGAGCAAAAATGTGATTTTTGCAATAGGGTTTCTTGAAAATTTAGTAGCATAACTAAATACTAGCAACAATGAAGGAAAATGAAATATTAAAAAGGGATTAAAAAAATGGCTAAGTGTATGTTTATACTCACCTCTTAACATTAACCTAGCTAACTCACCTTCTAACTCATCCTTGACCATTCTGGATTAACCCGGGTTACATGGCATGACAGGGTAGGGTTACAAGCCTTAAGTGACAAAGGGACTTAAAGGGGTGATAATGTGAGAAGCAGTTAAGTATTCATGAGATGGGGCAACATAATCAAGTTGGGGTGCTGAGGAATTGAATACCTAGTGAGAATGTTACAAGCCTTAAGTGACGAAAGGGAGAGATTTCATGTGGTGGTGCATTCT
This sequence comes from Taxus wallichiana var. yunnanensis, assembly GCA_018340775.1. Taxonomy (NCBI): domain Eukaryota; kingdom Viridiplantae; phylum Streptophyta; class Pinopsida; order Cupressales; family Taxaceae; genus Taxus; species Taxus wallichiana. The sequence goes on along the minus strand of CM031238.1, from coordinate 413,143,686 downwards.
GATGTCCCAAGTTGAAAAGGGTAAAAATTTGACAGTAAGCCCTTATTAGTATTCTTAGGTTCCACCCATCGCATGAAGAATCAACTCATGTCTTCCTTCGTAAAAGATATTGAATGATGAGGCTTTTCCATAGACCATCTTGTTGAATCTGGAAACTACAAATGAAACTTTCTCATCTTCCAAGATGTTCACATGATCCAATGTGTTGAGTCAATTCTCATAAATGGCATTGATATTTCCACATTAACTAAAATATTTTTCATTTAACTCTTCATAGGATTCTAGAGATATAACCTATGATCTCTACAAGGGCTGAACTAAAGTATTGACTATTGAAGGAAAGTGTCACAAATATTTTCCTGAACCAATTCTTAAAATTTGAATCCTGAAGATTCTTCATGTGGAATTATTCTCCTTGAGATGAGTACCAAGCTCATGCATTCTTGTGCCAAGATCTTCCAAAAAATTTGATACATTCTCCTCATGGGATTCAAAATCAGAAATGGCTTCTTTTAGAGCATCAAACCTCTAGGTGATAGTATGGGACAAAATGTCATACAAGTTCTCTGAGTCAGATGAAAACACACCTAAGCTCACCAAGGAATGAGAATCAAAATTATTCATCTCACTTGCAAATGGGAGATTATTTTCCCAATGGAATTTATCTTTCTTGATCTCAACTCTATTCCTATTGATTTTCAAAAATATGACCAAGAACAATCTAAACAAAGAGATAATATCAGGAAATAGATCATGTTCCCTTTTTCAAGGATCATGCTCACCCAATGGTCACATGTCCTTCTTTGCAGTATGAATGCTTGATCTTGCTTGATGGACTGGGGGGTTGAAGTTTCAGATGGGAGACATTGCTTCAATTTGAGGTAGAGATGATTAATCTCATGCAATCAATGATGGAACTTATGAATAAAAGGTCCTCACACATGTGTTCCCTTAATTGTTTGATGATTTACTTATACTCCTAATTCTGTGTCTAGTGATCTGTGATGAAGAATCCTATTACAATGTAAAAATAATGAGCATGTAAGCACATAGCTGGGGTAGTAGAGGATGGAGAGAGATCACCACAACAACATAGCTCAAGAGAGCAAAGCAAGGACAGTGATGAAGCAGGTCTAAGAGGACAGAGGAAAGTCCAAAGAGAACAAGAGAGATGGAAGGTAAACAAGTGACATTGAATGTTTTGAGTCCTAGGAAATGAACGGAGGCGAGGAGTGAGAATTCATGCCTCAGGATGTCATGGCACCAAACCAAATGTGCCAAAGACGTCGGGTGGCCAGGTGAACGCTAGAGGAGGCGGTGTTTTGGTGTAAGACAAGGTCGTTACTTCTGGGCTACTTCATTCGGCGTAGTCCCTTAAGAGCCCCGAGACCAAAATATCGCTCAACTTCGACGGTGACTGTCTACTCAAACTCCGTGGCACCTAGAGATGCCTCATCTAATATGACACCTTGGCATAGGGACCCTCTACAAAAGACTCTCAATTTTTTCCTTCTCATTTTGGTGCTCTCGCTGCCCTATTGTTTGCAAACGCGCGAAATAGTGCAGTTGGAGCCAGTGATTGGTTGTCAAACGCTATATTTTGTAAACAGTGGGTCGTGGCACCAAGATGACTATGCTGGCACATCCAGTGGCCAGGTGAATGCTAGAGGAGGTAGTTTTTGTGCATGACAAGGTCGTTGCTTCCGGGCTACTTCGTTTGGGCGTAGTCCCTTAAGAGCCCTGAGACCAAAATATCGTTCAACTTCAACGGGTGACTACTCGGACTCCATGGCACCTAGAGATGGCTCATCTGATCCGACACCTTGGCATAGGGACCCTCTACAAAATCCTCTCTCGGTTTTTTCCTTCTCATTTTGGTGCTCTCGCTGCCCTATTGTTTGCAAACATGCGAAATAGTGCAGTTGGAGCCAGTGATTGGTTGTCAAATGCTATATTTTGTAAATGGTGGGTCATGGCACCAAACCGACTGCACCGACACATCCGAGTGGCTAGGTGAACGCTAGAGGTGGTGGTGTTTCGGTGCGCGGCAAGGTCATTGCTTTCGGGATACTTCGCTTACGCGTAGTCCCTTAAGAGCCCTGAGACAAAAATATCATTCAACTTCGACGCGTGACTACTTAGACTCCGTGGCACCTAGAGATGGCTCATCTAATATGACACCTCGGCGTAGGGAGCCTCTACAAAAGTGTCTCTCAGTTTTCCCTTCTCATTTTGGTGCTCTCACTACCCTATTGTTTGCAAACACGCAAAATAGTGCAGTGAGCAAAGTGTAAGGTTGCCAAACGCTATATTTTACAAACGGTGGATCGTGGCACCGAACGACTGCCCGCATATCTAGGTGGCCAGGTGAATGCTATAGGAGGTGGTGTTTCGGTGCACGACAAGGTCGTTGCTTTCGGCTACTTCGTTTCGGGCGTAGTCCCTTAAGAGCCCTGAGACCAAAATATCGTTCAACTTTGATAGGTGACTACTCACTCAAGTGGCACCTAGAGACATCTCATCCGATCCGACACCTCGATGAAGGGACCTTGTACAAAAGCCTCTCTCAGTTTTTTCCTTATCATTCGGTGCTCTCGCTGCCCCATTGTTTGCAAACACACGAAATAGTGCAGTTGAAACCGGTGATTGGTTGTCAACTGCTATATTTTACAAATGGTGGATCGTGGCACCGAACCGACTAAGTTGGCATGTTCAAGTGGCTAGGTGAATGCTAGAGGAGGTGGTTTTTCAGTGTGGGACAAGGTTGTTGCTTCTGGGCTATTTTGTTAAGGCGTAGTCCCTTAAGAGCCCTGAGACCAAAATATCGTTCAACTTCGACGGGTGAATACTCAGACTCTATGGCATGTAGAGATGCCTCGTCTATCTAAACCTCAAAGCATAAGGACCCTTTACAAAATTCTCTCTCAGTTTTTTCCTTTTTATTTTGGTGCTCTCGTTGTCCTATTGTTTGCAAACGCGCGTAAAATAGTGCGCTTAAAGCCATGATTGGTTGTCAAATGCTATAATTTACAAACGGTGGGTCATGGAACCGAATCGACTGCGCTGACATGTATGGGTGGCTAGGTGAATGCTAGTGGAGGTGGTGTTTTGGTGCCCGATAAAGGTCATTGCTTCCGGCTACTTCTTCTTCGAGCATAGTCCCTTAAGAGCCCTGAGACCAAAATATCATTCAACTTCGACGGGTGACTACTTGGACTCCGTGGCACCTAGAGACGGCTCGTCTAATCCAACACCTCAGCATAGGGACCCTTTAAAAAAGCATCTCTCAGTTTTTTCCTTCTCATTTCGATGCTCTCTGCTGCCTATTATTTTCAAATGCGTGAAATAGTGCAGTTGGAGATAGTGTAAGGTTGTCAAATGCTATATTTTATAAACGGTGGGTCATGCCACCAAACCGACTACACCGGCACATCCAGTGGCCAGGTGAATGCTAGAGGAGGTGGTTTTTTGGTGCGCGACAAGGTCGTTGCTTCCGGGCTACTTTGTTCGGGCGTAGTCCCTTAAGAGCCCTGAGACAAAAATATCATTCAACTTCGATGGGTGACTACTCGAACTCCGTGGCACCTAGAGATGCCTTGTCTGATCCGACACCTCGGTGTAGGGACCCTCTAAAAACCTCTCTTGGTTTTTTTCCTTCTCATTTTGGTGCTCTCGCTGCCCTATTGCTTGCAAACGCGCAAAATAGTGCAGTTGGAGCCAGTGTAAGGTTGTCAAACGCTATATTTTGCAAACGGTGGGTTGTGGCACCAAACCGACTACATCGGCACATCTAGGTGGCTAGGTGAACACTAGAGGAGGTGGTGTTTGGTGCGTGACAAGGTCTTTGATTCCGGGCTACTTCGTTCGCGTAGTCCCTTAAGAGCCCTGAGACCAAAATATCGTTCAACTTTGACAGGTGACTACTCGGACTCATGGCACCTAGAGATGTCTCGTCTGATCCAACACCTTGACGTAGGGACCCTCTACAAAATCCTCTCTCATTTTTTTCCTTCTCATTTCGGTGCTCTTGCTTCCCTATTGTTTGCAAACACGTGAAATAATGCAGTTGGAGCCAGTGATTGGTTGTCAAACGCTATATTTTGCAAACAGTGGATCATGGCACCGAACCACTATGTCGGAACATTTGAGTGGCCAGGTGAATGCTAGTGGAGGTGGTTTTTCGGTGCGCGACAAGGTCGTTGCTTTGGCTACTTTGTTCGGGCGTAGTCCCTAAAGAGCCCCGAGATCAAAATATCATTCAACTTTGACAGTGACTACTCGGACTCCATGGCACCTAGAGATGTCTCGTCTTATCCAACATGTTGATGAAGGGACCATGTACAAAAGCCTCTCTCGGTTTTTTCCTTTTCATTTTGGTGATCTCGTTGCTCTATTGTTTGCAAACACGCGAAATAGTGCAATGAGCCAGTGAATTGATTGGTCACAAACGCTATATTTTGAAAACAAGGTGGATCGTGGCACCAACTAACTACTTCGAACATCCGGGTGGCAAGGTGAATGCTAGAGGAGGTGGTGGTTTTGGTGCAGCTGCGCGATAAGGTCGTTGCTTCCGGCTACTTCGTTCGGTGTAGTCCCTTAAGAGCCCTTAGACCAAAATATCGCTCAACTTCGACGGTGACTACTCAAACTCTATGGCATGGAGAGATTCTTCATCCGATCCAACACCTCGGTGTAGGGACCCTTTACAAAATTCTCTCTCGGTTTTTTTCTTCTTATTTCGGTGCTCTCACTTTGCCCTACCGTTTGCAAACACGTGAAATAGTGCAATTGGAGCCAAGATTGGTTGTTAAACACTATATTTTACAAACGGTGGGTCGTGGAGCCAAACCTACTACGCGCGACATGTATGGGTGGCCAAGTGAATGCTAGAGGAGGCAAGAGTGTTTTGTGTGCGAAAGGTCGTTGCTTCGGGCTACTTCGCTCGGTGTAGTCCCTTAAGAGCCTTGAGACCAAAATATCGTTCAACTTCGACGGGTGACTACTCAAACTCCGTGGCACCTAGAGACAGCCTTGTCTCGATCCAAAACCTCAATGTAGGGACCCTACAAAATCCTCTCTTAGTTTTTTCCTTCTCATTTTGGTGCTCTCGCTTCCTATTAATTGCAAACGCGTGAAATAGTGCAGTTTGAGCCGGTGATTAGTTGTCAAAACACTATATTTTGTAAACGGTGGGTCAGGGCAGAAAAACCAACTGTACCGACACATCTAGGTGGCTAGGTGAATGTTAGAGGAGGTGGTGTTTTGGTGCGTGACAAGGTCATTGCTTCCAAGCTACTTCGTTCGGGCGTAGTCCCTTAAGAGCCCTGAGACCAAAATATCGTTCAACTTCGACGAGTGACTACTCGGACTCCGTGGCACCTAGAGATGCCTCATCTAATCTGAAACCTTAGCATAGGGACCCTCTATAATAGCCTCTCTTGGTTTTTTCCTTCTCATTTCGGTGCTCTCGCTACCCTATTGTTTGCAAACATGTGAAATAGTGCAGTTTGAGCCAGTGTAAGGTTGTCAAACGCTATATTTTACAAATGGTGGGTCATGGCACTAAACCAACTGCTACCTGCACATCTAGGTGGCTTGGTGAATGCTAAAGGAGGTGGTGTTTTGGTATGCGACAAGGTCATTGCTTGCGGGCTACTTTGTTCGGGCGTAGTCCCTTAAGATTCTTGAGACCAAAATATTGTTCAACTTTGACGGGTGACTACTCAAACTCCGTGGCACCTAGAGACACCTCATTTGATCCAACACCTCAGCATAAGGACCCTCTAAAAAAACATCTCTCAGTTTTTTCCTTCTCATTTGGGTGCTCTCGCTGCCCTATTTTTTGTAAACCTACGAAATAGTGTTGTTGGAGCCAATGTAAGGTGTTCAAACGCTATAGTTTGCAAATGGTGGGTCGTGGCACCGAACCGACTACGCCGGCACTTCTAGGTGGCTAGGTGAATACTAGAGGAGGTGGTTTTTGGTGCGTGACACAAGGTCATTGCTTCGGCTACTTCGTTCGGGCATAGCCCTAAAGAGCCCCGAGACTAAAATATCATTCAACTTCAACGGTTGACTACTCGAACTCCGTGGCACCTAGAGAGACGTCTCATTTAATTCAAAACCTCGAGAAGGGACCCTCTACAAAATCCTCTCTCGTTTTTTCTTCTCATTTTGGTGCTCTCGATGCCATATTGTTTGTAAATACATGAAATAGTGCAATTGGAGCAAGTGATTGGTTGTCAAACGCTATATTTTGCAAACGGTGTGTCGTGGCACCGAATCGACTACGTTGGCACATCTGGGTGGCTAGGTCAACACTAGAGGAGGTGGTGTTTTGGTGCGCGACAAGGTCGTTGCTTCCGGCTACTTCGCTTCGGCGTAGTTCGTTAAGAGCCCTGAGACCAAAATATCGTTCAACTTCAAAGGTTGACTACTCAGACTCCGTGGCACCTAGAGATGGCTCGTCTAATCTAACACCTCGGCATAGGGACCCTCTACAAAAGCCTCTCTTAGTTTTTTCCTTCTCATTTAGGTGCTCTCACTGCCCTATTGTTTGCAAATGTGTAAAATAGTGCAGTTGGAGCCAATGATTGGTTGTCAAACACTATATTTTTCAAACGGTGTGTCGTGGCACTGAACCGACTGCGCCGGAATGTCTGGGTGGCCAGGTGAATACTAGAGGAGGTGGTTTTTGGTTCGTGACAAGGTCGGTGCTTCTGAGCTACTTCGTTCGGGCGTAGTCCGTTAAGAGCCCTGAGACCAAAATATCGTTCAACTTCAATGGGTGACTACTCAAACTCCGTGGCACCTAGAGATGCTTTGTCTGATCCAAAACCTCGGTGTAGAGACCCTCTACAATAGCCTCTCTTAGTTTTTTCCTTCTCATTTTGGTGCTCTCGCTGCCCTATTGTTTGCAAACGTGTGAAATAGTGTAATTTGAGCCAGTGTAAGGTTGTCAAACGCTATATTTTGCAAACGGTGGGTCATGGCACCGAAATGACTACGCCAAAACATCCAGGTTACTAGGTAAATGTTAGAGGAGGTGGTGTTTTGGTGTGTGACAAGGTCATTGCTTCCGAGCTACTTCGTTCGGGCGTAGTCCCTTAAGAGCCCTGAGACTAAAATATCGTTCAACTTCGACGGGTGACTACTCGGACTCCGTGGCACCTAGAGATGGCTCATCTGATCCGACACCTCAGCATAGGGACCCTATACAAAAGCCTCTCTCAGTTTTTTCCTTCTCATTTCGGTGCTCTCGCTGCCCTATTGTTTGCAAACGAGTGAAATAGTGAGGTTGGAGCTAGTGATTAGGTTAGGTTGTCAAATGCTATATTTTGCAAACAGTTGATCGTGGCACCAAACCGATCACACAAGACATCATCTAGTGTCTAGGTGAATGCTAGAGGAGGTGGTTTTTGGTGCGTGACAAGGTCGTTGCTTCTGGGCTACTTCGTTCGGGCGTAGTCTGTTAAGAGCCCTGAGACCAAAATATCGTTCAACTTCGACGGGTGACTACTCGACTCTATGGCACATAGAGATGCCTCGTCCGATCCAAAACCTTGGGTAGGGACCCGTTAAAAATTCTCTCTCGGTTTTTTCCTTCTCATTTTGGTGCTCTCGCTGCCCTATTGTTTGCAAACGTGTGAAATAGTGCAGTTGGAGCCAATGATTGGTTGTCAAACGCTATATTTTGCAAATGGTGGGTCATGGAACCAAACCGACTACGCCAACATGTATGGGTGGCCAAGTGAATGCTAGAGGAGGTAGTGTTTTAGTGCGTGACAAGGTCATTGCTTCCGGCTACTTCGTTCGGGCGTAGTCCCTTAAGAGCCCTGAGACCAAAATATCGTTCAACTTTGATGGGTGACTACTCGGACTCCGTGGCACCTAGAGATGGCTCATCTGATCCGACACCTTAGCATAGGGACCCTCTACAAAAGCCTCTCTCATTTTTTTCCTTCTCATTTTGGTGCTCTCACTGCCCTATTGTTTGCAAACGCGCGAAATAGTGCAGTTGGAGCTAGTGATTGGTTATCAAACACTATATTTTGCAAATGGTGGGTCGTGGCACCAACCGTATGCACCGGCACATCTAGGTGGCTAGGTGAATGATAGAGGAGGTGGTGTTTTGGTGCATGACAAGGTCGTTGCTTCCGGGCTACTTTATTCGGGCGTAGTCCCTTAAGAGCCCTGAGACCAAAATATCATTCAACTTTGACGAGTGACTACTCGGACTCCGTGGCACCTAGAGATACCTCATCTAATCCAACACCTTAGCGTAGGGACCTTCTACAATAGCCTCTATAGGTTTTTTCCTTCTCATTTCGGTGCTCTCACCCCCTATTGTTTGCAAACGTGTGAAATAGTGCAGTTTGAGACAGTGTAAGTTTGTCAAACACTCTATTTTACAAACGGTGGGTCGTGGCACTAAATCGACTGCATTGGCACATCTAGGTGGCCAGTGAATGCTAGAGGAGGTGGTGTTTTGATGTGTGACAAGGTCTTTGCTTCTAGGCTACTTTGTTCGGGCGTAGTCCCCGAAGATCCCCGAGACCAAAATATTATTCAACTTCGACGGGTGACTACTTGGACTTTGTGGCACCTAGAGATGCCTCGTCTGATCCAAAACCTTGGCGTAGGGACCCTCTACAAAAATCCTCTCTTTGTTTTTTCCTTCTCATTTTTGTGCTCTCGCTACCCTATTGTTTGCAAACGCATGAAATAGTGTAGTTGGAGCCAGTGTAAGGTTGTCAAACACTATATTTTGCAAACGGTTGGTCATGGCACCGAACCGACTACGCCAGCATGTCTAGGTGGCCAGGTGAACACTTGAGGAGGTGGTTTTTTTATGCGTGATAAGGTCGTTTCTTCCGAGCTACTTCGTTCGGGCGTAGTCCCTTAAGAGCCCTGAGACCAAAATATCGTTCAACTTCGACATGTGACTACTTAGACTCCATGGCACCTAGAGATGTCTCATATGATCTAACACCTCAGAGAAGAGACCCTCTACAAAATCCTCTCTTGGTTTTTTCCTTCTCATTTTGGTGCTCTCGCTGCCCTATTGTTTGTAAATGCGTGAAATAGTGTAGTTGGAGCCAGTGATTGGTTGTCAAACGCTATATTTTCTAAATGGTGTGTCGTGGCACCGAATCGACTATGTCATAACATCCGGGTGGCCAAGTGAATGCTAGAGAGGTGGTGTTTCGGTGCACGCGACAGGTCATTGCTTCCGTGCTACTTTGTTCGGGTGTAGTCTCTTAAGAGCCCTGAGAGAAAAATATCGTTCAACTTCAACGAGTGACTTCTCGGACTCCATGGCACCTAGAGATGGCTCGTCTAATCCGACACCTTGGCATAGGGACCCTCTACAAAATCCTCTCTCAGTTTTTTCCTTCTCATTTCGGTGCTCTCATTGCCCTATTGTTTGCAAATGCGCGAAAGAGTGCAGTTGGAGCCAGTGATTGGTTGTCAAACACTATATTTTTCAAATGGTGGGTCATGGCACCAAACTTACTACACTGGCATGTCTAGGTGGCCAAGTGAACCCTAGAGGAGGTGGTGTTTTGGTGCGCAACAAGGTCGTTGCTTCCGAGCTACTTTGTTTGGGCGTAGTCCGTTAAAAGCCCTGAGACCAAAATATCGTTCAACTTCGACAAGTGAGTACTCAGACTCCGTGGCACCTAGAGATGCTTCATCTGATCCAAAACATCAGTGTAGTGGACCCTCTACAATAGCCTCTCTCAGTTTTTTCCTTCTCATTTTGGTGCTCTCGTTGTCTTATTGTTTGCAAACGTGTGAAATAGTGCAATTTGAGCCAGTGTAAGGTTGTCAAACACTATATTTTTCAAACGGTGGGTCATGGCACCGAACCGACTGTGCCGACACATCCAGTTGCTAGGTGAACACTAGAGGAGGTGGTGTTTTGGTGCGTGACAAGGTCATTGCTTCCGAGCTACTTTGTTCGGCGTAGTCCCTTAAGAGCCCTAAGATCAAAATATCGTTCAACTTCGACGGGTGACTACTCGGACTCCGTGGCACCTAGAGACGTCTCGTCTGATCCGACACCTCAATGTAGGGACCCTCTACAATATCCTCTCTCGATTTTTCCTTCCTAGATTGGTGCACATGTGTAGGTATGGTCTTGTAAACACTTGGGGAGGAGTCGTTTTCAAAATTTACAACATTTTCAAAATTTACAACTTTGTCAAAATTTACAACTTTTTCAAAATTTACAACATTTTCAAAATTTACAACATTTTCAAAATTTACAACTTTGTCAAAATTTACAACTTTTTCAAAATTTACAACATTTTCAAAATTTACAACTTTTTCAAAATTTACAACTTTTTCAAAATTTACAACTTTTTCAAAATTTACAACTTTTTCAAACAATGAAAGCTTCTCTTAGCTTCGAGAATTTAAAATTCTCTACTAACAGTGCCAACCACGTGAAGGTGGAAGCTTTTCTGGCACCACTAACCTAAACATAAAAGTGTTAGTCAAAGAAATTTAAGTTTCAAATCAAAACCATATACTATCTATATATACAAAATACACAAATTTAAAATAAAATATATTCAAACTTAAATCTAGATCTTTAAACTAACAAATTTATATATATATTGAAAAGAAATTATATATACCAGACATGAGCATTGTAAATTCATTCCAATGAACCATCAGGATCGGATCTACTCTGAATAGCAGACAAGATTGCTTCATGATCTGACTCTTGAACCTTCCAAAGAATCTTGTTATTAGGTCTTCCTCGATATCTATACAGCTGAATATTTGTCGCTAGAACTAGATGTAAATACAAGAGTATTTTCCCGTGTGTCTCAAAGTCTTTAAACACCCAAACAGAGGAATTTTTAATGGATACCATCGAAGCCAAGTTCCAAGAAATACCACTCGACCCCGTAGGATACTCAATATCTTCACCATCTATAATAGGAGAAGTCAACTTCTTTCTTTCCTCGATGCAACGACATAAGAAATAGTTTGTTCCTTCTTCATTGTCTTCTATCACAATTACTGTAAACACATGTCCTACAAAAACAAAGGTTGAACAACTCAAATTTAAATTACATATTAAAATTTCAATAGACATAATTCAATACATAGCTAGCTTGAACTATTCATCCAACCATCAAGCTCTATGTGTATGCCTCACATACTCATAAATAATTTCATCCTTAAATTTTCTCAAAAATTGGAAAACAGGCATTTGTTCTGTAACTAGCTCACACCGTTTATACTCTTTTCCATCTTTCAACTGGTATGTAACTAATTTATATTTATCAAACTCAACTAAATTATGTCCTATTGTACCTTCAATTTGCTCATGGATGTAACTTTCCAATTTAGGTAATCCGCCACATGTACTATAACTTCCATCTAAACAATCCTGACTATAAAAAAATTGTCCAACTTCTTTTTCACAAAATATAGTAGGAATGAAATCCCTGGAATATATTGGTGGAACTTAAACACCACATTCTGATAACATAGTTTTAGAATGAAAATTAGAATGAATACGTAAAAATTTAGCATAATGTATCGCAAATTCAACATGTTGCCTACAACAACAAGTGGTGCAAGCGTGGTTGATTTTCACATAGAATGGTTTCAACATTTCAAAAAAATGTTGACTAATTTTAATTTCTAGATTCTCTTGTTCAAACTTATGAAAACATTGAGTTTGAATCATATCTAAGAAATGCTTTGGATGTGGTTCACGATTAGTAGAACCAACTCTCAGTTTTATAACATCTCTTGTATTAGGTGAAACTCTAGTGTTATCATGCCAAAATTTAATAACTTCTCTTATAGCATCGAGAAAATGCCCAAAAATTGGCATTATTGAGTGATTGAAGGATATTATGTCTTTCAATTGCTTTCATTAGAGTTTTTCAATTAACTTGCAACATTCGACTTGTTTGCATAATCAAACGTTGTTTTTTTATTGATTCACTTACAACACTAGTAGAAAGTACACGACGCACAATATTACTATCCCTAGTGTGTCTCTTGACACCAACAATGTGATATGCATCATGAAGGTTTTCAACAATTGTAGAGGTTTGACCACGTATATTAGATGTTGTCAATCCTAAGGTGTTTAATGTAGGTCTCATTTTAATCAATTTCATCAAACTAACCAATAATTGACATCTTTGGGAATCATTTAAAATTTTAAAATGATTATCCCAAATTTCAGAGATGGCTTTTCTTCCGATTTGTTGCTCGTTTAAAGTTTGTCGGACATTGGTTTCAAAATGTTTTCATCAATTTCAATAAAAAAATTAGGTTTCTTACGTAAAATCCTAAGAGGTGTTTTTGTCAAATTTTACTTGTCTACAGTTTCAACATGAATTTCCTTATTCACATTTTCATTGTCTCCTTCAATTTCAACATTTTCTACATCATGAGTATTTAATTCTTCTTCAACATTGATAGTAAAAACATCTTCATCACGAGTATTTAATTCAACTTCAACATTGACAGTAGAAACATTACTTGGTTCTTCATTGCTTACAATAGTTGGGGTTGAAGATGAACCTCTTCTTGATTCACAAAGTTTCCGCATTCGCTCAACATTTTGAATTATGTTGGCCTCTAATTCGTTTGGTGTTTTTTACTTAATGACTTCCTTTTTTGACTTCATTTTTTGTCTCCCATGATGTTTTGATTTCGGTGATAAGAAAAATGTGTAGAAAAATATAGAATTTGGCAGTAACTCGTACAGTAAGGTCAGAGAGTAAAAATCACATGGTAATTCAGACATTGGGATGTGTGTAAATATGATTTATGAACATGAGCGCACTTTATAAACCGTGATTGTGGTTTATAAAGCGCGCTCACGGTTTGTGTTAAAAAAATCACGATCGCACTTTATAAACTGTAATCACGGATCTATCTGTTGAACCTAAGCCTCGGAAAATCTTTTTTTTTCCCAACCAAAGCTATGGAAGGTCATTATGAAGTGTAAAAGGTCAAAAATCTCAAATCTACTCTTCCAAAGACTTGAACCATGCTAAAAAACTGAAATTTTTCACAAAAATGGTGCCATCGCATATGGGAGACTATTAGATTCATATTTTTATTGATTTTAAAGTGAATAGAATAAGATAAATATCATTTTATAATTTTTTACTAACAATAGGTCTTTAAGACATTTTTTCCTGTGAATGTTCATGTCTACGTTTAAGACTGTAACTTTTGTTTCGCTTATCAAAATATGATAAAAATTATACCATCCTAAGCATGGACAAATTCTATACACGTTAAAAAAAGTATTTGATTTCGATATTTTTGATATAGTTATGGAAGGAAAACGGAAAGTGCTCCATTTTCTAAATATTTTCAGACCACTTTCACGAAAAAATCATAAAAAAGAAATATTGCTCAAAAAAATACAAAATAAAATCCATCCCAAGATAGAAAACTACATCTAATGTTTCACCAAAGGAAAAAAAAAAATAACAATATTTGGTCATCCAAAATGCGGGCAAACGGACTACAATCTTATTAAGTTTTTTCAAGAAAAAAACTAAGTCATATAATTTTAAGTGTTTAATATAGCTAAACTTGTCTCGTTTTTTAAAAAAATTAGTATTTTAGAAACTAGATTCCGAATGCTACAATTCATATTATATAAATTTTTCTAATTTAGAGTGTATGCATAGCTAATAATCCATACAAGTTGAGATTTCACTATTTTTTGCAATATAACATCCACAGATGACCCTATATTTGTCCATCAACTTCCCGTGCTTACCCATTCACAGCTTCACTTTGAGTTCTACAATGATCTTGGAGGCTTTATAAAAGGTCATATTTTGTTCTAAGGTTCACATGTTCTAATCTAATGTTCACATTCACTTTATAAGCACCATGGTCTAATTTGATGTTCACATTAAGGGGCCTCAAAATCTCATGCATTTTAAGTTTGCTTATCTCAATGTCTAATTATACTTCACTTTATTACACTATTTAACTTTAAGTTATGATAGGGCTTAATAGACATGATTGAACCCCCTAGACATGTCACTAAGTGAAAAATTAAACATCAACCTCGCCGACTAGTAAGTTCACACTTAAAAAGATTAGTTAGATTTGATTAATCTTGGTCAAACTTGACTTTAGATTCAAAGCCTATCCTTCCACAACTTCGAAGAATCAATCTAATCTACACATTTAGATAAAAGTAATCTCCACAATCAGATTAAATCAACCTCCAACTTCCATTGTACTAAATTCGAAGGACTATTTATGGTTTTTTTACAAAGCATATATCTTGGCCTTTAAGCCTCATGTACATACAAGGGTTCAATGAGCTTGTCATGGTGGTTTAGTTTTTGTGGGTGAATCTATGGCAACGACTTCCCTTTATCTTCATTAGGCTCTGTGTTTGGGGCCATCTCAGTTTTTCTCTTGACCCCAATATTCCTCTTTCATCAGGTTTGTACCATTGGCGATGCTGTTTCTTCCACTCGATAAATCTACAAACCTTTAGCATGGGTTGGTATTTGGGTAGAATGGTAGCTAGAAGAGTTGGTGGGCTGAATCTAAGAAAAGTCAAGCCCGTAATGAGTGTGCCTCTTCTTGAAAACCTCTTTTAAATCTACATTTGTTACTTCTCTTACTATCACTTAGAGGCTTGTCCCTCTCTTCCTCGAGAGGTATTGATATGGAGGTACTCTTTCCTTACTCATGGTGACTTTTTTAGAGGCCTATTTTCCAATGACCCCTGTTTTTAAGGTCAAATGATGGGGGATGTTAAAAAAATAAATAATTTGATGTTGATAACAAGGTCGTATGGTGGGCCCTCTTTCTCCTTTATATCTTCTTAGGTATTGGTAGTGTTGGATCATTGTGTTTGTGGACTCGCGATGTTTCTAGGTTCCTTCTTCTTGATTCATCGTGGAATAATCCAATACTTGGTAGATTGAGGGGTTTTGATGCCTTTCCTTCTCTTTTGTAGGTTCTTAAAAACTCGGTTATAATGGTCGCCCTTCCCCATGCCTAGATGTATGTGGTGTACGAAATAACAATGGGGACACTTTCCCTTTCTTTTTCCCTGTTGCCAACCTTGATTCCCATATGGTCTTTGAGTGTAGTAAAGTAGGTTTTTTTTTTTGTATGGTGGTTTGGAATATCTCGCTCCCCCATCTTGTCTTAGGTGTTGGATTCTTTATGTCTAGTTTCTTGACCTCGTTTTGTTCATTAATGTGGTGGAAGCAACATTGGGAAGACTTTCTCTTCTTATTCTTCTTCTTCTTCTTCCCCTTGGTTTCCATTTAGCTCTTGAATGGCAAGATGGTGAAGGGAGCTTGGCATTAGGAACCTTCCCTCCTTTTTAAATCTGCACATCATCTTCTATGATTTTTTGGATCCTCTATTGGCCTTTTTGTGGGTGTTTACCCTTTCTAGGTCTTGGTTCTATTTCCTTCCTCTTTTCTCCTTAGTTTTGCATGATGTTGTATTGCAATTTATGTTTTTATCTACGGGTGGGGCCCCTAGTAGAACCTCTCAATTTACCAATCAAAAAAAGAAAAAAGAAAAATAGGGTCATGATGAGTCCCATTAACTCTTCATTTAATCAAACTTAATTGTTGATGTCATTTTGACCAGGGCAATGTCCAAGACTGTATGCAATATGATTCCTTTGAGGAATTAACAATTTCCTGGCGGAACTATTTGTTGGGGGGGTTTCTAAGTTTTAAATATTGGAAATGAAGCCGAATCTAGAATTGAAAATCATACACAAACGATACAGAGTAAAATCAATCTTGAAGAATTGAAACACACAATGTTTGAATTAAAAAATCACAATGCTTGAAGTAAATACACTTACAAAATTAGAAATTGTAGGGTTTAAAATTAAAAATAAATAAATTAAATGTTGAGAATTAAATCCTACACTGGCAAAAAATTAAATTGTGAAAGCAAAGTAAGTTTATTGAATGGAAATTACTATCTACTAAATTCACCACAAATTAATCAAGCATCAAATAATAGAGACTGAATTGTATTAAACACAGATAAGCACATTCATATATATTAACACAAAAGTAGAATAACCAAAACAAAAATACCAAAAGCTCTAGAGTCTTGGGGTGAGTGGGCCCTTGCTCTCCCTTTGATCGAACTACACCATACACACTAGATCACCAAAGTATCAATTTATTTACTTTAAGAATTCCAAATCATACAATAGATTGAATTATAAGATATTGATTTCTGACATCCCTTTTACAATCAGTGAGTGTAGATTATATGATCGTGCTCACTCAATTGATGCCTACAAAATAGCTAGAGGAATAATATAATCTACCTTATTTAGATTATTGATGGAGAGGTTCCACAATATCTCTATATTTCAAGATGAAATTATGGAGAGAATTGGGGAGCCGATTGACTCTATACGACACGATTCTGATGATATATATATATATATATATATATTACATTATCCATTGTATAATTGGTATTTCCTAATTTTGCTTTGTGTGTTATTCTTGAATGGATGCACGTTCCAGGCTAGCAAAATTCCACATCTCAAGGTTTGTTGACATAACTAGCGGGGTTTTGAAGTGCTAAGTAAACTTTGAAGTCAAAGGTCAAACTCCAAAGCCATAGGTAGAGACTCCGAAGCCACATGTAGAGACTCCGAAGACACTTGAGGAGATTCCAAAGCTTAGCAGTCTTGGATTTCTAGGCTTGAAACTCTGCATCTTGGAAAAAATCATACTTTTCTTGATTTGTATACACAACTGAATGCTTTTCATGATTTTTAGTTAGAACACAATGGTGGAACACACACACACACACAAATTTAGTAAAACACATATTCTCTACTTTGGATTATGAAAAAGTTATAGAATGCACACATATTCAAACAAGGGGGAAGATAAATAATGTCATTATTTAACCATTTTATGAGCTCATCATTCTCCTCCCCACTCACTTGATTGTAATCCATCTTGTAAATCATTTCCCATAGTTCGGATCAAGGATCCTGTCCTCCATATATTTACTTAAATCATAGGTACTATCATGATATTCCCAAGCGTCCTCCTTTGAAACACAAAATCCTTCATTTTCCTCCACCTTATGTTCCATTTGTTGAATTCTTGTGTACCACTGTGTAGAAGATTCTTGCCATGAGGGCATATGACAAAGAATGAGTGGTGACCTAAATCTCATTCCAATCCATTTGTGACCTTGAGTCTGACAGATGCCTGGAATCATGTTTGCTATTGACATGGCCCTCCTCATAGACCACTTGAGATTTTTAGGAGAGAGTACCTCCCTCTTTTTCAAGGAATATTCAAGGTATCCCACCTTTTATCACAAGCTATCATTGCCTTCATGAATTCTTGTTGTTGGGAAAATTTATGGACATTGGCAATGCTCTTCTTTAGCTCCTTTATGTGATGTTCTTGAATCTTAGGTTGATAGGCGAGCTCTGAATGTTTTATAATGTTCAATAGGGTTGGGATACCAAGCTCTCATGCAAAGTCCTTATGTTTTTACTTTTTGAAAGTATTTATCAGTCATTTGATCCCAAACTATTTGATTTTGTATAGTAGATGAAAATGCTCTCAATTGGGATTCTCCCACATACAAATTGATTAGAAAACCAGACATGACTTAAGGGTGGTGTTGTCTATTTTTCACTACTTACAAAAATATGACAACTTGGATTGTCGTGGACTTGGAACAAAGGTCGGGAAGAGTTGAAGTATGTTGTGGCCAAGGATGAAATGCCACCAAAGTCTGAACAGGCTGTGAATGCAAAAAGAATGCCACGAAGTGAAGAAAAGGATTAACAAATGTTATTAGAAAGTCAGTGGTATCATACATGAAGCCATGGGAAAAATTAGGGAGCTAGCAAAGCCACGGGATAAAGGATACAAACCGCACCACAAAATCATGCCGAGAAGATCTATAAAAGTTGTGGAGGTTTTAGCAAGCCACGATTTTATAAAGATGAATTCACTAATAAAGGCAAAGAAAAAGGCCATGGGACAGAGAAAAGGAAGTCCGTGGATGTTGTTAAAAGCCATGTGACAAGTAAATAGTCCACGGGCCAAGAAAAAGAGATAGTGGAGCCGCAAATGAAGAAGACAAATTCACAGAACTCAAAACCGTGCATAATTAAAACTGAAGAGCCACATATCAAAGGAAAAAAACTATTTTCCATGAATCTATGGGATGAACATAGATATCAAATATGATATTATTTGAAGAAATTTTAGTATTCTCCACGTGAAGGGAATAAAATTTCAAGGATTAAATGTTGGTAGATCCGCAAAAAGGTGGAAAACTTCTCCAACATTAAATGCGGTATGGGAGCCCAACAAGGAAGATGGCGTGTGACAGTGGATAACCAAAGACACCCAAATTTCTTAGAGAATTCATTGCTTGCTATTTTTGGTTGGAAATTTTAAATTTGATTTGCCTCTCCTTTTTCCTTTCTTTTTCTCCTTCATTTTCTATAAATGTAAGAGTTCGGCTCATTAAAACAAATATCTCTTTTGTTGTAATGACACCATGTCGAAATGGTGGCCGACTTCCCATGGGTTTCAGACCTTGATTTTGGTCTCTGCAATGTATTTTCACCTTTTTCCATGAATGTAATCGACTGTGCATCCTTAAGCAATAAAATCAGATTTTGTGGCTATCTTTCTCATCATGGTCTCATGTTTTATTATTTCCTTACCTCTCTATTCACATTTCTAGAATGTTGTGTTCCCTCTTACTTGCAGGCTCCATTTCATTTGTTGTTCGTGTGAAGAAATCTGGATGTATGTGGTTCTTATCTCTACGCACGTCCGTTCTTCCCTTTCACCCGCATTTTCTTTCCTTATTTTGCCTTCGTGGAGAGTGATCAAACCTCTTTTTGGTGCTATCGCCTTCCCTTAGTTTAGGATTTCTCTTTTGCATCTCCTTCTCACCCTGGTCCCTTGGAATCGTAGTTTAGCTTTAGAAATAGGTAGAGGAAGCCAACGTTCTTCGGAGGTCTGTCTCAGTTCGCAAGTCCCACAATTGAGAGACAGTCCCATGTTGCCTCAAAATATTGGGTTGTCTATGACTCGGGGGTAGGGTACAATTTTGAGCTCCAACAATTTTGGCATGCCCGGTGGGATAGGTTTGAAGCACCTTACCACTTCTCTTCGTCGAGTTTGATGTGCACTTGGTGAATATTTCAGCCTTTAGAGGTAGTTTCAAGCATATCTGATGACTCCACTGATTTAGGTAACCCATTAATTCTAAGTTACATACCTTCCCCTTTCATTCCATTCACTTTTTCATCCATTTCTATTTATTTTTCCTTCCATACCTTTCATTTTCTTCTTTTCATGAAGTTGTGCAATCATGGCTTCATTTGCTTGTTGGGATTCTCATTTGCAACAACAAAACCATTCCCCTCCATCCCCATAGTTTCAAAATCCTCCTCTAAATCAGTTTTATGAGCCCTATCATCAAGAACATGTGTATAACCCACCCTCCACTGACCCATATGGTTATTCATGTAACCAAAATGTTTATCAAGAACAAGGTTATGTAGGTGTGTTGGTCTGAAAATCTGTCGCTTGGGCAGATCTATGGATAAATTAGCCAACAGTGTGTAGGGCATAGCCCCTCTTTGAGTCAGCAAAGTGAAACTGGTTTATTGCTATTCTACCAGCAGGAATCTTATGCAAGTCTCACAGATTCTACCTTCAGGGGTTTGGGATCTCATCCCAGTGGGGTGTTTCCGACTGTGAAAAGAAAGGAAAGGAAGAGGGGATGAAGAAAGAGCAGGTTTGAAGGAAGAAAAGAAATGAATTCCAAAGCAGAAAGGTCAGAAGGTTTATGTTTTGGGAATGGTAGTAAACAGAGCCAAACCTACTTGCATAAACGAGCAAAGTAATACTGATGATGAATAAATGACGATAAAATAGAAGTAAATTTAACAGAATAAACACATAGATCTGACATAAGAAAGATCTGATGCAAACAACACGTGTATTCAACACAAAGTCTAAATATTGTATTGATAATTTCTTCTGTTACAAAAGCTCAAAGTCTTTTCTCCTCACTTCTACTTTTCATCTGAAAGATATTCCTCTTTGAATACAACAAGTATTCCAATATATATAGAAGAGGAGAAGGAAAGAAGGCAAAAAGGAGCCAACAACTATTTACAAAATATCTAAAAGTCATGTTGACTTTTGACAACTTGATGGATGACATCATCCCATGACGTAACATGGATGATGTCATCATTTGCATCAACATACTTTAGACATTCCAACAAGAAAGTCGGAGAAGAGAGAAGAAGAAGAAGGAGGAGGAGGAGGAGGAGGAGGAGGAGGAGGAACAACTATTCGTCGTCATCATCCTGCGGCCGAAAGGGGGTAGCCTACTTTTGATGCTGCTCAGGTGACGAGATATGGAACTGAGCGCGGTATTCCAAAAACTTGTTAATTATTGGCCCAAGTTGATCCTGAGAAGGATCCTTGTGCCTATCGCTTATTGCCTCACAAGTCTCCCGCTCATCTATGAGCTTCTCTGGGAGTTTGGAAAAGTCCTTTTCCGCCTCAATGAGGAACCCGACGAAGTCCCTACAGGCCAGCAGGTTGTTGATAGATTCAGTGTCAAATGTGACCTCTGGCCCCGTTCCTTGAGAAGCGATCTCCTTGAAAATCTGGATGGTTTCATCAGCTGACCTTAAGGTAAAGGAAGGAGTGAGCAACCCTGGAGACATGTTGAGAACAATTCGCTCCATTTGATGCATTGTATCCAGGGCCTCTTCCTTTACCTTGTCAATCTTTTCTAGAATAAATTCTAGCTGATCCACCCAATAGTCCAGAGTGGACATGATTTTGTTGAGGGCCCTTGGATGGCCGAAGACGCCGAACTTGACCAGATCTTCGACTGAATAGTCGAACATTTGTTGGAAGGCCTCGTGCTGCAGTCTAGCATGTTCCAGCTCTTCTGATATGGGCCCTGCTAGTGCTTGGAGCTCTTTATTCACCTTACTGATATTCAGGTACAAGTCAGAGAACTCGGCGATCACTTTTTCGCTATCTTTGAGGATTTGGCTCCTCCAAGCGGAAACGGCCATACCCTGCTCGCCAATTTTGGCATATTCGTTGATTTTCTCCTGGCTGAGAAGCTCAGAAGTCTCGGCGGCAGTTGTGGGAGGCACACTACCCATCTTTTGTAAGGCTTGGAGCAGATATTTGTTTTTCTCTTTTAGTAGCCTTTTCTCTTCTTTTGTCTCTTGAAGCTTTTGATAGAGAGCGTCAACCGCGGAAAGAGCTTCCCCCTGGAGACTTTCAGAAGATGTCCCCATTGTGACTTGGGTCACAGTAAAATCTGTCGGAGACAGATCCTTTTTCTCTTTAAGGGGATCGGGGTATGCAATTTCCATGATTCTCTCACCTGCAACACTTTTAGAGAAGCGTGTAACAGGCTTCTGCTTCTTTGCCCCTTTGGCTGGGATCACTGAAAAGTCCATCGGAGCGATGGGAACTTTTCTCTTTTGCTGGCTTAGCTGCTGAGAGATCCAGGCTGGTCCTATGGAAGAAGGACCAGAGACAGAGGAGGAGGCAGCTACAGTAGAAGAGGGAAAAAACGTGGAGACACGCGGCGGCGGCATTGAGAGAATAGCCGAAGAAGTGTCCACGGGAGGAAGGGAAACTGTAGCTGCGGAAGACATAGGAAGGGAAGGGAGCCCGAAGATGAGGGAAGAAATGGAGGAGGATAGATCAGCGAGGGAGGAGAAGATAGACGAAGAAGCAGGGGAAAGAGTAGAAGAAGGGACAGAGGACACGACCAAAGGGATGGTCGCTTGAGTCACTCGAGGAGGGGAAGGAAGAGAAGAAGAAGGGATAGAAGGGACCTCTGTTGTGGTAGCAATGCCGACATCCTGAGTGGATGGGCCTATGGGACTATCCTCTGCTGCTTCTTTCTCTGGCGAATCCAGAGTTATTACCTGTTCTGGTGCTGCGGAAGGAGGACTCTCAGGGGCTTCTTCCTGAATGGTGCTGGATTCACCTTCTACACCTTTGCCTTTAAGCTACTTCTTGGATCGTGGAGGCGCGTTGCCCAATGGGGATGTTGTGAAATCAACCCCGAGGTAGATTAGGCCATTCATCCGGCACCAATGTTCTGTCCTCCGCAAAGTCTCCTTGACCCTCTCCTCAATTGTCTGAGGAGCTTTAGTTCTATCAATGGCCGGAAAGGGCCAATCGTCCCCATCTGTATCAGTATATACCTTGTCTACTTCATCTTCTGTTGTTTGGTAGCCTTTGGGGACAATGGCTACCCCATATTGGATGATTTCTACCAATGCTAGGCGAGAATGATCCTTTCTTCTGAGCTCTACCTCATGGAGGACGTCAATATAAATATCCTCGATCTGAGGAACATGGATTGGATCAAGCTTTGCTCTTGGCAGGCAGCCCCTTGGGTCGAAGGTACGCCTAGCTGGGAAGTCATGTTTCAAATTAAGTAACTCCACTTTCTGCAAACATTTCCTTCGCCTTGTGGTGGGTAGAGCATGTGTATCGGCCTTTGTGAGGGGGAAAGGAGTTCCACCCTTCTTTCTTTTAAGGCATTTTTGTGGTATGTGACCAGCTACCTTGATAGCTCTAGTAGAATCAGCTTAGGCCCAACATACCTTGGTAGCCTGGTTGGCTCTCCCAAAAAGTTGGCAGCCCTTAGATAGGTGAATGTGGGAAATTGGGTGAACAGGGCCCCCCATTTCTCCGTGGCTGCCACTATGTTTTTGGTCGTACGACCATGAGTCATGTTCGGCCTCAGCAGGCAGATGATGTGATAGAAAAACACATCGTTAACTTTTGTGAACTGGGAGATGCTATTCTCCAGCTTCAACTCTGGGTAGTACTCGTATATCTTGACCTGAGGCCAAACTCCACTCCTCGTTAGGCCTGGATAATCCCTCTCCGACGCTGCAGCGTAGACCACGTAGGAGTTCATATGGAATACTCCCGTTGTGCTGAATTGTTGTAGCTGCTCGGAGATGGTGCTGCTTATAATTTCCCCCCAGCAAAAGCGCTGATCAGGAAAATTCTTGTTCATTGTTTCCAAGTAGCGCAGCATCCATTTATGGAAGTAATGGGTGTCAGAAAGCCCGAAGACCCTGCTCAGGAAGGTAATGGTATCGCTGAGCTCTTCTGAGAAGTCACTGCGGTGGATGATTTGGGGCCACCGGGTTACCACCTTCTTATTTTTCAGATATACTTCATTCATTAGCTGCATACATTGGTCTTCATTGTCTTCCCAGGCCTTGATGCACTCTGCTTGGCTAACGGCCACAAAGTGCCGGTGGTGAGGGATGCCGAGTATGATCTCAAAATGACGGGTAGTGAGGTTAATGACTACCTCACCCTTGCTGTTTTCGACACACCTTGTGTCTTTGTTGTAACTCTGGGCAACCACCATCATAAATTCATTGTTGACGGCGCTGACGGGGATTCCTCCGGCGAAGTGCAGGGCACTGCCGATCAATTTGTCCATCCATGGACTCCTTGTAACTTTCTGAGTTCTGGCCCAGAATTCCTCCATGTCGATATGCCCCAATTCTGAGTCTCTGACGTCCATGCTGCATTCGGCCTGTGACTCGGGCATTCTGACCCTCTGATATTTGTATTTCATTTCTTCCTCCGTAAGCTTAGCCTTTCCTTTCGGTTTGGTGGGTCTCCTGCTGGATGTAGACATATGTTCTTTCGAACTCAGTTGCTGATCTGCATGAAGAAGAAGTGAGACCCAATCCGAAAAGGTTGAATTAGCCATTTGGTCTTCCATTGGAATGTTAGCAAAAGAAAGAGTTAGAGATTTTTAGGCTCAGGGCGCAGGGCGCATGAAAATTGCAGCTTACAGGGCTAAATAGGTAAGGCGCACAGGAAAGGCGTGTTGCAAAGGTTAAACTGGCGCCAAAGGTGCATGGCGCGTGCATACTACAGATTGCATTTTATAAAAGGCGCATGAAAACATTGTGTTACATAGGGACAGGATGCGCCCTTTGGCGCATAGACTTTTCATGTTGCACTGGGATTTGGTGCACCCTTTGGCGCATGTAAGGTTTGTGTAACATGAGCTTTTCGTGCGCCAAAGGGAATATGGCGCGGTGCACGAAGGGTTAACGCAACATGATGTTGCTGCAAGGAGGGATGCACCTGCGCCTTTATAACTTCACACTGCGCGCAGATAAAGCCGGTGTTGCATAGATGTTGGGTGCGCCATTGGCGCATGGAAATGGGATGCAGCAAGGAAGGTTGGCGCGCCATTGGAGCGCAAGTTTAGCGATTGCAGCAGGCAAGATGGGTGCGCCAAGGGCGCGGGTTTTTATCATGTTGCAAGGGGGACAGATGTGCCATTGGGGCGCAACTGTTTATGATGTTGCAGGATGCACCGATGCGCCAAAGGGAAAAATAGGCTTTTCTCCATTTCTTTCTTCATTTGTTTTAGCAGGGTTATTGGGCAATGAAATGGCTCATCAAAAAGGAGATAAAACCATGCTTTTAGACAGGTTCCCCTACCAGCAGATCTAGACAGAGGGGGAGGGATATGGGAAGATAGCAGGAGGAGGATCTTGATATTTCAAACTTCAGGCACAAACTAAAACCAGACCACCAAGCACAAAGAACCAAAACGTAAAACATGAGAAAGAGAAAAGAACCTCTCACCTGGACAAATAGCGAAAACTTGTAACGGGTCCACAAGGCGTTGAAAACGATGAGGCAGGGGCTGACAGGCTCAGAAAAATCACGTGCTCAGTGAATAGTGAAAATGACATTTTGGGCGCGCAAACACATATATATAGGTGAGCTGGTCATAAATGCGCCACCCACTTTTTAAAGGGAAAGTGAGAGTTCTTTGTCGGCGAGGGAAAAGCGTGCTCCCTTTGGCACATGAAAATGTTTTCCAGCAGGAAATTAAGCGCGCCTTTGGCACACCAAAAGCTATGTCGACATGAAGTTATGTGCGCCCTTTAGCGCACCAAAACATGGCGCAACAAAATTTGTGCCAATACAAAGGCGCATGCGCCTTGGTGCACGCAGGGAAGGCTCAACATACTTTGGTGCACCAAAAGGTGTGTTGACACTGAAAATCATGCGCCAAAGGTTTTAAAGGGGGCGCACCAAAAGTTGGTGTTACATAGTAGTTTCATGTGCCCACTAAAAAGGCTCAAAAGACTAAGTTTGAAAAAACCAGATTTCCCGGGAAGGGATTTTACAACGTTTCGAACGCAAGGGATCCCTAACGAGGGATCGGAACAAAATTTTGGTATGGTTATCGGTAAAATTGCCCTTGTCAATTTTACGGGATAACAGCTGGCTCTTTCTGGGGACTATCCCTGAGCAAACTCGGGGGTAGAGAATCCCAGTTCTCATGTGCCTATCCATGGGTAATAGAGTCAAAAATAAGGGCGACCGGAGGGGGAGCAAAAGAAACACACAACAAACCGAAAGCAAACACACGACGAAAGCAAACACACAACATAAAGCAAACTGTACAAAGAAGAGAGCAAGCTCTACTTCCTGAAGATCTTCAGATGCTGCCCGCTATAAGGAAGTGGGAGCTCGGTTCCATCCAGATATGAGAGATAGAAGCTATTCTCTCCATTGAGCTGCTTGATCTTGAAGGGCCCTCTCCATAGGGAATCAAACTTTCCGTGCATGCCCTTTGGCTCTCTTCGCTTGTCCCACAAAAGGACGAGATCTCCCACTTGAAAATCTCTTTTCTTGGCCTTCTTATCAAAAAGCCTCTTAACTTGATTCTGATGTTCAGTGATCCTGTCGACCACCCTTACTCTCTTTTCTTCAAGTTCTACCAGATACATGATTCTCTTTTCAAGAGAATTTTGGAAAGTTTCGTCTTCGATGGCTCGTGCCAAACGCAGAGCAGGAAGTTCCGCAGAAATGGGAAGCTCGGCATCAGTGCCATATAACACTTGAAAAGGTGACATGCCGAGAGATCTCTTGGGAGTAATACGATCGGCCCACAAAGCGTCATACAAAGACTTGTGCCACATTCGCTGATTCTCATCTACTAACTTCCGTATGATGGTCACCAAGTTCTTGTTACTGGATTCCGCCTGACCATTTCCCTGAGGGTAATAGTCTGAGGCGTGAGCCAAAGTTATCCCATATTCATAGCAAAAACTAATAACTTCTCATGAGGAGAAGTTAGAAGCATTATCAGCAATGATTTTTTTGGAACGCCAAACCTGACAATGATATTTTCTTTAATGAAATTACAAACCACCTCAGAAGTGGCATGCTTGACAGGTATGGCTTCCACCCACTTGGTGAAGTAATCCGTTGCTGTAAGGACATAGCTATGTCCGGCACTCGATTGAGGATTGAGTGCGCCAATAAAATCAATTCCCCATTGCCTGAATGGTTCATTGATAATGACCGGCCTTAGGGGAAAGGCAGCCAACTTGGGCTTGCCGACGAATTGCTGACAAGGTTCACACTTTGCCACCCAGGTGGCTGTATCTTGAAAGAGCATCGGCCAATAGTACCTGGCTCGAATGATCTTGTGTGCTGTCACGGAGGAAGAAAAATGACCTCCACAGGCTGAATTGTGAAAACTTTCCAATAGTTTTACTTGCTGGGGTTTGTCAACACATCGCAAAAAGATGCCATCTATCCCACGTTTATATAAACCGTCATCCCAGATGACATATTTAGCCGCTCTGAGCTTTATAGTGTGCTTCTCCTTTGCACTTAGGTGCATTGGGCATTCACCGTAGGTAAGGAAGAAAGTGATGTCGGAGTACCATTCATCACTAGTTGCAACAAATAGAACCAGAGGCAGAGAATCAGGCTCTTCCTGCCGGTCCTGTGTTTCGTCGGTGTAGTCACCCCTGTCATCAGGGTTTTCTGAATCTTTGTTTTCAGCCATTAGCTGACACAGGCCCTTGCCCCTCACCATCTTGGTTGGTTTAATATCCAGGTCATACTCTTGGACCTTTGCGATCCAATTTCCTCGCAAACTTCCTAACTCCTACTGAGTTAGAATTGATTTCACCGCCGTGTCAGGGACCAACACCACCGTATGCGAGTTTAGAATGTAATACCTGAAATTCTTCACTGCTTTGACAACGGCGAAGGCATGCTTTTCCAGTTGAGTCATTTTTAGTTCATGAGGCTTGAGGGGAGAACTCATGAATGCGATCGGAGATTCAACATCCTCCGAGTTCTTTTGCATCAAGATTGCAGACACAGTATGCTCAGATGCGTAACTATACATGATGAAGTCCTTGGAGAAATCGGGACATACCAGGACTGGTGCATGAGCAACGAAAGCTTTTATTTCTTCAAATGACCTTTTTCCCTCTTCACTCCATCTGAAAGTTGGTGACCCCTTCATCATGTTCAATATGTGACGGGTCTTCTCAAAGAAAGTCAGGAACAAAACGCTTGAGAAAGTTCACCTTTCCAAAGAAAGAATGAACTCCAGTCTTGCTTGCTTGTAGAAGCGTAAGGCTTTGAATAGCCTTAACTCTTTCGGCATCTATCTTTGTTCCTTCTTTGCTAACCACATGCCCTAGCAACTTCCCTTCCGTGACTCCAAAAACAGACTTTTTGGGTTTAGGGAAATCCCATGTTCTCGGCACCTGGCCAACACTTGCTCCAAATGATCACAATGATCATTTCGTTGTTTAGAGAAGACGGTTAAATCATCTAGATAAACCACAATGACTTTCCCCATCATACCTTTGAATGTGAAATCCATGGCCCGCTGAAAAGTGGCACCAGCATTAGTTAGGCCAAAAGGCATCCTGCTGTAGGCAAATGTACCCCAGGGAGTAGTGAATGCTGTTTTAAACTGATCTTCAGGTGAAACTTCAATCTGATTATAGCTTGAAAAACCATCGGCATGGACAAGATCTCTACGATCCGATTCTTGCTGCAGAACTTGATCCATTATTAGAAGAGGGTAGTTGTCTTTCAAGGAAGCCTGGTTCAAATTGCGAAAGTCTACGCATATGCGTATCTCGCCGTTTTTCTTGCGCACTGGCACAATATTTGCCACCCAAGTACTGTGATGGATAGGAAAGATGATTCTTGCATCCAACATCTTCTGAATTTCGGCCTGGATGGTACCCGAGATCTTAGGATTATAGTGCCTCTGCTTCTGGCGGAAGGCTTTGACATCTTCTTTCAACGGAATGTCATGCTGAACGTCCTTTGGCTTAAAGGACTTTAGATCGGCATAGGACCATGCCAACACGTCCATATATTTTTTTAGCAACTTGACAAATTTCTGTTTCTCCTCAGGCGTACAACATTTGCCAATGTTCACAAATTGCGGGTGCTCTATCAAACCTATATT
The DNA here is from genome assembly GCA_018340775.1 of Taxus wallichiana var. yunnanensis. NCBI lineage: Eukaryota > Viridiplantae > Streptophyta > Pinopsida > Cupressales > Taxaceae > Taxus > Taxus wallichiana. The sequence goes on along the minus strand of CM031238.1, from coordinate 413,115,312 downwards.
GACCGGTTCGGTTTCCGGGGATGAGTCAGGGTCATCACACCTCTTCTTTTTCACAAAACGGTCATGCCTGTCGAACAGGCGCTCCAGAGAAACCAGGCCCTTCGGAATTTTATTTCCTTTGAGCTGACATATGCCGTCGTTCCCTTCGGATTCGTCACCTTGATCGGTGACTGATTCACGGCAAGTGGAAGTAGATCCTTCAAAGTGCAATTCTTTAAAATTTTCTACCTTTTCCAGAAAAGCAATGAGTTGATTATCATCGTTGAACACCTGCCAATGCTGAGAATTGTCTGGCACGCTCGGGTGGAAAACCACCTCAATGGTGTACTTGTTTGTTTTCAAACCTGGGTGTGGGAGCATGAGGGACGCTGAAACAGCCAATGAATCGGCCATGTCATTCTGAGCCCTCGGTATGGATTCTATTGAAAAAGCATCGAATTCTTCAATGTTGTCCCATACTGCATTACGGTAATGCCTGAGCCTTTCATTTTTTACTTGATATATCCTCTTGACTTGGTTTACAACCAACTCTGCATCACCTTGTACTTTTAGATTTTTAATTCCTCTTTCCCTTGCGGCTTGCATACCGAGTAAGAGAGATTCATACTCAGCAGTATTGTTTGTGTTGAAAAACTACAATTTGAACGAGAGAGGAATTACCTCCTCTTCGGGAGATATCAGCACGGCCCCAGCGCCACATCCACTAGTTGCACAGCTGCCATCAAACTGCAAGGTCCAGATCTCATTAAGATCCTTCTCCTGAACGAGAACACCCATTTTATCCGTCTCGGTAGATAAGAAGTAGTTCCCCATCCCTGATGATTCAAAAAGGATTTGGGCCTTGGGGTCTTCAGAGCTGGTAACCAAGTATTTCTTTTGTGATTCTCGGCTCCAAAGTCTGCATTACGCCTTTGACTGGAATTCTAGCTTTAGACCAGTCCATATGAATTTCTCCACCAACTTCGCTGCAAAAACTTCTTCCCAGCAAAATTCCATAGGCTGCCGGAATGTCAGCAACGAGGACTGTCATTTTTACTCTTTTATCTGGGAAAGCCGCAAATGTGAATTGCGCATCCTTGATTTGGCCAACCAATGGAACCTGCTTGGTTTCCAATGAATAACATCTGCCGAAAGGCTTGGTAAGAGTGAGGCCCAAAGCATGGGTGACTTTTACCGGCATGACATTATCAGAAGCCCCGGAATCAATTATGCAGTTACTCAACTTATGGCCATTGATTAGGAGAGAGAGATAGAAAGGCTCTATCTTGCCTGACGCAGACGTTGAAGCAACATTTATGTGGGATTCAGGGGGAGTGGAAAGGATTCCTTTTGGGGAAACCTGCTTAGATGCAACACTGACTCAAATATATTTGGTCAATCTTACAAGTTGTTCGGGGTTTGACTGAAGGTACTCAGCTTCAGACATTTGGATCTTGGTCTTTTTTGCATGATCTATGATATCAAATGCGGCCAAGGGTTGCGGTGGTAAAGGAATGAGTCCCTCACCTCGCGATGATGGAATAGGATTACTGGCCTTGGTAGGAACGTGAGAGGATTGATTTGGAGGAGAGATAGGGAAAAAGGTTTCCTTGTAAAAGATTTTCCAGGGAGTTGAGTAGGAAGAGGATTACCTCTTTTAGCAATGATCGGAGGCGCGTTTGACACGGCCTTCTCCTGCTGGACATGGGCAGCAACTTCCGCTTCTTTTCCTTGTGAGCGAGTAAAAACAGCATATGACTGTCCGCTTGCATATCCCTGGGTACCCTCTTCTTCATCAGATTCTTCCTCATCAAATTCCATATACCCGATAGTAGAGTCGCCAGCCGGTTCACCGACATCTTGATCATCTTCGCCTTGAGATGAAGGTTCTTCATAATACTGCTCTTCTTCTTCGATTTCGGCCAGAGCGTTGACCGGAGGAGCCTCAAGCGCCAACCGCGGAGCAGCTGTAGGTAAGCGCGGCCTTTGTGAAACATTGTTGGGAACGAAATTCCTCCGCGGAATATCCCGGTATGAGGAACTGGGGGAGGCCTGGGCCAACTGCTTCTTCAATGCAAGCAAGTCATTCACCATCTTTTGAAAGGCTGGATCAGACGAAGTAGTGGGCGAAGGGCCCAAAGATTTAGGCTTGGCTGATTCCTTTTTCAATTCGCCAGATATTATCAGATTATCCTCTATCCGAATGGCAGCTGGCTTGGGCGAGAATCAAGGTAGCCACTCGCTCTTGAAGGAGTAAGAAACTAACTTTTGAACTCATAGCGTTTACGAAGAAACACTTTTGATTTTCTCGGCGTTGGAAGCATGGCAACGGGGACACGGTTGATTAGTGCATTGAACCGGGTGATAAAATCGTGCATGGTCTCATTTGCCTCTTTCTTCAGGTGAGTGATCCGTGATAATAATGCAAATGCATCCTCTGAAGGCTTGTATCTGTCTTCAAAAGCATCCTGTAAGGTGGCCCAACTGGTAATAGACCCGGCTGCAAATGTTGAAACCATTCAGCTGCAGGTCCTTGTAGGGTTTCCAGAAAAAGGCGAACCGACACATCTTCGTGAGTCACATCCAAAATACTGCATGACATGATGAATGCAGATATGTGGGAATCCATGCTTTGATTTCTGCTCCCGTCGAATTTGGGAAAATTCTTTCGATTTCCGTGAGGGAGCGCGTGAACTGGATGTGGTAAGGCCAAAGGACCCATCACGTTTCCCCATGGTACCGCCATCTGAAAAGCTGGAAAGAGAACACGAGCTGGAAGTGTGGTTCTGCTGAGTAGCAAGGCACTACAAAGGGATGTGGATGCCCCCTGTGAAAGACTTTTTCTTCGTGAAGGTGAGACACTCCTGGATGTCCGGCTAGCCGAGCTTAGCGCTGAAAAACGTGCCGGTGTCACGCTGAAATTGTGCCTTTGAAGCAGATCGAAAGTAGGATCAGCTTCTCCACGGGCTCTCCTGCTGCGCGTAAAAGGTTCACTCACCAGTGTACCTTCCAGATCTGTAACGTTATGGCACAGATTCAAACTTTCTTTTTGGTTATACTTGCTGATTTTCTGGTTTTTCTGATAAAAACCAGCAGCAAATACTTTTCTAAATATTTAAAACTATCCTCTTCAGAAAACCGATTGCGGTTAATGACAAATAACAACGAGGATAAGATGGCAGGGAAGAATAGCAAGCTGATTTTGGATCCGATTTTGAATTTTTCGAGGGTTTCAAACTTTTAGCAAGAAATGAAACAAAAATCCAGATCTACGGCAAAATACTAATTTTTATAAAAACTCAGCGAACTAAAGATTTGTAACTAGGCCAGATCTATGGATCTCAGAAGAAAATTTTCAATTCAGAGCAAAATTTGCAAATTTTTGGATTTTTATCAAAAAGTTCAGATTTGCAAACAGGCAGCGATTTTCTTATTTTTTCTGATTTTTCTATCTTACCACCATCATAGATCTGATAGATCTATTCGTTCCCCAGCGGAGTCGCCAAAAACTGTTGGTCCGAAAATTTGTCGCTTGGGCAGATCTATGGATAAATGACCCAACAGTGTGCAGGGCATAGCCCCTCTTTGAGTCAAAAAGCGAAACTGGTTTATTGCTATTCTACCAGCAGGAATCTTATGCAAGTCTCACAGATTCTACCTTCGGGGGTTTGGGATCTCATCCCAGTAGGGGTGTTTCCGACTGCGAAAAGAAAGGAAAGGAAGAGGGGATGAAGAAAGAGCAGGTCCGAAGGAAGAAAAGAAATGAATTCCAAAGCAGAAAGGTCAGAAGGTTTATGTTTTGGGAATGGTAGTAAACAGAGCCAAACCTACTTGCATAAACGAGCAAAGCAATACTGATGATGAATAAATGACAATAAAATAGAAGCAAATTTAACAGAATAAACACATAGATCTGACATAAGAAAGATCTGATGCAAACAACACGCGTATTCAGCACAAAGTCTAAATATTGTATTGATAATTTCTTCTGTTACAAAAGCTCAAAGTCTTTTCTCCTCACTTCTACTTTTCATCTGAAAGATATTCATCTTTGAATACAACAAGTATTCCAATATATATAGAAGAGGAGAAGGAAAGAAGGCAAAAGGAGCCAACAACTATTTACAAAGATATTTACAAAATATCTAAAAGTCATGTTGACTTTTGACAACTTGATGGATGACATCATCCCATGACGCAACATGGATGATGTCATCATTTACATCAACATACTTTAGACATTCCAACAAGAAAGTTGGAGCAAAGAGAGAAGAAGAAGAAGAAGAAGGAGGAGGAGGAGGAGGAGGAGGGGAGGAGGAGTAGCTACTCATCGTTGTCATCCTGCGCCGAAAGGGGGTAGCCTACTTTTGATCTTTGCTCGGTGTGACGAAAATGGAACCGAGCGCGGTATTCCAAAAAACTTGTTAATTATTGGCCTAAGTTGATCCCGAGAAGGATCCTTGTGCCTATCGCTTATTGCCTCACAAGTCTCCCGCTCATCTATGAGCTTCTGCGGGAGTTTGGAAAAGTCCTTTTCCGCCTCAATGAGGAACCCGATGAAGTCCCTACAGCCGCCGGGTTGTTGATAGATTCGATGTCAAATGTGACCTCGCCCGTTCCTCGAGAAGCGATCTCCTTGAAAATCTGGATGGTTTCATCGGTGACCTTAAGGTAAAGGAAGGAGTGAGCAACCACCGGAGACATGTTGAGAACAATTCACTCCATTTGATGCATTGTATCCAGGGCCTCTTCCTTTACCTTGTCAATCTTTTCTAGAATAAATTCTAGCTGATCCACCCGATAGTCCAGAGTGGACATGATTTTTTGAGGGCCCTTGGATGGTCGAAGACGCCGAACTTGACCAGATCTTCAACTGAACAGTCGAACATTTGTTGGAAGGCCTCGTGCTGCAGTCTAGCATGTTCCAGCTCTTCTGATATGGGCCCTGCTAGCGCTTGGAGCTCTTTATTCACCTTACTGATATTTAGGTACAAGTCAGAGAACTCGGCGATCACTTTTTCGCTGTCTTTGAGGATTTGGCTCCTCCAAGCGGAAACGGCCATACCCTGCTCGCCAATTTTGGCATATTCGTTGATTTTCTCCTGGCTGAGAAGCTCAGAAGTCTCTGCGGCAGTTATGGGAGGCGCACTACCCATCTTTTGTAAGGCTTGGAGCAGATATTTGTTTTGCTCTTTTAGTAGCCTTTTCTCTTCTTTTGTCTCTTGAAGCTTTTGACAGAGAGCGTCAACCGCGGAAAGAGCTTCCCCCTGGAGACTTTCAGAAGATGTCCCCATTGTGACTTGGGCCACGGTAAAATCTATCGGAGACAGATCCTTTTTCTCTTTAAGGGGATCGGGGTATGCAATTTCCATGATTCTCTCACCTGCAGTACTTTTAGAGAAGTGTGTAACAGGCTTCTGCTTCTTCACCCCTTTGGCTGGGATCACTGAAAAGTCCATCAGAGCGATGGGAAATTTTCTCTTTTCTTTGGCTTAGCTTCTGAGAGATCCAGGCTGGTCCTATGGAAGAAGGACCAGAGATAGAGGAGGAGGCAGCTATAGTAGAAGAGGGGAAAAACGTGGAGACACGCGGCGGCGGCATTGAGAGAATAGCCAAAGAAGTTTCCACGGGAGGAAGGGAAGCTGCAGCTACGGAAGACATAGAAAGGGAAGGGATCCCGGAGATGAGGGAAGAAATGGAGGAGGATAGATCAGCGAGGGAGGAGAAGATAGACGAAGAAGTAGGGGAAAGAGTAGAAGAAGGGACAGAGGACACGACCAAAGGGATGGTCGCTTGAGTCACTCGAGGAGGGGAAGGAAGAGAAGAAGAAGGGATAGAAGGGACCTCTGTTGTGGTAGCAATGCCGACATCCTGAGTGGATGGGCCTATGGACTATCCTCTGCTTTCTTCTTTCTTTGGCGAATCCAAAGTTATTACATTGCAGTGCTGCGCGTAAGGAGGACTCTCAGGGGCTTCTTCCTGAATGGTGCTGGATTCACCTTCTACACCTTTACCTTTAAGCTGCTTCTTGGATCGTGGAGGTGCGTTTCCCAATGGGGATGTTGTGAAATCAACCCCGAGGTAGATTAGGCCTTTTATCCGGCACCAATGTTCTGTCCTCCGCAAAGTCTCCTTGACCCTCTCCTCAATTGTCTGAGGAGCTTTAGTTCTATCAATGGCCGGAAAGGGCCAATCATCCCCATCTGTATCAGTATATACCTTGTCTACTTCATCTTCTGTTGTTTGGTAGCCTTTGGGGACAATGGCTACCCCATATTGGATGATTTCTGCTAATGCTAGGCGAGAATGATCCTTTCTTCTGAGCTCTACCTCATGGAGGACGTCAATATAAATATCCTTGATCTGAGGAACATGGATTGGATCAAGCTTTGCTCTTGGCAGGCAGCCCCTTGGGTCGAAGGTAGGCCTGGCTGGGAAGTCGTGTTTCAAATTAAGTAACTCCAGCTCTGTAAACATTTCCTTCGCCTTGTGGTGGGTAGAGCATGTGTATCGGCCCACTGTGAGGGGGAAAGGAGTTCCACCCTTCTTTCTTTTAAGGCATTTTTCGTGGTATGTGACCAACTGCCTTGATAGCTCTAGTAGAATCAGCTTAGGCCCAGCATACCTTGGTAGCCTGGTTGGCTCTCCCAAAAAGTTGGCAGCCCTTAGATAGGTGAATGTGGGAAATTGGGTGAACAGGGCCCCCCATTTCTCCGTGGCTGCCACTATGTTTTTGGTCATACGACCATGAGTCATGTTCGGCCTCAGCAGGCAGATGATGTGATAGAAAAACACATCGTTAACTTTTGTGAACTGGGAGATGCTATTCTCCAGCTTCAACTCTGGGTAGTACTCGTATATCTTGACCTGAGGCCAAACTCCACTCCTCGTTAGGCCTGGATAATCCCTCTCCGATGCTGCAGCGTAGACCACGTAGGAGTTCATATGGAATACTCCTGTTGGCTGAATTATTTGTGGTCTGGAGATGGTGCTTCGCTTATAATTTCCCCCAAAGTAAAGCGGCCGATCGGAAAATTCTTGTTCATTGTTTCCAAGTAGCGCAACATCCATTTATGGAAGTAATGGGTGTCGAAATCTCAAGACCTGCTAAGGAAGGTAATGGTATCGCCGAGCTCTTCGAGAAGTCACCTGCGGTGGATGATTTGGGGCCACCGAGTTACCACCTTCTTATTTTTCAGATATACTTCATTCATTAGCTGCATACATTGGTCTTCGTTGTCTTCCTGTGCCTTGATGCACTCTGCTTGGCTAATGGCCACAAAGTTCCGGTGGTGAGGGATGCCGAGTATGATCTCAAAATGACGGGCGGTGAGTTAATGACTACCTCACCCTTGCTTGTTTCGACACACCTTGTGTCTTTGTTGTAACTCTGGGCAACCACCATCATAAATTCATTGTTGACGGCGCTGACGGGGATTCCTCCGGCGAAGTGCAGGGCACTGCCGATCAATTTGTCCATCCATGGACTCCTTGTAACTTTCTGAGTTCTGGCCCAGAATTCCTCCATGTCGATATGCCCCAATTCTGAGTCTCTGACGTCCATGCTGCATTCGGCCTGTGACTCGAGCATTCTGACCCTCTGATATTTGTATTTCATTTCTTCCTCCGTAAGCTTAGCCTTTCCTTTTGGTTTGGTAGGTCTCTTGCTGGATGTAGACATATGTTCTTTTGAACTCAGTTGCTGATCTGCATGAAGAAGAAGCGAGACCCAATCCGAAAAGGTTGAATTAGCCATTTGGTCTTCCATTGGAATGTTAGCAGAAGAAAGAGTTAGAGATTTTTAGGCTCGGGCGCAGGCGCATGAAAATTACAGCTTATAGGGATAAATAGGTAAGGCGCACGGGAAAGGCATGCTGCAAAGGTTAAAAACGCGCCAAAGTTGCATGGCGCGTGCATACTACGGATGGCATTTTATAAAAGGTGCATGAAAACATTGTTCTACATAGGATGACGGATGCGCCCTTTGGCGCATAGACTTTTCATGTTGCACTGGGATTTGGTGCGCCCTTTGGCACATGTAAGGTTTGTGTAACATGAGCTTTTCGTGCGCCAAAGGGAATATGGCACTGCGCGCACGAAGGGTTAACACAACATGATGTTGCTGCAAGGAGGGATGTGCCTGCGCCTTTATAACTTCACACTTGGCGCAGATAAAGCCGGTGTTGCATAGATGCTGGGTGCGCCATTGGCGCATGGAAATGGGATGTAGCAAGGAAGGTTGGCACGCCAGTGGAGCGCGAGTTTAGCGATTGCGGCAGGCAAGATGGGTGCGCCAGGCACGGGTTTTTATCATGTTGCAAGGGGACAGATTCACCATTGGGGTGCAAGATGGTGCGCCAAGGGCGCGGGTTTTTATGATGTTGCGAGGATGCACCGATGCGCCAAAGGAAAAGGCTTTTCTCCATTTCTTTCTTCATTTGTTTTAGCGGGGTTATTAGGCAATGAAATGGCTCTTCAGAAAGGAGATAAAACCATGCTTTTAGACGAGTTCCCCTACCGTCTGGGCAGAGGGGAGGGATATGGGAAGATAGCGGGGAGGAGGATCTTGATATTTCAAACTTCAAGCACAAACTAAAACCAGGGCACAAAGAACAAAAGCAAAACATGAGAAAGAAAAGAACCTCTCACCTGGACAAATAGCAAAACTTGTAACGGGTCCACAAGGCATTGAAAATGATGAGGCAGGGGCTGACAGGCTCAGAAAAATCACGTGCTCAGTGAATAGTGAAAATGACATTTTGGGCGCGTAAACACATATATATAGGTGAGCTGGTCATAAATGCGCCACCCACTTTTTAAAGGGCGCATGAGAGTTGCTGTCGACAGGGAAAAGCGTGCACCCTTTGGCGCATGAAAATGTTTTCCAGTAGGAAATTAAGCGCGCCTTTGGCGCACCAAAAGCTATGTCGACATGAAGTTATGTGTGCCCTTTGGCGCACCAAAACATGGCGCAACAAAAGTTGTGCCAATACAAAGGCGCATGCGCCTTGGCGCACGCAGGGAAGGCTCAACATACTTTGGCGCACCAAAAGGTGTGTTGACACTGAAAATCATGCGCCAAAGGTTTTAAAGGGGGCGCACCAAAAGTTGGTGTTACATAGCAATTTCATGCGCCCAGCCAAAAAAGGCTGAAAAGACTAAGTTTGAAAAAACCAGATTTCCCAGGAACGGATTTTACAACGTTTCGAATGCAAGGGATCCCTAACGAGGGATCGGAACAAAATTTTTGTATGGTTATCGGTAAAATTGCCCTTGTCAATTTTACGGGATAACAAGGTGATGACGAAATTCCTATGGAAGATGCTGAGTTCCAGAGGCCAATTGAAAAAATTAAGATGAGCATGGAACAAGCTAGAGTTACATGCATGGTGAAGGCATCCACAAATGGTTTGAAAAACCCTACCCATGGACAAGATTCACACCAAATGGTTCAACCCTCAACGAAGTTGTGGTTTTAAGTTGAAATTATGTCTCGGATTGCAAACTGGGTTGAAGAAATGGAGGCTTACAAATATGATGTTAGGTAGCCTTATCAATGGGGTTACTCTACACCATCTTACAACCCTTATATTCCTCCTTCCCAACCTACACCATCTCAACCTATTTTCCATGTTCCTATTTTTGTCCGCTTGCCCCCATTGAGGATTCCCCTTCTCCATATTCTTCCCTCCCATCCCACCTTCAGTTCTCTGCCCTTTTCTCTCCCAAAACTCCTCCTCCACAAGAAGATCCTACACCTTCCCCTCCACCACAAACAATACAAAAACCAGTTGAAGAGCCCAACAAAGAAGAGTTCATACAAAATTTGAAAGATTGGGCTTTAAATTTTGAGTCCAATGATATGCCACTACTGGTTAAAACTTCAACTGAGCCATGAAATGAAGTAAAGGAACTGCAAGTGATAATTCAAATCTGTGCAACACTAGATGAAGCCGTGTGTTTAAGAAATCCACAAGACAAAGATGATTACGCCACATATCAAGCATAAGAGGATGACAAACAATCTTTCTACTCTGAATGTAGTGTGCATGATGGCATTGTATTCATGGAGGTTGTTGATTCATCTCAAATCATAGAATCAGAAGTGGAGAAAGCCGCGGGTCAAATAGAGGAGTGTCTTGTAGTGCTTGATTATGAAGAGGCAGATTTTCTATTAGACTTGGAAGATTGCATTGGTGAAGAGGAACCCATTGAGCTCACCACTTTTGCAGCCCCACCAGTTGTCTTCCAACACAATGAGCCTCTTGCTGCAAGGATTTATCATCAGCCATCCATGGAGGAGGAAGAGAAGGATGATGACATCTCAGTCATCATAGAGGAGGAAAAGTCTTTTGGAGTTGTTTGTAGAAGCAGAACAAGATCCAAATCAACTTGCAAATGGCTCCCTTTAGGAAAGTCTACAGGATGTCCCCATCCATGGGGATGAGCTTTGAAGAGATGTGCATATCACAGGATCAGTCCGTAGATTCCTAAGGCCGCATGCCTAATCAAATATTTGGCTAGTTTGGAGCAAAAATAGAGCCGCCACCAGTCATGTTCACCACAGAGCATGAGGATGATCATCAAGGTACCAAAGGTCAGTTACAATACCTCCAACCAAATGTAGAACAACTTGAGGAGGTATACATCTTGTTTGTAGTTGATACTTTGATGAAAGAGGAAGTTTGGATCATGTTTGCACTTCCGCTATGTGGTTTTATTTCCAAATTAATCACATGACCGTGCTTTATAAGAAAGGGAAGCTACTTCTCCTTACTTGTTGCAGGATATATTTAGCTTTTTTTTTTGTATCTACTTAGAGTAGGGTAGGAATAGGTTTGTTTTCAGCAAAGAAAAGTGCCTTGTGCACACTCTGCATGTTCCACTTAGGGCATGTATGTTTTTTTCCATTTTGTACATAGTTTTTGCGGGTTCATGGTGTAATCAGATTTTGGGGCAGCTTTCAAAGTATATTTTTCAACCCCAATAGATCATTTGCAGAGGTCAAATCCAGCAGTGCTTTAAGTGGTCTCGGGGTGGTTCTTCAAGTTCAAGATCATAAATCAGGTTTATCAGGCTGACTCCATGCCCAATGGATGCTTCAGGCCACTAATCAATTCATCTAGTAGGTAGATGACCCTTGTGAGTCACCAAAAATGTTGTCTATTTTTGCACCCCTTGAAAAAATAGGACAACTTGGATTGTCGTGGACTTGGAAAAAGGCCGTGAATAGTTGAAGTAAGCCGTGGCCAAGGATGAAATGTCGCTGAAGTCCGAGCAGTGCAAATGTAAAAGGAATGCCTCGAGTGAAGAAAAGGATTCATGAATTTTATTATAAATCTGCGGTATCATCCATGAAGATGAGGGTAAAAGCGGGAGCTATAAAAGATGTGGGATAAAGGAGACAAACCACACCACGAGACTCATGCCGAGAAGATTTGTAAAAGCTGCGTAAGTTTTAGTAAGCTGCGATATACTAAAGATGATGCCACGGATAAATGCAAAGCAAAAGGACGGGATGAAGAAAAGGAAGTCCACGATGTGTTGAAAGTAGTGCGACAAGTAAATAGACCACAAGTCAAGCGAAGAGATAGTGGAGCCGCAGAATGAAGAAGACAAAGCCGCGGAACTCAAAACCACGCAGAATTAAAACTGAAGAGCCACATATCGAAGGAAAAAAACACTTTTCCATGGATCTCTGGGATGAACATATATATAAAATCTGATTATATTTTGCAAATATGATATTATTTGAAGGAACCTTAGTCTTCTCCATGTGAAGGGAATCAGATTTCAAGGGTTAAATGTTGCTAGATCCGTGAAAAGTTGGAAGACTTCTCCAACACGCAAAAATGTAGTTCTAGGCGGCACAAATACCAACATTAAATGTAGTATGGGCACCCAACAAGGAAGATGTCGTGTGACATTGGATAACTAGAGCGCCCAAATTTCTCGGGAATTCATTTCTTGTTGTTGTTGGTTGGAAATTTGAAATCTGATTTCCCTCTCCTTTTTCCTTTCTTTTTCTCCTTCATTTTCTATAAATGTAAGAGTTCAGCTCATTAAAATAGATCTCTCTTTTGTTGTAATGACACCATGTCAAAATGGTGGCCGACTTCCCATGGGTTTCAGACCTTTATTTTGGTCTCTGCAATGTATTTTCACCTTCTGCCATGAATGTAATCAATGTGCATCCTTAAGTAATAAAATCAGATTTTGTGGCTATCTTTTTGTCCTAGTCTCATGTTTTATTGTTTCCTTGCCTCTCTATTTGCATTTCTAGCATGTTGTGTGTTTCCTCTTACTTCTAGGATCCATTTCATGCATTGTTTATGTGAAGAAATACATATGTACGTGGTTCTTGTCTGTGGCACGTCCATTCTTTCCTTTCACCCACATTTTCTTTCCTTCTTTCGCCTTCGTGGAGAGTGATCGAACCTATTTCAAAGTACTATCATATTCCCTTTAGTTTAGGATTTCTATTTGTGCATCTCCTTGTCACCCTAGTCCCTTGGAATTGTAGTTTAGCATTATAAATAGGTAGACGAATCCAAATTTCTCCAGGAGGTCTATCTCGGTTTGCGGGTCCCACAACTAAGAGACAGGTTCCATGTTGTTTAAAAATCTTGGGTTGTCATGACTTGGGGCATGGTGTAATTTTGAGCTCCAACAAGTGGTATAGAGATGAATTTTTTTTATTGATCTAGTAAAGGTATATAAAGTCTTGAATCATTTTTGACATGAACTGAGGCCCTTGATCCGAGACTATACTCCTTGGTGCTCCAAACTTGTGCATGATTATGTGATACATGAACTCTGCCACTACTTCTTTTTGACTTGGGGTAAAGCTTGAACTTCAACCTATTTGGCCACATAATAGTTGTAAACTAGGATGAATTCCTTCCCTTGTGAAGGTGGGTTTATAGGTCCAACAAAATCTAACCCCCACTTTGTTCAAAAGGTTCAAGAACCAATTGAGGTTGAAGAGGCATTTCACTAGACAAAGTGGGTTTTCCCATCCTCTGACATGCATCACAATGCCAAATATATTTCTTCACACTCTTGTGAAGGGAAGACCAATAGTATCCAGCTCCAAGGATTTTATGAACAATTATTTTTACTGTGTAATGGCCTCTGTAGGTTCATCATGACAAGCTCTGATAATGTCATACACTTCATTCTCTCTGACACACCTACATAGCACTAAGTCAGATCCACACTTAAACGAATACCATTTAACCATTTAAAGGTGAAATTTTATTTTATTAATAGTTTCCTTTGTTTATTAGTAAAATTTTCAATAAATTTTCATGTTGCCAAATAGTTTACTATATCAACAAACCATGGTGAATTTGTAGATATAGAAAAAAATTGTTCATCAGGGAAGCTATCATCAACAAGGTCCTCCTCTCCAGTGTATCTAACCTTGACAAGAAATCAACAACCAAGTTAGATCTTCTTGGGTTATCAATAATGGTAATATCAAATTCTTACAAAAGGAGTAACCATCTAATGATCTTACCTCCTACTACTGGTTTGTTCATTAAATACCTGATAGTTGCATGGCCAATATATACAAATGTCTTATACCCTAAATATAATGATAAAATTTATTTATGGCATAGACAACAACTAAAAATTCCTTTTTAGTAGTAGTATAATTCTTCTCTGTGGGAGTGAGATTTTTTCTAATGTAATAGATAGCATATATATTACCATGTTCATTTTTTTGTCCCAATAATGCCCCTATAACCGTGTTAGAAGCATCAATGTGAATGTGGAAGAGTTTTTCCCAATTAGGTCCTCTTGACACTGGGGATGAAGTTAATTTCTCTTTAATTTATTCAAAGGATTCTTGACACCTCTCATCCCAAATGAACTCACTATCTTTTACTAGCAAAGAAAACATGGTGCACCAATCTTACTAAAATATTTGATGAAGCCTCTATAATATCTTGCATTCCCAAGAAAATTATAATATATGTATGAGTTTTGGGTGCAGGTATATAAAAAATTACATCAATTTTCTTCTAATCTACTTTTATCCCTTGGGTTGAAATGTGATGCCCAAGAACTATTCCTTCATCCATCATCATTAAACACTTTTCATGGCTTAAAGACAAGTTATGTTGCTCAAATCTTGTTAATAATTTGTCTAAGTTAACAGAGCTACTTCAAAAGAGTCCCTATATATTGTGAAGATATCCATATACACTTCTACACAATCATTAGTCAAATCAAAAATATGGTCAAGACTTATGTTTGAAAAGTAGTTGGTGCATTACACAAACCAAAAGGTAACACTCTATAAGAAAATGTTCCCAAGGGAAAGTGAATGTTGTTTTGTCCCAGTCTTTGGCAGCCACCCTTATCTAGTTGTAACCACTAAATTCATCTAGAAAATAAAAGAACTTGTTTCCTACTAGGTTATCTAAGACTTGGTAAATAAAAATTAGGGGAAAATAGTCTTTCAAAGGAGCTTTATTAAGCTCATTGTACTCTACACATTATCCTCTTACCATTCCTATTAAGAAATATCACAAGTGGTGAGACCATTGGTTGTCTGATATGGGGTAAACAAATCCAATTTGTAACAATTTCTCAATTTTAGTTTTAACCATGTCCTTTAATGCAAGATTTATTATTTTTGTGGTATCGACATTACTCGTGTAAATGTGGTGAGTACAAATACTAGGATGGATTCCTTTTATGTCACTGTAATCCAAAGAAAAATTTTAGTATGACTTCTAAGTACATCAAAAAATTTGGATTCCTCATCATTAGTTAGCCAACTATTAATATTTAGTTCTCTTCTGGATAAAGGGAAATTTTTTGATTCTAGGATAGACTGAATTGATAGTTTTAAATTCACTTAACAATGAATTCAATGAGAATTCATGTGGTAATAGCATATGGAACACAATCATATCCCCAAAGGTAGGATTTCCTTGTGGAATCAATGTTGTTAGGGGACAAATGAAACTTGTAGAAACTTTTCGATTCAATTCTATCCATCTCTAGATGTTTTGTTGATAAGGATAGATTCATACCTTTCATGAAGTAGTGCCACCTTAGCAGTCCCGTTTAAGGATCCAAAATTTAAGCAAGAAGGCTTTGAAGCAAGGCTAAAGGACTCCGAAGCTAATTGGGGAGACTCTGAAGCTATCTAAAGATACTCAAAGCATGGAATACTCCAAGCTAATAGGAGAGACTCCGAAGTGAACTCGGGAGAATCGCAAGCTAACTAGGGAGACTAAGAAGCTAGTGAAAGAGACTCCAAAGCAATATTAGCCATCTCCAAATTTTGTGTTGATTATTCTTCAATTTCCACAATGTGGTTTTTGAGCGCGATCATAAGCAAGGAAGATAAATCATAATTATCCAATTCAAAGTCATCAACCCAAATATACTCTTTAACATCTATAAATAGTTTTGCAGGTGGAAACAATGAGATTTGTTTAGCATTTATCCCATTTGATATTGTCATATCTCTAGATTTATATTCTATTAAGGCTGCTACAATGGATAATCAAGGTCTTCCCAAGATAATTGGATATCCATGTATTTTGCTCTTGGGTTGAAGAATCATAAAATACACAGGATATTCCCATGATTTTATTGTCACTACAACGTCTTCTATGACTCTTTATGGTTTGGCAATGGATTGATATGCCATTTGTAAAATGGTAACGATGGGTTGAATCCCGACTAATGTTAATGCTTTCAAAGTAACACTTTCCATAAAGTTAATGAAAAATCCTAGATTAACCAACACATTTTGTATTTCCTTTTTCTCAATTGTTACAATAATAACAAGACTTCTAGGGTCACCATACTTAGGTAGCAATAATTTTCCTGATAACATGTCAACAAGTTTTCCATCTACCTGTATAGTTTTAGGGTATTGTTTCTTTCTTCCCAGAGTCTTGATACAAAGGTTTTTGATTAACCTATTTAACTCCGGAATATCTTTAATTGCTTTGTAAAAATGGAATTTCAATGTTTAATTTCTTTATTTCCCAAGAAAATCAAATTCTTTGTTGATGATTTCTTTGAGTCTTTTTGGAAATGGAACTGATGGAGAAACTGTGGGTTGTTCCTGATGTTTTTTAATTATTTCCTCATGTTCGTTTTCTTTTCCTTTGTCAAGTGTTGGGTTTTCATTTGGTATTTCAGTGATGACAACTGGTGGTTTTTCCACAAATTTTCTTGATCTTAATTGAATGTCTTTACAATATATGAAATTTACTCCCATGGATTCTTGTTCAAATCCAATGACATGGGATGCTTTCCTATTCTTTGGATTTGCCACATGTTGTGCATGTATTTGAGGTTGGACTAATGATTTTGTTTTTGAGGTTGAACAATAGGGGGTGACATTAATGCTTGTTGTTGATGTTGTTGTTAGGGTGGAAACCTTCTTTGTTGTGGATAGCTAGTTGGATGGTTGGCATATTATATCCATTGTGGATTAGTCCATGGTTGATGATAGAATTGTGAAATCCAAGGTTGGGTTGTCCAGTATTGAGATTAATTAGGCATCCATGGTTGACATTTCTATTCTAATGGGGCCCAAGGACTTGGTTCTCTAGTTGTTAGACACATATTTTCATCCCATGGCATCATCCATGGATTAGGATTATTTCTTAGCATGAAGTGAGATTACATTTGTGAAGGTTTATTGCCCTATTTTTGTAAAAAATTAAGGTCTGCAGATGATGTTTGTTTGATATGGTTTTTAAAGAGTGCTAGGAGAGGACAATCCTTAATATCATGATATTTATCACATATCCCATAGATTTTTTTTTTGTCAAGGGGACAATCTGTGAGAGCATTTTTTGTCTATAACTTGGACAATACATTGCTAATGGCTTAGTGTTGGCTCTAAATTTTGCTTGATACTATCTAATATAGTTTTCAAGTGTACTAAGATGTTTATTCTAAAATTGAAGAGTTATTCCATTAATTTCTTTACATATGGGTTGGTCTTCTTGGCTCTCCTCTTTCTAGCCCCTAGTTCTAGAATAGTTTCTATAGACCTTCTCAATATGGTGGAAAGTTAAATGATTCACATCTCCTGCTTGCCATCAAATTAAGAGATTCTCTTGATTCTCCATCTAGTCTTGTTAGGAAAATGGAATTATTCACTCAAAGGATGCCCACATTTCCTATGACGAAGAGAAATATATCTTGTAAATTTTCATCTTCATTTTACTTGACTTAGAAGAATTATTCCTTTCTATCTCTCCCTATGCAATAATCATGATACTTGTCTAGGAAATTTTCTTCCATTTATGCCCAAGAGTGGATAGATTTTGGTGGTAAACTCATAAACCATCTCATGGATGAGTCTTTCAGAGTGGAAGGAAATACTTTTAACTTTTGATTATCAGTCATATAGTCATAAGTTTGGCATATTATTTTGAACTCAAATAAGAACTGATCTGGATCTTTAGATGTCATACCTCGAAATGTGGGTAACACAGATGGGGATATGTTCTTCATGGGGGTATCATCTTCTTCATCAATGACAATGGGCTAGGTAAATGTCCTTTGAGGCACAATGAATTCTCCATTGCGAGGGTTATTTTGAACTCTTGGTTGTTCATCTTCCATTATTTCCTAATTGACTTTATATAGATTTTTTTCCACGTAGGTGGTGTGGGTGGAAGGCTACTAATATGAGATTGGTCACTCAAATTAACTAGATCCTCTAATCTAGATTTTCTTATGTATGATGGCCCTACCTCAGGGGAATATTTTGAAGGTTGTGGTAGGGTAAGAGTCATGTCTGTTTAGTATGTGAATATAATTCTTCTTCCAAATGTTCAGATTGATCCAAGTATTTTTCAGGTGAATGGAAGATTTGTGGTTGAGGAATTTTTGGAAGAAATCTACCCTTTGAGTCTTTGGGTCTACTCATATATTTCTATAACCAAGTAGATTCTCATGAGTAATTTTTAATTGAATGGTTCTTACTAACACTTAAAATGTAGTCCTCAACAATGACGCCATAAATGATGAGTCTCGTTGTTAACTCTTCATTTAATCAATTTAATTGTGTATGTCATTCTAACCAGCGTAGCGTCCAAGGTTATATGCAATAATATTTCTTTCTAGAATTAACAATTACATGGCGGAACTATTTTTTGGGGGTTTCCCAAGTCTTAAATACGGAAGTAAATCATAATATAGAATTAAAACTAAAACACAAATGATATAGAGTAAAATCAATCTTGCAAAATTGAAACACACAATGCTTGAATTAAAAACTCATAATGCTTGAAGTAAAAACACACTTACAGGATTATAAATTGCAGGAATTAAAATTTTAAAAAATAGAAATTAAATGTCGAGAATTAAATCCTACACTGCAAGAAATTAAAAATTGTGAAAGCAAAGAAAATTTATTGAATGGAAATTACTATCTACTAAATTCACCACAAATTATTCAAGAATAAAAGATACAACATCAATTAATAGAAAGCTGAATTGTATTAAACACGAGATAAACACATTCATATATATTAACAAAAAGTAGAATAACCAATAAAGGAATACATAAAGCTCTGAGTCTTGGGGTAAGTGGGCCTTTTCTCTCCCTTTGATTAGAACTAAACTATGCACACTAGATCACCAAAGCATCAATTTATTTACTTCAAGAATTCTAGATCATACAACAGATTAAATTACAAGATACTAATTTTTGACATCCCTTTTACAATCAGTGAGTGCGGATTATATCATCTTGCTCCCTCAACTGACACCTATAAAATAACTAGAGGAATCCTAGAATCTACCTTATTTAGATTATTGATGGAGAGGTTCCACAATATCTCCATATTTCAAGATGAAATGATGGAGAGAATTGGGGAACCGATTGACTCTATAAGATTCAGTTACAACAAAAAAATATAAAAAAATTACATGATCCATTCTATAACTTGTATTTCCTAATTCTCGTGTGTGCTATTCTAGAATGGATGCACGTTCCAAGCTGGAAAAATTCCACATTTAGTTTTTGTTGACGCCATCCACGGGATCTTGAAGTTCTAAGTAAACTCCAAAGCCAAATTTCAAACTCGAAGTCATAGCTAGAGACTACGAAGCCATCAAAGAGAATTTGAAGCCAAAAAGAGATTTTGAATCCTAGTAATCTTGGATTTTGAGGCCTACAACTCTACATCTTGGAAAAAATCATATTTTTCTTGATCTGTATACACAGAACTGAATGCTTTTCATGATTTTTAGTAAAACCAAAATGGTGTAACATACACACACACTAATCTAGTAAAATGCATATATATTTTCCTTTGGATTAGAAAAAATTAATAAAATGCATGCATGTTAAAATAAAGGGGAAGATAAATAATGTCATTATTTAACCATTTAATGAGCTGGTGTCCCCAGATTTCACCCTGAAATATGAGACTACCCTATGTAAAAAATTTCATACTTTTAAAATAATGGGTTGTTTTGTGTTTTAATTGCTCAAAAGTGTTCTATATTGTGTCAAGATATTCCCAGAGAGTTATATTAGCCAATTTCACCAAATACCCAGATGCCCGAAATTGTTATATTTTGTCGTTGGGGTTTTCTTGCGGGAAATTTTTATTTAATTATTCTGAGCTCCGTTTGAGGCAAATTGTGCTCCGTTTAACTCTGTTGTGGTATTACATGTCAATATTCCCATATACCAGTAGGGTTTTAACCAGAATGAATCTAGGCTTTATCTCGTGACTTACCGCAACGTTTTGCGTTTTTGGTGTTTTCCCATTTTATTTTCTGTGAATTTTCTCTAGGTCAATTCCTTTGCTAGTTTAGTCTATTTTCTTTCCTGGAGTATCTAGAGATCATCTATGGACGTTATGCCGAAAATTAATTTGCCGCATGAGGTCTGGTTCTCTCTAGAAAGATGAAGTCGTGCACAGAAAAGGTCTCTTCTAGGTAGGTCACATTTTTGGGAAAAGAAGGTTTTAAGCTACTATGGGATTTTTGGTAGTAGCAGTAGGTGGAAATTTTGTATATGCTTGGCAGGGTAATTTTTCCCATGAAAGCAAAGCCACTTAATTCATAATGGGAATATTAGAGGCAATGATAGGCGGTGGGAATTTCTTAGCTACCTTGCAGGGTGAAAATTCCCATTGTGAAATAAAAGAAAATCACTTAAGGCATTGATGGGAATTTCTTACCTACCTTGCAGGGTAAAAAATCCCATTATAAAAGTCAAACAACTTAAGTGGATCGTGAGATTTTGGAGTGTGTTTGGGGTGAATAATCCCATTGAAATTTGGATTTTAAAAATAGAAATGGGCTATGTCAAAAAGTGCGACCCCTTTTGGAATAGAGGGACAACTTTAATTGCATTCATTAATTAATTCTATTTCCAAATTTGGCACCCAAGCATGAGGAAAATTCAACAAGGAAGAAGAGGATAAAGGAAATTAGAAATAGAATTCTAAAATTAAATAAATTTAATTTATTTAATGCAGCCCCCTCTCATGCAAAAAAGTGCAACCCATATTGAGGAGAAATAATACTTTTTAAAGTATTAATTAATGGAATTAATTCCTATTTTTGGTGCATAAGGTCAAAGCACACTGTGAAGTCAATGTGGACTGAAAGTAGAAAGCTAAAATTAAATAAATTTAATTTATTTAATGGCAGCCATGAGCATGCACAAAATAGGCACCCAAATTGAAGAGAAAAGCATGTTAATTAATTAATTAATTGCTAGGAATAGGAGAGGAAATTATTAATTATAGAATGGTGAAGGTTATATAAGAATGGGCTGCCATAATGATGAATTAATTAATTCTTTAGCAAGGAAGTGCAGCCCAGGTAATATTGGTGCCCAATTAAGGAGGAATTTTACACAGAAGAAGGTGTTTTTATTGCTAGAAGGCTTCAAAGTTTGGTGCCTAGGTTTGAAGGAGCTTGAATTAAGTCTAATTGATTGTCTGCATAGTGTTACAGGTGCTCAAGTGAAGTTGGAAAAATTCATGCTTGCTTTGCATGCAAATGAAACATCAAATTTTGGGGTAGCAGGTTTGATATATGCAAATTTTTATAATTAAAATCAAGTGTCCATGTTCCTAGTTCTTTATCTTTTTCTGAATTAATTGCATAAATTCATTATAGGTGCTTATATAAGAGAAAGGGAGCTTAAATCGATGTCCAATACATTGAACATATCCTCTAAATCTAAATAAATCTCTAGATCTGCACTAGTTGTACATAATTCGGCGAATAAAGAGAAAAAGAATTGCTCAAACAAAGACAGATACGGCCATGGAAAAGCGGGATGAAAAAGAAAGCTTAGCAGAGTCACACATTACTTCCAGGTTTGTTGACATTGGAGATACAAATCTAGGTCCAAAACCTCTTTCTGAATTGATTGACAGATCCAAAGCTAGAAAGACTTCTCTCATGCATGTAGTCAAAAGTAGTGGAATCATTCGAGCTTCAACATTCCCATCCACATCTCAGTTTCTAGAATTCGTTATGGAGTGTGCTAGGTCTTACCACCCACTATCTAGATCAGTCTAAGATGCTGCGGGGAAGACAATAATCCAGCTAGATTCATAGTTCATCAATTATTGTCTGAAGATTCCAACACAACAGGTGGTGATTACTTTTAGCATACAGTATGCCGGCAACAAATGGGAAAAGCATAAAGTTGACTGTGTGGGCATCATGAATAGCAGATACATGAAGAAGCCTAGATCTCCATCCAAGTTCCCGAGAACTCTTTCACGATCCAATCTGGTACAAGAGGTGGATGACATTACCAAATTGTTATGTAGGATAAATGGCAAAGCTAACGTTCACAACTTCCACACATGGATGTATGCTTTCATTAGGACCATTGAAATCAACAAAGCAGATTCAATAATAAATTGGTCATAAATCATTAGTGATAACATCGATGAGTAGCTCAGGAATGTGAGGCATACTTACAGCTTCAAAATGACTTCATATTTGGTATATGTTGCAGCTTCACAAGGTATCTTCTCAAGCTGGATAGACGTGGTGTCCTTTCCAAGGATCCTATTTTTGAGTGCCATCCCCAGCTTACTGTGCCCACATATAATAAATATTACAAGGTGGTCAATGATGGATTCTTATACAAATTCTTTTGTAGGCTAGATGGAAATCTAAAGGCCAACGGGTAAGCAAGGAAGCTTGGGAAGCTGTGTCCAAGATTGGCAGTATCTTCATCTAGTTTGTGGACTTTACATACCTCAGGGTCACCGGATTTTTAGGAGAACCAGTTAAGTTTCCTAGATATCCGAGTGATATATTGGTCATCATGGAACTGAGAAAACAACTTATGGAGATGCATGACCTACAGAGAAATGACACAAGTCTACAAGATTCTTCCCAATCACAGTGGGCTATTACAGCTGCCAGAGTATTCATAAAGCCCAAGGAATTGAAGTGGAGATGTTCTCTGAGTATGAGAAAGAGTTCTTCCCAACGCACGGCTGAACTTTGATCCATTTGGAGTGGCAAGGAAGACAATCTCCTAGGAGTACATGCATGTGCCTTCATTGGAAGATTTCTAGATGAAGTGCAGAAGCGAGTATGAAGTTAGAAAGAAAGATTTCAGCAGGTTATCAGCGTGGTAAGTGTTTAACTTTGGATTAGCATGGATACCTGTGGATCTTAAATATGATGGGCCTATGTTACTTGATGCATACCATTATATGGGAGGAGATAGAGCTATACTTTAGGAGATCATATGTGGCTTCCATACGATTGAGGAAAGGTCTACCGCCGTTCCGGTCAATACTTCAAATTGGTTGCTGATGAAGGGATATTGCCTTGATGAAGCATTGATGAATCAGATCACAAGCAACTTTGGCACAAGAGATTCCCTCAAAAGGAAGCATGAAGGAGAGAGCAGCAGAAGGCCTGAAAATATTAAAGTGCACAGAAGGTCTCATTCGAAGGAGAAGATCACTTCTACTACTATGGTGTTAGTTTCGACTTCTCCAGCATCAAGTACTTCACCGACTGTTGCACCTCAGCAAGATATTGTCATTCCTCCGTTGAATCTGGCAACATTCATATTTTCTCCTCAACCACTCCATTCAGCACCTCTTCCTGAAGAAATGTTGAAGTTACAAATGGAAAATTTTGAAAGAGCTTTGTCTTTGGACAATTCAGAGGATGATAGCCACAACACTGTAGCAGTTTCAGATGGAGAGGAATCAGAGCATGAGATGGTGGTACACTCGGAAAATTCTCATTCTCTGAGAAGTAATTTCTTAGAATGGTTGGCTTTATAGTTAGTTCCAAAGGCTAGAGAGGAAATCAACTTGGAGGAACACGACTTGCAGCTACTGCTCCTGAATCTAGGTGGAAAAGATAGAAAACCTAAAGTTGCTAAGGTAGCTTCAAGGTTGATCATTGAGGATTTGGGGTAGAAGTTTGGTGAGATGTCAGTTCCAGTAGAAGGGAAGAAAAAGGATGAGCCCATGATAGAAGATATAACAGTGACCAGTACCCCGAGTCAATCCACCACGAAGGATTGAAACAAGACACGTAGACATTGATGGATGCTTTATTCCTTAGGCTTGAAAAGAAAAGGTAGAAAGTTGAACTTTAGAAGCAGGTGTCTCAGTTGTGTGAGATTATTGCCAAATTTTCCAAATCTTCTACTTAGCCCATTTTAGCACTTAAGTAGGCGAGTGATCATCTGATGCAGGAAGTGGAAGATGCAGGTAACCAGGTTAAAGCTATCAATGAATGGAAAATTCTAGTCATTCACCAAGCTTTTGTACAACTTGAAGAGGTACCACCCCATCTAAAGGTTATGAAGGATGCATCGGTTCAGCTGAAGCAACTGGTGACGAGCATGATAGATATGAGCACAATTGCTGAAAGTAACCTAAGTACTTTGGTCAAAATTAATAAGCTTCCGAGGGAGGTGTTGATTGTGAAATGGATTGTGCCCAATGGATCGGGCTTGAGAAGGGAATCAGCTTGAGTTTTCGATATCGTTCCACTTGGAGATCTTCGAAATCATCTTTGAAAAGAATCCAGGACTTGAGATTATGGCATCATCTTTACTAGACAATGTCATTACTTTCACTAATGAGGAAGTGGTCGAATGTTTCTTCATACACAAGGACCATTCCTAGCAAAGTGCTTGATTCCTTAGAGGGATATCTTCTTATGTGGCAAGGGAGAATTGATGGAGTTGTTATGCCTTTCACGATGGATTCCATCGATGAAGCTTGGTAATGCTACGGTCAAATATTGAAAATTTTGTGCCTAGCTTGGAGGATGTGGAAGTGTGCATCGGGTATTAAACGAAGGCTTGCTGAAATTCGGGAAAAAAAAGGAAGTGTGGCTAAGACAGATGGGAAGTTGTTGAATTACATGTTTGAAAAGTATATTCAGTATCAAAACAAAAAGAAGATGTAGATGTTACACTGGTGAATCTTTCTTCTTTTACTCTTTCTTCTTCTATTTTCACATTCCGGATATAATTGTAAATTTTTAAAGTTATTGGTTTTGAAACCATTACTTTAAGTTATGTGGAATGATTCTATTAGTTAAGTGACAGATGTGTATAAGTTTGAGTATGGATCCGGATGCATGTCACTTGAAGAGGAATTAGAGGAAGATGACTACTAAATGTTATCTTTACTTCTTATTTATGTTCCAGATTCGAGTTGAGTTTCCCTTTTTTTCCTTCTACATTCTATAAGTAGAGGAATAACCTTCGACTTAAGGATAAGAATTTGTAAGCAACATTCTCGTGTTATAGACTTTGTTCAAATCCTGATAGCTATTTGAAGCAAAGGAATATAAAGGAGCAGATTTCCGAGAGAACTTTGTGTCATGGTGTATTTTGTTTCTATATTTTATCTTAGATCTACTTATAAACTTTGTGTTACTTTAAATCTAGATCTGAAAGCTACCTTTGCTTATAATTCTACGTGTTAATATCTATTGGTCCTATCTATGTGCATGCAATCAACTCTGTTATCTATTGATTGGGTTACACATCTTCCCTCTTTCTTTCCTATTTTTACTATTTTCCCTCTTCATTAGACATTTCCTTTCTTTAACAACTGCTTACTTGCTGCAAAACTCTATAGCTATGGTTCATGAGCTACATGGTTAAAGTAAAAACCCTAAATAGATACTAGCATATTTTATTGAAAAATCTTACATAGGAGCATCACCGATAAATGAGGGAGATTTATCTCATGATTGCCTAGTTTTTCAGCTATGCAAAAAATCTAACCAACATGAGCTCATTAAGTCAATCATGGAGGAAGTGAAGAATATGCCTTGAATTGCTTGGATAGGTATTAGACCACCTCCAATAATGCAAGTTTCCTCATTTACTTAAGCTTTATTTTGTTAACTTTTATGACTCTTTTGCATTTTTCTAACGTTCCCTTTCATGTAGTTTTTAGTGTAGGTTGAAAGGTTATAACAATGAGAAACAATGAAAAAGATGAGTTTGGCCTCCCCAAGGGTAGGCCAATTCAAGATAGAAAGGTCTACTCTGATCTTGGTCCAAGTCTAGGTTACCACTAAGACCCACTTAGTTACCCCCATCATTCACAGGTCTTGGATGCATTCCTAGATCATGGTTGGATTTGTTATAAAATAGATTGGAACAAAAGCTTGGTCAATCTCATAGGGAGCTCACCGAGCAACTCACCATAGTTGCAGCGTTGTTTCATTCATGCCTTTGCAGGTTGTCGTGCTGTCCCGATCCTCTTGCACCATAATCTTACCTTGTTGACATCACATCCTTCTCAATTACACACAATGGAATCATTTCCTCAATTATTAGTATGGGATCCCTACATAGTGTCAATATTCCTAAAAACACTTTCTCGGTAGCTTCCTAACTCATTGAGCTTGAGCTCTCAAGGTGCCACTTAATGAACATGCTCCCAATCAAGTCTTCAACTACCCAAAACCCAATTCTTTGAGTTTGAGCTCTCGGCGGCTGCCTATGATATAGACCTAACCAAGACCTAAGACTATAAAGAAATGAACCCATATCCTAACACCCACCCTTAAATTTCCTAGCAGGGCCACTGAGTCCACTTCTTTGGTATAGCATTGACTTGATGCACACAAGCATCTACCTCCGTCTTCTTGTCTCAACCTTAATCCCGACTTAAAGGACCCCAAACAGAAGAAGAGTGACCCGGTTGCCAAGCTTACCTTGCCGAGCAGAGAGTTCCTTTCCCTACATTGATTATTTCAGCATCATCACATAGTCCTCCTTACTGAATACAATATCCCAAAACACGACCCCAAATTGAGTTCACATGGCAACATAGTGTCGATCCTAATCCCTAACCGATTCTTCACTTTCATGAAGGCTTCACAAGTGTTGTTGATTGAGACATGGCCATTCGGCCTAGGATAGGCCGATTACCCAAGTAAGCAAAAACACGAGGCCACCCAAAAGACCCAAGACCTAATATTAAATTTGAAAAAGTAAGATAACTACACATCTAATTTCCATGAAAAAAATTACATTATTCTCCATTATACAAGTATTTATAATGGAAAAAAATAATTACAAATCCATAGTGTTATAACTTATTTATGAAACATAATTGAAAGTGCACCTTGCATCTATTCCTTATACACAAAACCCATAAATCCAATTTACATTTTTTCATAATATGGAACAAATATCTTAATTTAATTAACATTACAATCTAATTCAAGTGTTATTTCCACACTTTTCAACCCAAAAATGAAAGTACGAGAAACCCATAGTTAACTTTGAAAATGAGAGATAATATTTATAAATGTCCCTCATAATACACATCATTAATATATAGGATCTTTTCACATTTTGCATAATCTAATTTTGCTAATGGCCACACCATCATATACAACATAAATCATAATGAATAAAGAGAGAGGAATCGAGATGGAGAGCGAATGGGTTAACATGAAGAATTTGAATGAGGGGATCAAAAGAACTTTCAACGGTGCATAAGGAGCAAGAGAAGGTTACGAACATGGAGCGAGATCATGTGATTAATGTGAGCAAGGAAAAAAAGGATGAGGATGCGGTGGAGACCATGTGGGATGAGCGTTTGGTCGATGGCAAACGGACAAAAAGATTCTAGATGGATTGGAGCCTTCCAAAGAGAAAGGTAATTTATCTCTTAAAATCCTAGAGATTCTCTTGGCTAGAGATAAATATTCAATGGAAGGAGCTTTTTTTGTGAAATGTCTGGGTGCTAGACCCAACATTGACTATTTCGAAGTTGGGCCAAGAGGAGATGGGCGTCGAATGGAGCCATTAAAGTCTCGGCCTATGTGAATGGTTTCTTCCTAGTTTCACTCTGCCCAATAAAGAACATGTGGCCAAGATTTTGGTAGAAGGACCGTGGTTCCTTGGAAAATCTCATGTGGTTGTTTAGAAATGGGAACCGACCTTTAACCCTTTTGAGAAATTTGTCTCTGAGTTTCCGATCTAGGTTAATCTCCCAGGATTTCCCCTTGAGTTTTGGGAGTCGGAGGTCCTTATAGGCATTGCGAAGAGCTTGGGTTTTCCTATAGCTCTGGATCAACCCATGCTAGATTCTGTGTCAACATGTGCCAAGATGCTAGTTTGGAAAGTAATATCAAACTGATGACCACAAAGGGAGTTTGGGTGCAAATATTTGATTATGAACCATCCCCTTTTACATGCAATAGATGTAAGCTAGTGGGCCATGACTATAAAAGATGTAATCAAAAAAAGAAAAAGAATGAGTCAATAGCCAAAACCCAAATGCCAATAAACAATAAGGAGAATCTAGAATGGAGGTAGATTGGGAAAAATGGTAGGGTGGTGTCTAATGATCAATTGGAATTTCAAGAGGCAACAAAAGAAGCATCCCTCGGGATCTTGCTAAGGATAAAACCCCTAGCAAGGAACTAAATAGATCAAGATAGTGAAAAAGAAAACGAAAAATGAGGATCCAACTTTGGAAGAGGTGGTTCTTGAAAAGAGGATTCTTGCATCCAGGAATCGGAAGGAAACTATGTTTTGCAAGTTGCTTATGGACCCTCACTAGATGAGGTATTGTCAATAGGTTAGAGCTCATTTTGTCAAAGACAAGATGATGCCTTTACAATCTCTAATGTATTTTGGATTTTAACGGATTATGTTTCAACACGTATGAAATTGCTGCATCTCTAAGTAAATCTAAACCAGTTACTCAAAGTCATTCTAGAGATGATGTACGAAAAGATTCAGCTACAAGTTTCAAGAAAAGTAATAAGGAATTAAGGAGAAAAATGCTAGGAAGGAGGTGGATATTGGTATACAAAGCACTTTGGGGAAGCATTTTTCCAACAATAAGAAAGTATAAATGATAATTCTCTCATGGAATATTAGGGGTTTGAACAACCCCAGTAAACATAGAATAGCTAAGGACCTTAGAACTAGAAATAAACCTGATATTTTAATGTTTCAAGAAACTAAAATGAGTATGGATAGATTTAAAGAGGTGGGTAGGATTATTTGGAAAGAAGGATGTTGGGATGGGAGCAGTTCTTCTAGAAGCCTCTAGAGGTGTAGTTACTATGTGGAATCCTAAAGTAGTGAAGGGTGAAGTGATTCTCACTTCCCTAGGCATGTGGTTATTAGTTTTATTGAGATTGAGTCAAATAAAACTTGGTATGTTTCAAATATTTATGCCCCCAACAAGATCTGTGAAAGAAGGAAGTTATGGTAGGATATTTTGAGTTTTAGAAAAAAATTAAAGATAAAGATTGGATCATTGGTGGAGATTTCAACACCCCCCTCTCCCTTGGAGAGAAGAAGGGGGATTTATTTCTTATTCTGATAGCATGGAAGATTTAGCTGATTTTCTAGCTAGAAATGATTTGTTTGATTTGGAATTGGAGGGTCCAAAATATACTTGGGTTAATAGAAGGATGGGGTCTGAGCTCATTCAGATTAGACTAGATAGATTTGTGGTGAGTCATTTATGCATGATTAACCAACTTTATTCTCTTAAAACCCTTCCCATAATTAGATCAAATCATAATCCCTTACTCCTAAATTTGGGGATGAATCAACCCAAGAAAGCTAGACCTTTCAGATTTGAAAATATGTGGTTGGATCACCTAGATATTTTCAATAGAATTCAAGAATGGTGGGATATCCAAGTTCATGGGGTAGCTAGTTTTAGATTGAGTTTTAAATTGAAGAATGTTAAAAGTAATCTTAAAATATGGAATAAGGAAACCTTTGGGAATATTTTCCAGAAAAAAGTAGAATTGTAGAGGATTTAAGAACTATTGAGGAACTGATGGAGAATGATGGCCTTAACCTTGTTCTCAAAGATCATGAACAAAAACTTCTAACTGAGTATCACGACATTTTGGATAAAAAAGAGGTTTATTGGAGACAAAAATCTAGGGTGAAATGGCTCAAGGAGGGTGATAGGAATACTAAATTTTTCCACTTTACAACCACTTCAAAAGCTAACCTCCTGAAGATTAATGAAATCAGAGGAGAGAATGGGGTGACCTACTCAAAAAGTAAGGATATCAATGTGACAATAATAAATTATTTCAAGGAGCTCTTCAAGGTGGGGCAGATCACGAGAGGAAAATGCTTAGAATAAATTCCTTGATCTCTTTCAGAATGTGATTTCCCCTCTTGAAAATAGAGACCTCTTAATGATTCCCACGAGAGGAGGAAATTCATTATGTTGTCTTTGAAATGGAACCAGATAAATCTCCTAGTCTTGATGGTTTCCCAACTTTTTCTTTCAAAAATTCGGGAGGTGATTAAACAAGAGGTCATTGAAATGGTCTAATATTTCTTCAATAATGGGAATCTCCTGAGAAAAATGAATAACAATTTCTTGGTCCTTGTTCCTAAAGTTGTTGGGGCCAAAGAAGTCAAGGACTTTAGACCAATAAGCCTATGTAATACCAGTTATAAAATGATAACTAAAATCATTGCTTGACAGGATCAGAAATGTTATGGATAACTTCATCTTGGTTAATCAAGGGCTTTTGTCCCGGGAAGGAAAATTACAGATAATATTATTGTGATCCAAGAAGCTATCCATTCTATTGAACACTCAGGAAGATCAACTATGTTTGTTAAGTTGGATATGCATAAATATTATGATAGGATTTCTTGGTCCTTCCTTCGGGCCATTTTGATCAAAGTAGGCTTCAATATAACCTTTGTGAACATGATCATGACATGTATCTCCACAAGATAGCTTTTTTGTTCTTGTGAATGGAAAACGGAAGGTTTTTTCCAAGCGGGTTGAGGTTTGAGACAAGGAGACCCTCTCTCACCCTTTCTTTATGTTATTATGGCTGAGTCTTTAAGTAGGATTTGTCAACATGCTCTATTTTCCAATAGTATTTAGGGTATTAAAATATCTAATGGTCTTCCTTCTATTTGTCTTAATCAGTTTGTTGATGATAATTTTATGTTGGGTAAAGCTTCATCCAGAAGCCTCTAATTTTAAGTTGTTCTAAATGACTATGAACTTGTCTCGAGCCAGCTGGTTAATTTCCATAAAAGTGTTGTTTTTTCATTAATGTGGAGCATCCAGGTCCAAGTTAGATTATCTTGCATCCTGGGGTGTCGAGATTAAGCAATTTCTTGATTCTTATTTAGGTATGCCCCTCGTCCAAAAGAAGCCATATATTTCTATATGGAATACTTTGCTAGAGAGAGTGAACAAAAATTGTCTTCTTGGAAGGGTATCCTTCTCTCCCAGGTAGCAAGTAAGATTTAATTGCTTCAAAGTTCTCTTCAAGGAATCCCTATTTATGTCATGTCCCTCTTTAAGCTTCCTTCCAAAATTATTGGGTTCTTGGAAAAAATTCAGAAAAGATTCCTATGGGCGGGAGTTGAGGATAAGTTCAAATTACATTCTTGTGGTTTGGGAAAAAGTAACTAAACCCAAGTTATGTGGGGGCCTAGGATTAAAAATATCTCTCTTATGAATGAGGCTCTGATAACTAAAGATTTGGATGGAGGATTGTCAGAGAAGAGGGTCTTTGGGTGGACATCATCAAGAAGAAATATTTGTGAAATATAGGCAGAATGGATTCCTTTTTCAACCAAAATGATTTTCCAAGAGGGTCCTTTTTCTTGAATTCCCTTGTGGCTTCTAAGGACATTTTGACCAAGGGAAATATATGGGAGATTAGAAAAGGTAATATAATCAGTTTTTGGAATGATAGTTGGATTAAGGACTATCCTCTAGCTAGCATGGAGAATTGGAAAAGGGTAGCTCAACACTATGAAGAAAGGGGAAAATTTTAGATAAGAGAATTTTGGATTCAGGAGGAAACCATCAGCTTTGGGAGGTCATTGTCCCCCCTTTGGATTTTAATGGGGACCTACAACCTTTTTGGGATCTCAACAACAAATTAAGAAATTTCTATATCCCCATTTTCCAAAACAAGGATGATTCCATTAAATGGAAAGAGGAAGATTCTGGGAATTTCTCGGTTAAATCAGCCTATAGACTAAATTTTAAAGATTCCATTCAAAAAGAGTATTGGGGAAGGCTCTGGGTGAAGGATCTTACTCCTAAAGTAAATATATTTTACTTGGTTGGTGGTTCAAAATAGGATCCTTACGGTGGAAAATCTCGGAAACATGGTATGAAGCTCCCCAACAGGTGTTCGTTGTGTAGGAAAGAGGAGGAAAATTTCAACCATCTTCTCCTTCATTGCCCCTTTTCTCAAAAGGTGTTTGGGTCTATCCAGGAACTATTCAAAATTCAATGGATCATGCCTAAGACTATTGAGGATTGTTGTATACAATGGGAGATCCCTTTTAGTTTCCCCATCTTGGTGTGGGCTTGGAAAATTTCCCTCCCACATCTCTTTTGGGGATTATGGAAAGCTAGGAATGATAATATTTTTCATGACCAGAAAGCTAATCTCATGAGAGTTAGAAGTAAAGTCTTAGCGGCCATCAAAGAAAACACTAAACTGTTTAAAGGTAAGGAAAAGAAACCTTGCCCAAGATGGGAGGAAGTTCTTAAGAGTTTCGCCCTTAGTCTAGTAGAGATCAAAAGACCGAGAATTCATAGCAGATGGAACAAGGCCAAGAACAATGTAGTTAAGATAAATTTTGATGGGGCATCTAAAGGGAATATGGGTCCTACTGGGGGGAGGAATAATTAGAAGCAGTGATGGTGAATGGATTTTTACCTATGCTAGTCCGTTAGGGAGACAAAATAACAATATGGTGGAGGCTAGAGCTCTCTGTGGGGGTCAATTTGGCTAAGGATAGAGGGATCAATAATATCTAGATTGAGGGGGATTCCCTCATTATTTTTAATGCTCTTAACAATAAAAATACTATTAATTGGACCTTAAGAAATGTTCTAAATGATGTCGGGAAATTTTAAAAGGTTTTGAAAAGGTTTCAATTAATCATATCTTGCGTCAAGGTAATACGTGCGCGGATAAGTTGGAAAATTATGGTGTACAAAGTCATGATCACAAGATCTGGAATAAAGGTGATGATTTTCCCTAGCAATTAATGAAGCAATTGGTAGAGATAGGCTGCACTAAATTTGATGATTCTGGCACGAGTGTGCATTGGTATCACTTGAACCAAGACAACTTACTTAAGGGGAACAATTTCAATTGTCTCGATGTTTCAAAAGGGGTTATGAACTTAAGAAGTGAGAGTGAGTGGGAGAGGTTCTGATTTGTGAATATGGGTGGTGATAGAATTAGGATCAAGTTGGTGAGTTAGAGCATTGAGGTTTTCAACCAACCCTTGTGGAAAAAGCTCAAAATTGGGGGCTTCTGCAATTTTATCTCCAAATTGCATGGTCACGACCCTTCACTGTCGAAGGAATTTGGTATGGCTTGGAAAGAGGGAAAGTTTACGGTGAGAGGCATGGAAATTGAATTTTTTGAGAGCACCATTTCCCAAGTTACGAGAGATGTAGACAGATGGGCTTAAAATTTTCAAAGACAAAACCCACAGGAGGATGAAATTGAGATGTTTTTTTGGGTAAGGAAAGGTGCTCCTATTTCATTGATGGAATAGCTAGGTCTTGTATTCGGGCATCTGGAAAGAGGTGTGCCTCTAAATTATGAAGTACATCACTTTGGAAGGAAAATATCACAAAATTTACACTCATCATCTGTCTTTCCTTAACATGTTTAGACACAAAATCATGGTGAGCATTCTGTTCTTCCTTTTCATGTCATTGAATAGTTCTCTAAAGGAATTCTAGAAGGACAAGGTGGAGACGCCTCTACATGAAGGGCACATTCTCCGATGTACGAGAATGGGTAACCCATCTTGGACACTCCCATGAAAGACAAGGTTGAGGAGGATGATCTTACTTTGGTAGTTTACCTCACCAAGATGAGGGTTAGTAAAATGTCTGGGTATATGAATGTAGGGGAGGATGATGATCTGGAGAAGAGGGAGGAAGGTAGAGGAGAAGCAATAACCTCTAGGAAGAGGGGTATTGAAGGTGATGACAAGGATATTGAGGGGTGGATCAATAAGGTTCAATATCTAGAAAGGGTTATTCATAAGATGGAGGAGACCAACGTCGGCCACCGGAAACCATGATGGAAGTCATTTGAGATTCCAAACAAATATGTTCATCCCAGGTGAAGGCCAAACAAAATATTATTGAGCTGGAGTCTCAGGTCAAAGAACTGAGAGATAGGATGGATGTGATGGAGGAGGGCATGAAAAGAGGAAGTTCAACTTGTGCATCAGCAATTCTGAGGAAGAACTGGAAGAAGATATGACTGTGAGGAGAAAAGAGGAGGGTTTCATCAAAGATAGTCCTGTTGACAATAGGGAAGCTTCCCCTAAAAGTTAATTATTTTTTTGTTCCTGGACTGTCGGTAGGATTTTGCAAACTTCTCAGCCTAGTGTTTCTAGTTGTTTTGTTTTTATTCCTCTAGTTTTTGGGTCATGGTCTTGGCTTTTCATTGTAAGAGTTAAGCATGTTTAAATCCTTTTGGACCTTTCTGTCTCTTTTTGCTTGGTGTTTTTGCTCCTTTCGATGTTCCTCCTTTGTAAGGCCCTTAGGAGCCAATCCCTTTTTTTACCTTATCTAATAAAAAAGTGAAAAGAAATCCAACATATTGACGATTGGACTCCAAAAGTAAAACTCCTCCAAGTATAAAAAGGCCATAAAGATAGAAAAAATCCTTAAAAAACCAAGGCAATTATAAACCCATGGTGTAATAACTTATTTATGAAGCATAATTGAAAGTGCACCTTGCATCTATTCACTATACTTGAAACCCCTAAACCCAATTTTCATTTTCTCATAATAAGGAACAAAACCCTTAATTTACTT
Organism: Taxus wallichiana var. yunnanensis; assembly: GCA_018340775.1. Lineage (NCBI taxonomy): Eukaryota > Viridiplantae > Streptophyta > Pinopsida > Cupressales > Taxaceae > Taxus > Taxus wallichiana. Next base: position 413,080,999 of record CM031238.1, on the reverse strand, counting down.
AAAATTATAATCGGACTCAAGTGTTATGTTCACACTTTTCAACTCCAAAATGAAACTACAAGAAACCCATAGTTAAACTAAAATGAGAAACAATATTTACAAGTGTCCCCATAATACACATCATTAATATATAATATCTTTTCACATTTTGCATAATCCACTTTGGCAAATGGCCACATCATCATATACAATATAAATCATCATGAATAAAAGTGAAAATAAATCCAACAAATTTATGATTAGACTCAATAAAGAAAACCTCCTCCAAGTATATCATAGCTGTCAAGATAGACAAGATCCATCAAAAAAAGTGATCAATTTATCCTCCCATCCGATATGTTATATGGTAGAAGACCCTAACCAACCCTCGAGCCCAAGGAGTTTCAAGCACACAATTTCCATATAGGAAATAAATACATAAATGTTTACACATAGGAAATCCCTTGAAAATGGTTAGGATTAAATTAATACAAGTCTATGTATGAGTGTCCTTCATCCATGAAAAAATTGGAACACACAAAACACATAAACTAAAAATGGACATAACACATAATCACTTGACCTTGGGTACTTCCATGGGAGAGGGTATTGCATCAATAAAAAATAAACCTTTGCACATGAGGTAGGCATCATCCTCATCGGTGGATAAGTAGAACTTAGTATCCTTTACCTCCATGATAGGTAATACCCTTATCGGTGGAACATAAAATGTGTATACGTCTACATCCAAACTAGGTATCACCCACCATTGTAGAAATATGAAATGTAAATACCTCTTACCAGAAGGTAGAAATCACCCTCATCGATGAAAATAAGAAACGTGAATACCTCTAACTCCAAGATAGGTATCACCTTCAGCGTATACATATGAAATATAAATACTTTGATAGCATAATAGTACACAAATTTAAGAATAAAATAAAAAAATCAGCAATAGTGTTAAAATTTCATCAAAACAAAGAAAGATTCATTAATGTAAGCCAATATTTCATTGTTGAAAACATATTTTTTTCCCTCAAATTAACTCTAAGTAGTTACTATAGCTCATAATCTTTCTCATTGAAACTTGGAAAAATATTTCCAATGTGTCTAAAATTATCCATTAATAGAAAAAATCATTATCCTCATTTAGTCCAAAATGACATTTATTCTTCGACACTCTTTCTTACTTGCCTCTTAAGGAATTCCAAAACTTTTAGCACCCTTCTAGACCTTTCTAAGAATCCTAGGGGCTTAGATTGGGTTCTAAAACATGCCTACATATGTCCACTTGGGTCCCACCCAATATTCTCGATTAGAGTCTATTCTACCAACATTCTCGGTTAGAGTCTATGCCCATACATACTATATATAAATTGACAACTTGTTAGGGGTCACATCAGTAAAAAAGTGATTTCTTTTCAATACCTACTATATACGGTAATTATATCCATTTTTGTTCACGCAAGGTAATAAATATTTATAGTTATAAAAGGGAGGTCACGAGTTTGAATTATGAGTGAAATTTCACATAATTTAATGAAGAGTGTGTTTTAAACCAAGTATTTGAAAAACATATTGTGTTTTTCAAAATAAAATTGTTTATAAGTGATTTGTTTCATTCGAATGTGAAGCCACACAAGAGGATGCACAATGACCATTAATGTATAATGGATGGGCATTAATTCATTTTATGGGAGAATAGCCGCTTCCATATTCTCATGCTTAAAAGAGATTGCAAGCTCTATAATCTTCCATAAAATAATGCTATCCTTTAAAAATGATTAAATATTTTTAGAAAGTTCTTTGGATTCCAAGACTTATTGTAAAGGCATATTCCAAGACTTGGTCGGCATGCCCAAGAAACGAAAGGGGAAATAAGTTTTTTTGCATGACAAAGTTCATCAAATGATTGGTACGTGTTGAACATGACTTAGTCCTTGATAAATGAGAGAAATATTTGAGAAAATATAATGGATCAAATTCGAACAATTTATGGGTCATTTTGTTAACCATATTTTTGAATAGGAGTGCATAGTCAAAAATAGTCTCATTAGCATGCTACGTTGGATAAGTTGTTTAAATGTGATGACCATGATAATTTCTATTGAAAAATGTGCATGGAAATAATTTTGCAATGAGACAAAAGTATGGATAAATCCTTAAAGTAATGAATAAAATTAATGAAGAGCATAGTTTTTAGGCTCTTAGGAAATAACTTGGTTAATAGTCGATCACCATGTACAAAATTCAAACATGGAGCATAAAACAACCAATCATGATGAGATGGACCCCCTTATCATTTTATAATCAAAATATAGAACTATGAAACCTATTAACATAGGGTAAATATAACTCATTATATGTTAAAGCATTAAGTAACATTTCACCTTGAGGTAATCATGTTACATGGATTTTGAGACTATTGAGATAATTCCTTAACTCTATCTTGTAATTCACGCAAAGTAGGAATATAGTATTATTAATGATGAAAAATGTAGGAACAAATGTATGCAAATTGTGGTGTCGGAAGTAGTGGAAGGAGTGAGTGGAGGAACAATATGAGAATGGTAAATAAGATATATAAGGTGAGGGAAACATGTACGTTAGGAGAAGCATGATATGGTATGTTGCTGGAAGAAATATAAGAGACGACTACATGAGAAAACATATTAAGTGTCTCAATAGGTATCCATGGTTCATATTATAGGTGTTAACTTGAAAAATAAAATCATTGGGATTTATGAAGTTGGTTGTTTGATCAAATACCCATTACAACACTCCTCAAAGTGTTCATTTCATCAAGATTTTCCAAAGATATTTTCTAAGATACATCATGTCTAGATTCTATGTTGGACATTTTAAACTCATATCCCTTTACTATTTTTTTAAACCTTTGATAAGAATATGAGGACCATTCAAGGCATTTTCATCCATAAAGGTCTCAAGAGTAGCTGGAATGATTTCATGTGGAGTTTGGGTCTCATTGAGAGTAACCACATTTTTGGGTGTAAACCTTAGAAAATAGCAAGGGATTTTTTAAAAAGATTAACTAGATTGGAATTTAACCTCACACACATATGTGCACGTGTGCGAACACACACACACACACACACACACACACACACACACACACACACATGTAAGCACATGCACACAAACACACACACATGCACACACACACACACACACACACACACACACACACTTTTTAAACCTTTGATCAAAAAAAAATTCATCCATAGAGGTCTCAAGATTAATTGGACACATGTGCGCATGTGCATGCACACATACACACGACCACATGAAAGCATACACACACACACACACACACACACACACACACACACACACACACACACACACACACACACACACACACACACACACGACCACATAAAAGCATACACACACACACACACACACACGTACACACACACACACACACATGTACACACACACACGCACATGCACACACACACGCACATGTACACACACACACACACTCACTCACTCACTCACTCACTCACTCACACATGAACTCACACACACACATAGAAAAACACACACATGCACACATGGATGCACACACGTGCACATACGAACACACACATGCACACACACACACATGAGCTATAGCTAAAATATTGGAACAACTAGAACAAATACTAGGACAGTCACCAATAGATGATAAAAATCTACACACACACACACACGAGCTAGAACTAAAATATTGGAACAAATAGAACAAACAATAGGAAAATCACCAATAAATGATAATAATCCCTATAATGTAACAAGAAGAAGATGGTTTACATAAAGTGAAAATACTAGGGTGAGAACTAGCTAATTAGGTGGTTTATCAAAAGAAAAACCCTAGATTGTATGCTCGAAGGGTGTAGATTCACCGAACATAGGTGTGGAAATTGGTTTTAGCTAACAATTACATTAAACTAACCACACATAAAGTGTGTAATTAAGTAGTCTAGAAACAACTCAATAAATTAGACCTAAGTGCATGAGGTATAAAAAAGAAAAGATAGAACATGAGAAATCAAAGAACAACTTGAGCAATGTAAAATAATAAAATCATGAAGTGTTAGGAGAAGTTAGGGTTTTGAAGGATAATACCTCACTACTACATATAATTTTAAAAACATTGAAAATGGGGTCGATTTTGCATTGATTTGTGAATGGTATTTAAAAAAAAAAAAAAAAAAAAGATTTTTGACGCAAAGACAATGCTATAATATTGTTGCAAATGTGGCAAAAATGCGTTGCAATAAGCATCACATTTGTGCCACATTCGTGCCACATTTTTGTTACATTTGATTCATGTTACTTTTAACTACATGGACCCACATTTCTTGTTTAATCCCAAGTAAATGCCATTTTCACTACACCTATCATTTTCACTCTTGTGAACAAGGAGAAGGAGCTCAAACAATGCGTGTTTTTGCCGCATAAAAAAGAAAGGTAAGTTTTTTTTAAAAAAATCATTTATTTTATCATAAATAATTGATATCAAGTTCATGTAGGTTATTGACTTTATTTTAGTGTCAATAAAACACATTATAAAAATTTATTCCATGGAAAAAATATCCTTGAGAAATTTTGTCAATAAAATAATGTAAAAAAATGCATTTCATGACACACCCACATATCCTAGAGTTAGTTTTTCAAATAACTCGTGCTTTGTGTATCTGAAACAATTATAAAATTATATAACAAAAAATTATATTATAATTCGATAGATGTCCATACTCTAAATTGAAACTCTCATTTTCACATGGGCTTTGAATATGCGAAAAAGGTTGTGGAGTTTAGCTTTACATTGAAATTTTATAAACTTGTGAAAAAGTTTGAATTTCGCTGAAATTTGAACTCATATAACATTAACTCCAACTTTATCCATTATTTTTACATTGGAATTTTTTGATGCAATTTTTCATTATCTTCCCTTAAGGTAAAATTTATCTAGATAATTATTCATTAATTTAAATATGTTAAAATGATGATAAAGAAATTAGGTTGCAAAAAAAAATGCGGTTTTTTTTTCACGTTGGTTCCAAATAGATTTTGCAAGGTGAAATATGGTTGTTTACTACTTTTGTATGTGATACAATGTCCAAGAAAACAATGATCACCCCACGTCATGATTAAAAGTAATTTTAGGGTATTCTAAAACTCCTTAGATACTTAGAATGAGCATAAGGTCAACTAAGGTGAAAACTCCCTTAATGCTAAAATACGAAACTCAACAATACTTCTAATCATAACAATGAAGTTAAGAAAGACATGTTCTAGGGATGGTCCTTAATACACACTTGCACAATGAACCAAAAACATTGTGGAACTCTATAGGAATCCAAAAATATTCACATCATGTAACACTTGTCTTTAATGTAGAAATTGGGATACAATTAGTTGTAGTGGGTCATCAAATAAATACCAACTAGATATTTTCCTCTCATACCCCTTCATCCAATCACAAAGAAAAAAAATTCACACAATCACCAAAAGTTTAATTAGCTTTTAGATTATAAATTTTAGAGCTTCCTTACGATAACCAAGATGGCCAAAAATGTTAACCATGAATACAAAATGATTCACTTTGTGGTGTAAAGCAATGAAAAATGGTCATGCCATTGAAATATTTAAGTCATCATCTACTTAAATTGAATGGTTTCAGGCCTATTAAAACATTTTTAACCCTCACAATTGACAAACTATACTACGGGTAAAAATAGATTGAATAACATACACATTTCCAAGGCTTCACTTAATCATACAATTCCAATTCCAATCTCAATCTCAAACAAACAACATGATATAAAGAGGGTGGGTTGAAGTATGTACTTATCATTCTATTTGTAACACAAACCCTTGTAAAACATTCTACATATATCTAGCTCTTGAATATTGAACTTGATGAAACTTGGTAATAATTTCATATTTATGTCAAAATTACAAAATATAGAAAATTGAAGACAAATAAGAGAAATTAGGAAAAATAGTGAACATTACAAAAATATGTAAACTAATTTTTTGGAATTTTTAATAAAATAATTATATTGTTGAAATTTTCTTATTAGTAATTAGTTTCGGATAATATTTGTAAAATAATGAAATTATCATTATTTTTGTAGATATGTTAGCCTCTGAAGATTCAATTTTCTCTTCACCATGTCCAAAATTATCTACATACTCATATGTAGGCAATATGTAATTTTTGGGAAATTATAAAGACAACATGTATTTGTGAGAGGATACTTTGGGAAAATGTGTTGAAGAAGAAGAGATTAAAATTTGTTTGAATGGTGCACAAAGAAATACAAGGTTGTCAACAATTATGGAAAATATGTGTGAAATAAGTGGGAAATATCAGGTTACACCTTATGAGGAAGAGTCCAAAGATGATTTGTAACTTCCACCTAAGGCGTTGAAGAAATATCAATCCGATTTTCCCAATTGGTGACATTATGGGGCTCAGCCAATGGAAAATCCACTTCTAGTACCTTATGAAGACGCCATATTTTTAAAACAAATATGCATGATAGAACCTTCTACTATTCCTAATACAGGTTTTGGGCTATTTACTTTGACACCAATTAATGTTGGGTCTACTATTCAATGTTTAGTTGGTATGATAATATTACATGATCCATTCTATAACTCGTATTTCCTAATCCAGTGTATGCTATTTTTGAATGGATGCATGTTCCAAGCTAGAAAAATTCCACATTTCAAGGTTTGTTGATGCTAGCTAGCAGGATCTTGAAGTTACTAAGTAAACTCCGAAGCCAAAGTTCAAACTCCAAAGTCATAGGTAAAGACTCTGAAGCCACAAGTAGAGACTCCGAAGCCACAAGTGAATAATCTGAAGCCATCAAAGAGACTCAGAAGCCACTTGAGGAGATATCGAATCTTAGTAATCTCAGATTTCTAGGCCTAAAACTATGCATCTTGGAAAAAATCATACCTTTCTTGATCTATATACATAAAACTAAATATTTTTCATGGTTTTTAGTTAAAACACAATGGTGTAAGATATACACACACTAATCTAGTAAAATGCACTTATTTTTTCCTTTGGATTAGAAAAAAGTAATAAAATGCATGCATATTCAAACAAGGGGGAAGATAAATAATGTCATTATTTAAGCATTTAATGAGATCATTAGGCCAATCAAGGAGGAAGTGAATAATATGCCTTAGATTGCTTGGCAATGTATTAGACCACCTCCAATAATGCAAGTTTCCTCATTTACTTTAGATTTCTTTTCTTAGCTTTTATGAATCTTTTACATGTTGCTAACATTCCCTTTCATGTAGTTTTTAGTGTAGGTTGAAAGCTTGTAACAATGAGAAATAATGAAAAATATGAGTTTGGCCTCACCAAGGGTAGCCCAGATTCAAGCTAGAAAGGTCTACTCCGATCTTGGTCCAAGTCTAGGTTACCACTAAGGCCCACTCAGTTACCCACATCATTCACAGGTCTTGGATGCATTCCTAGATCATGTTTGAACTTTTTATGACATAGATTGGAACAAAAGCTTGGTCAATCTCATAGGGAGCTCAACGAGCAACTCACCTTAGTTGCGGCCTTGTTGCCTTCATGCCTTTGCAGGTTGTCTTGTTGTCCTGATCCTCTTTCACCACAGTCTTCCCTTATCGGCATCACATCCTTCTCATTGTCATAAGGTGGGCTTGTTTCCTTAGTTATCAATCTGGTATCCCTATATAGTGTCGATATTCCTAAAAAAAAATATTGGTAGCTACCTAACTCATTGAGCTCAAGCTCTTAGGGTGAAACTCAATGAACATGCTCCCAATCAAGTCTTAAACCTCCCAAAACCTAATTCTTTGAGTTTGAGCTCTCAAGGTTTCCTCAAGACTCTAAATAAATGAATGCATATCCTAACACCCACCCTTAACTTTCCTATTAGGTCCACTTTGAGTCCACTTCTTTGGTTTAATGTCAACTTGATGCACGTTTGAATCTACATCCATCTTCTCGTCTCAACCTTAAGCCTACCTTGGAGTACCCCAAATATAAGTAGGGTGACCTAGGTTCCAAGCTCACCTTGCCGAGCAAGAGTTCCATTCGTTATGTTGATTATTTTAACTTCATTTCCTAGTCCTCCTTACCCGAATACAATATCCGAAAACAAGACCCCAAATTGATTTCACATGTGAACAAAGTGTCGAGCCTAATCCCTAACCCCTTCTTCACTTCCATGAATGATTCACAAGTGAAGTTGATGAGACATGGCCACTCGGCATAGGCTAGTGGACTTCCTAGGTAAGCCAAAATCTTGAGGCCACCCAAAAGATCCAATACCTAAAATTAAATTTGAAAAAGTAAGATAACTACACATCTAATATCCATAAAACCAATTGCATTATTCTCCATTCTATAAGTATTTATGAGGCAAAAAGATAATTATAAATCCATGGTGTAATAACTTATTTATGAAACATAATTGAAAGTGCACCTTGCATCTATTCCCTATACACAAAACCCACAAATGCAATTTGCATTTACTCATAATAAGGATCAAATACCTTAATTTAATTAACATGAAAATCTGATTCAAGTGTTATGTTCACACTTTTCAACCCCAAAATGGAATTACGATAAACCCATAGTTAACCTAAAATGAGAGATAATATTTACAATGGTCCCTCATAATACACATAATTAATATATAAGATATTTTCACATTTTGCATAATCCACTTTGGCTAATGGCCACATCATCATATACAATATCAATCATCATGAATAAAAGTGAAAATAAATCCAACAAATTGAGAATTAAACTCCACAAAGGAAAACTCCAAGTATAACAGGGCCATCAAGATAGACAAGATCCTTTTTAAAAACTAAGGCAATTAAAAATCCATGGTGTAGTAACTTATTTATGAAGCGTAACTGAAAGTGCACCTTGCATCTATTCACTATACTTGAGACCCACAAACCCAGTTTATATTTTCTCATAATAAGGAACAAAACCCTTAATTTAATTAACATTACAATCTGATTCAAGTGTTATGTTCACAATTTTAAACCCCAAAATGAAACTACGAGAAACCCTTAGTTAAAATAAAATGAGAAGCAATATTTACAAGTGTCCCAATAATACATATCCTTAATATATAATATATTTTCACATTTTGCATAATCCACTTTGGCAAATGACCACATCATCATATACATTATCAATCATCATTAATAAAAGTGAAAATAAATCCAACAAATTTATGATTAGACTCAATAAAGAAAAAATCCTTCAAGTATATCAAGTCCGCCAAGATAGACAAGATCCTTCAAAAAAAAAAGTTATCAATTTCTCCTCCCATCCGATATATTATATGGTAGAATACCTTAGCCAACCCCCGAGCCCAAGGATTTTCAAGCCCAAAATTACCATATAGGAAATAAATACATAAATTTTTACACATATGATATCCCTTGAACATGGTTAGGATTAAATTTATACAAGTCTATGTATGGGTGTTCTTCATCCATGAAAAAATTGGAACACACAAAACACAAACCAAAAATGGACATAACACAAAATCACTTGAACTTGGGTACTTCCATGGGAGAGGGTATTGCATCAATACAAATGAAACCTTTGCATCTAATGTAGGAATCATCCTCATTGATGGATAAGTTGAACTTAGTATCCTCTACCCCCATGATAGGTAATACCCTTATCAATGGAGCATAAAATGTGTATATGTCTACCTCCAAACTAGGTATCACCCACAGTTATAGAAATATGAAGTGTAAATACCTCTACAAATAAGGTAGACATTGCCCTCATCGACGAAAATAAGAAACGTGAATGCCTCTAACTCCAATCTAGGTATCACCTTTAGTGGTATACATATTAAATGTAGATAATTTGATAGTATAATAATACAATTTTTTTAGAAAAAAAAATCAGCAATAGTGTTAACATTTCACCAAAACAAAGCAAGATTCATTAATGTAAGCTAATATTTCATAGTTGAAAATGAAAACCTACTTTGTTTCCAACACTTATCTCTAAATAGTTACTCTAGCTCATAAGCTTTCTCATTGAAACTTGGAAAAATATTTCTAATGTGTCTAAAATTAACCATTAATAGAAAAAATCGTTATCCTCATGTAGTCACAAAATGACATTTGTTCTTTTGGCACTCTTTATTACTTTCCTCTAATGGAATTTCAAAAAATTTAGCACCCTTCTAGACCTTTCTAAGCATCCTAGGGGCTTAGATTGGGTTCTAAAACATGGCTACATATGTCCACGTAGGTTCCACCCAATATTCTCGGTTAAAGTCTATTCTACCAACAAAAAAACCTATGCCCATACATACCATACATAAATTGACAACTTATTAGGGGTCACATCAGGTAAAAAGTGATTTCTTTTCAATACCTACTATATAAATTGATTATATCCATTCTTATTCATGCAACATAGTAAAGATTTATAGTTATAAAATGGACGTCACGGGTTTGAATTGCGAGTGAAATTTCACATAATTTAGTGAAAAGTGTGTTTTTCAAAATAAAAAAATTATAAGTAATTTGTTTCATGCAAATGTGGGGCCACACAAGAGGATGCATGATGAACATTAATGTATAATGGATGGGCATTGATTCATTTTTATGGGAGAATAGTTGCTTCCATATTCTCATGCTTAAAAGAGATTGCAAGCTCTATAAGCTTCCTTAAAATAACATTATCCTTTAAACACAATTAAATATTTTTAGAAATTTCTTTGGATTCCAAGACTTATCGTAAATGAATATTCATACGTATTCATGGAAGGATTGACATGTATAAGAAGGGAAAGGGTAAATATGTTTTTGGTTGCATGACAAAGTTCATGAAATGATTGGTACATGTTGAGCATGACTTTGTCCTTGATACATGAGAGAAATATTTGAGAAAATATAATGGATCAAATTCAAACAATTTATGGGTCATTTTGCTAACCATGTTTATGAATAGGATTACATCATCAAAAATAGTCTCATTAGCATGTTACATTGGATAAGTTGTGTAAATGTGATGACCATGCTAATGTATATTGAAAAATGTGCATGGAAATAATTTTCCAGTGAGACAAAAGTATGGATAAATCCTTGAGGTAATGCATAATAATAATGAAGATCATAGTATTTTAGGATCCTCAAGAATAAATTGGTTAATAGTTGATCATCGTGTATAAAATTCAAACATGGAGCATAAAATGACCTATCATGATGGGATGGACCCCCTTCCCATTTTATAATTCAAAATCTAGAACTATGAAACCTATTAACACAGGGTAAAGCTAACACATTATATGCTAAAGGGTTAAGTAATATTTCACCTTGAGGTAATCATGTTACATGGATTTTGAGACCTTTGAGATATTTCCTTAACTCTATCTTGTAATTCACGTACAATAGTAATATGACATTATTAATGATGGAAAATGTAGGAACAAATATATGATGCAAGGAAGAAAATTGTGGTGTTGGAAGCAGTGGAAGGATTTATAGGAGTGAGTGGAGGTACAATGTGAGAATGGAAATTACATAGAAGTGAGGGAAACATGTACATTAGGAGAAACATGATATGGTATGTTGTTGGAAGAAACATGAGAGATGACTACATGAGAAAACACATTAAGTGTCTCAATAGGTATCCATAGTTCATCCTATAGGTTTTAACTTGAAAAATAAAATTATTGGGATTTACGAACTTGGTTGTTTAATCAAATATCCATTACAACACTCCTTAAAGTGTCCATTTCATCAAGATTTTCCAAATGATGTTTTCTAAGATACACCATGTCTAGATTCTATGATGGATATTATAAACCCATATCCCTTTACTATTTTGTTAAACATTCAATAAGAATATGAGGATCATTTAAATAATTTTCATCCATAGAGGTATCAAGAGTATTTGGAATGATTTCATGTGGAGCTTGGGTCTCATTGATAAAGAACACATTTTTGGGTGTAAACCTTAGAAATTATCAAGGGAATTTTAAAAGATTAACTAGATTGGAATTTAACCTCACACACATACACGCACGCACACAAACATGTAAGCACACACACACACACATGCACATGCATGCAAGCTCCCACACACACACATTCACACATGCGTGCGTGCGCACACACACACACACACACACACACACACACACACACACACACACACACACACACACACACACACACACACACACTTTCTAAAAACCTTTGATAATATTATGAGGACAATTCAAAGCATTTTCATCCATAGAAGTCTCAAGAGTAGTTGGAATAATTTCATGTTGAGCTTGGGTCTCATTGAGAGTCACCACATTTTTTGGGTATAAACATTGGAAAATTTAAAGGGAATTTTTACAAGATTAACTAGATTTGAATTAAGATTAAAACTACATTATTTTGGAGTTTTGGATCTAATAAAATTTGATCTTACCCACACATACACACAAAAGAGCTAGAGATAAAATATTGGAACAGATAGAACAAACACTAGGACAATCACCAATAGATGATAACAATCCCTAGAATGTAACAAGAAGAAGTTAGTTTACATAAAGTGAAAATACTAGGGTGAGCACTAAATAATTAGGGGGTTTATCCAAAGAAAAACCTAGATTGTATGCTCGAAGGGTGTATATTCACCAAAACGTAGGCGTGGAAATTGGTTTTAGCTAACAATTACATTAAACTAACCTCACCTAAACTGTGCAATTAAGTAGTCTAGAAACAATTTAATAAATTAGACCTAAGTTCACGAGGTATAAAAATGATAAGATAGAACATGGGAAATCAAAGACCAACTCGAGAAATGTAAAATAATTAAATCATAAAGTGTTGGGAGAAGTTAAGGTTTTGTAGGATAATACCTCACTACTACATATAATGTTAAAAACATTGAAAATGGGGTCAATTTTGCATCAATTCGTGAATGGTATATTTTTTAAAATTTTCAAATAGATTTTTGATGCAACAATGATGTTATAATAGTGTTGCAAATGTGGCACAAATACGTTGCAATAAGCATCACATTTGTGCCACATTTGTGCTACATTTGAGTCACATTACTTTTAACCACTTGGCCCCACATTGCTTGTTTAATCCCAAGTAAATGTCATTTTCACTACACCTCTCATTTTCACTCTTGTGAAGAAGGAGAAGGAGCTCAAACATCCCAGTGTTTTTTCCACATAAAAAGAAAGGTAAGATATTTTTCTAAAATTTATTTATTTTATTATAAAAAATTGATATCAAGTTCGAATAGGCTATTGATTTTATTTTAGTGTCAATACAACACATTATAAAAAAATTATTCCATTGGAAAAATATCCTTGAGTAATTTTGTCAATAAAATAATGTAAATAAATGTATTTCATGACACATCCACATATCCTAGAGTTAGTTTTTCTAATAACTCGTGCTTTGTATATCTGAAACAATTATAAAATTATACAACAAAAAATTGCGTTATAATTCGATAGATGTCCATACCTTAAACCGAAACTCTCATTTTCACACGGGCTTCGAATATTTCCATACCTTCTACATATGTCTAGATCTTGAATACCAAACTTGATGAAAATTGGTAATATTTTCATATTTATGTCAAAATTACAAAATATAGAAAATTGAAGACAAATCAAAGAAATTAGGAAAAATATTGAACATTACGAAATATGTAAACTATTTTTTTGGCTATTTTATGTAAAATAATTATATTGTTTAAATTTTCTTATTAGTATACATTTTCAGCTAATATTTGTAAAGTGATGAAATTATCATTATTTTTGCATATATGTCACCTCTCGAAGATTCAATTTTCTCTTCACCACGTCCAAAATTGTCTACATACTCATACGTAGGAAGTATATAAATTTTGGGAAATTATAAATACAATATGTATTTGACAGAGGATAGTTTGGGAAAATGTGTTGCAGAGGAAGAGGTTGAAATTTGTTTGAATGGTGCATAAAGAAACATGAGGTTGTCAACAATTGGGGAAAATATCAGGTTACACCTTATAAGGAAGAGTCCAAAGATGATTTGGAACTTCCACCTAAGGAGTTGAAGAAATATCAATTTTATTTTCCCAATTGGTGACATTACGAGGCTCAGCCAATGGATAAACCATTTCTAGTACCTTATGAAGAATTCACATTTTTAAAAGAATCTACATGATAAAACCTTCCACTATTCCTATTACAGGTCTTGGGATATTTATTTTGACAAAAATTAATGTTGGGTCTACTATTCAATGTTTAGTTGGTATGCTAATATTATCTTTTTATGGCCAAATGCAGCATTTTGAACATTGGACTCACGTGGTGAGCTACAAAGCCAATATGTCAAAATATGACATTTGTTGTAGTGAAAAGTAAATGGAAGAGAAGATTCTTATATTCTCGGAGAAAACTCACCTATACATGATCATATGTATATTGATGGACTCCATTATCCATTTAAAAATATTGTTGGTTTCATTAATAATACCCATGGGTGTTCACATATTGCATATCCCAATTGTCAATTTATAGTGTATCAATGAAAAAAATTGTAATGAAAGGGCCAATATTACCTCTTTATGTCATGGTGGAGGCAATAAAAAATATCAAAGCTAGTGAAGAGCTTCTGATTAACTATAGTTTTAAAGGAAAAACAACACCAATGAGATTGAGAAAAAAATGTTGACATTGATGATTGATGTATATATTGGTTATTTGAAACCTATTTTTGTCACAATTGAATTTTCTATACTGCTTTGAGAAAAATCTAATGTTTTATTTTTTAATACGATGTAAAATGTTGTTCCTTTCATACTCTATTATTTTATAAAAATTGAAGGATTTGATGATATTTTTTTAGAATGATTTGTATATAAATTTGATGAACATGATGAATTTTATTATAAAATTGATAAAAACATTGTGTTGTGGGACATCAATACCTTTACATCCAGATGAGGATCCTCATCCATCATGTGCACCACCTTCAACGTCACCTCCAAAGTCACTTCGACAATTACCTTCAATGTCACTTCCACAATCACCACATGTTACATTACAACAACCTTGTAGAATATCCACTGGAACCAATGACAATGTTCAACCATTTGTTGCTAGTCCTTTAAGACATTCATTCATGAGGTGTTTATTTGTACCTTCTACACCACCCATATATATATATATATATATATATATATATATATATATATATATATTATGGATACTTTATAATAATGTAAAATGAAGGATAAATCATTTGGATATTTATTTTATTAGTTGTTACCCATGGACCGTAATATGTCAAATATTAATGTTTGTGACTATAAATATATATAGATGTCTTATTTTTTCCTACTTTGAATATAATATGTTATGTTTTTTTAACAAGTTGAGTAGATTCCAAAAGAGTGTGATTATTGCATTTAACGTGGTATATTTCTTAGATTGATTATCTCTCTTACAAATTTGTGTGATTAAAATATGTATTGAAATTTGACATGTAACATTATCCAGTTAAAGATATTTTCTCTCTTTTAACACTTTTTCTTAAGAGTGGTAAGTGGATAATTTGATTATTAATATTATCAATTCTTATAAAAAGTTTGTGATATCAAGCTTAGCATAAATGATGATAAATTTTATAGCATGATAAAATGATATCATTGTCAAATTGCAAATGTGATATTATTCATTCTGAAATAATCTCAATAGACATAATCTTTGGAAAACATTTAACTAAAACAATTCAAAAAATTCTTTGTGAATTTTATTTAATTCATCCAACACCTTTATCAACTTGTACTTGAGGATAATATTATGCCCATTACCCTCAAAATGCTATGATGGTTGGTATTTGGCCCTAAAATATGTGCTCATGTTAGAATGTTGTTCTTGGATAAAAGTGATAAATTAATGATTAATAGTCCCCCCTTCAAATTTCCATACAAAAATCCATTGACTAATGCTTCCCCTTGCATAGTTACTCTATGTCCTTGCTCCAATGTTCTTGGGTATCTCTTCCACCATGATCATGAAAATAATTTTATTTGTGGCATCTCCCTTCCTGGTAATGTTAAAAGCCTCAATTCACACAATGTTGATGATAACATGATTTTCATCCAAAATTCTTCTGAGCACAGTTCATTAGAATGATAAAATATTGTTGGATCCCTTTTTGAATACCGATTGATCTAGCTAAATGGCAAACCATTAAGCGTGATACCTAATTTCAAAGGTAAACACCTATTCAAGAATGGCATATACAATTGGCGGTGTTTAACCTCTAGATAATCGTCCCTCTAAAACTCTCAATTATTCTTTCCTCCTATCGTCACTCCACCTTCCTCAAAGAATGGATATGGACTAATTATCTCACTATTCAAACCTTACCCCTGAAGGTGTTATAAAAACAACTCCTGCATGTTGTTTCCTTTTCTCATCATTTAAACACAATTTGGAGGTGTAAGTTTAATCGGGTTAAATGGAATAAATCCATTTACAAATTTGGTAGTCAAAAGTGGATTATTAGTCCCAAATCATCGTGTTCAAAACTATTGGGAAATGCCCCAATTTCCTTTACCCAACACCCTCCCATCCCTTTTGTACAAAGGTTGAGTCAATTCATCACTACTTTTGGTTATACTCGCATGTTAAATGATATAGTCCTCCCTTTTGACTTCATTTCTCGCTTCATGTCACGTTAGGACATGTTTTTTGTAATGATTTCCACTTTCTTATATCACATGTTACATCATAATGCATTTCTATAAAGAAATATTAATTTTACATCCCTTCCGACAATTCTTGCATCTCAAATTTTATATCTATTAGTCCTTAACAATCAAACTTAATAATTTTGTGCATTCAACTCATTGAAATATTCAGATTCAATAAAAAATAAAATAAAATTATAAAATAATTTAGTAAAAATCATATTTAAGTAGCTCTGTAATAAAAATGAGAGGGCCTAATAATTCATGGATTTCAATTATAATTTCATAAAGTAGCATCCCCTCAAACCGACGAATTCGAAAAGAAAAAAATAAAAATATTGATTTAATAAGTTGTTAAACACATTTTTAGTGAAAATATTGTTCCCATATGCTTCCCGTGGGTGTACAAGACAATAACCACATGTTTGGTTGTAATTTTACTATTCATTCAATTAATTTACAATTTATGAACCTCTGTTAGAGAATTCACGACTTTCAATCATACTTTCATAAAGCAACGTCCCTTCAAACTGACATATTGTTGATGATATAATTTGTTACAATGCAAATTATTGGTTTTAACCAACGATCATGGGTCCAATCCTCCTTCTTGTGTATGGGGAGGATCCCATTATTGAATGTAAACTACCTAAATCTATGGGGTGATTTGTTAGGCTAGGGATCACACATGAATACTCTACTAAACTTGTGGCAAAATGCTTGTACAAAGTACAAGGGAGGAATTTTCTGTGAAGGGAGGTAAATGGGAGTTTAGAGAAATAAGGAGAGAGGGTTAATGTTATGAGTAGGCTTATAGAATTCATATACATCAACCAGAGTAGGTCCACATTTAATTAGAAAATTTAGACAAAAATCACACACTTTGGGTAATTATCTAGTCTTGATTACATACTACTATTCATATGATTCCTAAGTAAGAAAATTACTAATTAACCCATGTATTTTTCCACCTTTCTTTTCTTTCTATTGCTACTTTCAGTCTTACACCCTTACTTTCTCGGTATTCTTTTTACTCTTTTGAAATTGTCATCCCGGATATTAGCACCTAGCCAAGACACATACACCAAGTGCCCTCGTCCCCTCTGGGTGCCCTTGACCCCTTTGTACTTTACTCACACTTTTTGGGTCATTTCTATCCATTTGAGCATCTTATATTTTTAGAATCATAAGGGACTAAGAGGGGAGGTGAACAAGTCCTTCAATTAATTTCCTTTCATTTACCAAACCATACATTCATAATTTATATTTTTCATACAATATTCATAACTATATGTGCTTATTAAGATATGCAACATCAACCACAAGAGAAAGAAACAAAGTAATCAACACAAAAACACCATATGTAAGTGGGAAACCCTCATGGGGAATAAAACCCACTAAAAATATGCTTATATTACACAAATAAAATTTATTTAGTGAAGCACCAACTTCACAAGGAGCACTAACCCCTAGTTTAATAGAGCACCAACCCTACAAGGAGCACCAACCCCTAATTTAGTGAATAACCCACTCCAAAAGGAGGATACAACAACCTAAACATGAAAAAGCACTAGCTAAGCCACCTGAATATATATGATATATGCTTTTTCTACTCGCTACAACTGATGGAGATCATAATTTCATATCACAAACCCTAGCTCACACACTAGGACTTCAATCTCTTACATAATTTATCTTTCTCCTCTATTCTTTGCTCTAACCTCTTACTTTCATGCTATCTAATACTCCTTAACATTCCATTCTATTCCCTAGCCTCAAAATTATTCTCTCATACCTTCAAAACAATCTCCTCTAGGTTGCACTTCTTCCCTCCAAGAGCACTAGTTCAAAAATGAACCCAAAACATCACTTTTATATGCATATCTTCTCTCCATCCCAAAAGATGTCAGTACATCATGATAAATTCAACCCATACACCTTCATTATATTAAAATAAAATTATTACATCAGTCACATATGACCTAAGTAGGTCGGCCTAGCTAAAAACCTCATTACATGTGCCAAAAATGGCTCAAAACCCCATGGGCACAATATTAAAAATACCCGTTTAAGTCAAAACCATACATAGTCGTGACCCATAAACCCTTAAACATGATTAAAATATAATTTAACATTAATACATGGTTTTAATTTTTATCAACCAATCAAATTATTTCATTTAATGGGCCCATACTCTTTGTAAATCTCAAAACAGTTGTTTCCTACACCCTTCAACACCCTAGAAACTTCATTATGAAACCAAATAGCTTATAATAAAAAAAAATTCCATGAAAAAATAAATGGAAATTTAATAACCTGTAGAAACATTATAAGCAAGTTATAAGCTTTGAATCAACCTCATACTCAAACCATAGATATATTTGTATTCACCATATCAACTTGCAAAAATGTCGTTTCCAAAGGTTAGCCCATTAAAAAATTATACATAAATTAAATGCCTAAAAATGGATTAATTTTATGAAAAATTCATCCCTCTTCACATTCCAAGTGATATAAAGCATCATCCAATCCATATCATGCTTCAAAAACTTAAAAATTCATTAGAACATATGTTGTCTTGAATTGCCAAAAATATTCCTGTCCAAAGAATGACCTAGAAAACATGTCAAATGACATAGTAATGAGGAAAAATTCATATCAATGGAAATATATCCAAACCTCTTTCCAAAAAAATTGAATCATCTGAAAAATCCAAGTGTAGCTCAATTTATTCTCATTTTATCAACCTGCTATTTGAGGCCTCAAAAACTACCCTTTGACCAGTCGGCCTTGAATGGACCTCAAATTACCATGTACCTGAATTAAATTTTCCTGAATCATCCTTTTACATCAATATAATCTCCAATAAATCATGCATCATAAATTTTTATGCTACTCTTGACCACCTTGTCCTAAAACCTTCTTCTTTAGAAACTGTAATTTTTAGGTGGGGCCCACTCATCACCATGACCTTAACCATACATTTATGTAAATATAAGAGAGTAATATACAATATTAAATCATTACTTTTTACTAACCAATAAAAACCGGGTCACTATACTTCACTTTCTCGCAAACTTCTCTAGCTTTAGGGTTTAAGTAGGGTTTTAGACCACTTTACCTTCTTAACATTTGTTCATAAAATCCTAAAGATAAAAAAACCTCATTATTTTTGTGAAACATTATAAAATAACCTTATAATCATCATTTAAAGGCACAAGGTCACATGCAAATCAAACTATTCACAACAAGCATATGAAGTTCAACTTCGAGTTGGAAAATCACTTGATTTTGACCTGTCTCACATAAACTGTCATATCTGGAAAAATACACATCATGGGAACCTAAATTTTTCTCAAAGCATCATGACTCATACCTATAACATATCAAATCATCATAATTCCAATTCCATACATCAAAATCTCCATTCACTAAGACTTACCTATGCTTGTGCATGTTTGATCTTCACTATAGAAGCTAGGGTCAACTGAAATAATGTAATAACTCATCAAGAAACCTATGAAAATGACCCAAAAATACCTGATATGCAATTATATACCTGAATACATGCTTCCATGAGTTCATATGGCTCCAAACCACATTGTCACACCTCTAAGCTATCATACATGCTCCCAATGAACACTTGTAACATAGTGAACCACCCACCTACTGATATGCTACTACCGTGATGTCCCAAAAACCTAAAAACATGCTATCCTTAATATCTAGATGCTTCCAAAGCATCCAAGAAACTCCTACCATCATCCAACGTCACCTAGTCACCTATACAAAGCTTGTAAGAGCAAGCACACCTCACTGAATCTCATTGTACCAACAAGTATATATCTAAAACATTATGTTAGCATCATGAAAATATAATATGACATTAACACAAAATTCTATTTTTCATTAATATTTATTTGAATTAATGACAACACCTAATAAGACCACATGCCAACAATCCCCCTTTGTCATTGATGGAAAACACCTTGAACTTCTCCTCCTTTTTACATTAATGACAAAGGAAAACCTGTATCTCACATGATTTACCTTATTCATCTTCATACCATCATTACTTGGTTATAAACATCAACCAAAGGTCTCAAACTAGCTCCATTTTTTTTAATTTTTCTCAAAAACCAATTTTTAGCCTCATTTCCAAAGATGCAAGACACATTGCTCCCCGAGGATAAGAATTTCCAACATCTAAAAATCACCATCAAAGCATGAAAAAGCACCTTATTACATTTTTTTGGGGCTATAAAACCTTACTTCACTCCCTAGGCATGCAATATCACCTCTTTTCACCTTGGCCCCTATTTTGACTATCATAGAGTACTTATAGCATCCTATTATTTGAGTCATATACATCTAAATCATGCCAAGAATTTCAGTTACAATCATCTCACACCATCAATTATATTTCTTTACCTCATATAATCATGAATAGGCTTGATTCATGCTAAAGAGCCAAAAATTCTCCCTTTAAGGAAAACAATATATCATTTAGGACTATGATACATGAACCACATCTTTAGAGCAAAAATGAAAAACTTTGGAAACCAATAGGATCTCAAACTTCTCATGAAACTTCCTTTTGTGGCTCCCCATGGGCCTAAGATCACTATCTCCAATATATAAGAACAAAAACATGTAACTTGCATTACTTCTAGACATGAAATCACCTTGAACAACTTTTTCCCAGTTCTAAACTTTTTTCTCAGTCTTGTACAATCACATTTGGTACTGAGAAATGAAAACGTTGTTCTTGATGTACAAAATCATGCTTAACTATATACATCATAAGGCTATAAATCATCATTTCAACTTACCAATGCTCCCCCTGACCTTGATGGACTTATATTCACTTTTCCATAACCAAGATCATGCATTCTCCCCTTGTATTTCTCAAGACACCATAATGCATCTTATAATTCCGTTACAGTTTATTAGACCTTTTCCAGCCTGATCATAACTCCTGAAACACTTTGGATATTTTATAAATAAAATATCACTTGATTTATTTACACAATATCCTTGTAGTTATGCTAGTAATCATGTTGATTTTTCTAGATTATCATTAATCATTCTCGAACAAGATCACACACATATAGCTTAATGCTTTCTAGATGTGCTCTACCTCACTTGGCCTTCACCATTCTTGCACAAACTATAACTATAATTTTCTTACCTTTCTCTTTGAACACTAGCACACTTTATACAATGGAAAACCTTACCTTGAGTCCTTACCATCTAAATATCCTTGAAATCACCCCGTAGAATGGATACATGACTTACACATATTATATATAGGTATATTCTACCTCATGTACACATGTAGCTAGCCATTATTCAACACTGAGACTTCTTGTACACACTGTAGCATGATATTTTGCATCAATCTACATACACACACAAATACCATCCCTTTTCACTGCAATATTACCTTTTTCTTTATATGGACACATCTTTTGAACTCTCTTATCCTTTCCTTAGCAAACAAACTCATGCTTCTTTTGAGCTTCAATTATTTCATCTATGTCATAAGAGATCGGTACCTCCCTAGGTACTTTTTCAATTCTCTGTATATTATGTGAGATACTTATAACTTCCAACTCATGCTTTTTAGAGTTTGACAACATTCAATGCTCGCTTCGATCATATCTTAGACCTTTTCACTCTTCTTAGATAGAGATATTATTGTACTCATGGAACCTTGACATGCTCTGTCCCGGACATTGATAAACCATCTTCAACTAATGCTAAGTCTTGTCCTTACTCATGTCCATCAAGATCAAACAAATAGTGACACGGTCCCCTTAAATATTGAACAACGAGTCAATATGGAGATCATTTGTATTGTGCATCTTTGAGATACTCACAAGATTTTTCAACTTTGTAATGTCTCTTAATATTTTTTGACAGTGAAAACAAAGTATTCAAATGCTAACATTTTTATCAAGTCTGTAGTAATGTCATTTTTTCTAGTCCTTTATCTTTCAAGATGATCCATACATGTTAGGGTCCTTAAAATCTCCCGTGACATTATTCGAGACATTATACCTTCTTGGTTCAACCTCCATAAGCCTTTGTCCTAGATAAAAGGTTTCAAAATATAAACCCTTGCATCTTATAAGTCAATATTCAAACACTAAGAAACCTTAACCTTTCAAAAAATAACTAATCTTGTCTTGACACTCATAAAATAGAGACAAAAAAATAGTGACAGTAGAATCAAACAAATGCATTGAAGTGAGCCTTAGACAATTCCTTGTAACATCATACTAACTGTGACTTTGAGATATTAGACTAATTTTGGAAACATGAGCATTCAAATGATAAAAAGACTATCATAACTCCTTATACCAGGTGTAGCTCATTACATTTTCATCATATGATCCTAATAATGCCTAAAGTCACACTTCCTAACCTATAACCTATCATTTTGAGCTTATAGACCTTGTATTCATATGTTTTGTTCTATACAAACCCTAAGAATATTCTCTTAATAACTGTCACAACTCGTAGCATCCTTTATATTAGTACAATTCACTTATCTCCTTGAATGAAGCATTGAACTATTATCCTTGATATAAATTCACTTCCACTTTTATCCTTGCATACATAGCTCTCCAACCGTGAACAAGGAAGAGTTGCAAAAGCTATGGAATGAGGCTAAAGAATCTCAAATATTTGCTAACTCATCTATGGACCATAAGATAAGAGATAAACAAGGGAAACTAACATGCAAGCATTATAAATTTGACAAAAACATAAAAAAATAACATGTATATTACTCTCTACTCTTTGAATGCTAATTTAAATGAACCTAGAAGATCCTAGCAATCAGTTTTGGTGTGTTGTTTTCTCCCAAAAATAGTGAAGATATCTCTCCAAGTTGGCTACATGGCCAAGCTTTGGATCTTCCCTTACTAACTATATTTGGAGTTGATGGATGTAAGATGGAGGAGCTCTTAACAATGGAGTATGGCCAAGATCCAAATGTTTTATAGCTTAAAGCTATCAAAAATGATTTCTAATGCCTTTCCAAAGTGCTTGAGAGATTTTTTTATGTAAACAAGGTGTAAGGTTGAAAGGGTAGGCTTAGCCTTCTATTTATAGTTTTCCATTTGGGAGAGTTTGGAATTTGGGTGCATGTGGGACTAAAGGTAAGCCAAAAGCACTTTTAGATTAGATTAGGATAAACATGCTTTAGGCTTAGTTAAGCTAGGTTTAGGCTAGTTAAACTTGATTAGCAAGTGATTAGAGACTCATTAAGAGTTGGGAGGGTCTGATTAATCATTTATGACTGATAGATAGCCTAAGAAGCCAATAGAAGTGATCTAGAGAGAACTAGGGAGGTTTTGAATGGTTGAAAGGAGGAATGTCTAGCTAATAAGAGAGATATTATCCCAATTAGATGATTATAGGAGGAATATGACCAAGGTGTCATAAATAGGAATCCGAGAGTGGATTAAAGAGGGAATTAACGAATTGTTGTTAATCGGTTGAATTGGAGGAAATGCTAAGTGTAAGCATATTTTAGGTGTCTACACTAACCATCGAAGCATAATACAACATAGACCTCGAGATCCATGTAGATCATGCTTGAAGACTGAGATAACAATTTTAAGCTCACTTTTGATAGCATAAAGAACATCATTTCTCTCCCATTCTTAGTCTTAGACATCACAATAGTTCATGGTCTCTTTGAGAAGCTACATTTGAGAACTTATATCCCTGATATCAGATCTAATCCTAAAATGCATTTTGGGAACCCTAAAAGCACACTTTTAAGACTTGATAGACTCCATTTACTTAGTACAGTTCTTTAGGGACATATGATGACAACTTGATACTTATTTCTTGAAGAAAGACACCTATGGTTCACCTCCTTAATGATAGATCCAATGACAACTCACAAAATACAGATATCCGACTGACATGGTACACTAAGAGTTACTTGAAAAATGGTAGTCATGCATAGTATAAAATTGTAGGCCTTGACATATTCAACATGACGACTTAGACTCATAAAAAATTTTAGACAAAATTTGAGAGCAATTTTGATGCATAGAAACATGACATACATGGTTTCAAACATCATACATAGACATATTTCATGCTCGGAAAAGGACCAACTCACATCGAATTTAGAATTCGTTCTTGATGATAAATCACATAAAGACATCATCATACATTAAGATTCATGAACCAATTGATACATAATTTTTAACTCAAGAAACATTCTAATACACATCTAAACTTAGACAAGATGTCATTAATCATCATAGGTCATAGTCTTAACCATTAATACTTGACTCGAAATCGAGAGAACAAGAGATCACACTCCATGAGTTTCAAGACACATACATACTTTATTTGAAATAAAAAATGGATCCTTGAATAATCTAAACGAAATCGACTAGATAATTCATCATGGGAGTACAAGAAACAAACTATAAGAACTAAGACTTATACGACTTTATCACCATCAAATTGAGATAATGATGACATTTCACCTCAATAACTACCAACATGAACCATGACAACACACTTAGAGACACAAGAAACATACCTTATGCACATGGAGGAGACACACAAAGTGAAAAAACATCTCCCCCTTATATGAATGCTTCATTTGTATCAATATACCTTCAAGAAGCATAGTGAAGGTATAAAAACACCAAGGAGTCCTAAAATAAGGTGTTGAAGAGGCCCTAAGACCCATTACTTGAACAAATACTTTTTCTTCATCTTTCTTATATGAGAACTAAGAAATTATTCTTCTTCCATAGACATCTACTCTTGATTAGACACCATGGTCTCCTCTAGGTTCCCAAGTCCTTTTACGACCATTATCATACATTCTAGGTATCTAAACTCCCTTAGCTTGTACTCTAGGACCTTGAAAACAATCCCTTGCAATGCGACCAACTTTACTATAAATGTAACACACTATTTTATTATTCCTCTTGAAATTATCAATATATCTTGGAGGATCATTCAAGAAAAACCTAGCAACATGTCCTTGTTTATTGCAATTGTAGCATACAACACTCTTACCAAACTCACCTCTATTGTCTTCCCATGACTGAGTACCTTTAGGATCAGATCTCTTGATGAACATCATCTTACCTTTTCTTAGATAAAACACTCCTATATTCCATCCACAATCCTTGGATTTGTGACCATACTCACAACATGAATGAAATTCACCATGAAAGGATCCTACATCATTCCTAGGAGACCTTGTCTTGCATTCTTTAGCTCTATGACCAAAAACATGACATGAGAAACAATAACCATTAAATGATCTTTCATACCTTGATGCATTAGGTTTCCTAATAGGCTTGGTCTTCTCATGTCCTTGGTGTGAGTCACCTTATTTTCTTCCTTGGTACTTGGTTCACCATCTTCCTTGCTTGAAACCATGTCCTCTTTCCTCAGTTCATTGTCCTTGAGGTTTTCCTTGAATCCAAAACCAGCCTTATCACTTGTTGGTTTTTGTTGGATAAGAATATTATCTAGGTGATTTGAAATTTTCTCAAACATTTTCAATTTGATTAGAACTAGATCAAGTCTTGAATGTAGATATTTCATACCCATTTCATACTTTATGCACTCATCCTGCTTAGTCTTGAGTTTATCATTAATCAAAGCAACCTATGATTTCAGCTGATTACATTCTTCATCTTTGACCTTTAGGGTTTTAGAAAAACTTACCAATTGAGGTTTAAAATCCATGATGGCTTGATTATGTTGTCTCCATGTAGTTTAACTGACTTTGATATCCTTCAATACATGACTTATATATTTCATTCCTTCATTTCAATATAGCCTCAATGTCTGTAGACTTACCCATTGCTTGTTCTTCTAGGATATCCTCCAAGTGGTTAGAATTGTTTCTCAAGTAACTGATCTGATACCAATTTTTAGAATCACAAGGGACTAAGATTGGGTGAATCAATCCTTCAATTAATTTCCTTTCATTTACCAAACCATACATTCATAATTTATATCATTCATACAATAATCATAACTATGTGTGCTTATTAAGATATGCAACATCAAACACAAGAGAAAGACACAAAGAACTCAACAAAAGAATACAATATGTAAGGGGAAACCCTCATTGGGAAGAAAATCCACTAAAATTATTCTTATATTACCCAAATAAAAGTGATTTAGTGAAGCACCAACTTCACAAGGAGCACTAACCCCTAGTTTAGTAAAGCACCAACCCTACAAGGAGCACCAACACCTAATTTAGAAAAGAATCCACTCCAAAAGGAGGATAAAAACACCTAAAGATGAAAAATAACCAAATCAACCACCTGAAGATATATGATCTATGATTTTTCTGCTATCACAACTGATGGAGATCACAATTTCAGCTCACAAAATCTAGCTCACACACTAGGTCTTCAATATCTCATAGAATTTCTCTTTATTCACATGTATTTGTTCTAACATATTTATTTCATGCTATTCGATCTTCCTAAAAATTATAATCTCTTCCTAGCCTTCAAATCATGCTCTCATACCTACAAAACAATCTCCTCTAGGTTGCACTCCTTCCCTCACAGAGCACTAGTTCAAAAATGAACCCAAAACATCACTTTTATATGCATATCTTCTCTCCAACCCAAAGGAGGTTGGTCCCTCATGATAAATTCAACCCATACAACTTCATTAAATTCAAATAAAATCATTACAATATTCACATATGACCCAAGTAGGTTGGCCTAGCTAAAAACCTCATTACATGTGCCAAAAATGGCTCAAAACTCTATGGACACAATCTTAAAATTGCACTTACATAAAAAGAATACATATTAATGACACATAAACCTTTACAAATGATTGAAATATCATTGAAAATTTATAAATGGTAATAATTTTTATCAACCAATCAAATTATTTCATTTTATGGGTCTAGTACTCTTTGTAAATCTCAAAACATTTGTTTCCTACACCCTTCAACACCCAAGAAACTTCATTATGCCACCAAATAACTTATACTCAACCAAAACATTCCATGTGACCACTAAATGGAAATTTAAGAACCTTTATAACACTTCTAATCAAGTTATAAGCCTTTAATCATCCTCATAATAAAAGCACAACTAATTTTGTCTTCATTTGATCAACCGACCAAAAAAATATGTTTCTAAAGGTTAGCTCATAAAACAATTTCTACATACATTGAAGAACTAAAAATGGATTCATTGGATGCCAAATTCATATTTATTCACATTATATGTGATATAAAACATCACCCAATATATGACATGCTTCAAAAAACTTCAAACTTTCATTAGAATATATGTTGTCTTGAACTGCCAAAAATCCTCTTGTCCAAATAATGACCTAGAAAATTTATAAAATGACATCATCACGAGGAAAAAATAATAGAAATGGAAATATATCTAAATCATATTTCCAAAAACTTTAATCATCTAAAAACTCCACCTGTAGCTCAAGTTATGCCCATTTCTTCGAACCCTACTATTTAAGGCCTCAAAACCTGTCCTTTGAGCAGTCAACCTTTGAATGGACCTCAAATAACCATTTACCCACATGAAATTATCATAAAACATCCTTTTACATAAATATCAGCTCCCATACATCATGCACCATAAATTTTTCATGCTACTCCTTTCAACCACCTTGTCCTAAAATATTATTCTTCAGAAAATTCCATTTTTAGGTGGGGTCCACTCATCACCATGACCTCACCATAAATTTATGGAAATATAAGAGAGTCCTATACAAAATTAAATAATATATTTTGATGAACCAATAAAAAATGGGTCACTATACTTCACTTTCTACAAATTGCTCCTAGCTAGGGTTTAACTAGGGTTTTAGACCACTTTAGCTTCTTAACATTTGTTCATAAAGTCCTGAAAAATAGAAAAACCTCATTATTATTTTTAAACATTATAAATAACCTTAGAATAATCCCTAAAATTCAAAAGGTCCCATAAAAACACACTATTCACAACGAGCATATGAAGTTCAACTTCGAGTTGGAAAATCACTTGAATTTGACCTTGTCTCACATAAATTGTCATATCTAGGAAAAATACACATCATGGGAACCTAAAATTTTTCTCAAAGCATCATGATGCATCCATATAACATATCTAATCAACATAATTTCAATTTCATACCTCAAACTCTCCAATAACTAAGACTTACCTATGTGTGCATCCCTAATCCTCACTGTAGAAGCTATGGTCAATTGAAATAATGCAATAACTCATCAAAAAATATGTAAAAATGATCCAAACATACATGATATCCCATGATATACCTGAATTCATGCTTCCATGAGCTCATATGGATCCAAACCACACTATCACACCTCCAAGCTACCATACCTTCTCCCAATGAGCACCTGTAACATAGCGAAACACCTATACCTGCACCATGACACTACTGTGAATGCCAAATCACCCTTAAAATGTGTTATCCGTCATGTCAACATGATTTCCAAGAATCCAAGAAGCTACTCTCAAGTATCACCAAAATACTTGCACCATCCAAATGGCCAAACTATAAGCATGATGTCTAGTGTGATTGGGACACATGGGATCACCTCTCAAGCATGTGGGACTTGGGATCGAGGTGAACCTCTAAAGAAGGCCGATTACTTTTTGTAAACTAAGTTTTGTACTAATCCTAGTGAAATAAAATGGCTATCTAATCCTAGGCTAACATTTTCATGGGTTTTAGGGAAAGAGATTTGCAAAAAGGAAACTATATTAGGGATGGTGATGCACCGAATAAAAGGATATTTTAAATCTCAGGAAGGGTTAATGTGAGTAGGATGCGAACACCGTTAGTCACCTTCACCTATTGTAACTTAGAAAGGGAACAAAATACCATAGACTAGAAGCATGTGTTCCTTTGTTAAACTTGAAGTATACATAATAGAGAGATCAAATTTGATTGAACACACAATTAACTAATCATGAGGATAGAGCACATGCACATGTCAAACATCTATTTCATTGATTACAGCTAATGATAATGCAACTTTTAACAACATAAGGAAAACAATATTTCCACAACTGACATAAAAGATGGTTACATTACTTCCTCATAACATAAAATAGATAATCTGAAATAAAGGTAAGCTAATCATTCACACTAAGGAATTATGCATTCACAAAGCATATACTGATAAACCATTCAACACAATAAATTAGGTTCTTCAAGGAAATATATCACTCTAAATATAATTAAAAGGTTTTAAAATCTCTGAAGCACTCTTCCAAGCTTGAAGAGCAACTTCACCCAAAAATGATCCATATCCCCAATGACTCCATACACCTAACTATTTATAAGTTCTTTAGGCTGAGCCATTACAGTTGGGCCTTCAACTAACATTTTACTAAAAATAGAAATGTCATTAATTCAAGGGAACAGGCTCCCATAAAAATAGCAAGTTTTTGCAAGGGTTTGACTCATTCAACCTTACAACTTTGACCGATCTAGAGCTTGGATATGCCCTTTCATGGCTACTCAGCTTTGGCTTGGTTTTACAACACCTTCTCCTTCCACAGGTTTCTGTTGCATTCTCTCCCACGCAGCCATTCAATGTTTGTACTTGAGGAAACACTTGATGATTCCCTAAATTTATTCATCTCCCAGCCCACATGCGTAGTGATTCACTACATCTGCTGTCTCGATTTCTCTTGTGATCTTGGCTGGAATTCTTCTAAGTTTACTCACAACTTTCTTTAGTCTTCCTTGTGAAATTTTGGCATAAAACCAATCTATCAATGGATTCACTACTGAAATTTTTGGTAACCTCATTGCATCGTGCTTCACCAAATCTTTGAAATTTTCCTTGATTTGATCTTAAGGAGAGCATCAATGTTTTTGTTGAAGAACTTACAATTAACATTATCAAATTATTTTGATATATCATTCAAGGAATCTGTAATTTCCACTCATTTATCATCCAACTTCTTAATTAAATCTTGCAGCACCTGACACCGGAATTCCATGGCCTTTTGATATTCAAACAACTTTGAAGCATCGTCGATTACATCCTCATGAAGGAGTAGATCTGGATCTTCTTCTTTGATTTCACTCCATGTTGTCAAATTCAAATTCAGATTATTATTGTCCTTGAAAAGGCCTCATCCATTTTGCAAATAGCATCTTTTCCAACCTACAAATCATTATATATTTCAAGAGCCTCTTTAATTAAAGGATTAGCTTCTTGTAGTATATGTTCCATCCATCCATTTACCGATCTCCCTTTCTAGCCTATCTTTTCAATCTCATGATAAGGAATGTCGTCAATGGTAGATGAAACTATCATAGCCATAGTAGTTGAGATTTCAGTAGATGGAGTTGGTTGTGTTACTTTTCGTAGCAATGTAGTGAGCTGCTCGACCTTGGCTTTAAGCTCATCCTTAGAAGCTTTATCCTTATCATATTTCTCCAGCAGATTTCCAAGAGCAGTGTGTACATCTTGTTTAGCTCCTTCGTGAGTGGCTTTTCCCAGTGAAAATATAGAAATATGATAATTTGCAACTGTAATTATTTCCTTATTTTTTCCCTCAACAGAATAGTAACCTCTATAACTTGTTCCCAGATGGATTCACTGTCATGATAGAAACAATCTTTGGCCTCTTGGCCTATATTTTTAGTGTATGCTCTAATATACTTAGATCTATGACATCCCCCAGAGGCAATTTCTTCTTTTTCTTTGGATTTTCTGAAAAAACCATTCTAGAATGGATGATACTTGATGAGAATAGAATAGTAGATTCAGTACCTAAAACATTTTTCACAACAAGAGTACTAGCAACATTAGTTGGCATTTGAATGGAAGTGGTAGTAATGGATGGGGTGGATGTGAGGAATTCCATATGAGTGTATACAATGATGTTAGGAGATGAGATGGAAGGAAATGGAAGTGACAATGGAAGAGGAAAAGAGATGATGGGTCTTGTGGGACACTTGGAGAATCACTGACTTCAACTACTTTTGTCACGGGTGCTTGCAAGAGACATGGCTTTGGAAACAGGAGCCTTGGAGAGAGATGAGCTCCCAACAACAAATGAAATCTTTTTTGGAACTGTATGGGCCTTTTGAATTGACCTTTTCCCTTTTATGGGTGTTGATTGGCTCATGGTTGATGGGGCTTCTATATTTGTAGGTTTATCTACCCCCTTGGGTGAGATTCCCAAGGTAACCAACCAACTATAGGTTCTCTGCAGAATGGGTCCCGCCATCTCCTTTGTATTGCAACATTCTTCCACATACCAATCAATCCATGGTAATGGTTGATTGGCAACATTATCATTTTTATATGCTACATCCAAAACCTCATCATCATCTTGCATGTCTTTTGGGACATCAGCTATACCAAACTGCCGAACCTCATCCAAAGTTAGCATTTTGTAGTCTCTTTTTTGGAATGATGAATTCATCCCAAAAATGAATCTAGATGTCTTCTAACTGAGGCACATGAGAACTAGACTAACCTGTTTAACTGAATTCACCCCAATAATCAAAATTTGTCTCATGGATGAAAAGTTCACAAGGTTACTTCTTCCATTTCTGCATCAACATTCTTAGCCTTATAAATATTCAAGAAGGTGTATCTACCAATTGAAATAGGGAACTAAACTTCCACTTTTTCTATTTATTCTCGGATCTTGTGGTAATCTAACAATTGTCAAATCAATTTTAACAAGACCTACTTCTTAGTGGGACATCTTGGCAGCTTGCTGGGAGCACCTACGAAACTAGGAATTTAAATGTAAGTAAATGTGGGGAACTGTAGGTAGATAGCTCCCCATTCATGCACTTTCTTGAAGGATTCATCAAAAATCCTCTGATTATACAAATCCTTATCGAAACGATAGAGAATAACTGCAAAGAACACATCGTTAATTATGTGGAAGTTTCTTCTTCCCTCATCCATTGTAAGCTAAGGATATAAATCATCGATTAAGGATATGCTTCAAATACCCTTAGTATTCAACACGGTGAATTCTCCCATAGAAACTATGGCACAAACCAAAAAAGATGTCATATAGAAAATCTTTGAGGACAATACTCTACTCAACTGATATCAAATGGAGCTACTAATATGCTCCCCCCATCTAATAAATTACTTATTCTTCTTGATGGTAGCAATATATAAGAACATCCACTCTTGAAATTCCTTTGCGGAGGGAAGACTTGAAACTCTACTTAGTAACAAAATAATGTCACTTTGACCTCCTAAATGAAGTATGACCGATACATGGTCTTTGGAAATTTGGCAACACTCTTGGCCAAATAACTTTTCAACATGACCCTCGTGCACAACTCTACTTCTTTGTCCCAATGTTCTACTACTGACTCTAGTGAAATTTTTGCATAGTCTTCGATGTCGGGGAGTTTGAGAAAATATTCAAAGAAATCTGGATCTAAGCAGATTACAACCTTGCCATCAACATCCTTAACTATCATGGATTCTTCATTGAAATGGGTTGCAACGGCTATAAGATGAACTCTGGGAAATGCATGGATGAGGGAAAACTGACAACAAGAGTAAGCCCACTGTCATATATGGCCTACATCTAGGATTTCTTATTTGGGGCCTTCACCCTTTCCTAGAAGTTTGGAAAATTAATTTGTTTGAGATCGGTGTCTCTTATATTCCCTAGGTCGAAAGATAAGCAAGAGTGAGGAGCAACCCCGAGGAATGAATATTTCATCTTTTCCTTGCCCTTGGATGTAGAAGTAGACATCAAGTTCTGAATTTTAGAACTTGATGACTTACTAAATTCTGAAATGCCTAAGTTGAAAGTACTGAAGAAGAAAACTCTTAAGACCTAAAAGCTTCAACCTCTAAAAGCCCAAAATACGGAAATCTTCGAAAACCTGAAAGAGAAACTTCCGAAATAGAGAAGTCCGAAAGCCTGAATTGGAGAAGTATGAAGTTCTAAAGTTCATAAGTCTAAAGTTATGAAAAGCTTCAACCTTCGAAACCCTGAAAAGTAGAGTTTTGAAGTACAAACTTAAAACCCAAAATGACATAATTCCCAAGAAACAAAAAGTTCCGAATAGCCAAAACTCTAAATTCCCAAAAGAAGGTTCTCCAAAAATCCAATCTCCAAAATTTTAAAAACAAGAAGGTTGAGAGGGTAAATTTTGAATACTTGAGAGGATCTTTGAAGACTTTGATGGCAGTTATATTGAATACCTATAGAAACTTGAATCATGGAAACATGGTGGGCAATGAGATTTTCATTTTCCAAGGCATACAGAGGAGGAACAAAAGAAAATAAACAAGGAGAAAACAAAAAAAAAGATCTCAAACAAAAAAGAAAGAACCAAAATAAAATATCTCAAAATGATGTCTAAAGTACGAAATATAGTAAAAACCCAGGTCATCAGAGAAAAATGTCAGATGAAAATGATAGGTAAAAATGAGTTTAAATAGAAAAAATCTTACATTAATGGCCAAATTTTGATCCGTACGGAAGTAGGTAAGAATTAAATACATAGAGAGATCTGAAAGTATAAAACCTAAAGCCCAAAATTTTGACATCTTAGAATTTTGGGGTTTCAGACTTCAGAGATCAAGAGATGAAAATCGTGAAATGGCAATGAGAGAGTTCCAAAGTCTGAAATTTTGGAATTTTTGAATTTCAAACTTCAAAAGTTTGAAAGTGAAAAACCTCAAAATGGCCAGAGATTTCTGAAACTTGAAAGCCCAAAAGTCCAAAATTTTGAACTTTCAAACTTCCAGACTTTGGAAGTCCCAAAGTAATTTTTCCAAAAGATGTGACCTAGAATTTTGAAACTGAAAGCCTTAAAGTCCAAAATTTTGTACTTTTAGGGTTTTGGACTTCAAACTCCAAAAGAATTTTCTCAAAATCGGGACTTAGAATTTTGAAACTTGAAAGCCGAAATTATGAATTTTAGACTTTCAAGATTTTGGACTTCAGAACTCTAGGCTCAAAAATTGGCAATTTATCAAAAGAAAACTCCGAACTCCAAAACTTGAAAGTCCAAAATTTCATACTTTTGGGGTTTCGGACTTCAGAACTTGAAAAACACAATTTCAATTCCATGCCAATAAAACTCTAAAAGGAAAACCCCAAATTCCGAAGTCCAAATTTTTGGATTTTCGGGACTTGAAGAATTTCCAAGTTGAAGAAAACTTCGTGTGAAGATTTTGATTGATCTCAACGTTTGTTTCTCAAGGTAGATTAAAACAGTAACATTTTTGGTGACCTCCAGGGAATGCTTTCCTACTAAGCTTTTAGATCAGTATCCTTATACAAACCATTGGGAAAAGGAGTCTTGGAAGAAAACTACATTCAGGGGATACCAAAAAGAAAAGAAAATGAAAACAAAACAATGTGAAAAGCACTTGGAGGAAAAGAAAAACAAACTGTATAGGGGTGAAACCATCTCACAAGAAATATTTGAGATGTATCCCATTCACGTGAATGGGAAATTATTCTCCATTGAGTCTGATAGACAAAAATAATTCACCTCTTTGTAACTTGAGATAATATATGGTCCACTCCAGAGAGCGTCAAACTTGGCATGCCTACCTGGTTTGGCTCTGTCTTCGTCCCACTTGAGAACCAAATATCCTTCTTGAAAATTCCTATTAGAAGATTTCTTATCGAAGGATTTCTTAACTTGAGCCTGATGTTGGCCTAAATTTTTCATAGTCATGTTTTGAACTTCTTCCAGCTCCATGAGTTCAAAAAACCTCACTGTTAAGGAGCCATTATCCATAACTTTGAGTTGATGAGCCAACTCCAAAGAAGGTAATTCCAAGGAGAGCGGGAGCTTTTCCTCCCTCCCATATACAAGCATAAAAGGTGAATTTCTAATGGCTCTTTTAGGTGTGATTCAATTTTCCCATAAAGTAGTCTTAAGTTGTGTATGTCAGGTCCTTTTGTTATCCTCCATCGTACGTTTGATGATCCTTATAAGATTCTTGTTACTAGATTCAGCCAACCCATTTCCCTGTGGATAGTAATTGGATGAATTCTTGAGGTAGAATCCATTCTTAACCACCCATTCACTCAACTTAAACCCAAGGAAGGCCATTGCATTGTCGGAGATAATGGTAAATGGAACTCCGAACCTTGTCATTATATTTTCCAGGAAATCAAGAACCACCTTTTTGTTACTTTCCTTTAAAGCTACCACCTCTGTCCATCGAGTGAAATAATCCATCGCAGTAAGAACCCATTTATGTCCATCACTAGAGGGTGGGTTGATCATCCCAATAAAATCTAACCCCCATTGAATAAAAGGTTGATCTTCCCAAATGGGGTGTAGGGGAAGTGCTTCTAGCTTTTGTTTTCCTACGAACAAGGCACATTCTTTACATTTCCTCACCCAGAGATGGGCATCTTTGAACAAATCGGGCCAATAGTAACCTGCACGCATGATTTTGGTAGTAGTTGTTTGTGTAGAGTAATGCCCCTCGAGAAAACCATTGTGGAATTATTCTAATATATTACTTATATGTTTTGGTTCAACACAATGCAGAAGAACACCATTCAAATCTTTGTGGAAAAGAATATTATAGACTGAGACATATGGAATAGACTAGAGATGAAAACTACGTCTTTGGAATTTTTCCATATTTGAAGGATATGCCCCTGAGAGGAGGAAATTTTGCATTTTTGTTAACCAATCAGCTTGACCATCACCTTCATCGGTGTTTAAGAGTGTAACATCTTCCACATCTTTGATCTCTAAGTCTACAGCCAGCTGCTAACATAATCCTTAAACTCTGACAAGTTTAGTGACTTTAATGCACACATCATACTCAATTACTTCCATGATCCACCCAGTGCATTTCTCATTCATCTCTTTGTTCAAAGCAAAAACTCCTTAACACCAGGATGAGAAACCATCAGGTGAATTTTGTTGTTGGACAACATGTGCCTAAAATTTTTCAAGGCTCGAATGACTGCAAAGACTTATTTCTCAATGAAGGAATATTTGAGCTCGTATTCCTTAAGGGATTGATTGAAGAAGGCAATTGGTTGTTCCATTAGACTGTCACTTTTCTGGTTAGGAATACCCAAAATACTTTCCAGACACTGCGAAAGCATAGAGAATGAAATATTTTTCAAACCTAGTGTTTACCAGTGTGGGAGCTTGAGAAATGGTCATTTTAATAGCTGCAAATCTCTCCCTTCCTTCTTTCATCCATGAGAATGGAATATTCTTTTTCAGCATGGTGGTTATTAGTTTAGCCAATGTTGTAAATTGAGGAATAAATCTCCGTACAAAATTTATGGTTCCCAGAAAACTCTGGAGACCTTTCTCATGACTTGGACGAGATAAGGACATAATTGAATGAATTTTGGCTAGATCAATAGACATTCCTTCCACGGAAACAACATGTCCCAAAAATTTTCCTTCTTAAATTGCAAAAATGCACTTCTTAGGATTAAGGGAAACTCCAAATTCTCTACATCTTCGAAAAAATTTCCTTAGATGTGTGATATGATCTTCGACATGCTTGGAATATATAGTTATATCATCAAGGTAAACCAAGATGATATCATTGATTAGTCCCTTAAATTCCATGTCCATGGCTCTTTGAAAGGTAGCCCCTACATTGGACAATCCAAATGGCATTTTGTTGTAAGCATAAGTGCCCCACTTAGTAGTGAAATTTGTTTTGAATTGATCGATTCTTAGACTAGGATCTAATTGTATCCTGAATATCCATCAAGTAAGGAACATATTTCAGCCCCTGAAACTATTTGAAGGATTTGTTCCATTGATGGAAGAGGGTAGTGGTCTTTTAGTGAGGCCCGGTTTAAATCCCTAAAGTCTACACACAACCGAATCTCTCCGTTCTTCTTCCTTACAGCACCAAATTAGCTACCCATGAGGAATGCTTGATGGGAAAAATAATGTAGGCCTTAATGAGATTTGTTAGCTCCTTCCTCATCAATGGCTCAATTTTAGGGTTAATTGGCCTCTATTTTTGATGAACTGGCTTGGATTTTGGATCCAACTCAATTTTGTGTTGAGTTAGACTGGATCAAAACCATGCAGCCCTTATAGATCCATGCAAAAATATCATGATTCTATTGACATAGTTCAATGAAAGCTTCCTTCTCTTGAGCAATACATACTTTTCCAATATTTAGAAGTTTTTTGCTTGCTACCTCGACTTCTTCAAAATCTTCCTCTTTTATTATCATGTTGGTACCTTTCTGTTTGGCCTAGTCATCTGCATTGAAGATGGATTTAATAGTAACTAGGCCTTTTGGTAGTTTATTTCCTTTCGACTATGTAATTTGATCGTCGTAGGATTTTTGCAGTTTATCTTGGTATTTGGCAAAGAAACTCTGCTTCTTTCTACGTAGGAAAGGACAATTTATTGGTCACTATTGAACACCTTCCAACTACTTACGTTATCTGATACTGCAGGAAGGGCCACCATTTTGACCATCTGTTGCACTTATTTCATAATGTCCACAGGTATATCATACTGCGAGCAATGGTAGACAACCTGTCAACCTCTTGATTTTATTTTCTAGGAACTGCATGAATTATGAAAGCTTCAAAATATTCTATCAAGTCCCAAACCTAATTCTTATACAATCTCAATAGATCATTTTTTGATGTTCTGGATGTTACCTGATGCACAACCAATTTACTATCACCAAAGAATGTCAAGGCTTTGATTTCTCTCTTTTAGCCAGTTGAATTCCTTGTATGAGGGCCTCATATTTGGCAACATTATTAGTATAACTAAACTGCAACCGGAAGGATGATAAATATTTATTTCCTTCTAAAGAAATCAACATAACTCTTGCACCGAGATCCATTTCTACTCCTCGAACCATCAAAGAATAGTTTTCATAGTCCCTCACAACTACCAAATGTTTTGACCAACTGAGGTATGATTGCACCTTCTTCATGTATGCAATATGTACTTAATCTAGTTTCTTCTAAAAACAATAGACTAGATTCTTCATCTGGCAATAAATCAGCATAGGGATCATAATGATGATTAATACTTACCTCATAAAGAATCGTGTCGGAACTTCCACTGTAAGAGTAGTTGGCTCGTGATCTGCATCCTCCTCCTCTGGGTCACAAATGACATAATTCCCATTTATGGGTTTAGTAGTGTAAGGCTCCACATGATTGTGACAAATAGGTTATGCTCTTATAGTCACCTTCATTCCGTACCGAGTTCTAAATATCATATGTGACCAGTCTGATGAAAAATAACCAACCATTTTGGCAGTGAAATCACGTGACAAGCAAATGACAAAGAGGGTAGGGAGATCAATAACCGATATGTCTTGTGTGAATGCCAAGCTAGGACATGCATGGATAGTAAGCTAAATCCTCTTAGTGACTCCCACACTTTGGACTGTAGTACCATCTAACTGGAAAAATCCTTTTGAGATTGGAGTATATGGGATTCCCAACACATCTATAATTTTCTTGGGCATCATGGAACTATTGGCTCCATAATCGATCATACAATTGTGCACCAAATGATCGCCGATGATTAGAGAGATATAAAATGGTGGTGGTTTGATGGCCTTAGAAAACACTTTCATTTCTTGTTGACACAGAGTTGGTTGTAACTATTGTTTCATGACCTGAAGATCTATCGATAGTACCAAAACTGTTTAAAGCCTCCCGTAGTAAGTTCCTCTAAGAAGGAATTGAGAGTGCAACCCACATCGTGACACTCAAATTGGTATTCTTAATTTGCTCCACAATGCTGAACAGAATTCCCCCAACTTTGCTAATAATGTTTTGGGCATTAGAGTATTCTTTTAGGAAATTCCTATTAGGCACTGTGATACTTAAACTTCCACCTTTCTTTGTAGACTGATCCATAGATACTTCTGGTGATTTATTTCATGTACCCTTATCGGATGATATTTTTGCTTGACGTTGTGAAGTAGATGCCTGATCATTTTGGGAGATTAAGGATCTACTGCCCTCTTCTTGGAACGTGTGTTTGATGCTACAATAGAGGCATCAGTATTTAAACCACAAAAATCTTCTATTTTCCAATTTAGTAGCGTAGTTTCATCAGAAGGTTGGTCTTGGCTCTCTTGTTGTAAACCTTTTTATTCATTTAGATATGCTCCACCTTTTGTTAGTTATAATAAAAACCTAGATGATGATAAACATGTGCATGCTTCTTCTAATCCTACTAGTTCACATTATTCTATAGATGCATCTCATACTCCCATTTCTGAAAATGTTTCACATGACATGTCACATACTAGTTCTCCTTCATTCTATGTGGATGATACACTTAATGAAATCCTTGCATATAAATCTTTGTTCGATCTTGATAAGACACCTGATAGTCATGATTCTACTTCTCTACATATTGTTGAATGTGAATCCCTTGCTACGTTATCATCTTCTTCTAAGAGTGTCTCTAATAGCATTCATAATTCATCACCTTCTATCATTTCATCTCCTAATGATGTTGTCGATGTTATTCCTATGCATTCTATCGACACTCCATGTTCTTCATTACTTATTACTTCTTCAATACCCATATCTAGTGTGCCCTTAGCATCAACATCTTCTATGTCTCCTCTTGACATTCACATGATCACTCATAATGGAAAATTTTAACCAATCAATACACTATTGCCATCTTCTACCATTCCTCCATAGGAAATATTATCACTCATGCATGTTGTTGGACACTTATAATCTCAAGTACAATCTCTTACATTAGAAAGAAAATCCTATTATGCTTCTATAAATAACAATTCTTTGCATGGTAACCCTAGTCTAAATAATATTTAGGCTCGGGTTGGTTGCACCCTATCTCTATATGCCCATATCCATATTCTTGATGGATAGGGATAGGTAGAAAAATAATCAACACACCTTTGTATTCTAACATATCCCGTAGGAGGTAGTTGAAGAATATAAGTACCTAGGGCTTAATTTTCCCAATAAGCTTAGTTGGAAGACTTGTAGAGAAAATACTACGGACTTCGTTATGCCTACCTTTACATGATTTGATGGTACCAAAATAAATATTTGCATCTCAAACATTACCATCTGGCTATGGCTTCATATTATAATGATCGTTGTTTCTCAAAGCCTTTTAACATAGTCTTACCACTGAAACTCTCCAATGGTACACTCACTTACCTTTCATATCTATTAGTACTTATTGTAAGATGGAAGAATCCTTTTACAACACTTTATACTCAACAATGGCCATAAGGTCACATATGATCATCTGCCTCACTTACATCAAATAAAAAAAAATCCTATCATTGATTATATTTTGCACTTCAATGATTACATAAATCAATTAGTTTCCCAACCCATTGACCTAGAAAATATATTCATCTTCTGTCATGGATTGATTCCCTCTTTGAAGGATCACTTTCAATATGATACATGTGAATCATTCACATTCCTCTCGCTATAAGGATTATTGATTTGGAGCAGGATCTCATTGTTGCACATATTCTAGATCCTCCTCCTAGTTCTCCTAATGTTGCACCACCTAGTTCCTCTCCTCCCCCATCTGTTCAATGTCCTCCTAGGACTCCATCTCCTCCACCTCACAAACAAAATCAATCTTATCCATTGCATAGGATTCCTTTATCTCCTCCACTATGTCAGACTCCACCTCACCACTCCGCATCTCCTTCACTAGAGTCTCTATATTTTTCTCATCTTGCTAGATCTCATGATGTGTTGTGTACCCTGCTTGACAAGTGTATGATTAGTTTACCTTCTACTCAAAATAATCCTCCTTATCTCTTACAACACAAATGTGATAGACCTTAACGCAACTTTCATCTTATCAATGGTCATCACAATAATGACTATTGCACCCTTCGTGATTGCTTACAACAATTAGAAGAGAAGGGTGTCATTTCTTTTGGCTCTCACTCTCGTGAGAGGTCGATTTCTCCACTCCGACACAAGTGTGTGGTTATTATGGTTGATTTTTCTACTTCATCTAGAGCTTAGGTCATTATTTTTATACCACCACAAGTTGTTCCTCATGTGTGCTCTCCTTCTCATCCATCCACCGCTGCACCATCTCATCCATCATGTCATAATGCTACTACAAATTGGTTTCCATAGCCCTCTACATATTCACTTCCCACCGCTACATCACCCATCACTATCACCATTCCACATGACATTCATTTTTTCTCATACACTCATGTTTCTTTCATTCCACATGCTTCCACCGCTCCACATCGGCTTGGTCTCTGTAGGTGATTTCTATTGCCTTACCCCGATGAATCACTCATGTTCTTAAATTTGTTACTTGATTGTTGAGGGATCTGTAAAAATAAGAGCATCTCATCACTCTTGCGCCACATGCCTTATCGATTAATATATCTACACACATTATCATATCACTTCCCAATGATGCACTCTTGCTTTGTGGTTCAATCTTAAGCTGTTGAGGGGTCTTATATAAATGAACCTTGTCATCTATACACTTGGGGAGTTGATATTCTCTTCCCCTCTCTTCATCATACTAAAACACGATTCACTACACTATTAAGACCATTTTTAATTCTTTCACATTATTTATTTCTATTACAATATACCTTTTCATCATTTATCTATTACACATCACAATTACAATACATGTATCATATATAATTATATACACTATCTCATCATTAATCATAATCAACAACCACACATTGCTAAATATATCAAATAAAAAATTCATCACCAAACCACACATCGAATACCACCACAATAATCAAACACGTCATCACATCTCACATCAATAACACATCAAGTACAACTAAAATGTGCCAATAGCCTATATATAAATATAAATCACCATCATAGCTACAAAAATCTCATAAATGGGGGCAACTCCCCCTACATCGATACATCAACACATATAATATCTCGTTATCATTATCACTATCTATCACTGCGAGATCTCTAGAACTAGAAGATTTTCCACTCAACCTACACCGTTGATTATGGCCTCTATATCTCTCTATTTTTCCATGCAACAATGTATTCTCCATCAACTACTCCACAAAGTGACCCTGTAATTCCACGTACCACATAAATACATCATGTGCAAGGGTACCACCACCTGCAACCTCTCTAACTCATCGTGTCTCCTCGCACGCCTCATCCATCTTGCTCAGTAGCATGGTACATGTCGATCTGCTATCACTACACCGGCTCAAAACATTGGGCATGCTCACTGCAATATCATCTACATGCTCTAACATACCTCCACATACAAGTGCATTAGTGGGAACATTCCACTTCAATGTGTGGATAGATGTGTCCATAATTAGTGACCAATATGAATCACCTACACCCATAGAACAACAAATTAGACAACAATAACAACAATAGATCAACCAAATAAAAAAATCAAACATCATTATACAAATACTCATGCTCTACTGCGTTGCCTCTCTACGTTATTCGGGGTTTGTGCTTTTCCCTCTACTCCTCCTCCAAGTGGTAATCCCGTTGCTTAGAGAAAACTAGAAAAAAACCCATCGATGTAGCAGCCACCATGTAAGGTAGGCCTCTATACACCCCGCATCATCCATATCTACCGGATCTATTGTTGCATCAACCTCATTCGGGCTTGGAGGTGCTAGCCGCACTCTTGTGGGCCCTGGTCTAGCTTTGGCCCTCCTCGATGACATAATAGCCCTCAACCATATATATGGATCCAGGGGCACATCTTGGGCCATACCAAAATGTTGTGATACACACTCCACTTGAAATAACACACATTTAACTCATGATAATACAAATTTTACCAACGAACTCATCAAATCGACAAAACACAATGTATTTATCCTCTCGAGATGACCTAACTTGGGAGTTACATAACTATATTCTCGATGACCTAACATGGGAAATTAATTTACATTTTTGTGACTTATTTTAGATCACCTAACATGGAATTAATACATTTGATGAAACTCGTGGAGTGGGGGAAATGAGACATCATTGCATTTC
The DNA here is from genome assembly GCA_018340775.1 of Taxus wallichiana var. yunnanensis. NCBI lineage: Eukaryota > Viridiplantae > Streptophyta > Pinopsida > Cupressales > Taxaceae > Taxus > Taxus wallichiana. The sequence continues at coordinate 413,037,240 of CM031238.1, read as the reverse complement.
CTATATTGATCCTATATGGGTTATCACATTTGAACAAATCAAATTGGATCCAAAAATAAACCCAATATTTTTCCATCTACAATAGATAGAACTTTTGGGGATGTAATTAAATCGGAGGGTAACACTAGACTTCTCTCCCTACACTCTTCCTCTGGTGGCGGAAACCCAAATCCTCATTTTTCACATGCATGGAATTAGGTTGGGAACCGATCACTCCTACCCCATCACATCTCCATCATAAAAAAATCATCAAAATCCCTAATCACTCAACATCACAATCATCAATCTAGCTTGGTGTTCCTCATTACGGTCCCACATCTCTTGTTACACTACATGGATTGACACACTGTCCATGGTTTGTCACGCCCTGTGTTATTATTCGACACATACTTCTACCACATCTACACATTCTTCTCGTGACATGAGATCCTTTGTACTTCTCTCAGATATGCATCTATATCTACCTTATGTTACCAAAATTTCACTCACCAACATAAAGTGGGGGAAAATGTAGAAACAAAATCATGCACTTACTACTATTATGATACTATAAAGTATGTTATTTTATATATGGATCTTCCATAAGGAAAGTATTCACTGATGAACCATTTCATAGTCCATCCTCTTGTCTTATTGGTCTTTATTGTTTTTATCTTTAACATTTTTCACTCATAGACTTAGTTTTGGTCACGCTATAGGGATCCCTATCTGTCAGTCTTCACTAATTTGTCGTCACTTATCTCTAGAAACTAGTGCCCAAGATTGGACATTAACACTTGACATTCTTGTCCATCTTTGGCACCCACATCCTCTTTATATTTGATCTTATTTTGACATTTGAGGTTGGTCTTTTCAGTTTTTCCTCTCATCTCCCAAGGTACTAGTTGGCATGTCGATCATTAGTGTTGAAATTTGAACAAGAGATCCCTATATAAACACAACATGCATACCATTATATGGGAAGATAATTCTTATCAAGGGCTAGCTATCTACATAGATAAAGGGAATGCATTTGGGAACATTACTCTATATACACACTACATAGGAAAGGGGTTTCATTCTATTCCATCCACATATTTACATTTTATCTAGCTATTTCCCACTATCTTGGCATCATTGGTGCGCAGGTGACCTAGGAGTACTATTACACACAAAAACACATGGAACTACATTGGGTTTGATATGTAGTGCAGTGTTTAGCTCTAAGTCCACTATTGTGGAGGCTGAGGAAAGTCTGACCCCTCATTTTACATCTTTATTTTTAGGATTTGATGTCTATTTGAGGGTTTTAAAGGTCAATATTTCATTAAAAGTTTGTAGTAGCTTTCGACGATTATTGTGTAACCACATAGCAACAAAATTTGAATAAATGTGAAGCCCCAGAGACACTATTGAAACCATACTAGGACCTGTTCTTCAGACCCATGAACCCACAGAGAGGACCCACACACTTGAAGGTGTCTGTATCCCTACCCATGTGCCCCTATCTGGAAATTTCAAGCATCTCTGCATTTTTATGTACCTGATTGTGACCATTGATACATATTTTTCATCATCTTCTCTAACCCATATCAACTTTGGGATAAGTGAAATTTAGATAAGTACCTTTCCCTTCTCATTTCCTTTTATAGTTAATATTAAATAAATTGTTAGCATTTATATTTCATTATATATCGTTTGTAACAAATCTTTGCATTTAGATTTAAATAAAATATTCATATTTTATTAAATCAATTAACATGTGTGAATGTAAAAGATATCCAAAATGAATACAATGTAAAATTATTATTGGGTGAATAATATTGTGTAATTATAGTCTCAAGCTTTCATTTGGTATCGAGGCGTGGTAAATCCAAATAAGAGAGTCTATTGAATAAATCAAACCCATATGGGTTTTCAACGAAGTATGAGACTTTTTTGAAGTAATATTGTCATTAGGATGTTCTACAGATTATTATTCAAGCTTTTCCATTCGATTCAATTCTGATGCATTGAAAATTTAAATCATCTTTTTTATGTGGCCATAGTTTTATTCTGAACATGAGAAATGATGATAAATCAATCCATTATGCATGAGGGTATGTTAAAAGTTATATTGTCTCTTTTTTGAGTTTTGCCTATTAGATCGGCACTTGGAATTGACTTACATTTGCACATCCACTTGGACATCGAAATTTCTATTCTTATCGCCTATTGTTTCACATACTTGTCAACAGGGTTCTTAACCTCTAAATGGGTTTGGAATCTCATGTGGATTTTGGCTCGTTCGATCATCTTTTTGCATCAACATCTCTTATTCCTCAAGCTCACCTAGACTACTTTGTATGAGTCAAAGTCATTTTTTCAAGATAGTATTTTAGAAAATATTCGAAGTTTTTATTTTCTAGATAATCTATATTGGTATTGGTTTAGAAAGAGTATTTGTTCATTTTCTATTTATTAAATACACTTATCATTTAGTGTATTTGTTTTGTTTATTTTATTGTGTTCAAATAGTGTATTTTATTTTAAGGAAATGCATGTATCATAAATCAAAAGTAATTTTTTTGTGATTTTGTCTATTATCAATAATAGTGGTCTTTAAAGTGTCATTAAGTTGTCAAGAGAGTCAAAATCATTTCTTCATTTGTATTATTTATAGTGTCTTTTGTCATTGTAAAAAATTCAAGTGTGTATTTTTGTCAATAGTCATTATCAAGCATAAAATAATTCTTTGTGGCATCTTGCTTATAGTCATTGAAGTTATAGTTGTTCAGTCAAAAGAGTTGAAAAATTGAGTCATTTTAAAAGTCCTTTTTTTTAACAAAAATGCCTTATAGATGCATTATCATTGTTACTCGACATCCAAAAAATAAATGATTTCACATTGTGTGAGGGTGGTAATAAACAATTTGGAAATCATTGAGAAACATGATCACATTTTGTTGAGGTATAAGCATCATTAACTAGAGGACGAAGGCAAAGGAGGCTTGAGGTCAATTAGTGACCTCTCGTCGATCCACCAACAATGGGGCTGTGCATAGCAATCATGGTGGCATTTGGTGGTTTGTATTTTGATTTTTATTTGATTTCAGAGTTTGGGTTTGTGGTGTGCTTCATTTTTAGTTGTGTGCAGTGTGATTCTATTTTAGAGTTCCTATTTTGTGTTGAATAAGTGGAAAATTCATATTGAGGGGGAGAACATGATCTCAATGTTCCATTTCCATTTCTACCTTTTTATAATTTGTATTCATTGAGCAATGTTCCCTACAGAATTCTTTGAAGAAAAATCATAGTGGACAGATGAAAACACAAGGAAAAATAATATCATGATATTTGGGTTGTTGGTTTTCCTGTAAAACCATACTTTTTGTGGTTGTTGGTAAACCACTTGAAAAAAAAATCCTTGTTGAGGTTGTTGGATGTCCTAAAAAACCATCCTTTGTTGGTTAGTGGTTGTCTAGTAAAACCATCCTTGAAGGTTGTTGGATCTCCTATAAATCCATCCAGATCATGATCACGCACGGGCGCAAGTCTGCGAAAGAAGTGCAATTATTTTTCTCCCATGTTCACACTAAGGGGGGAGTGTTAGGAAATATAGTGCTTACATGTAATTAGTTTGTTACCATGTGGTAAAATAATACTTACGGTTATGCTATATTGTTAGTCTAATATATTACAAACTATATTTGTAATATATTATTGTTTTATTACTGGGTCAAACAACCACCTGATTCTAGGAGAGAATCATGGATTGATGACCCCTATCTATAGGAAATATTTTCCTATATATTTGCATGTGTGAATGTAAAATATATCTGGAATGAATTGAATGTAAAATTATTACTTGGGTAAATAATATTTTGTAATTTTGGTATCAATCTTTCATTCTAGAGAGATTTAAAGGGTGGAGAAAGGAAATAAAATAAAATATAAATTAGAGGAATGAATATGTACCCTCATAGGTTACATCAATACCTTTATATGTATGCACCCCACTCTAATATCATCTCTTCTCTCCTCTACTTGGTGGAAGAAAATGGTAATAAGTTCATTAATAAGATACATAAACATCATCATAGGAGTAAATTAATGTAGGCATGGGTGGAAAACATATTAGCGAATGACCTAATATTAATTCATGAAGGAAAATTCTTATGAACATTTGGTTAACATAAAAAATTAGACACCCAAATTGATAATGGTAAGAAAGAAGCTAACTTGTGGGATATTTTAACACAAGACGTAGGAGTCATGACTTCAATTGATGATAATCTTATTCCCTATCAAAATATTGTTTTTTTATTATTATTATTGGAAAATAGTTTTTTGAAAGGGACTATACCCTTGAGAACAAAAGAGGGCCTAAAAGCTAGAATAGCAATGAGAACCAGAAAAAAAAGGATCAAAATCCAAATATGACAATGAAGTCCAACGTAGCCAGAGAGCAGCTACCCCAACAAAACAAAACTAGTACAAACACAAAAAAAAGTAGCTAAAGGACAAAAAAAATAACAATATTTACAAAGAAAAGTAGCAGAAGCACCCACAATTACTTCTTGGCAGCTTTTTCAATGCTGGATTTGATATTCTGCCAAGATTTGAACATCCCCAAAGTCGTCATGTGGGTAGAGTCAGTTATATCCAGCTACTCAATGGTCCTTTTGCTTTCCTTATTAGTGCCCCAAAGCGATGCGGAACCCCGCTGAGATTGGAAACACTGCAGACATGTTGTTCAATGAACTCTGCAATTGCACTAAAAATGGCCATACTATAGTCATGGCGAGTTTTGGCCTTCCCTAAACGGGAGTCTAAAGAGTTCAGTTTCTTGTATATATCTTCCATCTGGCTATTATCCATAGCCCCCTCCTCCTCCTTCTTCCTCTTGCCTTTCTGTTTTGCCAAGTTTTTAACCTCCTCCTTCAACAACTTCATGTCAGCTTCTAAGGCTTCCATCCTTTTTGCAGATCTCTCCATATGTGCATCCTGAGAACTAGCACTACTGATATGCGAGAGGTCAGTGGGAAATTTCAATCTCTTGAGGACCCTTCTCCACAACAGGGGTATCAAGGTTCGAGTCTCCTAGAGACACAGTAATGTGTCCGGTTGAAGTGGAAGTGAAGGGGGTGGGAGCAGTGGTGGTGGGAATGGAAGATGGAGCCCGAAGACCGGAAGAGGGGTAACAATAGCAGTGGTGGGGACAGGATGTGGAGAAATGGGGCTAGCGGCCACTGAACTGGGTAGAGGGGAAAAGAGCCAGGAGAGGAAGGAAGACCAGGAGACCGGAGGAGACAAAGCTTATGCAGCAAGAAAATAAGCCCCAGTGCAAAGGAACCGCACGGGCATGTTTTTGAAACTCCAAAATGGAGCGCTCCAGAGAGTTAAGAAAATAATGGGGAAACATACCGCGCGATTCCTACGAAAATGGTTGAGGAAGACAAGATGCTTAGCAGGCACTATTACGAACCTTCCTTCCAAAGAAATGAAGTGCACCATCATCTGGGTTACCTCATCATAAGGCGAAGGGATCGAGTTTACCAGTAGGCCCACCGTGACAAAGATCAACTTCTCTGATCCCTCCATGAATCTCCTCTCCTCAGCTTCTCTGTCGACCCTTTTATTAAAAAAATGGTATCCCTCCATGCCCAGGCCAGTCGCCTTAGCAATTAACTCCTCGTTGACCAAAATCTTCTACCCCCCATAATCCACTGTTTGATCCTTCCAATCCTTTGCAAAACACACAAAAATGCTTTGATCGTGGCCTTGAACCTTCTCCATAAAGTTGGTAATGCCTCCCTGGCTGAGTATACTCCAAAGCTCCGCATTATCCTTCCAATCTGGATCCGCGCTGGGCTCAATCTGGCAAGGGGGCCCCCATTGTCACTGTGCTTAACTACTTGTAACAAATATTAGAATCCTTGATAGCTCTAATGCCAGTCCGCCTACCACTATTACAATCCGTGCAGTGAAAATACTGAGTAGAATAGCCATTGCATTTCCCACGAATAGCCACGTGATTGCTGATCTGGACCTGTGGAAGCTCACTTGTGGGAACTACGGCCCTTTTGCTAACCCACTCCTATCGGAATATTGTTAATGATTCTGAAAATAAGATATATTAGACTTTGTTTCATAGTGTTGAATAGAGAATCAAATTTCTAGAAAGTGCAATGGACCTTCAATATCATATACAAAATGTGAGGCTTTGAAATCTGAAATTTCTATACATATGATGTCTCTCTAATGTGAAATTTTCAAAGACAAATATCTACAAATCATCATAATAGTAACCATCAAATCTCGAAATTCAATAAAATTATCAAGGAAAAACTATTCTACACTAATAGTTTCAACCTAGATAAGATGGATGATATTTTTGAGATTCATAATGTGATAGTGGAAACTTCCAAAGGTTTGACTTAGTTATGTAAGCAAAAATACTAAGATTATTAATGATAGGGGAATTGGCTCACCAACCTCTCCAATTTTTAATCCTAAAGGAAAGGGATGTGGCCAAAGTAGTCACAAGGATTAAAATTTAATTCTTGAAGCTGAAATTCCCTATATCTTCTTATCCTTCGTAGTTTTTTCTTCACGTAAAACTCTTTTAATTTTGTGTTGCACCTTTTTTATTTCTTTTTGTATAATTTATAAATTGTAAAATTATTGTAAGTGACTCACATGAAGAAAATTAAAATTTTTAATGTAATTAAATATTACTAGGATACATTTATGGACCTCTCTCTCCTATTTAAAGAGGAACCCATTCCATTATAAAGGGTTGGAAATTTTTTGAAAAAAGATACATGAGAGAAATTCTCCTCTATCAATATAGATGGGTTCAAGTAATTAAATTATATAAGTGAATAAAAATCAAATTAACCACATTATTATATAAGGTGAATTTATAGATATATATGATATTAATTAACTAATAAATTTAATGAACAATAAAAGTAAATAACACATTGAACGCATCATATAAGGCGGGAAAACTTGATGACAAAAAAACCCCACCATAATAATATACTTTTCTTTATATACTAAATAAGGAAATCACACAATTACCTATCATAGTATATCTTCACATATTAAAATTCACTCGGGTCCCATAATAATCTCAATAAAATACTCTTATTTAATACTTCATCTAATCATACCAATCTCAAATGAGATCACCCTGTTATATAGGGTGGGTGATTTTATTTCACCTATTGGTTACACCATTTAACTCTTTTAATTAATTCCAATATAATAATTAATTAATTCTTCCATACTCAATTAGAATGGACATAAGAATATTAATTTAATTAATAACTCAAAATAATAATATGGATGTGGATATGGTGGCCTACCAAAAGTGACCCTAATTTATATTATACAATCCAACACTCCCCCTTAATGTTAAGTGGGGAAACATGCCAAAGTTACCTTTTTATACAAAATTATTTACAATCCATAAATCATCCACAATGATTTAGGCTAGCATGCCAATAGGGATAAATTGTATGCCAAGGTGAAGATCATGTATTCTGGACTACATGATAAACTACTTGTCATAATTTAGATCCCAATTTCCTCAAGGAAAAGTGTATACATGAAGTCTTATATGAGTTCATGGAGCCTTTTATAAAATAAGGATCTTCCATAACTAATGCTTCATTGGGTTTTACAAGTAAACTCGTGCAATGTGATCATTTACATAAGTCTCACTTGCAATGAGCTTATATAATACTTTTACAATGAAATAAGTATAGAATATTTACAAGAAGGTTGTTAGGAGATGGAATTTACATGCACCCTCAATGATAGCTCCAAAATGCCTAGCATTTCACAAAACTAGTAGAAAACTATGACACAAAATGGATTCATGAAAATATATGTAACTTTATCATTTATAGGACGAAATTATATATCAATATCACCACTGAGGATTTTATCATGAATTAAATGCATATAAATCTAGATATGCTTCATTATCTTATTTTGAACAAAAATTTTGCAAGAGAAATATAACAATAGCTATCACATATAAGAGGCTAACTTATTTTGATGCACATATGAAGTTCTTCCAATAGTCTTTTCATCCACATGGATGATTTAACTTATTTAATATCACTTATGTAATTAGCTTCCATAGAAGAAATATACATTGTTGGTTTACTTTTAATGCTGCAAGTGATGGAACCTCCAAAAATTTGAAATCATATATTGAAGTATATTTTCTATCTAAAATGTCACTAACATGGTAATAATCAAAACCACCATATAATTTTACATCATTAGAACTAGAATAATAATATCCATAAGTAATTGTACCTTTAATGTAGTTTAAAATTATTTTAGCCATTTTCCAATTATCTACATATGGATCTTCCATAAATCTATAAGAAACATCTATTGTATAGGAAATATCAAGTCTAGTAATAGCTAAATATATTAAACTACTAATAATCTACCTATATAAGTAGGATTTATTTTTACACGTGTAGGTTTATGATCAAGTATAATACCAACTTCTATAGGAATGGATAAAGCTTTACAACCAATCATATTAAATATATTTATAAAATTATTTTTATATGAATATTGAGACACCAAAATTAGAATATTTATCCTAGAATACAACCATGCCTAAGAAATGATTCAAAAGGCCCCGATCAAACATTTCAAAAATCTATTTTTTTAGATATAGAGTAAAAAGAGGGTTTTGTTAGAGGACCTACCTTGTTACAAAAAAGGATCTAACATACATATATTACAATAGACATTACATGGAGAAAAACAATAACTAAAACTAAAACAACTGATGAAAACAACCTAAAACTAGTCGAGATACAACCAAAGTTTAGCCCAAGTGTGGCAAAAAACAACCCAAAAATAGTAAAACAAATAATAATCATTTTTGGTTGTTCACTTATTTAGAAATATAGATAAGGCATTTCAGATACTAATTTCTCTTCTCGACTTCCTTTTTCCTAGCTTCCTCGTTTATGTTGCCTTTATTTCCCTTATTAAAAGTGCATTTATATTTCAAAATTAAAGGCGATAAACATATAGATCAATTATTTCAAGATGAAGATGAAGATATAATTTTGGATGATGAATCCATCTATCAAAAAAATCACTTATTTCAACTCCCTCCATATCGACTTCCATCTCTCTCCAATTTTGGATATTCTTATCGGCCTTATTGGTATTAAGGTCTTTAACATCCCCCTAATAGTTTTGATATCATTTTTGATCCACTTAATAACATCTTATTTAAATTATAAATCATTGTGGATAAGATCCTTTCTTTTATTATCATTGTTCTTTTCAAGGCTTAGACGTCACCTAACTACCATATCCCTATCATTACCTTGTTTAATGTTGTCCTGTGCAGTGTTGGGGCCTTTTAATTTATTGAATTTGTTAGAGGTACTTCTCAACACCTTGGTGGAGCTATTATCCTCACCCTTCCTATTATTGTTCTTAGGCACAGAGGTGGAGGTAAGGGAGGGGGTAGGATTTTTCCTATGGTTTTGGCTCATTTAATGCATGTAAATGAGGAGGATAACAACCTGATGGAGAGGATAAACCCTTTTTCCCAATCACACCTCCTTGAAAAAGTTTAATAAAGAAATAAGAATATGGAAAGTAAGACTTACAAAGAATTTTCTACTAAAATGATTTAGAAGCACCAAGTGATATGCGTTTATGCGATATAATCTCCCTTCTAATGTCAAGCACTTGATAATGATTCAAGCTACTTCGTCATACAAAGCTATTTCAAGAATCTATCTCAATTTACCTTTAATATTCAAAATTAAAAGTGCATCACTGCTAGTAATAAGAATGGCATAAATATATAGATCAATTATTATAATATGATTATTCATATTCTTATGAAAGAAACTTCATTATCTAAAAATAATAACTAAAACCAAGGTCTTTGAAAAACTAGTAATCATAAAATACTAATCTCTAGGAGCTTATTTTAAGTAATAAAATGGTTTCTTTAGTCAACATATGTAAAGTTATTTTATATGTTCCTCAAAACATTTAGGTTTAGTCATATAAATTTATTCTTTTAGATCACAAGTTTTAAGAAATATTTTTCACATGAATATGTTTATTTTTCCAACTATACTAAGTAACTAAAGCTAGGAGGATCCTAAATGTGCTCATTTGTGCTATAAGAGTAAAAATTTTAATATAGTCAATCTTAGGATTTTGAGTAAACCTAAAATACACTAATATTTATTTCAACTTATAAATTTCTCTTATATAGTTATATTTGATTTTGTACAACAACCAATATCCTATAATGATTCTCTTAGAAGGAAGAAGAACTAGTTCCCATGCATTAATCTTAATGCAAGAATTTTATTCAAATTTCATAGCATCTCACCATCAGTTGTCTTGATTATCCTATTTTAATGATTATGGTTCACATTCATAAATATCACTTAAGTCATGATAGATGTGTTAACTATGAATCATTTTTCTCATGTTATCAAGCTTATAATATTTTATCAAAATTTGATATCATTTAGTAATTTTAGATTGCCACACATTTTATGAGAGATCCCCCTCAACCTCTATATCCATATTTTTTGAGAAGTATATTCATCCTCTAAGAATTCTTTTTTCTTCTTCAAGAGAATCATCATAGGGTTTAGTATAAGTTTCACAAAATGGCTTTTCAAGGATGTGGACATTCCTACTTTTTATGATCTAATGTTTGGATGCATCGTATAATTGTAATCCTTTAGTTCACCCTTCATAACCAAAATATATATATTAATAATAGGTAAAATCACGTTTCTTCGCTTTAAATTTTTGAATGAACATACATGCATGATTATTGGTTTCTTCTTAATCCAAACTTCTAGAGGTATAGTTTGATGTAGGTATTTTTAGTAACTCTATTTAGAATATGTAAAACACTATTCATCACTTATGCCCGTAAGAACTAAAGAATTTTTTTATGCATGATTCATTATGATACCATTTCTATATAGTCTTATTTTTCCTTTCAATAATTTCATTCTGGTGTGGGGAGTATGAAGTGATTAGGTATCTCTAAATCCCACAAAACACATATAACTCGTCAAAACTTTTACAAATATATTACCCTCAATTATTTATCATAATTATATAAATTTTATAATTCAAATAATTAAAATTTAGATATGAATTCATATTTTTTCTCAATAAAATATGAATAATCCATCCTAGATAAATGATCAATGAATCTAATAGAAAATAGAGAAGCATCGAGAGAAGGAACCTTGAGTAGACATTTAATATCACTTGAATTAAATCTAAAAGATGAGAGGAGTTGGGATCATGATGTTTGTGAAATGCTTCAACATGTTGCTTACCAAGTAAGTATCATTTACAAAATTCATGATCATACTTCATTTTAGGAAGGCCTATCACAAGATTAAAATGAGAAACAAAGTGGACATACTTCTAAAATTTAAATGACTTAATATTTTATTCCAATATTCATTTCATGTTTAGTATTAGAAGAAAAACAATATTCAAAAGAAAAATCTTTATAAACATACAACTCATTTTTTGTGAATACTAGATGTAATAACATTATCAAATTAATGTTCAAGATACCACTTATCTTGTAATAAAAAAATTTAAACTTTTCTTTCGTTAATTGAGAGAAATACAAGATATTATTTTCTAATTTTTTCACACGTAAAACATTTTTATTCACACCCTTAGAAATTTATCATTACTACAACTTTTAGATTGAATGAAAAATTTATCTCCTTAGATAAATGTTTTCATGAAGTTCTATGACATCTACTAGGATATCAATCATATAATTCATGTGTCTAAAGGAACCACTACCTAGGATCCTTTCATTATCATTATATGTTGTAAAAGAACTATAAAAAGAAGTCATTTTGTTTGTGTTATTGGCTTGGTTTTGGTTTTGATTTATCTTCTAATTGTTAAATTTATTACCTTTTAAATTCTTATTAAACAAATTTTGTTTTGATGAATATTTTCTTATTTATGTACAAAATTTCCACATTTGTGACATGTTCCATTGAATTTCAATTTTAAATTCTGATTATTCTGGTTACCATTAGGGTTTGATTTGAAATTAGGTCTAGAATTAGGTTTTCCATTATTTTGGGATGGAAATGATTTCTGATTCTGAGAGATCAATTCTTGAGAAGTATTTTATTTTGAATCAAATTTTTCCATTGCATGTTCTTCTTAAATCAAGAGATAATATAATGTATCCAAATCATACAAGTCGATTCATTCGAGATACTTAGAATTTGTAATAAAAATAAAGTTTTTATATTTTTCTTATATATTCATCTTAAGCATAAAGTAAAGAAATTTATTTTTAAATAGTCTATAGTGACAAAAAAATTAGTTAAGCTTTAATATTTTTTATTTTAGATAGATAATTAATAATATTTTCCTCTCTTTTTATCGGAGTGGTCATAAGTTTCACTATCACTTTGATAATTTTTAAGAGATGACTACCTTCATGCATAAAGTTGTTAGGAAATAGTTACTCTGGTTCTCACATGGTTAGTAATAATTTACTATGTGGTAAATTATTGATAGAGATTATATTTGTAAAGAAAGTATTTTGTGAGTTTGATCTGCATTGTTGTACCAAGATTTGGTATCAGAGCATGGTAAAATCTACAATGAGAGTCTGTTAGGAATTTCGTATTCTTCAATATTTTCTTGGTGGCTTCGAGTTGTTCAAGATCTGAATCAGCATAGAGATCAAGCTTGTTGATTTCATATCCCATAGAACTCGCCCAGCTAGCTGGAACGTCTTTGCATTTGAAGGATTCAGAGTTGCGTTGGATGGCACAAATTTATTAGTTGTAATCAAGAGTTTGGTGAAAGTCATTAATCCTCCTACTAGCGAATGACTTCTCTATCATTCACGTGGATATATCTGAATTGTTGAGCTATTTCTCCAAGCCACTCAACTTGGTCGTTTGAACTGTCAAGTGTGCAAGATCTAGTGTGAAGTCACATCCACATGCATCTTTTGATTGCATTGTAAATGTTGTTGTTGGTCAAATCGAACCTTTCATGCACCATTAACTAAGCATCAATTGGTCTTCAGTTTAGATCTGCGAGGGAAAACATGATCCAAAATGCATTTGTGGTTGTAGGAAGTCTTGTTTTGTGTTTTCTCTCGATTTCCTTTCAGTGGTATTTTGGGCTCTCCTCGCCAACTCAGAACCTCTCGGCCTAATTCATACATGTGTGGAAGTACATATCTCTGCATTCATTGATTTATCTTATGGAATGGTTTTGGAGTAGTAATGGGATGGGTGACCTCCCGAGAAGTCCCAATAGCATTGCCTCATAATGTTGTTGACCTAATTGGGTGTATACAGGTGGGCCAAGAGATCACGTGGTTACATCTGAACCCATCATGAGGGAGGGGGTTTTGGCATAGTAGCTAGATAACATGATGAGATCCCTATCCACCACCAGTTTGAGCTTTTTGTGTGACGAAAAATCATACATGGTATCGTAGTCGTGCAATTAAGCGCGTATTTACTTGGAGTAGTATTGGGATGGGTGACCTCTTAGGAAATCATGGTGTCATTGCCTCTTAATGTTGTTGGACCTGATTGGTTGTATATGTGGTGGACCCAGATCTCATGTGGTTACATTCGGCTCCATCGTGCGGGGGTGTTGGCATAGTAATTGGTTAACATGATGAGATCCCTCTCCACCACCAATTCAATATTTTGGTGTGATGGAAAATCATACATAATTAATGGTCTACATATATGTTTTAAACATTTTACACCTATTACATCGTGGAAGACTGTATATTAAAGTAGTATGCATGCATGAATTCTCCTAAAGTTGGTAATTGGAGGTTAAACTATGTCATTTAGTATCCAATTTCATCCATGTCCATGTCTTCCAAGAAGATTTATTCAAGGGTCTTTAAGAATTGTCCAACTAAACATTTAGAGGTCTTTATGACACATGCTAGCTATTCAATTAAAAAAAATTTATATCAAGGGATCATGCATGGTAAATACTTTATTTTTATTATAAAGTATTAGTTTCATAGTGGGTCAATTCTTATTTTTATCTATTTTGTAATATATGTATTTTAGGAAAGTGATCCTTTCAACATTTTTCAAAAGATATGTTGTTATTTAGTAGTAATGTCTATATACTTGTATGGTCACGAATAAAGTTATTTGATCAAAAAATTTAATAATATCCTTATGTTATATTAAAATTGTTGCGTTATTATTATTGTAAAAGTTATTGATAAATTCAAGTGGTCTTGTTTGTAAATGTTGTTCCTTTTTTCCTTTTAATACTACAAGAATATGATCGAAGTATTCCATTTGCTAGTTTGGTCATAGTGAAATTTGTTTGTGTCATTATTGTCAAAATTATTTCATAGTCTTTTTCATCACCACATTATCAAAGTATCCTTGGATTTAGTTTTAAAAAGTTTCATTGTATCGTAAAATAGGTGATTTTAGGATATTTTTTTATTATTTATTCAAAAGAGTCAAGTTGTCAAAATCAGAAAAATTCCTTACGGACAGATTTTCGATGGAATCCAACGTCTCGAATTGAAATTTTCTTCATGATCACATCTAGGCTGAGTTAGCATCTCGTATACCAAAGGAAAAAGGCATCGAGAGGTTGTAGGTCAATCAATGACCTCTCATCATTCGCCAACGACAAGGCCACACAAAGGTTTGGTGACATATGTGTGTAGTTTGCTTTCAATTTTTGCGATGTCCTTTCTGTTATTTTTAGTGTTCCGGTTTTCAATAAGTGAAAATTTTACATTGAGGGGGAAACATGGTCTAATGTTCCATTTCTATTTTTTAGTTTTTATGTATGAGCATCGAATTCAGTAGATTTTCCTATGTTATTCCCTGTTGTGAGATATTGATGAGAGTTGATAATAGTACTTGGCACATCATGGTATGGTTGTAGGTAAACCACTTGAAAACCTTCATTTTTGGTTATAGGTAAACCACTTGAAAACCTTCATTTGTGGTTTGTGGTAAACCAATTACAAAACCACCATTCTCGCTTTTGGTCGATTGTTTGTAAAACCATCCTTAAGGTTTGTGATTATCCTATGAAAAACACAAAATCATGAGTAGGTGCAAGTGCAAAGGCATGTTTTCCCCATGTTCGCACTAAGGGGGGAATGTTAGAAAATAGATACTCTATTTCTCACATGGTTAGTAATAATTGACTATGTGGTAAATTATTGTTATGGATTATATTTATAAAGAAAGTATTTTGTGTGTTTGATCGATGTTTTACCAAGAAAAATCATTTTGTTTCCAAGATTTACTTATAGATTCTTGATGTATGATATGGATAAAAAGTTCATTTTTATGCTCCTAAGTATAGACATGGCCTCCTATGATTTCTCTTGGAATGTACTTAAGTTTTTAGAAGTTTCATATCTTCTAGTGGGTTTCTTCTCAACACCACCGACAAGATCCGGAAGTTTCTAGAGAGGAATTATAATTTTAACCAAATTTTTCAAATGGTTTAATTCAATAAATTTAATGATTAATTTCTAGAAGATCTCATATTTTTCACAAAAACTAGTAATTTAAAGACTTTAGAAAAGTAATTCACAACAAAATAATTTCAAACAAACTCTATTTTTGTATATTTTGAATTAAACCTAATATTTTTATTGTAATTATGAAAATCATAAAAAAATGATAATAACGATTTTTTAATTTTCTAATAGAAATATATGAGTAAATATTTTTCAAATTAAAATTATTTAAAACTAATTTTGTAAAAATTCTTAAGCTAATTTTATCTTTTCAAAAAAGTATACATACAAAAACCTACTAATTTTAATATTAAAAAATATTATGTTATTTTTGTAAATACAAAAATTAAATAGATATGGCAAGGGGTTTTAATTTGTAACCCATTAGATCACTATGTTTGTAAAAAAACTATTATAGACCTATTGGTTTGTATAATTTTAAACACATAAGCTAAAGATTTAAAATTAAAGAATTTCAAAACAAAATTTAAGGGTTAATAATACAAAGTCTATTAAGCGTATTCACTACCACTTTTATGGAAGAAAATTCAAGAAAGAGAGGGGGATGTGAGGGGGCTGCTGGATTTGAACCACCAACCTCCTTTGGAGGAGACTAATCCTTCACCATAGTTTTTGGTTGGTTAGCTAGTGCTTGGTGGAATTATGCATACCAAAAACTAATTTAACTAGCACTTAAGTGTAAAACAACTAACACATTTTTTTACTAAACTTTGTTGATTCAACACTTTGTAAATATTTTCAGTCCCAATTGTAGGGTTCGTGAAGAACATTTATATAATAAATACTTGAGGAAAAATTAATTAAAGGTTTTTGAGTTTTGTAGGGATTTACTTAAAACCTACATGTTAGGACGACCATGGGACAAGGAAAATGGAGTTTTTGGATATGCGGAAGGCTCTAGGGAGAGTGGTGTTTGAAGATGGGATGTAAAGCTCAAAGTGAAAAATAAGGAGATGAAGTGAGTTATGAGGAGAAGTGGGTGTGTTTGAGGAATATTACAGGAAAAATGAGTTTTGAATTCCTTTAATTGAGCATAAAAGTAAGGTTTGAGTATAATGTGAAGGGTATAAAACAAAAGGAATTTGAGTATATATAAAAATGGCTTTGCAAAAAGCTTTCCTAGATATCTAGGTATTTATAGAATAGATCTATAATTTTTTTTATTGCAGGTTATAAAATATAACTACTTAGGTTTTCAAATTAAAACATTTTAATAATCAATACAATTTGGATTTTAGAAATGTGTTTAATTTCTTATAGATTTTGTAATATTTAAATTTATATAGTAATTTGTAGGGTTTATATATTTTGATTATAACTCCAATAAATGGATTTTTATATCTTGTAACATGTTATTTAAGCACTAAAAACAATGTATGTAGAGAATTTTAATAAAAATATTACTTCAATGCAACTTTTTATTGTATTATATTAAAAAAATCATCTTGCACCTAGTTATGATCAATTCACTTCATGTAAACTCTATAAAGCTAATTGCTCCTTTAAAACTACTATATACATAAAATAAACTAATTTCCCCTAAACCCACACACACCTTAAGAAATTTTTGATGTCATGTTAGCACATGTGGGGTTAATTATTAAATAAAATAGACGAATAACAATTAAATTACTTGATTAATTAAACAAACCACATGTTTATGTATGGTGAATGCACATACATACTAGAGAGTTATTAACTAATAAATGTATTGAACATTAAAAATAAATAACACATTAAACACAACATATAAGGTGGGGAAAACATGAGGGTAAAATACCCGTGTAAGAATACACTTTCATTTATTTTAAAATGAGGAAATTACACAATTACCCAACACAATAAATATTCATTTCACCTAGGTCCCATAATAATACCATATAATTGAATATTTCATTTGATCATACCAATATCAAATGTAATCACCCTATTATACATGATAAGTGATTTAATTGCACCTATTGGTTGCGAGTGTTTCACTATTCTAATTAATTCCAATGTATGAATTAATTAATTCTTCCACAATAATGTAGAATGGACATGAGAATATCAATTATATTAATAACTTAAAATAATACTATAGATGTATATGTGGTTTCCCAAAAAGGTGACCCCACTTAATATTACACTCTAACATATTTCTCTCATATTTAGTTGATTTTCAATTATAAACTATAAATTTATAAAGGAAGTGTTCCAAAAATAATAACCCTTCTAATTTTGGGCCATTAGTTACAAAAATTAAAGATTTATGGGCCTTAATCAGTGTTACTCATTGAATTTTGCACCTTGATTTCTCAAAACTTGTTCAAATTACTTGTGTAGATCATACGGAGGGTTACAAAGTTTAAAATGATCAAATAATTAGCCATATTTTTCTTATTTTGGCCAAGAAAATTAAAATACACACAATGAAGGAAATAGAAGCCATGTAATGAAGGAAAATAAAATTTCTACAATGAAGGAAAATAAGTATGCACAATAAAGAAAAAGAAAATGCACACAACAAAGGAAAATAAAATCCATGCAATTAAGGAAAGAGAAACGTAGAATGAAGGAAAAGAAAATCTACACAATGAGCCAAAGAAAATCTACACAATGAAGGAAAATAAATCCACAAAATGAATGAAATGAAAATTTACATGATTAAGGAAAAGAAAATACATGCAACAAAGTAAAGATAAGCTACACAATGAAGGAAAATAAAATTCATACAATGAAGGAAATAAAATACGTGTAATGAAGAAACAAAATCCACGCTATGAAGAAAAAAAAGTCGCACAATGAAGAAAAAAAAGTTGCACAATAAAGGAAAAGAAAATATGTGCAATGAAGAAAAGAGAATCCACGCAATGAAGGAAAATACAAAATCATGCAATGAAGGGAATAAAAATATACACAATGAAGTATTTGACAATCCTGACATTAATGGTTCAAGAATATTCAAATCACCATAAATTTTATCGGGACAACTAAATTGAGAAAAAAAAGTATCATTGGAAATTTATTAAAATGAACTACAAAATGAAAGTTGTTTTGGGTCACAATCTATCTCGATGTGTGATCAAATAACTGAATTGAGGGTCCACGTCCATTTTTGATTTGAGTTTCTGACATAAATGAAAGACTAGGTTTTTAATCATATCTTTTCATCCAAATATTTGTTTGACATGAGACCAATGTAATTAGAAGCATTTTTCGTAGAGGATTTATTCAAATATCTATTTAAGAGGAAATGGTGGAGATACTTGGAGATTTAAAGAGAAGATGAATAGTTTGTTTATCAAGAAATGAGCTATTATTAGTTGTCCAAAGTATAATTATGATAAAGAAACAAAATTTTGGAAGATCATTTTTATCTATCTCCCATAATCTAATGGGAATTCATTCATCTAAGTTATATCTCATCTACATAAAAAAAAAAATATGATGGTTTTCCTGTAAATGAAGGCACCCCCATGGGTGTGGATCATCATGAGACTTGGAGACTACCTTCTAAACTAATTTTAGGGTAGTTTGGAAGGGTCAAGCGCGTTAAGAATCTCCCATGGAATCTTTAGATACCTTATCCTCTCTTATCCTCCAATAAACGTAATAAGTTTCATAACTGAAACTATTCTCTATTGAATGCATATAAAATATGTCTAATTAGTGTTGTCATTGAAATTCACACCCTTGTTGAATCAAAGATTCAAAATTTCAATGAAATAATGAGAGACCTTGAAGGCATGGGTTCAATCAAGGTCTATCCTCATATGAAAGGGATGTATCGTCCCTCCCCGGCTTTCTACAACTATACTAACCAACTTCTACTCTAACACTATCTAGACCTAAACTAAGAATCCCAAGGTGACTGGGTGAGAGATAGAGAAAACTAAAATAAAGGGGGGTGATGCACCAAATTTAAGAATGGATAAATTTTGGAACTAAAAACATAGATTTGTACCTCTAAATAAATCTTGAAGAAATGCACATAAATTTGAAGGAAATAAACTAGAAAGAATGAAGACGTGTAAGAGGAAAATGATGTTCATATTAAACATAGAGAATTTAGAGGAATGAAGCCACACTTGCATTAATATTGAATCTTAACCATTTACATGAATACATACAAGGAAATAGCATGTGAGTTATAGAGGTTGCGAGAAAGCATTTTTGAGCTTGAAAGGTAGATCTCTACATTGCATAAATTGAACCCTTTTTAAGTGCCAAAGTACTTACATTTATAGAATTTGAGAGAGAGGGGAGAAGAGATTGATCACATCCAATGATTAATGAAACCAAACACCCATGTATACTAAAGACCAATCACTATAAATGTCACAGTCCATGTATGGGCATCTAACATCACTCTAATCGCACACCATTTTATTTCCAATGCAAGAGGATGATGCCACTCAAAACTAAATTCAGGTTTGTGGAGTGGTTGAGTTATTTCTTCAAAAGAGGTGCATATTTTTCATGGTTTGTGGATTTTATATGATTCTTATTTAATTCATGGATTTCTCCTTCACCTAGTATTTTTTCATGCTCGACGATTTGTGAACTTGTGTGAATTTTTCCCGCACTATACCTTTCTTATCCACATACCACGACATCCTACTTATTTTCCTCATTGATTTTAGACATGTGATAATGTACCTTTGTTATTTGAGAACATGCGAAACACATAGTTCCTATTCCATGACTTCCAACCTTACTTGTATTAAAACTCGGTTGTTTTTACCTCGCATTGTCTCACGAGACTTTTCCCGCATTGTAACTTCTCCTAAACAAATTATATGCTTTGTTGCACATAGTTAATTAATTCCATATTTTCAAATGCCACATAGCATTGTATTTTTCATGTTTTAAAGCACTAATATTTTCACAAATTTTGCGGAAGAACACCCCTCGAACTTATTTATTATGTAAGTCTTCAATTTGGTGCTAACTAAGTCTAAAACTTGGATGAGTTGTTCAAACTAGCATATGATGTTATTTTGGACAACAGTTTGGAAAATTTTAGGGGACATGTACATGTTATATGTGAGTATTAGTATCCTTTCATATCCATTGGGTATGGAGTCAGGTATGAACATGAAAATTGATCTTAAAATTTTACAATAGTCCGTGAAAACTGCAGAACATTGAACTTGGAATTTTCTTGGAACTACCCTCAAACTCTATCTTGAAGCTAATACTTTAGATCTTTAAATGACTCCAATTTAAATGGACCCAAAATCTCTTGATTTTCCACCATGGAGGGAGGAAACTAAAATGAAACTTTTAAACTGCAATGGAATCCCAAAACCTATATATAAAATATGAAGATCATACATGTTCGACTAAAGCATCTGGAGTGTGTGCAAGAACTTATTAAGATGATCACCACAAATATTGAGGAAAAGGAACTCAAATAGTGATCATCAAACAACGTAAGGAGGGTACCTCTATAAATAACAATGAGGAAAGGGAAAAAAGGAAAGTAAGTATGTATAAGATGCAAGAAACAAACTTAAAGAAAAGGTTTGAGATAAATCCCATTAAATGGTAACTTAAGTGTCTCCCCATCAAGTTTATACAAATTAAAAGAGTTGTCTTGCTTACATTTAGTGATGATGTATGGATCACTCCAAAGTGCATCAAACTTAGAGTTTCCCCCTTGGTTTAGCTTTATTTGTATCCCATTTTAACATTGGATCTCTTGTTCTCAAAACATGCTCTTTAGATCTCTTGTCAAACCATAGCTTGGTTAACCTCTAATGTTCTCTAAGAGATTCTAGGAACTGAGAGTAGTGGTGAATAAGTGCTCTTTAATTTTTTTGAAGCCATTTAAAGTGATTTAATCAATCATACTTTACTATCTTTACCATGATAAGCATGAACATTCAACCATGAGAGAGAGAGAGAGAGAGAAAACACACATGAACACATGATAAGACAAGATTTAAGGTGGGAAACCCATCAAGGGAAAAAAACCAACATAAATCATAGAGAACTAGCTTGGAAAAATTATCCTATAATGTTACAATGATTTCACCATGTGATGAGCACCCACTCACCTTCAAGCACCCACTTCAATACAAAGCCAAGAACCACTTGACCGATTTTGCAAGAACCTACTTACTAGAAGCACCCATTCCCAAATTCCTAAGAAAAAAATAAGAATTATGTCATAATAATTCTTGATCACCTTCACCACCTTGTTACTTTCATCAACATATTGTGATCCTTGTTTCAAATCTACTTTCTTATCTCCTCTTCTCCTAATTTTCCACACATTTACACTCTTCACTTTCTCAAAACTAGCGCATAGCTCTCATCCCTATCAAACAAGTTTACATGCAAAAATAAGATTTATAAAATATTATAACTAACCAACATGACTTTTTACCTTTCATGTTCAATAAATCTTCAAATATTTATTCCTTCCATATGTACAAGTAAATGAAAAGGTCTTCACACATAACTACCTCATAATTTGTCTTCTTACATCCGACATGTAATGCTTGTGTCTTCATAATCTTCAAGATTATTCAAGGATTATTCAGGGTCAAATGATGGAGTGTGAAGCCTCTACAACTTCCTAAAACCTGCCACATCTAATAAAATTCCATTAAGATCTTTGACTTCTATTTTGTAGCTAAAAATATATAATTTGGTCTTCTATAAAGCAGCTTCCTTATTTGTCGTCTAGTACCTTTTGGAGTATATGCAAAGTGTAACATGCATAAAAGAATGTTACTAACTCATATATCATGTCTTATAACACCATTTCATCTTCCACCTCTCATCATTTAGTCATTCAAACTCCATTTGAGCACATAGAGGAGTTAGATGCTAGAAAAGCTATCACATATTTTTCCATGATAGATGAGCTCTTCTCAAGTTTACATTTAAGGTTTTAGGATTATAGGATGACTTCACATCTATAGGATCTTAGATAGCATCTTAAACACACAATAAGAGTTAGCAAGACCTCAACATTCCTTCTTGATTCATGCATTAGACCAAGGTATATTCGCTTTTGCATAAACAAAAAGAAACTCGTGACATTGACCAAATGTGCATATTTGATCAACTTACCATGGTTTCATAAAGTCATTCCCAGAAATTTGGAGGATTTTTACAACACATCAGAGCCATATCTTGATCCATTTCATGGATACAACATGACCATTGCAATATTTTCAAGGCACACTAAGAAATAGGACCTTGAGAACACAATCCATAGTTTTGAGTTGAAGCACCCAATTTTAGGCATTTTCATGATTATAAAAAAGTGTGAGGCATGTATAAAATATTCAAATTGATCTCAAACTTCTTGAGGTGTTGAAGGTTTTGGAAGAAACCCCTCAGTTAACTCCATTTCCCAACCATGATCACAAGGATCAAGGTTCTCAAAAACTAGTCTTGATGCAACATACCTCCACACACCAAAAACATCTCTTCAAAATATTCCATCACTTGGAACATCTTAGGAGAAACAAGAGACGCCATCTCATGCATTCACATCTCTAGGTTGTTCAAGAAAAAACCTCATCTTCACATCAGGTTCAGACCACCTTCTTGAATGACCTACTTGAGCATAGTAGGCCATTGTGTTCTAGCCCTATCAACACATCACCATGATAATAAAGAGATAAAACATTATGTTTTAGGAGTGTGGAGAGTTTTCTTATACTTCATACACATATGCAAGTGGCATTCATATAAGGATACCTAAAACTCACTATGACTAGTTCATGCATTCACATGCTTCTAGCAATAGGAGGAAGAAAATTGCTTGTACCTTAATAAATATCCATGAAACTTGTCCAAGTATTTTCATGACCAATTATTATACATAATAATATGTCCGGGATAGTAATATTTTCGTCATGAAGCCCCCAATTATTACTTGTACCTATAAATTTCATTAAACTCGAGTTTTTTTATTTTGTAAAGTCCCACATGTATCTACATAGTTGATTTTTCTAAATCCATGGGGATTCCTTTACATGTTTACCATAAAAAAACAATTTTTTTATGCAAAATATGTTCATACTGCTCATTTTTATCTTATCGCTTTAGGATGAGGGTTTGGATTGTTTCAAACTAGGTTAGAAAAATGATTAGAAGTTTTAAAATACTTAACCAATTGATATCAGACATTTTTCATTATATTTTTATCTAAATTTAATACAAAAAAGTATTCTATTATTTATCTTAATAATAATTTAAAATTTAGAACATGTGCTAAGAAGTTGGGGTGCTTAATTTTTATTTTCCAAAAACCTAGTTTTGGGAATAAAATTCCATAACTTGCACAAAAACCTCCTTAGTTCCTGAAATTTTGATCACACCATCACAACTCGCTCCTCCATGAATTAAGAAGAATTTTTTTCAGATTTTAATATAAAAATATCTTTCCCATCTCATTTTCACAACATTAGGTTTTTAATCCTGAGAAAGAGTTCTATTCAAACCTGTATGAGTGCTCAAATCACCTTATTAGTCACTTTTGAAGACCTGTACACCTCATATACCACCATATTATGCTAATTCCATTATTGGTTTGCATCATCATGCCTTGATCATTAATCTCACTTGTTTACTAGGCTTGTCTTACCTGAAAAACCTTAGAATGGTCAACTTCATTCTCTATATGTTTGATTCATGACCTAAGACTCCTATTATAGATTCTATACCAGTTCATATTGTTCCAAACATGCTTTCCCTAATATTCCTTGATTCATTTTTCAAGGTTCTATGCCAATCTGCTTGATTTAGGACCAGAATTAAGCTTGGACATTCCTAACTCTTCATGAATTTGACCATGTTAACTTGTTACATACTTGTTAACATCATACATATTTGATTGATTGTGTTTGACCTTAGAAATCATTCATACAACCTTGGGAAGACACAATCACATAATTGGTTTTCTTGACTATGCACTTAGAACATGTTTGAACACCTCATGAAGACACCTTGATTGCTTGGGAAGACAACTAACCACCTTAAACGTCATATGACATTACCGAATACTTGACATCAATAAAAGCACATGACTAGGACATCCAAAAATATCCCCTTTGTCATTGATGGCAACTACCACCAACCAGACCTAAACCTACAAGAGTCATTTCACCTGTTTCTTGGTTCATTCTCCCCCTTTGACATTTATGACAAAGGTGACTTGACCACTTGACATGAACACAATGAAAACCAAGAACAATAATGCATGAAAAGACATATTTGTTCACAAGATCCCCTAGGATTGTACTCTTTCTTCTTGAATCCAACCAGTAGAAAATTGGATTCATGGTCTTATATTGGGCATTAAAGTAGCTCCCCCTAAGAGTGTACTCCTCTTACACCATCTTGGCTCTACACCACCTTCTAGACTTTTCCTTTCAAGGCATCATTTCCAAATCAACATTATTCTTCCTTCATACTTTATTTTCTCAGTGTTTAACACTTGTGCAAGCTTTAATAAGATGCATTGAAGACTATACCAAACTCCCTAGACATAAGCAACTTCCTTTGAAGGAAATTTAAATGACTTACAATATTTCCTTGCATGCCTTCTTGGTATCTCATCATATTCATTTTGGCCTCAACTCCGATCTAGGAATCCTTGTAATAAACTTTCAATGTTTTTTGGTTGAGTTTTGACAGCCTCTAGAAGCATACTTATAATTATTCCCTAGGTATAAGCCATATCCATTTACTTGGAAACAAAAAATTTTGGCCACAAAGTATGATCATCATACCAAAGGACTAGTTATATGTTTTGGCAAGGCCTCGAAGAGTTTTTGCAATGTTCTAAGCAAATTCAGCAACAATTCTAAATGACACCTCATGCTTCATAAACATGTCTAGAACACTAGCTCATCCTTGAAAAAAACTAGGTTTTGACTGTTTTAAATATGCTAATCATAAAATTCTCATTATTTAAGTCATTTGACTATACTAGGTATTTTATCATCATGTACTCGGTAAGATTCTATTGGGCATAATCATATTTGTAAAAATATGCCATTGTTTTGGAAAACTACACCATTAGTCTTCATATATACAACATACTAGCACTTAATCATATACCAATGGTTCTTTAGGATTTATAGTGATTTATTAAAAATTAGTAGGGTTTATCAATATCTCATAATATTCTTTTATGTCTAATTATATCATACAGAAACAAAAGTCACGCTTTACACACTATCTTTTTCTTTATATCTCTTCAAACAATCAAAAGGTGTATATAGCACTTTATTTTATGTAGGTTGACTTATGAAGCATATAATTGAGTAATACCATATATTTAATAGTCTTCTATATACACCTTTTTCTTTGCACCCACCCCTTTAAATTCAATCATTTCTGTCATAGTCCATTTGAGTAAGAATTTCACCATTTTGATTTGTTGTAGATCTTCCTTCATATGAGTGTCTCGGCAGATTGGATAGCTAATATACCTTATTCAAGATCATATGAGGCATTTTTAAGTGCTTTTCATTATCACAACATGTTTATTTTGTCTAAACTTTTATTGACCTACCTTATAACCTTTCTTAAACCATATACTAACCCATGAATCATGTTAAAAGCCCGTTATGCATGATCAAAGTCAATTAATACCATCCATAGGTTCATCTTAAGATGTATGCACAAGATCCTAGGCCAAAACATCAAATAATTTCTCAATTCTTACTTTTCTTACTTTGTTAGACAACCTTCTTTGTAGTCCTTTCTTAATGGTTTTCTTTTCCTAACTTTATACGTAACAACTTTCCTTACAATGTAAAATCATTCTTTGAGTACCCATTATCATGTTATGTTTGCACAAGATATTTAAGAACCCAATACATAAGGAAGGTCACATTTTTCCATGACAATTCTTCTTTCATTAGGTCTCTTCAGGACTGTACCCTACCTCTCACAAACTGATTACAACTACTCACACGTGTGAAGAATTTGAATGTAATAAAAACAAAAATTCGCAAGTGTTTGTCAAAGATGATTTTTATGAATTTTCATCAATTAACTCCATCATTTAGTACTTCAACACTCAAACCCTTGCCAAACCCTAAGAGGTTTTTATAGTTTTCTCGAGAGAATAAATTGTTCAACCAAATCCTCAAAGCTTAATTCCACTATCTCAAACCAATTTTACAAGGTATATGTTATGCTTGTTGACCATTCTATCTTACCAATAATGACTATCTTCCCTTGAGATTCTTATTTTGATCATAATATTCCATGCTTTGTTGTTTAACCTTGGTGTTCTTAACCACTGTACATCATGTTTCTTTTTCTTCATGTTTATGTCTCACTTAGATGCCTTTAAAAGAATCTATATACACTTAAACGATACTTCCTAAATATGGTCCTACATATCTTTGATCAAATTTTATCTTAATCTCAGATTTATTGATCAGAAAAAGGTCTTTCAAAACATTGTTCTAGGTTTCTCAGCTTGAATAACCTCATCGCAAACACTTTTTATGATGAATTTAACTCTTCAATATCTTGAGAAGCACAATACATGCTTGAAATGATTGCACCTTTTTTCATCTCGAATGTTAGAAAATATTGACACAAAAAATGAAACTTCCTTATGAAGCACTACCACATCTTAATAAGCTCAAGATGAGGACATAAACTTGCTTCATCCTGCTAGGGTTTTCAAAAAAACTTCACAGTTATTTAGACAACATTACTTTAGTGAGTATGTAAAGACTCTTTTCTCATCCTGTATAGGCTTGATAAAACCTTGCAACTCAGATTTAGACTCATATTTCCTTAATTGCATCAATTGGTTCATCACTAACTTGTTTAGATACTAACAAGACACGAACCATTTCTTGACCACTCAGGATTTCATAAGCAACTTGAATGGTTTCATGACAGGAGATTATCCCGATTGTCTTAGCATGTAATCTATGACCTTTAGGTTGAATGGACCAACTTATGACTGACTTGAAAAGCTTTGCACTTGATTTCAAGTAAATTTCCACCTCTTACACTCGTTGAATAATTCTCAATATCCTTACACTATTTTAGTACATTCATGAGAGT
Source organism: Taxus wallichiana var. yunnanensis (assembly GCA_018340775.1). NCBI lineage: Eukaryota > Viridiplantae > Streptophyta > Pinopsida > Cupressales > Taxaceae > Taxus > Taxus wallichiana. Next base: position 413,009,624 of record CM031238.1, on the reverse strand, counting down.
TATATACACACCTCTACGATAAGATACAACACCCCGAAATCATACCGAGACAACCTTGAGCAAATTTTGGCATTCTTAATGCTTAACACAAACCTTGTGCCTACTGCACACACTTTCTTCTCATGAATTTTCAATAATATATCTTAAATAATTCAATGATGACTACAATAATATTTAAGATATGAGAAGAGAAATAGATGATAATACATTATGACTATTCACTCAACATCATGGAGAAGACTTTTCTTGGAGTTTGGCAGCTTACAAGATGAACAATTGCTTTTAAAATTTCATTGTTCTTCCTTTAATTTATCCATGCCTTCCAAAAGATTAGGAAGACATTTCATGCTCCTAAGAGCATTAGAACAACATGAAGCCCTCAAAGGAGTCCAATGACTCCACCTTCCTTTCTCTCTTGAAAATTGATTTGATGATTCCTTTTGATATCTTCCTAGGAATGATGGTCTCCTAGTTTTTTCTCATTAAGAACATATGGTTATCTTCATACACGGATTATCATTTAGTAGAGAAAACATACCTCTCATAAGGCTTGATGGTTAATTGTTCTTGACTGATCCAAATTCCTTCTTAGCTTTGTCTATGCATTCTCTCACCTCAATTGAGATTAGTTCTTCATTTACTAGTTCTGATTCTTCCTTGGTTGTTTCTATAAGATTAAGCTTGACTTCATCCTTTCTCTTGTAGATGATATTCCTCTTATTACAATGTCTTGTAAAGTGGCCTATTTTTTTGCACTTAAAGCATACAAGATGACTCTTATCTCTAGATGTTTCCTTTATCCAATCTTGCTTCATAGGCTCTTCAAGACATAATTTAGCTATGTGACCCCTCTCATGATAGTTGAAACAAAATATATTATTTTCATATTCAGTCCTACAATCTCTCCATGGGTGTTCTTTTTCTACTCTCCTTATACAATCCCTAGCTCTATGTCCAAAGACATGGCATGAAAAACAAATTCCATGAAACTTACCTAGGAATCTCCTTGCATTTGGTTTCCTGATGGTCTTCTTGTGTCCTTGATATGATACATGGATTGACTCACCCTTCAACTCCTTTTTCCTTTCTTGTTCTAGTTCCTCTCTTAATGTATTCAATTCTATTCAGCCTTGGATTTGATAGTTGATTGACATGGCTCATGACAAGATTCATGCTTTAATTTATTCTAATTTTATTCACTTTTGAGAATCATACTTGATTTGTCATTAGGATGTTTTTGTTTGTTTAGAAAATCATCAGGGATACTTGAACCTTCCTCAATTATTTTATACATCATCAATTTACTTGTGGGTTTTTCTAGTTCATCCTTTAGAGTCTTCAATTCTTCTTCATGTTTGAGACAAGATTTTTCCTTGAGAGATTTTGACAACTTACTAACAATTGATGCCACCTCTTTGAGTTATTGAAGATGATTTTATTCCATGAACTTTATTTCATTCTTTAACTCATTAATCAGGGCTTGAGAAATCTCATATTTATTTTTGAGTATTATTTCATCTTGACCACCCATGTTTATTCCTCAAGGACCTTATCTTAAGCTATTAAACTTGTACCAAGACAACCATATATGATACCAATTGATAGATATTCTAGGCACTGAGAGGGGGTCAATGATCTTTAAAAATTTTGAATCAATTTACAATGATTCAATTAATCATAATTTACTATCTTAACCATGATAAAAATGAACATTCAAACATGAAAGAGAAATATGAAAAACACACATGAACACGTGAGAAGAAAATATTTAAGGTGGGAAACCCATCAAGGGATAAAAACCCATAGAAATCGTGAGAACTAGCTTAGACCAATTATCTTATAATGTTACAATGATATCACCATGTGGTGAGCACCTACTCACCTTGAAGCACTCACTTTGATACAAATCTAAGCACCCACTTGACTAATTTGGAAAGCACCATCCACTCCCAAATTACTCGAGCAATAACTAAAACTTATGTCATAAAAATTCTTGATCACCTTCACCACATTGTTGCTTTCACAACATATTGCGATCCTTTTTTCATTTCTAATTTCTTCTCTTATCTTCTCAAAATTTTCCATACATCTACACTCTTCACTTTCTCAAAACTAGCACATAGATCTCATCCCTATAAAAAAATTTACATGCACAAAAATAAACTTTAATAAATAAGTATAACTAATAAACATTACTATTGACCTTTCATTTTCAAATAATCTTCAAATATTTCTTCCTTCCATACATACAAGTAAATGAAAAGGTCTTCACACATAACTGCCTCATAATTTGTCTTCTTGCATATGACATGTAACCATTGTGTCTTCATAATTTGTAGGATTCTTCAAGGATTATCTTGGGTTAAATGATAAATTATGAATCCTCTACAACTATCCGACAACTTGCCACATCTAATAAAATTCCATTAAGACCTCTGATTGTTGCTTTGTAACAGAAAAAATATAGTTTTGTCTTCTAGCAAATGAGTCCTTATTGGTCTTCGTGTAACTCAGGAGTATGTGCCAAGTGGCGCATACATTTAAGAACATTAATAACTCCTATATCATATCTTATAACACCATTTCATCTTCCATTTCTCACCATTTAGTCCTTCAAAATCCATTTGAGAACATAGAGGAACTAGATGCTAGAAAAGCTATAAAAATATTTGACATGATAAATGACATCTTATCAAGTTTTCATTAAAGGTTTTAGGATTACAGGAGGACTTCACATCTATAGGATCTTGGATATCATCTTCAACACACAACAAGAGTCAGCAAGACCTCACCATTCCTTCTTGATTCATGCATTAGAGAAAGGTATATTCATTTTTGCATGCATAGAAAGACACCTGCTGAAAGTGATCAAATGTGCATATTTGATCAACTTATCATGGGTTCATAAAGTCATTCCCAGAAATGTGGAGGAGTTTTACAACACATCATAGCCACAGCTTGATCCATTTCATGGATACAAGCTCACCATTACAAGGTTTTCAAGGCACACTTAGAAATAAGATCTTGAGAACATAGTCCAATTTTGAGTGAAGCACCCATTTTTAGGAATTTTTATGCTTCTAAAATTTGTGAGGGAATGTATCAGATATTCTACTTGATCTCAAGAATCTTGAGGTATTGAAGGTTGTGGAAGAAACCCCTCAGTTAACTCCATTTCCCAACCATGATCACAAGGGTCAAGATTCTCAAATACTAGTCTTGATGCAATATACCTCCATACACCAAAAACATATCTTCAAACTATGCCATCACTTGGAACATATCAGGAGCAATAAGAGACACTATCTCATGCATTTACATCTCTAGGGTCTTTCAAGAAAAATCCTCATCTTCACATCAGGTTCAAACCACCTTCTTGAGTGACCTACTTGAGCATATTAGGCCACTGGGTTCTATCCCTATCAACACATCACCATCCTAAAAAAATATATCTCCAACATGATATATTAGGATTGTAGAGAGTGTTAATATACTTCATACACCTCTACAAGTGGCATTCATACAAAGACCCCTTCAACTCACTATGACTAGTTCATGCATTCACATGCTTATAGCAGTAGGAGGAAGAAACTCACATGTACCTTCAAAAATATCCATACAACTTGTCCAATTATTTTCATTACCACTTAGTAGACATCATAAGATCTCTAGGATACTAAGGGTTTTATCATGAAACCCCTAATTCTTACTTGTACCTACAAATTTCATTAAAACTTGAGTTTTTTTGTAAAATCCCTCATGTACCTACACAATTGGTTTTTCTAAATCCCTGGGGATTCCTTTACATGTTTATCACATAAAAAAATCCCAATGCAAAATATGTTCATATTATTCATTTTTCTCCTATCGCATTAGGATGAGGGTTTGGAGGGTTTCAAAATAGGTTATAAAAATGATTAGAACCAATTGATATAAGACCTTTTGAATTATATTTTTATCCAAATTACCTAAAAAAAATTATTCTATGATTTATATTAACAATCCTTCACAATTTAGAATAGGTGCTAAGAAGTTGTGGTGCTTAATTTACATTTTCCAAAACCCAGTTTTGGAAACACTTCCATAACTTGCACAAAACACCTCCTTAGGTCCTAAAATTTTTACCACACCTTCAAAACTCAATCCTCCATGAATTATAATGACCAATTTTTTATGTGTTTCTCCAAATATCTCTATCCCATCTCATTTGTGCAACATTAGTTCTCTAGTCCTACATAAGAGTTTTATTCATACCTATATGAGTGCTCAAGTCACCTTCTTAGTCACTTATGAAGACCTTTACACCTCATATACCACCATATTATGCTCATGCCATGATTGTTTTGCATCATCATGCCTTGGATCATCAATATCACTTGTCTACTAGGCCTGTCTTACCTAAAAACCCTCAAAATGATCAACATCGTGCTCTTTATGTTTGATTCATGACCTGAGACTCCTCTTATGGTTGTTATAGTAGCTCATATTGTTAACCATGCTTTCCCTACTCTTCTTTGATTCATTTTTTAATTTTCCATGCCAACTCGCTTGATAAAGGACCAAAATTAAGCTTCAACCTACCTTACTCTTTATGAATTTGACCATGTTGAATTGTTACATACTTCTTAACACCCCATATATATCTTATTTATCATGTTTGAACTTTAGAATCCTTCATAAAACATTGGGAAGACACATTCACACAATTGTTTTTCCTTACTATGCACTTAGAACATGTTTGAACACTTGAATACATGAATTGACACCTCATGAAGATACTTGGACAACATGGGAAGAAACCTAACCACATTATACATCATATGACAACACATGAATATGACATCCAATATGTTCTTCTATCCCGAACATGGTGGATAGCCTCAATTCCTCAAGCCCAACCAACTACACCATTGTGATTATCCTTTGATCTTCACCATTAAACTCTAACTATTGAGATAACTCAAATGAGTGTAATTCCAGAGAAAATGGAAGCCTAATCTCTCTACCATATATAAGGAAAAAAAATAGAATTGTCAACATCTCTCTTTGATGTGATCTTTTCATCCCAAAGAGTATTTTTTACGTTGGTGTGCCATTTCCTTTTATTGATATCCAATGTCATTTTCATGATTATGATGAAGATCTTGTTGGTAGATTCTTCCAAACCATTACCCTGAGGGTAATAATTGGAAAAAGTATTCAAGTATAATCCATGTTTAAAATCCCAATGAGAGATTTTAAAACCTAAGAAGACATTTGAATTATCATAAATAAATGTTTGGGGAACCCCAAACCTTGTCACAACCTCTTCAAAAAATTCAATGACAACTAATTCAATAGCTTCCTTAAGTGACACAACTTTGGTCCACCAAGTAAAGTAATCAGTTACCATTAAGACCCATTTATTACCTGTACTTGACATAGGATTAATCATTCCAATAAATTCAAGTCCCTAATGGGAAAAGGGTTTATTAACCTAAATGTGATGAAGTAGGAGGTCTGTCATATTCCTTTTACCATTGAAGAGAGAACATTCCTAAAATTTCATGACCTATTGATGAGCATTTATGAAAAATGTAATCCAAAAGTAGCCTACTTTTAAAATTGTTATCGTTTTGGCCTTGGTTGAGAAGTGTCTACTAGAGGAACCATTTTGGAACTCCACCAAAACCTTATTCACTTGTTTACCCTCAATGCATCTTACCAACAATCCATCAAGGATCTTTCTAAAAATACCCATCAAATCAACACGTATGGGATGGATTACAACCTCAAGCTCCACATCTCATTTTTTCTTAAACCGGAGGATATACACCAGTAGATAAACATATATCCATGTTATTCATCCAACAATTATTACTATGTTGATTTCATTTACTTTGCAGATCCTCTATGTTACGTGGACCTATTATGTCCCGTGATTTTGTTACATTTTCCTCCTCCATGAAGAAGGATGTTTCTTGATAATTTTGAGAAACCACGACAAGTTTCTCAAAAATTTCTCTACGCCTTACTAACTGTTTGGCCTTGATGGTAACATAATACTCCATAAGCTTGGTCACCCATCCAATTTTATTTTTTAATCTTTCTCCCATGATGAATTCTCTCACATTTGGGTGTAAAACTAAATTTTTTATGTGGTTAGCACAAGCATGATCTGAAATTTATTGAGAGATGTCATGATAGCAAAGACTTGATTCTCCACATGACTTTATTTTAGATCATAATAATTCAATTTTTATTGAAGAAAGCCAATGGTTTCTCTGAACCCTTATCATTTTTCTATGTCAACACTATGAAAATGCTAGCTTTGGATCCATAAGCATATATGATGAAGTCATTTGAATAGTCAGGGTTGATAAGAGTGGGTGCTTGAGTAATTTCCACTTAATGTTTGCAAATATTTCTTTCCCTTCTTTGGTCCATTTTAAATATTCTTCCTTCTTGATATTTAGAGTGATAGACCTAACTAGTCCTACAAAATTAGGAATGAATTTCCTAAAAATCTTTATCTTACCTAGAAAAGATTGTAAATCCTTCTTGTGAGTTGGAAAAGAGAGAGAAAGGATGACAATGATTCTCTCGAGTCAATAGAAATACCATCCTTAGAAATAATATGACCCAAAATACTTCCTTGTGGAACAACAAAAATGTATTTCTTGGGATTAAGAGACACTCTAAACTCTCTACATCTTTCAAATACTTTCTCAAGATGACTGATATGATATTTACTCTCTTTGAGAAAACAATGATATCATCCAAGTAGATGATAATGAATTCATTTATGTAGCCCTTGAATGTAATATCCATGGCTATTTGACAGTGGAACTCGCATTTGTTAATCCAAAATAAATATTCTCATAAGTATATGTTCCACACTTATTTGTAAATGCAGTCTTATATTGATCCTCTTTTTTAACCCTAATCTAATTAAAAATTGAATAACCATCTATCATAAAGAACCTTTAAACTCCCGATAATATTTGAAAAAATGTTCCATAGAGAAAAAGATAATGATACTTCAAATAAGCCCTATATAAATCTCTAAAATCCACACGCAACTTGATTTCTCCATTCTTCTTACTAAAAGGGAGCAAGTTAGCCACCCGAGAGGATTATTTAATGCGAGAATATAATACTAGCCTAAATGAGTTTGTTTAACTATTTTCTCATGAGGGGCTCTATTTTGGGATTGAAAAGACTTTATTTCCATCTAGTTGGTTTGACACTAGATTTGAGATCTATGGTTTGTTGAGAAATGTTGGGGTCAAAAAGATATTCATAACCCCATGAGAGGACATCATTAAATTTATGACATAAGGAGATAAAAGCTTAATTTTTATCATCCTTACATACCTTTCCAAGAAATATCTATATTTATAAAGTATGTAATAAATAATTACAAGTGCATGCAACAAGATAGAAAACAAAAGACACTAGATGTAAGTGGGAAACCCTCAAGGGAAGAAAAAACACTGAAACCTTATCTTATATTACTCAAAGTAAGGACTTGCAAGAATATTACACATCCTACAAGATTTTTTTAGTGAGGCACCAACCCCACAAGGAGCACCAACCCCTAAACCTTTGCTGATATGACTCACAAAAATTAATACTATGATTATAAATAATCAAAGTATATTTTATAAAATAATGATCACTGCCGATAAGATGATCCCATAACTGATGGTGATCCAATTTCAGCTCCAAACACACCAAACCCTCATCCAAACAAGATCTCTCCAAACTCACTCAATCTCTCTTCTTTATGGGCTTAATATATCAATATTCCTTGAACATCTGATCCTAAAACTTATTCAGGTATTCATAGGTCTTCAAAAATATTTTCTTAACCCCTCTTCACTCTTCTTCACTCTTCTATAGGTCACACTTTTCCCTTATGCATAATTAGTCACAAATGACCAATATAACATGCTTATATACACAACTCAAGATCATAACACCTCTTGAGTCGGTCATTCGTCCCAACAAAAAAATATACTAAGAGCATCATATAAAATATCACAAAGGACCCAAGTAGGTATGCATGTTTCAAGACACCTCCAACAAGCACAAGAACACACAAGCAAGCTCAAAAATGTTTTCCAAGAACCAATGAATGGATCATGATCTTAAAAGGCATAAAAAAACTTTTTCATGGCTTAAAAATCTCCACACATATCATAAATAGGTCCTCATAATCATAAAAATATTAGGAAAGATAAAATCATCCATCTCCACCATTAAAATCACCCAAAATCAGAAAACCCTACTAGGTCTTCAATTCTGAAAACCAATCTAAAGAATGAAAAACTTCTCATATAAAATATCATCATCAAGGATCAAGTAATATAACATTGGAAATATATATGAGTCTAATATCCATAACAACTCCAATTTTCTTCCAACTACAAGTGGAATACTACCAAATAACTCAATCTTTGCAACTGCTCAAAACTAGCTTCAAGACCCCAAAACTAGGTCTTAATAATGGAATCGGTTCATCTATCGATTGAATCATAAATACATATAAAAAACATTTATAATTTTCTTTGAGTATAGTTTCAAGAATAAATTAATTTATCTTACAACTCATAGTGGAAGGCCTTCACCAATCTAATACTAAAACTACTCATTCATCCTTCCAGGACTTAAGAACTAGTCTTGAGAGAAACATGCAAAACTTCTCAAATAAACTTACAAGCACAACCATTACCTGTAACACATCAAGGATACTTTTAAAAACATGTAAAAGTACTAACATGCATAACTCATGTGGAGAAATCTTACCCAACACACATATTCCTTCACACCTTCTTAAGAATCCAACAAGGGATTTCCAAGAAAATAGTATTAAACTGAAAACCACTTCACCATATCAAAAAAGAGCTCAAAAACATCACACCAGGTCTAAATAAACTATCCATGAGCATTATATGCATCAACAACAAGCAAAATGATCAAACTCACTCCAAAGAACAAGACTAGCTTTTTAGCCCTTAAGGCCAAAATCGGTAGGGTCACTTTCAAAGCAATTGTATCTTCAATTGTATCCATTGTGCATGCCTAAAACATTTTGTGGAAATTTATAAATTTTCCCAATGATTATGGAACAATTTTTTTCAACTTGGAACCTCCGACTCAACCCTGAAACTGTAAAACCCACAAAAATAGGGTTTTATCTCTCTTCCCAAAACAACTGGAACACCAAACCACCACCAAAATGAGCTCTAAGGAATAATTTACAATCATAATGCATAAATTTATATTTCCAAGTTCACTAGAAGACCAAACAAAACAAATCTCTCAAATCACTCTAGAAGGAGGGTTTTGCTAGGGTTTCAAAGCAACTTATCTTCTTAATGATTGTTCATAAAAACATGACTATCAATCAACCTCATTATTTTTTATAAACATTCTTAGTTCCATGGAAAATCAACCACCAAAACCTCTAGTTCCCATGAAAAGTGCACAGTACACAATGAGCACCAAACGATCAACTTTTACCACAAATCTTCACCTTTGCAAACATGGTTTTACCAAAAATTACATATCTTGCAAATTATTATTCAATTTGACCCGAAAATTTTCGTGAAGCATCATGAATACATACCATAATTGAAAAAACTCACTACCTTTCTCAAATAGTCATGAAACTTTGTATCCACAATGACTCACATGTACTATCATGCCTTGTCTTCATCGTTTTTCTTCCCAAGGACCATGAAACATCATTAAACCTATAAGATATGACCTAACACTCCTCATACATGTCATATAAAATTTAAAATTCTCTAACCATGTTTGACCATGACTTCCTTTCTCCAACACTCATACCTCCATACCAAAACTCATACTCTAAGAATAGAAATAAGCCTAGAATGAATTAACTCAAGCCCTACAACCCATGAAATGACAATGAATACCATATGTAGAAACTTGGACACTCGTGGGACCCCATGAAACCATTTAACCAACTTATGAGAGATTAAATTGTGACTATGCCTACTAGAAAATTCTCCTGAACACTATAAGACTTCACTAAAACATGGCACTACCAAACAACCTTCAGACTTGACCCTATTTTACACCTCATGGGGAATAATATGACACCCTGAAACCATTTTCCATTAATGTATTTCAAATTAATGACAAAACCTAAACATAATGACCAACAATCTCCCCCTTTATCATTGATTGTAACCACCTTCAAAAAAATTGATGGAAACTAACAAGACCAAACACCTACATGAATCTTTTCCATGTTTATGATGCTACCCTCCCCCTTTGAAATATATGAAAAAGGATACAATGATAATTAGACATGGACCAAAAACAACTCTCAATAACAAGACACAATGGAAAATAATTCAAAATTGACTTATTAGATTTATTAGCTCCCCCTTGGACTAATTTTTTTTTCTTGTCTTCTACAGCAAAAAAAGGATCCATGAACATGATAAGTGCATACAAAATGACTTCCCCTAAGCTAATATCCTCCATAATTTTTCATCGTATGAGTTGTATATCATCCTCTAAACTTGGTTCATGCTTAAAAGCCAAGTTTTTCCTCTAAACACTAACAAGATAACTTTTGGGACTGAAGTCCCTAAAACTCACTTTCAGTAAAAAAATTCAAAACTTCTTGGCATGATAAAAGCAAACTATTCGATGAAAATCTATTTTTATTCTCCCTATCTTCCTACTACTATACTCTACCTAATAAAGCAAGATTAAGAGCTCATATCTTGTGTTAAAGCCATAGAGAAAGGTCAAGACTAATACATCTATCATGAAGTTTGATTTCGTGTTCTCGGACATGGTCCATCATATACCAACCGCTTAGAGCTTTGAAAATATCCCCCTATCTCGTAAGACCTTGGTTTACTTCATGAAGAAAACTTCTAGCTCTTTTAACCCAATCATACATGTATTAGGATGATGCAGACCTATGATATTCCTTAATGAACTTCACACAATTTTTCCCCGAGATTGACGATGTCCTTTCTCAACACTTTGTTTTGAACTTCAAGTAGCTTCTCTTCGCCTTCATATACCCATATATATAAATCAAATGCAAGAACTCATACTTCATGATTTAACTCAACAATTTTTTTGAGGATACAATCTTTTACAAGAATTGAGATACATCAAAAGGGAACACCTCATACCTATTGACTCTTATTTGATAGTTCTCCAACTCGATAGGCCATCAAATTTTCAACACACATTCTCGCTATCTAAAAATGGTCATTCAAAGTCATCAAATATTTTTCAAGAACATTCTCATATAGACTATTAGCACTTGTGACTTCATAGTGAAGGCACATACCTTTAATTCCTTCTAGAGACCTTCTACCATATATCCATATCAAAGTTAACATTAAAATTATATTATCGGACCTCTATGTCGTTATCTTAGAGAAAGCCTTCGGGCTTCATCCCTTCATGAATGATACAAGAACATACATCCTATAACCTACTACACAGAGTAGATAAACACATTTTCAATCGACCCAAACACTCATTTAATACTTATTATGCCATACATACTTTCAAACATACCAACACCTACTACTAGGTTTCTAGGGAATGCAAGTGAACGTAGGTTCCATGTAAGTACCCCAATGATTAATTTTTGGTCTTTTAACAAGGTAAGATCACTATTAATGTACTTATCTTTATGTTATTTCTTGGTTAACATACCTCTTATCAGAGTCTTATATATAAAAGATGTGTCTTAAGAGTTAACTCAAATTATTATAGATAAATACCCAATACACTAGACTAGAGTTACAATGTTTTCATTTAGGTTCCATCCTAATCGGGTTAGCTATTTACAATGCATGATACTTTGCAAGTTTACAATTGATATTTTCAATGCTTTGAAATAACATAATTACTTGTTCATAAACCAATCAAACATCCATTAATATTGCATACATGATACAATCAAACCCCCTTTTTCTAATATGAAATTTATACTGAAGGCATGATTATTCATAAACAACACATTTCCTTATTCGGTAGAAATAAACATATTATATGGTATAAACAACTTTCAAAATCCATTTTCAACATTTTTTTCCACTATCTACCTACAACCTATAAATTCATGTAATCATGAGTCAATGAAAATGTTGGCATGGATCCTACCCTTTGCATTTAGAAAAACTAACAAAAAATTCTTCAATAATTCAGAGAGAGAGAACAATTTTCTATTTCCCACAATCCTGTCAATTCATATTTACATATTTTAGGTTTTAGAGAGAAAAATTGTTCATTTATTTCATACAAGAAAAATCATATTGACATAATTAAAAGATATAAAAAAGATAACACACAATATTTCCACACCAAATTTGAAGTTCAATTAGGTTATAGAGTTTGGGAGAGTTTTTTGACTTCCACACATTTCTTGTTTCCATTGTTGTAAAGAGATTCTAGTAGGAAGTGTTACGTTTCACCAAAAACAATATTTTTACGTTATTATATTATCACAATATACGAAACACATCGAGTGGTTAAAACATATGTTTATATACATTAAATTTGTTTTCGCCTACCAAAGGTGTCTCGAAGGGAAAAATTGGTCAACAAGGCCTAGTTTCCCCATTGTACGAACAAGCCCAAGTGGCTACGGAAAGACTCCGACATAAGGCTTGCCAAACACTCAAATGGAAAACTTCACACATCTAACCTATTATATGTTATACATAGAATCTAACGTGGTTGAATGGACCTAAAATTGGAAAAAGAAACTCAAACTAGAAGCATATCTCTGGAGCTAGTTGGTGAAATTCTACTGTTGGAATTCAACAATCTAAGCAAAGGTGGCTCAGAATCAGGTGCGAAAAATGCACTTTTCAATGGAATTACATAAAACCAAAAAACCAAAAGTTCTGCACTATTCTCTATTCTAAAAAGGGTAGGCTTATGGTGTTATATTTCATTTTTAAAAATTGGAGGCATTTAAAATAATGTGATTCCAAAGGTGTCTCTTAGTGCTGAGTGACCGCTACCAACATCCAGATCAGCAAAGTGCTTATGAAACCCACTTTATAATCATGTCCAATCAATGTATTGATGAGGTTTATGAATTGAAAAGTGGTCCTCATTTAACAAGGAATAAGCTACGATAGTTAAAAAAAAAAATGAGAAGGATATTTAGACATGGTTCTTACGCGTGGATTTCGTGAGATGTTTGACACATCTGGAAATGTGGTTTTAAAATTGTAGAAGTACTTATTTCCATTTGAATTTCATGATTAGGTATCACATATGAAAGTTTTTGGTTGGATTCGATACACAGCTATTTTAAACGGGTTTACATTCTAGTCCAATTGAACGTTTAAACTAAAATTTAGCTCTTTATTCTACTAAATTAAAAGTGCAAAAATGTTGAAAGAAAGTTAGGGAAGAGGAATGGGATCCATGCCTAGATATATGATGAATAGGTAGTGCACGCATTCAATGAGACCAAATTTCACTCAGGCATTTTGTCAAGTATCCTCCATACTGTTGTAATTATAAAATTCCATGAGAGGACATATAATTCATTCCTTTATCCAAACACTATGCAATATTCCTTTTAGTTTTTCCTTCTTAACTATGCGAGGAAGGTAATTTGTAAAAGTTTTTAAGTGTTTGGAAACCAAAATTTCCCAATGCATAAACGTGGGAGTGGATGTGTTTAGCATTTTTCTAGGAGACGCAAGTCTGCAATAGATGGAGATATGTCGGATGATAAACATGGGAGATGTGTGAAGAGGAGGAGTGAAGCACATCCTCCTAAACAAAAACTGAGAGATTGAGATAAGAAGTGGATGAAAATGGAATTACAGCCCTCCTTTTGTTTAAAATTTTACAGAACATTCCCGCACTTCCATTTCATCACAAGTGGAGATGTGCTTGAATGATTTACACCTCTGAATGCATTTTACCTAAACCCTAATTCCATTACTAGTGAATCCACTTGAGAAAAAACTGCAATCATGACATTCTATGCGCCCAATGCTTTCCAAAACTCTATATTTTTTTGCATGTCCCGGCAGTACGTTGGCCAAGGTTGTCGACTTAGCTTTACAACTGTAAATTAAATTTTCACCTTGTTTCTAAAATTGTTCTCCTTTGTGGCTTCATAAGCTCCCCTAACATCAATTCATTTTTTCCCTAAAATTTCTCTCTTTTTTACGTTTAGGTTTATTTATGCTATTTTAAATTTCATTTATGTTTTATTATTTTCAATAATTATAATTTCATTTCATTTTATTTTTAAATATTTTGATTATTCCATTTTATTATATATGGTTTTTATTTTAACCTTTTAATTTTTATTATTATTATAATCCATTATTGTTATTATTATTATTATTATTATTATTATCACAATCAAAGATTAAATGTGATCACAGCTTTGAGTGCATGTTCTTGAAAGATAACACCCAAACTTGGTACAAAGTTATCAAAGGCACCTACCAATGATTTTTGAAGGCTCTCTCAAAAAGATTTATACTTGCTCAAAGTGCCAATTTTAATGGAATTTGATCTCAAGTAAACTAAATTATTTATGATCATCATTAGTTCTACTATTATTTAACGTTTGTCACTCATTCCAAAATGAAATTCTTAGCAAGATAGTAACACGTCATCATCACATACGGTCATGGAAAATGACTAAGAGAGCCTTCTTAAGATTGAACCCTCAACCATACATTGAATCATGGTTCACAACATGTATCGACAAGGATAGATTGGATAATTCACACAACGTCTATAATACAACCGTTAACAAAGTCGATGACCTTTGAATGGAATTATTGACCAAGTGTGATGAGGAGAACACTACATCGATGAGGACTTACACATTTGATCAACATTTGACTAGAACCTTAATTACTTCACACCAACCACCCGCAAATGTTCCCATGATGAGACACACTTCTCGATTATAAGTTAGATTTGACACGAAATTCTATAAAACAGGGCCCACACCCTCACCGACTAAGTGTAGCATAGTGGGGCATTACAAATTTATTAACTAAATGTCGTGAAACTCAAAGATGAAGAAATATGGAAGTATATATTCATGTCATGAAAACACACGGGAGCACATCGAATGGGGAGGAAACTTGTTCTTGAGAAAGGATAAATTATAATCCTCATATACCCCCACTATTCGAGAAAAGTAACATATGTAGCAAATATGACTATTAAGCGTGATGAATTATGAGCTAGGAATTCATGGTACTCGAACCAAATAAAGGATGAGTGGTTACCTTAGATCACTAAGATATACAATCAAAGATTACACTTGAGGTAACATTTGGTTAAATGAGTATTGGATGTGTCCTGACGATAGAATATATTTAATTTACTTGAGTATCTTGTATGAAAAATTGTTGTTCCTTTGTAGTCCATTTGAATTTAACTTTTTGCATTAGTTAATTAATAACACTTTCCTTTGGAAGGGAAAATTTTTAAAGAGGTTGTGAAACTCGACATACTCATGGAAGGTCCATCATCTAACATCACAATATCCAAAGGATGATGTCATAAAGAAGGGGAAATATATCTACATGCATTTCACATTTCAAATGAGATAATTCCTTTGTCTTTAATTTAAAGAGGTTGTGAAACTGACATACTCATGGAAGGTCCATCATCTAACATCACAATATCCAAAGAATGATGTCACAAAGAAGGGGAATATATCTACATGCATTTCACATTTCAAATGAGATAATTCCTTTGTCTTTAAGCCACTTGAGTTTTTAATCTAACATAACAATCATTATCAAGGTGTTTATTAATATGACAAAAATTACAAAAAGGTTGGACTTTTCAATATTCCAGCCAATGATAGTAATAAATTTTAGAATGGGAAATACTTTTATTGATAAGAGTATTTTAGGAAGAAAACATCAGGACTTGTTTTGTTCTAGGACATTTTTAAAAATTTGCCCCCTCTTCAAGGGATGTTCAAGACTCATTTAGAATTTTTTAAGCCATTAGATCATATGTTTTTTTATTATACTTCATATAGGAAATCTTGATGTTAGTTTTAGGATGGGGAATGTCATGTTTGGGATTAAAATTCTTAGGAGCATGTTTTTTATTAGGGTCAATTTAAACCCCTCAGACTCCCCTAGCAATAATCATAATTTTTTAAACCTGATTTTCATCATGAACCTTCACTTTGAGATGTTAATTTTGAATTACTAGTTGATATATCATTGGAATAATCACCCTTTTGCACGGAAGACCTCTCACACACTTGGAGAGTTGTTCGATATTTCTTAGCATTAGTGGCAGCTATTTTTGGGTTCCTAATCGAGTACTAGCGAGCAAGCTTTCTTTTTTTTGTAAGGTTAATGAGAAATTTTTCACAGAGGAAAGAAGAGAAATGGGGGCAACATGAAGAAAATAGATCCTCCATTTGATAGTAATATAAAGGAGGATGAACGGATTTGGAACATCCTCGGTGCGGGGAGATTCAATGTCTTTCTTGAACAGTGTCAAAGGCCACGATCCACATATTTCCTTTCAATTCGTGAAGGAGTGGAAGGATATATCTATCATGTTTAGAGGAGAGAGACTCCCTATTTCAGAGGGATTAATCTCTCATATTATAGGAATGAGCATGCAAGGCTCTAATTTTTTCAAGAACAAGATTACTAGGATAGAGAAAGAAACAATTTTCCTGGGTGAAGGAGAGACTCTGAAGAAATTTCTGGAGGCATTCAAAGAACCTCTTTGCCCAAACCCTATGATGAAGTTACAAAATTGATCATCATATATTTAACACTGAGGGTAGACACCACATGTTAAACACGTACCATCTAGTTTTCCTCAATCAATTCCAAAGAAACACCCTGGTGAGTCTCCCTTTTATATACTTTTATCTCTTGAAAGCTCCATTAAGGAGGTTCAGTGTGGTAGAAGAGCATACCCTTTACATCAAACAGTTATACTACTTATTTATCTACATTTCAAAGCCAAATTCAAAGCTCCAAGTAGTAACCCTCCACTGGTACCCCCTCTCCCCCTTGATCCTAGCACCCGTGTATTAAGGAGTAGTAAAAGAAACAATTTCATTGAGGGGCCTAGTACTAAGCAGGAGAACATGGAAGGAGAGGTAAATGGCCATCTGATGAATCTGGGAAAGATACCAAAAAAAGGAAAATTTGGATCTGAGACATCTAGTTTGGAATTTTAAGAGAAGGAAATTTCTGAGATAAAAAGGATATTATCAATATGAAAGGAAAGCTCAACAAAATCCAATTTGAAAAAATCTGAGAAGACCTTTTTGAATGGGCTAAATAACCACATTACAAAATTTGAATACAAATGTAACCTTATTGGGGACAGTTTGGTCCTTCAAAATGGATTGTTAAAATCCATTGTCAAGGAACTTAAGAAATCAAGCGAAAAGGGGAAAGGAAAGGAGACTAAAAGAAACAAAGAGCTAGAATAATATGACAATCACATCAAGGATCTCATCAAAATCTACCCGCATCCCGAAACTTTAATGTTTTTCTTGTATTGGGCTCTTGATTGTTTTTGGTTGTTGGTTAGTGCTTCTATAAATTTTGGTACTTTTGTTGTGTTTAGGCTAGTTTATAATTGCTACTATGTTGGGTTTGTTTTTATACTAGTTGTGTTTGATATTTGGTTATTTTTGTTTCATGAAATGTTCATTGATATATCTAGATTTTAGATCCATGTTGTAACAGGGAAGGCCCCTACCAAAACCCTCTTTTTACCCAAATATAAAAAAATATTCTAGCCAATGAGGAGGAGGATGTGCCATAGAGGGTAAATGAATCACTCATTTATTAAGTAGAGTAAGAAAAATATCATGTGTATGATTAGCGGCCTTGTCAAAACATAGTGGTTTGTGTTTAAGAAGTAGTGAAGGCTTAGAAGTAGACATATGTTTAGGTGTAACTTGATAGCAAGTATTTCCACAACATAAAAACTCAACCACATTTGAAATAGAAGTTAAATCTTTTGGAGTGGTATATGTGGAGTGTGTGGATGAAGCGAGGATAACATCATAAGAATGTGTAGAAGTGTGCTTGAGAAAATCACTCTCTAAGTCGATATAACACAAACAAATATCAATGAAGGAAGAGCATATGTTATAAAGTATATTTTTCTTAAGTAGAAAGATGGGGCCTCGACGATATATGTCTTTCATTTCTAAGTTCATAGGATTATGTATTAATTGTTGCATATTAGCTTTAAAGAATAATATATAGTCAAGAACTAGCTCATTTTTTCCTATGTAAAGAGGGTAAATGGTAACTTTAGGTCCTTTGTTATAAATGAAGTGAATGAGAAAATATTCTTCAAGTTTTAAAAATGTGGCCATACATCCACTAGGAAGATGAGTAACTATATACATTGCATCTCTAGTGAAACTTTGTGACAAATCCTTTAAAAGTAATAGATCATTTTTATAAGAATGTGTAATAGATATATAGTACTTAATATGTAGGTAAGGGTCATAAGTCATAAAAAAATTAATTTAGCAATAAAAATGATGAGGGATAGAAGAGTGAAGGATTTTATGCCATATAAGTTTGTCATGTATAGTGTTAGAATAAATTGCAATGTATGGGCTTAAAGTATGAGTTGACATTATAAATAACCTACCACATGCATGAGAGAAAGTACCTCTTGATGAGTTACTACATAAACATCAAGAGTCTCATTCAATGTTGTATCTTTCCATTTATAGTAGCCACATGCACATTATTTTGTATAAGAGTGATGTCATCATGTTAGGGCACATTAAGAGAAAGAAATTTGCTTTGGGTTACATGGTATAAGGGGACCTTAGAAATAATTACATCCAAGGGATCAAGAGTAAGTTCAAGAGAAGTCAAAACATTATAATCAATGGATGTGAAAGGGTCATTAGTACCATCAATAATACCTAGAGAAGGTATATCAAAGCATCAACATTATCTTCTTATATAGGAGAAAGAGAAATGTAGTGCCCACATTTTACGCACACAAATTACAACGAGAAAAATACCAATATAATTTTTTTGACTTACATTTCTCACTACGCACAACACAAAAGGGGCTCCAAGTACGAAACTCGACTCACATACGACAATCACATACATCATCGACTCACATAGATACATGAAAACATCATAGGCATGTCGATACCACACTTTTCCCAATGAATGGTTACTAACAATGACCCAACCACAAGAAAAGGACTTTAGGAATTACGAACCCACAACACATCATATCTTTATTTGTATTCTAGTTACGGTTAACCCTTCAAGAACATTATTTCACAAGGATAATTTTCTCGATTGGCCACCTACCGATTCTTAAGTACATTCCACGATTAAGTTACCGTTCACCCCTATTAAGTTGGTTTTCTTATTCTTTACAAAATTTTCCATAATTACATACTTATTTGGCGTAGTTCAAAAGCGTACAAAATACTTATTATCTCGTTCTTATGTGAAGAATATTCTTCTCGAACATATATTCGGTATATATCTTTCTATTCTTACAACCCATGTGAAAGTGACTTGATGTCCATATAGTGATATTAAGATTTAACGAAGGTTTAAAATTACAAGATAGCTTTTTTTTTGTACCACAAAACATTCCTCGATCACGGTAAGGTTATTTCCCTAACATAGTTATTCTAATTCAATGACTTGTGAATTTCCTTTTGTATTTATATATCTTTTGTTTTCTCGTAGTTTGATCACAACAATACAATACATATCCTTTGAAACACGTAAAGATATTTAATTGAGTTATAAGGTCTTCAAGAGTGGCATTATTCCGAACCTCTAATCCCATTTTTACTCTTATATGCTTTATTTTCTACGTCACGTTATGACCTAACTACTAGCATTGTCTTGCAAAAGGAGTTACAAAATGGTTTTCCTAACCTCTTGAAGACATACATGATTAGGAGACTTGAAGCTACACGCGAACCCTAAGTTAACATCCAAATCAACTGAGTTTCAAATTTATTCTAACTTCACCTAAGGGTCTACCCCTCAACTATATAAGAGTTTTAAGCAAGAGGACAAATTTATGCTAAACCACCTTCCGAAGAGAGAGAAACCAAAGTAACACATTTAGCTATGCGGAGCCAAGGGGGTTCATTAACAAGAGTGCAAGGCAAAGAAAAACTATGTCCCGATCTCCATTTATGTCGTTTGGATCCAATCAGGGATTTCATTTGATGAAGAAATTTACTTTTAAATCTATCTTCGAAAAAACAAGGTAATCCACTAGGCTACGAAGGAGGAGTTAGCTCTACTTACTCCAAAATAAGTTTGACTGTGTCGCTCCTATCTTCCAGGTTTATGACAATGTCACTAATCACACTGACTAAGATGATAAACCCATTCTTGGGCTCTTGTTTACTCAAGTGAGGATATTTCCATTGAGTGTAGGGTTTAAGTTCACTCTACGGTTTTCAATGTCTTCTATGATAAGGAGTATCGTGCATGAAAAACAAGTTATGTCCCGCTATTGAACAAGGGTAGTGTTTTTTCGATTAAAACTCTTTATTACATTTACAAAGTATGAATGCACAAGATGACTCGCTAATCATTTATTGAACACTAAACATACACTACAAGATATTACTTCAAATTCATTTACCTTATATAAATATCAACCCCTTTTAGCCATGTGTTCTCTAAATCAAAATTGAACCTAAGATTAAATGCACATTTCCTAGATGTCCTTGAAACTAGCATTTCATACATAGAAACAAATTATCAAATATAACCTTCTGAAACATGAGACTAAAAAATACATTTATTCATTTAACAATGAACTATATAAATTTCAAAGATAAATAAATGAATTACACCTCGCCTTTTTGTCATCATTCTTTCATCCTGTAAAACCACGTGAGCATGATATCAGTGATAATTTTCTGGCATGGCATCCACCCTAATCTAACATAATTATCATTTCTCAGTTTCCTATTTTACATATGATAATAATCACAATTTTCAATCGAAATAAAAGGTTTAGAGACATATATCCATTACATTTCATTTTACTTCATTTTGTAACCCAAGAGAGAGAAAGAGAAGGGAAGAGAGAGAAAACACCATTTTGTCAAAAGTTATAATGCACACAACAAGTTCCACTATAGAGTTTTAAACAATTATTTGTATGTGTTAAGAGTTTACAGGGTGGTTTGGAAACCCTACAAGGGTCCGACTTTCTATTTTTACATTTTCTTACTAGCTACAAAAACGTACAAAACGGGCTCGGAGGCTAAGAAACCACTTCCAAAAGTTGACTTCTGATGAGAACACACACCATGATTAAATTTCTACATGTTCCCAGATATACCAAGATTTCATAGCAACTGACGGAAATGGGAAAGAGCGAACGGTTTGCGTTTGGTGGCTAGTTCTCCGAGGCCACTGGTCATAGTTGACCCAGTTGCAAATGAACAAAATTTAGCTCGAGGGCCCAGAAAACCATGTCCATAACTAACGTTCAATGGATGAGCATGCAACGAGACACTTCCTACAAGTTCCCCTATATGAGGATAATTCATCAGAGTCGACGGACTGAGAACTAGAAAACCACTTTCAAACGGCGACAAGTTTTCTGGAGTGACAAGTCACAATTGGTCCAGCTGAACCTCATCAACCTGTGACTAGAGGCCTACAAAATGGCTTTGCCAAACTATCCGAGAAAGGGTTTTCCCTAAACTAAATGTTTCATGCAATTTTCTAGTATAAACACTAAAGGTTTGCGAAGACGGGAATTAATTTCTCTATCTAGGTTTCAAATGGTGGTTCAAAATGAAAGCCAACTTTCTAGATTTAACAACTTTTTACTATTGTAAAGCAGTGTAACAAGGCTCCTATAAGAGCGTCGAAAAGATCTCATATGTTCATTTGGGGTCAAACCAAAGGTCAAGGTGACTCCTCGCATATCAAGGTACACGAATGAAGCTTCACATCTCATTTTCAGAGTTACGAAGGGTACTTAATGAGTCTCCGAAAAATGTAATAATTAACTATTTAACAGGAAGAAGGTCAACAATATTACTGGGAAGTCAAACTCGTCTTGTCGATATACCAATAGTGTAGCGATCTAACTAGGTAGGAAGCTTTCTAAATCACCTCATAATGAGGGCGGAAGTTCATGTTTTAATGTATCGAGTTATTTTGACATCGTGAGTTACAACAAGACATTTCATTATTTTTGCACGAGTTGAAATAAACAATTAACTGTATTAAGATCTTGATATTTTAAAATTATTTAAGTTGTAAACGAAAACTAAAATATGAGAGTTATGAAAGATGAGGGAAGGTGAACCATGTCACGGAATGAAGTCGAGTGAAACTATGGGATTCGGTTCAACATCTCACTTGGGAAGTTCGCCAACTGGTGCACGAGCATCCACAGCTCCACCATTTTACATACACACCTTTCAAATAATTTGTAATTGCAGATTTGAAACCATTTCTCTACTCTTTATACTTGAAGGATGTCCAAAATGTGTTCCACAACTTGCATCTGGCACAGGACGGGAGATGATACTAAGGTTATGGTAACGTCTTTAGATCTGCCAATTACGGTTTTCTCATAAATTTCTAAAGCCTATTCAACAACCCATTTGTGCATATCCTGCCATCATGGCATTCCATGAGACCACATTTCTTTGAGGCATTCTATCAAACAGTCCAAACGCCTTTTTAACAAATCCATTTTGTGCATAGGCTGCCATCATGGCATTCCATGAGACCGCATTTCTTTGAGGCATTCTGTCAAACAATTGACTTGCCTTGTGTATGCTTCCACAATTTTCATACTTGTCTACTAGCGCACTTGCAACTAAAATCCTCTACCATTATGCTTTGATAGTTGTCTGAGGCCTACTCTAAAGCTCCCATTTTGACAGAGACTAGGAGGATGCTGAAAGAAGGTTGTGGAGTCTGGCTTTACACGTACCAATTACATTTTCTTGAAAGTTTCCAAGGCCTTTTCAACAAACTCATTTTTGCACATCCTGCAATCATTGTAGTCCATAAAGCACATTTCTTTCAGGCATTGTCGAACAGTTCGCATGCTTCCACATTTTGCATATGTATCTGCCAGGGCACTTGTAACTAAAACATACAAAAATCCCTTCTCCATAATGCTTTGGCGGATGTCTACACCTAGTTTCAAAGCTCTTATTTTGGCACAGGCTGGGAGTATGCTAGCAAATGAAAATTGATGGGGTTGGAACCCTGTTTGCTACACATGTGAAACAGTGTGACTGTCTCTTGAGGAAACCCATGCCTTCTATATGCTACAATACACGCATTCCAGAGAAGTTGTCTCGTTCTTTCATTTGGTCAACACTGGAGCAGCACCCCAAGTATTTGCGACTACAACATCTGACAGAAATCCTCCCTTCACGCCTTCTTCAACCTCTGTGGGGTGCGTAGAATCTGGTCAGAGCTCCCCAAGCCTCCCTCTACAGGCGTGGCTGCCCTCCTTCTCTCCATTCCACCAAACCAAAGGCAGAAAAAAAAAAAAAAAGAGCCCGATCCTCATGCCCTAAACCACCCCCAAAACAAATCACGGGTTTTTAATTTTAATTCTTTTATTTTATTTTTTTATATTTATTTTATTATTATTATTATTATTTTATAATAAAAGGAGGCATTACAAGAAACATTACTAGTAACAAAAAAATTGTATATTGAGGACATATAATAGAGATACATGGAGTAACATTAGCATTTTCATAAGTAAAAATAGGAAAGCATCATTTAAAGCATCATCCTTATGAATAATAACATTACTATAAATAGAAACATGATTAAGGTTAAAAACATTACCATGAACAACATCATCGTCACAAATAAAAACATTGTTAGAAATAATTACATCATCATGAAAATCATGAAAAATTGTCAAACCATATAAACTAGGAATCATTATGACATGGAATATGACTATCATTATATGCATCACCATCTACGTAAGTATAAGGATGTTCATTATTGCCATCATTAACTATATCATTACCGGGAAGGAAAGTATCAAGAATATCTTTAGGAAATTTTGTGGGACATGTCCATGTACCTAGAAACTCATCTCACTAAAATTAAGTCATCTATATCCTTAGGGGATCCTATATTAGGAGAGGGTGAATGGCTAGGAAAAATATTCAACTTAATATTAATCCATAATCTAGGAGCTTCATCCCTACTAAACCAATCACTATCACTAGAGGCATATTTAGAACCAAGGTCATCATCAAAAATAGGTTCAAACAAGTCATAACTACTATTGGAATTTATTTGTGAATATTTAACCGAAGTAGGAAAAGAGATGAGCTCATGTGGTGCCTTTAAGGATAGGTAGAGAACTACCAAAAGAGACATTAGTGGAAGATATACTAATAGTAAGTGGATCACTAGGAATGGAAAATTGAGGTGGATTTTATAGCCTCTGATGAGGATAATATGATGATTTTTAATTCATATAATCCATATCATTTATGAAAGGGAAATATGTATCACAATAACCATAATCCACCTCACAAGTAGAAGCAAACATATTATGGTATGGTACAAAGATATCCTGCTTTATAAAATCCACATGCAACTTGAAACTGAATAAAGGGATAGTAATTCTTGTGGTTTTGCATAATATTATAACAAACCATATATAATTTCAAGAAAAAATCCTAAATCTATAGGCTTTTGATAGCACAAGGCATAATTATGGAATAGAAAATGTAAACCCTAAGATAGGTAAAGGGTTAAAAAGGACGGGTTCACCAAAATGTATTAATCCTAAATTAATTTGAGTGGATTAATTAAATTTATTTAATTAGGATCAAATACTCTATGTTATAGGGTATAGAGTAATATGATCATTTGCCTATTTGCAATGGAAACAAGGTCATTTACAAGCATGTCAAACCGATAGAGCAATTGAAAACTCAAAGGGGGTTAGAAAGATGACTTAGTTGGTCTCATATTATGTTTAGACTATGCCACTACCTAAGTGGGATATATGAAGGATTATGAGAAAATGTAGATCAAATTCTCATCAAAAAAATCATTATGGGTAGGATTGTATAGAAGGTCAGGACCGGATCACACAAACCGACCTTTCCTACTATATTAGACTGTTAGCTCTCTAGAGTTTGATTTTTAATGGGTTTCTTTCTATCAACTATATCACACTTTTATATGTTTAGATTCACTTGTAACCCTATATTATGAACATGTACATGAACAATAAACCTCTCTTCTTGTAATAACCTCAATCCTTCATTAGATCTAAAACATAAAATATGCAAATACTAGAGTTGGACCTTGATGGTCACCCCATTTATGATTCACCAAGCACCTCACTACATTTCAAACTCATTTTAGTTCTCCTAGTGTAATATGAAAGTGTGCATACAATGTAATCCATTAACCTAGTATTTCCCTTGTGCTTAAACATCGATAGCTAGATTCCTAGTTTTCTACCATGAAACATGTTAATGCAAAATTACAAAGACCACCCGAATGGCCCGAGTTTGAATGGGGCATCCGGTGTAACCTACATAACATGGGACCATCTCTCAAGATGTGGGACTTACAAACTTGAGATGGTCCTCTAGAGAAGGTTGGATTCCTCTACCTAATCCTAATGCTAAACTACTCATCATTCAGAAAATATGCCTCACTACACATATCATAACAATTCTAAGGAGACAAGGAGAGAGAAAGTGCATGAAATGGGAAATCCTACACTAACGAGGTGATAGCACCAAAAAAAAGGGGTGAGATACTCATGAGGGAGGAAGAAGAGGAAAAATAGAGCTAGGAGAGGTCAAAATAGTAGTGACATAGACCCAAACTCCATCTTCCATCTGCACTCCATGAAACACAACATCTTACACCTGTAAATGTGAAATACATGCACAAAAAACAAACACGAAATGGAGAGGCATAGAGAAACAACAAAACATGAGAAAGGGTTGAAAAACACCACAAAAACATGATTTTATTGCTCTATAAGGTGCACAAACCATTACATTGATGCTTAGAGGCATAAATACACTTTCCAGTGTAGGAGAAGGCTTACAACTCAAATGGAGTTGAGGGAAATTTTTGTAAGAGTTTCCCACTCTCAAAATGTCTCCTTAACATAAGGTGGTTTTACAATATATAAGCAATATCTCACCAACCCTCATTAAATAGGTATGGGTACCCATTAAAATTCTCTTCTGAGGGTAATTTTGTCGATGAATACATGGGCATCATACCACATTAAAATCCAACCGTTGAGTCCTTGGGACTCGTGAGCCACCTAACCATGTGACCCGCCCAACCCGCTTGTCATTGTCCAACCTGGGTGTCGTGTAAGTGTGATGGATGCAAAGGGTGTCAAAAACTATTCAAAAAAGTCAAAAAATGTCACCCGACCAACCCCTGGGTGTCCCCCCCTAGCCGTCCAACCTTGACCCATCCAACCCCTAGTCATCCAACCATGACCTGTCCAGCCTGGTCATACCGTCTAACCTGAGTGTCATGCAAGTGTGACAAGTCCGACGGGCATCAAAAAACCATTCAAACATGAAAAAAAAATGTGACCCAACCAACCCCTAGGCATCCAACCCCTATCCATCCAAAAATTGACCCATACAACCCCCAACCATCCAACCATGACCCGTCCAACCTCCAGCCGACCAACTTCCAGAGGTGATAACTTGAGCTCTCGGATGAGTTTTCGGGTGAAATTTTATATGATTTCACATGGAAACAACCCATTGAATCCAATGGTGGTGGTATAAAGATCCAATTTTGACTTTATCACCTCGAAAATTCTCCTTCTTTCTCGGGATTTTTGGTTGTGCGCCAAAAGAATGAACTACCTTGGGAAGTGTATGATGCTTCAAGATGTATCATCTTTTCCACCATGTAGGGAATGGAAAATGACTTCCATAGGCTCTTTTTGGACTTATAATTCCTAACATGACTATCATAATCTTCTATTGAATCTTAGGTCCTCTTTCACGCTGCAAACTCCTTAAGGCCCAAAAGCCTACTTCTGATGGATGGCCCCAAGACCTCCGAAACTTCCTAAATCACTTGTAATGCTTCCCAAACTTGAAATATCAGTTGTATCATTCCATGTTTCTCCATGAATCTTTGTCCAGTGCTCAAACCCATCCTCCCAAGTTGTCTATTTTACTGGGGTAAAAATAGATAACAATTGATGACCTCTCGGGGACATCTGCCTGCTAGATGTGTGACCAGTGGCCTTGAATTTTCCATTGGGCATGGAGTTAGTATTGGTACACCTACAAACTGATCCTAAAATCTGAATTCTTCCCTTGAGCCATTAAAACACTGATGTTTGAACCTGGAACTTCCTACCATTGGAAACCTGATGTATAGGACAAAGGTCTGAAGCCCCCTTGAAACTGTCCTTGATCTGATTTCTTGCCAAGTATGAAATAAAACCAATTGATGATTCCTTGACAAGTATAAACATTACAAAATTCATGGGAACACAAGTTGATTTGGAGAGGCTAGGACTATTGTTGAAACCTGATTTTTCTTGTGAAAACATGCCCCCTCCAAAGAATGAATCATACAAGAGCAACAACACGCACAACACATGTTATGTACAAAAAACTAAAAATCATACATACCCCAAGTGGAGCATGTAGAGTGTGCACAAGCACTTCTTCTAGCTAAAATAAAACCTACCTACTCTATGCTAACCAAAGGAAAAGGGAACTCAAACAAATCCTACAACTAGCAGGGAGAAGTAACTTCCCTTTCTCAAAATAGGAAGCCATGTATGTGATTTGGCACTTAACATGGCTGTTATAATGAGTGAATAACGACAAGAGGCCGATCCTCCACCCAAATAACCAAAGTATCAACATCAATCAAAATACCTCCTCAAGTTGATTGACATTGGACTCCTGGAGGTGTTGATGGTGACCCTTGGTGCTTTGATACTCATCCTCATGCCCTGAAGTGGGCATGACCAGTTTTGGCTTCTCCCTTGGCTCCAATGAAGCCAAGTACTGATTAGGGCACGGTCTGATCCGATGGATGCGCCCATTTCTCTAAAATTCAACTCCAAAAATGGAGTCTTCCTGTGGACCTTCCTAAAAAAAGAGGTTACTTGCATGCTAATTTTTGCTTTGCATTTCTTCTACAAGAAGTTGATCCTCTGCCTTGATGAATGGTATGCAATGTGTGTCATATTTGTTCCCTTCCTCCTCCTATGGATAACATGGAAGATTTAGATCTTCCAACCTTGGTTCCATAGGTCCATTGTGAAATGTAGGCTACTGTAATTGAATGTTCTCCCCCATGGCAGTGGGCCCTTGATGTTGGAGAATGAATGATGAGGCAACAAAGGTGGTAATATCCGCAGGCTCCTCTCTGTCAAGGTAGTCCTCCAAATCAGATAGATAATCTACCTCTTTGTTGTCATGTTGCATGTACTCGACCTCCTCCATGGTGTCCTCTTGATCTAAAAATTTCTCACCATGGTTCCCCTCATCCTCAAACATGAAGTTTGAAATCTCAAACTCTTCTTCGACATTAGAGCTCGAAGGGGATGAAGTGGGAGGAAGAACTAAAGGTTCTTCCATGGCCTTCTTTATGTTTGAAGCCTCTAAAACTATATGGTTCTCCTCCACAACCAAAATTCACTCCTCCTCTTTTGGATTTGGAGTAGCTCCTTCTTCCCTTGCTTGTGCTACAGCTAAAGTTTCCACCACTTATGGCTTGACTTCAGCCTCCTCCATGGGTCTCTCCATCAAGGGGATTTTATCAATCCCAAATCTAAGATCCAAGATCACCAATCTTCTAATAATTTCTTCTTTTCTTCACTCTTCTTGTTTTTGTTCCCTTGGATAGATTATTGAGTCTCTTCCTAACATAGAATCAAGAAATTAGGAGGAGTGGTGGGTGGGGTCTCCACTAGTTGTTTCTTTATTTTTGGTGAAGGGGAAGGTATTGATTTTGGCTCTTGTGGAGGGGAATTAGGTTTGGAAGGGAGAAGGGTAGAGAAATTAAGATGGGATGGGAGACTAGAAGATGGAGAAAAGGATTCCATAATAGAAGCAGTGGATGGGAAGCTTGGAAATTGAAGCTCAAGTTGAGATGGTGTTGCTTGGGAATGGAGAGAAAATTACTAGATGATGGTGTAGGATTTACCCATTGACAAGGTTTCCTAACACCAAGTTCGTAGGCCTCTATCTCCTCAATCCACTATGCAAGTTGAGGTAGCATTTCAACCATGAAGTCAAGCTTCTCCTGTGGGCTGTAGTGTCTTGGAAAAGGGCCTTCCCATGGACAAGATGCCCTGCAACCAATTTTGAATGCCCTCATTTGTGTTGTAGCCCTTGACTAAACCATGTCAACCTCCATCCTTTGAATCTTCTCCAGCAAATCAGCATTCTCCATTTGACGGTTGTCATTGTATACATACCCTTGTTCCTTATAGGCTCCATAGCCAAACTGATTTTGGCATTGGTCATATGGGTAGGCATAATGGTTTTGAATTTTTTCATAATGTTGATCTGGAGGAGTTGAGAAATACATTGGAGGTGGACTGCATTGTTGTTTCTACAAGTGTGAATTCCAAGATGGGAATGAATCCATGACTGCACAACTTCATGAATGGTAGAAAATGAAAGATGTGGAAAAATGAAAGGGTGGAAATGGATGGAAGGAAATTCAAACTCGAGAATGAGTTGTTTACCGATGGATTCGCCGGATGTGCTTTTCATGGGCCTTCAAAGTCTAAATATCACCAATAACACATCAACCTTTGATGAAACAAAGTGGTAAGGTGCTTCAAACCTATCCCATCAGGTGTGCCAAAACTGTTAATGCAAAATTATAGCACCCCCTGAATGGCCCGAGTTTGAATGGGGCATCCGGTGTAACCTACATAACATGGGACCATCTCTCAAGTTGTGGGACTTACAAACTTGAGATGGTCCTCCGGAGAGGCCAGATTCCTCTACCTAATCCTAATGCTAAACTACTCCTAATGTAGAAAAGACACCTAACTACACCTATCCTAACAATGCTAAGGAGACAAGGAGAGAGAAAGTGCGTGAAATGGGAAATCCTACACTAACGAGGTGATAACACCAAAAAAAGGGGTGAGATACTCTTAAGGGAGGAAGAAGAGGAAAATTAGAGTTGGGAGAGGTTAGAACAATAGTGACATAGACCCAAACTCCATATTCCATATACACTCCATGAAACACAACATCTTACACCTACAAATGTGAAATACATTCACATAAAAACAAACACCAAAAGAGAGGCACGAGAAACAACAAAACATGAGAAAGGGTTGAAAAACACCACAAAAACATTATTGTATTGCTCTATAAGGTACAAAAACCATTAAATTGATGCTTAGAGGCACAAATACACTTTCCAGGTCCAGGATAAGGCTTACAACTCAAATGGAATCGAGGGAAAAAAATTTAAGAATTTCCCCAGCTCCCAGAATGTCTCCTTAAAAATGAGGTAAATTTTACAATATATAAGCAATATCTCACCAACCCTCATTAAATAGGTATGGGAACCCATAAAAATTCACTTCCCGAGGGTACTTCTGTTAGATGAAGACATGGGCACCATACCACATTAAAATCCAATTGTTGAGTTATTGGGACTCATGAGCCACCCAACCATGTGACCCATCCAACCTAGGTTTCGTGCAAGTGTGATGGGTGTGATGGGTGTCAAAAACTATTTGAACGGGTCAAAAATGTGACCCGACCAACCCATGGGTTTCCAACCCCAGCCGTTCAACCTTGACTTGTACAACCCCGGTCGTCCAACCATGACCCGTCCCAAATTAGTCATACCATCTAACCGGGTGTCGTGCAAGTGTGATGGGTGTGACAGGCATCAAAACCATTCAAACTTTCCAAAAATTTCACCCAACCAACCCCTAGGCATCTAACCCCTAGCCATCCAACCTTGACCCATCCAACCCCCAACCGTTTAACCATGACTGTCCAACCACGACCCGTCCAACCTCCAACCAACCAACTTGTGGAGGCGATAACTTGAGCTCCCGAATGAGTTTTGGGTGAAATTTTATATGATTTAGCATGTAAAACCCCAATTAAATCCAATGGTGGTAGTATCAAGATCAAATTTTGAATTTATCACCTTGAAAAGGATCCTTATTTCTCGGGATTTTTGGTTGTGCGCCAGAAGAATGAATTGCCTTGGGAAGTGTATGATGCTTCAAGATGTCTCATCTTTTCCACCATGTAAGGAATGGAAAATTACTTCCATAGGCTCTTTTTTAGACTTATAATTCCTAACATGGCTATCATAATCTTTTTTTAATCTCAGGTCCTCTTTCACGCTACAAACTCCTTAAGGCCCAAAATCCTACTTCTAATGGATGGCCCCAAGACTTCAAACTTCCCTGAATCACTTGTAATGCTTCCCAAACTTAAAAATCAGTTGTATCATTCCAGGTTTCTCCATGAATCATTTTCCAGTTCTCAAACCAATCCTCCCGAGTTTTCTATTTTACCAGGGGGTAAAAATAAGATAACAAAACCATTATGTGTAGTTGTCAAAATATATTCATTCCCTCATGTGTTATGATATGTAGTATGAAAATTGTACCCTTGATTCCTTATATTTGTATTTGGTACATAACTAGGTGTTTTGTAGATAATAAATTCTTAAGGTGAACTTGTAAGGATGAGTTTTTACTTTAAAATTTGAATCTTAGCGGTACACAAATCAGACCATAAATATAAAACATAAAAGATAAAACCATGAATAAAAGACCCAATGGGCGAAAGGACACAAAACTTAAAAGGTGTGAGATCATACATCTTGCTCAAGATCTTAGTACGGTCTTGACCAATATGTATGATTTTGAACAATATTAGAAAAAGGTAAATAAATAATAAAACATATTAGATATCTCTATGACACAACATAATAACATAAGAAAACATCCATAAAGCCAAATTAGAAGATAAATCAAGCAATATAAAAGTGAAATGGAAAGGAATTGCACTATAAGACTTAGTTCTATTGATCAAGAGCCACATTTATAAATTTATTACAAAACATGATGTAATAATGATTTTTGTAGATTTTAGTGTCTAAAATTGAAATATTTTACAAAATTTGTATCTAGTGAGTTACCCGAAAGGTTGGCTCTGTAATAGATATTATTCACCACATGGATTTAATTATATGATCAAGTTTACTAAACAAGGTAGCCTACAAAATTGCACCACAAGAGAGTGTGTAGATACAAAGGAAATTATAAGGATTGTTAGATAGAGGAATTATTAGAGAGAGTATAAGTCCATGAGTAATGTCAATAATATTAACATCGAGAGAAGGATGGTGAGTAACATATGTGTATTGATTCAAGGGCCATAAACAGGATCATCATCAAGTATAGGTTCACATTGTCGTGCATGGATAACATCATGGATTGCTTGAGTGGATTGGATTATTTCAACAAGGTTTATTTAATGAGTGGAATGGATTATTTCATCTTCTCGATACAATTTTTTCTCGCCTTATTCATGCGATGACAACTTCTAGTTCTGAAAATGAGAGTATTGATGATGACTTCTCTCCTCCTTGTCCCAACCACCTTTCAGAGAATTTTGAACCTCCTCCCTTCCCATCAGACATACAAATGTATTGTTCCTAGCCTCATACTCTCATTTCATCTTTCTTTGTTCCAAAACCAATGTGTGATAATTCTTCCACTCTTAACGATTATTTCACTAAATTTGGACTTATTCCAGTCCAAGCAGCTAAAAAATATAGCCAATATTAGAATCCAATATTACTAGTTTTGGAATCCAAAATGTTAAATATTGGAATTATTTTCACTCCAAAATCACACATATTGATTTAAGAGAGTACTATTGTGAATAGTAGAAAAAATCAATACAAAGAGCTATGTCCCAATCCATTTGATAAAACTATGATGTATTGGAATCTAGAATCACATATTTTGGAATCAAAAATCACATATATTGGAATCTAAAATCACATATATTGGAATTTATCACTCCAAAATCACATATACTAGAATCTAAAAATCAAAATATTGGAATCTGACATTGATCTGCAAAATAATAAACAAAACATGTTTCTGTTTTGTATGGACTAGTGGCCGTTAGGATTTAATTTTTCCTTTGCAATAAATTTCTTATCAGTTTTAAAATTTATGTAAGATTAAACTATGCAATTATTGGAAAAATCATGTAATGATTTTAGGGAATCCAACATTGATCTGCAAAACCATGAACATAACATGTTTCTAGGATTTAACTTCTACTTTGGAATAAGGTTCTTATCAGTTTTAAAATTTCATTAACATTAAACTATGCAAATCTTGGGAAAATATTTTAATAATTTCATGGAAGCTGACATTGGTCTGCAAAATAATAAACTGATCATGTTTCTTTTTCATATGGGCTAGCGGCCACTAGGCTTAGTTTTTGTTTCAAAATAAATTTCTTATCAATTTTAAAACGTCCTTAAGATTAAACTATGTAGATCTTGGGAAGATCTTTTAATGATTTCAGGGAATCCAACATTGAATCAAAAACAAAAACATAACATGTTTCCATTTTATATGGGCTAGTGGTTGCTAGGATTTAACTTTTGCTTTGGAATAAAATTCTTATCAATTTAAGAATGTCATTAACATTAAACTATGCAGATCTTGGGAAAATATTTTAATGATTTTATTGAAGCCGACATTGTCTCGCAACACTTAAACCGATCATGTTTCTATTTTATACGAGCTAGAGGTTGTTAAGCTAATGACATTCAAGAAATGTGAGATACTTCCAGCTTCATTTACTATGATGTGATTGAAAATCAACGTAACTAGATAATTACTAAAGATATTCTAAAGAAAATAGCAGAGGGTGACGATCTAGACTATGAGAATATAACTAAATGTTAAACCATTCCAGATATATTTTCATATTTAAATATAGATATTAAATTAATCTAGAAACCATCACGATATATTTTTGTAATTTTATTTGCTATTGATACATAGGGAGAAGGCCCTAGCCTACAAAAAAATTACACGAGGCTTCAGTCCATGATATCAACAATTATCGATGGACACTCATAAAGTGAGAAGAAACATTATCGATAAAATTACATTAAAAAAATTCATAAGGGAAGATCTATAATAATTTTGACATCCCCAAACCTATTCTATTTCATAAATACAAAATATAAATTCTATGGCATTATATGCCATTTAATATAAGAAACTTCAAACCTTATGCAACCAAGCTCAAAAACTTACAGATATCTTTTAAGAAAGGACACATACCAAACTAGCTTTTCCATTCTCCCACCATACGGGATCTCAAAACTAATTTCCACATCCGAGTTGTCTAGGATTTGTGCAGAAGAAGAAGACGAATCCACGTAGCATTCAAGAATTCTTACCTTAGCACTTATCAAAAGCACCACCCCCTAATTCTCCATCAAATCTTCCATCCCATAGGAAATGGCATGCACACCTCCAAAGAAGAGCATGGATATGAAACTACATGCTAACCAAGTGCTCCTCCAATCCTTCATGTTCTTTGTGTAGAGTAAACTAGTTGGAAGAATTATATAGGATATTGGTTGTTCACGGTTCTTAGGCCATATCGAACACATTCCTTATGTCAATTGATCGATTTGGGTTAATCATCGCTTCCTCATCCTTTCACATGTGTTTGGCTCTTCAACCTCTTCAAATATTTCCACAACAGACCACACTTTCTCTAACCAACCCCTCATGGTGACATTCTTAATTTTACCATCCATCTAGGTAGAGAAGGAATATCTAATTGCTTCTCCAGTTAAGGCTCTTTTCCTTTTATGGCTTGGACCAACTTTCGATATATTTACATTCTTCATACTGTCAAACTGAAAACCACCCGTCGAGCTCCCGAATCCCTACCACTTAAAATTTCCCAAAATAGACTCATAGAGGAAACTTAGAACACCTTCTAAGCATTTCTTATAATATCCCTCCACAATTCACTTCACACGTGTGTAAGGGCACGAGCTAAAACCTAGATTCCAAGAGAAGATATCCCCTTAAAAAAATTAGCATTCCCTTAATGAGCTTATAAATGTGTGAAGAAATTCATCATTAACCCCCCACATCACCTTTTTCCATCCTTGAGTCCCTCGAAAGAAGGGACATGACATCACTAAGGAAATTTTCCTCCCACGCCCGACTCTTTAAAAATGACAAATCAAGGTGGTAGAGGTAAACATAGGGATAGGGATGAATTATACCACCGTATGAAGCATATTATTGTTTTTATTTATTTTTTCATTCTATATACAAATAATTCAAAACATTGGGACCCTTAAACCCTACACAATCAAGAAAATGAAATTTAGTTAATGGATAGTGTTGGAGCTTAAATGTGTACCCACCCCGAGTCATAGTAACTTAGGATTTGAGACAACATGGGATTTTCTCTCAGTTGTGGTGCCTATGAACTAAGACAGACCTCTAGAGAAGGCATGTTCCTCTACCTAACCTAATGCTAACACTAATCCTAAAACTGAAATCAAATCCTAACCTAAATGCACCACGGGACTAAGGATAGAAGTTAATGCAAAAAAAGGTAAAACTCGAGCTAAAGGCGCCTGATAGCACTAAAAGGGGGTGGTTGAGTGCTCTCCATGAGGGGAAGGAAAGAGAAGGAAACCAGGGAGAGAGGGAAGATATAACATGCCACAAATCAAGAACTCAGTGTTCTCCACTCACCCATGAATTGAGAAAACTACAAAAAATGGAACCTGTAAGTAGGAAATGCACAAACATGTCAAAAATGAATGGAAAGGCAAGGATGCAAAATTTAATTACCTAAGACAGATAAAAGTGCCACAAAACACACTTTAAATTTCTTAAAATATGCATAATCCCATTATATTCATGGCAAAAGGCCCAAAATTACATTACAGAAAGGCCAAATTTGAGGTCTAGAACTTGTGGGAAATTGGTCACCATTTGGGCATGGTGTCGCTTACAAAGAAAACTTCACCCTTCAAATGAGAGGGTTTTTACATATATATAGAAATTTGTCTCACCTACCCTCATTAAATCCTGGTAGGTCATTGAAAAACCCCAACTACCACATCAATGTGGTAGTTGAGTTATCTTTTCATTCCCGCCTTTTCTAACTCTGTGACTCGTGAGCCGTCTAACCAGTGACCCGTCCAACCTCGCCATACAACCGCCAAAGCCGACCAACCTCATGACCTGTCCAACCTTTTGTGTCACTTGACCTCAATGGTCAAACCTCGGGGGTTATATGTCATCTATCCCGTAGGATGTACATTTTATAGCAAACTTCAAACCCGTTGGTCACTATCTTTAAATCATGGGCCATCAAACCTAAGAGGTTGGACGGACATCTATCTCCACCCATACAATGTTTTACCAAACCAACCATGAGTATTCCAACCTAAGGGGTTTGGATGTCGTCCAACCTATTTGTATTCCACTGACCCATCCAACCATGAGCCATCCATCCCACCCGACTAACCCCGGCATCCAACCACCGTCCAACCTAGTGTGTCTCCCCACTAGTTGTCTAACTTTCATCCAATCTAGCCGACCAACCTAGGTGTTCAACCTATTTAACTTTTCCAATTTCACAACGATCTTGACCACCAACTTAAACATTTGTCACATCTAGTTGACAAGTCGACAATTCAAAGCACAAGATATCTTTCTCTTCCTTCAGGGTCAAGTTTGGCCGCGTCTACATGTCCCAAACTTCAAATGGCTAAATCCATAATTATTTATCCAAATTAACCCATGAGGGTGAATTTGGGATAACATATAGGTTAACACATTTAAAGGTCACTAACACCACACATTATTTTGTTTGTTCAAGTGTCCTCCATATGGTATATGATATTGGTTTTTTCCCTTACAACACACAATATGGTTATAGCATACTAGGGTCATTTCTAGGAAGCTCGGTGGACGCATTAGCACATCGACATCTATTAATGTCATTTATTACAATGTTGAGTGTTAAATTGTGCCTCCTTTGAAGAGATAATTGAAGGTTGTGTAAGGCCCCGTAACATACAATCAAGGTGGTGGAGGTTAACATAGGGATAGGGGACACATTAGACTACTAATTAAAGCATATTCTTGGTTTTGTTCATGTGTGCATCCTTTATACATAAAATTCAATTATGGGGTCCTTAAATCATGCACAATCAAGAAAATCAAGGTTGACTAATGGATACTTGATGACACATTAAAAGTTCAATAGAACCATGAATTGTTTTTTGTGTGTCCACATGTACTCCATAGGGTTAATGAGACTAGTTCTGCCCCTTAGGAAACACAATATAGAAGTAGCATACTAGGGTCATTTCTAGGGATTCTAGTGGATGTATTAGCACAATGACATCTATCCTTATCTTTTATCACAATATTGTGTGTTAAATTGTGCCTCTTTTGAAGAGATAATTGGAAATTTCATAGGGCCTCTTTTACATGCAATCAAGGTGGTGGAGGTCAACATAGAGCTATGGGATGTATTAGACCACCACATGAAATATATTTCTAGTTTTGTTTCATATGTGCATCATTTATATAAATAATTCAATAAAATGGGGCCCTTAAATCATGTAAAATCAAGAAAATTAAGTTTAATTAATGGATATGATAACACATTAGTTCATCGTCACCATGCATTATTTTTGTGTGTTCATGTGTCCTCCATAGGTGAATGAGGCTAGTTTTTTTCCTTATAACACACAATACAAAGTAGCATACTAGGGTCATGTATATGGACCCTAGTGGATGTATTAGCATAGTGACATCTATTGGTGTCTTTTACAACAATTTTATGTGTTAAATTGTACATCATTTGAAGAGATAATTGATGGTTACATAGATCCCATGTCACATGAAATCAAGGTGGTGGAGGCCAAAATAGGGCTAGGGCATGCATTAAACCAACACATAAAGCATAATGTTGGTTTTGTTCATGTTTTCATCCTTTATATAGAGAATTTAATTGAATGGATGCATTAAATCAATCACAATCAATAAAATGAAGGTCGATTTATGGATAGGATAACATATTAGGTCATCAGCATTGTGCATTATTTTTTGTGTTCATGTATCCTCTACAGGGTGAATGATATTAGCTTATCCCTTTTCAAAACACAATACAATATCAACATAAGGTCATTTCCAAGAATAGTGGACACATTGTGCATGATCATGATAATCCATGTCTTTTATCTAATGCTTTAAATTATGTCTACTTTTAAGAGATAATTAATGGTTGCATAGGGCTCATGTCACATGTAATCAAGGTGGTGGAGGTGAAGTTAAAGCCACGGATGCATTATACCACCATATGAATCATATTATTAGTTTATTAATTTGTGCATCCTTTATACATTGAATTCAATCAAGTGGACCCCTTAAATCACACACAATAAAGACAAAAAGGGTCAATTAATGGATTATTAGGATGACACATTATCTCATTGGCACCATGAATTATTTTTTATGTGTTCACAATCCCTCCACATATTGAATGAGACTATATTGGCCCCTTATGACACACAATATGAAAGAAAAATCTAGGCATTTCTATGGCATTAGGTCACACATTACACACCAAATCCATAATCGTGTATTTTATCATGTATGTTAATTATGTCTCCTATGAAGAGATAATTTAATTATATATACCCCATGTTGCATGCAATCAAGGTAGTAGAGGTCAATTTATGGATATGAGACACATTATACTAGCACATTATCATCAATCAAAGTGTTTATTGTGTTCATTTTTACATCTTTTATATGGAGAAATCACTCAAATTATGATCTACAAGGTATATTTTTAAAAACACTAATTGTATTTGTATTGTAGTATTATGATTTTAATAAAAATATTAATTCTAAATTATAATTGGTACTAATTATTATTATTAAGAAAAGGTATTTAGATATTATTAAGGCATATGGCCACCGAAATCATATTATGAACTTCATACATTACAAAATATTAATTTAGTTATATAATTTTTAATTTATCTATTTTCAAAATTATCGCCTATAGTAACTCATTGGGATATGAAATTGTAATTCCTTTGGAAACCACCAATACATTTCATAATTCATCCCCCTTTTAAATTGTTGTAAATATTTTATGTAAGAAATTTAATAATCCTTCCTATTTTGTATTATTCCAAATTTTAAATGGCATATAGGTTGTTAGCTACCATATATTCAAAAAATGAAACAAAATTATATTTCTTGTTGTGTTATTAAGTTTCGTATCATCTTGATATCTCCTTTACTTGAGTATCATCGTGATCTCTTTTATATATCTATCGATCATTTTGATCTTCAATTTTTTGGGTGAAAGTATGTTATGGATGATTAATTGTTCAAACAAGAGGTTGGGGTAATATTCCAAAAGAAATATGACCATGTCTATATTTTCCTTCATTTTTATTTGCATTAATGTACAATCATCTATGTAAATTTATTTATTGTATGTTAATAGATATATATTTTTGCTTTTTTAAATAATAATAGATAACTTTAAGGGGAAATATGTAAGAAGTTTTTTTAACAAAATATTTTTACACAATTTTTCACCAAAGTTCTTTTTTATTTAATGTATAGACTATGAAAGCATATAAAATATCATTTTAAAATAATTCTTTAAAATGGTTTATATGTTTGAATCATGACTTTATCATAGTTCCCATCAGAATATCTGATAAATTATGTTTACACATGTAGTTGCATGAATTCCAAGAAAAATAACAAGTAATGCAAAATGAAAATAATCTCACAAACATAAGAATGGTGCTAAATTACACAACTCAATAGCTTAAAATGTTGTCTAAAAATAAGAGGGAAATAAGTAACTTCTCCAGGAGAATAGTGGTCAAGATTCCATGAATAGGAAGGGGAGTTACATTCCTAGAATATAGGGTCAAATGTAATTGTTATAACACAATACATGATAGTATATGACATGTATGAAAGTCTATGACTAATCATGTAACTTATATGACACAAATAACACCTAAGCAAGATGATTCACCATATGTGTAGGAAATATTCCAAGTAATAAATAAATACAAAGAAAATATATACCTACACCAACAAATTTCCTTAAGTGTAGCTTAGCTAGGTAACAAGGTGGGTCTTAACAACAAGTCCCGATGAGGTACCCAAAATACAATGCAAATCTCATAAAGTAGAGAAAAGGAGAATACACAATTGGAAAAAATCCCCCAAAAGAGAGAAAATAAGAGAGGGGGACTAGAAGGTCCCCTCAATGATGATGTTGATGTAGTCTGCACCCCAATAAGAGCTCATAAGTGAAGAAGCTTTCTCTCGGTGAAGGTTTGGTTAAAATGTCAACAATATGCTCGATGTCAAGAAATATCTAAGATCGATGACCTATCCATGGATCAACTCCCTGATGAAATGCATGTGAATCTCAATGTTCTTGGTCCGTTGATGTTGGACCAAATTCTTGTAAATTTGAATGGTGATTTGGTTATTACATAAAATGACTACAGGTCATTTGTCTCGAATACCAAAATCTTTCAAAATCCCTTAAAGTCATATGGCCTTCATGGCATCATTTACATCTCCTTTGTATTTGTCCTTAGTAGATGATAAATTAGTAACATTCTACTTCTTACTTGACCAAGTAATCGGGCCAAAAACCTAGCAAGAAATTATAACTCAAATGGAATAAGATTCTAAACATCGCCAACCCAATCTGAATTTGTGCATCCAACCAAATTAACATCGATACCAGTTCCATAGTGAATCCTAAATATATGTGTACACTAAATTTGGTGTAGAATCTTTTTAGTTTCTTTCCATTATATCTCATGATTCTCTTGCATGAACCTAGAGACCAAGTCTACTGCATATGAAATATCAAGTCTAGTTTGAGTCAAATATATAAGGTATCTTACAAGTTTCTAATATAAGATAACATCAACCAATGTTTAAGTACAATCATCCTCAAGCTTGACTCCATATAAGTAGGGATTCAGAGTTTTCTTGCAATCATCCTTGTGAAACCGAGCACGTAGATTGAGATCATACTTAGGATGTGTAATGGATATCCCTGAGTCCAACTATGTAATTTGAATCCCAAAGAAGTAATGAAACAAACCCAAGTCAATAATGGAAAAAATTTCCTATAGAGTGCTTTCACCATTGTAATAGTTGATGAAGAGATCCATGTGATCAAAAGGTCATCAACATAAAAACCCATAATCATAAGTGAATCATCCTGCGCAATAAATGTATACATTCATATTAGAGTGGCATATAGTGAACCCTGTAGTGAGAATAAAGGAATCTGTCACGGCATACCAACCCTAAGGGGCCTGTTTGAGGCCATAGATAGATTTCCTAAGTTTGTAAAGTGAGGAAGAACCTTAAAAACCATGTGGGTACTCCATGTAGATCTCATCCTCTAAATTACCACAAAGAAAGGAACTCTTCACATCCATCTTATGAATATTCTAGTGATAAGTTAGGAAAATGGAAAGAGTGAGTCAGATAGAGTTCATTTTGGTTGCTTTGGTGTAAAAGTATCAGTATAGTCAATGTCAAGAACTTGCAAAAACCTTCTGCTACTAATCATGCTTTGAACTTATCAATGGACCCATCTATGGCATACTTGGTTTGATATATCCATCTACATCAAACCATCTTCCTTCCCTTAGGAAGGTGTGTCAAATCCCAAGTGTTGTTCCTAATCAAGGAACTTTACTCCTCCCGTATATTTTTTTCCCACTGGAATAGTAATTACCTCCCAAAAAATTTATGGATCAGATTAGAGGAAAATAAAGCAT
Organism: Taxus wallichiana var. yunnanensis; assembly: GCA_018340775.1. Taxonomy (NCBI): domain Eukaryota; kingdom Viridiplantae; phylum Streptophyta; class Pinopsida; order Cupressales; family Taxaceae; genus Taxus; species Taxus wallichiana. The sequence goes on along the minus strand of CM031238.1, from coordinate 412,967,673 downwards.
GTTTCTCATACCTAAACTCTAAATGTGTTTGTATGACATTTGTAATATTCCTTACCATAGTACTTGTACTCTACAATTTTCACATAGCCCAAAGAGGACCGAAAGTAAGATATTCAAGAATAGACTCTTCATCATCTGAGATGTGGCCAAATGTGGTAAGAGATAAATCTCTATCACTACTCTTGTTTTCATAACTAGATGAAGAAGATTCCTTAGTAGTAGATATATGCCTAAGAACCTACTTAGGGATCTACTCGAGCTCATTAGAACTATCGTAATCATCCTCAAAAATCCAAGTGAAGCTAGTGGAAGTGAAGAAGTGTTAAGTGCCAAATTTTGTGGACCTTCCTAAAATTTTACACTCCTTTCAATGAATAGCTTGTGTGTAGTTGGATGAAGAATTATGTATCCCTTAACATCATTTGGGTATCCCATAAAGATGTAAGGCCTAATTTTAGGTTTCATATCCTTACATTTCCTTTTATGGATGTGATCCATAGTTGGAGATACAAAACTATGAAGTTATTTATTAGCGGTTTCAACCATGCCAAGATTCAAAAATGGTTACTCTTATTAAGGATTTTTAGGGGATGGTTCTATATGTAATTCACGCAGCTTAATAGCTTCAGCCCAATTACAATTTCGGTGATTTAGAGTGAAGTATATAGTTGGACATATTTTTCAATAACTCATTATTTTGTTCTGCAACCCTATTCTATGAAGATGTGTAACTATTCGTTGTAACTAAATCCCCTCTATAGTGTAGAAATTCTCAAATGTGTTACTTGAAATATTCCCCACCATTATTTATCCACATAGTTTTGATGAATTAGGCATCGAGCTGGCCAAGACTTCAAATATGTATAAACACACCACAGAGCACCATATTTCACAAACACGTGATCTCAGACAACCTCAATAAAAAATTGGCACATTTTTTGAGAAATGGATACAAATATTTATTACACATAACCTTGTCAGTTTAAAAACATGAATAATACCAAAACAACTAAAAATATGGATAAGTGTTTTACAAGGATCACTCTCATACCATATCGTAGTTCCCATCAAAATTTTTGATAAAAAAATGTTTACACAAGTAGGTGCATGAATTCCAAGAAAATTAACAAGTAATGCAAAATGATAATAATCTCACAAACACAAGAATGGTGCTAAATTATGAAACAAGTCACTAGATCAAAATGGTGTGTACAAATAGGAGATAAATAAGTAAATCCTTCACGAGAATAGTGGTCAAGAGTCTATTAATAGGAAGGGGAGTTACATTCTCATAATATTTAGTCAAAGGTAACTCTATGACACACCATGACAGTCATGACATGTATGACATTCTATGATTAGTCATGTAAATCCTATGACACAAAGAACACCTAAGCAAGATGAGTCACCATATGTGTAGGAAATATTTTAAGTAATAAATAAATATAAGGAAAATATATACCTACACCAATAGACTTGAATTAGATCTCATAAGAAGAAAATATTAACCCTAGAATGTAGTATAAGAACCTACTAAAAGTTTTTAAAAATAGTGTGCAACCGTTTTTTACAATAAAAATCTACAACCAATTCTCAAGAAAGACAAAAAAATATTTTTATAAATTGTATGTAGATGTGATCTGAAATAGTGATAGAAACAATTTGCATACTTTTTATCCAAAATGTAAAAAGAATCAAAATAAATTACATTTTATCATAAACAAACTATAGAAAGTTGATGTTATTTAAACTCAAATGTCAAGCCAATTTTAAAGTATTTATTCTAAGTAGATTGCACTTATTCTATGGATGACATTCCATGATCTATTTTTTTGAGATGATATCAAATTTATTTGGACTCAATTATCACGAAAATTTTTGAGTGTGTATTCTAAATTGATTATACATTCTACATGTTGACATTCTAAATAAAATTAGTTTTATTTAGACTAAAAAAGGAAACATTTCTCTAAAAATATATATTCTAAACAAATTAGACTTATTGCAAATAAATTAGACTTTATATAGGCTGAATTTCTCAAGAAAATTAATTTTACTTTGAAATCATGTCTCGCTTTTTATATGACTTCTCACTATAGCAAGTACTTTGAAAATAATAGAACTTATTTTAAGTAAAAATTACTTGAAGGAGATCTTTCTAAATATAATACTCATAACGGAATAAGATCTCGCTAGAGTGAGTACTCCTATTTGAAAGAGATCTTGTAAGATTGAGTACTCCTACATGAATGATAATGAGATCTCGTTAGAGTGAGTACTCATATATAAATGACATATTTCTAGAGTGGTTACTCCTATCCGAATTAGATCTCACTAGAGAAAGTACTCATACTCAAATGAGATCTTGTTAAAGCATTTACTCCTATCTGAATGAGATCTTGCTAGAGCACGTACTCTTATACAAATGAGATCTCACTGGAGAGAGTACTCGAATGGTATCTCTTTACATTTATCCTATCCAAATGATATATTCATAATAATTTTGGATGTCCCATGAAAAATGAACCGAGTTAATCCAAATATTAGGGATTTCGCCACATGATAGCATCTCGATTCATATGTACGGGTATCCAACAACTTTAATCCATCAATTTCTAGCTTATGAAAACATGCAACTATTACAACTTGTCCCTATCCCTTACTCTTCATACCATAGTTTGGGTTTTCATAGTGTTGACACATATCAACATCCCAAGTTATATCCTTCCTAAATTCACTTCCACGACCTGATATCTCTTCGGATCACCAAAATACGCATATATTTAACTATTTAGAAATTTTTGTTATAGCAAGAACTCCAAACTCCATAAATATGCATACAAGTATTTTGTACAAGTCCTTATAGATCACATATTATATTGTATAAGTTAAATTTCTAAAACACTTCCAATATGTCTTGAGGTGATGTCTTGAGATATGTACTTCAAGCATTCCTACAATATTGTTTTAACTACAGCTAAAGAGTCACCTCAAAATGTAAACAACAAAAATCAACAAAATATTTATGTACCTAATTTTACATTAGGTGTGCCTAAAAATGCATTACTAAATTACACATATATTTAAACATTTAGACATCGTCACTATAAAGCAAGAACTACAAATTTTGTAGATGCAACGCATGCAAGTAAGTTGTGTAAGAACATATAGATCACATTGTATATTGTGTAAGTTAAATTTTTGAAACAAATTCATGATGTATCTTTGATTATATCTTGATGTATGGACATCGAGTATTTCTATAATAATGCTTTAACTATGGCCAAAGATACAACTCAACTTATTTACAACAAAAATTAACCAAACCCTTATGTGATTAGTTTCCCGAAGGTATTACTAACACCGATTACTCGTATATTTAAACGTTTATAAAAATTATAACGATAACTCTAAATTTCGTAAAACATTAGCAAGTATGTTGTATAAGTTGTATTTACACTTTGAGCATTACTATTATCATTTTTGTAGTCCTTTCTATAACAATATTTCGTAAATATACGAATCCATTTTTATTTACGTAATTAATCCTAAATTTATCACTATAGACTCACTTTTGTGAGAATTCATATAGATATAATTCCATTAATTGAAAACTAGAAAAAAATAACAATCAATGTTTTGCAGATTTAAAAGTGCTCACGGTAGAAAGATCAAATGTAAATAAGAGACCATTTAAAATTAAAGTGATTGTTAAACTATCAATATATCAATTTTTGTGAAGTTATTTTGATGAATCAAGATCATAGATGTCGATATTTCATTTTTATTATAAGTAATTAATTACTTAATAATGTTTTTCTCGGTCTAGATAAACTCGATATAGCATACGGATAGAAATCCATTTTGAAATTATCCACTTCGTTAAAATAATATTTATTTCACTTTATAATTATATCAACTAATTACATATATTGAAAAAAATGTCATAATTTATGTTTTGATTTCTTATCAAATAAATTTCATCATTGTGTGTATTTTGACATAATCTTTTTCAACATCATACATATCTTGGTAAGGGGTAAACATGATCGATGGATTTTACATGAGGATATTATTTTAATCTCATCTCTCGATGGAAAAAAACATTAGATAAGGTAAAATACATAAGATACCTAATGAAAATATAAATAGTAGATAAATGGATGCAAATAATACAGTTTGTCATGGCATTGGAATTCCATTTAATTGTGCAAGTGTGCATGTTACTATCATTTTTTTATCATTCCTTGCCTTTGCTAATGGAATCCCCTTTCATGAAAACATCGTGATGTTGGGAATAGATTCACAATGTGGAAATCCTAGATGGTGCATCAAAAGATACAAATCATACGTTGTTATGATCCATATGTGATAATCAACAAAGTGAAAATAACTTTCCACTAGATTTAATTCCACTCGATAGGAAAAACTAAATCAGGGAGTTTTTTTAGGTCTTACATTGAAGACAAAAAAATTATTGAAGAACTCCATGGTTTCTGAATTAAAAAGTGTATTTATTACATATATGCGCATCCTTGGTAAGAGATGAGAATAAAACAATGAGATATATTGAATTTTCCCATCCTAGAGACTTTTTAGTTGTAGACCAGACTAATGATAAAAAATCAAATGGGTATTGTTCAATTTGAAATGCATGCACCTATATAAGATCACCAATATTGTAGAACTTTGATATCTTAGAAGTAACATGGGAATGTCCCCAAAGTTTCAAACTCTTGGCTTCTTGGGATAAACCTACAAAGAAGTTCAGCTTCCTACACCAACCACCCTAATGCTAACTACTAATCTACTCTAATTTATTGATTGAAGGAGAAAATGGGTGAAAGAAACATGAAATGAAATGTGGTGATAAATAAAAATGAAAGTGGATCACCCTCTCTGTATGAGTTTAAAAGTGATAATACAAAATACAAATCCAAAGGGAAGATATAATAAACAAACAAAAACATGCATCTAAATCAAATTCTCACTCTAAACCTTAAAACATGGTGAAATACAACCCCGCAAATTCCATACACAATAAACCAATGATATAGTAGAGAGGTAAGAGTCAAATTAACAAAAAATAGAAATAAAATATGAGCCACAATCAAATTTATTATAAAATTTAAATTATACTCACTCTGATATGACCATAAGCCAAGGTGATCACTCACTCAAACTAGAGGTCAAAGCAAATCAGAAATTTTGGCCCTCAAAAATCAAAGTGACATTATTTTCAAGGAAGCAGAACCATTTACAATATGGTTTATTGCACATATACTGAGAATAAGGAAAAGAGAAGAGAGAAGACAAAAGGTTTAAAAAATAATAAGATGTTTAATAATATCCTTTGTCTTATGCTTATCCTCAAAAAGATCAAGAATATATACAAGGAATAGAAATATTTTAACTAAATATGCTCCACCTTAAACCACCTTTGGCATATTCTTAGGAATATCATATATCTGCAAGTCTTATGATGGTCTATGATAGCTAGGAAGATCCCGAGATAAAAAGTATACATAAAATATTGAGTGCTTGGAAGAATATTTAAATATTTTTAACTTGATGTCGTCACTTGCTAGAAAATAAGAAGATATTTGTGTGAGGATTGATCTCTAAGAATACACTAATTCAATCATGTTATATTAAGAGAGTAAGGTGAAGATTAGACTACCATTTTCCGATAAACTATGATTGCACTTTGCACTACTAGTAACGGCTCATTCTCAACCAAAGAATTTTCTAACTCCCTCCTCTACTTTCTAGTGGCACCACAAGGTGATAATATCTCAAAATAATCTTCTACAAGAGAAAAAAATGACTTGAAAGCATCTACAAGTGATTTCAATGTTATTTGATCCATTTATGCATTTACATACAACCAAAACTTTGTCCTATAAATTTATCATATTTATCAACCATCTTCACTAAAACTAGGCTCAAAATGTATTTCTCTTTCATACCTTTATATTAGTACCATGTGCAGGTCGAATGGATGTCTCAATCAAAATATATGGAGGACAAACCAAACACCTATCATTTAGCCAATACATCCCCGAGATAATGTTTACATTGATCCAAACCGACAAATTTAACCTCATGAATCAAACATTGTAGTGGATGTTAGGTTTCATGGATTTTATCCACATGTTATCTTACAACGTACTCTAGGTTTTATGGCTCGGTGTTTTCTAGAGTGATGAGGCCAAGATAGAATATTCGGAGAATTTTATGCACCGATTACCACTAGTTGTCCCATGTCCTTCATTGATATTCTAAAGTATTTGAAGGCCAAAGGATTAAGCCTTGAGATTATGCCATTCACCGATGTTTTGCACCTATCCTCCGAGACACTTTTCTCCAATCGATTCTTTGTATATTTCGTGACTAAGTCCCAAGAGGATACTACTCACCAATCTTCCCCACGTCTCCACAAGGAAACTCATCATTAATCGGTGCTCTAGAATATTTGAGGACCAAGGGAAACCTTTTATAATTTTTGGATGTGGGAAATCGACAAGAAACACTTGTCACATATCCATCTAAGGTGCAAAAGTGACTACGTATCAAAAACTTTGTGAACTATCGAAATTTGATGACTTCCATGTGTTATTCTGAGCCACTTGTCTTAAATTGGTGATAGAAGCACTTGAGAAACATAAAAATGTTGAGAGAAACAAGGACTCATCTTGCTAAGATTTTATTAATGAGGAAAATGTCAAGTTATAATGCAAATGGAGGTTGCAATACTTATAGATATTGCACATCCTGAATACAAACAGATAATTGTTACACATGTGCAATAATAAATCTACTATATGTTGTAGTAATAACCATATGGGAATAAAACAATATAAATGGTTGTAAAAATATAACCATACAACTATATAGAAACCACCTAATTACCTAAGTAACAAACTAGTTACCATATTAACATAGTAAGAAATAATTACCACTGGTAAAAGGTAAAACATAAATAACAATGCATAATTACCTACGTAAAATGTTTTACCTAAAATTCCTCCGTAATTTTTCATTGCCTCAAGATATGAGGAGAGGAAATACCTAAACAACTCTTATTTTTCACGTGAAAGTGACTTCATGAAAATATTTTCTCGTTGTTCAAATTGGAAAACTAAAGTTATATATTTTGTTTCAAAACATGCTCACGAATTAAATGAACATGTACCTCAATATGCTTGGTTCTCTCATGAAACATTGGATTACAAACAAGTTTGAGAACACCCTCATTGTCAAAATACAAGGTGGTGCATTTATCCCATGGTACTCTAAAAGTATGCAACGTAGCCATATCACTTCGCATACACTCCACCGCAACACGATATTTAGCCTCTGTAGAAGAGAAAAATAAATTTTTGTTTCTTGTTTCCCCATGATATTGGTCTAGATCCCAAAAAGAAAACAAATCTAGAAGTGGATTTTTGTCATCAATGTTACTTGCATGATCTAAATCTGAATATCCATCAAGAAGAACTTATCATTCTTCTTGTACTCTAGACCAAGATCCATAGTTCCCTTGAGATATTTCAAGATCCACCTTGGTACTTTCCAATGACAAACTTTGGGTTCCTACATTAACCGGGAAATATAGCTAACTGTAAAGTTGATATTTGGTCTAGTACATGTCGTAAATGAGACTATAAACTATTGATAGAGAGTTACATTCACTAGAGGAGATGGATTTTTATGAGATAACTAAAGTATTAACTCTATATGTGTAGCAATCATTGTTTAATCCATCATCCTAAATTTCTCAAGCGTTATCTTGGTATATTTAAACAGAGAAACTAAAATATGATTCTCCTTCTCATACTTCTAATCTAAGACAGTAGTGCATGAGTCTGATATCTTTCATGTCGAATGATTGATTAAGATCTTTCTTCATTACATCGATCATCTTCATTGTGCTTCCAGTGATGACTAGATCATCGACATATACAACAACTATCAAAATCTCTCCTCCTCACCTCTTGAGGTAGATATTGGTATCATATAGATTTATCACAAATACATACTTGAATGAGATGCTCATCAATCTTAGTTCACTAAGCCCGAGGTTCATGTTTAAGCCCATACATGTATTTGATGAGTCTATATATCTTTGTTTCTAATCCAGGTATGACAAAACCCTCAAGTTAAGTCACGTATACTTCTTCCTATAGATCTACATACATAAAGGCACTTTTCACATCCATCTGATGCACTTTTCCATCCAAATTTTGCACCTAGAGAAAAGATCATCCTGGTCATTTTGATCTTATATGTGGGATAAAATGTCTCCTCATAGCATATGTATTCTTTTTTTGCATACCCCTTTGCTACAAGTCTCACTTTGTACTTTTCAATAGTCTCATCTACTTTGTACTTTGTTTTGAATACCCATCTCGCAGCCAATGGACTTCTTTCCTAGTGGAAGATCAACAAGTTGTCGGTGTTGTTTTTCATCACTGAATGATACTGAGCATCCATGACATATTTCCAATATTTTAATCATAGGGCTTCTTAGACAAGTAAAGGGCTCAAAAAATTAAACTCTACTCATCAAAGTAAAATTTACCTCTTCACAAGATTTGTTGTGAGTCTATGGTCTAGTGGTGGATGTTTCCAGAGGAGCATCCAACTTATCATCTTGAATCATGTTTTTATACCATGTGGGTATGAATTTTATTATTCCCATGGCTTGTGGTCATGTTTGATCATCACCATCATCCCCATCATCATTAGTGGAAACATTTGTTTCTATTTTCACAACAGTTGTGCTATCTACATTAGGTGTGTCTATAGAAGGATCCTTATATTCCTTATTTTCAAATAACTCAACATATTTTTGGTGTAGACTTTCCTCATCTTTAGATCCATCAATATATACCCAAGATCCTCTTCACTATATCCAATGAAGATGAGTCTCTATGATTTCATGTCCAACTTCTTTATTTTCTGTTTGGGTATGTGCATGTTGTATTTGCACCTGAATACTTTGAGATGTGAAATGTATGGCTTCCAATTCAACCATGCCCCATGTGGTGTTACTTCATCAAGAGAAACTTTGGGCACTTTGTTTAACAAATATATTGTAGTTTTCACTTCATTGGCTGATAATGTCTTCGCTAGTCCTGAATCATCAATCATGCATCACACCATCTCCATGATAGTAAAATTCCTTATCTCAACAACACCATTTTGTTTCATTGTATATGGAGTAGGGATCTCATCAAAAATCCTCGAGATTCTAGATAGGATTTTAACTCATTACTGGTGATGTCCCCCCTCGATCTAAGTGGAGAGATATGATTTTGCAACTTTTATCATTCTCAACAACCACTTTGAACTTCTTAAAGTTCTCAAAAGCCTCACTTTTGTTACAAAGACAAAAAATCCACATTTTTCTCAAATAATCGTCAACATAAAGTGTGAAATATTGAAATCCAAAATGAATAGGCTACATTGGAACACAAATATTGGTATGAACAAAATCAAGCTTACCTAGAGGTTGATATGTACTCTTCTGGAATGAAGCTTTATGTTGTTTACCTCCAAGGAAGTTGGAACACTTTTTTGTATCATTTTTTAGAGATGGAAAACCTATCACCATATTGTACTGGAAAAGTGTATTGAGATATCCAAAACTGATGTAAGCAAGTCTTTGATTCCATAACTTTATAGAATAATTATTCTTAGCCAGTGGTTCTTGATCATCCATGTGGAAAAAATCAAGCTAGAACATCATTCCCACATTTTAATCTCTTACAACTATCTTCAATCTTCTTGATTTTCTCAAATAAAACACACTTTCTTTCCGAAATAACTATCAAAATTAATCTTTATATTATGATCTAGAAGTTGACTAGTTGATAGTAAACTTTTCATCAAACCAAGGAGAAACAAGACATCTGATAACCTATAATTTTGTGAACCAAAAGGAAGAGTAATGTTCCCATTACCTTATACTATGTAGGAAGAGTCGTCTCCTAATGAACCTTGATTTTTGGAGGGTGTGTCTAGTATATTTATGAACCAATCTCTGTGTCCAGGTCATGTGTCGAGTGGCTCTGAATCAACGTATTAAATTGCACTAGATGACATGGTTTCTTCACTAGAATGGGAAGTGTACAAGAATTCCTCATCATCTAAATGGTATTCTTGCTCAACTACATTTCCTTGCTGATGGGGTTTCTTTCTCTAGTTCCCCTTCTTATGCCCTTGCTTGTAGTGTGATTTTCCATGTTTTGATTGATCATTGTGGGTCCAAAATTTCTTGATGACCCTTTCTTGTATATGTTGTACTAGTAATCTTTCAACTCATGTCCTCTTTTACAAATAGGAAAAATTTTATTTTTATCGTCCCTTGCTAATGTTGTTTTTGGATATTTTGGGAATATTGTTCTTTACACTTCCCTTTCTAATGATAAGATAGTGCATGATCTTCCTCTTCATCTTTTTGTATAGTGCCTCTTCTTATTGCAGAAAATTCACCATACTCTCAAAATGATGATCTGATATGACAAGTTAATTGTCATCGCAAAAATGTGGTAAGAAGGAGGAAGTTCTCTCAAAACAATGGGCATGAGATCTATATCAAACATTTCCTTATCGGGGCTAGAAGTGGAGCCCTTAATTTTGTAACTCTTCACAAGAAAGCCTCCACTTTCTCGTTTAGCTTGAATTTCAATGTATGCAACTAACTCTGCAAATTTAGTATTTTGTTCTTGTTTTGGGCCTCGTATACTGTGATCAACTTATCCCACATTTTTTTGTTTATTTTGGCATCTTGAACGTGGGGTTTCATGTCATCGACATCACAAACAAGATTATCAACTTGGCCTTTTGATTGGCCCTATCAAACTAATGTTGTTAGGTTAAATCATTTACTAATCTAGTTATTGAACCATTTATAAGCGGCTAAATTTGTTCAAACTTGAGTTGAGTTCAAATTTTGGTCTTCTCGTGGTGTAATTATCACCATGGAGCAGCTGTGAGTTAGGAAAGAAGAATTTGGGAGCAATGTTTTCTATAGGTATTTTTAAGTGTTTCCCAACTAGAGGGAATGCACGAGCACAAAATAATGCAATAATACACTGAAAATATTAAATTGTATCTTCCTATGCAGAAAAATTGAATGGAAGGGAAAAAAATGTTTTGCGGGGCCATGGTGGCCTCTGGAGCTCAAAATGCTCAAACAGTGAAAAACCATAAAAATTGATTTAAACAACCCTTTTGGCACCCCTCCTTTTACAAAACATGCTCAGAATCAATTTTTAAGCTATGTGGGAGGGAAAAAAAGTTTCCTAAAATAGTGTTTTCCTGCTATTTTTTTTTTTTTTCGGGGGCGGGCGTTAGTTATTAGTATGTGATTTAGAGGAGTTAGAGACCATTATCCTTGGCATGTTCACTAAAAATTCTCCAAATTTCAAAATATTAAAAATAGGGGTTGTATAGGGGTTCAACCCCGAACCTACCAACTCCTAAAGCCCTCCAACCACCAAGATAGTGCTTTTAGTGCAATGTAAAATGAGAGATAATGTATTTAAACACTATGTAAAAATATTTGAAAAAATGTGTAGCTCTATTTGGAGGATCCATGTGGCTCTATGTGGAGGAGGGAAGATGGAAATTTAGGGTTTCCCATAGAAATTGGATTTCTTTGTTATATTCTTCCTTTTCTTTTGTTTTGTATTCCACTTTACAATGTTTTTGTTATTTTTTCACTACTCTATTTTTATGCTATGTCGTTGGGTTTTGGTGAGGGCTCGACCAAAGAAAATAGAGTTCACTCCATACAATTTTGGCATAGCCAACTTGGTGGAAGATTCAATGTAAGGTAGATGTGTTTTCTTATTCGTTGGCTCGATCTGTCTTAGAATATCTCAACGGGGTTTCTTGGTTGAACCAATGTATGTTTGGCTCAATTTGATTGGCACTTAGAGGATCCTCTCGGTCATCGCCCCATCTCTTGGGCTCAACTCCTTAGTTAGCATGATGAATGGCTCAAGTAGTAGACCTTGTCAACTCAACACGCTGATTTGCACCTTATCTTGCCTTGAGTTCTTCTCAACTCACCGAGCTTGTTAAAGGTAGAAACCTCCCAACCAACCTTGGACCAACTCTTGCAACTTTATTATTAGCAACTCAAAGTGCCTGTGTCGTTGCAGAGGGTCAACTTTCCAAGTTCATTAATTTTACCAAAATGCATATGCACATATCACATAAATTTGGCAAAAAAAGTATAGTTAGTTGTAACTAATATTTCCACTAAATTTAGTAGAAAACCCCTATTGGGGAGAAAAATTTTTTTCATTGATCCATATTTTCTGTAGAGTATCCTGGTGTAGGAGGCGATGCCCGGGGACCCCTCCTTTCCCAATGCACATACTATCTATGAAAACTACATGGAAATAGAAATATCAAATTATGGTGATGTAAGGGTGGAGTTGGGAAGTTGTTGGAGGAATCACAGGCTCTCCGGACTCCAAGAGGACATAAATATTATTTGAAACCTCTTACACACTTTTGTAACCTTTCCTCCAAATATTTCTACAATGTGCGGGGTCCAAAAGAGATCTCGATACCACATGTTAAGAGAAACAAGGAGGCATCATGTTAAGATTTTTTTAATCAATAAAATATCAAGTTACAATGCAAATGGAGGTTGTAATATTTATATATATTGCACATCCTGAATACAAACAAATAATTGTTGCACGTGTGTAACAATAAACCTATTACGTGTTGTAAAAATAACCATATTGTAATAAAACAATATAAATGGTTATAACAATATAACCATACAACTAAATACAAACCACCTAATTACATAAGTAGAAAACTAGTTACCATAGTAATATAGTAAGAAATAATTACCACTAGTAAAAGGTAAAAACATAAATAACAATGCATTTTTTATTAGATAAGGTAAAAACAGGAGCACTCCCGGGGGCCATTACAAGACAAGGAAAAGAAACCTACAAACAAGAAGGAAACGGAAAAGTCTAAGAAATGAGTTAAACATGCTTAAAACTTACGATGAATAACCGCACTTTGTTCCAAAGTGAGAAAACTAGAGAGAAGGAGAAATAGTCTCCAAAACTACAAAATAGCAGAAGTTCATCAAAATTCTGCCAACAGTCCAGAAACACTAGTTAATTTTTGGAGATCCTTCACTACTACCATCGTGATTGTCTTTGATCTCATCACCCTCAGCACCTTTTTCGTTAATATCTTCCTCTAGATCATCCTCAAAGCTACTAATGCGCAAGTTAAAGTTCCTTCTTTTAGTTCCCTCCTCCATCCCTTCTATCTTGTCACTCAGCTTTTTGACCTGGTCCTCTAGCTCTAGAAACTTCTGCTTGGACTTCACCTGAGCAGAGACAATTTGCTTAGAAGTGTTAATGACATCAAACATAGTTTCCCTTTGACCAACATTGGTTTCCTCCATCACTTGAAGCACCCCTTCTAAGTACTGTACCTTTCTACTCAAATCCTTGAAACCCTTTAAATTACCATCCAAATTTCATTTTTCTCAAGGTTCTCACTTCCCCAAGACCATCATCACCCATTTCTTTACTAGAATCCTCACCCACATTTTTGCATTTTCCAACCTTAATCTTAGTAAGGTAATCCATGCGGGAGTGAGGTCATCCTCATCCACCTTATCTTTCAAGGAAGAGGATAGAATAGGTTTCCCATTTTCAAATAGCAAAAGAATGAGCCCTCCATGTAGAGGCATCTCAACTTTCTCCTACTTTGGAAAGCCATCAAGGAGTTAGTCGGAGACATAAACAGAAAGAATGGGATGCTCATCATGACCTTATGGTGGAACATATTCAAAAGGGTCATATGGTAGGTATATGTTTTTGGTATTTTCCATCCAGAGTGATGTACTTCATGATTTGAAGGCACACATCTCTCCGTATACCCGGAATACACAACCTAGAAATACCATCTGTAAAGAAAGATCATCTTTCCTTTCCAACAAAGAACAACTCAATTTCATGTTCTCTGCGGGTTCTATCCATAAAAAATTTTAGCCCATCCATTTTCATGTTCATCGCCAGGGTGATGGTGGACTCAAAAACCACAATTTCCATACCTTTGACCTCAAACTTATCCTCTTTCCAAGATTTTCCAAAATCCTTAGACAGGGAGGGGTCGTGACCGTGTAATTTAGCTATGAAATTATTGAAACCCCCAATCCTAAGCTTGTTCCACAGAGGTTGATTAAAATCTTCAATGCTTTGGCTAGTAGGTTCAACTCTAATCCTATCACCCCCATCTTCACAAGATTGAACTTCCTCTTGTTTACTACTACTTCTAGAAAAAGACCCTCTTTCACACTAATAGAAATCATGGAGAACAAGATATTAAGTAATTTGTCACCTCCATGGGGCTCACTCGTGACAACATAATCAAACTTAGTGTCCTCTATCTCTAATAAAGGTTTCATTAATTTCCATGGGTAATTTATCAACTTTACACCAGATCTTGTAATCATTACAAATGATTCCATAATTGGCCATCTTATCCACACATTTGTTCCCTTGACGTAAGGTGTGATTATAAGAAACTCTATAAAAAAATTGAAGTTTCCTTCACATCATTGAGGATATTTCTTATGGCCCAATTAATGGAACCTTGATTATTGAGGGAATTAATTAAGAGGAGAGAATCACCTTCAATTTGGATATCCTTGAAGCCTTTTTCTTTAGCCAAAAAACCCCCCCGAAGAAGAGCTCTAGCTTCTGCCATGTTGTTGGTTTTTCGACCTAACAGGCCGCCCGCATAGGAAAACAACCAATCTCCTTCACTGTTTCTTATAATTCCCCCCCCCAGAGGGACCCATTCCCTTTTGAATCTCCATCAAAATTTAACTTAACAACATTTTCCCTGGCCTAATCCAACTGGAATTATTTTTAGGTATAATTCCACCGAGTCCAAGGGCAAACTTTTCAAGAACTATCTACTCACTTTTCGGGTAGGTTTCTTGACTTTGCCTTTAAATATTTTAATTTTTTCCTTTATATCATTCAAAAAATTCTTATAACTTTCAAGAGAAGAGATTTCTGGTCATAGAAGATACCATTATTCTGGCCTTCCAAAACCACAAAAAAAAAATGAGGGAGGGCAATATTCTAGGCCCAGATCAAAATGGGAAAACAGAAAGGACTCTCCCATTGAAAACAACAGTCTTCAATCGTCAAGGGAAGGATCCATTAGATATTGAATAGATCTAGAATGGAAGCAAAGACTTCATGGGAGAAGGAGCAATGAAGGAGGAGATGGTTGACATTTTCCTCCTCTTTCTTACAAAGAGAACATCTATTGGGAATCTTCATTCCCCTTTTCCTAAGATTTTCCACAGTCAAGATTTTATTTTGGGAGCTAGCCAAAAAAGATATTAATCTTTGGGGTAAGATCCTTCACCCAGAGTTTACCCCAATAGTCCTTATGCAAATCAATCTTGAAATTTAACATATAGGTTGATTTAACCGAGAAAATTCTAGAATATTCTTCTTTCCATTTGATGGAATCCTCCTTGGTTTGGAACATGGGGATGTGGAAATCCCTTAGTTTATTTTTGAGATCCTGAAATGGTTGGATGTCACCATCAAAATATGGAGGAGGCTCAATGGTTTCCCATCTGACAGAATCTTCCTAGATCCAAAAGTCCCAAATCCAAAAAAATGGATTCCTTTTAGAAGTGAGCAAATTCTTTCTAGATATCCAAGTTAGCTAAGGGGAATCCTTAATCCAATTACCGTACCAAAAATTGATTTTAGAACCCTTCCCAATCTCCCAAATAGTACCTTTGGTCAAAATTTCTTTGGAGGCCACAAAGGAATTCTAGAAAGGAGACCCTCTAGGGAGGTTATTTTGATTAAAAAAGGATTCCATTCTCGCCTTATATTTCGCAAGTATTTCATCTTTATAATTTACACCCAAAGACCTTCCTCTCTAGCAATCCTCCAACTAGCCTTAGTAATTAAGGCCGCATTCATAAGAGAAATTTTTTTAACCCCAATCCTCTACATAGATTAGGTTTTGTAACTTTATCCCAAGCCATAAGAGGGAATTTGAACTTCCCACCAACTCCCATCCAGAGGAACCTCTTCTCGTATTTTCTCTAAGGCTTCCTTAATTTTAGCAGGAACATGAAAATAGACATCACATAAATGGGAATTCCTTAAAGGGATCTTTGGAGCAGTTTAATCTTATCAACTTGAGAGAGAAAGAGACACTTCTAAGACAAGAGTTTACTATTAACTATTTCAGTAGAGAATTCCAAAAGCTGTGAGATCGGGCTTCTTATGGATCGGGGCATACCCAAATAGGAATCTAGAAAATGCTTAATCTTGCATCCCAAGATGTGAGATAATCTGCTTAAACCTAATTCTCCACATTAATGAAAAAAACAACACTTTTATGGAAATTAACCATCTTTCCAAAAACTTGTTAATAATCATTAAGATCCACCTTGAAATTTGAGGCATCATGGACAGAGGCCTTACCCATCATAAATTTATCGTCCACAAACTAATTGAGATCAATAGAAGGAAGACCATTAGAGATTTTAATACCCTAGATACAGTTAGAAACCATGGCAAGTTAACATATTTACTCAAGGATTCATCCATTATGACATAAAGGAAAGGTGAAAGAGGATCACCTTGTCTCACCCTCTACCAGACTTAGAAGAAACCTTCCAGGTTTGCTATTGACCGAACCGAGAAACCGATGTGGATATGTAGGTCATAATCATATTAACCAGAAAGTTATCAAAACCCACCTTTAGTAGGATGGCTTGAAGGAAAGACCATGTTATCATATTAAAGGATTTATGCATCTCCAACTTGAGAAACATAGCTGATCTTCCAGAGCTTTCAATGGAGTGGATGGATTCTTGAATCACAATAATGCTATTAGTAATTTTCCTTCCTAGAACAAAATCCCCCTGATTCCTAGAGATAAAGTTAGGAAGAACCATCTAAATCCTCCTAGCTATGATTTTAGTTAGAATTTTATAGTTAGTGTTGCACAAGCTTATAGGTCTAAAATTCTTAACCTCCTTGGTCCCAACAATTTTCGGCACCAGGACAAGAAAAGTGTTATTCATTTGCCTCAAGAGATGACCATTATTGAAAAACTCTTGGACCATTTCAATGACCTCGTATTTTATCACCTCTCGAATTTTTGAAAGATTTATCCGGTTCCATATCAAATATCACAAAATGGATTTCCTCCTCCAATGGGCTCCTTAAAATATCTCTATTTTCAATAGAGGTGAAAACATTCTGAAAATATCCAAGACTTTATTCTGAACCAACTCCTCTAAACTCGCCCTATTTGAAAATCTTCTTGAAGTAATTTATTATAGAGGCATTGATGTCCCTACTATTTGTAAAGGACTCCCCATTTTCACCTTTTATTTCATTAATCTTAAGGATATTATCTCTAGAAGTAGCAAAGAAATGGAAGAATTTAGTATTCATATCCCCCTCCTTAAGCCATTTGACCCTATATTTTTTTCTCCAATACACCTCTTCTTTAGCTAGAATTCCATGGTAATCGAGACAGAAGTTTTTGTTCTTGATCCTTGAGAACCGGGTTAATACCAACGTTCTCCATAAGTTCCTCAATATTTCTAAGATCTTCAGCAATTCTACTTTTTACTTGGAAAATATTTCCAAAAGTTTCCTTATTCCATCTTTTAAGGTTAATTTTAATGTGCTTCAGTTTAAAACACAATCTTAAACTAGTAACCCCACAAACCTGGATATCCCACCATTCTTGAATCTTGTTGAAAATATCAAGGTGATCTAACCACAACTTTTCAAATCTAAAAGGCCTAGTTTTTTTCAATTGGTTCATCCCCAAATTGAGAATAATGGGATTATGATCCGAGCCAATTCTAGGAAGAGTTTTTAGAGAATAAAGTTGATTGATCATACAAAGATGACTCACCAAAAATCTATCCAATCTTATCTGAATGAGCTCAGTTCTTGTCCTTATATTTAACCAAGTAAACTTGGATCCCTCCAATATAAATCAAATAGACTATTTCCAGCCAGGAAGTCAGCTAAATCTTCCATAATTTTAGAATAAGAGATCAAACCCCCTCTCTTTTTGCCAAGGGAAAGGGGGTATTGAAGTCTCCTCCAACTATCCAATCTTTATCATTAAACAATTGTCTAAAGCTAGAGATATCCTTCCAGAAATTTCATCTTTCACTGAGTTTATTAGGAGCATAAATGTTAGAAACATACCAGGATTTTTTTGAGATGATATCCGTAAAAATCATTACCACATGGCTAGGGGAGGAAAGGATCAGAACGCCATGCACTAATCTAGGATCCCAAATATTGAAAACACATCCTGAGGCTCTAGAGGAGCTACATCCTTCCCAGTGACTTTATTTCCAAATTTTTCTCCCCACCTCTTTAAATCATGTCCATTTTCATTTTGGTTTCTCGGAGCATGAGAATGTCCAGTTTATCTTTAACTCTAAGATCCTTAGCAATTTTGTGTTTCCTGGGATTATTCAAACCCCTAATATTCCAAGAGAGGAGGATCATTTAATATTTCTTATTTCGAGAAGCAAATTCCCCATAATACCCTAAATGCCGCTTTCACTTCCCTCCTAGAGTTGGTCTCCCTTAATTCCTTATTACTTTTCCTACCCTAAGGATTTGAGTCTTTACCAACATCAGCTCTGGAGGTACTTCGGCGTGACCGGTTTTGATTTACTTATAGGGGTCTTATGAGAGACTAAGCTATATCGTAAGTATCAATAACATAGTCTGCTAGAATTCTAAAAACATTAGACATGGGTAATAATTATTCTTGTCTCTGACCAATGGAAGAAACTTCATCTAGTGAAGGGCCACAGGCCACTTGCATAGCATAAGTATTACCTTCCGAAACTTAGCTAGCCCCTTCCCCCTGCTTCAGGAATCACCTCTTCTAAGTCTGGATTTTCATTTTCATTCTCATCTTCTTCTTCAAAGTCGTTGACTTCAGAAAACCAAAGACCACCAATTCCTTGCAAGGGGTGTTATATTGGATCGATTAATCAGCTTCTTTTACCACCTTCGGATGTTAAGAGGATCCTTTATCTCTACAACTTTTCCATTTTTCCCAATCAGCCTCCATTCCTTTGCCTCCTTATTATTTATCTTTTGTGGACCAAAAAGGGATCAATTTTTTTCTAGTGAAGAGGACAATTTATTTGATCATGAGCTACATGCTTAAATTTTCTATAGGCGAAGGGAGATGAATCATAATCAAATATCTGCATCCAAACCCCTTCGGAAGTCAAGAGTTTGATATTACTCTCTAAGGGAGCATCTTGACCCATATTGACACAAAATCTGGAATGGGTGAATCTAGATTTATCCTTAGTGACTGGATCTAAGGCTATCAGCTTTCCCAAGATTTTAGCAATGCCAATAAGGACTTCCGACTCCCAAAACTCCAGGGGTAAGCCTGAAAGGTTGACCCAGATAGGGAACTTAGAAACAGATGTCACATACAGTTAAAAGTTGATTCCCATTTATGAACAACCACATGAAATTTTCTAATAAACCAAGGACCTCCAGCAAGAATCTTTTCCACATGATCTTTACTAGGAAAAAAACTAAGAAGAAACCATTTTCGTAGCTAAAACTTCAATAGTTCCATTAGACTCCCAACATCTCTTGACCCATCCCTTAAAGTAGTCAATATTCGATCTAGAGCCAAGAAATTTAGCAAAGAGAGTTCTTTTCATGGAGGATTTTTTTCTAACCAAAAGAATCTCAGGGATTTTAAGGGATAAGTTACCTTTTTCCTTTGATGGCTCCAGTCCCTCCAAAATTGCCTTATCCAGGATTTTTTCGACCAAACGTTTAGCCCATGTGCTCGTAGCCCCATCCCTTTCCTTGTTGTCCTTGTGGGAAACAATCATGTGATCATTTACCTTGTGTAGATATTTTTAATCTATTGCTCCGTCGACCCACTAGAGATTCTGCTTAATTCCTTCATTTAAAATTTCCAGCAAATCCGCTCCCGCTCCCACTAAATAACAATGCATAATTACCTATGTCAAATGTTTTTATCTAACAAAAAGTGGTTAGTTATTTAATCTTTGGATATTTCATTTATGACACTCGTCATTTTTTTAGGTTATTTATGATTGATGAGTTATCCTTAATATAAAACTAAGGAAATGGAAGTCTTTTGAACATTTTAAGGTTAAAACTCATTAAAATATCTAATTTCCATCATGATTTAGCTTGTATGAATAGAGAGAAAATAGAGTAAGCTATTTTTATGAGTTTCAAACATAAGGACACCTCAAACTACGTGTAAAACCACCATTAAATCCTTTATGTTCTAAAATTGAAATTAGTTCCCTACAATGAAGTATGGTGCTCATTTTGACAAAAATTTCTTGACTTAGAGGGGACATTTTCCTATTAAATGTAAGGACCAGTGGGCTTTGCTTCCATTGGGCATAAATTCCAGTGTACAACTTGAAATAATCTAGTTTTTAAGATGAAAATCCTTTGAAAAATTAAGGTTACCTTCCTACAACTTTTGGACTCAAACCTTATCTGAATTAGAAAGTGTCTACGATGTGAAAAGATCAAGAGGTATTTCTTTACCTTGAAATATCCCTAGAAACTTGTAACTCTACATTTTCCATGGAAATGTGAAGATAGACATTAAACATTTCTAAAAAGTGACTCAATAAAACTTATTTTTTTAAAATCATATTAGAGTGTGCAAAGCACTTGGTATGCCAAAAGTAGAACTAAACTACTCCTAGTCTAACAAAGTATATAACAAACTATACAAAGCCACAAACAATTTGAGAGAAGTGAATTCCTATTTTAATGAAATTAGGCCATGGGATCAAATTTAGAACACCCATGGAAATGAGGAGAACTGAAAACATGGTTTGAAACTCCTATTTCTTCAAAATATCAGCTTCAAATAAATAATACACCTCTATCTAGTGTGTACTTTGTTTTTGGAGGTGTTTGGGGTGCATTTTGATGCTTTAAAATCCTCCTTATTCTCTCGAAGTGAACATGGCTTGTGGAAACTCTGGTCTAGACTCTAATCTAGCTAGACATATGATAGTACATATAAATTTCAAATCCAAAGGAAATTTTTATGTATTGCCCATCTTATTTGCATTGAACTCCATAATTAGAGCCATTAAACACATATTCATTCAATTTAGATTGTTTTTGAGTTATTATATCTTCTCTTCCTCTTATTTATTTTCAAAAAGCATTCCTCTCTCCTTACATTCTCATAATTTCATGATCTCTTCCCATGTAGGCTCTACAAGTGAAGGTGTATTCTAATCATCTATTGAATCTCCAATGGAAAGTATGAAACCCTCAAATTATTAAGGAGTTAAGTAAAGATATTTTTTTCCTTGCATGAAGTATCTAAAAATTTTATTTCCTCCTCATCGAGTTGGCTTCATTTGAGCATCATTGATTTTTAATGGCATT
This sequence comes from Taxus wallichiana var. yunnanensis, assembly GCA_018340775.1. Lineage (NCBI taxonomy): Eukaryota > Viridiplantae > Streptophyta > Pinopsida > Cupressales > Taxaceae > Taxus > Taxus wallichiana. Next base: position 412,946,146 of record CM031238.1, on the reverse strand, counting down.
TATTGTTTTGTCTTAGGTTTGTGGGAAGTTTTTACACCAATAAGTGTTTTTTTGGGAAGATTATGGGTTTAGATGGGGTCTATTATTAAATAATCAACTTGAACACACTCACCTAACCATGGCCCCTTACACCCCACACTAATATTAATTTAATTAAATTAAATTAATCCATGTCCTCACAATATTTATTATTTAATTATCCTAATTAAGATAATTCCCACCCCACCACCTCACCTAGACACCTCACCTAGCCACCTCACCCTAAATCTATTCTTAGTATGTTGCCATAACTAACTAAGACCTAACTAAACCCTAAAAATCAATGCCTACATCCCCTCTAACCACATTCCCACATAAGAAAAGGTAACTCCCACTCTTTCTCGGATGAATAGAGAGATCTGGCGGAAATCATTGCCATGATCTCCTATTTTTAGTAAACCTAGGGAATCTCACCTTAACTGATGTTGGTCACCCCTAAACCAACGTCGGTCAACCCGGAACCATCGTCGGTTACCTTTTATTCCCTTTAGTAACCTTATTTGAGGTTGGCACATTTTGAGAGAAAAAAGGAGACCAGAGCTGCATGTAAGTGAAACAAGCATCCTTTTACGCATCCAGACATCCAGAGCCATCACCAGGATCAATCATAGAGCCATTGCATTCACGGGAGCACTCCGGGAAATCACCACTACAAGACCATACATGTATTCTTCGATCAACCACCTCCACCACTCAGCCATCAGATCCTTAACACAATAAGTATGGCCCTAACCAATATGGTTTATTTCAGTTAGTAATCTTTATTACTCATGTTATTAATCTATTCTTTGCATGCTTATTGCTTCATCACCCACTTACTTGAACTCAAATATCCCTTCACCCATATCACCAAATCACCTATCCTCACCTATTGTATACTTTTGAGCATACCTAAGATCTCTACAGACCTCCCCATTCACTCTCCCAAACTTTATTTGACCTCGATCACCCCTGCCATTTAATCTATTTTGAGTTTCTTTTACCTCGACCATCCGACAGATGTTGGTTATCCACAACCATCATCGGTTCTACCTAAACCAGCATCGGTCACATTTAGCGACATTAGGTCTCTATGTTTTACACCTTGACCAAGAATAGACCCAACAATCACCCTACTAGTTGACCTAAATAACCCAGAATCAGACCCTGACCAGCCCCAGTACCTTGACAGACACCTCACCTCTCAGATCCAACTATAGCCTAGCTTGTTGTGATTGGATTTGCTTATTGTACTTGAATGAGATACCTAAATCATATCAACTACAGTAGGACTTTGTTTATTTCTCACATTAACTTGTTTTAAATAGTGGATTGACATCATCTAGGAAGTATCACACTTCCCAAAACTAGCATACATTAGGCAGTCCACTTGTCATATATCATTTAACTATCTTTTTGTGGTCTTGTTTTCTATTACAGGTAGTTCCTCCTAGCCAAAAGGAAGCTCTCACATTCAGTTGTGGATCAAGAAGTCAAAATGCACAATAACCATCAACAACCAACATTTAATAGGTATTCCTCCTTGGCCCTTACCCTTATCTGTTTCGTCATTTTGAAAAGGTAAAGAAAATGGTGAAACATTTTGGCATGCCTGTGGGACCCATCGAGGTTATTTTGCATTTATTCATTCCTAGGTGAAAGTTGTGTGTTTGTTTCCCTTTGAAAAGCTTCCACATTAATTTTCTTCTTTGGAATCATTCTCCTTCTTTCTATTGTCTAAAAACAATCATGTTTTTGGTGCTTTAAAAAGAACACATCTTCCTTTCTTTTGCATTGCATTAGTGAAAGAGCATCCCTCTTCCTATTCATCTCTTGCTACATCAAATATCACACTTTGATTTGGGTTTAAAACACTTGCATTGCATTCTATTTGTTGCATTATTAGCTCACATTAAAACGAGGAAACCTATATGCTTGGAAGTCATGCCCAACTGATGGTTGACACAAAGAATCATAGAAAGCACATTTTCTCTCTCTCTCTCTGTGTCTTACCAAACTTGCACAAAATCAAATATACACATCTTTCTTAAACAACATCTTACCCGGGAGGAACATCTTCAGGTGATCACATGATCCGGTTGGTAGGTACTCCCCAACTCGTTGCCTCTGTCGAGTCATCATCTCAGAGGATGGCCCACCCCCACCATAACATACCTGAAACCTCTCCTTTTAGATATCCTTCTTTGTAGGATGCCTTCCCAACCAAAAATTTTTCTAAATACACATAGTCAGTCCTAAATAGCATAAGCTAAACAAACATAAGAAAATCATTGTTAGGATCATGCTTTTTCTTAGCATTCTTCTTGGCTTGTGTTTTGAGGTGTGAGACTACGAATCTCCATTTTTCTTCTTCCTTGCACACTCCACCATCATAGTTGGAGTATTCTAACTTTTTCTGAGTGTGTTAGGGCCCCATCTCCTCATTCTCAGGTTTCTGAGTTTGATTCTTCACTTAATTTAATTCACAAAACCAATTTTCTTCATTTCTTTCTAATTTCATAGTCACCGATGTCGGTCCAGCGACCATCATTGGTTCACATCTGACCATCATCGGTTAAACCCTAACCGGTGTCAGCTTCTAGATTTCTAGTTACTTTACCTAGAATAGCTTTCATCACTATTTTTGTTATTTTTCCCCTCAAGGCATCATCATATTTCTCTCTGTTGATATTTACTATCATACATAGTTTCACCAATACAAATCCAACATTCCTACTTCATTTTTTGAGACTTGGTTTCTTCCACAGTGACCAGTATCGGTTTTAACAACCATCATCGGTTTCCCAACCATCACATCAATCATCCCGACCCATCATCGGTTTTCCCATCAACCATCACCGGTCAACTTTGACCATCATCGATTTCTATGTTTGATTTTTTTTCAAAATCTAGACATTGACCAGATTCACCTCCGACCCCATTATTCTTTGTTTTTATTATTTTATGTGTCATCTACATAAATACAGTCTTACCAGGTCAGCACTTGTTCACATGGTGTTGACTCATAACTAGACTAACACCCTCATATTCCACACTAGTCATCAACCACTCCCACCTAGTCCCTCACTACCTTCCATCCTATCACCCATGGATCCAACCTTACCTACCACCATTGCTTGTAGGTGATGAAGAGTTTGCATGACTCCTTGATCAAAATCCCATGGCCTTATAGTTCTACCTTTCCCACTCTTCCACCCAAGACTCCTCTGGTCAGTTGATATACGACATGCATGTATCAATCTCTCCTACCCTTATTCCTGATTTGCTACATCAGCCCCTAATAATGTGGTGTTACCCTCACCTACTTCACCCTGGTAGTTTCACAGCTAGGACCCAGGACCCATACCACCATAACCATTGCATCTACAGTTTCCTCTCATGCTTGTCGTATCTGTTGTCCCTCTCACCACCCAGGACCATAGCACAATCTCACACCCATTGTCTCACAAATACCCATTACAACAAAACCACCCATGGTGTGTCGTGACCCTACTCCATTCCATAATCTCATCCTCTCCATCCCACAAACACTACCCCCAATCGCTACCAGAGTCACGAATGACCATCCCACCTACATACACCTACTATCAACAACCCCCTATCTCATCTGTCACCCATTCTAGATATGTGCCTTCTATGTCGTTCCTTATTCTCAACCTCCCTATCAGGTTTAGTATCCACCTCCTTATGCCACAGGAGGTGTCCCCCATCACAACCTACCAATGACCTCATCAAGTTGATGATGGAAAAGATGTAGACACTAGAAGCATCGGTTTCTAGCTCACGCAATTCCCTCACCTATGATGAAATTTGTAATGAGCCTATTCACCCATCCATTCCCATTCACCATACCCATACATTGGGAGATGCCAAAATTCAACCACTTCAATAGCAAAGAAGATCCACAACAACATTTGTGGTCCTTTAAACATGGGTGTTACCTGATTTCCCATGATGACACTTTACTTTTGAGGACTTTCCCAATGTCCCTAACAGGACCTGCATTGGATTGGTAGTACGTGGACTACCAAGACACTCCATTTACTCATTCAATCAAGTAGCCCAAGCCTTCCTAGATCACTTCTCCATCAACATTGTTAAGAAGGTTACCATGATTGATCTTTATTCCACACAACAATATGACGATGAGTCTATCACTTGACTTTGTCACTCATTGGCACAACCTCATTAACCAGCTCACATTCCAATTACCTCAAACCAAGCTTATAGAACTATTTACTCGGGCATGTGCTAGACACATCTCACCAACCCTACAGGTGCAAAATTTTCACACTTTCGATGAGGCATTCACCATGGCATGAAATTGGAAATTTGTGCTATCGAAGAAAAGAAGATTCAACTTCATAACAAGAACATCACGTTCAAATCAAATGATGCTTCTTCATCTTTGAAACCCCAAAACAACTATTCAAATCCCAAAGGGTCTGCTAATGTTGTAGTTCTCAAATCTAGTCCCCCTCATCAATCAAACCCAGCCAAACCCCCTTCTAATCTCTCTCCTGTCCAAGCTTTCCAGTTTAGATGAGAACAATGAAAGTACACTTCCCTAGGAGAATCTTATTCTTCCATTTTGGAAAAGCTTGTTAAAGTTGGTGTCCATTACCCTTCCACCTATAAAACCACATACTAGTTTTGACCTAAGTGACCCATGCCCATGGTATAAGGAACATGAATTTTGTAACTATCATCATGTCAAAGGTCAAAGGTCATGACAATAATTACATCACCTTCAAAATATATCATCCAAAATGATAGACAATGAGATCTAGTCTTGGATAGCCCAATGCACCCTAACCAAAACCTACACATCTTCAAGAAGCCATTCCCTAATCATGCCCCATCTTCCAACCAAGTGGTGATACCTCAAATAATGATAGCAATGTCCATGAGGTCCACACTATTTTCAATGATATACCAGTTGCTTCCCAATTGCCTCATGTTCCTTCCATAGATGAAATCTTAGCCCACACTCCCCTACCTACACCAAGAATCTATTTCATCTACTCCTCTACCCACAGAGGAACCCCCTTCATCTTCTCCTTCACTTGTGAAAGAGCCTATAATCAACACACACCTTTGACCCCTCAAAATTCCAGCAGTTGTCAGTGGCACCTCTCCTACTCATAGAAGATGCAGGTCACCACCTACACCAACACAGGAGAGCCCACTTTGGCTGGCCCATCCTCTCCTCTACCCATGGAGGATACTATAGAAGTACCACCACCTATAGATGACCATTCACCATTAGACCTTCAAGATCCATTGATCTACTTTCGGCTCTCTTACCCACAGAGTCAGGCTAGCCATTTCCTATATCTCAAACACATTTTATGGGGATTTCCACTCGGTCCACATCAGCCACTTACAACAATACCATTCTCATGCTTGGCTGATCACTGGACTATGTCGATAGAGCCTTACTTTGGGGGCATCTTCTACTTCTTGTTTCAACACAAATGCAGTTGTCACTCACTGACACCTCCACTATCTATCCAAAAGTGTTTCGAGCCAACCAAACCAAACACAACCACAACTATTGCAATACCTTCCATGACACCACTCATGGCCCAACTCACACCTCTTCCCATAACCCAACATGCATCTACACCCAAACCCATGCCTATATCATCTCCCTTGCCTAAACCTATCACTACCTTAGGGGTCATACCAATAGCTAGCCTTACTCACCCACCCATCAAATTAGATTTAGCTACATCTTCCAAAACTAACACCAAACTTAACTTGACCCCTAAAAAGAAGATCCAATCTCCTAGATCTCATACCCCAACCTCACCAACCACACCCTTATCACCTTCACCCCTTCCATCCATCCTAGGACCTCACCCCTCGACCCTAGCCAAGAAAACCCCATCCACTAGTAAACCAAGAATGCATAGCAACCCATTTCCCCATCACAGACCTCTAATATACCCAAGCAACCCACACAACCTCCTCCCCTCACCTAACCTTCTTACCACCCATACCTCCAATACCATCAATAACTTCTTCACTACCCATGACACTTCCTTCTCTTTCACTCACGCCTCCTACCCAACCCACACCACCTACCTCCACAGCACCTCGGTTACCCCCATGGGTAACCCACCCTCTTCCACCATCTTGCTTTTCCCTCCACATCTCATGTGTGCCCATATCACCTTTACCCAAAAGATGCAACCTAAAGCTAAAAATCTGCTACCCTCCAATAAGGTAGTTAAACCAACCACACCTTCTATTTCCAGTTCATCTACCATGCCCCTACCCAAGCAGATACGACCAACACCTAAGACCACACCACACACCAAACTAGTAGCCCAACCTACTCCCCCTCTTGTAAAGACTCTTCCTCCACAATCAGCCACACCTATACCCAAACCCACATTCACCTCCCATTGTGATCCATTAGCAGGATCCTACACCAAAATCCTAACCAACCTCCTCAAAACTTTTGTCATCACATTACCACCTCTTAGACCTTACGACCCACTCAAACCCAAACCAAAAGGGTTTGACAAAACCAAAATTTACACCTACCATCATGTGCTAAGGACATGATGTAGAGAACTATAAGGCTTTGAAAACCACTCTTGTCTAATTGTGTCCTCTAAAGAAAAAACTTTGATGATGATGATCTTCTTGATGAGGACCCCATTTCACCTTCACCAATTTCCATAGATCTTCCCTCATTGCCTACTCAGTGACCAAAATCTCCACCCCCATAACTCTTAGATCCATCCCGAGATTCAAAATTAACATGGTTTGCATAAGAGAGTTGGCCAAACCACCACCCAAATGCCAATGCACCCTACTCATCTCACAAGGCTCATATCCACCACTAGGGTTTTGTCCCTCTTGCCACTATACCTTCCATGACACACCCTCTTCATCCACCTCCCCTCATATTAACATGATCAACATTGCCACCCGTGCTCAAAAAGACAAGGGCAAGGAGAAAGCAAGTGGCCCATCAACCAACCTATACCCAATATACCATCCACACCCACACCCAAAGTCATCATTCGAGGTCCTACATATCCCATTTCTGATGGGGTCACACATCACACAATGCTAAAACAACTACACCAATCCCCCCTCAAAATGTCTTTATATGACCTCATCCAGACCTCGAGTCACATCGTCAAGCCCTCATGGAGGTCCTTCAATCTATCAAAGTCTTACCAAATGACCCCACACCCATAGCCTCCATCATTACCCCTCACCACGTAGCCTCTCTCACTAGGTCTTTTCCTTCCTCTACACCTTCACCCACTCACCAAGTGGCCACCCTCGCTTTGTAGATGAAGAGATCACTCCCTTCCAGTCTTGACCCCCCGACCCCACTCTTTTCATCTCCATCTTTATCGATAATATATGCATATGACGTGTTATGATCGATGGTGGTGCTAGCATTAACATCATCTCCTCCCATGCATATGACCAAATGCAAATACCTTCCCATTGCATGCATAGTAACCCCATTATGTTGTGTTCCTTCAATGACACCATGACCTCTACACTAGGTACCATTGTTCTCCATGTCCACGTAGGTCCCCACACCATCCCAAAACTTTTCTATGTCCTAGAAGGGGAGTTCTAGTATAACTTGCTGCTTGGCCGACCTTGGATCCATGTTATGGGTTGTGTCCCTTCACATTACATCGATGCCTCAAATTTGAACACAAGGGACATAATTACACCATCCCTACTGACCCCTCACCTTTCAAGACTTGTAACATGCTATATCGACCCAATGATGTGCTTATACCGGTCAAGGCATCCACCACCAAAACCACTTCACCTCCACCCATGAGCCCATCCACCAAAATTACCACTACTTCTTTGCATCTAACCTCACTATCCCTACTGCAGTATAGCCTCTACCACTAGTGCCCCTGTCCCCTTCATCTAGCAAGCCATCTATACCCACTACCCACATACCAACTACTAGATCCCTTAGAAGGTGTTTTCAATGCCTCACTCTGGGGGAATACCACCTATACAATATTGATACCTTCCTCACCCCACAAGAGTATGGGAATCTGCATCAACACCCCAGTTATGACATTCACATTGGTGACATTTTCCCTTATGGCCCTCCCCACCTTCACACCAATCTAACATATGGGGGACTTGATATGGCCACCTATAAACCCAAACCTCCATCCCAAACCCAACCATTTTCCTCTACCTACACTCCCTCACTAACCATTTTTCACTCACACTTTCCTCCATTGGTGCGCATGGAAAGGATTTGGCTTTGGTTTTTATGAACAAGGCCACCACACTTTGTCATCTCTGTACCTCTCATGTAAACACAATGACCATAGTGGCATTGGTTTTGATGCTCCATCTTCTAAGAAGGTTCACATCGACCTTATTCAGGATGAGAAATCTTCCCCCTCTCATTCACCCACATTACCATCCTCACCCATGAGTCCATAGATCCTGAATCTATACCTCCTAAAAAATTTTTTTTAAACACCATTTCCTTGGGACCACTTGACCTATCAATGTGATGGTGAGGCTCCCTCTTCTCTCCCATTCCTATATCTTGACATGATCGATGATGATACACCTTCAATTAACGTCATTCAATGTCAGGATGATGAGTCCATCCTCACCTACCTTGGTGCAGAAGACTCTTATATTCACCGGTCATTACCCTCTGAGATGCAAACCATGTTGAATGAATCGACCATCGAAATCAACATTAATACTCAATGACCCACACATTCTAAAGATCGGCCAATCCTTAGATGCTACTTGAATAGGAAGCCTTCACCTCTTTCCTTCGGGACCATAGCAACACATTTTCTTGGTCCTATGTTGATATGCCTAGTATCGATCCTAAAATCATGGTTCACAATATATGTAACCATTCTAATGCCAAACCTATCAAACAAAAGCTATGGAAAATGCATCCTCGCATTGCTCTTCTAGTCAAAGAAGAGCTTCAGCGCCTTCTCTCGGTTTCCTTCATTCTACCCATTGATTATCCCCAATGGATTTCTAACATCGTTCCTATCATGAAAGTGATAGGGGGACTCCACATTTGCATGGATTTCTGTGACCTCAACCTCACCTATCCCAAAGATGATTTCCCACTACCAGGCATTGACCAACTAGTTGATCTCACTACTAGCCATGAAATGTTATCACTCATGGATGGTTTCTCGGGCTACAATCAAATATTACTAGCTCTGAGGATCAACACAAGACTACCTTCATCACCCCTTGGGGACTTTCTACTATCGAGTCATGCCCTTTGGTCTCAAAAATGTTGGTGCTACATATCAGCGGGCCATGACTTACATCTTCCATGACATCATGCATCACATATTGGAGGATTATGTAGATGATCTACTTGCCAAATCCAAACATCAAACCAAACACCTACCCATTCTTAAAGTCATCTTTGACCACCTCATCAAATATTGTGTTCATCTTCAACCAAAAAAATGCATCTTTGTGGTACTTTCCAGAAAACTCCTAGGTTTCATCATTTCTTTGCATGGCATAGAAGTTGATCTGCTAAATTCAAGGCTATCCTTGAAATGCCACCACCCACTAATCTCCATCAACTTTGCAGCCTACAAGGAAAATTGCAATCAATTCATCATTTTATCTCCCAGCTTTTTGACCATTGTCAACCATTCCATCATCTTCTCAAGAAAGATGTTTCATTCAAATGGGATGATGACTGCCATAAAGCCTTTGAAGCCTTGAAACAATACCTACTTCAACCACCAGTGCTCATTCCTCCTAAGGATGACCAGCCCTTCTACCTATATATTTCCACCACTGACCATTCTCTAGGTGTCATGCTCACTCATCATGATGACCAACACAAGAGAAAAATGGTTTATTACATAATTACCCTTCTTGACTATGAAACTAGATATACCCATGCCAAAAAAACTTTTCCTAGCCTTAGTTTTTGTCACCACCAAACTCCGCCATTACCTACTCAACCACAAAACCTTTGTCATTACTAATACTTGACCCATTACACTACATGTATGCCAAACCTTATCAAAATCAATGTGTCACATGTTGGCTTATGCTTTTGGCTGACCTCGACCTCAAATTCATCCATCAAAATTCCATCAAAGGCCAAACTATCACCGACCAATTGGCTGACACACCCATTTTTCTGAGGATCAACCCTCTAACTTTGACTTTCCAGATGAGTCTATTACTACCCTTTCCCTGGATGAACCCACTTACCAAATGACACTCTTCTTCGATGGCTCCAAGTGTCAGCGTGGGGGTGGGGCTGGTGTTATCCTCATTCCACTTGATGGTGAACCTATGCCTTTGTCTTTCAAACTTGATTTTGATTGTACAAACAATATTGTTGAATATGAAGCACTCGTATTGGGTCTCAGGCTTATGCCTTAGATGTTAAGTCAATCAACATCTTTGGTGATTCTCATTTGGTCATAAACCAAGTCAATGGTATATACCAATGTCATAATGAGATACTTCAAAAGTATAAGCATCATGTGGACATACTTTTGACCACCTTTGACCATTACACCCTTCAAACCACCCCATGTTCTACCAATAAATTTGTAGATACCATGGCCTACTTGGCTTCTCAGATACCTACTTCACCCGCTGACTCTAAAATCTTTGTCACCATATAAAGACTACAATCACCCTCTTATTTTCCTCATGAAGTTTACTCTATCAGAACCATTTCTCTAACCCAAAGTGACCTTTGGTATAAGCAATACACATAACTATCTTTCCCTCTCCATTTTACCCATCGATCTCACTCGTAATGGACAACGTGCCTTCCTTAAAAGTGTCTCACATTATGTCATCATGGGTGGTCTTCTGTACAAACATGTGGTTTTGACAACATTCTCTTGTGATGCCTTACCAGTTCTAAAATTCCTTACACCATTAAGGAAGTCCACGATGGGATTTGTGGAGGCCACTTTAGTGGTCTCACTTGTCACAAAATGCATTCTTCACCTAGGCTATTACTAGCCAACCCTAAACCATGATTATTGTGATTATGTCAAATGCTTTGCGTAAAATTCCAACAACATGTTAATCTCCATCACACCCCTAGTCATGCCTTACAGGTTGCGCGAGACCTTTGGCCTTTCTCTCAATGGGGTTTGGATCTTGTCGGTGAGATCAACCCCCATTCTTCACAATGCCACCAATGGATCATAACCACTACTTTGAATATTACACTAAATGGGTAGAAGCCATTCCCTCATTTCCACCAAAGCCAGAAAATATGTGAATTCATCAACCATCACATCATTTGTCACTTTGGTGTCCCTCACATTATCACGGATAATGGAAAACAATTCAAAAAAAAACCCTATGCAAAACTATGTGATGCTTTTGGCATCCAACTCAGTTTCTCATCACCTTATTACCCACAAACCAATGGTCAAGCCAAATCAACCAATAAAACCTTGAACAAAATTCTTATGAAGGTGGTCAATGATACTAGGAAGGATTGGCATACGCACATTCCTTTCACCTTGTGGGCTTACCACACTAGTATTTGCACTTTGACTATTTGCCACCCCCTTTTCTCTGGTCTACGGTACTGAGGTTGTCTTACCTCTCGAAGTCCAGATTCCATCCCTCCACATCTCACTACAAGACATGCTCAATGATGATGAATTTTTCCAAGATCATTTGGTGTAACTTGAATTATTAGATGAATGTCATCTCAACACTTGACCATCTCCAAATCTACCAAAAATGTATCAAACGTGCCTATGAAAAACATGTTCACGAATGAACCTTTCAAGTCGGTGACCTCATCTGAAGGAAAATCAACATGTAACCAAAGAGGAGAAAAGTAAATGGGGAAAAATTTTCTCCTAATTGGCTTGGACCCTATATCATCACCCATGCCTATGGATCAGGTGCTTATCATTTGTCTTCACTCGAAGGTAAACCAAACCTGAGCCCCTTAATGCCTTGCATCTTTGACCATTTTATTGTTGATATCAAGTCCTATATCACTTTTTGTCAATTGATCACTCATCCCTTGAGCGTTGTTCACCTTCCATTATTACCCATTTTGAGGATCCATGACTAAACAAGAATCATGTGATTACCCATCACCTTTTAGCCTTGTCTTCAATATGAGTACCACGGCTCTGCTCATAGCATGATTCTCATGGATACTTTTCATCTTCTTCAAGATGGAATCCCATGGTCATTCATCACTCAAAACCACCTCTTTCACAGTTAATCTTTGTGTACTATGATCTTGTCTTCTAAAATCAAGAACCTAATCATCCTCTATAATCTTGTCCATGACTTAAACGTCTAAAAACAAAAAGGGATACAACTCCTTGAGTCAAACTTCCAGAAAAAGATGACTCCCTCAAAAGGGACATCTCTTCTCCATATTCTACCACTATCAATAGACTTCTCCCTCGAAGGATAGCTATATATGGTCATTACAAAAATATAATAAATATTCAAAAGCTTCCCGCATCGATCAACTTCACAAAGACCTCAAGGAGATAATATATTCATCCCATATAGACTTCCCATCGATCAATCTATTAAAAACAAAAAAATCAAGAAAAAGATGAAATTTTCATCATGGACTTGCCTATTTTGGATTCTAGGTTTCTTGTTCCAAAATACATGTCATCATACACTAAGTTACGCTAAACCTCTCATTCTCACCTCCTTTTATTTTTCACCTAAATTCCTCATTACTCAAGGGACTTGCCTGCAAACATGACATTTTGTGATCATGTGACTTTTCTTCACCCTTAAAATAGTCCATTATGTAAGGCCTATAGGGTCTTACGTTCATAAGCCCATCTAGGGTATGGTAGACTCATCAGGGTTCTTATCAATTAAGCAGCTCTTTTACCACCTCTTACCATTCACCTTCCTCATTACCTATTGATTATCCTATACAAGACCAGATCCTCGACACATGTATTTAAAAATCAATCAACCATACCTACAACCTAAACTCAATCATGCCTATGACCTACATCACCCATGCCTAACACCTATCAGACCATTCCACTATTTCACCCTAATCTTCCCTAGCTTATGGGAGAACTACATCGGCCTGAGGTCCCTTTTCACCGGGACTATGTAGGCAGCACTCTGAGGGCATGGGGCCCTTGGAGGTTAGCTCGGCCACTCTCTACCCTAACCAATTCCCTCTTCCCCTTTCCTATTCACATTTTACCCTAGTTAGTTTCCTTTTTATATCAATAATTGGAAATTAAACCAAACAAACAACAATTGCTTAACATCTTTACCATCATCACTCATACATTCATTTCATTTTGTCTACCATTTCTTTACCATTATCATGCATTTTACTACAAAACATCTTAACATGATCCAAATCATCATTAATTACACAAATTAATGAATTAAAAACTCAAACCAACCTAAACTCAACCATACCTAAGTCAACCTACTACTCAATACATCACCTATCACCATGACCTATTTCATCCATGCCTATGACTCCATCTACTATCCATGCCATGATGCCTACTGACTCCATCATGCATACTGGCTCATGCCTACATGACCTGACTCCATCATACTTAATTCACCTAGTTTCCATCACATACACAAATAATAATGGAAATTAAAACAAGTACACCATCCATAGTATAAATATCATCATCTATAAATCATGACATCTGTGTATACATACATATGTACATACAAATGAATACAAAAATCTCAAAAACCCTCATGTACATCCTCACCATCTTTGGCATAAGGTATCAAAATCAATCAAAAAAACCCTCATGTATACATCCTCACCATCTTTGGCTTACGATCAAAATCAATCAACTCTCATACATCCTCACTCTCTTTGGCATACGCAAGCAGTGTATATTAAAACAAATACATCAAAATGGAGGTCCACATGGCTATCAAGCATCATCCCACTGGATATCCTCCATCTCTATCTCCCTGGTCTCCTCCTCCTCCTCGGCTCTGTACGACGGCCTGCTAACATCTCACCACCCATCATGGGTCATGGTTGGGTCCCTTCTAGTACCACACCTAGATCTAGCCTATGTGAGATAATGGTGGCCTCACCTTGACCCTGTCTCGGGGCTCGTTGGCCCCTATGCTCTCCACACTTTGTGGGTGCGTGACTTGGTCCTCTCACTCGAGGCCTGTTGTGCCCTGTACTCTCCATAGGATAGAAAATATATCCTACGCCACCATCAAAATATCCTAATAATACTTGCCTCACCTAGGGCATCCCATAATCTAGCTATGGGTACTATCTGTGGTGGCCCCATTGGCCTCTGACCCTATCCATGTGCGTCTCCTATCCTAAAGGACCCTTCCCCCTCTACCTATGTCTGGTCTAAAGAGTCACAACCTACACTGTATGAATGGCCAATTAGCCCTGCAAACCTGTAACATGCACTTATAGGGCAGCCACCTGTATCCCATCACCATCACCACCCTGTGTGGGTGCTTATCCCTATGCTATCTGGGCTTATAAACTAGCCACATATGCCTATAAAGTGGCCACCTATGCCTCTACACCTATCAACTTTGCCCTGCACCATCCCTAGTTATGTAATCAAGGTAGCCACCTACCCATGTAGGGCATCCCTTTGAATAGTGATGGTGGCTAAATCGGCTTCCCGGCCTCGTGGTACTACTCGTAGGTGTGCAGCCCACCACTGTCTATATCTATCAGTCACCCCGACATCATCGATCTCACCGGTCTCTCACTTGCTCCTCCTACCTATAGGCAGGTTTGTCGGTGGGGAGAGGAGGTAAATGGCCTCTCCATGTCATCCCTCTTGTATTGTGGGAAGGGTGGAGGTATATCTGTGGCATCCCAAACTATCATCTAACCCTGTCTATGGGTATCATCTCATGCTCTCTGCATCATCCCCCTCTATCCATCTGAGTAGTTGTAATCCATCTAGCTCCATATCCATCTTCCCATATGATGGATAACCCACATAGGGCCTCCAAATGATGTCTACCCAGACAACCCCTCCAATAAACACCTATAGTAGGTGACATCATGAGTCACCTTGGTCACTCGACACTCTCTCTAATAATAGGCACCCATCACTTGTAGCCCACTCAAACAAAACCTTGGCTCAAATGCATCATCCTGGGGCATACCAACTGGGTGCACACACATAATGTGCTCATATGCCCAACAATGAAGTAGGAAATGTCGGCATAAGCTAAACCTCCATAGCCACCCATACACCCATAACTCCCTATATAGCTACACTAGGAATGTTGGTGCCCATGCAAAAATGGGTCCTCTCCACCACCATATCATGCAGGAGACCCCATCAATGATCATGGGAATCTCCCACCCTCTGCATCTGGCAATGTAAAATAGCATAGATTGCCTCCATCAGCAACACTACTAGCCTAGTCTCCTCTGGAGATGAGCCAAGTACATCTCTCCATAGCTCATGTTGGCACTATGAAACCTCATCTCCACCAACCCCTCACCAAATATTGTCAGCATCAACTCCTCAAATGCCTTTGAGGAGATCAAATATACCTATCCCCAATATCAGTAGCTAACCACAAGATCTGTACACATCCTCCAGGGTGACTATGATCTCACCCATCGGTAGATGGAATGTGTTGGTCACCAAATCCCATCTGTCGATGAGGGTGACCATCAAACTAGGCTTTTCAGACTACATGCCAGTAGCGTCTGACCCCAATCAGGCCAACCTCTGACATGTTGCCAATCCTCGGTTTTTACACCTCCTCGAACTTCACGAGTAGGGGTGGCACCCTATCTCTTGTATCATCAGACTGCAGTCTCTCTCACCTACATCCAAAAAACATCACATTAATACACCTTGATCATACCCACAATCACTCTTGACACTTCACCTACACCTATTACCCTCCCTCTTTTTCCCCTCACAACTTACCTTCTTATCACATATTCTATCTACCCACCCCAACCCTCACCCACTATCGATCATACCATACCTCTTTCAACCTCTTACCCATGCTCTGTTTTTCATCACCACATCTTTTTTTTTCCCACTATCTATCTCACCCAACCACCCTAGGGCTCTTTTGGCCCCTTTTTCTCCACATGATGACCGGTACCGGTTACTCCTAACCAACCACGGTCTCTCCCAAACTAGCATCGGTCACCTTATCTATGACCAGTACCAGCTCAACACCACCAACATCGGCCACCCCTTGACCGACGCGGTCACTTCATTGTCGCATAGAAATCCGTGACACCCAAAACCCCTTTTTCCTAAAACACTCCCTTCTTCTCACCCATTCCTACCTAACTCTACCCTCAACTCCTCCCCACCCCTCATTCACCTAACCACACCTCTCCCCATTCCTATTTTACCCAATTTTCCTTCCCAAATTCAAATCCCTTTCCCCCAAAATCCCATGTATTCCTTCCCTAACCTATATACCCAATCTACCTCCCAAACCAATGCAAGAGATTGAATCTTACCTCATCATGTTGCCATCTCCATGGTGGCACATCAGGCTGTTGCACTACATTGGTGGTCCACCCTTGATCCCTCTCCCACCTCTGCCATGTCCAATCACCAAATCTAATCCTCCTGACCTCCACCCAATCACAATCAATCCCCATTGTGCTCATGAACCCATCTACTGGCTCCTCTAACCAACTAGATCCCTCCACCTCAGTAGGATATCATCCCTCATCTTTTCCTCCCAAAAAGCACAACTCGTTTAGCGATCTATCATTTTCACAAAAGCCAAAATGTATAAATGAATCCATATTATATGAATTTTTTTTTTTTATATACCCATGTCGACCTAGACCAACGTCGGTTATACCTAAACCAACATCGGTCTTGTGCCTAGCTCACCATGTGTCATTATACCCAAACCGACATCGGTCATCTACCTAATAACCTTGATCGGCTTACCTAGACCATCATTGGTTACATTTGACCGGCATCGGTTACCTGTCATACTCTTTCCCATACCTTTTCCCCATTTTTGACCCACTAACCAAACCCAGCCACCGTTTGACCTTACCCACCCTTATTACAACCAACCTCCATGCCTACCTTACCTATACTTGTCCTTAATTACATTTTGGGACTTGTTATTTTACCCATACCTCGGCCCTACCCGTGTCGTGACCTAGCTACTTGGACCCAGAACATTGTTAGTGACCTGTGAACTCATGTGCTCACTATACCTTGCGACATTATTACCCATGTTGTTTGACCTAATGACCTTACCTTGCCTCTTATCATGACCGTTTATCCTAACCTAACCTTTGGTGTACTAACATACCTAAATGTTCCTACACCTGACCTGCAAAGTGCTTCCACACCATATCCTATACCTTGGATACGGAATCACCTCAACCTTGTTTGGATAAACCTATCGACCTTAGACATGTAGAGTTTGCATGCTCTTCAACTTGGTACCATGCTTTACAATTTATACATGTGCGTGTGTTTGACTATTACTACCTTTGACCCTAGCCCATTACCTAGATTACCCGATTGGACCTTTACCCCCTTACCCCCATTTTCCACCTTCCTCTTCATCACATTCACCTTTTATCAAACCACTCACTATTTTATCTTACCACATCAGGTTCCTAGTTTGAGGGGATCACCTTCACCCACACATGGGGCAACCACATCTTATTTTTGTCAGCGTCACTTACCAATACAAGCTACACAACAAAAAGGGGCAAAATGTAGACACCAAAATTGGGTCACACTCCCTTGACCCTCGTTAAATAATCAAATTGAACACACTCACCTAACCATGGCCCTTGCACCCCACACTAATATTAATTTATTAATTTAATTAAATTAATCCATGTCCTCACAATATTTATTATTTAATTATCCTAATTAAGATAATTCCCACCCCACCACCTCACCTAGACACCTCACCCTAAATCTATTCTTAGTATGTTGTCATAACTAACTAAGACCTAACTAAACCCTAAAAATCAATGCCTACATCCCCTCTAACCACATTCCCACATAAGAAAAGGTAACTCCTGCTCTTTCCCGGATGAATAGAGAGATCTGGCAAAAATCATTGCCATGATCTCCTATTTTTAGTAAACCTAGGGAATCCCACCTTAACCGACACCGGTCACCCCTGAACCGATGTCGGTCAACCTGAACCATCATCGATTACCTTTTATTCCCTTTGGTAACCTTATTTCGAGGTTGGCACATTAGAGAGAAAAGGAAGGAGACCAAAGTTGCATGCAAGTGAAACAAACATCCTTTTACGCATCCAGACATCCAGAGCCATCACCAAGATCAATCATAGAGCCATTGCATTCACGGGAGCACTCCGGGAAAGTCACCACTATAGGACCATACACGTATTCTCTGATCAACCACCTCCACCACTCAACCATCAAATCCTTAACATAGTAAGTATGGCCCTAACCAGTATAGTTTATTTCAGTTAGTAATCTTTATTACTCCTATTATTAATCTATTCTTTGCATGCTTATTGCTTCATCACCCACTTGCTGTGAACTCAAAATCCCTTCACCCATATCACCAAATCACCTATCCTCACCTACTATATACTTCTAAGCATACCTAAGATCTCTACAGACCTCCCCATTCACTCTCCCAAACTTTATTTGACCTCAGATCACCCCTGCCATTTAATCTATTTGAGTTTCTTTTACCTCGACCATATCGATGCCTTGGTTATCCACAACCATCGTCAGTTCTACCTAAACCGGCATCGGTCACATTTAGTTACATTAGTCTCTATGTTTTACACCTTGACCAAGAATAGACCCAACAATCACCCTACCAGTTGACCTAAATAACCCAAAATCAGACCCTGACCAGTCCCAGTACCTTGACAGACACCTCACCTCTCAAATCCAACTATAGCCTAGCTTGTTGTGATTGGATTTTCTTATTGTACTTGAATGAGATACCTAAATCATATCAACTATAGTAGGATTTTTTTATTTCTCACATTAACTTGGTTTAAACATTGGATTGACAGTCATCTAGGAAGTATCACACTTCCCGAACTAGCATACGCTAGGCGTCCAGTGTCATATATCATTTAACTATCATTTGTGGTCTTGTTGTCTATTACGGGTAGTTCCTCCTAGCCAAAAGGAATCTCTCACATTCGAGTTATGGATCAAGAAGTCGAACTCATGCGCAACCATTAACCACCAATTTTAATAGTATTCATCCTTGGCCCTTACCATCATATCTTATTATACCTTTGTCTAATCGAAATGCATTCTGTAGGTATGTCAACAAATTTTTGTTTATTTTTTGTCTCTAACTGGTCATCCTTAGTGGCAAAAACTTCTTTCTCCTCATAACTAAGAACAAAAACCACATCTTCAACCATGGATTGATCACTATATCCATAAGGGATATCTTGAAATATTTGATTTATGGATTCATCATGAATTTCATATTCATTCCAATCTGAAATAATTACTTCTTGATTTTCAATGATGAGGCTTACTTTAGAAGACCATGGTACACTTGGAAGAGGTTAGCTACTACATATATCTTGATGAGGATTTTTCTTGACCTCAAAATTCTTCTCAAAAGCCCACTCCTTGGAATATTACAATATTTCTTGTTTGGTTTTTTTGTCCTTAGGTTGTTTTCCCCAAAAATCACTTCTTCATGCTCTAAAGGATGATTAGCCTCCTTATCCACTTGCCACATATTCATATCTAGGCTTGTACAAGGTTTTCCAATGTGTTGACCAAGTGGTGGCCATTCAAATTATCGGTTGGTCTATAAATCATTTTGATTTGAACATGGTTAGTCATAAAGCTCTTGTGGATTGGGTGATACTTTTGGAGAGGGTGGAGAATAGTGGGATACTGCTAAAAATTTCATGAGGATATAAGAAATGAAAATATACATACACCTTGGGTTAAGAAGGAACCAATATTTCAAGTTCTTTAGTAAGAGGCTCATAAGAATACAAGTTTGGACCCAAGAAATGAGGACAGGGAATGAGTCCTAGGTGGATTTTATAAAGGTTTAAATGGTAGAGAAGGTATGTTATCCATTTTGGGAGGAATATCAACTTCAGGTGGATCCAAGAAATGGAAGGAGGTGTAGAAATTAGGATGATAGGATTGCAAGGATTCTAATGTATGATCCGAAAGACTAGATGAGTATAACAAAGGATTACCATATGGAAAGGTTCCTCAAAAACTCATAGTTTAGTCTCTATTATTTCAACTAACTCTAAAATTTTATTTAGTTTTTGCCCATTGACTTGCATATTTTTATGAGGATTCTAACATTTTGGCAAATGGTCACCCCATGGAAAGTGTTCTCTAGGACCATGTTGTCTAGTTCTCACCTTTCCAATTATCTCTTGTGCTCTCCTCATGCTTCTCTCACATGCATACCCCTACTCTTGAAAACCACCAAAGTTATTAGGATACCCATGTACATCAGTATGACTTGATGCATATGCACATCCATCATGATAAGATTAATATATATGGTATTTTAGGAAGCTTGGAGTGAGTAAAGATGGAGTGGGGTGATGTATATTTTATTACACATGAAGGTGAAATAAAGAATTCCAACAAGGGAATTAAATATCCATAAATTCATAACCTTGTGATAATATGGAATGGTATGGATGGAAATGGTGTAAAAATGAGAGAAATTAGTTTTTAAATCATTGGAATCATCATGTACTTGAGAATATGGTTCACGAATCAAATGAGATAAGAACACAAAGAAAAATTTTCTCTAAGTTTTAAAATAATTCATCCTTGTCATGAAAATATTGAAATTACTTAACAATAATGTGTTGGTACTCATTTTGAACCAACACCTACAATTGGAGTGAACGGTATTTTAAGACTTTTCTTCACATGGATTCAGTAACACCAGAGATTTATGTTGTCTAAAAATTTCCCCCCCATAATTTTGAAACAACTTGTAAAATGGGTTGGGCCATTATGCTCTAAGAAGGTCGCAATACACTAAGTTAGTCATCCACGGAGTGTAGAACTTAGTGTTCTATGGGTTGTTTCCCAATCCGTGGAACAACATGAATCATCTCGGGACTTAAGCAAGATTTTGGCATGGTTGGTTATTGCGGCATCAATTCGGTCTCATAAGGTAAGGCAATTGAGGGTATCATGAGTTTCAAACCTGTGGGAGATTTTAAATTCAAATAAAGATAGAATGCGTGAAGAAAATAAAGTAAGCGGATGGTGCTTTAAGTAAAATTGGTTGAACAGTGAAGGATCCGATACCATGGAGCTACGTTTTGTGAAGGGTTGAGAATGAGGCTATATAAAAATTCCACGGTACACTTATTCAATGTTCCATGGGTGTTTCAGATGTTAGTATTCCATGGATTTCAAAAATCATGGGGTACTCAAGGATCCTCAAAACAATTGAAAATTTTGTGGGACATTTAAAACATTCAAAAGACCCATGGAGGAAATAAATGTAAGGAAAAGTCATGGAACGAGTGATGGAGCATTTTCACTTGTAACTCTCATTGCAATTAACCAAATCATGCAAGACTATATTTTTGGAAATATAATTACTCTAGCATCTAGAGGTATGTTCATTTGAGAGAAATAATAGTTGAATTAACAAAGAAAGTGAAAAATAATATATGTGTATACTAGGAACAAAATGGGGATTCTATAGGGGCCCCAACCCTTGAAATTCACATAACTTTTTGTATGCATATACAAAAAGGATGTTTTGTAACTAAATACATTATCAATTTATGACTATAAAATCCTCCACAAAGTTAGGGATACAATATACCATCTTTTTCATCCTAAAATCAAATTATTTTTGGTCCCGAGAGCCATAAACACATTGAAAATATCTTGCTAAACCGCAAGATATACCCTTGTCCATAAGTTCCTTGATGCTTATCCTTGGGCCTTCCAAAATCTTAATCAATTCCAAATTTTTCCTATAAGAAGAGACCCATTCAAGAATATTAATCCCTCCTATGAGATATTCCTTAGTACTCCACCGAGTAATAGTTTTGGAGGTTGAGGATGGCCTAGGTACATCAACTGGCATAAAGAAGAATGGATCAGTACACCAATCTGATTAGAAAATACTAGCTTGGATGCACCTACTGGATTAACATAAACCATTTTACATCTCTTCAATGGAGGTAGCAGAACTTCAAGAGCTTTCTCAGAAGTATATTTCACAAAGATCTTTCAATATTGATGATCCTTTGCTCTATTTCTGCTTTTATAAAGGGAAATTGAGGATATGTCCTCTTCAGATTTTTTTAAGAAACTACATGGACATAAACTAGGATTTTTCTCTCTTACAATTCCTCAGTCAAGAATGTGGGGGATATAAAAATGGAGTTCTTATTAATAGTTTTCATGCAATGGATTCAAAACTTCTTTATCTACCTAAGAACCACGTAGTCTATGGGTGAAACAATAGGTGAAATAAAATATGAAATATGGAGAAGAAGGGAGTCATTTTGATGAGCTTCCTCATCAAATCCATTCAAACTATGTGGGGATTTAGTGGTCCTACGGGCTCCGTTTGGTCTTCAATTGTGAACAACATCCTAAAAAAATCTTCACTTGAGCTAGAAAGATTGAAGATCGTGTACAAAGATTCTAAAGAAAGCTAGTTCAAATTTATTCCCAATTCCATTTCCACCATTTCTAGAAAATGGACAACACTAATTTTTTCACAAGAAAATTCACTTGTAATACTCAAAGGAAGTTGCAAATTCATAAGAAATCAATGATAATTTATAGGAGGATGAATCCTGGAGAGGTTTACATGAATTATCATATCAGGATTGAATGCAAGATCAAATTTGGATACTCACATAGATTTGGAAAAGAGGAAGGTGGAATGATTTCTGTCAAAAATTGTTCTTTTAGCTTGATTAAAGGTTTTATGCAAGGGAAACATTAAATTCAAATGAATATCCATGGTTATTTCCCAAAGAAATTCATCTAAAAAGACAAGTTTCAAATCAGTTTGAATAACAACATCAACGAACAAATGGTTTGTGAATGAGCACATGAGTGATTGTGACAAGATAAATAAGAAAAAAGGATTGGATAGTGCAAATGGGATATCTTACACATGTCCACATATTTAACCAAAAATAGAATCAGGTTGATGGCTAATATAAGAATATTTGCATTTGAAATATATTTTCCAAAGATGGAGTTCATTGTCGTGCCTTCTAGGATTTATCACATATGCTTTTAGGGTGAAACTCAAAGGAGTTCACAAAAAAAAATTATAAAAAATGAGGGTATGTCTCATATGTTAAGAGGGGGTTTCTAAGTTTTATATTTGAGAAGTTAAAAGAAAGTACTATAACTCTACATGTTTCCATTTTCTTATATGGAATACATATAAACTTTGAGTTTTCAAAGCTTGTGTGTCAAGGTGATTGCATTGTACAGCCATTGGTGAACATTAAGAAAATTTAATACATGTCCCTTGTCACAAAATTAAAAGTTTGAATTACATATTTTTGTTTATGATTATAGTGTTCTATCACGGATATTATATGTTGAAAAAATAATTAATGAGTTATAATTTTTACTGCAATTTTTTGTTTATTGCTTCGTATGTAATACACTAAATCATATTTCTAGTAAGTTGAATATTTTTGGTCACTAAATCAATATTTCTTTGTAGCATTTACTCTGTAATATTTGAGGTGGTTATAAAACCCTATTACAACCTATTGGTTAGATTATTTTTTCATCCTTTGAGTATATCTTTGGTGTATGAGAATAGGAGCAATAAGTACTTCAATATTTTCTTATATTAAGTGTTTTAAATATTGTCTTGAAAATATTTGTAGTTGTTGAGTATCAATGAATGTAAATATTTTTGTTTAAGAAATTGTTACTACTTAATCATATGTTCTTTACTTTCTAGGATAACATGTTGTCATGGTAGTTGTTGATGCTTTGTTACAAGAAATCAATCATCATTTACTCCCCCTCTTTTACAAATCAAACCTACTATACTTTTCCCCACACCATCACACTTCCATCTAAAATATCCATTTACCACCATGTTGTTCTATTTCTAAGCATCATTGAAGACACTTCTTCTCACCCATATTCCCATCAAAAGTGATGCAAGAACAACTAAACTTTTTGTCTCTAGTAACTTGTGTCTGATGCACTAAGTATATGTGACATTCTTGTGACAACTCTTGCGAGTGAATGTTATATTCATGGCCATACTTAGCTCATATTGACCCGTCATTTGACAAATCAAGAGGAATTTAGTGCAAGTTATCCTCCATCCATTCAAGTTCCCTAGTGGTTCCTCCCACCTTAGTTTAAGGCAAAACCAAAAGGAGCAAGATTATGACATCCCCTTTGTACATGCCTCTCAATCATCCCAAGATCTTGGTTATAAAGAGAATGTCAAACATATTCCCAGCTGCAAACAACATGTATAATGCAGCATTTCATCCTCTAAGCCTTCCCATTCTCTAAAATAAATTTCAGGCCTTGGGGTGTAAAATTAGGATCCACCATAATGCACATAAAGTATACAATATAATACTTATTAAATGAGAACAATATATAAACAAAGTTTCCAAAAACAAAATCCCACTAGACATGCAAAAACTATTGAATTTGAAATGCATGCATCCATGTAAAATCACCAATTTTGAAAGGACTTGGATATCTCATAAGCAAAATGGGAATTTCCCAAGTGGGACTCTTGGATCACGGGGATAGACCTCCAAAGAATTTTGGATTCCTACACTAATCACCATAATGGTAATCAAGTTTATCTATTATAATCAATTGATTATAGGAGAAAAGTGGTGAGAGAAACATGAATTGAAATGTGTGTCAGCCATTGTGTCTTATTGTTATCATTGGCGTAAAACAAATTTATGGAAAAGGATGTTGAGGTGTCATGTGATTCTCCATGAGGTGTTAGTCAAGGTCAAACATGAAGGTTGATTGGGAGTGACATGTTTTGGTGAAGTCCTATGGTGTTCTAGAGCATGGTCCGTGTGCATGGTCATAATATGTGTCTTTATAAGGTGTTATAAGGATGGTATGATGTTAATAAATTTCCAATAATTATGTAATAGGTGTTCAAGTGTCTGCATTGAGTCATCATGGTCAATTCATGGGTTGTATATCTTGAGTCAAGTCATTCTAGGCCTATTACTAAACTTAGATCAATAAGTATGAGATAGAGATAGGAGTTTTGGAGTAGATCGATATATTTTAAGCATTTTCATATCATGGTGACATGTTATATATAGTTTATGATGATTTTCATGTCAGTTCTTATAGTTATGATGATGTTTCATGGTCCTTGGGAAGAAAGAAGGTGAAGACAAGCTAAGTAAGCACAAGTAAATCACTACGGATAGAGAGTTTCATGTATATATAAGTATGGATGAGGCTTGGGTAAGTTATATGATGTTTTCATGATGCTTCATTCAAAGTTTCAGGTTAGTATGATGATATTTTCTCAAGATATAAGGATTTTTCCAAAGCTGGTTTTCAAGAGTGTGTTTTAGAGCCAAGAGTTGACCTTATGATGCTTGTTGTAGACTGTGTGCTTTATATGGGGACCTAAGATATTTTTCAGAGATAATTATTTCATCTATGAATATTTTCCAAGAATAATGAGGTAGTTTGATTGTCACATTTTTATGAACGATCGTTAAGAAGGTAAACATGTTTGAAACCCTCCCAAAACCTTAGGTTGAAAGAGACTTGGAGAAAAATGTTTGTCCTGATATAGAATTTATTTTTTTGCTAAAATTGATGATTTTATGTTTTATATGATTCCTCCAGATATCTCTAGGTATGATTTACACTTTTTATAGTATGTGGGCCCCACTCAAAAATGCTTGTTTCTGGAAAGTTTCAATTTGTGAAAAACAAAATTCCCATTGAATGTATTGAGTAATTTACCACTTATTGAAGCATGGGAGTTTCAATACATGTCTATGATTATTTTAGATCATTTTTAGGTTTTAAAATGCAAGTATGCCCTATTTATGAAGGTTGGTTTTTAGGCAATTTTAGTGCAGTTTTGAGCAGTATATTGTAAAAGCATTTTTGGAGGATCTACCAATGAATTTATGACTTGGTTTTAGATTTTCATTATCTTGGTTCCAATATATTTCCAATTATATATCACATTTTATTTTTGTTAAGGTATGAGGAAGTTATGACCTGTTCTTTGAATGTCAATCTTGAGGGTGTTTAGCTAAGCATGGTTCTGAGAGGCTTCGTGAGGTTTTTTCATTGTTCTGAGATGTTTAATGTTTTTTGGAGGTTTTTGAGTTCTTATATAACATTTATAATTGTGTTCCATTATTTTTGACCTTAGAAGTAACTTTGAAGGTGTTTTGAGCTTGATTCCTCAAGACTAGTTCTTGAGTCTTGTTTGGCATATTGGAGGAGTTTCAAATATTGTCTTAGTTGGAGGCCTTCCACTATGAATTGGAAGATAAAGTGAGTTGTTATAGAAATTAGACTCAGATATATTTCCATTGATATATTTTTTTGTCTTGATGAGGTGTTTTGATAGGTGAACCAACTCTATTTTGAAGACCTAGTTTTGGGGTCTTAAATCCATTTTGGAGCAATTGTAGAGTTTGAGATGTTTGGAGGTATTCCACTATGATTTGGATGAAAATGTGTGTTTTTACAGAAAGAGAACTCAAAAAAATTCCATTTATATATTATTGTATGTATTATGATGTGTTTTTTATGTGATGTTGGTCATTCTTCATAACTGAATTTTTGGCATTGAAGACCTAGTGGGGTTTGCTTGCTTCTTGGCATACTTCATGATGTTTGGAGTTGATGTAGAGGTTCTTGGGATTTTTGATAGTTTTTGGATTACTTCCCTATGTTTTTAATTCTTTTTAGACTTGAAAAAAAAACTTAAGACCTTGGAGGTGCTTGAACATTCGCTAGAGTTTGGAGTACTTTTTCTTGTGCTTGTTTGTGTATCTTGGAGCTTGTCGGTGTTGTCTTGACCCCTGTAATCTTACTTGGGTCATTATATGTGTTTTATATGATGTTATTGTTATATTTTTGAGTTGGAGTGACTAACCTGAATGATCATGGCTGACCTAGGGTGTTGTGAGCTTGAGTTATGTATATAATCAAGTGTAATGGTTCATTTTGAACTCGTTGTGAGAGTTGAGATAAGGAAGAAAAGTGTGACATAGAGGGGATTGAATAAGAGTGTTAAGGGGTCATGGATAGAGATTATAAGAGGAATGAATACCTGATAAATATATAGGATCATATGTGTAAGGGAATTTGGCATACTTATCCCATGAAGAAGAAGACTTGAGTGAGTTTGGAGAGAGCTTATTTGGATGAGTTTTGGTGTGTTTAGAGCTGAATTTGGATCAAAATAAATTGTGTGAGTAGCCTACTATATGTGATAATTCATTTTTAAAATCTCTTATGATGTTTAATATTCATAGGAATCCTTTTTTTGTAATATCAGCACATTTTTAGGGGTTGGTGCTCCTTGTGGGGTTGGTGCCTCACTAAACAAATCTAGAAGGATGTGTAATATTCTTGCAAGTCCTTGATTTGTGTAATATAAGCTAAGGTTTTAGTGGGTTTTATTCCCTTGAGATTTTCCCACTTATATCTGGTGTCATGTGTTTTCTCTTTTGATTCTTGCACTTGTGATTGTTTAATACACACCTAATAAGCTCATATGGTTCATGGATGATTAGATGAATGGTTTGAATGATGCATGTATGTTATGGAAAATGAAATGAAATTTTTTTAGGAATAATTCACCCCCTCACTTCATTTTTCTTCCAATAATTGGTATCAAATATGGTCCTTGAGAATCAAGATTGAAAACTTGAATGAGATCTTCTTGAAGCACAAGTAACGGGTAAATATTTTGATGTTAAAGTAGCCCTAAGAAAGAAGTATGATGTTACAGAGTCCTTGATTCATGGTTTACAATATCAGATCAATTGCACAAAGATAGAGCATGGTCAAGACATCAAATATCTAGAATCACAAGTTGAGAGAGTGACTAAATCCCTAAAGGACAAAGAAGAAGCTTGTTCCAGGTATGAAGAAAAGTTGAAAGCTCTAGAATATGATATAAAATATGCATCTAGCATGTTGAATATGTATGAGAGGTTAGAAAAGAGTTCTGAATACCTTGATGGGATCTTGGAGATTCAAATATCTTGTAGTGATAAGACATACCTAGGTTTTAAAGTAAATTAAGAGGAGAATGATGAAGAAGATGGACCAAGCACTCAATTAGACATGAAGGTGACCAATAATGTTGGTTCAAGAAGGTCTAACCCTATTAGATAACTTAATGCAATGAGGTATGGCTCTTCATTTAGTGAATATTTCTATTCATGTATTGATTTTAGTCATAAATATATAGATTGCAAAATAAGATCTTATAGGAATGGTCTAAGTATTTTCAAAGGTGAATGTTACTCATGTTGTGAGTATGGTCATAAAGCTAAGGAATGTGGTTAGAATCTAAGTGTATATGAGTCAAGAGGAAAGAAGAATGGTATTGTGTGCTACAATTTCCACAAATAGGGTCACATTGCAAGAAATTTCTATTAAGGTGAAACTTCTAGGTTCAACAACGAGGTTTCAAGCTCAAAATGGAAGATTATTCAAGAGGAAAATCAGTCCCATGAATGATTCTAAAACTGTCATGTCAGATCCTAAGGTTAAGAAGATGGTTGATCAAGAAAATGAGGTCAAGAGAACTGATTCTCAGTCTAATATGTAGAGTATGAGGGTTGAAGATTCAAGGCATGATAAAAATGATGCTTCAAAGCCGAGGTTCTCACCAGAAGAGCTAAACCAAAGAATTTTTTCAAAGAGGGTCCTAGCTATATCAATATGGAAGACAAGTTCATTAATCCCAAATAAAATCAAGGAGGTATGTTTACATTGGTTGAAGAATCAAGGTCTAAGGAAATTCATATGTTCCTGACAACTATCCATCCTCCTGTACATAAAAACTTGAGAAAACGTGTATTTGGGATACCTCAAGAGTTATAAGGTATGAGCTCTGATCTATTCCTGAGATTTTTAGTCATGAGTCTTTGTTGATTGTTAATATGTCTAAGTTTGTTAGCATGATTAAAGTTTGTGTGTATGTCTGATCTATCAAGGTATGTTCTTGTTGTTTGTATTAGCTCCATGTAAATATTTCACAAATTTTAGTGTGATCTTTCCATCAACATAAGTTAAGTATTCTTGCTCAAGGTGTTCTTTCTTTCTATACTTGAAATTTTGTCTCAATATGTGGAGTCCAATATTGGGTGATTGTTAAGTTATGTCTAGAGTTGAATAAAATATGCTTTGGACTAAGTATGAGGTCAAGGATGTTTGAGGGTTTATTGAGTTTCTTAAAAATTTGGAAAAACTATGGAAAGGTAGCTTAATGTCATGTCCTTGCATAATTTTTTAAAGTTTGTTCTCTATCAAGTCCATTATGTCTTGGTATTACTAGTTTGTCAAGTATCTATTTTTTAGATATGAAGTACTATCAAACCTTCAAGTATGTTGACAAAGATGAAGGTATTTTGGTCATTTATCAGGTGTTTGAATTTGTGACTATACATCCTAAAGGGAGTGATCATGACAGAGGTCAAGAATTCACCTCTTGAGTTAAAGACATGTTGTAAGAGTGTAAAAGGTATATGGAAGTAATCAAGAAGATATGGTTTCATTAGAAGTATGAAATTGGTGTCTTAAATGCTTTTAAATTCAGATAAAGTTATGAAATATTGAATTGGTTTTATAAAAGTGAATCCATGTGTGTTATATAAAGAATTCTTGAAAATCCTACATCCACATGAGCATGTGAAAAGGATTTGTATCTTCAAAGTGATATGTATCCTTGAGCAAGTAAGATTCCAAATGGTTGTATCTCATTCCTTCACAAGTGTTCCAAAGATGTGTGTTTGATTCAAAGTTAAATTAAACTCTGAATGTAAGAGGTTAAGGTAAATTTCATGAAGTGGGTGGATTGTTCTAAGAAGATCTGTAGGTTGCTAAACACACATCCTTGAGATGCTCTCTATAAATGAAGATTTGAAGTTCCTATATTTTTTGAACATGTACAAAAAATGTCAAGAATTCTGTAAGTGTGTAGCTTCGGTGGAAGTATATCCATGAAATGAAGATGTTTTGATCTATGAATAAGTCTTGGTGCTAAGGTATGTGTGAATTTGTACTAATATTATTGAAGCATTAAAATATGGTCTTGAGAATGCGAGTTTGATTTTTAAGGTCCATAAGTTTGAAACAATGCTCTTGAGTGTGAATCATAACAAGGAGAGAAACTCTAGGTATGTGTGAGTTTGAATATTACCATGAGAAGGTCTGATTCATTTTTTGAGGAGTATCAAGTGTGTGTGTTCTAAGCAAGATAAGTAGAGTATCCTAATTCATTTTCTCAAATACATGTTAGAAATGTATTTGGTGTAACTCTGCATTATAAAGGTTGTCTTAAGACTATAACAAATGATGGATTTCCTAGAGGTCTAAGATAGTAATGTTAAGCATGATAAGTTGAAATCATGGAGTGTGAATTTCAAGATCTAAAAGAGATTGTATAAGGATTGTGGTGAGGTAATAAATATAAAGGCAAGGCATCATGTTGAAAGTTTCTCATGTGTTGGAAATGCTCAAGGTAAGACTAAGGTTGAATTGAAATGAAAGAGTGATAAAAGGTATGTGTAGGTATAGAGGTTTTGTTACTATGTGACTTGGTTTGTGATCCTCATAAGATTTGAAGAAAGGTTTGTATGGTATTGGTATGCAGTATATAGATTGAGTACTCTTGAATTATTGAAGGTATACTCTATAAAGATGTTGACCCTAAAAGGCATGCTCAGTAATGAACAGGTGTTGAATGTCAAACTCATAACTAGCATAAATGTAAAAAATTTGGTGAGCTCCATAGATGTATGTGGACATGTTAATTATGTCTTATACCATCATACATGTGCTAAGGAGTATCTAGTATGATCACACATCATGGAATATGTATGGAAATGATTTATCAAGACAGTAATGTTCATGTGAACACTTAGAACTTGAAGATTGCATCATCTCTGTGTGGAGATTGAGGTAAAGCATTGACATGGTTTTACAATTTCATTGACCTAATTTTAAGGTGATGACAAGGTCTCAAATGTGTTTACCTATTAAATACATGAGCTAATTACTGTAGGGAGTTCGAAAACATGATTTTGGGTATACATATTGTGTCATTCCTTGAAAAGTAAAGTATTTCTTGATGTTGAGAAAGTTTGTCTTTGTAAGAAAAAAATCTCTACTATACTGGTACTATTACAATATAGTCATGATGATCATAATGTTTCTAATGGTGCATGTGGTTAAAGGGGATCATGAATGTTCTCTATCCTGGAAGGTGAACTAGGAATGTTGCAGGGACTTATGTTGTTATTCATTTTTCATCTTGGCAAAGTAGTGTAGGTGGTTATTATGCACTAAAATGGTGGGATACATGTCTGATAAGTCTTCTTAGAGTAGGGGAGTTGATATTCATGTTAAAAATACTAGTATAGAAGAACTATTGTGTTTTTGCTAGCACAATTACAGGGAGTTAGCTATATGACTAAACAAGTTGGTTTGCATACTAACAAGGCTAAGAACACTGAAGAAATGATTTAGGATTGTGATATTCATGATGATTCATCTTCTTGGCATATTGTCAAGGTATGTGTCCTAATGTTTTCTTGGACTATGAGTATATGATTATATGAGATTAGGGGGAGCCATAAGTTGGATTTTCACATGCTTGATATGATTTTATTGCTTGAAACAATTTAGCAATGTTGGACTAAAAATGTGTTTTAGGGACAGAGTAGTTCTAAAGGTGTTCATGATAGTGCTTAAAGGAAAAACTATGTTCTTGGCATGCTAGAGAACTAGAATGATAAAAATAGGTATGAATGCAAAATTTGGAGAGTATACACTCGGGGGATCATTTATTACTTTGTTGGTTGAAATCAAAGAAGAGAAAATACAGTCTAAGGGGGAGTCATTTGGGCAAGTAAGTTTTTCATTTGCATTGTTTCCGTTATGTGTTGTAATTTTTCATGTTGAGTTTTCATTGTATCCTTTTTCATAGATGTCAAAGTGGGATATTTTCATCAAAAACATGCAAAATAGGTCATGTAAGTGTTTGGTTTTGTTAGATGTCATTAATGTTTCGAAAGGGGGATGCCATAAATGAAAAAGGGGGTATTATTAGCCATTTGTCTTAGTTTTTTCATTTATGTCAAATCCATTAATGGAAAATGATGTTTAGGTGTCATGTGAGTCTCCGTGAGGTGTTATTTAAGGTCAAACATGAAGGTTGACTAGTAGTGACCTATTTTGGTGAAGTGTGCATGGTCATAGTATGATTCCTCATAATGAGGTATAAGGATGGCATGAGGTAAATCAAGGTCAAATAATTATGTAAGAGGTGTCTAAGTGTCTACATTGATTTTTCATGGTCAACTCATGGGTTGTATAGCTTGATTCGGGTCATTCTAGGCCTATACCTAGACCTAAATCAAGCAGTATGAGACAAAGGTATGAGTTATGGAGAAAATAAGTCTTTTTTAAGAATTTTCATAGGATGGTGACATGTTATATCATGTGTATGATGATTTTTAGGTCAGTTATCAGAGGCATGATGATGTTTCATGGTCATTGGGAAGTAAGAAGGTGAAGAAAAGCTAAGTAAGCATAGGTAAGTCACTTTGGCTAGAGATTTTTAGGTATATTTCAAAATAGATGAGGATTGGTTAAGTTATAGGATGTTTTCATGATTATTCATGCCAAGTTTCAGGTCATTATGATGAGATTTTCTCAAGATATGAGGATTTTACCAAAACCGGGTTTTTGAGAGTGTGTTTTAGAGCCAAAAGTTGACCTTCTGATGCTCATTGTGGACTGTTTTCTTTGAATGGTGACCTGAGATATTTGGAATATCTAATTAGGTTATCCAAAATATTTTTCAAAAATAATTAGGTTGTTTTATTATCACATTTTTATGAACGATTGTTAAGAAGGTAAATAGGTTTGAAACCCTCCCAAAACCATAGGTTGAAAGTGACTTCAAGGAAAATGCTTGTAATGATCCATAATTAATTGCTTTGGTAAAATTTATGATTTTATGTTGTAGAGGACTTGTCTAGATATCTACATGTGTGATTTATATTTTTGGCGGTATGTGGGCTCCACTCAAAAATTCTTGTTTATGGAATGTTTCAGTTTGTGCAAAATTTTACCATTAAACCTATTGACTAATTTACCATTTATGGAATAATGGTATTTTTACTACATTTCTATGATTATTTCAGATCATGGTTGAGGTGCTAAAATTAAAATTATTCCCTATTTATGAAGACGGGTTTTTATGTAGTTTCAGGGCAATTTTGAGAAGTCTATGGTCAAAGACGTTTTGGAAGATCTACACGTGAATTTAAGACTTGGTTTGAATTTTTTCATGATTTTTTTCTAATATATTTCCAATGATATATCACACTTGATTTTTTCAGAGGTATGGGGAAGTTATGACCTTTTCTTTTAAGGTCAATCTTGAGAGTGTTTGGTTAAGTATGGTTCTAAGAGGCTTCACGAGGTTTGTTGATTGTTCTAAGTTGGTCCAAGATTTTTTGAGGATTTTGAGTGATTAAAAATAAATTCTAAGTGTTTTACATGATTTTTTTGAGCTTTTAATAAACTTTGAAGCTATTTTGAGATCGATTCCTCAATCTTGGTTCTTGAGTCTGTTTGGCATATTGGAGCAATTTTAGAGATTGGCTTGGTTGGAGGCCTTCCACTATGATTTGGAAGATAAAGTGAGTTGTTAAATAAAGTAGAATTAGAAATATTTCCATTGATATTTTTTTTTCTTGATGAGATGTTTTGATAGGTGCACCAGCTTTGTTTTTTTAATACCTAGTTTTGGGTCTTGAAGCTAGTTTGGAGCAATTGTAGAGTTTGAGTTGTTTGGAGGTCTTCCACTATGAGTTGGATGAAAATGTGAGTTCTTACAGAAGAGGAATAAAAAAATTCTATTTATATATTAATTTATTCATGAATTTGATTTTTCTATGTGAATTTGGTCGTTCTTTAGGATCTGAATTTCGTGCATTGATCAAGACCTATTGGGGTTTTCTTGCTTCTTGCATACTTAATGATGTTTGGAGTTAAATAAGAGATTCTTGGGATTGATGAAGGTTTTGGAGGACTTCTCTATGTTGTGTGATTCTTCTTAAGCCATGAAAAAAATTAATACCTTAGAGGTGCTTGATCATTCGCTAGAGCTTGAAGTGCTTGTTTTGTGCTTACTTGTGTATCTTAGATCTTGTTGGTGTTGTCTTGACCCTGTCAACCTAATTGGGTCATTAGAGTTGTTTTATATGATATTATTGTTATTTTTTTAGTTTTGGTGACTGATCTTCTTGATCATGTCCAACCTATGGGTGTTATGAGCTTGATTTTGGGCATATAAGCAAGTGTAATGGTTCATTTTGAACTAGTTTTGAGAGTCGAGATAAAGAAGAAAATTTTGGCCTATAGGGGATTGAATAAGAGTTTTAAGGGGTTATGGATAGATATTAGAAGAGGAAAGAAGACCTAAGAAATATAGAGGATCAGATGTGCAAGGTAAATTTACATATTCATCCCATGAACAAGAAGACTTGAGCAAGTAAGGAGAGAACTTGTTTGGATAAGGATTTAGTGTGTTTGAAGTCGTATTTGGATCAAAATAATTTGTGTGAGTAGGCTATTATATATGATCATTCATTTTTCAAATCTCTTATGATTTCTTGATTTAATAAAAATATATTTTATTAAACTCGTATTATATAGTAACTAATGTAAGCTATTATATTCATCTACTATGTATAATACAACACAAGCGAACTAAGATTTAAAATAAGAAACCCTAAGAAAAGAAGAAGGAGAGAGAACTTAGATGATTTATTCTTGACCTAGAACCAATATGGACTAGGAAATGTGATGAACATATTAGTCGAGTGTTGTTACTTCTCGCAATAAATTCAAGAATGTAGGAGTGAAGCCAAACACAGTGTCCACGGTAGGGCAAGAGCACTTGGGCGTTGGATACCTCTTACCGGGAACTTGTGACTACACAAATGCTCATAACCTAATTTTTATAGTGTTGCAATATCTTTGTTTTTTTCTTCATGTGATGTAATTGTTATCCAAATCCACCCCTGTGGTTGATTTGATAACATACATCGAATTCTCGAGTCCCGTGAAAATGGATGGATTCAGTGGCAAAATCATGTTTCTAGGGTCCCCTCAGAAATTTTTCTAACTCTCCTGTCCAGGTTGAAAAGAGCAAGCTCTAAGAAAATGTGAAAAGTTACAGAAAAAATAAGCTTGGGCCAGAAAAATTGTGAAAATTGGCTAAGTCCTTGTCCTAGGAACAGTTGGGACATTCGGGACACCAAGGCGCGGTTCAGCCGAAATGCCTCCAGGCGCCCGAAGCACTGGGACAAGTGGAACAAATGTACGCGAAGGGCGCGAACCGGCCGGTTCGGCCGAAAAGGAAAATTTTAGCACAGGGACAATCGGGCCATCGGGACGCGAGGGACGCGGAAGGCCGGTTCGGCCGAAGGAGAAGAAAATCAACTAACTGCTCGGGACATTTGGGCCTTGAGGACGCGAACCACCCGGATCGGCCGAAATGGAGAACTTTCGTACTAAGCAGTTGGGACATCTGGGCCGCGAGGATCGCGAAGGACGTGAAAAGGCGAAGCGGCTGAGAGCAAAGGAAGCCATTTCGGGTGGTTCAGAAGAATTTTTCCCAGAAAGACTAGGACATTTGGGACAAATGGACGTGAAGGATGTGAACCGGCCGGTTCGGCCAAAACAGGAAACTTCAGCACAAGGACAAGTGGGACAAAGGGACGCGCAGGACGCGGAAAGCCGGAGGAGCCAAAAGCCAATCGATCATACCACGTGTCACGGGTAGAAAAGGGACATGGAATCCCATTTCGGGTGGATCAGGAAGTTTTTGTCCCACGCAGCACTGGGACATTCGGGACAAATGGACGCGAAGGGCGCGAAGAGCCGGCAGACCCACGGACCAACCAAATCATGACACGTGTCACAAGGAGGAAAGTCCAAAAGTCAAAGGGCGAGGTTTCAAGCACTGACCCGAGCCAATAAAAGGAGGACATGTGTCCAATGAAGCAGAGAAGGAGAGAGAATCATGCGACCAATCAATGCATGCCACGTGTCATCCAGGTGGCAGAGCGCGGGAAGAAATTTCAAAACGCATTTTCACCTGTTTTGTGCCCTAAATCTTCAGATCGACATATCTTTCGATCCAGAGCTCGATTTGCACGTTCTTTATATCAACGGAAAGCTTATGAAATTCTCTACATGATTCTAGGGTTAATCTCGAGTTTTGGTGTAGTCTAGAGAGAGAAAATTGAGAAACGGCTCTGACGCGTGTTCATGGCCAGAAGTGACATTCCAGCGACTAGATTTAATGCAGAATGGGTCGCATTCTCCTAAAATCCAATCAAAATGATAGGGTATGGGTTTGTAAGGTCCCCCCATGCCATTTTAATGCATCTACAGTCAAGGAGGGATGGGCTCCCATGTTTTGTACATTTTCTGTCCCCTGGGCTCGACCCATGCAATGTAAAAGCCAGATTTGGCTCATTTCGAGGGGGGAACATTTCTTTGGATAGCAAGCTTCTTCTTTCACCTGTAACAAGTGATTTTTGCAAGTATCAGACCTCTTCTAAAATTGTAATAGGTTTTCTACCTTTTTGATGTTGTAATACAAGGATTTTGACAAAGGGAAATGACAATACAGCCCCGTGATCGGGCCACCCTTTGTTTGTGTTGTTTGTTTCATTTCGCACTTCCGATTACATCTTATCAGCTTGTGCATGATGTTTTATGTTGCATTTTATGATCTGTGTCTATCTACGTAAAAAGAAGTGTTCACCACTCCTCCTTTGGTGTATCACCTGTTAGTTTAGTTTCATTTTTTTCACTTTCTATCTCTGTCTCCTTGGATTTTAGAGTAGGATTAGGTTTCAAACCTCTGTAGTTTTGTAAAAATATAGATCTAGATCAGAGGAGTTTGAGGAACCAGCCTCTAATCTGGAGATTCCTCTCTCAGTTTCACAAGTCCCCACACTTGGAGAGAGGTTTCCATGTTGTGCAATCACACTGGATGCTAGAGTGATCAACCTAGAAGCCTGATCTGCATCCAGGGGTGCTGTGAGTCTGCAACAACAGTTTTGGCATGCCCGGTGGGACCAGAGGTCTCATTTTTATTGCAGCAAAGTTGATATGCATCTGCTGCAGTTTTCTTGCTTATAAGAGCTATTATTTGCATATCTGCGACTCCCAGGGAAAGAATCAACTGGTTTCAGTAGTGCAGGCCTGAAAACTCATGAGAAGAATCACCACAAGGTCAAGAGTTGGAGAAGAAGAAGTGTTGTTTGAATACCTGCAGTTATCTCCAAGAAGAAGGCAAAGAGGAAGGAGGATTCAAAGGTCTCCATCTCCACCAAATAGAACTCTCTCAACTCCTCCACCTGACAGGCCTTTCATTCAGTCAACAAGGGTTTTAAGACCAATCAGAATGGCTCAGAACAACCCCTACGTCAACTTCACAGGTAGCAGCCCACTTGCTCTCAATGCACAACATCCAGCCTCCTATCAGCAGCCTTGAAAAACATTCCCTACTTCACCGAGAAAATCGACTACTCCAGTGATCATGTTAAAGATATTGCTAACCTTTGTGCAATCCATGAAATCAATGAAATGCAAGTGGCATGCTCAAGTTATCGCATCTTCATTCAAGGGTAAAGCATTGCAATGGTTTAGGAGCCTTGAGCTGGTTCTATCACAAACTGAATCACTGTATTGCACTTCACGAGCAATTTAGAGAGAAGGGAGACAACTTGTCTCTTTTGGAGCAGTGACAACTATCAAGAGAGCCCCCAACGAGCAACTTGACTGACTTCAACTTCAGATTTCAAAGGTCTTGGGATAGGATTCCAATGGGCAATCAGGCCAACAGCAGAAGGTGCTTTTCTATATTACCTTAAAGCTTTGAATTCTGATATTTCTATGTTAATTCAATCTATGGGAGGCACAACCTTACCTGCTGCTTATAGCATTGCCATTAGAGCCGAAAACTATCTTATTCAAGCTGGTAAACTGGCTCCTAGGCCTCCCATGCCCTTGTATCCAAACTTAGAAAATCCAAGCACTAGTCAAGCACCCACTTTGGCTCCTGTTCCCACCCCTAGAAATCAAAGTTCAAGTGAAACTTCTACTTCATCCTCTAGTGCTTCAAATGAACTCCAAGAGGTCATGAAACAATTGCAAAATTTGGGAAATGAGCTGGTTACTATCAAAAGACAACAAGCCCAAGGTTTCAGACCTTCTTATCAACCCCAAGCTCAACCTAATAGGCAGCCATACCAACCACAAAGACCACCTAATCCAGCTGCAAATATGAATCAAAATCAAAGCCAAGTAAGGCCTTCTACCAATAGACCATTCCAGCCCTATAATCCAAATGCCATATCTGCCTCTAAGGCATTAGTGCCAACACAGAACAACATTGCTCAGGAATATGATTGGTGCTTTCCATGCAACGAGCCTCATAACCAATCCATGTGCTTCAATGGTGCTCTCAATCAAGCATTGATGGTGACAACTACTGGTGTGGAGGGTGAGGGCAGTCAAGGAAATAGCCAACAACTTGAAATATTCCAACAAAGAATCAGCCCCAAATGACACCACATTTGGTGAACCGGCAAGCGTAAGATTTCTGTGGCATGAATCAGGTAGTTTCT
Organism: Taxus wallichiana var. yunnanensis; assembly: GCA_018340775.1. Classification (NCBI taxonomy): domain Eukaryota; kingdom Viridiplantae; phylum Streptophyta; class Pinopsida; order Cupressales; family Taxaceae; genus Taxus; species Taxus wallichiana. The sequence continues at coordinate 412,907,182 of CM031238.1, read as the reverse complement.
CAAGGTGTTGCAGCCAACACAAGGTCAAAGAGGAGGAATCTGGGTGAAGAACAGCCATTAGCCCCAGCCAATCCACAACCTTCCACGGCTCCACAAATGATTGGCAAGCAAAGTCCAGTTTCAAATACACAAGGGCAGCCAAGAACAGCCCCTAGGCCAACTCAAATGCCAGCTGTTGCTGCCCACGTGCAAGGAGTAAATGTGCAAACCAAGGGACAACAAAAGGATACTTCATCCCCGTTCAGTATCATTGAACAGATGAAGAAGACTAACATCAATATATCAATGTGGGAATCCCTATCCATCCCAGGACAAAGAGATTTGCTACAAGCTGCCATGAAGGACTGGTCAACTTCGAACCAACAGGTCCAAATGCAAGAGAAGGTACTCACAAATGCTGCCCAGCCTGAAGGAAATCATGGAAGACAACAAGGTAAAATGTCGAAGCCCCCTCCTTTCTATGTTTCATTAATCATTGGGGATAAACTAGTACACAATTACATGATTGATTCTGGGGCAAGTAGCTCAGTGATGCCCAAGCAAATAGCTGATCAGCTGGGTCTCCAATATGAAGTAATATCTAAAGGGGTAGTGCAATTGGATGGGACAACAGTAGAAACCGTGGGAGTAATTAAAGGTTTGAATCTTACCTTGCATACATGCCCCAACGTTACCGTTTTACAAGATGTGTCGGTGATAGATTTGCCACCACTCTTTGCCCTATGTTTATCAAGGGATTTCATAGCCAAAATTGAGGCTACTTATCTTGCTGATTGGTCACACATGTTGTTCAGAACAAGATATGGTACTAAGGTCACAATCAGATCCAAACCAATTGCAAACTTTCATATTGAGCCTCATACTCCAAGCCAAATCAATGCCAACTGTTCAGCATTTGATCAAGAAGATTATCCAAACACAGATGAAGCCGACACCAAAGTTGGAAGCATTCCAGATTTGACTCTTGATGAATGGGCAAGCAAGATACATGCTTTTGATCCCTACCAAGAAGTAGAAGAATCTGAACTAGGAGTCTATTGCATACATGAAGAAAACCAGCCTATTCCTAGCATCACCAAACCAAACCATAAGGATGACAATGAGGTATGGAAATTATTTTTCGATGGATCAAGGAGTAGGCAAGGTGCAGGAGGAGGAGCTATGCTTGTTTCACCTCAAGGCATCAAATATTATTCAGCTTTTCGTTTCCAGTTTTCTTGTTCAAACAACACAGCTGAATATGAGGCCTTGATTCATGGACTTCATTGGGCTGGGAAAAGGGGCATAAATAACTTGCAGGTGTTCGGGGATAGTGAGCTGATCATCAATCAAGTCAGGGGACAACATGCTACAAAGAATGACTTGCTGAAGAACTACAAGAATAGGGTATGGGACCTCATTGAGGATTTCAAAGCTTTCAACATCGTGTCCATACCTAGGAAGAAGAATGAAGCCGCTGACAGACTGGCAGCAATTGGGGCTGCATTTGATGTTGTGGAAAGTATCAAAAGTGAGAAATCTCAGCCTCATATCAAATTGGTCAGAGACCAGCTGTTCCGACAAACAATACAAGTTGGCAAGTCTTCGAGAATGATCAAGAAATTGTCAATTTCCTACAAGAAGAAGCTGAGTTCTCTACTGTCAGAATCAAGACAAGCTGCATCAAAGATGGGTGACCAAGTGGTGCAGCTGAGAACCAACAAGTTACCAAAAGGCCTCATAACCTTGGAGTCAATCTTCAACCCGAATGATCAGTTCCTGGAAGGAGAAAGTGAACATTCAAGTAAAGGGTGAAGATTCAGAGCCTATTTTAGTGGGAGAAAGCAAAACATTGCAGATTGGCAAAGTAAGTACCTCACAAGAGAAATCTGATTTTGTTCAGCTTTGTCAAGAATTCCTAGATGTTTTTGCTTGGACTTACAAAGATCTGAGAGGTTTCAACCCAGAGTTGGCACAACATACTATTGAGCTGGATCCGAATCCAAGCCTGTCAGGCAAAAGCAAAGGCCAGTGAATCCCCATATTGAACCTCTAATGAGAAAAGAGTTAAGCAAGCTTATTGAGGCCAGTATCATCTTCCCCATCAAACACTCAAGCTGGGTCGCCAACTTAGTCCCAGTCAGAAAGAAAAATGGAGAGATCAGGTTGTGTGTCGACTTCAGAGATTTGAATAGAGCCTCTCTCAAGGATCATTATCCACTCCCTTCCATGGAGCAGATATTGCAGGTGGTGGCTGGTTCAGAAAGGTTTTCACTACTTGATGGCTACTCAGGCTATAATCAGATTATGGTGAAGGGAGAAGACCAATTCAAGACAGCCTTCACAACTAAATGGGGCACATATGCTTACAAGAAGATGCCATTTGGGCTGTCCAACACTGGTGCTACCTTTCAAAGGGCAATGGACATGGCATTCAAGGGGTTAATCAATAAAATAGTTTTGATATATCTTGATGATATCACTGTCTTCTCAAAGAATGCAGCAGACCATCTCTTTCACCTCAGGCAAGTGTTTCAGAGGTGTAGAAAGTTCGGAGTGTCTTTGAATCCCAAGAAGTGCATCTTTCTTGCACACGAAGGAAAGCTCCTTGGCCATATTGTCTCGAAAGAGGGACTGGCAATTGATCCAGAGAGGGTTGAAGCCATAAGAGCACTACCATTGCCAAGTCACAAGAAGGCTCTTCAAAGCTTCTTGGGAAGGATCAATTTTGTCCGCAGGTTTATCCCAGATTTTGCAGCCCTTGTCAAGCCCATCACCAAAATGTTAAAGAAGAGCATGGCTTTTAAGTGGACAGCAGAAGGCAAGGAGAGTTTTGAAGCAATCAAAGAAGCTATCTCTCAGGCACCAACTCTCATCAACCCAGACTTCTCCAAGGATTTCATCCTCTATGCATTTGGAGGTGATGACACTATTTCTGCCATTCTAGTACAGCAGAACAAAGATAATGATGAGCAGCCGATTGCCTTTTTCAGCCAGAGCCTAGATGACTATGAGGTGAGGTACTCTTTTATTGAGAAGCATGTGCTTGCAGTAATCAGAAGCTTGAAAAAATTCAAGCATTTAATCTCAAACAACAAGGTCCAGTTGCTGGTCTCACATGCCGGAGTTAAGGACTTCCTCCTCAACAAGGATTTGAATGAGAAAAGGGCAGGTTGGATCACCCGTGTCATGGAATATGACATTAATATCAAGATCACCAAGCTGGTAAGAGGGAAAGGGCTGTGTGAGCAGCTGGTTTTGGGGAAGCAAAAAGAAGTATGCAACAAAGAAGAAACTGTTTTGACAGTCCAGGACAGCCATGAGCCAAGTGGCAATCATGAAGAAGACAATGCTTCCCCCACTCCTTGCTGGACCCAAGATATTATGCACTTCCTAGGCACAGGCCTATGCCCTCCAGAGATGAACAAGACCCAAAGGAGACACTTCAGGTTGCAGGCTGTTCCATATGCCATTGTTGATGGAGTTTTGTTCAAGAGAGATGTGAATGGAGTGCTGCTGAGATGCATTAGCACAGGTCAGATTCAAAAGGTGTTGGAAGAGTTTCATGGTGGACCAGCTGGTGGCCATTTTGCACCAAGAGTGACAGCTCTAAAAATCATGAAGGCTGGTTATTATTGGCCTAAAATCTTCAGTGATTGCTATGCATGGATCAAGAGGTGTAAGAATTGTGCATTCTTCACAGGAAAAGAGAGACTTTCTGCCCTTCCATTGCATCCAATCTCAGTTGACCAGCCATTCATGCAATGGGGTTTGACTTCATCGAGTCATTAATCCCAATTCAAGCCAAGGGCACAAATGGATTTTGATAACCACAGACTACTTCACCAAATGGACAAGGCGAGAGCACTCAAAGAGGCAAATGAGTCTAAAGATCTTAGACTTTTATGAGGGGATAACAACCAATTCGGTGTACCTGCTACAATAATCTCCGATAATGCATTAGCATTCATCGATCTAGGGTGACCGAGTGGGCTGTCAAGAACGGTATTTACCTAAGCACTTCATCGAACTATTACCCTCAGGGTAATGGCCAGGCCGAGTCTACAAACAAGAATTTGTTGAGGATCATTAGGAGGACTCTTGATGAGAATCAGAGGTCTTGGCATACCAAGCTGAAATCAGCCTTATGGGCTGATAGGATCACTCCCAAAAGATCCACAGGTAACTCTCCATTCAGGCTTGTCTATGGAAGAGAGGCAATCTTGCCCATGTCACTTGAGTTGCCAACATTGGAACTCATGAAGCAGCTGGAGTTGCTGGAATTTGAGCCCATGGAGGTGAGGTATGCAGAGTTGATGGAGCTGCAAGAGATCAGAAATCAGGCATCCCAAGCAATGGAAAAGGATCAAGCTTTGATCAAGAAGACCTTTGATAGAAAGGCCAAGGATAGATCTTTTCAAATTGGAGATCTAGTATTGAAATGGGATGTGGATAGAGCAAAACCGGAAGGCATTCAAAATTCGATGCCATTTGGAGTGGCCCATACGTGGTCACAAAGTGCAAGAACAACAATGCTTTCCAATTAGCCTCACTGGAGGGTGAAGAACTGCAGATTCCAGTCAATGGAATCTATCTCAAGCGTTGCTTCTAGAGGGAAGTTCACTACCTCTGTAAATATTAGATTAGATTTTCTTTCCTCCAAGTGCTTGTGCACATTGTTTTGTTGTAGGTTAGTTTTGTTTTCCCTAAGTGCTTTGGCACAACTTGCTATTCATGGAGATGTTTTCATAGTCCTTGCTTTTATCAGGAGACATTCCATCTTCCTCCTTGCACATTCTGAGTCAGTTAGGGTTCTAAACAGAATATTTGATGACTCCATGCCCAATGGACTGCTTCAGGAAACTGGTATCTTCTACCTAGCAGGCAGGTATCCCCGCTGAGTCACCAAATTGTTATCCAAATCCACCCCCGGGTTGATTTGATAACATACATCAGAATTCTCGAGTCCCAGGAAAATGGATGGATTCAGGGCAAAAATCATGTTTCTAGGGTCCCCTCAGAAATTTTTCTAACTCTCCCCGTCCAGTGTTGAAAAGAGCAAGCTCTAAGAAAATGTGAAAAGTTTGCGAAAAATAAGCTTGGGCCAGAAAAATTGTGAAAATCGGCTAAGTCCTTGTCCTAGGAACAGTTGGGACATTCGGGACACCAAGGCACGGTTCAGCTGAAACGCCTCCAGGCGGCCCGCGAAGCACTGGGACAAGTGGAACAAATGTACGCGAAGGGCACGAACCGCTGGTTCGGTGAAAAGGAAAATTTTAGCACAGGGACAATCGGGCCGTCGGGACGCGAGGGACGCGAAGGCCGGTTCGGCCGAAGGAGAAGAAAATCGACTAACTGCTCGGGACATTTGGGCCTTGAGGACGCGAACCACCTGATCGGCCGAAATGGAGAACTTTCGTACTAAGCAGTTGGGACATCTGGGCCGCGAGGACGCGAAGGATGCGAAAAGGCGAAGCGGCCGAGAGCAAAGGAAGCCATTTCGGGTGGTTCGAAGAATTTGTCCCAGACAGCACTGGGACATTTGGGACAAATGGACGCGAAGGACGTGAACCGGCCGGTTCGGCCGAAACAGGAAACTTCAGCACAAGGACAAGTGGGACAAAGGGACGCGTGGGACGCGGAAAGCCGAGGAGCCGAAAGCCAATCAGATCACGCCACGTGTCACCGGTAGAAAAGGGACATGGAAGCCCATTTCGGGTGGATCGAGAAGTTTTTGTCCCACACAGCACTGGGACATTCGGGACAAATGGACGCGAAGGGCGCGAAGAGCCGGCAGACCCACGGACCAACCAAATCATGACACGTGTCACAAGGAGGAAAGTCCAAAAGTCAAAGGGCGAGGTTTCAAGCACTGACCCGAGCCAATAAAAGGAGGACACGTGTCCAATGAAGTAGAGAAGGAGAGAGAATCACGCGACCAATCAATGCATGCCACGTGTCATCCAGGTGGCAGAGCGCGGGAAGAAATTTCAAAACATTTTCGCCTGTTTTGTGCCCTAAATCTTCAGATCGACATATCTTTCGATCCAGAGCTCAGATTTGCACGTTCTTTATATCAACGGAAAGCTTATGAAATTATCTACGTGATTCTAGGGGTTAATCTTGAGTTTTGGTGTAGTCTAGAGAGAGAAAATTGAGAAACATCTCTGACACGTGTTCATGGCCAGAAGTGACATTCCAGCGACCAGATTTAATGCAGAATGGGTCGTATTCTCCTGAAATCTGGTCAAAATGATAGGGTATGGGTTTGTAAGGTCCCCCATGCCATTTTAATGCATCTGCAGTCAAGGAGGGATGGGCTCCCATGTTTTGTACGTTTTCTGTCCCCTGGGCTCGACCCATGCAATGTAAAAGCCAGATTTGGCTCATTTCTCGAGGGGGAAACATTTCTTTGATAGCAAGCTTCTTCTTTCACCGTAATAAGTGATTTTTGCAAGTATCGACCTCTTCTAAAATTGTAACAGTGTTTTCTACCTTTTGATGTTGTAATACAAGGATTTTTGATACAAGGTTTTGACAAGCTTGTGCATGATGTTTTATGTTACAATTTTATGATCTGTGTCTATCTTTGAAAGAAGTGTTCACCACTCCTCCTTGGTGTATGTGTTAGTTTATTTCATTTTTGCACTTTCTATCTCTGATTACATCTTATCAGCTTGTGCATGATGTTTTATGTTACATTTTTGATGATCTCGTGTCTATCTCGCAAACAAGAAGTGTCACACTCACCACTCCTCCTTTGGTGTATCACCTTAGTTAGTTTAGTTTCATTTTTGCACTTTCTATCTCTCATTTATATGTCTCCTATTTTATTTTAGAGTAGGATTAGGTTTCAAACCTTGTGTAATATCAATAAAGGTTTAGGGGTTGGTGCTCCTTGTGGAGTTGGTGCCTCACTAAAAAAATCTTACAGGATGTGTAATATTCTTACAATTCCTTTCTTTGTGTAATATAAGCTAAGGTTTTAGTGAGTTTTCTTCCCCTTGAGGGTTTCCCACTTATATTTGGTTTCATGTGTTTTCTCTTTTGATTCTTGCACTTTTGATTGTTTAATACACACCTAATAAGGTCATATGGTTCATGGATGATTAGATGAATGGTTTTAATGATGCACATATATTATGGAAAATGGTGTTAGGTTGTGGAGCTAAATAGTTTCATTGGAACATGCATTACAAAGTGACTTGGTTACACAGTGACCGGCATTAGTCAGACAATAACCAACATCGGTCATAAAGGGACCCACATCAGTCACCTATGACCGACATTGGTTAGGCAAGTAGGAACCGTCATCGATTAGGGATAACCAACATCGGTTACCTGTGCATGAGTGTTTTATTTAACTCACGGGAATTAGATCTATATTTAGTATTAAAGCAAGATCTATTGATTGTAATTACATGGCTAAGTGCCCTAAGTTTGTATATGCCTATATAAGCATGAAAGATAGGGTTAGAAGGTGAATTAAGAGAAGGATTGAATTAGATCCTTGATTATCCTAGATTGAGAGGATGAAGAAGAAGAGAAAGAAAGAACATGTTACATGAAGACAGAGCTTCCATGGAGAGGAGTTGGATAGAAGGAAATAACATGTACATCTCAATGATGAGAAGAGGGTAACATCTTCTACTGTATTTCCTTTGTATAGTTATTGTCTCATTGTAATGGCTTGTATAGTATACAAAGCACATAGAGTTTCTTCTTGTAGATCCACATGTTATTGAGATCTTGTATTATAGATCTATGTAGATCTAGTTTTGTATTGTAGATCCATGAGATCATATTATATTTTTATATATCACAAGCAAATAAGTAGATATCCAACAAGATATACTACTATGATAGCAGTATACTAGATATACTAGTATTGTAGCTATTATAATATTTGCTTGCGATATATCATAGTAGATATGCCCTGAATCGCAAGAAAATAAGTAGATATTTGTTTAAGGATTGATCTCTAAAAAGACACTTTATTCACACAAAATTGCACGGTGTTACATTGTTAGACACTTTGTAAAGATCCCCTATGATGATGATTTTCTCTTTTCCGTAACAAATGATGAGGTCCATGTCCCATTTCCTTATCTGCAGCATGTCTATATTACTTGTTCTTCATTGTTTCATATTTCCTTAGCTTTTATTGCTTTCACATATGCTTTTCCTTAGTGTTTTCCTCTTTATTCACACAAACACCATAGAGGTTATGTAATCACCATTATTCCTAGACCGTTGGTTATAGAACCACCACAATGGTTGTGTAACCATCGGTATGCGCAAACCAACAGTTTCATGTACTTTAATCTGAGACTCTAAATTGCATGCTCGAATGCGTGTTGCAATATTCTTATTGTTTTTCTTGGATGTTTCTTGATAGTTTCCCCTTATTTAAATCTTGTTAGATGTGTATGGAACTCCTCTTCCTTCCTTAATATTCTTAGAATATTGACTTGCCCCTTCCTAGGATGATCTATCATTTTTTGATTGTCGAGTGTGTTGGACTTGTTCCTATTGTTTTTCTATCAAACCAAGATTTTCCCAAAGCATTGTTTGGAGATTCTTGATTTTGATTACACCTTTACTCTACTTAAATCTTGTCAATAAGTACACAAGAAACTCATATCATTGCCTTGTTTCTTCATTGCCTACATTTGAGAACAACTAGCCTGTAACCAACTTACTCCAACATCTTCATAATTTCTTCTACAACCAACCAACACTGCTCCCTAGACCAATTGGATTCATCTCTGGAAAGGAATATGAGGGGATAAAGAGAATAATCACCATGCTTGGGAATCGTCTCATTTCTATGATAACCAGGTTGGGGATGTTATTTTAATTTTCTTCAAAGCTTTTAATCTAGAATCAATATTTGTTGTTAAATCAATAGAAGTAATAAACTTGTTTTAAAGTGGTATAATTCATATTTTTCATTTTCCTATAAGAAGCTTCCATTTATACTTCCTCTGGATTTTCCCAGGAAAGGATTTGGAGGAATATCTGGTGCATCATTTTTCTTATTTCTTCATTTATAATATTTTAATTCCTTTGTTATTAGATTAAGGTGAATTCAAAAATATTCTAGTGACAAACTTATTCCTGCTTAACCCTGTGGATATGTTAGGAAAATAAGCTTGAGGAATTTTTGGTATCTATGTTCTTGTTGTGTCTCTTCACTATTAGTTATTTTCTGTAATCCATTGATCTACCAGGGAAGTCTCATGGGAAGTAGAAATTTCTTTTGAGAATCTTTATTTCTTCTTGTGAATCTAAGGTGAGGCAATTATAAGAAGTAGAAAATCCACAATTATAAATCAAAAATTATTTTGTTTAAATTATATTAAGGTCCACATTCTACAATAGAGGAATAGCCACATCCATCTATTCCTGTTTATTTTATTTTAGTGTAAAAGTAGGCTTTATTTAATTTAGGAGCAATTTATTTTATCTATAGAGTTATCTTGTTTTAATTAATATAAAGTAGATAAATATTAATGTTTGTTTAATTAGTTGTTTAAACTTAATTCTTTTAGATAAATAGATTAGATTGTTAATTTCATTTTAGTTAATTAATCGGGAATGAATTTATCTAACTAAAAGATTAAAACACACATGTATTTTATTTAAGCTATATTTACTTTTCTTAATTATTTAAAACAAACTTTCAATGTAGTTTATCAATAAAATGAAATGAAACAATCAAATAAATAGGGATCTTATGCTACTCGTGCATAGCCTCTAATTTCCCCTTTGTCAACTCAACTTGTAAGAATTCACACTACCTGTTCTTATTCCCTTGTTCTCATATAGCTAGTGTTCAGGATCCCCTTAATTCTACACACATTCGGCTATCCCAACATGAACTTGGGAAGTTGTGTGCATCTAGAATCATGTGTTGATCCTCAGTGTAAAATTTGGTAAACCCAACATGAAGGACTAGTTCCTTCTTGTTTCCTTTTAGTTTCATTTCCATTAGTCCACCTTTCTTCTTATCCCTCTATTCAGTAGGTATTTTATACATCCTAAAATATGTCTCGTATATATTTTGGTCACCACTTGGCTTTGATAGATATTACACCAACATTCAACCACAACAATCCCCTTCCCTTTCCGGATGGGATGACAACTACACAAACAATGAGCAAACATCCCTTGTTATGTCTCAAACCCCACTAGTCATGTGAGAATAGAGGAGGTCAATCAACCTTTAAATATGTAATACAATCAACCCAATTCAAACAACATGGATTTTATGAGTGGAACAAGTCCTTACCCTAGAGTCTTGTCAAGACCTCACATTAACATGTAATGTATAGAAGATGAAATTTTTGCACGAATTGTTAATCCTATTTTAAAAATAGAGAAATCATTGGACAAGATGAAGATCCATAATGTATTGAATGCCAATCCTAAGACTCCTATTTTCAAGGAACACAAAAATGACAATGCAAAATAATTCATGAGAGGGTATCACACGTCCTCCCAACCAAACCCTACACCACAGACACCCAAATAAGGGACTCAATCCTCATCCCATGATGTTATTTCTACCTTAGTATGGAGGATTAGAGAACTAGAGAGTGTCTAACCTTCATAAATTACTTATGCGGTAGGGGCGTAACATGGGTTATCCTATTAATAGTAAGGGATACACCCCTACCAACACACAACCAATTCAACATCCTTTGCAACAAGGTTATCCAGTCCAATTGAATCTATGTTATCTTCTCAAAAGTTATGACACACTAGGGATGGCTCCTCATCCATATCATGTTATCCTACACAAGGGCTAGCTGGAAGTGCACTCTCAAATGTCATTCCTTCGAGAAATATGGCATTCCCTAGTTTCACACCCACTAGTCCATATCCTAGTGTTGTTCTACCTTACCTATATATGTACTCAAAATCCCCTCAGATGGACATGTATACTTTCCCTACTCTCTATACACCTCATCAAAGAGCTCTATATATTCCCATCAATGCTTACACTGTGGATTATACATCTCCTCCTCCTCACCAAGAGGGGTCGATGGTGGAATATTATGTGATGAGAACTTAAACTAAGTAGTTCTTAGTCACCTAATTCATGTTACACCTCCTCCTGGGATCAAATCAATCATATTGACTTCGTTCATCCTCTAAGACAGAGAAATAGGGATATTGGGTTCATCTTTGATATAAGGAAAATTCCATCTGACACTAAAATAGCCTAAAGAGGAGATCCTATATTATATCTACAAGTTTGGGTCTATAAAAATTACATCAAGAGATCTATGATCGATGATAGGGCTGTTGTGAATGTAGTTCCTTTTTAGTTCTTGTATAAGTTGGGATATGGGTAAACTAATTACTCGCCTACAAGGAACATATTGTGAGGGTATGGCATTCTTAAGGTTACCTCAATTGGGATTATATTCTTCATGTCTCCCTTGGGCTGAAGACTATCCTAACATATTTTTACATCAATGATAGGGGGAAAAATTATAACATGATCCTTAGTAGACCATGGATTCATCATATGAACGATATCCCTTCCACTTTGTTCCAAGAAGTTAGATTTTTCCATTTAGGAAAGGTATTTTTTCCTCAAGGGGATCCTAAACCATTTGATGTACATCTGGAGGATCTCAAGAAGAAACCAAGGATTCATTTAGAGTATGATCTCCTCAAACCAGCTTAAACAAATTTATTCCACCAAAATAACTTTTTCTGACCACCCAAAGTGTTCTAAAAGTTGAGGACAATGACCCAAAAACCTTGGAGGTAGCCAAAATAGATAAGGGTAAGGTGATATCTATGGAAACCTTGTCCACCAAGACTATAGCAGAGATCGTAAAACTCTTAGAGAGTGATGATCTGATTTTTCTCCCCTTTGAACCATAAGGAATTAGAAATCTCCTTGGTTTATCTTCTCTTCCTACTAATGATCTTGGTTTAGACATACATATGATAGAACTAGTAGAAGAAGAAGAGGATCTCAAAAACAAAACAATACCCATCAAATCCATCTCTAGGGCTTCTTCCATTCCTAACCTTAGTCCAGATACAAACGTGTCAGAAACCAAGCTCTTCATGTTTACAAGACATGACCTCATAGCACGACAAATTCCAAATGCAATCATTACTCCCTATATAGGAAGTAGAATTTATCGGCACCATCACGCTCACATGAACATGATACATCGAGAACATGACAAAGAGGTTTACAAAGGCCTCATACAAATGGATGGTCATACACCAAGACTAGATATTCAGATGAATATGATAATAGGAAAGGGTTGTAAGTTTAAACCCAAAGTAGTAGGCCCTTGTCAAGAAAACTAAAAAACTTCAAAAATCTGTCGTATCATGTTATGATCCTCATGTGCTTATTTCACTAATTCCTTGAGGTTTTGGTGCAATGGTTTGTTACATTTGGTATCAAAGTGACCACCTAGGTTTAAATCTCAGCACGGGTAGCTACACCAGCATTGCAATGTTTTCCTGGGGCTTGTATAGGGTAGGGCAGGGGTCCCGCTATATGGGCGCAAATCTAGCCCGGGGTCTGGGATACGGAAGCATGGTGGGATGTTATGATCCTCATGTGCTGATTTCACTAACACCTCGAGGTTTTGGTGTAATGGTTCATTACATATCATTTGTATACCTTGGAAGGTGGGGAATTTAGTGATTCCATCAATTCACTTCACCTTAAACACTTCTATGTATACTCACTTACATTACCACATTGTACATTATTTTATTCATGTTGCTTTTTCATTTGCATTATCATCTTGTGAAATTATGAACTGGAGACTTACTTTTCCAAAGTGACTTTCAAACTTTCAAACATTGGAAAAAATATTAATAATAATTCTTCAACATTCATTACACATCTTCAAATTATCCAATCTCTGTTATCATCTCCGCTCATGAGACAAAATTTTGACATTGATACTACAAGGACTTGTATGCTTAGTATTCTTCATGGTTTCTCCCAATTCGGTGTTTCTTTCTCATGGTTTTCTTTATAATCTTCTTGATGATAAATCTTCCACTAAAAATATTTCTAGAACAAAAACATTCTAAACATTTCACCCGAATATTTTTTCACCTATCTCAACCTTTGATGGTGAGCCCTTGCATCCTACTAGTTGTGTGGGGTTGAGGCTAGGGGAAAATTATCCCTCATAAAATCACAATCCAAGGTCAATTCAAAAAAATATATAAATAAAAATAAACACAAAGTTCTTTCATTTAAAAATAAAACTACACTTCTCATCCCCATAAACCTTTGGTGATGAGACCATTCTTCTTACTAGTGGCTTGGGGTGAGATGTATGGGGTCGCATTAATAAATCTCAAGTTACAAATAAATAAATAAATAAAAGTTCTTCTAAAAATTCCAACGAAAATGAATTATATATGTATGTTAAAAGAGATTCATTCCTAAAAACTATATTTTTTCAATCAATGGGCCATCCATGAATCTAATTCTAGTTAAACTTGCAAGTAGAATTCATTTCAAACTGGGTAGTTAATCTTGGTTAGGGTTGAGTTACAAGTTTCTAATTGGATCTTTGTCAAAGTCTTGTCTCTTGGTCATCATTCACATTCACATTCTTCAAATCATATAACTCGCATCCTTCTTGAATTTTGGTGATGAGCCCTCACATCCTACTAGTTGTGTGGAGTTAATAATGGAGTGAGTTCATATTTTCATCATACCACATTCAACACTTTTTCCAATGAAATAGAAATGTTAAATATTACTTGAGAAACAAAGTATCTAAGTTACAATTTGTTTTCATATGCATAGTCATACAAAATAATTTTACCACATTGCATCATCATCCATAGCATACATTTTAAAACATAAAAACCAAACATCGTAAATTCCAAACCATCTAAGAGTACACAGATGAAATAAACCATAATGAAGTCAACTCTTACAAGGAATGTCAAACCAAAAATATGTATATATATATATGTAATATCAATTTTCTTGTATATAATGTTATCACACCATAGAGTAAGTGTGGTAAAAAATTCTCAATCATGAGCCTAAAATGTAAAAAAATGATATACGTGTCAAAAATTGCCTCAAAACAATAAAGGCCCCAGGCCTATCCATCCCACTTAGATCCTTGTGAAGGGGCAGGAGTGGCATGATTTTTTATGTTGTGGATCCTATGATGAGAACAGCTCAATTCAGCATAATAACCTCCATGTGTAGACCTATGATAATAACAGTGTGACTTCCCAGGTGAGTGACAAATAGTGGTGACTCCACTGTGTGATTTTACTCATCACTGTCTCTCTTGATCCTCGTGTAAAGTGATTTTGGTACTCATTTGTGTCATCACCTTTGTGGCATGTTAGGTTACTCAAAACACATCAAGATAGTGATCAGCCATCATCGATGCCTTGTGTCGATAAGAAACTACTCTCAATTCATCTTCATGGGGATTGCAAACATGTCCATAAGTGTGTGCCGAATGAGATCTCACCATCCATCTTCGGTGGCTATAAAGTGAAAATAAATAATGGTGAGTTAGAAAAATTTTAAAAATAAAAATAAATTGGAATAGCTTACTAACATCCAATCTAGGAAGTGAGTGTATGAAAAGAGTGTTTCACTCACTCATATCCTCAGGTATCTAGCTCAAATCAATAGTTGGTGCTAGTGCATGAGCCGTCATTGTATCCTCCTCCTTTGCCACGACCTCCTTATACACCCTCTGTGGGTGTAGAGATGCCTAATTTTTATCCTTGGTATACATTGTCTCCTCCTCCACATCTACCTCAGCTTTAGCTGTTGTTAAGGCATCTCTCATCCCTTTCCACTCTAAGTTTGTTTCATCCTCTAAGTGTGACTTTGTCTCGCATCCTCCTCCTCCTCCTCCTCACTCTATCTTGGGCCTACATAAATCGGAGAACGTATCGGTCTAATTTTTAACCCAATAGTTAGATCTCGGTGTAGCTGTCATATACCAATAGGAATCCAAGTAGTAACAATTGTCCACTCTAACTATCCTCTCGAGTTTCTCTTGACTCATATATCCCTCTATAAAGTATGGCGAACATTGGGAAATCATCTGTATAAGATAACCCAAATTGTTGTAGTACCATGAGCATCGGATGAGTCTTGAATCTACTAGTCTCGATCAATCACCAACCATAGTGTTTCACGTGGTCAAATTGATATCATCCTAACATAATCTACCATCCATATCTTTATATGATTGTGAAATCATGTCTATTTTGGTCAATGTCAAAACTAACTTTAGAGGTCCCCCGAGTGGGGCCATATCCACCCATAAAGTTATTATGATCGTTGTGGGATTTGGTATACCAACTCCCCTCTGGTAGGGGATCATCCTCTCATACACCTAGGACATAGCAAGTATGGGATGGCTGAGGGACTTAGCCACTAACCTAGAAATCATGTAAAGGTCATGATATGTAGTCTCCAAAATTTCTACTCCCGTGCATAGACTATGCCATATAACTTGATATTCTAAACGATGGGGATCCTTGTCATAAATAAAACGTAAAGCTAAGATACCAATGATGGCCTTACGTAGAGTAAGGATAGGTGTGGTGCTAACTGAGACCAATCTAACACCCTGTTTGACACCCATATAAGGTTCTTGTGCATCTCCCAAATAAGCGAGTCTTAGGCTCTTTGAACAAGCGCTCTTCAACATGAGATTTCTATCAGTGATAGGAACTCCAAGAATCTAATAGACATCCTCCAAGGTGATGTTCCACTCACCTTTGACTCTTGGAAACCATAAAGTATTCTGGTCCACATCCTAGTAACTCAATAAGTCACAAAGTAGATGGCTTACAGGGCAATAAGCCGTATTTGAGAGATCCTCCAAATGTCATCCCTCTCTAATAAGTCCCTCAATGCTTGAGCTAATGACTTCAAAATATAGGACAACCAATCCTTCTTTCGGGATATCCACCTAATATTAATTCCATACATCCATAAATAACATGAAAAGAGAAAGTAAGAACCTCATAAATACATAACAAGCTCGGAAAAATAGTATAAATGTAAGTTAAAACCAAAAAAATCCATAGTCAATAAATATCAAATTGCCTTCACGGTTACGAAATTGTTGCTCGGGGAAGAGTGGTGGTTGTGCAACTGCCATTATGTGTAGATTTATGGTTATGTAACCACCATGGTGGTTCCACCCAAAAACCGGGGCCGTACCTAAAATCAAAAAAATCAAAAAAAGCAAAAATGCATCAAATTTAACCAAATAAATTACATATCCTAAGTGGCGCCCCTTGTGATCATTTTAACTATAAAATTATTAAAAATGACCCCCTACAACAAGTTTTGAATAAATCCTACATTTTAGGGTAAAAATGAATAAATGTAGATAACTTACTTAATCATGACCCTTTTTCACGCCATCGTCAGACCGCCATTGGCTCGGAGTGCTCATCAATTTGGTTGTCCTCTCACGTGAAAAGGTCATAGGTATTCCAAATCTCCAAAATCACTAACTGGGTGGGTGAGAATGATTTTATAAATAGTAAAAAGTGATATGTTTAATGTTCTTTAATGTCATTTCAAGTGTGTGTATGTAGGGTTGGAGCGTTGGTGCAGGTATATTTATTATCCTTGCGGATATGGTAAGTCCTCTTCTTATTTTAGTTCAAATTATTTTTTCGATTATGTTTTATATTTGCACTTGATTCTTGTCATTCTATTACATTTGGAAGGAATCATGGATTGGTGTGATTTCAACACATGGAAGAATGAGGTATAATTTCTAACTTTCCCATTTAGGAGTGTCATACTCAAAATTTTTGTTTTACACCCATTCATGGCTAAAACGATTCTCCGAGGGGGAAATATGTATGCACCCAAAATTTCATGGTGCTACATTTTCAAACATGGTAAAAATCCCCTATGATGATAATTTTCTCTTTTCCAGAACAAATGATGAGGTCTAGGTCCCATTTCCTTGTTTGCAACATGCCTATATGACTTGTTCTTCATTGTTTTCTAGTTATTTATGTTTTCTTGCTTTCACATATTCTTTTACTCCTATTCTTTAATTTTTTTCATCTTTAGTCATGCAACCCATATTTTATGTAGGATGGCAGGTTGTGTAACCACCGGTCTGCGCAAATCGGTGGTTCCATGCGCTTTAATGAGACTCTAAATTGTGTGTTTTTTAAATGTGTTTTGCAAGCTTCGAGTGGTTTTATCACACATTTATTGATTACTTCCCCTTATTTAAATCTTTTTGGATGCGTATGGAACTTCTCTTCCTTCCTTACTATTCTTAGAATGTTGACTTCCCTTCCTAGGATGATTTGGATTTTCTTGATTACTAAGTGTGTTGTACTTCTTCCCTGTTGTTTTTCTATAAAAACAAATCTTTTCCCGAAGCATTGTTTGAGATTATTGATTTTGATTACACAATTACTTTGCTAAAATATTTCCCAAAGTACAAAAAAACTCGGATAATTGTCTTATTTCTTCATTTCCTACATTTTAGACCAGCTAGCCTATAACCAACCTCTTTAAAGCATCTTCACAATTTCTTCTACAACCAACTAGTGCATCCCCTGGACCAATTGGACTCATCTCTCGGAAAGGAAGTCAGGGGATAAAGAGAAGAATTTCCATGCTTGGGAATTGTCTCGGTTATACGATAACCGAGTTGGGGAAGTCGTATTAATTTTATTCAATGCTTTTAATATAGAATCAATGTTTGTTGTTAAATCAATAGAAGTGACAAACTTGTTTTAAAGGGGTAGAATTCATAGTTATTCATTTTCCTATGAGGATATTTCATTGATACTTCATGTAGTCAGGGCTTTGTGTACCCTTAGTACAACTTTCTAACCCCATGTGTTCCGGCCTATCACCCAACGAGTGTTGGGTGCTCACCCGAGGCACATGCAGTGGCTAAGCCCCTCCTTTATGTGAGCATTGTGAGAAGGTTCTGCCATTAATGGGGATGGTTTGCAGAATGAGAATACATTTACTTAGTTAAAATAAAAGTGGAAGGGCAGCTTACAGATCCACATATTAATGTATTAAATGAACTAAGCATTATTGATCGATGATCGAGTCATGATCTAATTCACAATAATAGGGTTTACACTCTTAAACATGATATACAAAACAAAACCTTAGATATATATTCATTTAGAGTGATTTTGGTAGCCACATTACAATCAAAATAGGTCATTACAGACCATACATATCAAAATACTAGGACTCATCTCTCACAAATCTTCCCTGTATGATATTCTAACTATGCCTTCCCAGTTCATCCCTTATTACAGACTCTAATGCCATACAGAGGCTTATTACATCCTTCAAAACCCTTAGCACTAAGTGCTCTAAACCCTAGCACTACTACAACATTTGGCTACTCCACATCTTACTCTCTATGCATCCTTTATTCTACTCTCATCTATCACTCGATGTCTTTCTTTGCTTCCGAGCATCTCTCTTTATAGGTTCATCATCCACCGCCATGCCTTCTCTCCTAAATAGATCACATGTCAAGTGTCAAATGTGGTCCTCCAATGGTGAATGCTTATCCCCTTGCAAACCCTCCACTCTCTTGTAATGATGTCTTTCAGGAATATTTCCTATGTGGAATATTATTTTCTTGACCTCCAAGGTTCCAGGTTAGCACCTTATCCACTTAGCATGCCTAGTCAGGTCACATTTTTCCTCAAGTGCCTTCAAAATTCCAAATATGGCTAAGTCCTATGAACCCCATGTTCTACCTTCGCACACGCCTTGGTTTCTCCAAAACCCTTCTTAAACCTTTGTCTTACACATTTCTTCCCATGCATCCTTATCTTTATTGGGGTCTCACGTGTGCACATGCCTTTCGGTACTTAGCCAATATTCAAGGCCCAACATCACCCCACACTAAGTTTGTTCTCCGTCCTCGAAAACATCCCGCTTCTTCAAAGAATAAATAATGGTGGGACCTAGAAAAATTGAATGAAGAATGAAAGAATGGAAGAATGGAAGAATTAAGAATGGAAGAATTTGCTACTACTATAAGAGGAGTGGGAAATCCTTCCTTACTATCACCTCAATCTTCTCCCAGGCATCTACTTCACCCTACGCCTACTGAAGTAGGTCACCCACTAGAGTGCTTACCTCTTCAAAACTTAATTCATCACCCTTAACATTCAATGTATCTATAATTCCTTCTAACTACTTGTTAAGGTTGTCCAACACGTCCATCCTACGGGTGATCTGGGGATACAACTCCTTAATCCAATTCTTGATCGAACCTCATAAGGCTTCGATTGCTTCCATCTTCTTCTCAACCTTGGCTAGGATTTTATCCCACTCTATCCTATTTCCCTTATTCTTCTCCTAGAATTATTTCAGATCCACCTCATGTGTAGAAACTAGTATGCTTGTCACCTTGTCTTTGTCGGTGCATTTATCACATACACATGGCCTCGCCATTCACATGGTGTTCTACACTGAAAGGGCAAGGAGTTCAAAATACCGTGTAACTCTCTCCTTAATATTCTACTTCTCTTCCTCCTTCTAGTGTGTCAATGACTCTTCTATTTATTCCAATGTGAGTGGACACCTCTCCATGGTAAGGATGCGAGTTAAGTATTCCAAGCATTGCAAGGTTGACTCATATTTCTACTCAAGTGGGGCTAGGTCTAGGTGTTTCAAGATTATAGCATCTATGATCATCTTTATATTTTTTACACCTCACACACCTTTGTCTTTTCCTCCCTTAATTTGCACCTTAATTAGGTGTTGATCAACTCCTCCTACTTCATATCCTTACTCTTCTCAATGATTTATTTGTTCTTCTTCTCCAGCTCTTCCTCCAAGACCCTTACTCTGTCATTCCTCCTAAAGAGTCTCACCTCAACCTCCACTAACACCTTGTTGAGTGAGTTACAAACATGCTCATCTGATAGCTACTGAGCATTCACCAGAGGGTTTACTCCCTTAGACTCGGTATTTTCATCAATGCCCCTTGGTTGACCTCGAATTCTAGCTCATCAACATGGGACTCAAAAGCCCAAGATAGCATATTTCTCATACGCGGGTATGCGCCTTCTTCTTCGAATGAAGACCATGCAAGGAGTTGGTTAGAGGGCATGGTACTTTGGAAGTGTGCGTAGTACCTTATTTGGATCATTGATATAACTCATTCCTTGCTCTAGTGTCATTACCACACCCTTTCCTCCTGTGTGCACCACCTTAGGAAATATTACCACTAGGCTGGGATCTCCACCCATGCTTCCATATTCCTTCTCGACACTTTCTCTCTCCATTTCCTTGAGCACTTCATCGGTGTTGTGCTCTACCTCTTACTCCACCAAGTCCTTTATTATTCCCACTACCTCCCTTTCGTGGCATCCTCTATTTTCTCCTTGGTGAGGCTTGGGGTCCTTTAATCCTTGGTGTTTACCTCCTCACTTCCCCTTGCCTTAAGCACCTTCTTCTTCCCCATCCTTCTCCTATTCCCCTTCCTCCTCTGAGTCATGTACATCGTACATGGGATGGTCCAAAGCCTTTTTGTGCTCATTTTCATCTTGTTTGCCTCTGTAATCCTCCAAGATCTCCATTTCTTCTAAGTCCACCTTTTATGCTACTTTATTATTCTTCCTAATCGGTGATTCCAGATAGTAGATTCTTCTTTCTCTTCTTCTATAGGTGACTCCTTCATTCTTTGGAGACTCTTCTTCTACGGGGGCACCTCTTACTCTAGCACCTCCTCTTTAGGTGTCTTCTCCTTTTCTTTTGTAGGGGACTTCTTCCTCCGTGCATATGTATTTGGCCTTTTCTGACTCCTTCTCCTTGCGCCTACAGATTGTGTTTGTTTGTGCACTTGGTTCCTTTTTCTCGGTGCCTCCTCTCTCTCCCTCTTCCTTGGTATGGCCTTCTTCCTTGTTGTAGGGTCCTCAAGGATAGAGACATCATTTTCCACATAGGTTCCCTTCTCATATTTTGGCCTTATGCATAGATATACTCTTGTTACGTTCTTCCAACAACAAGAAAGGTTACTTGGTTTTATCATATGCATGTCATAGGAGACATACTTCTCCACATATGCATGCTTCTTTGGGTATATCACATTCCTTCGCAGCTCGTGGTAATCTTGGTCCACCGTGCTGAGATTGAACCTCAACCATTTTCCTCCTCCTGAAGTGGTTAATCTCGCTTGGAAGTATTGTATAGTGAAGGAGAATGGTAATTTGCACCATGGGCTCTTAATGTTGTCTACCAAAGTGAACTTGCCGATACAAAAATGTTGGTACAATGCACACTCACTTCTCCTTGCACTAGAGATGGGTAATTACTTGGGTATTCTCAACTCTTCCCTGAACACATCATACATTCACTTGTACCACTTCTCCAAGAATGCCTTGTGGGTGGTCGTCATGGTGTCACAAGTATATTTCTCTAATTGGCCGGGAGGGGTTCTCATCCGGCACTCCCATACAAATTTATCTGGCCCATCAAGCACTCAATTTCTAAAAACATTATGGTAAGGAGGATGGTACCAAACATTATCTTATCCTTGTCGTGTGTGGTACTAATGATCTCCTTTGTTATGAATGTTGAGATGTTGTAGATGGTCCCCTCTAAGATCTTTTGGTAAACGTTCAACCATGCCTTGTTGATCTGGGTCCATCTTTCTTGTCCATTTAGTTTTGTGACCAAGTGTGTAGCCATCCTCATTACAGGTCTGAAATCATAGAGATGTCGAAGTACCATGACCCCTTCTTGTAGTCATAGGCCTCCATAGTTTTCTTTATGGCCTCCTTGTCATCCAAGTCATCATCAAATGAATCCCCTTATAGGTAAGACTATTATATTTAGAGATCAATTGGGGATTATCCTCATCCTTTGTCCTACGAAGTAAAAATGATCTTCATGTACATACGACATCATCCATTGGTACAACCGCTCAGGTTTACTGAAATAGGGAAACTCATATAGTTGCAACAATCCAACCTTCTCCATCTTTACCTTCACCTCATCATCATAGATAGGTATTTCTGTCTGTGTCATGCTTGCTTATCTATAGGTCTAACCATCTCCAATGCCATCTCTTTCTCTATGGTGCTCATTTGATGGTTGTAGTCACTTATAACCATTTTTCTTACGTGAGACACCCACTCTCTTTCCCTAAAGAATACACCATCTAGGTATTGCATCTCTATGTACCATTCCTCATTGAAGCTAGTAGAAACATCTTGTTTCCCTTTTCCCTTGCCCTTCTTTGGTGAAATGGTGGTTACTTTCCTTGGTGCCATTTTCCTTGTCGAGTTGTTTAAAAATCTTTTCTTCCTTCTGATCTTGACTCTGCTCAACTCTACGGCTTTACTCTTATGTGAATATTCCTTCAATCTTGTTCCCTAGCTCGGAACCCTAACCTAGAAAAATCCTTCCTTCCACAAGATGTTGTATTCACTTATGGGTTTCAAAAAAATCAACAACTCTCTCCTTTCACGCCCATTTTTTTCCACATTGGTTCGCTTCTCAAACTAGCTATGCACTCATATCTTTACAACCTCCTTTCGCACAATTTTTCTCAAGGATTCCCTAGTTTGCAAGAGCTCTTCAATATCACAAATGCAAGGTAATAACAATGTATCTTGACCTTCTACTTATAATTTTTTGCTTCTTTTCCCATAATAAATGCAATGCCACCAACCATCGTACTTTTGCAATAAAGGTGGATTTTTCTGCTAAATCCAACCTTAAGTGCTTTTACCCCCATGCCCAACCCTATATGAAAACCCTTACAACCTTTTGGTGAACAAAAATCCTTAATTGAACAAATATCCTCACGCACGTGCATGCAATGCCAAAGGTACTTCTTCTATCCTTACCCTAATTTTTTCCCTTGCCATGTTGTTCTTGTGCTTCTCATCCTTGTACGTGGTCTTTGTAAAGCTCTCCTAACACCAAACTCCTTATGTCCACCTTTTCCACGTGTGCTCTTCCAAACTTTGCACTTTTGATTCTTCAATCTGGGCCATCAAAACATAGCTTCCACTACCAACTTCTATTTTACTTCGCATTACTCCACCCCACACTAAAATGGATGTGCGGTCCTCTATGCATAGAAAACTTTTGAAAATAAAGTGACTACCAATGTATAACATGTACAAAAAGAAAGGGGACAAATAATGAGAAGGGGAAACACAAAGAAGGGAAAAGCATAAAAGGAAATCCTAGGCTAAATCGCAATGTTGCCTTATTTATGATTACATAAAAGCCTTATTTATAGTAGGGTTTTAACCTACTCCCATTGAAATGACCTCGTAATCTCATCCCATCCAATACTTGTAACTGGAATGCACCTGAATTAAGGATGTACAAGATGATATATGGCCCTAATCAATGGACTTTCAGTTTCCTGGATGGCAAAGAAATTTGGATTCATAAAGTAAGACCATCTGCCCAACCTCAAATTATTTGTTATTAATATGGTGATCATGCCATGCTTTTTGTCACACCTTTTTAGCCTTATGACTCTAACTGCATTAATTTCTCCATATGTTCCTGTAGTGCTTGTTCATCAGCTAATCCTCTTGCACGTGTAATACACATGGATGGTAGCATGAATTCTACTAGGTAATACAACTTCTACGCCAAACACCAATTGGAATGGTGTGGCCTTGTTTAATTTCTTGTACATAGTCCTATACACCCATAGTACAACTAAAAAAATTTCATCCCAATATTGTCTTCCCACATCACAAATTTTATTAAATGTGTGACTTATAATTTTGTTAAATGCTTTAGCAGTTCCATTAGCCTGTGGGTGATATGGTGTAGTCTTGTGGTGGGTTACCATGAATTCCACCAACAAGATTCTAACTATCTCATTCAAGAAATGGGCACCCCTATCACTCGTTAAACTCAATGGACATCCATATTTATTGATTATATTCTCTCATAAGAACCTAGTTGTTGTTGTTGTATAATCCCTCATAGGTGCTACCTCCACCCACCTTGTTAAGTAGTCAGTGCAAGTGATGATATAGCATGAACTAGTCCTTCACACGGTAGGTGAAATTGGTCCTATAAAATCAATGGCCCACTTTTCAAATGGTTTTGTGCTAGTTATCAGCCTCAAGGGAATCTCATCCCTTCTTCCTACTTTCTAAGGCACTAGCAATGGTCACAAGCCTTGCAAAACTCAATGCAATCTTGGTAAATTATTTCCCACCAAATCCCTGCCAGTAAGATTTTTCACATGGTGGCATTCCCTGCATAGTTTCCTCCTAAAATCCCACCATTTGCTTCCTCCATGATTACAATGCGCTCATGCTCCAACACACACCATCACAAAACCTCATCACGACCTAGTTTATATAAATCTCCACTGATTAACATGTAGGGCGTGGCATGTATGGATAACTGATTTTGTTCCAAAGTCTTCATCCGCTCTGGCGTCAAACCCATTTTAAGGAATATGGAAATATCTTCTAAGTCAAATGGTGTGTGCCATAACCTAAACAATTGCGCATCTAGACATAGTATCCTTAATGCTCTGCACGTCCTCTCCTGAGTCAATCCTTGATAAATGATCAGGTCCTAAGTTACTTTTTCCTAGTTTCACAACCACTATAAACTCAAATTCTTGAAACAACAAGACCCACCAACATATGTGCCCTTGCAAAATGGGCTTGTTCACTAAGTACTTTAGTTCCATGTGGTTTGTGTAGAATATGAAAGGTGTTGCCAATAGATATTTCCTAAATTTTTGCAACACGTAGATCATTGATAGTGCTTTGCACTCAATAGTAGTATAGTTCTACTCTCTTGGTATCAGCTTCTTGCTAACAAAAAACACAAAGGGTGGTCAACAATTCCTTCTCCAGTTGTGCTAAGACTACTCCAATTTCCATCCCTAAAGCATCAACATGTACATGGAATGGCTTATCCCAAGAAGGAAAGCATAATATGGGCGTAGTGACAAGCCTATTATTCAAAGTGTCAAACACCATCTATTGCACCTCTCCCCAGTGAAATGCACTCTTGTGTTTCAATAACTCCTCCAATGGTGTGGCAATCTTGGCATACCCCTTAATAAATTTTCAGTAGTACCTCATATGCCCAAGGAATCCTCACACTGCGCTTTGACTGGTAGGCTCCCCTATCCTACAATAATGGAAACCTTGGTGGGATCCACCAAAGCAAACCTTCCTTACATATGATATGCCCTAGCAGGGTCCCAAATGGAGTAAGAAAAACACATTTCTTAATGTTGAGGAATATCCTCAACTACTGACATCTTTCAAACATCAATCTCAAATTGTCACAATGGTCTTTCACTAGTTCATACATTGTCTAATCATCAAGGTAGACATGCAAAAATTATGAATGAATTCTAGAAATGTCTACACCACAATGCGTGAAAATACAAAGGGTGTTCTTCAATCCAAAGGGCATGACCATGTAGGCAAATATTCCCCATTTAGTGGAAAATTTGTATTTGTCTAGTCTTCATTTGCAATTCTAACTTGATGATATCCTAAGAATCCATCCGTGAAGGAATATATGTCGCGCCCAGCTACTCCTTCCAAAATTTCTTCAGTGAAGGGGGTTGGAAAAGGGTCAATGACACATACTACATTCAAGTCCCTGTAGTCAACACAGATTCTTATCCTTCCATCCTTTTTAATATTGATGACAATCAGACTTATCCATTTTGATTCCTATATGGCCTCAATGATTCCTGATGTGATCATTTTGTCTATCTCCTCCTATACTTTGACGTGAAGATTCAGATTCATTCGATAAGGTCTCTTCCGAATTGGGCATGCACCTTCCTTTAAATTTATTTTCATCTCCCCAAGGAGTGGTGAATGCCTTTAATCTCATGGTATCTACATGGAAATAAGTCCTAAAACTCATGTAATAGATCAATGATATTTGAAACCTCCTTCTCTAACCAATAGTCTCCAATAGTGGCCTCCTTAGGTTCCATTTCTAAACCGATGTTAACCTTATTTATTTTGAGGGGTTCATGGTAGGCATGTGCTTTCTCATCAGCACTATCCCTAACTTCACATACCTTCAGTATGGTTAACATCTAAACTCTCCATCTCTTCACCATCTATCACATAGACCATCTTTCCCTTTTCTTTCTCCATGCATGTGCACTCAAGCTACACCTCTTCTGACTCTTCCTCATCATAGCACATCTCCAAACCAGGTTTCACCCAATAAATCTAGTATTCTATCCTCTTCCATGGAAATATCTCCCATCATAAGGTGCTTAACAACCTATAACACCTTATCCACCGATGGTTAAGTACTCCAATATTCAAAAGCTTGATGGAGGTCAACCATCAACTCCTACCAATTTCTCTATCTAATTGCACATCTTGGAGTGAATATACCATATGTACACATGCCTTGTAAAGTGGAGTACAACTTATGCACCCATAAATAAGGTGGCAAGGCTTCCACACCTTCCATCCAGGATTTCTCACATGTTTGGATGTGGAATGAGGTGGGTTCCTTCCCATGATAGTCTTGTATGATAGTGGGTGCATTGCTTTTAGGAAAACCTAATAGAGAACGTGATTCTCACCTCATGCCACTCTAGAAGGCTATCGCGATGTGTTTCCCACCAACGTGTTGTGGTCCCAAGAAAAGTTATAGTTGAGCATCCCTCTTCTTTCGATCTCATTTTTCCATTGGGTCTCCATCTCTTATAAGAAAACATCAGGGTTGGCCCCTCTAGAGTAACTTGATAACTTCTTTCCTCTCAGGTGATTGACTAAACATGCCTTTGTCACCCTTGTAATAACCCTCTCAACTATCACCCAATTAACTCATAAGTCATGTGCACCCAATTATCACATGCCACACTAGTTGTATCACTCATGGATTGAGCATCCTCAAACTAAATAACTCCTTCTATAGGGTGAATCACCTTAGGGTCCCTAATAGAGTGCACATAGATCTTGTCAAGAACTTATTCTCCTAAGGGCTCAATATAGGGTGTTGACTTCCCATCGGTCAAGGGGATGATAACCCGTTCTTCCTTGTTTTCAAAACTTATGTACCCCTTGTTGAACCATAGGTCAGCATTGTTCTTATAACACTAAGGGCACCCAAGTAATGCTAGAAAGTTGTCCACCTCATCTACTACCAAGACTTCAAAATCCCCAGTGAAGTTTCCCCTTGGATAGTGATAACAATATCCTTCAAGACACCAATGGGCATTGCCTTTGTCTTTTTAGCCATATACAACACATTCAAAGATGGTTGTAATGGGGGCATTCCCATTTGATTTCATGCATCTAGAGTGAGGACATTGACTTCTGCACCCATGTTAATCAAAATATTTCTCAGAAGCCACCCATCCACAACAATTCAAGGTAATCTCCTTATCATAGTCAAGATTGTGGGGAGGAAGGTTAGCATGCAAAACCTTCCTTTCGCACTCTTCTCCAATGTGTGGTACATTTTATTGTAATCATTCCCCTCACAAAGGAATAATATTCTCTTGCCTTAACATTTTTGCATACTTCCCTTACCTCATTCAAATCCTTCTATGGAGCCTCAAAATTTCTTTTCTCTAACTACCAGATATCTCCTTGTTAGAGGGCTTCAATTACATCCATGGTTTTTTGATAAACCTCCTTCTAATGAGTAGGTTCTAGATACTTCCCATGCAGAACCTCTTCTCTTATAACCAATGGTCTTTACCTTGGTATCTCCCTTACGCATGCAGCCTTAGCTTGTGTCGTAACTAGTATAGTCTCTAGTTCCAACTCATGTGCCACCTTTGGCATCCATTGTGGATTGGCCTTCTTTATGCTTACCATTCTAGTGTCTTTTTCCTTCCAGTGTTGTTAGATCATATGTTCAAATATCTCTGGGCACTCCTCATACTTGTGTTTTTTCCCACACCAAGAGAATTGTAACATATCTAGGAATTTGCACTTATAGTGCTCCATAGACCCACAATTGTAATAAGTTCCACATGGGAACTCACTTTTCCTCCTCCATGGTTACCATGACCAAAAATCCTCCTCGAAAACCTCTTCCATGCACCCCTCCATATGTGTGCCCTTCATAGTGATGACCATCATCTTTGGAATTACTTACAAGGTTGTTCTGGCACACGCCAATATAAATAGCATCATGTATCTAGTCAATAAAACTACAATCCTTGGTGTCATGAGTATTTGAGGTGAAAATATTGCAATAGCAAGACACATTTTTGTGGATCACTCGTTGCATTAGTGGGCACCTACTTGCATCATGATCTCGCATGGAAAATCTCATAGTCCACCATCATGGTGTGTACTAATCTTCACAGGAAATTGTCCTCTTTATGCCCTTCTATTTCACAATCTATGCACCATAGCCCATTGGGAGCGTCATGTGCCAAGTTTTTAGATAGCTTCTCGAGCTATTTTTCCATTGCAGTAATCTAGGCTTCAATAAAAGGGCTAACACCAATATCCACACTTCTGACATCCTTAGCATGCGGGGCAAGCCTCTAAGGCCTCGCTTGGGTCCGTAAAGTATTATATAAAAGTGCCCTCCTAAAAGGTGTTATCAACCCTCTAAAAACCATTGAACATGTTGGGAAGGGTAAATATCATAAGACAAATTTAACAAGAGATTCTTAAAACGTGTGTCATATTCCCACACACTCTCTTCCATACCTTATTGAATCTCCTTCAGCATGTTAATGCTCTTTTGTTCAAACTCAGGGATATGAAATTCAGCTAAGAAGGCATTCCACAACGTGGTGTAATCTACCACTATCTAATGGGGGTCATACTTTTGGTACCAATTATGTGTGCGTCCTTACAACATTGTTGCAAACTAACTTGCCTTCTACTCCAGGGTAGTGATCCTCTTTTGCGCCATAGCAATTCACACTTGTACACATGTTCTGCAACATCCTCAACACCTTTGTAGTCTGGTAGATGTAAAGACATTTTGAAAAACACTTGCTGAGGTTGTTGAGGCGTTTGTCTGCCTCATGAACTAGAACCTTGATTTCCTCCGTGTTGCCTCCTCCATCCCACTAGATCCATTAGTGCCTACTCCTCCTGACCCACCAAATCCACCAGGCCCACCAAGTCCTCCACCTCCGAATCCACAAAATCCTCCTCCTATACCCAATAATGGGCTCGAAGTGGTTGCACCTAGTGTCTCCAATGTCCCACTAAACTGTGCGCTAATAGTTTGTGATATTACAATGTTATTGGATGTGTGTCTCATGTCACTTCTTGATGTGATACCCAAGCTTTACGTACCCATACTTTTCCCAAATTTCATTCTAGAAAATATTTCTCCAAACATAAGGAATGATTGTGCATCCATAGATGTACTAAATGAGAAATTATATCTCTTAGGTGTAGATCAGTCACTCCCACCAATACCAACTAGGTTAGCAATACTTATCTCTTGATTTAGAAGACTAAGCACCAAGAGTTGGTCACCATGTGGATTCAGATGTGCGTCAAAGGCTCTTATTTCTCTAAATTATGAATTGTCATCGAATTTGAAGGGGTCTCTCTCCCACATTTTCCAAGATGGGGTAGCACATACTGCTCAGGCTCCATGTCCTCTACATGAACCTCAGTTCCTTCCCAAATTTTCTACCTCCATGTATCCATCACTCTTGTAACCTCACATTGTCTATCCAAATCCCTTTCCCGTGCTTCACTATACTTAATTCGTCTCGCTTCCCTCTCCTTTTCAGCCGCAGGTCCTCCATCTTCCTCCACCATAGCTTCCTCGCCCAACACTAAGAAGAAACTTATTCGCATAGGAAATTCTTCCAAACTCAAGGTAATGATCAAGATCTTTATAGCTAAGGGAATAGAACGTAAAAATGATCCTCTAGATTTCCTTACAAAACTCAAACTCAGCAACCTCTAGACAAGAATACATAGAAATGGTGTAACCTAAGGTGTAATTGGTCAGCACTTTTCTCCACCAATGATCAACAAAGACTTGTCCAAGTCAGATTAGCATCCTGCAACCTTTGATATTCATCTTGGGTCCACACATGAGGTCTATAGTAACATCTCAATCTAGATGCATATGCTGAAATCCATTTATACAACTCCACTAGAAAGCAACAAAAGAATGTCTCATATAGCTCATGATACATATGCTCTTCTACCCATTTGCGTGCATCAAACTCGAGATCTAGTAATAAATCTCGAGAAAAACTCATCCTCCATGTTTTTAAACCATTCTTCGACACTTTCTCCAAGGTCAAGCACTTTTTCATCACACATCATTCTCACAACATCTTTGAAAAGAGGTCGGGCAATGAACCAAGATGTAGTCATTTTTATGTACCCTTAGTATAACTTTCTAACCCCATGTGTGTCGTCCTATCACCCAACGGGTGCTAGGTGCTCACATGAGGCATGTGCTTGGCAGTGCCAAGCCCCTCCTTTATGTGAGCATTGTGAGAAGGTTCTTCCATTGATGGGGGATGGTTTGCAGAATGAGAATACATTTACTTAGTTAAAAGAAAAGTGGAAGGGCAACTTACAAATCCACATATTAATGTATTAAATGAACTAAGCATCATTTGTAATAAGCATGATGAATCAGATCTAAGTCATGAAAGTCACACAATAAGAGGGTTTACACTCTTACACATAATATATGTAACAAACCCTTGTGTGTGTGTGTATATATATATATATATATGTATATATATATGTATGTATGTATATATATATGTATGTATATATATCTATATATATATATATATATATATTCATTTAGAGTGCTTTTTGTAGCAACATTACAATCAAAACAGGTCATCATAGACCATACATATCAAAATACTAGGACTCATCTCTTACAGATCTTCCCTTGTATGATATTCTAACTATGCCTTCCTAGTTCATCCCTTATTATAGACTCTAATGCCATACAGAGGCTTATTACATCCTTCATAACCCTTAGCACTAAGTGCTCTAAACCCTAACACTACTACAACATTCGGCTATTCCACATCTTACTCTCTATGCATCCTTTGTTCTACTCCCATCTATCACTCAATGTCTTCTTTTGATTCCAAGAATCTCTTTTTTATAGGTTCATCATCCACCGCCATGCCTTCTCTCCTAAACAAATCACATGCCAAGTGTCAAATGTGGTCCTCTAATGGTGAATGCTTATCCCCTTACAAACCCTCCACTCTCTGTAATGATGTCTTTTGGGAATATTTCCTACGTGGAATATTCTTTTCTTGACCTCCAAGGTTCTAAGCTGGCACCTTATCCACTCAGCATGCCTAGTCGGGTCATGTTTTTCCTCAAGTGCCTTCAGAATGCCGAATATGGCTAAGTCCTATGAACCCCATGTTTTGCCTTCCGTGTGCACCCTAGTTTCTCCAAAACCCTTCTTAACCCATTGTCCTATGTTATTCTCCTGCGCGCCTTCTCTTTATTGGTCTCACACACACATGCGCCTTTTGGTACTTAGCCAATATTTAAGGCCCAACACTTCCCTCTTGATGCATCCTATGGATTTTCCTAGGATTGGATTTGGATGAAGTTCCTATACATCAGCTTTTCTTAATTCTTCATTTAGAATATATATATATTTAAATTCCTTTGTTATTAGATTAACGTGCATATGAACAATATTACGGTGACAAACTTCTTCCTTCTTATCCCCGAGGATCTGCTTTGGGAAAGAATCTTGAGGAAGATTTTGTAGCTATGCTCTTTTTTTGTTTCTTTACTTTTCATATTTTTCTATGCATACATTCCTCTATCGGGAAGTCTTAGAGGAATAATAAATTACTTCGATAAGTTTTATTTCTTCTCGTGATTCTGAGGTGAGGCAATTAGAAGAAGTATAAAATCCACAATTACAAATTGGAAAATTATTTTGTTTGAATTAGAGTAAACTTCACATCCTACACCAAAGGAATACCCACATCCGAATATTCCTATTTATTTGATTTTAGTTTAGAAGTGTGATTTGTTTAGTTTAGGATCGCTTTCATTTATATGTAGAGTTATCTTGTTTTAATTAATTTAGATTAAATAAATCTTAAAATTTTGTTTTATTAACTACTTTCAACTTACTTCTTTCAAGAAAATAGATTAGAGTGTTCATTTTGTTTTGGTTAATTAATAGGAATGAACTTAGCTAACTAAAATATTAATACACACTTGTATTTTATTTAAGCTAGATTTACTTTTCTTAATTATTTAAAAAAACTTTCAACGTAGTTTAGCATTCAAATCAAGCCAAACAATCAAATAAATAGGGAACTTACGCTAGTCGTACATAGCCTCTAATTTCCCTTTGCTAACTCACTTGTAGGAATTCACACTACCTATTCTTAGTCCTTGATTCTCCTATAGCTACCTTTCAGGATCCCCTCAATCCTACACATTTTCACCGTCCCGCACAACCTCGGAAGTCATGTGCATTTGGAATCATGTGTTGATTCTCAAGTGTACAGACACCAATTTAATCCCATGAGATCGGGAGAGTAAGGTAGATAATATTTTCTCACATATATGAAAAATCATGATTACACTTTGGACTACTACTAACAGTTCATTCTAGACCAACAATTTTCTAACTACATCCTTTCCATTTTAGTGGTACTACGAGGTGGTAATATCTCAAAGGAATATTCTAAAAGAGAAACATAATTACCTAAAATCATGTGAAAGTGATTTGAGAACCATTTTATCCATTTATGCACCTACATATAACCAAAACTATGTCATTAAAATATCTCATATTTCTCAACCATATTCATTAAAAGTAGGCTCAAAATGTATCTCTTCAAGACCTTTCTATTAGTACCATGTGTGGTTCAAATGGAGGTCTCATTCAAAAGATATGGAGGAAAACTCATACCCATGTCATGTCATCATGAAATCCCTAAGATCAGTTTCAAATTGATCCAAACCATCAAATTTAACCTCGTGAATTAGACATTGTAGAAAATATTAGGTTTCACAAATTCTCTCCATGTGTTATTCCCCACATACTTTCCATCAAAGGATCGGCATTTCCTAGATCGAGGAGGCCAAGAGATCATCTTTAGGAGATTCTCATGTACCCATTACTATCATTTTTACCACATTTCTACATTTCCTTCATCAGTATTCTAAAGTTCTTTGAGGTAAAAGGATTAATCCTTAAGAGTATGACATCAAACAATGTTTGACACCTATCCTCTTAGACACTTGTTGTCAATTGATGCTTCACATAGTTCATTGGTTTAACCAAGGCCTGAAAGGATACTAATCACTTATATTTACCATGTATCAACAAGGATGTTCATCATCAATTGGTTATCTACAAGGTTTGAGGTCTAAAGAAAAAATTTAAAGAATTGTGGGATGTGAGAAAGTTGATAGGTGACACTTTTCACATTTCTTTCTAAGGTGCAAAAGTGATCTAGTATCAAACATATTTGTGAAAAGTGGGTAAATTATGACTTCCATGTGTTATCTAGAGCCACTTGTCTTAAATCATTGATAGAATTTCTTCGAGAGATGTGAAAGCAATTAATTCTTGAATATTTAGAGACACCATTTATCAACACTTGTCTCTATTTTAAACTATTTAAGATTAACAAAGAGTTAGCCTTAATGTAAAACTAGGTAAATGGACATATTTTGAATTTTTTAAGGCTAAAACTCATTAAAATATATAATTCATCATTCATGATTTATCATGTATTTGTAGACACATAATTTTGATCGGGCAATTTTAATACTAAAATTTCATTAATTGTCTTCTTTCCTCTCATCCATTATAATTAGTGATTTTCCTCTAATTGGCTAATATTTCCCATCTTCTTAGTCAATTAACAAGATTTCGTTAAGTTATTGACCTCATCCCTCATCTTGGATACCAATTAACATCACTTCATTAGTTAAAATCCTCTTTTAATTAATTAACCATTATTAATTAATTACCCTTTCACAATCTTGTATTTAATTAATAAACCCTCTTATTAATTAAATCCCCTCTCAAACCCTCAATTCTACTCATTTCCCTCCAAATGGATTCTATAAGATAAACTTGACCTATTAATCAATCTCAATTGATTAATTAAACCTTCCCAAACTCCCATGGGTTACTAATCTCTAATTAATCTCTTCTAATCATGTTTATCCTTTTCTAATTCTACATTCACTTTATCCCACATTCACTAGGTTGCAAGCTTCTCCCAAATTAGAAAGTTATATAAGAAACCTAGTACACCTTGTCACACCTTACACCTTGTCCTTGTAAGACATCTCATATCTCAAGAGAGAATTTCCCTCACAAGAAAGCTTGCATAAATTGAGAAAACCTCTTTGTTAAAGTTAGTAGGAGAAGATTCAAAAATGACACTTAAGCCATATTGATGAGATCTCTTCCACTTTGATAAAAGTAATTAATCATACATAATTTGTATTCGTATCACATAAGGAAGCATCTACATATCAAAGCACATCCAAACATCAAAAGGGAGGTTTGCATTTAGTGTAGATTTACATTTTGTGTAATTTAATTAAGCTTTTCCTTTTTAGCTCAATCTTGATGTATTTGTTTAAATGAACTAAGTTAGGATTTACTTGGTGTTAAATCCATTCCATTAGCTTAGTTTAATTTCACATGCATACATATGACACACCTAGTGGGACACCCCTTTGTCTCATGTGCATTTTTTTTTTCTTAGTTTAGCTTCATTTACCATTTTCATGCAAGTTCTTTCAAATTTATTGAAATTTCTATGTTTTTGTGCATGTATGTTGGTATTTGTAGTGTTGAGTCTTATTTGCAAGTATAAGGGAGGTGGAGTGCTATCAAAATTTGATCTTGATCAGAAAAATCCAAGATTTTAACTATTTTTGCCTCATTTTCGTGACTTTCTATTTCAGCGAACTCACCCTGTGTTTCAACGGCCTTGACCTATGGATTTTTCTAATGTTATTTTTTAGATTCAATGAATTAAAAGGATTTTTCAATGGTTTTGCATTATTCTAGTGACCTCATAGAATATTTTAACAACCTCATCTTATGTCATGACCTTACTACCTTGTCTAACAACCTTGTGTCTGTTTTGGCAGCCTCGACATGTCAAAATACACACTCATTTTTATAGAATTTTCTATATTTTTTTAGATATCTTTGGTTATATAAGTTTTTTATCTTATATCTTGTTGTCATGTGTTTTTGCAAGGTCAAAATTCAAGTTGAAAACATGAAACCTATACCCCAATGTCAAAAAATTAGTTGAATCCCCTCCTAAGTCACCCTCTGGGTCGGTCTTCCTTATGTGTCATAACCCCTTCGTCCCTAAAAATCATCATAACGTGATGAACAACCTTCCTAAGTGTCTGAAATGTGTTCAAGAATTCACTTAGTTTATTCAGTTGTATGTTGTGAAAAGAATAAAAATGTACTAAGCCTAGAAAGGTTATTCTCTAGCCTATTTGGGACAGTGTACATCCTCCTGGGGTTGATCATGGAGCCTAAATTCATCTAGATATATCACTGAAGATATTTAAATTCAATAGAATAGATTTAGGAAGATTTGGTAAATTTTTTAAGGTGTTGTAACAAGAATAGTGAAACCAAGTTTTGGAGGCTTAAGGAGCTTCCAAATGAAAAAGGTACATGAACTTCAATGAATTATTCTGAGAGCTTCGGGATGAGTCAAGAGAAAAACAATATATCATCATAAATATTATATAATCCTCTACATGATGGATTTTTCATATTATTCACAAGGCCCGAGAGCTTCTCTGTGTAAACCATTCTAAGCAGACTCACCTTGTAGTCTCGAGTGAAAAAATAGAATTTTTTGGAAGAGGTAGAATCGAGTATTTAAAACCCTCCCATTGATCTTAAAATTTTCTTAGGATTCAAATTTATATTAAAAAAATCCAAAAAATAGTTCCTACAACTCTAGGAAAGTTTGTTTCATGATTTCAGGATTTAGTCAAATTCACAATTAGATGGTTGGCACATTTATGTGTCCCAACTATCCCAAATGTTTAGTACAAGGGGGAAGTGGGGAAAACAAGGAAAAAAATTCACCTTACCCCTATTCGTATCCCTTTTACCCTCATCCATGTTCCTTCCCAAAAAGTGCTAAATGATCATGTGTGCAAATTTGGCTAAGTCTTATCCTTCTTACCTTGGGCGTATTTTTCTTCCCCAACCGTCCTAATTATCCAAGACAGTCAGAATAGTTTGGAAAAAAAAAATTGCCCCACCCCCATCCATTACACAAGTTCTCCATGTGACCTCAAATTTTGTCTCCCATGTTCTATAACCTTTCTCTCTTATCCTTCATGTTCACCACTCATTTCCTGCCACTTGTCCAAAGATAGGAAGGGGGCGCATTTATTTCCCCAATTGTCCCAAATATCTTAGGGAAGTTGGTACAATTGGGACACTAAAATTTTCCCCACTTCTTTTTCTTTCAAATTCAAGTTTTAAAGCACGCTTTCAAGAGTTAAAAATAACGTTGTTTTAACCATTTAAAGAGCTCTACATGTTTTTCACTCCATTATTTCACCAGGTCAACCCAGGAATCCATTGTTGACATCTTGAAGCTTGAATATACCTAAAAATTCATTAGATATACCTGGAATTTCTTTTGGGGCATCCATGAATACCACAAACGATTTTTTTTTCATATCTCTCAAACATGTGATTTGATTTAAACAAAATTTTCTCGGTGGTTCTAAATTCCGAAGCCTTCAAGAAAAAAATTTACTATAAACCCTATGATACTCTAGATTATTTATAGTATAAAACCCTCATTATGTTCCCTAGCTTATGATTTTATTTTTTTCAAGCATTCCGGTGGGTAGATTGAGACGACATTTTGATCACATGATCTAGAGAGCAAGCCTATTCTAGATAAGATATTTTCATTAAAACCCAATAGGAGAAGTTCCATTTCTATTTTTAATAAGTATCTAGTCTTTCCATTTACTATAAATATTTTTTAAAAAAATCAAAACATTTCAAATCGGTGTTAGTAGAAATCAATGGTGAAGACAAACTAGGCAAATCTGGTCAAAAAAAAGCAAAAAAAAAAAGAAAAAAACACTTTTTAAAAATAGTAACTATTAAAAATCATTCAAATGACATCAATTAATTTGTATATAGTATGTTGGGAGTTTTTAGACATTAAAAAGAAAGAAAAAGTAAAAAGTAGAAAAAACAACCCCTACCTCCTACTTACAAAAATAGAAAGTGTCCGTTGTAGGTGCGTAAAGTTGTTGTCTTCTTCATTTTATCACCCAAAGATATTTTTCCATAGTGAATTTTAAATTTTCTTGTTTGGATCCCGTTTCAAAATTTTCATCAAAGTATCTAGATGTGGGAGATAGCGATATTACTCACATGGACTTGGAAGATCTGAAAAATTAGATGCTTGGCGGACCCAGGGAACCTGTGGAAGAAAGGATATACAAAAGTGGTTTGTTTGTAGTAGGTGGCCACCCACTATCTATCCAAAGCATGAAATTGTTGATGAATTTTTATCAACACCACGAACCAGACACTCAAAGCATATAGGTGAATGACATTTCAATAATAACAAAGTGCTCACCCCCAAGGGAATATCACAAAGTATATAGATCCCAACTTGGAAAAATATGGTAATCATCCCAAAGGATTTTACAACAAGATAACTATCAAATACATATTCATACTTCTAGGGCCTTGCATTGGGGACTTGGTTGAAATAGCTGATAATGCCATACCGCGTAACAAATTCTTGGTCTAGGCATAAGTTTCACAAAGGATTCTTGAATGCGATCATTATTTTTTAGCAAAGTGATGGGAGAGGAAAGCACCAAGGATTTTCATGATTAGATGGAATTATTCATCCTCACCATCATCGAAGGCAAGAAAATGATTCATTGTGGTCAAATCATCAATGACAACCTCCATTTTTAGTTGCTCCAACTTCCAGTCACCAGAAAGTTTTCCATGACATCATACTTAGTGTATGCTCTTGCAAGTACAAGATCTTTCAGGGGTTTGACTCTCACACCAAACATCTCCCAAAATTACCCCACCTATGATATATATTCATAGCTAACCCTGAAAGAAAGTAATCACCACTTAACATTGGTGAATGATGCATTCACCATGTATGTTGTGAGATTTCTCGAAGGAAATCTGGAATTGATATTTTCCTCACATGTTTCCACATTGATTCAAAGATATGGATCCTTCTTCAACAATTATTAAATTTACACATCAAGGTATGTGGATTTAAAATCACTCGTGAATACTTCCAAGATACCTCAGTGACAAGATTTTCATGTTTGAGCTTTGTAGAAAACTTGTCCATGTCAATGGAAAACTCAAGAGCAGGAAGAAAAAAATGTGTCATTCCCTATCTATTTAGGAATTTTATCTTGTAAGTATCTCATTGATGCATAAAATTTGGAAGTCTCTTTCTCTCGTTTTAATCTCTATTCCTAGACATCTAGGGCTAACTTTTACATTCGGGTACTCTCGATATGTTCCATATTCCTTACTTGTACCATGTGCCATAAATTGAGGACTAATGGGTGAATTATTGTGATAATCTTGAAGTTAGGGAAACGGGTCACATGAGGATGACGAAAGACTAAATTAGGAAGCTTAGATTTGATTGGCTATAGAAGGCATTGATCATGATAAAACATAGTTTTATAACCTTGAATATTAGGTCGTTAAAGTTTTACCTCTTCTCGCAAGTTTCTTAGAGTATCCAGGAAGAGGGGATATAAATGAAAGGACTAAGGAAGTGATTCATAGGTCCCAAGAGTGGTTAAAAAGGAAGAGGTAAGAATTCATTGAGTTGGGAGGTCTGCATGCTATCAAGAAACATTCACCTCCACTCTCGCTCTAAAGGCAACCGAGAAAGCTTCTATTTTTTCCCACTCTAAAAGGCTTTAAAAGATAAAATCAATGGAATCCAATCTAACACACTACAAGATGACCCAAAAGAAGGAGAAAGTAGATCAATAACTAGAAGAAGCTTGGAAAAAGGTGATATTGAACTACCTTAGCCACAAACCATTCAAAACTCAAAACATCTCTTCTTCTCGCATTTTCACCCATTCAACCAACCCAAGATCTACCTTTCTTAACCGAGTAAGAAACTATAATCATGCCCAACATTGATCCTAAAGCATACAAAACATTCTCATTTATATATGATATGATTGGAGGAGATACACGCATGATCCAACAGGTGGCGATCCTAGATTTCTAGGCTATATCTACAATGGTGAAGGGAAAGAAGGGGAAGAAAGCACAAATTTCCTCCCACTTTTCAAGTAGCACTTTAAGTAATCAAAATGTGGAGGTAGCTTGGGATAAATTCATCAAGCCTATCATTGAGATGGCCCCATCATATTATGAGATTAGCTTTGTGCCCTTGGACCAGTGACATATGAGGAATATGTTCATCTATTTCAGGCGTCTTCCACTCATCTCCTCATGAGAAACTAGGAGTACAAGGAGACAATTGACCAATTGGAACACCATATCGTGACTCTCACTTCATACTGCAAACATTCATGTATATGAATTTCATTTCATCTCTCCCATATGAAGAAGTTACTCCCATTAGTAGCTTAGACCCAAATTCAATCAGAAAGACACAAGGTTTCACCATGTAGACTAGAGAAAATAACAAGTGGGTGTACAAGATCTTAGAGAAGGGTAATGTGTTGCTTTCTAGAGATATTGTCTTCGTTCAATTACATGAGTGCAATGGCTATGAAACTAAGCATGACTAGAGAGGATATTGAAGTAGAGAGGTAACATTGAGAATAGAATTATCCAATGGTCATTGATATGGGCAAGGTCAAATATTCTCTACTAGTGAATAAAGGGGTATTCACTTCAAAGATCGATGACTTGCCTTAATTCTGGGATCAGAATTTGGTTTCTCATTATGCAATGATAAATCATACTCTTTGTGAACTCGGATTCATACTAGGAACACATTTCAAATATGCACCAATTCTAGATATACCACCGAGCTTTCGGATCTCAGTATCTTACATCATTTTTAAGTCCACCACCTCAATCACCGTCAAACTAGCCCTCTCGCAAACTCGGTCATAGTCAACCCTTCTAATTTTGGCTTATTTAGCATCTATTTAAGCCAGATTTGTAATTTCCTTACATTTATACATTTCATTATTCTATTTATCTCATATTTACTGCATATTATCCAGATCTTAGCTACATCAAATTTATCAATATTTAATTTCATCTATCTTTATCAAAACAAGGGTTGACATCCATCCTAGGAAGTTCTTACTTCTGGGACTAACTTTTTCAGAAACCCTCCCATCTTATCTACTAATCCAATCTTTTTTTGTTGAGTTATCTTGATTTGTAGGTCACTTAGCTTGTTGCAGAGAAGGATCCATCATTTGCACCCATCCACATCATTATTCCATCTCAAGGTCCATAAACCCTTCATATTTTGAGTTGCTTTATTTTATTTAGTACTAGTTCACTAATGAGTAGGGAAGAAGAAATTTTTCCAATATTCTGGCACGCTCGGTGGCACCCACCCTTTGTAGGTGAGTCTTGTTATTTGTTTTCATTTTTATCTTCTTTCTTCCATTTTCTACTAACCTTGCAGTGAATAACGTGTGTTGGATCATGATTCCTTGATTGTTTGCGTTGGATTGTGGATTTCTTGGATTTACTTTTTCTTGCTTAATTACTTTGAAGATCAAATAAAAAGGAAAATTGTATTCTATGCATTCCTTGTTTTTATTCCCTGTCTCATTATTTTATCCCATTCCATCACTTGTCTATTGTCCTTGTCAAATATCCATATTTTGTTTTGGATCTAAAAATAACCCTTTCATTCTTTCTTCCTAATATTGTTTAACTAGGGGTTTAACATGTTGCATATACACTCTATCACAAAGAAACTAATTCACACATCTAAACATCAATTATTAGGTAGAACTATTGGGATTTCATCACCCAATAGAAAATATGACGTGGTGTTTTGGACATGTTATAAACTCTATATAGATTTGGGCCTCACATACCTTCGGGTATATCAAGGAATCCACAACTAAAACCACCTAAAACCATCCATAGATTACCATTTCATAGGTTCCTTTCGAGCCCCTTTTACTTATTTTTCACATCTAAATAATCATGATGATAAAAAAATATTTCTTTATTTGTTTGTTAATAAACTACATAAACAAATTTTTATCTACTTCATGCTTTTATCACTCCCTCTTAAGCCAAGAAAACACAACAATCCACCTCATCCAATGACATCCCTTCTTCCAATGATCTTTCCCAACAAGCTTCTAAACTTGAGACCACACCTTTGATCTCCCAACCTTTTGTTTTTATGGTCTCACTTCATGAAGACCATGTCTCCCAATCCTTCTAGACCAACTTCACCTCATTCCATTTCTTCTAGACCAACTTCACCTTTGTCTCCTATACCTCTAGAGAATATTAGACCTCCTACTATCCTTCATGGATACTTGGAGTTTCGAAGCTCCTTGATGTTAATCCCATCACCCTTTATGACTACCTATTTTTAAGTCCTCCACAATCACTTAATATTTTCAATCCAATCAATTGGTGGATTCCATTCCAGCCAAGTTACCTCATATCAACACCATCCCCACTTCATCTCGATCTTGTCATTATTTTTCCAATTCAACCATCTCAAAATCACACTTGCAACATAACACAACTCTACCCCTTATCTCCACTTTGCATATCCATGCTAATGTAATCACCTAACATCCTCATCCATTTAAACCAATGAAAACCCATCAATCCCCTCCTCATCAAGGTCCTTATCATTATATACTTCTCACTCAACTAATTCAAGTATCTTAACCCCTACCACATAAACCCCAACTAATCCCATAGAAAATCAATCATTCCTATTTCACAACAACCAACCCAATCTAACCAATCTTACCACATCCCCATATCTCAACCAATTCAATCCCAACCTCTTGATTATGTTCCTCCTTATCAACCACTTTCACTAACACCAACACATCCCTAAACATATCAAACATATCAAAAACCTAACCCATCCACCTCATATGCATCTCAAACTCATCCTTCAATATCTCAACCATCTAATAATCCCTTACAAACGTTATTGGATAGAATGACTAACCTTGAAGTCATAACTTTATGATCTAAGACTACATTTTCATATGAACAAATCTCCAATGAACCCATCAACCCATCCATCCCCATGAAACCATATCCTCCTCATTGGGAACTACCAAAATTATCCAAGTTCAATAGCAAGGAGGATCCTCAACAACACCTTCAAGCCTTTAAACATGCATGTTATCTTATCGCCCATGATCAATATCTCATGCTTCGCACATTTCCCATGTCATTGATCGGTCTCACATTGGATTAGTACAACAAGTATCCCACAACACTCCTGATTCACCTTCACTCAACTTTCAAAATTATTTCTTGAATATTTGTCGATTAACATTACATATAAGATCACCATCACTGACCTTTATGCCATTCAACAATATGACGATGAATCCATTGTGGATTTCATCACAAGATGGCATAGCTTTATTAACTAACTATCGTTCTCCCTTCCACAGACTAGACTAATTGAGATTTTCTCATGGTCTTGTCGAAAGCATGTATCCTAAACTCTTCAAATTAAATATTTCCAAACCTTTTAAGATGCAATCATCATGGCTCATGAACTTGAACTTTGTGCCCTTGAGCAAGGCCACCTTAAGCTTCTATCAAAAAAATGTAAATCCGAGTTCACTAAATCCCCCACACATGGTGACAAATCAAAAAATGTCACTAATACCATCGTAATTCAATCTTCATTCTCATCCACTTCTCACACAAAGCCTCTGCAAATATCTCCTAGAACACTTCCGAACTATACTCCCCTTTGGGAATCATATAGTTCCATATTTGACAAGTTGATGGAATTCCACCTCATTCAACTTCCCCATCTGACCCATTAATGAATCACGACCCAAACCCGTATGGTATCACGAGGGCATTATTGTAAATATCATCAAGTCCAAGGTCATGACATTAAAAAGTTTTATTCCTTCAAATATCAGGTCTAACAACTTATAAATCAGGGGGACCTTCAAGTAGAAAATCCTAACACATCACCTAATCAACCCCTTGATGTCTCTAAACAACCATTCCCAATCATCCATCATCAAATCAAATTCCACCCCCACATCTTATGAACTTAATGCTCACACAATTAACACCATAAATCAAGAACCTACATTATTGCCTACATCCACTACCCCACTATCTACCACACATACCTCTATTTTAGACACTCCTTCTACAACCATAACCTCATTGATATACATGCCTATCTATACACCTACCACATCTCAACCTATCACATCTAGTCCCTCATACATTTATATATCAAATACATCTACTATTACATTTCCATCACCTATATCCACAACCATCTCAACTATATCCACTACCATTATAACCCAATCTATTGTATTTGATTTACCATTCTTACACCTATACCCACTTCCACCTCAATTCCATCTACTAGCATAATCATACCTATATCTACATCTCAATCTACACATATATCTATGATACCTCTTGAAACATTCCTTACACAAACACCCCCAATTAAGATGACCACAAATGGTGTCCACACCCTATCTACAAATCCAATCATCTCTACACCACCAAATCCTAGACCTATACAATCTACAATCCCTTCTAATCTCATCAAGCGCATCATCCAAAAAATCCATCCCACCTTAATATTCTCATCTCCAACACAACCTACATCATTAGGTTCTACTTCTATAGAACCCCTAGTTGAAAGTATAATAATTCTCGCTAAGGGTAAATCCTCACATCCCAATCCTAAGAAAAATGATGTTGCATCATCACTCTTGGGAGTGTTGGTGCCCATTTTGATCCTCTATTCTATTTTCCATCATCCCCTTTGTTCTACATGCTCTAAAATGTTTTTCTTCAATTTTTTTGGTCTGCAAACTTTGTTTTCTAGTTTGGATGCTTTAAAGAGCTCACAAACTTATTATTTTTCCCCATTTTAAAAGAAAAATACATGCATGCCCTGTTTTGTGCCCTAAATTTCCAAATACGGGGGGCCTCTCATCATTTTTTCCATCTTTCCCACCTTTGGAGTTTGTGGTTGTTTGTTTCATGCATTTTTTCCCTAAAAAATCTATCCCCATGGTCGTAAATTGCATAAAATTAATTTCCCTTTGTTTTTTTATAAAAATCCTTCACCCACGAAGAAAAAATTGAATTCGGGCATCTCTCGTAAAATCATGTTTTTGATGATCATATGGGTGTCATTTGACTATCAAAATTAAGCTCAATTTTTCCTCATACGTGGTTGTTTGTGGTTGGATGAGATTCAAT
The DNA here is from genome assembly GCA_018340775.1 of Taxus wallichiana var. yunnanensis. Taxonomy (NCBI): domain Eukaryota; kingdom Viridiplantae; phylum Streptophyta; class Pinopsida; order Cupressales; family Taxaceae; genus Taxus; species Taxus wallichiana. The sequence continues at coordinate 412,862,745 of CM031238.1, read as the reverse complement.
GTGCTGTTTGAAAAACTTAGCATTTTTTGGCTTTTGGAAAAAATTCAAAATTTCCCCGCAACTCTATGCAGGAGGACACATGTCACATTCTCATGTGAAGGTGGAGTGGGAGGTTGGTGGAGAACTTAGGCAAATTTCACCTTTTTGACGAAGGGAAAAAAGGTGTTGAAAGGCCCGTGGGTCCGCAATGGAGCAAGGGGTGGACACGTGGTAGAGCGAGGATAGAGTGGGGATAGACCGAGTTGGTGGGCCGACGGAGGCAAAAGGGAACTTTTTCCTTTTGACAAAGGAGTTAGAATGAAAATTTACGCCGTAGGTCTGCAATGGAGCAAGGGGAGACACATGGCAGCGCAGAAGGGAGTGTGGGCTAGCAAAAGAAAAGTAGGAAATATTCCCTTGGCAAAAGAAAGGTGTTAAAATGAGAAATGAACCCACATTTCCTCAATGATGGAGAATTGGACACGTGTCAGGGATAGAGATGGAGGCGCGGGCCCATGGGGAAAAAAGTAAAAAAATTCCAAAATTCAAAAAATGTGCAAATGTGCATAATGGAGCCACGATTTCAATGGGAACCACCATATGCCATGTGTCGCACCAAAATTCAAGGGCGAAGGAGCAGAGAAAAAAGTCAATTTTTTCCAAATTTCCAAAAATGTTAAAAAGTCAAAAAATGATCCCAAATCCATTCCTAATCATATTTTGACACGTGGAGGGCCCAAATTGAAGGGAAAAGGGAAAATCAATAAGAATTATACATTCTCCAATTTGGTGCCATTTTTCTCCATGAAGTGTGGAAATGTGAATTTTGCATCAATTTTGATCAAATTTTTGGCAAATTTGTATCGTTTGTGCCCAAGGACCAATGCAATTGGTTTTAGGGATCAATTTGCATATTAGAAATGTTTTTGAAGTAAAATTATGCCCTAGCCCATGCAAAACGTGAAATATCAAATTAAAAAGTTCTAGAATCAAATTTTGGAATGATAAGGATGAAATAATGAAATGAAAGGGGTCTGCATGCTTAGAGAATGAAAAATGTGCCTCCACAATGGATAATGATGAAGGATTTGTAATGATTTTCCTTTTTTGAAACACCTGGCAACTTTTTTTGCAAATATGTTAAATGTCCCTATTTGCGAATCATGTTGGAATTTTGTAACAAACTTGATGTTGGGCATATTCTTTTCTTGGGAAAGAAGTATCAAATGTAATTGAAAGTGAGATAATGCATGTTTTGAGACATGCAAAGGTCGAGAAACTTAGAATTTCATGGGAAAATCTGGGAAGAATCCCATTCTCTGAGAAACCACCTAAGAATCATTTCTAATTCCTTTTTGCATCAAATTTGTATCATGTTGAGTTGGTTTCAGTTGTAAAGCCATCAACAAGCTCTGATATTGTTTTTATAACATTCCCATGCTTTGATAAATTTGGTCATTCTGGATTATTTTGTGTTTTCTCTTGGCAAAATTTGCATGCACTCATGTTTTAGAATGTTTTCAATTTGTGTTATTTGCTCTGTTTGCAGTCTTGTGTTTAAAATCTCTCTTGATTATACATGGTCTCATTTCTTGTTGATAGTTTACTTGGTATCTCAATCTCACATTCAAAAGAGATTTCATCCTGATAAAGAGATAAACACATTTAAAATCACTTTACCTTCCTTGAATTCTAAGATTGTTTGTAAACCTTTGGGTGCACCTTAGGTCATGATAAAATAGAGATTTCTAGATACTTTATTGGTTCATCTGCTTCAAGATTTTGTGGTAGGTTGTCAAAGATTGTGTGGAAGAGTGCAGATTTGGGCCTCCATTTAGTGCACATATCCTAGTTGAAGCAGTACCTTAACCCCTTTGAAACATTCTGTTGTTTAGGTCTTACAAATTTCTTGCAAAGGTCCTCAAAGAATTTGGCAAATTCTGGTTAGTCTTGTCTAAAATCTCCCACCAAAAAATCATTCAAAATAACTAATCCTACCCCATACTACCCCTACATTGCATTGTGTGTCAACAAAAGAATACAATCCATCTACAAAAATGCACAAAGCAAATCAGGATCATACAATGTCTTCAATAACCCTTGCCTTGCATTGAAAATATCTCCATAATCTAGGAGTGACAACTTGTGAAATTCAGATTTGGAGTATTGGTCATATTTTCCCAAGTCATTTTCACACTATTTACACAAATTGAGGGATATCTTCATCTCCTTCACCATTTGAGGGTTACAAAATAGGTCCTCTTACCTTTGTTGAAAGGCACAACCTAAAACAGTTAGGACAAGATCAAGTCCTATTTGATTACTATCCATCTCTCCACAAATATGAGTGTCAATTAGATCACATCCCCAGCTACAAAATGACATACATCATGATATATTTTTCTTCAAGCTTCATGCCATATCTATGATGCTGCTTAGACTGAAAAGGAGAACAAATTTGGGTACCAACACCCGGTGGTCTTCCAGAGAAACGCTTTGAATTCTGGGAAATAATTTGCATTGTTAAGATTGATTTGCTAATTCGCTTACTGACCATGTCTAATTAGCTCGTCAACAAGACTAGTGGCGCTTTGGGGATATTATTCAATTATTCGATTTCATATTTTAGATCCCTAGTAATACGTCTTATGTGATTTATGTGTAGTTACAAATCTGAGTATCATCTTCTGATCAGATTTATAACGCTGGAATGAAGAGTAGAGTTCTGGGTTTTATATTTTATTAGTTCAATTTGATCCATGTGCATACATATTTGAGATATTTAGATGCATATCAAACCTTGGTAAATTCCCTTGCAAATTTTGCATGCAAATACATTGTTGAATCATTATTTCATAATCGATTTATAAGGATTAAGTGAAGATATAAGTTCTACCTGCAATTTTATCAATTTCCAGTAGTGGTTGCACTTCATTTGCATTTGTGGTTGATAGATTCAAGAAAAGGAAGGTTTGATCTATAAATTTTGGCAATATTTTTAGTATTGATAGGTATTTTACAAATTATTTTAGTGCATTTGCACAACTAGGGTGAAAATCCTTAGTGGCAACTCCATGTTGTTCTGATCTTGATAAATACCAGTGTCTTAAGCTTTCTGTCATTTATTTTGTGTTGCTAATCTCTACAAAACTGGAAGGAAGAAGATCTCTCTTCATTAGAGACTCTGCTAAGAAGTTGTTTACAGATTCAAGGAACTCAGAGTTGGAAGGGAGAAGAGTTTGGAAAGTTGTTAAATATTAGACATCGTGCAAAGATATCTCCTTTGGTGAGAGAGATTGGCATTTTGTAGAGGATTATCACTCTTCTTCCAGTGATTTTGATTCAAGCAATCCTCTCATAAACTTGTTTACTTCAGCTAGTGAAGGTCCTTCAACTCTACCTGGTGAGTTCCTTCTTCAATTTTCACCTGTGTGTTTCAATTCAAATAAAACTTTCCAAGAAAATCATCACTTAGAAAATACCAGTCTTGTGAATCATATTCGTGAGCCCCAAATACCTTGCACTCCTCATCAGCTTGTGTCACCCCCAAGATCACCTCCACCAAACAATATGGCTCAACCTAGACCTCCATTTGTTGTTAACACCTTTGGTCCTATAGACTTTAGAGGAATGGATGGTTACCCAAATGTTGTCCCACAAGATGTCAGAAATAGGTTGCCAAAATTCCAAGGTAGCAATGTTATAACTAGTGATCACAATCTCAAACTTTTTTTTAACATGACGGAAGATTTTGAAATAGAGTTCAAAGATGAGTATATTAAATTGTTCATTTATACACTAGAAGATGATGCTAGAGATTGTTACAAGGCTCTACCTAATAATTCAATTGATTCTTGACTGAGATGAAGAATGCATTTAGATTGCAATATGGTGACAAGATTGATCATAGATTTCTCTTGTCTTAATTTGAAAATATCAAGAAGAATCCCAACGAATCAGTCCATAACTTCAACACAAGGTTTAACAAAACTTTGAGAAGGTTGCCTGTTAGTCTGAGGCCTTGTGATGAGTCTTGTTTAATCAAATATGTAGATGCATTTGATAAAAAAGCAGCCTACTACTTAAGAGACAAGAACCCTACCAATCTAAGACAAGATTTCACCATGGCACTTCAAATTGAAAACAACATCAAAGTAATTGGGAAACTTCTCAAGAGAGATGGTGTAAAGTTGATAAACCCTAAAAACCTCAAGCTAGCAAAAGAGCTGATATGGAGGAGGTTGTGAAAAATTTGGCAGGGGGTTGTCAAAGCAATCTCATACAAGTTGGCAAGAGTTGAGAAAGGAATTGGGGAGACTTCATAAGGTCAAAGCAAAGAGCACAAAACCATGACAAATTTTCCAACCATCCTAGAGGTGATCAAAGGGTAAATGATAGAGGAAAAGGACCCATGGGGTCTACAAATAGACATCCTCAAGCACGTGAAGGAAGAGTGTTACCTGATCCCTTAACTGCTAGGGTTGTTGTTGTTGAGGAAGTTGTTGATATTGATTGGTGTGATAGGTGTTTTCTGCCCCATCCTCCATGTGAAGTGGACCAGCAAGATGGTGAAGCTAATAATGATGATGGTACTGATGATGATATTTTCATGGTGGGTTGTTCTTCAAGCTCACAAGGAGGAGCAACATCTACTAAAGTAATAAGTGCTAGGACTGCTGCTACCTTTTGGGATTGCATCAAATGGGTACAAGTCTTTCTTCCCCCTCATACTCTTGAAGTTGATGTAGTGCAAGCTTTTAAAATTCCTAACAATGACTCTGAATACTTAAGATCTTTGATGATTAAGAAGTATGATGGTGGTATTCCTTCGGATGAAGATAGACAATTGTTGATGAATGTTGTTGTAGCTCAAGAGAAAGACTATAACACTAGAAGAAAATTTGTTAAGGGATTTGGGCCTCAAACCAAAACTAAAACACCCTTGCTCATAAGCATTCTCAAAGAAGCTTCTAGAAGAGAAACATTTGCCAAAAATTTGTTGTCCAACAAAATTTACGTAATGCCCACTTCAAACTACCACTTGAGACCAAAGAACAACCTAGGGTTAGCTTAGAAAATTATGGGATAATAAATTTTTTTAAGGATCAACTACTAGGTTACAAGATCACAGCTAGCACAAACAAGATTAGGATTAACAATCAAGACTGACTTGTAAAAATTCTTCTAGCAACAATTAGCAACAAGCACAAGGTCAAACAAGAGGTTTAAATTCATCACTTAGGTTAGGAAGGTAAATTCTCTCTCAACCCTGCTTTAAAAGGCTTATAGGGTTCAACTTGATTTTTCACACAATTAGAGTCATCAAAACTTTCCTAAATCATTCCCATTGGATAGGAAATTTTCTCACCTTTCCAACCATATAAATAAGTCCTCCTAACTCCTCATAATTTGCAAGATATGGGCCGGCGGAGTTTAGGGGAGAAATTTTCCCTTGGGGAGTCTACGGGCTTAGGGAGAAAAATTTTCCCTTGAGCGGGTTGGCGGGGTAGGGAGGAAAATTGTGAATTTTCCCTCCTTGGGCACAAAAGCACAAAATTCCACCGTATGCCCATGGGTCCGATGAGGGAGACATGTGTCGCTTCCCGGTTGGCGCGGAAAAACTCGGACTAGCGAGCATTCAGGGAAATGGAAATTTTAGGCCAAAAGCCCAAGGGTGAAAATTGTCGCGCACCTCCGCCAAGGAGAAAACTCCTGCCACATGTCAAAATCCTATTGGTCATGGGGAGGAGTGGACCAATGGAGTGAAAAAGGAAATTGAGATTTTAGGAGTTAAAATCTCAAAGGAGAAAGTAACTCCGTGCTCCCACCGAGGTCCAATCTGCCACGTGTCATCACGTGATTGGACGTGACTCGGCGGGCCACGGGAAAAACTTGGGAAATTTTCCCCAAGGAAAAACCAAATTTTCCAAAGGAAAATTTTCCTCCATACCTCTGCCATTGAAAATAGATACCACGTGGCATCCTATGATTGGACGCGGGTCGGCAGGAGGCGGAGGGATTTAAGATTTTGTGCCAAAAGTTTTAAAGGCCAAAAAGAATCGTGTGGTCCCACGCGTCCGTCAGGACACGTGTCAGCACAAGATTTGCTATGGGGTGTGGGGACATAGAGGAAAAGGGAAATTTTTCCCAAGAGGCCAAAAAGTTAAGTTTTCAAAATTCTCCCGCGCTCACCAAGCCATGTGTCAGCACGTGATTGGTTGCGGGGCCGTGGGGATGCGAGAAAAATGGGAAAAATTTCCCAAGGTCAAAATTTTCAAAAAACTAAGTTTTAAAATGGTTCCACCCTATGAAGTGCCACATGGAAACCTCTGATTGGTTGTGGAGTAGTGGGGGCCATGGACTTCTTGGTGAAATTTTTCCAAAGTCAAGTTTTAAAGTTAAGAGTTAGATTTATTTTTTTATTTTTTTTGATGGCCAATTTGAAGTAAAACTTCAAATGGCCATAACTTTTGATAGGAAGCTCAGATTTGGGAAAACGAGGACTTTTTGGAAAGCTCTCAATGTCCTCTTTGTACAAGAGTCATCAATTTAAAAATTGATGAATTTTAAAGGGTAAATTTTATGAAATCGATCTGCAGGCTTTTAATTGGCAAACTGGTAATTTCCAACTTATAAGATTTTGATCAAATTTTGATTTTCTTCTTCTCAACATGTCAATTGAACATGGAGGATTGATCTTGGGTAAGTTTAAGGATATTTTCAAGGTTCAATTTGTTAGTTGAGTGTAATTTTATAATTTTACAACTTTTGACAGGAAAATGATTATGCAAGTTTGGAATTTGATTTCACGAAGTTCTAAAATGTCTTTCATAAATGTAGAGTTCCAATTAAGTTCATTTGGGTATACTAAAGCTAAATTTCAAGGTTTATTTTCTTATTACAAGTTGTAATTTTGAGTTGTGCATTTATTAGATAAAATTGATTGTCGATTTAAAACAAGACAGAGATCTTTCACTTAACAAGTTCATTAATCAATTTACAACTTCCAACTATGGAAAAGCATTCCAAATTTTGTCTAAACAATTAATTGATCTATCTTATCATTCAAGAGCATCAAGACAACATTTTATATCTCAAATTTTAATCAAATACAAAGAACAGAATGTTGTCCTTTCCTCTCATACGCATTTTCTTTTCACACAGAGATATCATTTCAAAACAGCAACTCCAATTCAAAACAACAATACAAATTTGAGAAAGGAATGTATTTCTTTTATTGATTTCAACAACAACATTACTACTTCATTCTTTCTTGGAGCTTCAAATTACAAAATACAATACATGTCTCATTCTTTCATGTTATTATCAAAACAGAGTATGAAATAATAACTCTTTGCATTTCACAAATGAATCTCTATCTTTTCCTTTGCATTACAAGGTGTCTTCTCATTACAAACAATAATACAATCATCCTCTTCAAAGTGGGAAGGTTACAATAATTTTTCTCAAAGGAAGGGACTATCAAACTGTATTTTCTTTTGCTCCAAAACAGCAGCATGCTGATTTCTTCATCTTGATCACAACAAGGAAGGGGGAAAGGCAACACTCTCCACCCAACCAAGACATCCAATGGGAAAGGAGAAGCCATCTTTCCCCATTGGCCCCCGAGCCCCAACCATATTGGAATAGAGTATGAACATCAACACATGGCAACAAAGGCTTCTATAACAACAAGTAACATTCTTTTCACATGCATAATACAACAAAATACACAGTCCAAACAAAGACAAGTAGTTCACAACTGCAATAAGAATCATACACACAACACATGGGCTTGATCAAGCAAGCCATCAAGAGCAAGAACTATGGGGAAACTACTTATGCCTCCCTATTTGGAATTGGGCATCCACCTAAATCATACCGCCAATAACCATATCAAATCCCATAAACCTTATATCTCCCAACCCCTCCTTATGCCCCCCCAAAGTTTCTCCCTTATGCCCCCAAGAGTAAGAAATGCAAGCAGTTTCTTTTCCTAGGTGGATCCCAATCCAAAACTCCCTCCAAAATAGAACAAGTGCCATTGGCAATCCCTTATGCCCCCATATGAAACCCCCATAGCCTTCTCCTACACCTTGCCCTAAGCATTCTACCCAACCAGCCAACAATACACAACACATTCACCATTTTTCTCATGCAAGGAAAGAGAAAACAACATTTAAAAAGGCAAGATCCTACCTCTCCATAATGGAGTTTGTTTCCAAAATAGCAAGTTCCTTCAATGCTCAAAAATACAGTCCAAAATAACAAGCTCTTCAATGACCAAAAATCAGTCCAAGAATAGCAACACCAAGCATGCAAATGAATTTTCAAACTCTCTCCACAAGCAAGACTCCCACAACAATAAAATTCAACCCCAAAGAAGGAAGAGCAAAGTTTCAACAACCATAAACAAGAGAAGAATTCAAATTTTAAAGGAGAGGGAGAGGAGAGGATGATGTGGATTCCATGTGGGATGCCACATCATTCTTCCTCAACCCCAAAATAAAAATTCAACATCACAACTTAATCACAATAAATGAAAATGACAATCAACTTACACACTCCAAATTAACCCATACCCCAACAAGGACTGAATTAAAAACTTGTAAGGGAAGTGCAATAAAAACTTACACATAGTCATTTCAAAATACAATTAAAAAGTCTAATTTTGACTCCAAAACCATAGGTATGGTTGGTGGATAATTTTAAGAGGTGTGGGACAAGTTTAACTTGTCCCACAAGCCTCAAAATGCAGCCCTCAAGGACAAATTCGAATTCCTTTGAGGATGAAGTGTCCTACACTCCAAAATCTGACTTACACAATCTTTCACATCACTTACACATCTCTTACATCTTCTTACACATTCTTACAACATGCATTAATATCTATGACTTCATTTATTACATTCTTTTGACATAATGATTTATTTATTTAACACATGGTTATATATAACATAAACCCAAATCAATTAACAACTAATGAAAGGGGTAACACATCACAAATAAAATACATGCAAACATTACAAAAAAGAAACACATTAAAGTAATACATGAAATCCCTTGGTCACATTTTAAAGGTGATTCCCCCCATGGGAATCCCTAACAAACACAACATACAAACAATTACAGTTGCCATGGTGACCTCGTTGAATTCATCTAGAATTCTAATATGGTTAGTCTCCAGTCCCCCGACATTGTTGTGATATTTTAACCTACAAAATAACAATACCTCCTTCGGCCTCGTGGCCATATCAGAACATCCAAAATGATATAAACAACATATAAAGATCAAATCCAAATCACAACAACATCAAGAATTCAACATCATCATTTAAATTCAATTTGCAACTATATCATCATCCAATGAATCTCTATACTAGAGCTACTCTTAATATCAAATGTCACATGTCTAAAATCAACATCAATACTATATCCATGTCAACAAGTATATCATCATCCATATATAATAATGTCTCTAATAATCATCATGCATGCTAACTGAATCAAGGTCCATAATAATCCATGATCTAACATCTACACATCATACTAAATCAAAACATAATAATGTCCAAAATGAGATCAACAATATCAAGATCAGTATCTAAACAGTGTCAAAGGGAAGTGGGCACTACAAATTACAGTCCACCTCATGCCCAAGCTGCCAAGAATCCCTTGCCATATGATGAATTTGTTTGTCTCCCTTCCAATGCTGCTTTTCCAAAGAGTGTTCCCTATGACATAGCCCAAGTATTGATCCAAATCAAAGTGATTGTTCCAATCATTGATTTGCTTAGGATTCCTGAGCATAAGAAGAGAGCATTTGAGTACTTGGGATTGAAGGAGGAGAAGACTATTCCGAGAAAAATAGAAATGTTGTTGAAACTCCTCCTCAAATCATTGCAGACCTTGAAACACCACCAGTAGTAGAGGATCTTGGAGAGCCTTTGAGGTATATTTAGGGACATCTTTGGTTGATTCCCAATTAAATTTTGATCCATTCTTCACAACTTTGATAATAAAGGATAGGCTACTTCACAATTGTATGTTTGATTCTCGGTGCATCATGTCATGTCATGCATCTAGAAGTCATGAATGAGTTGGATATCAAAGTGACAAAGATCTTATGGAAAATGTACTACCATGGACTCAAGGGAAGTGTTGGTAGTTGGTTGTGTGAAGGGTTTGGTGGTGCAGCTTGCATCTTATCCCGAGAGGAATTTAAAATTGGATGTTGTGATTGTTGACTACCCTGCCAAATGGGGTATGCTTTTGTCAAGAAAGTGGGTTGCAAGTGTTGGAGGGAGTGTCCAAATGGATATGTATTTTTCCACCATTCCCATTGAAGGCAACCTTATTAAGCTCTATGGAGAAAAGAAGATGTTGCATCTAATTAAGGATCCAAACAATGCTTCTTATGAAGTATTATTTGTTGATGTTCATGTTGATAATTTTATTGGGTTTGCTAATGGAAAAGAACACAAGATGGATTAGTCAAAGTGCCTTGAATAGGTAAGTTCTCCTTGGACCTTGCTATTTGATGGAGCTTGCTCCAAATTTGGAAATGGTGTTTCTCCTAGCTTGGAAGAATTTGTTTTTTCCTTCAAGCTTAATTTTGAATGTACTAACAACACCGCTGAGTATGAAGCCTTGTTGTTGGATCTAAGAATTGCATGGAAGTATGGTGTCAAGGACATCATTGCAAAAAGGATATTCATATTTGGTTATCAAACAAATAAGGAAACTATATGCTACAAAGAATCAACGGATGAAACAAAGATAAGCATGCGGTTTGGGATCTAATTGAGATGTTTGATTCCTTCAATATTATGCACCATGACAGAAGCTTGAATGTTGCTGCTTTGACAAGTTGGCGATGTTGGGGTCAATATTTGGAGGTTACACCATTTCACCTTATTGTGAGTATAATTTTGAAGTGTTAACTAGGTCAGCTATCCCTGGCAACATCAAGCATTGGAAAGTGTTTAATGATGATGCTCAAGTGCAAAGGTTCTTACAAAATCAAGGTGAGTTTGTAGATCAACATATTGATTGTGAACCAATGGTATGTGTTACTAAAGGAAGAGAGACTTTGTTTGGAAAGGATATTATCCAATTGAAAACTAACACCATTCCTAGAGGTCTTGTTGCTCTTGAGTCAAATTTTAGCAATGTTGATTGCATTGTCAATAGAAGCATATTTGCCTCAAGTGATGTGGAAGAGCACGACTTCGGAATAAAGGAAAAACAAGAAAATTTTGGTCAAGGGCAGCAGTTTAAACAAGGAAGAAAAACAGTCCTACCAATTATTGAAACAATATCAAGGTTGCTAGCTTGGTCATATTCAGAGTGAAAGCATATAAAGAAGACTTGTTTCAGCATGAGATTCCTCTTGAAACAATAGCCAAACTATTTAGACATAAGCAAAGGCTAATTAATCCACTCCTCTCTAGGAAAATGCAAGATGAATTGAAGAAACTAAAGGAGGGGGATTATTCAGCCCACAAGGTATTCATCTTGGGTTGCAAAACCTTGTGCCAATCGGAAAGAAGAACAGAGATATAGACTTTGTGTAGATTTCAAAATCTGAATAGAGCTTCATTAAAAGAAAATTATCCTTTTCGAACATGGATAACATGCTCATGCGGTTAGTGACTAGATCTAAATTGTTGTCCACCTTGGATGGTTTCTCTGCTACAATCAGTTGTTGTCAAGGAGTCGAAAGATTTAAAATTGTCTTTACCACTCCTTGGGAACATATTTTTATGTGAGAATTCCTTTTGGTCTCATGAATGTTAGAGCTAATTTCCAAAGAGCAATGGATGTTGCTTTTGCTGGTTATATAAATGACTTCATTGATGTTTATCAGGATGATGTGATTATGTTTTCAAGGAGCAGAAAAGACCACTTGCAAAGACTTGGAAAGAATGATGATCTAGATGTAGAGAATTTGGAATCTCTCTCAACCAAAAGAAGTGTCACTTTGGGGTGCAAAAGGCCAAGCTGATCAGTCATATTGTTTCAAAGTTTGGAGTCATGATTGACCCTAAGAGAGTAGAAGCAATCGAGTAGGGTGCCAATTCCACGAACAAATAAGGGCATCCAATCTTTCTTTGGGCAGATCAATTTCATTAGAAGGTTTGTGTCTAATTTTTTTGAGTTGACTCTTCCTATCACATGCATGTTAAAGAAAGATCAAGTTATCAAATGGGAGGAGGCTGTTATTTAGGCTTTTGAAGGAATCAAAGAAGCACTTAAACATGCACCTATCTTGGCAGCTCCGAATTACAAGAATCCTTTCCAAATCTTCTCCTTTGCTTTTGAAAATACTATTGCATTTGTTTTGCTCCAAAATGATGAAGATGGGGCTAAGAGGCCTATTGCCTTCTTTAGCAAGGATTTACAAGCTGCTGAGTTAAAATATACAATCATGGAAAAACAAGCATTTTCCTTGGTGAAAGTAACAAAGGTTTTCTAGCCTTATATTTTAAGTTTAAAAGTTGTTGCTTATGTTCCCCACACCATGGTAAAAGATATATTATCAGAGATGGAGATCTCAAGTAAAAGATGTAGATGGGTGAAAAAACTACAGGAGTATGACATGGAAATCCAAACCACAAAGTTAGTAAGAGGTTTGGGTCTTGATAAGCTCATGGATGAGAGAAACTTGCAGACTGTAGAAGTGAATGAAGTAGAGGAAGAAAGGGAAAATGTTCTTAGGAAATTGGTGAGTTCGAATGGTAAAAGGATATAATATTCTACCTCGACACCTATGATGTCCTTATCATTTAAATAAAAATCGAAAAATATCCCTCAAGTTGTCTTCTCAAAATTACATCATCACTAACTTAGGGCTGGCTTGGAAGAACCCCTGAAGGTGTCCTCTTGAAGTGTGTAACTAAGATGAAGCTCCCAAAGTAATTGTTGATTTCCATGGGGGAGTTTGTGGAGGACAGTTTTCTAGAAGGGTTACAAAGACACAAATTTTTCAGAGCTAGTTATTGGTGGCCTACTCTCTTCAAAGATGCAACCATGCTTTGGTTAGAAAATGTGAGAGTCATCAACATTTTTCTCGGAAGAATGAAAGCTTTAGACTCCCTTCCTTTACTGCACTGTATCAATTGAATATCCTTTCAAATAGTGGGGATGGACTTCATTGGTGGGAATTCGGACCCTTCTAGTGCTAAACATAAATGGATTCTTGTAGCCACAGACATACTTCACCAAGTGGGTAGAGGCAATCCCCACCAAAAAGTAACACACCAAGTTGTTATGGACTTCTTGTTGAATAATATCATATGCATATTTGGTGTGCCACCAAGATTGTGACGGATAATGCCATGTGTTTCAGAGCTAAAACTTTGATGGCAATGTGTAAGGATTATGGAACCAATCTGAATTATTCTTCAAACTATAACCCCAAGAGAAAGGACAAGTTGAGTCCAAAGAATAAGAACTTGTTAAAGATCATTATGATGACCTTGGATTTGAACAAGAGAAAATGGGGTGAAAACCTGAAATTTGTAGTTTGGGCTAATAAAATCACTACTAAGAGAGCTACTTTAGGTAAGAGCCCATTTGAGTTGGTGTATGGAACTCAAGCTCATGTTCCTTACATCTACAGCTTATCTTCATTTCGCTTTGTTCAACAACTTGAAGATCAAGAGGTTAGTCCATATGAAGCAAGGATTAATCGATTGTAGAGATATATGAAGAAAGAAGATCATCCCACCATAGGCATGTTAGATTTAGAGAGAAGTTGAAAATATTGTTTGACAAGAAGGTCACTCCTAGGGACTTCAATATTGAAGATCTGGTTTTTTATGGGACAAAAGAAATGAAAATAAGGGCAAACATGGAAAATTTGATGCATTATGGATGGGCCCTTACTCCATTGATATCGGGATTGGTGAGAATACCTTTTTTCTCAAAAAATTATAAGGGGAATTGCTTGAACTGTCTATTAATGGCAGAATCAAGCATTTCATGGATTAATCCCAAAATTTGAGGTATGCACTAACTTGTATAGTGTATAGTGTTTGATTTTTTGCTTTGTTTCGGTGTTTTGTTGGTTTGTGGTTTGCTTTGGTGTGTGGCTACCTTTTTTTGGGTTCTCACTGGTTTTGTGATGGTTTTGGTGATGAATCTGTTTTTGCATGGATTATTTCGCACTTGGTCTACTTATTGTTCTTGTGGCACTCACCGGAGTGCCCATCCCTGCGGGAGCCGATGTTGGTGCCCATTTTGATCTTCTATTCTATTTTCCATCATCCCCCTTTTTTCTACGTGCTCTAAAACATTTTTCTTCAAATTTGTTGGTTTGCAAACTTTTTTCTCCAAATTGGATGCTTTGAAAAGCTCACAAACTTATTATTTTGCCCCATTTTGAAAGAAAAATACATGCATGCCTTGTTTTGTGCCCTAAATTTCCAAATCCACGGGCCTCTGTCATTTTTTCCATCTTTCCTAGCCTTTGGAGTTCATGGTTGTTTGTTTCATGCATTTTTTCCCTAAAAATTATCCCCATGGTCGTAAATTGCATAAAATCAATTTCCCTTTGTTTTTTGACCAAAAAATCCTTCACCCACAAAGAAAAAATCAAATTCAAGCATCTCTGTAAAATTTGTGTTTTTGATAAATGACGGGTGTCATTTACTCATCAAAATTAAGCTCAAGTTGTCCCTTATACATGGTTGTTTGTGGTTGGATGAGATTCTAGTCTGTTTGAAAAACTTAGCATTTTTTGGCTTTGGGCAAAATTCAAAATTTCCCCATGAACTCCACAGACACATATCACATTCTCATGTGAAGCTAGAGTGGGAGGTCATGGAGGACTTAGGTGAATTTTGTCTTTTTTGGTGAAGGGAAAAAGGTGTGGAAAGGCTCGTGGGTCCGCAATGGATTAGGGGGTAGACACGTGGCGAGTGGGAAAAGAGCGGGGAAAAAGCGGGTCAAGAGCTTGCAAAGGCAAAAGGGAATTTTTTCCCTTTTGACAAAGGAGTTAGAATGAAAATTTGAGCTGCGGGTCCACAATGGAGCAAGGGGAGACACGTGGTAGGTGCAAAAGGGAGTGCAGGCCGGTGGAAGAAAAGTGGGAAATTTTCCCTTGGCAAAAGAAAGGTGTTAAAATGAGAAATGAACCCACATTTCCTCAGTGATAGAGAAGTGGACACATGTCAAGAACAAAGATGGAGGTGCGGGCCCATAGGGCAAAAAGTAAAATTTTCCAAAATTCAAAAAAGGTGGAAATGTGTATAATGGAGCTGCAATTTCAATGGGACCCACCATATGCCACGTGTTAGCACCAAAATTCAAGGGCGAGTGGCAAAGAAAAATTCAATTTTTTCCATTTTTCCAAAAATGTTAAAAAGTCAAAAAGTGATCCCAAATCCATTCCCAATCATATTTTGACACGTGGAGGGCCCATATTGAAGGGAAAAGGGAAAATCAATGGTAACTATACATTCTTCAATTTGGCCACCATTTTTCTCCAGGAAGTGTGGAAATGTGAATTTTGCATCAATTTTGATCAAATTTTTGGCAAATTTGTATGTTTGTGCCTGCAAGGACCAATGCAATTGGTTTCAAGGATCAATTTGTAGATGTTTTTGAAGTAAAATTATGCCCTAGCCCATGTAAAACGTGAAATATCAAATTAAAAAGTTGCATAATCAAATTTTGAAATGATAAGGATGAAATAATGAAATGAAAGGGGTCTGCATGCTTGGAGAATGAAAAACATGCCTCCACAATGGATAATGATGAAGGATTTGTAATGATTCACCTTTTTGAAACACCTAGAAACTTTTGTTGCAAATATGTTAAACGTCCCTATCTGCGAATCATGTTGGAATTTTGTAACAAACTTGATGATGGGCATATTCTTTTCTTGGGAAAGAAGGATCAAATGTAATTGAAAGTTATATAATGCATGTTTTGAGACATACAAAAGGTCAAAGAAACTTAGAATTTCACGGGAAAATCTAGGAAGAAGCCCATTCTCTCCGAGAAATCACCCGAGAATCATTTCTAATTCCTTTTTTAATCAGATTTGTATCATGTTGAGTTGGTTTCAGCTTGTAAAGCCATCAACAAACTCGAGATTGTTTTTTATAACATTCCCCTCGCTAATAAATTTGGTCATTCTGGATTATTTTGTGTTGTCTCTTGGCAAAATTTGCATGCACTCATATTTCAGAATGTTTTCAATTTGTGTTATTTGCTCTGTTGCGCCTTGTGTTTAAAATCTCTCTTGATCATACATGGTCTCATTTCTTGTTGATAGTTTAGTGGCATCTATAGTCTCACATTCAAAAGAGCTTTCATCTAATAAAGAGATAAACAGATTTAAAATCACTTTACCTTCCTTAAATTACGATATTGTTTTTAAACCTTTGGGTGCACCTTAGGTCATGATAAAATAGAGATTTCTGGATACTTTGTTGGTTCATTTGCTTCAAGATTTTGTGGCAGGTTGTCAAAGATTGTGTGGAAGAGTGTAGATCTGGGCCTCCATTTGGTGCACATATCCTAGTTGAAGGAGTACCTTAACCCCTTTGAAGCATTCTGTTGTTTAGGTCTTACAAATTTCTTGCAAAGGTCCTCAAATAATTTGGAAAATTCTGGTTAGTCTTGTCTAAAATCTCCCACCAAAAATTCATTCGAATAACTAATCCTACCCCATACTACCCCTACATTACATTGTGTGTCAACAAAAGAATACAATCCATCTACAAAAATGCACAAAGCAAATTAGGATCATACAATGTCTTCAGTAACCCTTGCCTTGCATTGAAAATATCTCCATAATCTGGGAGTGACAACTTGTGAAAGTCAGATTTGGAGTGTTGATCATATTTTCCCATAGCCTTTTCACACTATTTGCACAAATTGAGGGATATCTTCATCTCCTTCACCATTTGAGGGTTACAAAATAGGTCCTCTTACCTTGGTTGAAAGGCATAACCTAAAACAGTTAGGACAAGATCAAGTCCTATTTGAGTGCTACCCATCTCTCCATAAATCTGAGTGCCAGTTAGATCACATCCTCGGCTACAAAATAACATATATCATGATCTATCTGTCTTCAAGCTTCATGCCATATCACCGATGCTACTCGGGATCGAAAAGGAGAACAAATTTGGGTATCAACACCAAGGTGGCGTGCTTTCTCGGGGAATGTTTTGAATTCCTAGCAAATAATTTACATTGTTGAGATTGATTTGTTGATTCGCTTTCCGCACCATGTCTATTTAGCCCATCAACAACACCCGGTGGCACCGCTTTCTAGGAGATTATTCGAATTTCAGTATTTCGATCCCCGGTAATACTTCTTATGTGATTTATGTGTAATTACAAATCGAGTATCATCTTCTCGATTAGATTTATAAGGTTGGAATGAAGATTAGAGTTCGGGTTTTATATTTTCTTAGTTCAATCTGATCCATGTGCATACATATTTGAGATATCTAGATGCATATCAAACCACGGTAAAGTCCCTTGCAAATTCTACATGCAAATACATTGTTGAAGCATCATTTCATAATCAGATTTTTAAGGATTAAGTGAAGATATAAGTTATGCTTGTAATTTTATTAGTTTCCGAGTGGTTGCACTTCATTTGCATTTGTGGTATTGTGATAGGAAATCATCCCTATTTGGTGGATCTCGCTGATGAAATTCCTTCCTTGGTCGTTAAAGTTTCGGAGGTGGAGGAGTATTACTAGAATCTATCTCGGGACACCATAATAGTTTGTTTCAATGGCCTATGGCCTTCCTCTACAGAGTTATACCAATGGATTTTTCAAAATTGGACAGATAAATGTGAGATTTTCCTTTGTTCCAAAGGTTTTTTTGTTCATTTTAAAGAGGCGGAGGATTACCAGTGGTGTCTTGCAGATGGGCCATGGTTCTGGGAAATGTGGGTCTTTTTGACTCCTTGGTTCCTAGAATTTGATCCCAATTCTCTTTCAATTTCCAAAACACTGGTTTGGGTGTGACTTCCCAATCTTCCTTTGCATTTGTGGTATGCTCTGGAAGACATTGGTAATGTCTTGGGCAGGTTTTTAAAAGAAGATCTAGACAGAACTCATGTGGGCATGTGCTCTTTCACTCACATTTGTGTAGAAGTTGATCTGAGTAAAGGGTTTCCAGATCGAATAAATCTAAAATTTGGAAATTTTGAGCACTCACAACCCTTGGATTACAAAAATACAACATTTTGGTGTAGAAATTGCAAAAATCCCGGCCATCTACAAGCATCTTTTCTAGTGAATAAGAAACCATTAAAGAAGCATGGCTCAGCCTTCCCTCATGGTTGGGGTGATGTGGATCTCGGAATTGGTGGAAGTTGTGACATTTAAGGAGTCATACAATTCCAGCACCAAGGAGAAGGCAGTGGAAAGTGTGAGGATGGACACGGCTCATGAGCCTCAAGGGACTATGGTGGTTAGTGGAATGAAAAGGGGTTATTCTCCTACGAAATCGAGAATCGACCAGAATCCCTTTGGAAAATTTGTTAACTTCAACGAATCATGGTGATCTTTCATTAAAAATTATAACAGGGACTGGTAAGTGGCAGGAAGTAAAGAACAAGAAAAACAAAAAAGTTTGAATGGGTAATATTGAAGACTTCTTTCCACCCCTAGTTGGGAAATAGTGGGTACTTGGTTATGTAGTTAAGTTAAGTGGTATAGGCTTGTAATCTGGGATATAGGCCCAACTGTTCTAGATAATTATCTTAGGTATTTAGGCCTATTTTTTTTTAAAAGGGAATGGGTCACTTCAACCCACCTTATCAATCAAAAAATCCCATAATCAACCAACCCAAATCCAAGAAATCTAACCCTCTTACTAGACCTAACCCCCCTTCAAAATCATCTAAGTCTCAAGTCATCAAAACCAAATCACAAAATTCCATTCCTCCCTCCAACTCTAAATTTAAACCAAATGCTCTCATGAGGCCTCATCAAATCAAACAATCTCCTCTTCCTTCATCTAACAAATCCACTTCATCTGTAACCTCTTCTTCAAAATCCCCCATTAAGTCCTATATTGAAACCTTTCAACAACTCCTTCAAGCATATACAATCTCACTTCCTCCTATCAAGTCTTTTGATCCACATGCTCGACAACCCCCTTGGTTTGATCTTAATGTCGTGTGTATTTATCATCACACCCTAGGCCATGAAACTAAAAATTGTAGGGCCCTTTAGACTCTCATTCATAATTTAATAGTGGAGAATGATCTTCTCTTCCATGAAGGTCATTCTCTTCCTTCCATCTCATCCAAGTCTAATCCTCTAATCAAATCCTCACCTCATTGGGCACCTGAATTGGGTTCTTCACCTAAATCATTCGTCATAATCCTTCCTCTAATATTTGTTTCTCATAAAGGGATATCCCTTCTCTTCATTGACTCCATCCACGTTACTAATCCTCCTCACTCATAATTTGCAATCATTTATCCAACCTAGAGGCATTATTGGTGCTCCTTTCAACAATCCTACCCAATCTCCCTTTACATCTAGTAGCTTATTCATACCTACATCTAAGTTTCCTAATGGGATACAAAGATCTCTCACCGGGGATAATTCACTCCTCTCTCTTATTCCTCTCACATCTTCTCCTTCATCCAACCATCCCATGGACATCGATGACACTGTGTCTCTTTACCCTAACTTCTTTAAATCTCCACAATCATTTTAGGACCGGTATATTATCAAGTTAGGTATCTTCCTCTTAATCCCTACATTGTCTCATATAATCTCACCTAATCACATCCAAGTCTACTTATCCTTCATCTCCTCCTATATGATTCTCATCTTACCCAATCCCACTCATATATTATTTCATCTTATAATAAGTCCACCTTTTTGCTATCTTTTTGCCTCCCTCGGGTCACCATACGTCATCTTAATCCCACTTTTTTGGCCATCTTTTTCTCACCATGGACGTATATTTCCTCATCATTTGATAGATAGCGCATAAAATTTTACCCCCTCTTATCTATCTCACCCCATCTAATCTTCCACAAGCTATCATCTTATCCCATCCACTCTTGTCTCTAAAAGAGCGTGAATTTAATATTAGTGATCTTGTCCATAAATAAAATAAATTTTTCACTTTTATAGCAAGGAGCCAATGTCAAAAAAATATCCCAACTGGATTGGATCATACACATGAATCTTGAACCTATCATCTCTTGATGGTAAACTAGAAATAGAACCTCTTAATGCATTACACTTGTGGCCTTTCTACTATTAACATACCTACCAATGTGAACTTATTCATCCCATTGGTCATCCATCCATCATTAGCCTCTTCCATCCTTCATCGTAATGATTTGGAATTATGTGGTCTACTGTCACTTTCATAGTTGTGACCTTGAATATGGGCACCACGGCTATACTCATAGCATATTCCTTATGGATAGGTTCTTCCTTCTTGTGAGAACTATGTAATCATTACATCCATTTCCTTCTTATCTACCTATTAGAACCATGTTAAGGGTCCATAGGTGTCACTTGTACATTTATTCATCCCCTCCTAAGTGGTCTACCTAGCTATCCCCAACTCTTCCCTAAAAATTCAAAATTCCATGGATGCTCATATCAAAAGTTATCATATCCAAAATGGACTGCTCCTCAAAGGAAAAATTTTCATATAAAGAATAAAAATTCAAAAGCATAGATTAATCCCTCGAAGGAAAACTATCATATATATCCCTTCCATTTTTCAAAAAAACAAAAGTAAAAAGTAGAATACTCTCTCAAAGGATGGCTATTATCTCATATCATGGTAGTAAAGGCTTTCCACATTGATCAACCTTTTATCTCATATAAAACAAAAGTAAGCATCCTCGAAAGCTTCTTGCATCAATCATCTTTCTCATTCATAACAAACTTCCTGTATTGATCAGTTTCTATCCCATTACCCATAGTTGGGATATAGGCCTAGGAACACCCACCTATGGAGAACCTATATTCCTATGTATAAGTCACATCTAAACCCCTTATGTCATGTTAATATTAGGTTTATAAGTCCACTTTCCATATTTTCCACATGATCCTTAGGATAACTAACTATCATTGGTTATGTGTTAACACCGCTATTAGTAAGTGCATTTTCTTAAGTGGCTCCTTTTCTCATTTACCTTCAATTCGGTTGAAGCATCATTTTTGTGCATGCTCCTTATTATGATCGTGTGTCATTTATCTCATTTTTTTCACCTTTTATAAAGGTCGCATCCTTGCATATTATCCCTAATATAAACCATTCCATCTATATCTATATGTTTACTTTTAAGTATAACATATATTAACATCATCCATGTTTGAACCGATTTTCACTACCAATCATAAATCCATAAATTCATAATCCATCATCCATCTACATCAAACATCTAAATCACAATCTATATAGAATCCATCACATCATAATAAAATCCAATCCATAACATTATAGTTACATCATAAACCATCACATATATATCAAAACATGTACATCTAAATCAAAATCCCTAAAATCATCATTTGCATCATATCGTAAAACATGAATCAACATCTACATCAAACATCAACATCCTTAAATTTTCAGCAATCTTCCTTTTTGCCCTCTTCAATCAATCCTTCCTTTCAAAATTGTCTTTTCTTCCACTTTTTCTTAAGTGATCTTTGTCTTGCATCCTTTTTATGTTCTACCCGGCTTTGTTATCTATTGCATCTTTATCTTTTTCCATTTTTGGCCATCCTTGTGTTCCCTCTTGGGGCACCATTATTTTACATCACATTTTTGCATTTGTTTGTGCATACCTAATGTCTACCTCTAACCCATTGGTCTCATGGCTTGCACATCCATTTGAGTGGATTCCCCTTGGTTTCCCTCCATTTTGCAGTGATTTTTATGACTCACAGTCCATAGGACATCATCAATGTCTCCCTAAAGACCGTCATTTGTTCCCTACCGAGTGACTCAAATCACCACCATATTTTTATCATGCCTTTTACTTTTGTTCAATCCTTATCTAGGATATCTCATCCCCTCATCTTCTTTTCTCATCTTGTACACCCTTCTTCATATATCTCTTTCAAACTCATGATTGACTTCCTTTGTGTCGTCAACCCCTAGTTTGAGGGGGATCACCCAATTAATTATTTTTTCCATCCTTCTCATTTTTCTCGTGGCTTTCCCAACGTAAACAACTCGTTAAAAGAGACAAATGTAGAAACCAAAATTTGGTATCACAACCCTCCACCCCATGTTTGCTCTCTTTTCTTCAAAGTCATCCATTTGAATTTCATATTCCCTCCTAAATTTAATTTATTATTTCCCACCTTTAACCATTTCATTATTTCATTTATGTTAATTATCCTTAATTAACTATAATCCTCATCTTATTAATTTACTCTCCCTAATTACCATTTAACCCCATTCCTCATCCCTAAATCTTCCAATTTACTCTATCTATACTTTTATTTAATATTTTTACCTATCAATGGCCTTTATTTACTTACATCAACCATCCACCTACTCATGTATCTTCCCTGTGCAACCCTAGCTCATCCCTATCCATCTAAATCCTAATCCTACTTCATTTGGGCCTCTTTTCCTCAAGTTGGACAACATTCGACAGCCCAAATGGATGTCTCTCCATAGTTGTCATCTACCCTATAAAGTTCCATTCACCCCTCCTTGTTCATGGATGTAATTTTGGAGACTCTATCATTCTTGTGAAATTGCCTTCGTTTTGGAGTTCCTTTGCCACTTCCACCGTCATCTTGAAGTCCTCTTGAGATCTTGTGTTTCCAATTTAGATTCTTAAGGCTATCTCTTCCATATCTACATGCATTTCTTCATTATTTACATATTATTATCTCTAATATCCACTAACATCTTGTATAGGTCCATATATCATCAAGGACTCAACCTCAAAGCATTTTTTTCCATTTTTCTTTGTCTGTAAGTATTCATTTTAGCCCATCTTTTCACTCAAGCCTAGTTTAGTACTAGTCATTGTCGACCCTGTCTAGTCTCCGTTGACCCACCTTCATTACATCGGTTGCTCTTTCATCTAGATCTCTAGCCATCCTGTTCTTCATTCCTACATCCACCTAGTCTCGATCCATCCATTCTACCTCTTTTTTCACCCCGATCCACTCTGTCACCCCCTAGTCATCGCTGACCTAGCCTAGTCGGCACCGAACCACCATCTTTTCATTATTTACCCTTAGATATCTAGTTTTCTTACTTCCATCTATTTCTCCCTATCGTAAACCTTTTCTCAGGTTTCGTTTATCATTCCATTATTTTACCAATTCCAGAATCGCTACTAAATATTTCATATATATATCTTACATCATTGTTTCAATCCACTAGTCTCAATCACCATCGATGCCCTCTATAGACTCAAGTCGCCATTGACCCTTCTAAGTTTGGCTTATTTAGCATCTATTTAGGTTAGATCTATACTTTCCTTAAATTTTTGCATTTCAATATTTTGTTTATCTCATATTTATTGCATATTATCCAAATTTTAGCTACATCAAATTTATCAATATCTACTTTTATCTATCTTTATTGAAACAAGGGTAGACATCCATCCTAATAAGTTCTTTCTTCTCAGGATCGACTTTGGACTTTGTCAAATCCCTACCATCCTATCTACTAATCCAATATTTTTGCATTGAGTTGTCTCTATTTGGAGGTCACTTAGCTCACTATAGAGAAGGATCCATCATTTATGCCCATCCACTTCACTATTCCATCTCAAGGTCCATAAACCCTTTATATTCCAAGTTGTTTTATTTTCTTTATTACCAGCTCACTAATCTGAGCATGGAAGAGGAATTTTTTTCCAATAATGTGAACAAGTCTAAGGTTTAGATTTCTGAATATGAATTTTTGTAGACATAATCGGAGTAATTTGAAAGGCTCGTCAACTACATCAAGGGTGGTAACCCAAATCCCAATACTGTAAATTCCAATTCCAAAGGGTTACTACCAACACCACCCTCCCCTCCAACACAAAACTTGTTGGCACTATATGCATCCAAAATAAACAAAGTAGAACCATTCTACCTTTCCCTCCTAATTAAAGGCCACCAATTAAACAATTGCATAATAGACTCAGGTGCCTCAAATAATGTAATGCCCATCAAATTTTCTAATGCTCTAGGACTTACCTTGACATAAGAAACTAGCTCTTTCTATTATATGGAGTCTAAAGAGGTCCCGCTTGTAGGGAGAATCAAAGATGCTCAAGTGGCCCTTGCAGATTTTTCAAATAAGAAGGTTTTGCTAACCATTTTGGTAGTGGATATTGTATCATCCTTTGCCATTTTGTTGAGTAGGATTTTTGCAAATACTTGGGTGGTGAGATACAAATGGATTGGTCTTCTACAACCATTTCAATGAAGGGTGAAATGAATAAGTTATTTCCTATGCGAAAGATGAAGTATACCGTCCAAAAATTTGAAGATCCAAAAGCTGACATTTTGTTTCAAGATAGTGGACTAGGTAACTACTTCTTTACTTCGAAAGAGACGAGAATCTACCTTTCCTCATGGAAGATGAAGAAGACCAATTGTGGAAAATGGAATTCGATGGAAGCCATTCTAGTTCAGGATCTAGATCCGGCATTGTTCTGACTTCTCCTTCAGGTGATTTATTCCCATTTTCTTACAAATTACAATTTGATAACACCAATAACATTGCAGAATATGAATCCCTTCTTCTTAGAATGGATGTTGTTGAATCCATGCACATCAAGAAGCTAAAGTTTCTAGGTGATTTTGAGTTAATCTTCAAGCATGTGAGAAATCACTACCAAGTCAAAAACACAAGGCTCAAACATTATAGGAACCAAGTATGGGACAGCATTGAATCTTTTGATTTTTTTCCATTCAAGATGTTCCACTTGAGAAAAATGAGATAGATGACTCTCTCACAGTTTCAGCTTCTCAGATGACTCCACACCTATCCTTCAATGAGGAAAATTTGAGTATTGAGAAGGTTTTTAGTGAGTGTTCCAAATAACATAAATGGTTGGCAGTGTTCAACGATAACAACCATATTTTCTCATTTTTAGAACAAAGAGATAAATTCAACAATCTCTTCTTTGAAGGAAGTGATGTTCCTAACCATGAATCTATTACAAATGAAGACCAAGGGGAGATAGACATAATTGATTCAAAAGGATTCATCAGACTAAAAGGAAACAAGATTTCAAAGGGCCTCGTATCTCTTAAATATTTTTTAACAAATATGATAGGTTTATCAAGGATAAAGCAAAAGATTCCTCAAGATGCACTATGCTGAATTTGAGAAGGAGAACATTGGTGCTCCTAAATAACCAAGAATGGTAAATATTGGCAAGTATTGTTCACCCAAAGAGAAGATAAGTTTTGTCTCATTGATGATGAGATATTATGATGTTTTGGCATATTATTATGATGAGCTCAAGTCCTTCAAGCCCAAGGAGATGCATCATTCAATATCACTTAAGCCCGAAGCCAAGACTTTTAGGTAGAAGAAATGGCAATACAATCCAAGGATTACGGATAAAATCAAGAAAGAATTTTTGAATATGTTGAATGTAAGAATCATTTTCCCCATTCACCACTTCACGTGGGTGGAAAACATCATTCCAATGTGGAAGAAAAATAGAGGGATAAGGATTTTTGTAGAATTCCACAATTTGAATCAAGCCTCGTTGAAAGATAACTACCCACTGCTTATCATACATCACATCTTACAGGTAGTCACGAGATCCGAGATGCTCTCGCTTCTCGATGGTTTCTCAAGATATAACTAAATAGAGGTAGTGGAATAAGATAGACATAAAACATCCTTCACACTTCCTTGGGGCACGTTTTCTTATAGCAGAATGCCATTTGGTCTCAACAAAATTGGAGAAACCTTTCAACGGAAATGGATTTTCCTTCAAGGACCTCAAACACTAAATTTTCATCTATCTTGATGACCTCACGATCTTTTCAAAGAAGATAAGGGGCCACATAAAATATCTAGAGCATGTACTCATTAGATTTCGGTAGCATGGGATTTCCTTGAATCCTAAAAAATGCATCTTTGGTGTTACCAAAGGGAAACTCCTTGGGCACATAGTGAAAAAGGAAGGAGTGAAAAGTTGTCCGAGAAAGGATAAGGTAAATTCAATCATTTTCCTTTCCCACAAGTAAGAAGGGAGTTCATTCTTTCTTTGGCAAAGTAAACTTCCTTCATTACTTCATCCCAAATTTTTCGAGTGACCAAGCATATCACGAATATGATGAAGCCTCAAACAAGTTTCAAGTGGAATAATGAAGGAAAGTTGACACTTGATGCAATAAAATAAGCCATAGAAAAATCTCCTACTTTGGTATGTCCCAATTTTGATAAATACTTCATCTTGTATTGTTATGCTTCAAAGAACATGCTTTTGGCCATCCTAGTTCAAAATAATGAAGAAGGCATTGAAGCACCCATTGATTTTATAATTTTCCCTCTAAATAACCATGATTTCTTGCTTATGTTGTAGTCAAAGCAATAAATAATTATAGGTTTTACATTCTCAACTCCTACACCGTGGTGATGGTCCCATGCTCTACAATCAAGTCAATCCTAACTTAGCAGATCCAGGAGCCAAGAGTGGAAATTAAGTGGTGAGGATCTAAGAGTATGACTTGGAAATCCAACCTTCAAATATTGTAAGGGGAAATGGATTGTGACAACTGATAGTAGAGGATGAAGCTCTCTCAACTCAAAATGATACAAAGGAATGTCTGTGCTATGAATGTGTAAGTAAATACTTTCCCCAAGTAATTTTTGTAAATACCACCAATGAGTGGTATGTTAACATTGCCTACTTTCTTACTTATGGTGAGTTCCCGACTCATCTTGATTATAAGAAAATAATAACTCTCAAGATAAATTCAGCCAAGTATGTCATCTAGGATCATGTGTTATATAAGAGGGGATTAGATGGATGCTTTCTAAAGTGTGTGGACAAAGAGCAACAAGAGAAGTTGTTAAAAGCATATCATGATCAGGCTTGTGGTGGACATTTCTCTGTAATGTGGATTGTTCACAAAATTCTCCATGGTAGGTATTATTGGCCTACCTTGTTTGCAGATGCTCAAGAATGGGTCTCCAAGTGTGAACCTTGCCAAAAATTTGTTGGGAGACCACAACTTGTGCTTCCTCTCCAGCTAGTGGTGATTGAATAAATTTCAAAAATGAGGCCTAGACTTCATCGTAGCTCTCAATCCTCATTCAAGCACAGGGGAATACCTGTGTGCTAACATCAACTCGAATACTTCACAAAATGGGTGGAGGAAATTCCATCTAATCAAGCCAATACTGAACCAGTATGCAATTTCATCAAAGAGACTATTATTTTGTGTTTTGGGATCCCTTAGAAGATTATAGTTGATATTGTTACCTATTTTTCCTCCATGGAGTTGACAGAATTTTTTTATGGTTATGTAATCTTACTATCACATACATCGACTACTACCCGAAAGGTATGGTTAGGCCGAGTTAAGTAATAATAATATCATGACCATTATCTAAAATCTAGTTCATGAGAAACAGATAAACTAACACAAGCTCTATAATACATCATGGGTGATAGGATTACTCCTAAAAATATAATTGGTATATCACCATTCCAATTGTTCTATGTTATCAATGCAGAGATTCTAGTCACTGTTGAATTTCTAGCACTCCAATTAGTCAAAACAATTGAGGATGGCCAGTATCATGACTCCCTTAAAAAGATAATCTTATTTCTTGAAAATATTGATGAAGACAAGTTCAAGGTGGTTGATCGATAAAGGAACATCAACTCAAGGTGAAGAAGTTGTTTCATAAGAAAGCAAAGACAAGACATTTCAAAATCAGAGACTTTGTCTTGTTATGCAACAAAAGGAGAGAACTAAAAGGAATCCATGGAGTGTTTGATTCATTGTGCCTCATACCATTCCAAATATGAGAATAATACAGTGAAAACACTTTTTACCTTGCATATTTGGATGGCATGTATTTGGAATTGCCTCACAACAGGAATACTTGAAGTTGTATAAACAATGAAAGTAGGTTGTCCCCCACATGTACCATAGGTGAATTTAGGATGTGTGTTTCCCTTTCTTGTTGTGTGTGTTTTTCCTTTCTAGTGTGGTGTGTTTCCCTTTTTCATGTGTGTGTGTGTTCATTCATTCATCCTATCTCTTACTTGTAATGAGACTTTGTAAATCCCAATGGATAAGGCACTGGTCCATGATGTGTATTGAGATTATGGATTTCATTGTTATTTTTCCTCACTTTGTTTAATCCAGAACAAGTCCCCAAGTGAGATCCAGTTGTTGTCATGTATTTTTGCAAGGTCAAAATTCAAGTTGAAAACATGACAATTATACCCCAGTGTCAAAACTTTGCTCGAAGTCCCTCCTAAGTCACCCTCTGGTTCAGTCTTCCTTTTGTGTATTAACCCCTCCATCCCTAAAAACTCCTCATAATGTGATGAAAAACCTTCCTAAGTGTTTGAAATTTGTTCATGGATTCACTTAGTCCATTCAAAGTGGGGTGTTGTGAAAATAAAAATATGTACTAAGCCTAGAAAGGCTATTATCTAGCCTATCCGAGATAGGTGTGCATCCTTCGGGGTTGATCATCTAGCCTAAAGTCATATAGAGATGCCATTGAAGATATTAAAATGCAATAGAATAGTTGAAGGAATATTTGGAAAAGTTTCAGAGGTTTTGGAGAAAGAACAATGAAAGCGGGTTTGGAGACATAAGGAGCTTGCAATGGAAAAAGGCACCTCGAACTTCAACGAATGATTTCATGAGCTTTGGGATGAATCAAGAGGAAAACAAGATACCTTTAGAAATTTTAGAGAATCCTCTACATGATGGATTTTTCACATTCTTCATAAGACCCAAACGCTTCTCTATGTAGACCATTCTCAACAGACTCACCTTGTAGTCCCGTGGAAAAATAGAATTTTTGGAGGAGGCAGAATCAAGTATTGAAAACCCTTCCATTGATCTTAAAATTGTCGTAGGAGTCAAATTAATGTAACGTTTTTCCAAAAAAGAGTTCCTATAACTTTGGGAAAGTTGGTTTCATGATTTTAGGAGTTAGTCAAATTCACAGTTAGATGGTTGGCATATTTTGGTGTCCCAAATACCCTAACTATATGGGAAAGTGGGGAGATTTGGGATAGTAGGGAAAAAAAAAAAAATGCACCCTACCCCGATTATAGCCCTTGGACCCTCATGTGACCATGTTCCTTCTTGACAAAGTGTTAGATGATCATGTGTACAAATTTGGCTAAGTCTTGTCCTTCTAACCCTTGGGCACATTTTTCTGCCCCAACTATCCCAATTGTCTAGGACAATCAGGACATTTGGGATAACCAAATTCCACCCACCCCTATCCATTGCACAAGTTCTCCATGTGACCTCAAATTTCATCTCCCATATGTTATAACCTTTCTCTCTCATCATCCCTATTCACCACTCATTTCCTATCACTTGTCAAGCCTAGAGATTTATTGCCCCAACTATCTTGAGGAAAGTTAGGACATTTTGGAAAATAAAATATGCTCCACCCCTTTACTTTTAAAGTCAAGTTTTAAAGCACGCTTTCAAAAGTTAAAAATGTTGTTTTAACCATTTAAAGAGCTCTGCATAGCTTTTTCACTCCATTACTTCACCAGGTTGACCCAAGAAACCATTTTTTACATCTTGAATCTTTAATATACCTAAAAATTCATCATATATACCTATAATTTCTTCTCGGGCAGCCATGAATGTCGAAACGAAGTTTTTCTCGTATCTCTCAAACCAGTGATCCGATATGAACTAAATTTTCTCAAAGGTTCTATAATCCAAGCGCCTTCAAGAACAAATTAATTACAAACCCTATAATGCTCTATATTATTTATTACAAAAACCCTCATTTTGTGCCCTAGTTTATGCTTTCTTGATTTTCAATCATTCCAATGGGCAGATTGAGACAAAATTTTGAGCACAATATCCAAAGAGTGAACCTATTCCAGAGAAGTTGTTTTCATGGAAAACTAAAAGGGATAAGTTCCATTTCTATTTTAGTAAGTATCTTTTCTTTCCAATTACTATAAATAAATAAAAATTGAAAAACCAAAACCTTTCAAATCGTGCACTCAAAAATAAATGGTGAAGACAAACTAGGTAAGTATGGCCAAAAATCAAAAAGGAACTTTCTAAAAATAGTAATTGTCACAAATCATCAAAAGGACATCAAAGAAAGTGTATGTAGTATGTTGGGAGTTTTGGGACATTGAAAAAGCAAGAAAAAGTACAAAAACACTATCCTTACCTCCTACTTACTAAAAATAGAAAGGTGTCTCTTTCCCTATCTCTTTGGGAATTTTCTCATGTAAGTCTCTCGTTGATGCATCAAATTTGGAAGTCTCTTTCTCTCAGTTGAATCTCTATTCCTAAACTTTGAGGGCTAAATTTAATAGTGGAGCACTCTCGATATGTTCCATATTCCTAAATCGCACCATGTGCTAAAAATTGAGGACTATTGTGTGAACTGCTTTTGATAATCTTGAAGTTAGGGAAAGGGATCACATGAGGATGACAATAGAGAAAATTATGAAGTTTATCTTTGATTTTTTTGAGGAAGATATTGATTATGATGGAATAGTGTTGTATGACCCTCGAATATTAGGTTGTGAAAGCTTCGTCTCTCCCACAAGGTTCTTGGAGCATCCAAGAATTGAGGGATTTAAACGAAAGGAATGAAGTAGTGATTCGGAGGTCCCAAGAGTGGTTCATAAGGAAGAGGGAAGAATTAATTGAGTTAGAATGTCTCCATACTCTTAGAAAACATTCACTTCCTCTCTTCGCTCCGAAGGCATATGAGAAACCTTTTAGTTTCACCCACTCTAAAAGGCTTAAAAAGAGAAAATCAATGGAATATAAGCCAACTCACTACAAGAACCCGCAAGAAGGAGAAATTAGATCAAAAATGGAAGAAGACTTGGAACAAGGTGATATTGAACTTCCTCAACCACCAACCATTAAAATAACTCAAAATATCTCTTCTTTTGTAGTCACACCCATTAAACTGGCCCAAGATCCACCTTCTCAATTAGAGCAAGAAACTACCATCATGCCCAACATTGAGCCTAAAGAAAATGATACATTCTCATGAGTACATGATATGATTGGAGGAGAGGCATGCATGAGCCAATATGTGGTGATCCTAGATTCCAAGGCTATATCTACAATGGTGAAGCAAAAGAAGGGGAAGAAAGCACAAATTACCTCCCACTTTTCAGTGGCACTTCAGGTAACAAATATGTGGAGGTAGCTCAGCCTAAATTCATCAATCCTATCGTGATATGACCCCATCGGATTATGATATCGGCCTTATTCCTCTTGGACCAACGACACATGAGGGAGATGCTCATCTATTTCAGGAGTCTTCCACTTGCCTTCTTCAGAGAAACCAGGAGTACAAGGAGACAATTGACCAATTGAAAGACCATATCGTGACTCTCACAAATATGTGTAAACATTCATGGATCTCGAATGCCGATTAATCTCTCCTAGTTGAAGAAGTTACTACCATTAGTAGATTCGACCCAGGATCTATTAGAAAGACACAAGGTTACACCATGCATGGTAGAGAAAATGATAAGTGGGTGAACAAGATCCTAGAGAAGGGTATGGTGTTTGTTGATCAAAGAATGCTTGTTAGAGATCACATAAGAATTCTCAAGTGGGACAAGGCCATGATCAAGGGCGCATAGGGACAAGAAGAACCCGCGCACAGAGGGCAATTTCAGCATTCATGACTTGGCCAATTTTTGAGCATGAAGACCTATTTTTAGAAGATGGCGTATGGAACACACCAACAATGATGCGAGATGTGCACGCCACGCATTGTCTATCTTTAGTGGATCGATAAATCATTTTGCATGGAGACAAGCTAAGAATAGGATTGTCACTTGCTTAATCAGTAAGAGGTCTATAGATAAAGCACACTTGCATGTGTGGCTATGCCTATAAATGGTGTGTGGCTATGCACCGTAAATGGTGTGTGGATATTAATAGCATGCGGCCTATTTCTGGAATAGATAAGTGATGAAGGGAAATCCCCACCCTATATATATGATATGAATAATTTAGTAGAATATATACACACACAGAGATGGTTGTATGAAGATACAGAGGTATACGCATATGATTGGATTACTGTATCATATCCAAGTGTCATATAGATTGCCATTATTGTAAGGAGCTTCTGTGTTTATTAATAGATGAAAGATATTGGCCAAACCTAAGTGTTATTCCTATGTGTAATTGAGTAGTGCATGTTATTAATTCAATCATGATTATTGTTTAAACTTGTTCTTTCGTAGATCTGAATGTAGCATGCATTGTAGAATGGTGAACTATTTATGGATATATATGTTTCTTCCTTCATCACGCTAACATCCTACTTCTACAAAGAACTCTAAAGAGGGACCTGTACCTTTACACGCTTTGGGTGAGCACTCGATCTAGGGCTTCAGTGATGTGCCAAAGCAACTAGGGTGTTATGTGGTAAATTCTAGGCTACATCAATGTTGCTTCTAGATATCCTATCATTGTTCAAATACATGAGTCTAATAGTTACGAAATTAAGCATGACTAGAGAAGAGATTGAAGTAGAGAAGGAACATTAGGACCAGATTGATCCATTGGTCATTGAGATGGGCAAGGTCAACTCTTCTCTATTGGTGAGTAAGGGTACATTCACTTCAAAGCATTGGATTACTAGCCTCAATTATAGGCTTAAACTTTGGTTGTTCGTTATGAAATGATAAATTGTGCTCTTAGTGATCTAGATTCATACGAGGAACACATTTCAAATATGCAAGGGGATTCCAATAATGAGATACAAAACTTGGAGTGCCAGCAGTGGGTGAGAACACTTCGGTGGATGATCTGATGAATTCATTTAAAGATCTTGTCAAGAAGGAGGCCTTAGATCCTTTCTCATTCAATGAAGACACATTGGATTCCTGGATGAGATAAGGGCGTTATATCAAACACCATATTGGTTCATAGAATGCAAGAACATAAAATCTCTCTCTCTCTCTAAATTGAGTCAATTCCTTGAGTTTTGTCCACATCCCACAAGATGAGAAATTTGCACTGCAGTGGCACAATACAACAAAGAATTCAAAGGTATTGAGATCTCTCCTAAATAACTTTCCAAAATTCCATCGGAAAGCAGTCTCCGTCAGCGGAATCATATTTTTAGGATTGAGTAGCTATCTTATTTCCTCTTTACTCCCACTACCTCTCTCCCTTCATGTTCTAATTCTTTTTTGGGAAGTTACACTTTTCATTTTCATCTTATTCATTAATGTGACTATAGTTAAAATTTGTAATAAATTTCCCTCAATCATTAAAAAGGAGACTTAATTTATTTCCTAGGAATGTAAAGAGTCACAAGTGGTAAAAGACAAGTGAAAATACATGTGTGGGGTAGGTGAAGAGTCTCTTTGTTAAATTATATATTGTAATGACTTCCTCATTCCAAGAGGTTGTCAATTTTGTAAGTTCATGAGTAGATAGCTACCAAGAATAAGCAAAAGATAGCATTTTTCTTCTATTTTCCTTCCTACATGTTCCTCTCTCTCTCTTATGTCACAACTTTGTGAGAATGTCAATTAAGAAGGGTGTTTCAAATTGTTATGGATGAGTGAATAAATGAAATTTTATGTTCATGGTTTCATCTTGTCTTGATATAATTATAAAAGTTGTTGTTCTTTCCAATTATGTGTGTTGATATTTTTGATTAATAATTGTAAGAATATGAGTAATCCTACTTGCAATATTAATCCCCCTCTCTCTAAATTCCCACTCCCATACTTCACCTTCCTCGCAAATTCCTCCCTTACACAAAATTACAAGATTTTTCCACAGTGCACTGAAGTGTGCATGATAAATCCCCGACCTCTTGTCCAACCACAAATATTTATTTTCATTTACACACAATAATGGAGCTTCCCATTCAAGAAGAGGGACCTAGTCCCAAAGCGTTGGTGAAAATCAACTAATTTTTCCTAGTGAAAATTATGTTTTCAACATATCTTCACCGTTTTAGCTCTATTTTTATCGATTATGTACTTAATTACAATTATTTACATGGTTTCATCAATATAATA
This sequence comes from Taxus wallichiana var. yunnanensis, assembly GCA_018340775.1. Classification (NCBI taxonomy): domain Eukaryota; kingdom Viridiplantae; phylum Streptophyta; class Pinopsida; order Cupressales; family Taxaceae; genus Taxus; species Taxus wallichiana. The sequence continues at coordinate 412,828,553 of CM031238.1, read as the reverse complement.
TTTCTTATTATGTGTTTTGGGATTTTATGTACCTATTTTGATTATCTAGTGAGATGGACACGAGATGGAATAGAGTAGAAAAAGAAACAATCCCATCAAAAACACATTGAGAATATACAAATCAGCTAAGTATGCTAAATTTTAAAAACCATTATTATTGTTCAAATGACCTTGTCATGTATTTCAGTTTCCTTACTTATTTTTAGTGGCCTCCTATTGTTTTTGATGAACTTGCATATATCGTAAGTTTCACCTTGTAGTGCGGGGCCTCGTTAAATTTTAGCGGCCTTGTGGTAACATTCTACGGTTTTGTTGTTCAGTGGTCTAGCCCTGCTAAATAGTGGCCTCACTTATTGTATCAACGGCCTTATGATAGAGAGATGTAATATTGACTTCTCTTACATTTTTCATCACATAGAGTTTATTTTTGAGCATTTTTATCTTTCAAAACTCCTAACTCTTGTGCACATGTTACCATATTCACTTGCCAAAGACAAATTTCTTAAACAAGCAAACCAATTAAACAAAAAAACAAAATTGTTTAAACATTATCTATTTTTATCATCGCTCACATTTTGTTTACTTTTTGTTTACGAAATTACATTTTCCTTCATGATTGGCATAGCATTATTGGATAAATCTTAATGCTAAACACGTAGATTTCTTGGTTAAAATATTGGATTAAATTGTCACCTTAACACATTTAGGTTGCTTGCAAAACATTATATATTGGATTGATCATTATCTTAACCATTTTCAAGGGTGTTTGTTTCCCTTCGGCATCATTTGTTACATGATTGTACCTTATCTTAACTATGTATGATCTTTCCATGCACCGAAAGGTGATTTTGGAAATTAGAAACAATTTTGACACTTTTTGTATTTAGTAGGGTTTGATGGTTATGAGGTTGTTACCTAATCATTTGGAAAAATCCTATGTTTCGGTGGGCTATATAAATTTGTGGGAGGACCACTCATTTTTGGATAAGTAGGAGTTCACTTTTACGTGGCTCTTATGAAGTGAGTAGTGCATTTTCCTTCACTACACATGCCCTAGACTAGAACCTATAGGAAATTATCATTGTTTTTTACCAAGATCCACTTTGAAATGGATGGAATGAAAGGGAAGGTGATTTTACCCTTCAAACCATGTCTTATACAACATTTCCTAATTTCATGGACTTCTGCCTCACATACTAAAAGGTATATCGAGGATGCCTTAACAACTTGTTCATCCTAACTAGATGGCCAAATCTTAGGAATAGGTTATAATTGCTTGATTTTACCCAAACATTGTGTGTACACAATTTAAACCAAATAATGGTACTTACTCCGAAGCCTTGATTTACAAAAACTCGTGTGGTGATAATTTAACCAAAGCTAGGGACCCAATCCTAACAAGATAAGAAGGTGTTGCTTTGATCAAGTTGAACCGAATGTGTTTTTGGTAAAGACGCGGACTTATTCCATATTTTTGACTTCACATATCAAAATAGTAAAACATGTTACTCTACCAAAATAAAAACTTGTTTGTATACACCAAAACTTCATAAAGCAAAACTTTCTCTCGAGTTAAAACCTTGTTTTAGTAATAAAACAAGGTGAAAAATTTTAGAGTTGTGTCTTGTATCTTTCATCACAAATCATACTTCTCTCATAATTTTGGCTTCATTTATCAAAGAGAACAACCCAAACTCTACCAAAATTTCATCAACCATTTTTACACTCACATTTGAAACTTATTTGATTGTTAAATGTGTGTTGCTATGTTGTCAGATTTTTTTGGGTACCTTAGACAAATTTACACACATTCAGAACTAGGAAAATACCCATTTGCAACTGTTAAGTTGCCAAAATTTTGTAGTTTTCTTTAGGAATATTTTTGACATCCAAACCTTGGAAAATATGCCTATTTGCAGTCGTTACACTACTGAAATTAATCATATTTCCTTGGTAACACCTCATCAAACATATTAAACTTGGAAGATCTCCATTTTTCAATTGTTATGTTGTCTATTTTCCTTATATTCCCTTCAAAAATTCACATAAGTATCCAAATCATTGTAAAATGTCTATTTTGTAATCGTTACATTGCTCGAATCAACTTAGAACTTCCTTCATTATGAATGAGTTTAATCAAACAATCTAGGTCAATGTATTCAAATCAAAAATGTCATCCATGACTAGATATTTGATGTTTCCTCACATTGTTGACAATAGGGAACCCAGTGTATATTTCTCTTCCTGACCTTCATCTCCTAATCAATCCCATCCACAAACCAGTTCTCTGTAGACTCCAGTCTTACCCAATTAAATTTATCCTAAAGAATAATCACACCTAACCTATGTCTTCCTTCTTTAAAAACCATGTCAATCCAAAATCCTATACTCAAACATGCAATTTTACCCATGCGTCACGATCCAATCCAAAATAAACCATTCAAACCAATACCAACCTATCCCAAATCCAAATCTAATTCATCCCTTGAGTCATATTCATCTACCAATCCAAATCCATTCTATTTTCATCCCTCAAGACATTTCAACCATGATATATTCTATCCTTGCCAATCCTCTAAAGACTGATATTTATGTCCACATCAAACAATTCACAAGCCAAGATGTGTCAAGCTATCTTTTCAATGTAATATCAAGTTCATTTTGTGGAAACAACAAGTTTAAAACCACCCAATATCATCATCTCCATCATAAAATAGCTTCTAAATCACAAACACTTATTGGACCTCTTCCTTCAAATCAACTTTCTATCATCGACCAATTGATTTAGTAAAATATAAATATTAAATCTAATTGTAGAGTCACTACTATGATAAAATACAACATATTTAAAATGATAAGAACTCTAAAGATACAAATCCGTATAATAAAATGAGAGACATAGAGCACTTATCTTATTTATGTTTATCCCGAAGCATATATAAAACTGAACAACAGATGAACAGAAAGGAAGAGTGTCATAAATGATCGATATAAATTTTGCAACTTGCATACTAGGAAGGAAAAGGGCACCTATGTTATGGGAGGGCACATGGGTACCAAAGACCTTCAGAGGCACCTTTGATTACACAGAGGGTCAGAATTTAATTTTTCTTGAGTCATTAGGGTTTTGGTACCCTTTGTTTTTTTGTCACTTGTATATCATTAGATGATTATTGAATGCACTTGTAACCTACAAAACAAGTGATATCCTGCAAAACCCCAAAACACATCAAATACTAAAAATAAAATATGTAAATGGGGAGTTGGACTTACCTCGGCGATCATCCGACAGAGTGACATTATGACTGAGAACTTCATTACATCTCAAGCTCTCTGTAGTTTTGTGTGCTTGTGTGTCGAATAGTGTCCTTAGGTTACCTGTACCAATGATGCCAAGATAGCAAGATAAAGCTAGATAAAATACAAATGTGTGGTATAGAATTTGGAACTTCCCCTTCTTCTATAGTGTACTCAGAATAAGCATCCCAAAAATGTAGTCATTTTGATAATATGTAGATAAGATAGCCCTTGATAATTTACCACCCTTATAATGGTATGTATGTTGTGTATACATAGGGATCTCTTGTTCTAATTTTGACACTATTGAAACAACATGCCAACTAGGACCTCAAGATAGAGTGGTGTCCCCAGATTTCATCTTGAAATCTGTGACTACCCTATCCGAAAAAATTCATACTTTTAAAATAATGGGTCATTTTGTGTTTTTATTGCCTGAAATTTCTTGTATTGTGTCAAGATATTCCCAAAGAGCCATATTAGCCATTTTCGCCAAATACCCAGATGCCCAAAATTGTTATATTCTGTCATCGGGATTTGTCTACGGAAATTTGTATTTAATTATTTTGAGCCCCGTTTGAGGCAATTTGCACTCTGATTTAACCCTGTTGTGATTGAACATATCATTATTCCTATATACCATAAGGGTTTTAACTTGGAATAAGTTTTGGGCTTTATTTGTGACTTTTGGCAATTTTTTGTGTTTTTGTGTTTTCTCGCTTTCGTTTCTCAGAAATTTATCTAGATCAATTCCTTTGCCGTTTGCCCCGATTCTTGGCCTAGAGTGACTGGGATCATATACACACATTATGCCGGAAGGAAGTCACCATCGGAGGTCCGGTTCACTGGGAAAAGACAAAGTTGCGTACCAAAAAGCCTCTTCTGGGCTGGCTGCATTTTTGGAAAACAAAGAATTAGAGTGAATAATGGGAAAATTAGAAGCAGCAGGTAGGTGGGATTTTTATACCTACCTTGCAGGGTACTTTTTCCCATGATAAAAAAGTCACTTAAGTCAGCAGCTGGGAAAATTAGAGCGTAAGTAAAGACAGTGGAAATTTTTCTCTACCTTGCAGGGTAAAAATTCTCATTGTGGAATAAAAGAAAAGTCACTTAAGTGAATCATGGGATTGTATTACCTGCCTTGCAGGGTGAATAATCCCATTATGAAATTCAAATGACTTAAGTGACAATGGGATTTTCGGGCTGCCTCATAGGTAAAAAAAATTCCCATTGCCATGTGTTTTTAAAAATAGAATTCTCTTTAGCCAAAAAGTGTGACCCCTTTAGAGAGATGAAGGCAGCCTTTAAAGTGTTTAAATTAATTAATTTCTCTTCTAAAAATGGCACCCAAGCATGGAAGAAAGTCAACAAAAGCAAAGGGGAATAAAAGAGGTGGAAATAGATTGTCTAAATTAAATAAATAATATTTATTTAAAGGCAACATTAGCATTCAGTGATGCTCGGCAGCAGTGGGAGAAGCATAGAATTGATCATGGTGAACATAATGAATAGCGGATACATGAAGAAGCCCAGATCTCCTTCTAAGTTCCGAAGAAATCTTTCGCGTCCAATCTCGTGCAGGAGGTTGATGATATTGTCAAATTGTTATGCAAGATTAATGGCGAGGCGAATGCTCACACTTTCCGTACATGGATGTATGCTTTCATCAGGGCCATTGAAGTCAACAAGGTTGATTCCATAATCAATTGGTTGGAAATCATTAGCGACAACATTGGTGAGCAACTCCGGAATGTGAAGCATACTTTCAACTTCAAAATGACTTCCTACTTGGTGTACACTGCAACTTCACAAGGCATCTTCTCCAAACTGGATAGATGTGGCATTCTTTCTAAAGACCCCATTTTCGAGTGCTACCCATAACTGTACTTGCATGTGAGAAAGATTTCAAAGTGGTCAATGATGAATTCTTCTACGAATTCATTTGCAAGCTAGACAAGGACCTAAAGGCCAACAGGTGAGCAAGGAAGCGTGGGAAGCTGTATCCAAAATTGGCAATCTATTCATTTAGTTTGCAGATTTCACATACCTCATGCTTACTGGATTTTCTGGAGAACTGGTTAAGCTAACCAGATATCCGAATGATAGATTGATCACCATGGAGCTGAGCAGACAACTTGTGGAGATACACGACCTTCAGTCGAAATGACACAAGTCTACGGGCTTCTTCCCGATCACTGTGGGACATTATAGCTGCCAGAGCATTCATAGAGCTCGAGGGATGGAGACGGAGATGTTATCCGAGTATGAGCAAGAGTTCTTCCCTACATGGCTGAACTTTGATCCATTTGGAGTAGCCAAGAAGACGATCTCCCAGGAGTACGCACATGTGCCTTCATTAGAGGATTTCTGGATGAAGTGCAAAAGTGAGTACGAGGTTAGAAAGAGGGATTTCAGCAGGCTATCAACACGGAAAGTGTTCAACTTTGGACTAGCATAGATACCTGTGGATCTTAAAGATGATGGGAATGTGTTACTTGACACTTACCATCAAATGGGAGGAGATAGAGCCGTACTTTAGGATAATGTAGGGGCTGTCATATAATTGAAGAAAGGTCTTGCAGACTTTTTCTAGTGAATACTTCAAACCGCCGCTACTACAAAGGGATATTACCTTGATGAAGTATTGATGAATCAAGTCACAGGAAACTTTGGCACAAAATATTCCCTCAAGAGGAAGCATAGAGGAGAAAGCAGCAGAAGGTCCGAGAAGTTGAAAGTACACAGAAGATCTCAATCAAAGGAGAAGATCACTTCCACGGCCATGACTTTAGTTCCATCTTCTCCAGCATCCAGTACTTCACTAACTATTGCACCTCAGCAAGACACTTCCATGCCTCCACTGAATTTGGTGACATTCATCTTCTCTCCTCAGCCACTCTATTCAGCCTGCTCTGTTCGGAAGAGACGCGTTGAAGCTGCAAATGGTGGAGTTCGAAAGAGCTTTGTCCTTGGATGATTCGGAAGATGGCAGCCATAACACTGTAGCACTTTCTAATGGAGAGGAAATAAAGTGGGAGATAGTAGTGCACTCAGCAACTTCTCATTCTCTCGAGAAGTAACTTCTCAAAATGGTTGGCTTCAGCCTGCTCCGTAAGCAAGAGTGGAGATGAACTTGGAAGAACACGACTTGCAGCTACTCCAAAGTCTAGGCGGAAAGGACAGAAGACCTAAAGTTACTAAGGTAACTTCAAGGTTGATCATCAAAGAGTCGGGCGTAAGTTTGCTAAGATGTCGGTTCGGCGAAGGAAAGAAGGAGGATGAGCTCACGGTAGAAGATGTAACAAGAACTGCAGTACCCCTCGATCAAGTCACCATAGAAGGATTGAAGCGGACACGCAGACATTGATAGATGTTGTATTCCTTAGGCTTGACAGAGAAAAGGAGGAGAAATACAAGCTTTCAGAGTAAGTATCTCAATTGTGCTAGATCATAGGCAAGGTTGCTAAACCTTCCACTCAAATTTATTTCAAAGTAGGTGAGTGATCATCTTAGAAGGAGATGGAGGATGCAAATAATCATGTGAAATTTATTGACAAATGAAAGAGCCTGATTATTCGTCAAGCTTCTGTACAACTTGGAGAGGTGCTAGCCCACCTGAAGGTTATGAATGATGCAGCAAATCAGCTAAAGTAACTGGTGATGAGCATAGTGGATATGAACACAGTTGCTAAGAGTAACCTGAGTACTTTGGCCGAAATCAACAAGCTACCAGGAGATGTATTGGTTGTAGAGTAGATTGTACCAGATGGATCAGTTGAGAAGGGGAAGCAACTGGAGTTTGCAGTATCTTTCTCGTTTGGAGATCTGCAGAATTATTGCTGAAGAGGATGTAGGCACTTGAAAGTAAGACATTGTCCTTACCAGACAATATTATTTCTTTCACTGAGGAGGAAGTGGTCGGAGATGTTACTTCATATGTACGGATCGTTCCTACCAAAGTGCCTAATTCCCTAGAAGGGTCTCTTCTGATGGTACAAAAGAGAATTGATGGAGCTACTAAACCTTTCACGATAAATTCCATTAGAAGACTGGTGGCACTGTAGGTAGATATTGCGAGGTTTGGGCCGAGCTTGGAAGATGTGGAAGCGTGCATCAAGGTGTTGAATGAAGGATTGTTGCAGTTCAAGACAGAAAAGGAAGCAGTGGCTAAAACAAATGGGAAGATGTTGAATCACATGTTCGACAAGTATATCCAATATCAGAACAAAAAGAAGACATAAATGTTACAGTTGGCTTGACTTCTTCTTCTATTCTTTCTTCTTCTATTTTCCACATTCTCGATGAAATTGTAAGACTTCAAAGTTATTGGTTTTGAAACCATTACTTAAAGTCATGTGGAACAATTCTATTAGTTAAGTGATACATGTGTCACTTAAGGAGAAGTTAGTTGAGGATGATTGCCAAATGTCATCTTTACTTGTTTTTATGTTTCGAGTTCGGTTGAGAGTTTCCCATTTGTACTTTCCTCTCTACATTCTATAAGTAGGAGAAGAACTTCCGAGTTAATGATCGGGTTGGTAAGTAGCAACCTTGTGTTCTAGACTTTGTGTTGAAACCCTTAAGAGCCACTTGAAGCAAAGGAATATACATGAGCAGATTTCTGGAGAACTTTGTGTCACGGTGTATTGTGTTTATTGTTTTTTATCTTAGATCTTTTAATAGACTTTGTGCTATTTCAGATCTAGATCTAGAGCTATCTTTGCTTAGAATTCTATGTTTATATCTATTGGTTTCTTCTATGTGCATGCAATCAACTCATTATCTATTGATTGGGATGCACATCTTCCCCATTTCTTCTCTATGTTTATATAATTCCCTTCTTCTATAAATATTTCCTTTCTTAAACAGCTGCTTACTTGCTGCAAAATTGTTCAGTTATGGTTCATGAACTGAGTAGTTAAAGTAAAACCCCATATAGATATTAGCATACTTTAATTGACAAATCTGACATGGGAGCCTCATCAGTAAATGAGGGAGATTTATCTCATGATTGCCTAGGTTTTGTGCTATGCAGAAAATCTAGCCAACAAGGAGTAAGAAAATTGCAAAGGCCAATCACAAACGTCAAAAATGTAAACAAGAACAAAGAGGAAAGAAGCACCTAGGGTGGACAGAGCAGCACTGGGCACTAGTTTCCAGATTGGGCATTGGTGGCCTAGGACAATAACGATAAATGTGATAAGATTGATAGACAAGGATCCTTATGACCTTACTAGAACTCAAAAGTGCAGGGGTGACAAATGTGGGAGACAAAGACAATAGAAACAATAAAAGCAATAAGATGGACTAAGAAAATTTTCACCAATGAATACTTTTCTTACTCAAGATCCATACATATAACAACATACTTGGTAGTATAGTAAAATAGTAATATGTGCATGATTTTGTGTCTAAAATTTCCCCCTTATATTATTTGAATGAAATTCAAGTAGTGTAAAGGAAGTAAGGAACATATCTATGAGAAGTCTAGAGAATCCATGTTGTAGAAGTAGACCCAAAATATGAGAACATATAGCGTGGCGAACCATGGATTAATGTGTCACTCCATGTGGTGTAAATAGAGATAGTGAACCATAGTAAGGAGAACTCTGAGAAATTTATGACTTGATTTGGAGAATTTGGAGAATTTGAATTTTGTCGATGGAGATTTGAAGGGGTGGAGAGTGATCAATTCTCAATCTAATTTTGTAAAATTTTGATCAAGGGAGGATTTGGAAGTCCTGCCGATAGAGGGGGAGTGTTAAGGAGAGAGGTCTAGTTTTACCTTCCATCTATGACTACATCCTCAAAAGTTACAACCGTTGTAGATAGATAAGGACCAAATTTTGTTCCATTTGGATCCATGTTTAGTTCCATGTTGAATAACCCATATAAGAGCAGTATATGAAAGGAAATGACATATCACCGCACCCACTCCACATGTTTTGTAATTTTTATGGTGTTAGGATTCCATGTTAGGTTATCTAGAAGCGATATAAAATGTAAAGTGATTCCCATGTTAGGTCATCTAGGAAAGTGGTGATGCAAGTCCCAAATTAGGTCATCTGGGAGAGATAATGAAGTGATGTTATGTCGTATCGATCAATTGAATTGATTTGAATATTGAATGATTGCTTTGAAATTGAATGTATGTGATAGATTACTCATGGTGATATTTTCACTTTTTCCCCCATATTAGGTCATTAAGGGGAATAGATAGAAAGTATTTGAATAGATTGATTGACAGGTGTTAGAGGAAAAAAATGATAATGGTGTATTAGGTGTATGGAATGATTGTATAGTATCCTCGAGAGGGGTCATAGGGCAATCATGATTATATGCCCCATTTTGGTTCAAAGGGTATGGGTGAATATAACGAGCACTGAGGCAAAAGTAGACATGAAACGGTAATAATAGTGAACAAGATGTAGTATAGAATATGTTGCAAGATTTTATGTATGTTGAGTTTAAAATGTGTTAGATTGGAATATAACATTGTGGAATGTGTATAGTATGATGGTTGGGGAAATTTTGAAATGAATGGCTAAAATAGGGAAGAAAATAGAGCAACAAAGCTTAAGATATGAGTGAAATCATGTGTTGTGTATTAGTTGGAAGAATAAGTGTGAATAGTAACTATAGTAAATGAGAGATTGGAAATTGCTATATATAGTGATAGTAAAAAGGGATTAGTAACTTCATTTGAACCTTGATTTCTTTAGAATTTGAGCTCCGAGCTTGCGATGGTGGTAGAAATCTTGGTGTCGCAGGTGACAATTGAGTTGGTAAGTATAATTAAGATTGAAAATTTCGGTGAAATTTGTTCGATTTTGTCAATTTTTTGTAAAATTTAAATTTTTGAATTTTTGGGTGTTTCTAACTCACAGGCGGGAGTGGCTTGAGGCATTGACATCTTTTAGGATGTTAGCCCCGCCTCCGGGGAATTGGTGACATGTTTCTAAGCACTTGTGTCCTTCTCTTGTGCGTTGGAAATTGAGGAGGGTGGTTTGATATCATAATGTGAAATATGTGAATTGTGATGACTTGTAGTATGAATAGTAGTTTTTACATATATATGAGGCACTAATATTGCAATTTTGTTGGTGTTTGTGTTGTGTAGAGAGATATACATTCAAGGGAGTTCCGAAGAGGTTGGCATTTGAGCACATTATTGACTTTGGGCTTATTTGATGTTGAGTGGGATATACTAGACCGTGTTGGCCTGCAACACATAACAAGATTGGGGAGGTACCTCGTAATATGCCTATGATTATTGCACCATGTGAGAGGTGGTGTGTAGATACTTGTACATTTTTGTTTCCTACTGGGGAGATGACAGTGACCCTAGAGGATGTATATCATATATTACAACTACTTGTTTTGTGTGAGAGAGTCTAGGTGATGGTTGTAGAGGATGCTCAAAGAAAGATGAGAGCAACTAGAAGATACTTTACAGGGAAACGGGTACAGATGGAGACCCATATTATCCTAGATGTCATATTGAGATCATTTGTTCCATAGTTACGAAATTTTATTGTAGTTGTGATCACTTCATATGTGGCAAGTAGAGGGTGGCGTAGTGGGCATCTTGTATAAGATGCGTAATATTTGTCAGCGTATAGAGGAGGACATGGGACCAAATTTGCATGGGTGAGGTGTATGTTGGCCCATTTATATAGAGATCTATATAGATTCATGCAGGAGGACCATGAGGGTGGACTAGAGCCACCACATTATTACATGTATGGGCTTATGAACATATTGTGATATTGAGGCCACTCGGTGGGCCATCGACCGATTGGGTGAGGCCTAATATTTTGCAAAGAGGTGGATAGGCACGTGTAGTAAGAGACTGGATACTACTACTTATAGATCGATGCTTGATCGGATGGGTCTAGGGGCCATCATATGGATGCCATATAGAGATTATGGTGGTTGGATTGAGGATGGATTAGATTTGTAGTGCATATGGTACTATATATTATTAGGACCATTTTTCTAGGGTAACCAAGTTGTTTCAGAAGATCTTGTGTCGCCACGCTTCGATATGTCCCAGGATATGCCACCGAGAGCCATATGTATGGGTGTTAGCTACTAAAGCATCAAGGTAGCTAGGAGTGAGACTAGGCCCAAAAATGGAATAGTTAGTACACCTAGGCCTAGATGAGGTAGATGCGACCATAGAGCCTACAGATGGATAATGTAGGATGTACCTGTGCCTATAGCGCGTATGGTGGGAATCACATCGTTGGGTGTTATCGATTGTCGTAGATGTGGTGGATGCACAACTAATTGGAGGAGCAGAGGGGCGGGCACCAACCCCGATGGTGATGTCATATCAATGGAGCATAAGTATTTGTTTGTATTTTTTTGTTACTTAGGTGTTGTATATCAAGAAACACATGTAATAACTAATGTGTTATTGGATGGTTATAGGTGATTCTTATTATTCGTTGATCATTAATTCATCGATCTACACGCTGACATGGAATGTACCTCCATATGTGCTCATGGGAGGTGGGATGTTGGAGCAAGTAGATGTTATTTTGGACAAGCATGACCATTTGTTTAAGCCGGTGACGATAGCAAAGAACTACTTGTATTGTACTATTGAGCGAGCATGATGAAGTGCGTGTGGAGACTCGACGAGCGAGGAAGGTCATAGTAGGAGGAGCCATGGCTCAGGATGTATTCACAAAATATGTGGAGTTTCAAGGTCAATTAGTGGGCGCAAATCGGTTGAGGTATCTATATTATGTAGATAAGTGGAGAGATATATGGGCCGCGACCAATGGCGTAGATTGAGTGGTGAAGCATTTAGTTTTATAGCTCTTTCAATTGTGTATAAATGCGACAAAGTGATGATGATGTATGACATATATGGATGATGTGATGTATGGTAGCTTTCCCCCAACGATTGTATTTTCAAAACTATGATTTTTGTCTATATATATGATTGGTATTAATGTGTGATGTGATGATTGTTGTTCATATGTTGGTTTGTGATGTTTATTTGCATTACGTAAATGATTATGTTGATAAATGGATGATGATACTTTATAGGAAATAGATAAGTAATGCTTGAAAATTAGATTATATGTATGAATGAAGATGGATAGTATGTGATAAATAATAATATATGTATGTATGAAATGAATAATGGGAGATAACAATGTGATTAAGATGATGGTAATAATGTATGTAATTGTGTGTAAGCATGATGAAGCGGGGGGGGCCAGGGGGAAGAGCGATGCCCCTAGCATATGTGTAGGAAAATGAGGTTCATTTATATAATACCCCTCGGAAATCAAGAATGAACCATAGAACAAGAGTGTGTCATCGGGAAATGGATTGATAATGTGCGCTAGATAGATAGATCAATGAAGCATAGAGTGTAAAGATTGAGTGACGTTCTTATTGTAATAGATCCCTCGAGAGTCATGTAAGAACCATAAGAACACGAGTGCTTCATCGGGTAATGATGTGATCGTATGGAGATCACCTACCAAAGATGGAGAGGCCTGCAAGGCATGGTGGAAGCATGTGAAGAGGTGGTAGAATGAGTGTAAAAGCCAAATAGAATGTCGAGAGGAAAGGTGCCAATGATGGGAGATGTAGTGGCGGGAAGCACGGATGTCGATGGATTAGTAAGTTAATGAGTTATAGTAGCACTACGAGGAGGATGAGATGATGTAGCAATGGATGAGATAGATGGAGACCATGCATGGATAATGACCTTAGGTGGTGGACAAATGAAAACCTTAGTAGCTAGTGGAGGCAACAAGTGAACAAAATTGGAAGCACTTTATGTGTAATTGGAGAAATATCAAAGATACCACTCACGAGAGCAAGATCCAAAGGCAATGACACCCTTGTCTTCTGATTATTTTAATTTTTCATGAAGGGCACAACATTTATCATCATGGTGGCCATTGATGCAAGGGAAATTGTAATAGGTCGTCGCGTTGGAGATGCTAGTGATGAGGAGGAGGATTTTGATTATATAGTAAGCAAATTAAGTGCTTATCAATAAAATCACATAAAACATCATGAGTCTTAACATCATGTGAGAAATGCAATGGATATTGAGTAGGAGATAGAGAAGACTTAGGTGGAGAGCGATGCGGTGGCGGAGATGGAGGATGCTTATGTGGTGGAGGGGATGGAACATGCTTGCGAGGTGGAGGATATGGAGACCTTGGAGGACACTTAACAAATGGAAGAGGAGAAGAAATAGAAGATGACATAGCAGTAGAAGGAGTAGAAGGGGGTCTATAACATATTGTAATTTTTCTTTTAATGCAAGAATCAAGCCATGACAAAAGATAAATTACTTCTCTAGATCAATAGGCTGAAACACTAACTGATGCATGCAAGAATTGAAGCGTAAAATGTAATCTAGAATAGGTTCTTTCTTTCCTTGATGCAAGCTAGGTAAGTGGTCATGTGTAACTCTAGGACCATTGTTAAGCATGAAGCATCTAAGAAAAACATCTTCCATTTCACAATATGTATTAATATGCAAAAGGAAAATGAGTGTACCATTGAAGAGCATCATCAACAAGACTATGATGGAAAGCTTTTAGTAACAATCAATCATTCGAATAAGAAGCCATAACTAAATGATAATTCTTAAGATGCAAATATGGATTGCCGTGTCATTGAAACATGAAAATGTAGGCATGATAAAATCCTTAGGAAAAGTTGAATTGTGAATTTTATTTGGAATAGGATTTCCATGAAGAGAGTTATTATCAATAGAAGCATAGTAGGCTTTGCTTTCAAGAGTAAGAGATTGAAATTGAGATTGCAAATGACCAAAAACATGCATGAGTGATAAAATATCATGTGAAGGAATCATAGAGGAAGTGAGAGGCACATGAAGAGGTTGAAGTTTTCCATTATGAGTAATCATGGGAATGGGAGAAGAAGAAACATAAGATGAAGGATCTATGGGAATGCTAGAAGTAGACGTAGAAGAAATAAGAGGAGGTGTACTAGTAGAAATGGGAGAATCATGAATAACATCTTGAGAGGAAGAAGAAAGAGGAGGAAGAGGAGGAGAGGAACATGGAATATCAACAAAAGTGCTAGGAGTAGAATTAGAAGAAATGATAAGAGGTGAACTAGTAGAAGTGGGAGAATCATCATGAATGTTATTGGAAACAACCTCGAAGTAGAAGAAAGTGGAGTGGAAAATTCACATTCAGCAATCTTAAGAGAAATAACATCCTCACTAGCATGTTCATGATCTAAATATAACCATCATCACTATCATACAAAACTTCGCATGAAATTATTTCATCAAAGATATAGAGGAGTAGGATAACTATCATGAGATTTAACATTGCATTCACTAGATTCATTTTCAAAAATAACAAAGACATGAGATATATCTTTACATTCATCTTGACTAGCATTAGAAACATGCACATGTGCATATGTAACATTGGAAGTAAAATTATTTTTATCTACAAAGTGGCACAATCAAGACCAAATATATATTCAATAAGAGCATCATCATGTGCTATAAACAGAAATAGAGGAATGTGGAGTAGCCTCGGTGACTCTAGAAGAACAAGGAGAGCATTTAGTGAAGTTTTGGTCAGGTGAAACAATGCCCACACTAGAGTTACAGAAACTAGTAGGAACTTTGTGTTTGTTAGCACGTGATTTAACAAATATTGAAATATAAATTCTAAATCCTAAAAAGTTACAGCAGTAATGATGTAGCAATAAAGTACATATTTGAAACAAGCAAGTAAGCTAATAAATTTGAAACCCTAAGTGAAAGAGAAAGGATAGAGTACTTAGCTGATTTCGCAATTAAACTCGGATGTGCCAAATCAAGAACGATGGAATAGGAAGGCAAACTGTTGTAAGTGAGCCTAGAATATTGTGAAAGAGTCATAAATGTTGGGACTAGGGTTCCTGGATCAGGTCAAGGGTGTCTTAGCACTATAGACCATTGTTGGGTGCATGTCACTTCGAGAATGGTTGGAAAGTGATTTCTTATGTGTCCCTTCTATTTTCTACCCTTTGTTATTGATCAACTGTATGTTACACTAAGTCCGCAAGATTCTCCTCTAACTTGCAAAGAGAAAGAGCACCTAAAAACCTCCAAAACACATCAAATACTAAAAGAAAAATATGCAAATAGGGAGTCAGATTGACCCCATGTGGTTACTGTCTGAGTGAACTTACAATCTTGCACCTTTGCACTACATTTCAGACTCCATGTAGTTTTACGTGTGTGTGTAGAATCGTGCCCTAGGTGGCTCTTATGCTAGACACACTTGAATAGCAAGCAATAGCTAGATGTAGAAGATGTAAATAGATGTGTGCATGGAAAAATGAACTTCCCCTCCTATGAAGTGTATACAAAAGAATGCAGTCCTTGTCCCTTGAATGGATGCTAGATGGATGCTTTGATGCTCTTGAGAATGCCTTTGGATGCAACCTTAGGTGATAGTAGTAGATGTTTAGTGCTTGGTCCTTTATTATGGTCACATAGCTTTGTATTTATATGATTCCCTTATTTTAATTTTGTAATTAACCACTAAAAGGTCGACCACCAAGAAAATAAGATGCCCAATAGCTAGAAAGGACCCAAAGATGTGATCAAGATACAAAGATGTCGAGGGTGCCTAGAGGGGATGGGAGTGTCTAAGCGTTGGCATCTTGGTTGGGCACTTTGTGTGTAGACTCAAAAAAACTAAAGTGTCAAAGTCGACTGGGTAATAAAGTGTGTAAGACTAAGAAGGAACTAGTTTGAAAGCAAAGAGGCCAAAGATAGTGGTCAATTAGTAATTTTCTCGCTTAGGAATCATATGAATAGTGGTATGTGATTAGGACCTAGAAATATACCCAAAGTGTGTGATTTAGTGTCTCTGAATAAGAAGCAATCTTTTAATTATGATAAAGATCATTAAGTTCACCTCATGACATCATCAAGAATAGGATTCACACTCACATGATGCATAGCTCACTTAGGAGAGGAGGATCGATTTTTAGCCATGAGGGTTTTGTGGATCCTAGGGCAAGGAGTTATAAGAAAGGGGTTCACAAAATGATTTAATAAAATATGAATATTAAATCTAATTTCAGAGTCACTACTATGATAAAATACAACAGATTTCAAATGTTAAGCACTCTAAAGATACAACCATATAAGAAAATGAGAGAGATAGGGCACTTATCTCAAAGTAGATCTAAAGTGGAACAATTGATGAACAAGCGAGGAAGAGTGTCGAAATTCTCAATATAAATTCTGAAACTTGTAGACTGGTCAAGATAAGGGTGATCAAGCTAGGGCGAGGGCATCTGGGTGTTAAATACCTTATGTAGGCTCATATGACTGCAAAGAGGGTCGAATCTTATTTTCTGATTCATTAGGGTTTTCTACCCTTCGTTGTTGGTCACATGTATGTCGTTGGATGATCACCGAATGCGCATGTAACCTAAAAAACAAGTGATATCCTGGAAACCCCCAAAACACATCAAATCTTTAAAATAAAAGATGTAAATGGGGATTTGAATCGACCCCAACTATCACCCAACAAAGTGAACTTACGACCGAGAGGTGCACTACATCTCAAACTCTATGTAGTTCTATGTGCTTGTGTGTGCAATAGTGTCCTTAGGTTACCCTCACACTAATGATGCCAAGATAGGGGTTAAATCTAGATAAAATTGAAATGTGTGGGATGGAATTCGAACTTCCCCTTCCAATGTAGTGTATACAGAATAAGTAGCCCAAAAATTTAGTCATTTTGATAATATGTAGATAAGATAGCCCTTGATAACTACCCACCCCTATAATGGTATTTATATTGTCTATATAGAGGGAAATCTTGTTTGAATTTCGACACTAGTGATATGACATGTTGACTAGGACACTGGGATAGGAGTAAGAAAACCAAAAAGGATTACCACAAATGTCAAAAATGTAAACAATAACAAAGAGGATAGAAGTGCGCAAGGTAGATAGGAGCACTTGGGTGCTAGTGTCCTAGGATAGCTAATGAAAAATGTGAGAAGACTAACAGATAGGGATCCCTATGACCTAACCAAAAATGGGTGCAAAAGTAATGATTTGGAAGACAAAGACAATAGAAACAATCAAATAAATTGGATGGACTAAGAAGTGTGTCACCAGTGAATACTTTTCTTACTCAAGATCCATACATATAACAACATACTTGGTGGTATAGTAAAATAGTAATATGTGCGTGATTTTTGTCTACACCAACAAGGACCTCCTTTTATCCTCCCATTATCACATTTCCCATTATATGGTGAAACGAATAGGTATGTCCTTGATCCCTCTCCTATCTTCTCATCACCCAATCATCCCTTACATATCACATCCCCTAAATCACAATCAATTCTTGGGCCACCTCCTAATATCCCATTACCATAAATTCTTGGGCCACCTCCTCCTAGCCCATTATCATCAATCCTTATCGTATCCTATTTTTCCATCATATCATCCCTCTATTAACAAATGTGGCAAGTCCACCATCATCCCTAACAATCCTCTCATTAATCCAAAACATCCACTTTCTTCCCACATTTCTCGGGATCAACAAAATCACACATTAGCTTATATGAAGCACAAACAATTTCTTCATCAAACTAAAATAAAAAATCCAAGGAACTCTAAAGCTCAAAATAAATCCAAACACAAATCCAAAACTCAAACACAATTCAAAAATCCAAAAAATACAAGCATCAAGTATGGAAAAAGTACAAAAATATATGGATAGGGAACTCAAGCTCCCACATACAAAATCCATATTACAAGACAATTATAAATCACTTATCGAGTATGATCTCACCATGATCATCAAGATTGGAGCCAATATCACTCTTGATAAGCAAAAACTCTTAGTCTCCCTCATCAAATAAATCACAAACATTTTTGTTGGGTCCTATCACACGGAGTGACATTGTTAGTCCCAACCTCCCAATCCATCCTATCATATTCTTCCTACCCTATCATGGATATTTTCCTCTATCCCATTTTTACTCCTATCTATCCCCATTTCATCCATTTTCATCATCTCCCTTTGGGATTTTCCCTTCACAAAACCATCAAAAATCTAGAGAAAACATTACAAGAAAACCAAAGGTACAAACATCAAGACATCGTAATAAGGTATTGCATACACATGGATGTTATTTCCTTTCTTCATATCCTCTACAAATCACCCATAATTTTCATCCCTTCAATGATCTTTTGGTTAGTCTATTCGCACTCATTGTGTGGAATTTATCTCTATTGTATCTGTTTGACCTTAGTCTTTCATTACCTTGGTAAATTAAAGAACGACTGACCTCTTAGATATCGTTTCACTATCATATTTTTATAAGCTTGTTGTGAAGACCTTTTGGCATATCTCTCAACATTGTCCAATGTCGTCAAGCAAAATCATTTCCACATCCTTCCATCAATCCATTAGTGGTTCTTAACCCCTTATCAAAATAATTAAGAGAGATGAAATACTTTTCAAAAAGTAAAAATCAATCAAAAATCAAAATCAAAGCAATATATAGGGGTATTTCCAAGATCTCTATCGTGGCTATGAATTCTTAGTGGCGGTAGACTAATACTGCAACTAGAAACAAATACATCTTTGTTGGGGCTATGGACGTACGGCTTTGCTAAGAAGAGAGCAATGTATGAATCTCCTTCTACCCTCCATTCACCAATAAACTATCAAAATCAATCATTCCTACACATTGGCTAGTTTTTCTTCACTTATTACCTATCAAATATTCACTTCAAAAGGCAATAAAGTTTCACACACACACACTGGATCTCGATGAGCAACAGGACTAGTATGTTACCAAGTGTTTTTAGACCTTGTTCACACTCTTACTTTAGTCCATATTTTGTCTCATGATTTGTGCCTTTGGCTCATCACTTTTTCATCACCAATATTTTGGTTACATTTTCCATATCCATCCATAGCATTCACACTTTTCTTATTCTTCGTTCAGAACATCCATGTGCATAAATTTCCTTCTTATTATGTCTAAGGGAAACTTTTTCCTCTTTTTTAATAAACAATCTTGTACCTCTTTCTATCATTTGTTTCTTGGCCATCTTTTTTTGTGTCACACATTATGTTGGGGCACCCTACTACCAAAAGCAACATGTCATTGATCTTCGCACAATGATGTGGCACTTGGGGCAAGTCCTTTGGTAAAAACTAGTTTCTAGCACCATAGAAGGATTTCATTTTCACAAGCACCTTGCACGTGGGGCATGATAGCTCCTTCCTAGCTAATTCGTTGGCTTGCATTTGTAATATTTTTGAATTTATCCCTCTTGGCCTTGATCTGGCTTATCATATTCTTGTATATATGCACAGAATTTTCCCTTGTATATTCGTGGTATATTCTCACCTCTCATTGGGGGAATCTTGGCACTTTGTTCTCCGTACATAGTTTCAAAAACCTAGAAAATCCTAAACATTCACAAAATATGAAAATAAAAAACATTGTAAAACATAACACAAAACCCAAAAATAGTGTCTAACGCAAAAACTCTAAAAATCAAAAATATATCATAAAACATCCTACTTCAGCACTTGCTAGTTCTAGCACACAACATGTAGATCATATTGTGATATTATTTCATCAATAAAACTTGTTTTCTTACTATGTCTATCTTCCTAGCAGATATCATTGCTCGGGGCAGTTTCATAGTGCATGTTTGCTTTTCTTGGGACTTTTATGTCCTTCATCTTAACCCTTGTTGTATAACTCGAACATTTGGGTACTAAAGTTGGATAACAAAAACATTGGTACAATTATCTTGAACATTGTTTGTTTGAGTGTATTTGATTGTGTTTGTTTGTTTGTTTGTAACAAAAACATTGGTACAATAAAATAACTAGCAATTGCACTTGAGGTGCAAGAAACGCCTTGGATGTGACAAATATTTTTCTTTTATATTCAATCATAAGTAGCAAGCGATATAGAAAATTTTTGGTAGTGTAATTAGGATGTAAAAAAATTAAAATGGTATAAGGAAATTTCCATATATTCATATAGTTACATGTTATGGAGATGGGGAGGAAGGGATATTGAGCACAAGTGCATCTTTTCTTTTTCTTGCAGATACATGGAAATATTTGGACATGCACCTATACACGCTCGACATAAATGTAGGAGAGACATGCAAGTTTACCAAAATGTGCACTCAATAAATTTGCATGTATTTTGTCACCACTCTTCCCTTGGGCCCTCTAAAGCTCTACAATTTTACTCCTCAAAATAATACAACAATGGGAAATAAATTTCACTAACACGTTACCAATTATTTATGAACCTTAATTTAATATCAAGATTTCTATTATGTTTTTTTCTCGATGTCCATTTTTCATTCGTACACACCTCATTAACTTTATTTTTGAGAATATCGTAAACTAAATTAATATTTTTATTATGAGTTGTTTGTAAGTCCATTTATAATATATTTAAAAAATTATCCAAAACAATAACATATACATATTACATGAAATTGACTAATGTAGGTTCCCCTCTACATAAGATTCAATCCATATAAAAAAATAATTCCTTAAAAAACAAATATGTATATGTATATGTATATATCTTAAATAATATAATAATACAATACAATACAATACAAAAAAAACATAACAAATAGTTTTAAATCTCTTAAATAAAATAGAGAGAATCTATTTCTTTCTTCATAAATATGAATCTTACAAATGTCTCGGGAATAACATGTGGATGTAGTTACACGAAAAATCATTAGGATGATTTGAATGTATAGTTTAATTTTATAAACTTTTCGGTAGCCTTTTCTCAATGGCGAACACGTCTCACACTTACTCATCAATTTACTCCTACACATGTAATTATAAAAATTGTTTGTATGAATCCACAATGTTGGGTCTTATCAAACGGAACAACTCCTCAACTCGACCTCTGAAACCTCAGAATAAAAAGCAGAAGTTTTAAGTGTTGACATCCACACCGATTTCCCCCAACAGATTATCATGCACCATTTAGAAGTTCTATTTTTCTTGTTGCAAGAGTCATCTTCCACAAGATGCAAACAATGATCTCCTCCAACAAAGAGGCCACGAAATTTCTTAATCACTTCAGCAACACCTTTGTTGCATCCTCTTTATAGAGCACTAAGGAGGGGAAAATAGATTATTGGTCGAATCAGGAAGAATGGCGTTGGACCGCCCCAAATAAGCTACATGCTCATCTTGGAATTCAGCAAGAAAGGAAAATAACACTTTGGTTGTAGGGAATATCATTGTATGGTAGGGAAAATATATAAACAAAAATTATAGATATTTTCATAGATATTGTAGGCGGCCACTTTCTTTGTAAGAAAGAAAAATCAATGAAATGACTCGAGAAAGTTTGATTGCAAACCTCGACTGAGCTAGCATAGTGTGAAAATGAGATATGTTGACCGAGAAAGTACAGACATGCATGAATAGTGGGTAGAGTTTATATACGGAAAATCCAATGGGGAAGAAGTGTCAAAAATTTGACACTTTCCAGCATGAGCATCTTCAAAGGTGAATGCCTTCCGTTGAATTATGTAGATGAAAAGTTGAGTATTAGAACAATAATAAGTGTAATGAGAATAAGTAATTTAACTCAAGGACTAATAAAAAGAACTTCTTAGATGTCTTTGTTGCGACACTTTATTTAATCACCTTTACATATTCTATTATTATTTATGCACAAGTATGTTTTGTAGTACTTTTCACTTCTTGTCTACAAAAAGGTTTTCCTTGAAATCGAGGTCGGTTTCCTTCATGTTGGGCATACCCACGAAGACATTGATAGAATATTGTTGGGGTTAACACACTAGTTGTACAGATAATATATCATATCTAAGCATACATGCAAATAAAAGCGAGATATTCTACCGTAATAAATATACAAAATAAGAGATAAATCAACACCAAATTTAACGTGGTTCACCCAAAGTGAGGGCTACGTCCACCAAAAACAATCCAATCTATTATCCAAAGCTTTGACAAGATATATGATTGAATATTTACAATCTTCCACACCTCTCGGATACAAGATACTTTCTTTCTCTTAAGCTTTTACTTCTCCAGAATTCTCTCCTTCTCACCAACTTTTGTAATTTCCTTCTTAATTCTTGTTAATTATTACTTCTAAACCCTAGCTTTCATGCTTATATAGTCATTTATAGACTTAGGGCACTTAGCCGTGTAATTACAATCAATAGATATAATTTAATGCTAAAAATAGATCTAATTCCCTAGAGTTAATTAAAACATCCTCGTACATAATGCGTAATCGACGTCGATTCTCCCTAATCGATGTCGGTTCCTCCTTACCTGACCGATGTCAATCTGGGTGACCGATGTCGGTTCCCCTAATCGATGACGATTATTGTGTTTTCCAACAAGTTTTACATTGCATGCTAATCTAAAGTAATTGAGCTCCACAACTCAACAATATCCCACTTGGAGATTAATTATTGCACCATACCTGTATAAGCGTCATTCTTGGATCCTTCCTTAGCTTTGTTTCTTCCTCTTCAAGTCTCAAACTTGAAGACCAACAGAAGTGGAGTGTAGCTCCAACTTCTCCTTTGCTAATGGCTTCGTTAGCATATCCACAAGGTTCTCGCTCATATGAATATTTTCTAGATTCAATTGTCCATCCTCCAATACATGTCGTATGAATTGATACCTCAACTCCGAATGTGTTTCGTTCTTGAATGAAATGTTGAGTTATTTGCCGATGAATTGCACTTTGACTATCACTAAATAGTTTACAATAATATTTCTCTTTTCCCAACTCTTTCATGAACCTACTCATCTATATCATCTCCTTGCTAGCCTCTATAGTAGACAAAGCCACAACCTTCTGCAATCTTGAAATCCGGCTAATCAGTCGTCCCTACCTACTATGAAAATATATCCAGTAGTACTCCTCCTACCATCCAGATCTCCAACCATATTTGAATCAACATAGCCACATAATGAAATATTCAAACCTCCATAGCATAACTGCATGCTAGATGTCCCTTTCAAATACATGAGTATCCATTGGACTGCTTTCCAATGCTCTTTACCTAGATTGGCCATATATCTACTCACAACTCCCACTTTGCTGTGCAATGTCTAGTCTGGTAAAAACCATAGCATACATGAGACTCCCAACTGCTAAAGCATATGGCACTCATGTCATGTATTTGACCTCCTCATGTGATGATGGACACTAATCTTTTCTTAATTTGAAGTGTCCAGCCATAGGTGTACTAATATGTTTTGCATTCTACATGTTGAACCTTTCTAACACCTTATAGATATAATCCTCCTGAGACAAATACAATTTCTTGTTTTCATGTCTCTATGTATTTGCATGCCAAGGATTCTTTTTGCAGCTCCTAAATCCTTCATAGAAAATGTGTGAGCTAGCTTTCCTTTAAGCTCACCAATGTCCTGCATACTAGATCCTGCAATAAGCATATCATCCACATATAGTAACAAAATAATATAGCTCTCATTTTCAAGTTTCTTGAAATAAACACAATGATTAGATTCACATCTCAAGTAACCATGCTCATGCATAAAACTATAAAACTTCATGTATCATTGCCTTGGAGCTTGCTTGAGCCCATATAGGCTCTTTTTTTAACCTACACACTAATTTCTCCTTACCCTTGACTTTATACCCAAGCGGTTGTTGAATATAAATTTCTTCATCCAAATCACCATGAAGGAAAGTCGTATTCACATCTAGTTGCTCCAAATGCAAATCTTCTCTGCGAACTAAACTCAATACAAGATGAATAAAAGTCATCTCAACAACAGAGAAAATATTTCACCAAAGTCAATACCTGCTTTTTGTGTAAATCCCTTTACTACAAGCCTTGCCTTGTATCTTTTCTATCCACCTTCTTCTTCCTTAATCCTATAAACCCACTTGTTTTGCAATGTCTTCTTATCTACTGGAAACTTAACCAAATCCCAAGTCTGGTTTTGTTCCAAGGAGTCCATCTCCTCATCTATTTCATGCTCCCACTGGACGTGGGTCTTATCCTACATTACTTCTTCAAAGCTCTCTGGTTCACCATTATCAGTCAATAATAAATAAAATAGAGAAGGTGTAAATCTTTTTGGAGGTTTACTTACCCTTTTTGACCTTCTTACAGGAGTTTGGGGTACCGAAGGCTCAATCTGGACCTCATAAAATTTCTATACAAATTTGACAGTGATCGACGTCGGGCATCCAGTAACCGATGTCGGTTTTTCTAACCGATGTCGGTTTGGATCTTCTCAGAACCGATACCGATTATGTTGACCGATGTCGGTCAAGGGTAAATCGACACGAGTTCTTCTTGTAACCTCATGGAATAATTTTAAATCCGAGAGTTCATTTTCATTCACAAACTTCTCAACCGATTCATCCTTGGGTACCAAAATTTGATCCATGTACATTCTCTTTTCATTACATTCAACATCACAAATCCTAATAATTTTATAATTCTCTAAATCCAAAAATGGAAACCGAAATCACCAGATCCATAACCAATGAAAGTGCATCTCTTGGATTTTGCATCCAACTTTTTCTATTTTCCTTATCAACATGCACAAAAGCTTCTGAACCAAAAAATTTAAGAAAAGAAAGATCTACCTCTTTTTCGATCCAAGCTTCCTCTGGTATTCCTCCATCTAGTGAACTTGAAGGCCCACAGTTAATCAAATAAATTGTTGTATCAACTACTTCTACCCAAAACTATAAGGGCAATCCAAAATGTATCCTCATACTTCTAGCACATTCCATGATTGTCTTGTTCATTCTTTCTACAACACCATTCTCCTGTGGTGTTCTTGGAACCGTTCTTTCTCTACGTATCCCATTCACTGAACAATAATCATTGAAAGTTTTGCTACAGTATTCACCACCATTGTCATATCTAAGGCACTTTAACTTAGAATTTGATTCATTCTCAACAAGGGCTTTCCATCTTTTAAAAGTCTCAAAAACATCATATTTACATTTAATACAATAAACACATACCTTTCTCGTAACATCATCAATGAAAGTAACATAATACTCGATCCTCCATGAGAAGCTACTTGAGCTGGTCCCCACACATCTTAGTGTACAAGCTCCAATTTTGCTCCTTAGTTGCCCCAACTTTGAGAAATCTTACTCTCTTTTGATTTCCAAAGACACAATGCTCACAGAAATCAAGATTTAAATATTTCAAATCTGATAACTTACCCTTAGCCTTTAATATTTGCATTCATTTTTTACTCATATGGCCCAGCCGATTATGTCACATGTTGTTGAGAATGAAGCTTAATTACTTCACAAGAAAATTGTTTTTACATGTTATTGGTTCTAACGATGTAGAATCGTCGGTCGGGTGTAGTGTAACCGATGTCGGTCAACATAAGAACCGCCATCAGTCAACATAAGAACCGCCATCGGTCAACATAAGAACCACCATTGGTCAACATAAGAACCGCCGTCGATTAGGGCGAACCGACGTCGGTTACCTGTGCAGAGTGTTTTAATTAACTCTCGGGAATTAGATCTATTTTTAGCATTAAAGTATATCTATTGATTGTAATTACATGGCTAAGTGCCCTAAGTTTATATACGCCTATATAAGCATGAAAGCTAGGGTTTAGAAGTAGAATTAAGAGAAGGATTGAATTAGATCCTTGATTCTCCTAGATTGAGAGGATGAAGAAGAAGAAGAGAAAGAAAGAACAGGTTACATGAAGACAGAGTCTCCATGGAGAGGAGTTAGACAGAAGGAAATAGTAGGTACATCTGAATGGTGAGAAGAGGGTAACATCTTCTATTGTATTTCCTTTGTATAGTTATTGTCTCATTGTAGTGGTTGGCATAGTATGTAAAACACATAGAATTTCTTCTTGTAGATCCACATGTTGGTGAGATCTTGTATTATAGATCTATGTAGATCTAGTCTTGTATTGTAGATCCATGAGATCATATTGTATTGTTGATCCATGTAGATATAGATATTGTAGAGGAGGTTGTCTTCGAGTTTGCACAAAGTTATGCAATGATGGAGAGATAGACTTGCTTCTTGGTGCATAGTCATAGTTGCACATATGGTAGACCCGTGTGAGAGGTCTTGTTTGCAAATCCACGAGAGAACTTGGCAGCAGCTTCAAAGATGTAGTAGTTTCGGGTTATGTGAAATATGTCGGTGGTGTTTGGAGGCAAAGTTGTAGTGCACTAATGGAGATTTGTTTAGAGATCTAGAGGAGAGGAGATACTCTTGGAGAGATGCATTGTACTCTTGTATTGAAGAGTTTGTTTGTACTCTTGTTGTATTATATATATGAGATATCTATCTTTGGTGGACGTAGCCCACATTGGGTGAACCACAGTACATGTTGTGTTATGTGTGTGTACTTTGTCTTGATTTGGATTATTCTACTTTATACTTCCACTGCTGTATATTTTGGGGAATTTTTTAGATCATATGTGCATGATTTTGTTTGTTATTAAATCATAGCACTATTCCGAGCCTGAATTCCCAACACATGCAAGCATCATCGAGTTTGAAGTAGATAATGCGAAAAATAAATTAGTAACACAGTAGATAAATATAATGCTCCTACCATCTTACCTTTTGCCACAACAAAAGCACCCTTGGTGACTTTCCAAGAGTCTCCTGTAAAAGTAACCATGCAACCAAATTCACCTAGTTGCCTCTACGAAATAAGATTCCTCCTGAGGCTTGGCATATGCCTCACATCTTTCAATACCCATGTATTTCTATTCTATAATTTTAGATGAACTTCCCCTTTACTAGTAATACTGCAAGGTTTATCATCACCCAAATAAAAATGCCCAAAATTACCCTGGACATAGTTTCTGAAATAACCCTTATTAGGGGTTGCATGGAAAGAAGCTCCTGAATCTAAAACTCATGATTCAATTCTACTATCTAAAGAAAGAATAAGAGCATCTTGCATTACCTCTGATGCAGCAAGATATGCTTCTTTACCTTTTTTGGTTGTTGGTTCTCTTTGTCTTTTGACCAACAATATTTCTTTACATGTCCTTTCTTTCCACATTTCCAACAAGTAATTCCCTTACTTCTGATTTAGATCTGTTATCCCTTGACTTTGATTTCCCATTACTCTTACTCTTGGATCTCTCCTTCTGCCCCTGCTTTCTACATTCAAAGCATTCCCAAATGATGATTCCTCTGTACTCTTCCTACGAATTTCTTCATTCAAGATTATATTAACCACATCATCAAACTTCAAAATGTTATTAGCAGATGTTGTATTACTAACAGACATTACCAAGTTATCCCAACTATCATGCAAAGAACATAAGAATAAAAGTGCTTTCACCTCATCATCAAACAAGATATCAACCGATTTTAACTAATTTACAATAGATCTGAAATCATTCAAATGACTAGATGCAGATCCACCTTCATGCATCATAGAACTAAATAATTTCTTCATCAAATAAACTTTATTTGAAGCACTAGGTTTTTCATATAAATTAGCAAGAGATTTCATTAACCCTATCGTAGAAGTCGCTTTTGTAATATTGGAAGCCACAGATGTTGCCAGGCTCAATCTTATAGATCCCAAAGTCTTTCTATCAAGAATCTTCCATTCTTCATCAGTCATCTTCATAGGTCTAGACTTCTCATCCAACAATGAATACAAATTTCTTTTATACAAATAATCCTCAATCTGCATCTTCCATAATTGATAATTTCGGCCGTCAAATTTCTCTACCTTATATTTGTTTTCTTTTGCCATTGTTGTAGCTCCCACTTAATCAGAAAACCCTTTGTGAGTAAATCTGTCAACACACAAAACCCTCAAACAAAGCTTTGATACCAGTTGTTGGGGTTAGCACACCGGTTGTATAGACAATACATCATATCTAAGCATACATGCAAATAAAAGTGGATATTCTACCAGAATAAATATACAAAACAAGAGATATAAATCAACACCAAATTTAACATGGTTCACCTAGTGTGGGCTACATCCACCAAGAAACAAGCCAATCTATTATCCAAAGCTTTGACAAGATATACAATTGAAGATTTACAATCTTCCACACCTCTCAGATGTACATTACTTTATTTCTCTCAAGTTTTTGCTTCTCCTCCAGGAATTCTCTCCTTCTCACCAACTTTTGCAATTTCCTTCTTAATTCTTGTTAATTATTACTTCTAAACCCTATCTTTCATGCTTATATAGTTGTTTATAGACTTAGGGCACTTAGTGATGCAATTACAATCAATAGATATATTTTAATGCTAAAAATAGATTTAATTCCCGAGAGTTAATTAAAACATCCTCACACAGGTAACCGACATCGGTTCTCCCTAACCGATGTCGGTTCCTCCTTGCCTAACCAATGTCGGTCCTAGGTGACCAATGCCGGTTCCCCTAACCGATGACGGTTACTATGTTTTCCAGCAAGTTTTACATTGCATGCTAATATGAAGTAATTGAGCTCCACAACTCAACAAATATTTAAAAATATTTCAAATTGTATAAAATTGAAAGTTATTTGACAATGGATGAGATGATGGACACTTACAAGAAATGTGATAGTTCTAGAAAATTTACACCATATCTTGTAGAAGATGTTGTAAACTTCAAGCAATATGTGTGCCACTACCAATTGAAAGCACTAAAAGAAATTATTGGCTTGACAAAAGGGCGGTATTTTCTACTAAGACTAAAATAAGGCCATCTAATTATGCAATGAAAAAACTCCATTGTGGATAGAAAATGGTTTCTTCTCATACAATTGTGGGTAATTTAGGAAAATGGTTAACCGTGTGTACCAAAAGGCAATCCAAGGAATATTCACTTCAAATATTTGGGCACTACCAAGAATTCACGAGTTATCTCACCGCAACAAAAAAACCATGATAAAATTAAGAAGAAGAGTGATAAGGAAATCAATAACTTACTAAAGTTCGTTAGAAAATTTCAAGAATTGGGGTCAAGCAGAGTGTAACAAAGGAATGAATTAGCATATGATTATCGAGAATACATGACATGATAGAAGACAACATGTTCCCACCTCGTGTTGAATACTCCAACAATTTTTGGTCAAAGACCTAACACAAGAGAGAAACAAATAACCTAGACCTTCATGACATCTTGCATGAAAGGACGATCAAACCGATGAACCGACAAATTTAAAACATTTGTTGGTCCAAAATTCAAATAACCAAAACTTTATTTTGAACCGCTAAAGGATGTTCGTAATTTACTTGATATTTATCGTGCCATATGACTCTACTAGAATCAACTACACTATTTAGATCGCAAGAGCCATAAGTAATGTTGAGGAGATAAGAATTGATGGTGAGATACACACCACTTGCAAGTCACATGGTTCCCACCTATTCATTATGGTAAAAAGATGCCAAAGAAGTAGAAATTTATGTAAATTGCTTTAATAAGTGGAAGGCAAACCCTTATGACACATATTTGCCTTCAATTCTTATGGACAACATCATCTATACATGGCCACCAAACAAACCATGAAAAGCACAAACAATGCAACTAACTAATAATTTGAAAAGTATCGTTACAACTTTTCTAAGACAAACTGTCATAGGCTATACTTTGGCACCTATTTATTTCCGAAGTGCAATATGTTCTCCAATTCAAGAGTGAATTCTTCCAAACATATTCTATTTATGTCATAAAAACGAAATTTTGAGGTGACAAATTTTGTTGCCATATTATAGATTCCATTACTTGAGATTATATCCTCATAATATTAACATTGTTTTGGTATACGGATTTTTCATAAATGAATATAAAGTTGCTCTTGGTAGGTATCTATGTCAACAAGACTTCTTCACATTTTATCCAAATTTACGTCTTTTTGTTTATGCATATTAAAACTTTAATGTTATTTTATTTCTATTTTTAGTTATGAGAGTTCTAACTTGTTATATCAAAAAGTGATATGAGGTCAATTCAACTTTTATTAGTAATTGTTGATCAATTAGTTGTTAGTACCAACACTATATTTTTATTACCATCGACTTTTCCTAGTTGGATAAATACATATTAATATTATATACTTCACTTGATGATAGTGTGATACAAAATGTTATGTTACAATAATATTATAAGTTGTCACAAATTACAAGGAATTAAAATTAATTTTGAACCAAGAAGCCCAATTTATTTAGAATAAAATACAAGGTACTACTTTACTCATGCACCTATTAATATGGAAGATTTATAATTAAAAATCAATATTAAATATTATTTTTTACAAATACAATCTACAACCAAGTTTAGGAGGGAAAAAATCTAAACTAAAACCAACACATACTCTAACTCCAATTTATCTTGTATATAAATAAACTACTCATGATTTGTTGTCAAGAGTCCAATTTATTTGGAATAAAAGCTAAATTACAACTATTAAAATTCCTAATTTTATTAGTAATTGTTAAGTAATTAATTGTTAGTACTAATACCATATGTTCATAACTCCTAATGGAAATCCCCTTCATCTAGCTTCTTCAAGTTAAACTTCATAGGACTTTTAAGGGTAACCCAAAATCTCATGGATACATTACATCATTAGGGATTGTTCCGGATCTCTTATTCAGTGGGTTCTTTCCACCTCCTAGAGGATTCTTACAATACTACAAAAGCTTCTACTTCAGTTCATGGTCTTCATTTAACTCGTAATTGTGACTCTACATGAAAGAAGGCTCTATAGTCATTGTTAACGCCATAAATCCATAAAATCCAAAACTTGACATATTGACAACATTCTTAGCCAAGCACATCATCTCCTATCCAGCCTATCTGTTCGGAATATCCAACATTGTCTCACAAACATTGAATAAAGTGACACACCACCTCACTAATCACATTGTCTCACAAACATTGAATGACTTGGTTAATTATATGGCCAAGCCATGGCATGGGTTATGGGAGTTACTCCTCCATGATTTGCCTTCCTCTTTAGCAAATCACATCTAATCCATATGTCCTCTCACCCACGTCAACCTCTCCTTATGACGCACGGCTCTCATCTCACGTTTGTCTCCTTTTTTTTTTCGGCTTACTTCACCTCCACACTATTGTATACTTTGCATCCACTCTGCCCCTGTTTTGTTTGCGTACCATGACTGACACCATGCTACCATTTGCTCGAGGCTAGACAGGAAATGACTTACTTTGAGGCCATGAAGGACAAGTGCCTGCATTGTGTCTTTCTCATCCAATCAAGGCCAGTGTTAAACACCGTTAAGACAGTTCTAGTTGGTTGGTTAATGGGGTCGTGGCTATGGAAGACTTCATGGAATTGGAGCAACGTTTCAACATCGTCAAAAAAATTTGTTGAACAGATGGTGGCCCACTGTCATAACAAGGGCATCATCCTCGAGGTGTCACGTCACGCAGCTAGACTTAGACCCCATCATCCTCGTGGCCTCGAGAATTGTTTCAGCAACTAGGGCATACAAATTTCTCAAACCCGTGCTTGGCTTGGCTTCGATGGACATCTCCTTAGGAGGACGTATGGGTTCATCACCCCCTGCATCCCATCCCATTGGAATGCAGCTGGTATGGAATTTAACTCTAAAAATGTGGTTAAGGACGAAGTTGTTACCACTTAGCTAGCTCTTACTTTTTTGTTGTTGACTAGCTCTACCATGTTTTTTCATGTTTAGTTTTGTATTGCGGAGTGACTATGTATGCTCTTATTTTGTTGAATGCCCTCATTTGGTTCTTTGAACCATTGGCATCTCTCTTTGAACTATCTTTTTGGCTATCAATATAACGGGAGAAGTGATTTGTCAATCCTAGTTTATAAATCCAAAAAAAAAAAAAAAAATTGTCTCAAATTATAAGGAATTAGAATTAATTTTGAAGTGAAAAATCCAATTTATTTGAAATGAATTATGAGGTACTATTTTACTCATGCACTTATTAATATAGAAGATTTATAAAAGTGATTTAATATTAAATATTATTTCTTATAAATACTATCCACAACCAACTTTGGGAAGACCAAAATTCAGACTAATACCAATCTAACTCCAATTTATCTTGAATATATATAAACTATTTATGATTTGTCGCCAAAGGTCTAATAATTTGAAATTAAATCCCAATTACAACTAGGTATACCCATGTTTCTACTATTACAATATTCTTTGAGTCCAATTTATTTGGAATATATATAAACTATTCTAATGAGTTAAAAGGGTCCAATGTAATTATAATAAGATCCAAATTATTACAATACTTGAAGTCTAATGAATTAGGAGGATAAAAGAACTCTTCTACTTAAGAAAATCTCTAGAATTCAATTATGGGGGTGCAAGTCCAAATCATCAAAAATTATTGTTCATGTGTTCCAACCTTTTTATGTGTGCAACAAGTATCAACTAAGATGAAACTTATGAATGCTTAACTTGGGCTTTTGATATAGACATGCTTTATAAAATAAAATAGATTATGCTTCCACAAATTCAATCACTCTTGCAATTCATTTTCTATCACACAAATAAACCTTTATATTTATAGATTTCTTAAACTTAAATAACAACTATATTGGCACATAAGATAACACATAACAAGGGAAAGGGCACAAAACTCATGAAATCAAAGTCTAGTGCCAAAAAGGCCCATATGAGCACTTTTAGAGAAAAGTGCATATGGGCAAAAATGGTGATCAACCCACAAAAATAGCAAAATATTTAAAATAAATGAAGAATAATGTTTTGACCTTCTAAAAACATCAAGATCGTGCACAAACAAATAAATAGTTGTTTTGTAGGTCTTTGGTATTTTGAGTTTGTTGATCATTTTTCAAAGACCAAGGTAAACAAAAAGTGAAGTTTCAAAATGACCAATAAGGAGCAAAACAAAGTGAAATAGAAGTAGACTTGGTCAAACACATAGTCAACAAGCAAAATATAGTCATGGGAGCGTGTAAAGTAAAAAGTGTTGAAGTCAAATATAATACAAGGAGAATATGCTAAAAATCAAACACTAGTGAGACATGTCTAATGTTGAATAGCACAAAAATACACCAAGAGCCCACTTTGGACCAACAAGCAATAAAGACAAATACACTAGCACTAGAATAATTAACTAGTCCTAAACAAAATTAAATATCTACACTAACAACTTTTTCATATCATATTCAAACTCATGGAATGTGATTATTTTGGCTCCAATTGCACATTTCCAAGTTTAGATATATACAAAACTTCTACAACATTTAGAGGGCATTTATCCCTCTATATTTTGTGTTGAAGTTTCATTTTTTTATTTAAGCATTGTTGGTGTATTGTACATGTATTGTTATGGTATATTAAAATGGTGATGTTTTATTAGAAGTTCATTTATTTGATCAAATACACACCCACACCAAAATGCAAATTAGTGTAATGTGTAATATTTACCTTCTTGACACAAATTATTGTATGCTCAATCACATATAAATTTAGTGACTATAATTGAATCATATGAAACACTAAATATAAATATAGTAATAATATTGAAATAAGGGCTAATTACTGTAATCACAGTTAAGTTATTTAGGTCAAATTTCTATTGAACATAAGCATAAAGTATGATGACACAACAGCAAATTGACAAGCAGCCTACAATACAAATGCTTTTGAGACCGGCACATTCAAAGATAAACAAAAGCTTGTTCAAACCAACACCTATACATTCTTAAGTTCCATCTACACATTAGTTTAAAGTCTGATCTGGAGTTGATCTGGAGTCCCAGATCAGTTTCCTTTACTATGAATTGGTATACACAACTCAATGCTGAAATAGACAAAATCAATATATTCTCAGCTTGACTATTTATTTGAAAATCCTGGTCATGAAACTAGGATTTTTAGTCTATGTCAGGATTCTATCCAAGGCTGAGTAGCACACTTCCTGGATTAACTTACTACAAAGACAATATCGTTTCCAACTGAGCATAATAAAAATGATACATTACATTACTAAAACATATGGCAACAACGACATGGTCCTTCCAGCACCTGATAATAAACATCAGTTACAGGCATTACATGTGGGCTGTAGTTGGCAAGCAGCTACAGATTCCAATACCCAAGTATGAGCTGCAAACTGAGCACCTAAAGCATCTGCTAGAGACTTAGCTTCCTTGAGCCTGCATTGGACCGACCTATTTTTGTCCTTGTGTTTGCTTGTTTCAGGAAGTTCCACATTGTAAAGCACAACAGTACTATGGCAATCCAGCTGGCCCATTATAGGTTTCCTGAGTAGAACTACACCTCCTGCAGCTGAAACCAAATCTAGAAGGTACCCTTTCAAAGAGACAGAAAACTCGCCACTAAGATAAAAGCTTAGCCCTTGAAACAGTTTTGGTGCCTACACATAAAGAATTTAAACATCAACAAATTGGCCGATTGAAGTAACTCCTTTGCTTGAACTTCATTGCAAGGACAAGCAACAAATGTACTCGAGTGCAAATGGCTGGTAAGTATTTGAAATAAAAATCATATTATATTTTAGTAATCGTACTAATATTTTTGTTGTCTAAACTTATAAAGTTAACCTGTGTCACAAGGTACACCAAATTTCATTGAAAAAATCAAACTTAACCAAAGTTTATCCTCCTTGAATATGAACTTGGAACTTTATCCATTATTTTTACCTGGGAATTTTTACACGCTTTCAAATTATTTCATAAATGTGTGTATAGATACATATACCGAAGGAAAGCAGGGAATAGAAAATCTCTCCACTGGGTATCTCTCATATATTTATACTTTTTTTAGAAAATTAAAAAAAAACACTTTTGTTTGAACTTTGACTTTTTCCAAACTTTATCCGTCAGCAAACTTGAACCAAATTTTATCCATCAAACATGAACTTGAACTCAAACCTTGTGACTTAGGTTTTAACCAATATATGTAAATCTTCAATTACTTGTATGGATATCAAGCAAAGTTGCCCCAAAAACATACTTGAAAAAATATATGAAAATCAGACTATATTTTTTTATATATTTTTGAGTATGTAAAAGAAGCTTTCTCAATTGAATTCATAGACTGAAAGTTGCAATACCTGTTTCTCAACACGCAATCGGCCACGCTTTGGTCCCTCATAGGTGTCATGAATATCATGAGTTATTTCAAATCCTTCTTCGCCAACAGGAGCCCCTGCTTTGCTACATGCTGTGATCCCTGCATGACATAATTCTGTCAATGGGTATGTATTATGGCTGAACCTGATAGTTTACTACTTTGAAGAAATCTGGAAGAAATAAGTCTATTCTGGTCAACTACATAAGAAAGGAAAGTGTAGGGGCAAGGACATTTTGAAACATCATAATTAACAAGAAGAGCCTAAACTCACAATCTGTTTTTAGTACCCATTTCCCTTCCAAGATTGCCATCAGGAACTTAAGTGTTCTTCTACAAGCACCATGTGTATCAATAGATGCAATTACGTGGGTCACAGCTGGACTCCATGCCTTTGATATCGTTGCACCAACTAGGTTTGCAAATTTATTAAGCTTTTCCTGCATTTAAAATGAAATTTCCTTATTGGCAGCACATTGCAAGAATGTTTAAACACTATTGTTGAAACATATGATATACCTTCTGGGCAGCATCAAGTGCAGAACCACACAAAACCCACTTGCATGACAGATCAGATGGCCATGTCCATGCCTGACTTGATTCTGATCCAGCAAGCATAGCAGCAGGCCTTTGGGCACCTCTGCAAATGTCAAATGCATAATAGAGACAGCATCAGGGAAGTCAAACAAAACATGTCAAATACATAATAAGTTCCCCTACTTGAAGCAAATCTAGCATTGACATGCGGCGTGTTGCCTCTGTTGGATACCTTTGCCCCCTTCTATGTAGGGAACTATCTTGCTTCGAGCTTCTAGATGTTTTCTCCTTCAGAAATTTGTGTGATGAATGAGCAGGACATAGCATGACAAAGTTATCCTGCAGAAACCAAGAAATCCATCCAGCCACAGTACACACTTCAGTTTCTCTTCTGCAATTTCAGAAGAAAAAATTTCAAAAAAGTGACAAGGTTTTATTTCTCACAATATCCCATTTGCACTCTGAGCTAGATAGTGCACAAGGAACATGAAAGCTCTTGTGGCACTTTGCAAAACAGCAACCAAGAGCTCCTCCCTTGAGTCCACACATACTGCACTTTATTTTTGTGCCTCTTGCTACTTCTGCCTCAAGATTCATTATACAATCATCTTTGAAGTAGACATTTGGTGCCCTAAAATTGGTGCAATGAATTTCATTTTAATCATTGCTGAATTTGAATATGGCACATACTAGACTAATAAGCTACAGTACAAGTCAATCTAAAGGGGTGCTAAAGTTGTCCTACATAACAAACTTAGCAGTAAATATTGTAGCTTTCAAAGATGTGAAATTCTAGTCTTTCAGAGCGATACCATTCAGCACAGATCTTATGCACGTGAACAACATTTGATGGCATTTCTTTTGATTCAGTTACTGCCCTTCCATTGACATAATGCATCATCTGACCTGCAGACTGGGAGATTGCAATACTAATTAGCAGTTTGGTAGTGCCATAAATTGAAATAATGAATGCTGGAAGCAAATAGCAACATGTTCTCACCTTTGAGTCACCATAAGTTCGACAGAAAATACAGACAATCTCATTTTTCAATGTACTAGACTCACTTCTAGAACAATTTCTAGAGGCTTGTGCATGCAGCTCTGTAATGCCATCTGGTGTAATTGCATCTAGATTACCACCACTGACAATGCTTCCAACACCATGCTGATGCTTTGGGGTTAGATTGATAATGGAATTTTCCAGGATTTCATTTTGGGCATTAGTGTACAAATCCAATGGACAGTGGCATTCTCCATCTTCAAATTCAGTGTCATTGTGTGACCTTATTACAGAACTATCAGGTGCAAGTCCATTTGTGGGCAAGCCAAACATGGCATCAAATATATCAGCTGCTGTAAAAGCCATCTCCTTGTCTGAATCCTTCAGAGATTCCTGAGCACTTGCACAGACAACAGAATCCCTCACAGGCGACAATGTTTCTTTAGTTAAATTCCTGCCACTACCCTTTTAAACTCCCCACTCTCTTCCTCTTGCCCAATACATTTGCATTGATGGATTCCCCCTTGGGCCTAAACTTTTCATTTGTCTTTCTTTCAAGGCAAACTTGTTCATTGCTACTCAAAAGCTTAACCTTTTATCCCAGGATGGTTTCTGCAGCACACCTCGAGTTTCAATATTAGCATTATTATTATTACCATCTTCAGCTGAATCCTGTTTCCTTTCCATATTGGATCCCTCTACACTGTCAGTAGTATTTATTGGAATAATTTCATTCTGACTCTTATTTAGGCCATTGACAAGCAATGCACTGTCTTCTTCAAAACACTTGGGAGGTGACTGATTAAACTCTGGTTTTTTTGTAGACTGTACCATAGAAGATTTTTGCCACAGCAGACACTAATTAAAAACAAATATATGATGAACTCTAACCTGCAGAGCATAAGCTCAAAATAATAGAGATACCTGTTGTTTCTTAGGGCTGGAGGTGAGTTCGGGTGAGCAGGGTCTCTGAGTCCATTCAAACATCTCACTATCAAAAGTGTCAGGAACTGTGATCCCAATACTCTGTTCTTCCTGAATGACAAGTGAAACAAAGCCCGTATTTTGGAAAGCATAAATGATAGCATACAATCCACCCTATTGGTAACAACATGAGGTACAGTTTTTGCATTATAAGGCCCTAATTAACAAATGCCACCAATGTGTCTACATTCATGGAAAACTACAATACCCATTATATTTCAAAAGCAGATTCACTAACTCGTAAGCAGTATCCTCTCTTCACAAAATAATAATAATAATAATAATAACATAAAATTTTGGCCAGAGTATTGATTATTCTATGCTCATTTCCATCAATAAAAATCATACACAGGGAATTTAGCATTCCTGCATTTAACTGAACATTGGCAGCAGGTAGGAGTCTACTGACACTTTGGAGCTCTCGATGGTAACCTTCATCATCTGAATCCTTGAGATCACTAAAGGAAGGATGTGCAGAGGGTGATGCTTGTGTAATTTGAGTAAACTGAGTAGGTTGTGAAGTAGGCACCTGAGTGCCATTAGCTTCTTCAACTCCAAGGTCTCTTAGCCAGAAGAAGGGTGTTAGTACAGGATTCCCAAGATCATCAAGTAGAACCCTATCAATCACAGGAGCATCTTTTATGGAATTTTGAGCAGCAACACCTGGTTTAGATTCTAAACAAAAACCCATGTTACTATCTGAATCAAAATGCATATCATCCAGACTTGTCAAAACCAGATTGTCATTGATATCACCTCCCCATTGTGGGATACATTATCTTCGAACTGGCAAGTTTGTTTATGGGCCTGAGAGGTGTCTCCTCAACACTACCAGGTGGGTATAAAGAGACCTGAACTCTTTTCTTTGTTGGGAATGAATGCTTCACAGGATGATGAGGACTTGGAATAGCCTGAGCAGGAAGTTTTTGTTCAATAATTTGAGTGCTTGTGTTATCTGTGACTCCATTCAAAGAAACCGCCATAAATCGAGACGGTTTCCATCCACAGCTTTTAGCCCTCTTTGACTTTCCCCCACATTGTTCAGGTGGTTTTTGGTCAAGAACATTTTGACAAGGAGTTCTATTCTCCTTGTCCGGGCCATCTGATATCACACGTTATACAATGGTGAATTCAAAAGAAGAACACAAATGCATTGCATCTGCAAGAAAAAGGCAAATGAAATCAACAAATTCACCTGTAGAATCTTTTGAAATGGAAGGCTGTGAAACAAAAAGATTAATACCAGCAGCCATCTCCATATTCCTGTATATGTTAACCAAGCTGTCCATGTGTTGGGCTAGACGAACTTCTGCAATCACAAATGTTAAACCTCCTTGAATTAGAATAATCAAAGAAAGAAGCGGATCCCTGCATCATATTACTACCCTTGACTCTAAAGGAAGATAACAAAATCTCCTAATTCAGTAGATGTGAGAGACATCTTTACAAAGTTTAGAAGCCCAAATCAATGAGAAAGGGGCGAAGGCATAGCACCTGGCATCCATGAAGAACTATCATGAATAATTCAAAGCCTAGAGTTTTAGGAAAAAAACTAGCAAACATGAAGCAATTAAGTTTGCATAATTTGTTAGGAGAAAACAAATCCCATTGCAGATCATTTTCTACTAGTATACAGTTTTCAGCACTTACAGAAAATAAATAGCCAACTTTTTCAAGCTACGGCCAAGTCCATGGATTAAAAAATGAAAGTTATTGATTCAGAGACCCTTTAAATACTTAAACAAAAACATCATATACAAAACAGGAGGAATACACATTACCTCTACGAGAACATGGCACTTTGCAAATTGGGCATACAGATGTACATTTTAAAGACCTTAAAATACAAGAACTGCAAACCACATGGACATGTCAGCTACAAAACATGTTTAGCATTCATCGAACAATTGCCAAAATTTGCATTTCAAGTTCAGCAACCCCTTAACTTACTTGCAAAACACATGGTTGCAGGTGAGTGAAGCCGCTTGATGCAGCAAGCTCAAGCTGCAACATTACAGATGAAGAAATTAAGTTTGATGTTAGTATACTCAACTTGAAAACCATTAAACTCCTGTTTTACCAGTTCTATAGATTACTTCAGAATCCATGTGCTAAGGAAACTTACATGTTTCACCAATTAGATTAGTGTATGTAATTACTTGCAAGGAAAAGTAGCATTACAAACAAAACAATGAAGCCCATAAACTCTGTTCAAACCCAAGAAACGTTTGCAGACAATTTCTAGAAATAAGTTCATGCAATAAACCAGTAAACCTGTAACAGGTTGAGCCTCTGGAAAATACGATCCTTTATTACATCCACATATTGTTACAATGCACATGAGCAATATTGCTAGCACGTTAAAAAAAGGCAAACCAAGCCATCAAAAACCAGTCAGCGCCTACATAAGCAATCACAACTTATTAGCAAAATTACATACTTCCTCAAACAAGCACACGCAATAAGACATTAAACCCTTTAGCAAGCTGTGTAGACCCCTGAAAGCTCCAAGCCCTTGAACCTCTGAAAAATCAAATCCTACCTTAATCTAAGTTTCCCAACAACATAGCTGAAAAATGTTTATTGCAATTGAAATTTTAAAACAGATATGCCTGAGGGTTGTGGCCCAGCTATAAATCAGTGGGAGTTAAGAATACTTGGCACGGATTTGAGTCACGGCCGTGCTCCCCAAGAACACACAGATATTCAAACAAAACAAAACACTAGTCAAACCCTCAAAATCAGTACAATCGTACGGAAACAGAAACCCTGAGAGATCTCAGCAGTAGGAAAT
The DNA here is from genome assembly GCA_018340775.1 of Taxus wallichiana var. yunnanensis. Taxonomy (NCBI): domain Eukaryota; kingdom Viridiplantae; phylum Streptophyta; class Pinopsida; order Cupressales; family Taxaceae; genus Taxus; species Taxus wallichiana. Next base: position 412,787,792 of record CM031238.1, on the reverse strand, counting down.
GAGACATTGGTTACTATGTTTTACAAAATGAAATATAATAGCCTTCAAATCCAAAGAGAAAATGAAACACAGAAGTTTAATGAACGAAGGGCATCGTTAAAAAAACATTTGAAAGTAAATATGGACCCTGGAAAATCCTCTTTTTCTCTAGAAAAATAATAATTAAGAGACAGAGGCGAAATAAAAACGGAAAACAGTGATTACCAGATTGGACATTTGAGTTCTAGAGCCATTTTTTGGAGGTGCAAGGCAGTCGGACCTCCTAAAATGGAGGATTGTAAGGGATGAGGCATTGAATTTGAATTGGAATCAGGCCTGCTGCGATCTTCTTCTTCTATCAATGATCTGCACTCTTCTGCTTCTATCAATGATCTGGTCCTTGCCACTATTTCGTCGCAAAACTCGTAGCTTGTTGTGTTTTCATGGCGTGATATTTGAAGTTGAGATCCATAAAACGCAGAAGAGGGAAAAAATTGAATTTGAATTGAATCGGGATCCAAATGTTTTGGCGCTCCAACTCAAACTTGCCAAATATTTAAAATAACCGCCCCATGCGACCTGCATATTTAAAATGTACCGTCGCTTTTATATAAAGTTATATGTTAATTATATTAATATATATTATAAATATTTAAATATATAGATTAATCTTTTACATATTTTATTAATGGTGTATAAATAACATTATTTTGTATTTTTGAAGGGTGATATTAGAAAATTGCCATCACATAAAATTTGTTTGAAAGGCATGGGTGGCTCACAAATTTAACCCCACGCACCCCACATGACCCCCTTCTACTTACCTATTTTTTGTTTTTTTTTGTTGTTTTTTTCCAATTAGTTGAGTGGCACATACTAAAATGAAATGAAAGGAAAGATCCTTCTAAGGTTTACCATGTCATGGGCGTTGTTTTCGCTCTACAACATAACTTACAGTGCATGGGACCCAGGGGCCTTGTCTTGGCTTTGTGATGTACCTTATAGCATATGGATCAACTTGTTATATAGAGGTAATGGAAAGTGTTATAACTATTTTGGGGAGGTTGTGGAAAATATATATATATGAGTTGAGTTGGATCTATTTCAAAGAAGGTCAATTAAGCATTAAGAGTGAGTTACTTAAACTTTTATTTTTGGGAAGATTTTTCAGATTTCGGTTTCTTTATTCAGGGAAGGGCTTATTTTCTATTATCCTTGTAATTTTAAAGAGTAATGTTTTTATGTTGGAATTTATGTGACTACATTCTATTTTTATAAAATGCAATGTGATTTTTTGGGTGTAATTGGGGTTTACGAGAGTTTAAAATTATGTGTTATAGTTGTTTGCATTGTCAATGTTGTGTTATTCTAAGCTATGAAAAATTGGAAATAATAATCTTCACATTTCTTACTATGGATTTTTTTACTCCCTTATTGTTGAGAATGGTTGTGGGGTTTTGTGTGACCATTAATTGTTTAAGATCCTTGGCTCGAATATTATATACAATTGATAATATAAACCGTTAAATTTCCAAAACAATAGTAGACCTTTGGAAAAATGGAATGAGGTTTTAAGTGCCTCTCACTATCAATGGGAAACTAGTTATGAGCGATGAAAAATCTATGAAGCTAAGAATAAAGGGCTTGCTAATTTGGTAGTTGTTATCGATTGCTTTAATAAATTAGTAAATTTTAAATATGGATTTTTTAGAGATATATTTGTCTCGTTATCAATAGATTGATGTTTTCACTCTCTCTTTAGCACTAGTCTCAAGATTATAAAACATAAACAAATATTTGAAATTTGTAGCCTTAGCCTTCAATAAATTCTCTAAAAGAATTGAGAAGGTTATTAGCAATTATTGTTATAACCCATAGGGATGTCCTCTAATGCATATGGAAGGAAGGTTTAAATGATACTCAAAAATTAAATAAAAAAATTTGGTGGAAGCTAGCCATTAGTTTTTGAATTCAATTTCTTAGTAGCTTTTGAACCAGTCTAATTTGTGCTTAATAAAGTTATATTATAGCATTATGGGGAAATTTTATGGGTAAGCTAATAAATTTTTACAATTTTATCATATGCATCATTATATGCATGCTCTTGCATGCATATAATGGTATATATCATATGTAATTATACTACTTCTTGATTTACTAAAATTACACCTTTAAGATGCTACATTTTTTTGATTTTATATCCAAATTATGATTATTACTTGTAGGGTAGTATAGTCATTGGCAAGATAAATTGTTGAGGTGATTTACAAAATAAAATAAACTTATACCAAATTAAGGTTGATATGTTTATCTTGTTTATGATAAAGATACTTTTTGCATGCCTTGCAAGATCCTTAATTTACTCATTACTTAACTAGGATCAAACTCGGATCTTAAGTCCAAGTTGATATGAATAATTATCTTAAATACGTTGAGGAGGGTTTAGTGAATTAATTAACTTCCAAACTAAATTAATATCAATGTGTATATATATGACAACTATAATTGGTAGTCTTCTTGGGATGTAGATATCAACATTTTTACCTTAGTATGTGAAACACATTCTATTATGGTTTCTTGTCAAACTAAAGTTCTACGAACTCTATTTTCAAATCCATATCGTTAGTGGTTATAAGAGCAAGTTGTTATACCTTTTAGATTGGAAAAGGAATGAATTTGATGGAGTGATTTTGTGTATGAATGTTATTTAAAATTTTGAATTTAACAAACTCTTTGATACTCCTATTTTGTCTTATCTTGCATATTAACAAAGAAGGGTTTTTGTATGTGTTGTACAAAGGAATGCATACATGCATTTGTGATGGACTTATGCCCACATGCACTCCCTCAGACGAGGTGTGTTTTTAATTTATTTTTAACCTTAGAGATCTAAGGTTGAAGTCAAGTGGGGATCTCCATCATCCTTGATGTCACCTTCTCCTTTTTTATTCATATTGCTATGCAATAATGTTATGAGATATATGTGTATGAACATATCTCTTATGTTTCTGCAAACCCCGATTTTGCAAACCCCGAGGTACCAAAATACTAACATAGTTTAGAATAATTTGGCCAAAGTAGTATTATTATTGCTAGCATTGCCTATTCATGTTTGCATAGAGTTATATGTTTATCGAAACCAATTGATAGTGGTGTACCTAGTTCATTTGGTTGATTTTCATGTAATAGTGGTAGCATGTCATTTATATACTCATAGTTCTCTATTCTGATTTGTACGTGGATGAATTCCCTTATCTACTCCCTCCATTGAAGGGAGGGGTCACCACCCATTCTAAGTTGGTGAAGGGGGGCATTCTAGATTTTTAGTTGGAAGAAAAAATGCATTGATGATATCACCCCTTAGTTGCACCGCTTTATATCAAAGGCATGGAGAATACAAAATTTATTATTGGTTACTTGATATTGTATTATGTTATGGGACACAATTGTTTTCCTATTATATATTGTTTCTTAAAACTGAAATTATGTATGTTTATATTGTGGCTAAAAAACAAAATTTTGCTAAATGGAAACACTTGATTTATATTTATTATTAAATAGTTGGCGTCTATCCCTTATAATATTTTTTAAGAATCAATGCATTTCATATTTAGTTATGGTAACTACATAAGTATGAACTTGTAATTTAATACTCTTTATTTTATGGAAAATATCGTGTAGGGGTGAAAAATATATTCACCAAGTCAATTAAATGTAAAGTTAAACATTTAACATAAATGTAAATGTAATTATACACCATAAATAAATTAAATGAACACATTGAACACAAAACACAAATATAACATGGAAAACCTCTAAATGGGTAAAAACCACAGAGAATAAATCCACTATCAAGAAAATTTTACATCCACCAATCAAGTAACTTCCTCCTCACTTCTATTCCCTGTATTTACCGGATTTGCCTTTATATTCCCTTGGAATATTATTTGATCAATATTCAATATAATAATCGATATCTTGAATATATGACCTAAGGTCATATTTAAATAACCCGAAGGGTTATGTCCTTCTTAAGTGACGGGGCACACCCCGATTTAATTAGTTAGTTAATTAGATTAACCAACCACCTAATATAAAGTTTATATTTAAATAATAAGAATATAGTTTATTCTATATTATTTAAATATAAACTATATATTATGATACACTTGGTATTATTATTTTTATCATTAAACGCTTTTACAAGGAGTTATGAACCCATACAACTAGAGAAGAACAAGACCAACTAACAATAAAGGTCAAAAATCACAAGGCACACGACCTAAACTTTGATGGTAAACATTTTTATTATACCAGAGCTATGAACTGGAGTGGTGGAGGAACACTTTCTCAAAGTGGGACATGGGGGTGGGCTTGGGTCCTTAATGTCCGCCGAGGATCTCGCATTCAAGCGCCTGCTATGTTCTGCTTGGTCCATATGGAGAAGTTCAACCCCTACCTCAAGGTGTCCCCATGACCACTTATTGAAAGCATCCAATGAACTCAATGGGAATGGAACTTGGGTTGATGATTACAAACTACTTGTAACTCACCAATAGCCCAAGACCTTGAGTTCTACTCCCCTTAATATTAAGTAGGGATCCATATGCCAATATTACCTATTTGTACAATAGGATTTACAAATCCATAAACCCTAAAGGTCTAGGCTAGCACATGTATTTGCGAGACTAAATCTCATAGTTTTTGTGGAAATATTCTTATATCACATATCTAGGAGCCTTTTATAATACAAGGAACTCCTTTACAAATAGATGCACATTGGACTATATTTTCTGTAAACTCTATCAGTTTACATAGATCATACAAGATCTTTTTACAATGCTTTTAAGCCAAAATAGAAGTACAGAGGAGAAAGAGTTAATCAACCGGTCCGCCATGTTAGGAGGTGACATTGCATAACTTCGCAACACATAATGGCTTTGTGAACAAGTTCGCAACCCGATCTTCATCGGGCAAGATCAAGATCTATATCACCGCTAAGAACCTTCTCGTGAATAAAGTGCATATGTATCTCGATATGCTTCGTTCTTTGATGTTGAACTGGATTCTTAACGAGAGAAATGTAACTCTGACTATCACACAGAAGAGGAGTACTTCTTTTAGCTTCCATGTGTATCTCTTCCAATAACCTCTTTAGCCACATGGCTTCTTTTGTTGCTTCCATTGCACTTCTATATTTTGCCTCAGTAGAAGAAATGGAAATTGTTGGTTGCTTTTTACTACTCCAAGTAATGACACCTACACCAAACTTGAATACATATCCAGTTGTAGATTTACGATCTATCATATCACCAACATGGTCAGAATCAAAATATCCATATAAATATGTATTGTTAGATGAAATATAATGTAAACCATAATTAATTATGCCCTTTAGATAACACAAAATTATTTTTGCTAACTTTCAATGATCCTGATAAGGATCCTGCATAAACCTTGAAGCAATCCTTACTGCATAAGCAATGTCAGGTGTAGTAATAGTTAGATAAATCAAACTACCTACAAGTTGCATGTATAAAGTAGGATTAGCTTTTTCACATGCATGTTTAGGATCAAGTTTACATCCTACTTCTATAGGAATAACAACTAGTTTATAATCAAGCATATTAAATCTTTTAAGCAAATTAGTTACATATTGTGATTGAGATACTACAATAGAATTTTTATCCTGAAATATAGCCATGCCTAAAAAATGATGCAATAATCCTAAGTCTGTCATCTCAAAATATTACATTAACTTTCCTTTAATTTTCATAATTAAAGTGTTAGAATTACTAGTGATAAGTAAATCATCAACATACAATACAATGAGAATAATAACATTTTCTTCAATTTTAACAAATAAATCATTGTCAGATGAATAGTTAGAAAAACCAACTTCATTGAAAAAATTGTTAATTTTAGAATACCAAGCTCTAGGAGCTTGTTTCAAACCATATAAATATTTTTTCAATTTACAAACATACATTTCTTTTCCTGGTTCTTCAAAGCCTTTAGGTTGGGTCATATAAATTTCTTCTTTTAAATCACCATTCAAAAAGAATTTTTGACATCCATTTGATGGATTTCCCAACCATACTTGAGCAACTAAGGCAATCAAAATCCTTATTGTGCTCATTTTTGCAATTGGTGCAAATGTTTCCATGTAGTCAATACTGAGTTTTTGAGTAAACCCTCGAGCTACTAATCTGGCTTTGAATTTATCTACATTGCCATCTGCTTTATATTTAATCTTGTATAGCCATCTAGATCTAACTATACTTTATTTTTCAGGAGAGGAATAATTACCAAGTTTTATTTTTAATCAAAACAATATATTCAGATTTCATAACATCTATCCATCTTTCATCAAGAAGATTCTTTGAAAGATTGGGGTTCAGTTCATACAAAGTCATCAAAGCATGATATGTATGATGACTTCTAGTCATTTTCTAAAGGTTTTCAGGATTAGAGTCTTGAATAATAGACTCAGCCCATCTAGGTCTTTTAGTTACAGAGGAAATAGGAACAATCTCATTTTCAACTATAGGTTCAACACTAGTTTCTTCATCACATACATTATTTTCACAATTTTCATTTTCATTAGAATCATCATAAATAATAGAAGATGAAGAAGCAAAAGAACAAAAAGGTTTTTCCAAGATTTTAACATTCTTATTTTCTATAACTTCTATTTTTGATGGATCAAATATCCTAAGACCTTTAGTTTTGACATCATATCCTACAAAGATACAAGGAAAAGAGGTTTGATCAAGATTCTTCCATTTTGATTTCAGAATGAAGAGGGATGCAGGGCTACCAAATATTTTCAAATGAGATACACTAGGTTTTTGGTTTGACCACTTTTCCAAAGGAGTTGAATTTACTAAGGCTTTAGTAGGAACTCTGTTCAAGATATGAACAAAAATGTTCATAGCTTCAGCCTAGAGGAATTTAGGAACTTGATCGTAAATGCATCATGGTCCTAGCCATTTCCAAAATAGTGTGGTTTTTCCTTTCTACATTTCCATTCTGTTGAGGGAATAGGGAGTAGTCAATTCCCTTTGAATGCCACGTTCAACACAAAATGAGTCAAATTCTTAACTCACATATTCTCCCCCATTATCAGTTCTAAGCTTCTTAATTTTATACCTATAAGATTTTTCAACTAAAGCTTTAAATTCTTTAAATTTTAACAAGACATGATTTCTTTTTAATGAAATATGACCAAATCATATGAGTGAAATCATCAATGAAAGTGACAACATACAGAGAACCATTAAGAGGAAGAGCTTATAGGGGTGCTCTTACGTCACTATGGACAAGTTCTAAATGTTCAGAAGAGTTGTCATCATGATGACTATGAAAAGGATTAGCAGATTGCTTACCACGTAAGCATCCTTCACAATTTTCATGATTTTGGGAAATGGGTGGCAGACCAGTAACTAGGTTTAGTCGAGACATGTCATACATGCTCCTAAATTGACATGACCTAGTCTCTCATGCCACAATGCATGTCACTTCTTTGATTTTTCAAACAAGAAGCATAAAGAAAGCCATAAAACACATACAATCCATCTCTTTGAATGCCTTCAACTATAATAACATTATGTTCATTTTTAATAAACCATTTATCCTTTAATAATGTTACACTATAGTTATTTTGAGTTAATTGAGAACAAGAAAGAAAATTTATTTTAATTTTAGGAACTAACAACACATTATTAATAAAACTATTTGTAACTTTTACTTTTCCTAACCTTGAACATCGAGAATGGAATGATCACCCAAATAGATTTGATCATTACATTCACTAAGTTCATATAGGATATCAGATCTAAAGGTCATGTGCCTAGAGGCACCACTGTCTAATATCCACTCATTCTTTTGCAGTGACAAAAGCAAAGATACAAAGCAATTACATTTGATTTTTGGCTATTTTTCTGATTCTTGTTTTGATTTTGATTTTGGTTTTGGTCTAATTTGTTACCTTTTTTATTCTTGAAATTTGACCTATTATTTTTAAATTTGCAATGCTCTTTCTTGTATCCAAATTTACCACAATAATGACATTTTCCATCAAAGCTAACTCTTATATTTTCAGGTTTCTTATCTTTTCTAGGAGGTTTAAAAGTTTGCTTTGGGTTTTGTTGAATCTAGAGGTTTTACCTTTTGATTTTTGAGCAAGAAGTGCATGTGCGACATTCTTCTTAGAATAAAAATTTGACATTACTTGTTCTTCCCGTATAAGAATAGCACCAAGGGTTTGGAAATCTAGAATGTCTTGTTCTGTTTGACATTTAGAGTTCAAAATTGAAATGAAATTTCTAATTTTCTCATGAATAATAAAATAAAACAATTTATTATGGATCAAATTATTGCCACATCCATCTAACCGTGACTTAATTTTTTTTTTTTTTTGCTAAATAACTCATCATTTTTTCATTTCCATTCATGGAGTTGTCATAATATATAAAATCAATTTAATAATTTTTGACAAACGTGTACCTTCGTGCATTGATTCCAATTGAGCCCAAGCCTCACTCAGACTCTCTTGATTCCCAATATGAAGCAAAAATCATCTTGTATGCTTCAAAAAATAATAGACATCACCTCTTGTTCTTTTTTGTTGATATACGTAACGAGATTGTCGACAATTTCTTGTCTTCTAACAGAGCTCTCTCAATTCCATTCACAATTGCCCATAATTTGTGAGCCATGAATTCTGCTTTTAATCAAATCTTCCAAATGTTGTAGTTGTTTCCATTCAACATCTGAGATTTATCAATTGAAAATTGATTAGACCCCATTTTTGCATAAAATAGAAATAAAAATAAACAAGGATTAAAATAAGAGTTTTATAGAAATTCCCCCTGTCATATTTTAATCCTCATAATCGAACATGATCAATTTATGCCAAAAAAAGAGGTCTTGTTAATTGAATAATCTATACACAAATACATTAGAATGATATCAAAAACTTAAATTGAAATGTAAGTGATTTTTTTAGTTTTGTAGCAAAATGATGATGAAATATTCAAATTGAGGGTGACTCTCTTCTCATTGTTAATGCTCTCAATAGGAATCGCATTCAAAATTGGGCCTTGGGAAATATTCTTCAAGATGTTAAGGAACATCTTAAAGCTTTTGAAACGTTTAATATCAATCATACCCCCGTCTTGGTAATAAATGTGTTGACAAGCTAGAAAACTTAGGGGTGTATAGTCATGATTTTAAAGTTTGGATGAAAGGCGATGTAATCCCCTCATCTATTAATGATATTATTTAACATGACAGATCATAATGATTTTCTTTATACTCACACGAGTGAATTTATTTGTCACGATTGTCAAGGTGAAAAGTTTGAGTGTTGCGATTCACTTCTAAGATCATCCAACTTGATTCTAATGGTTGTAGCGTGCAATTGGTTTCACTTTGAGGTGTAATAGAGAAATCATGGGAGGCGATAGAGTTCAAGTTGAACCTTCGAGCCATGGGAGTATTGTCAACAATCCTTCTATGTGGCATATGCTCAGAATTGGGGGTTTCAGAAAGTACATTACCAAGCTACATGGCATGATCCCTCTCTCACCAAGGATTTTGGCACTACGTGGGATGATGGCAAGGTTGTGGTTCGGGGAATGGAGTTGGAGGTTTTAGAGCAGTTCATTGCCTAGGTCATAGAAATGGAGATGAAGGGTCTCAAGATTTTCAAGGATAGGAATCACAGGGAACATGAAATCAACACCTTCTTCGTAGGTAAGGAAAAAGTTCATTATTTCATGGATGACATTGTTAGGTCCTGTATTCCTAGGGTTTGGAAAGAGGTTTGTCTCTATATTATGAAGTATATTACTCTCGAAGGAAAGTATCACAAGATATATACACACCATTTGTCTTTGTTAAACATGTTCAGGCACAAAATTATGATGAGTATCCCTTTCTTTTTTATATGTCTCTTTCGGCCTCTGTGAGGGATTTTCGTGAGGGAAAGGTGGAGTCCCCCATTCATGAAGGTCTCATCCTCCTTCTATTCCAGAATGGTAGACTTGTTCCAGCCACAATGGTGGCCCCTAATGAGGAAGATGACCCTCGATTAGGGTTAGGCAAGATAACAACAATGAAAGTCCCTCCAAAGGGAGATGCAAAAGTGTTGAGGATGAGGGTCGAACTATGAGGACTTGAATAAAAGAATGCAACATCTGGAGATGGTCATGCAAGTTATGGAAGAAGCTAATTTGATATGAGGGAAGGGATGATAAACAACATTGAGGCCATTAAGAAGATATGTATGTCTTAAAGGAACATAAGGGGGAAGTTACGGAGCTGGATAAGTTGGTGAAAGATATGCGGACTCAGTTGGAGGTAGTGGAAGAGGGTTTGAAGAAAAGGAAATTCCAACTCTGTATTAGCAGCTCCAAGGATGAAGATGATGGAGGAAGACTTAGAAGGAGATGAAGCACGAGCAAAACCAAGAAGATCTCATTAGCACTTCGGGAAACCCCCAAATGTCAAAAGATAAACTAGTTTCTTTGTTTCTGTTCTTGAACTTCTTGTTGTCTTTTGGTGAACTATTTTGGTCTGGTAGTAGACTGTTTTGTTTTGTCTCTTTCTATGGCTTGGTTTCTGGACCTTCTTTCTCTTGAGTTAAGCCTATTTAACTCATTTTGGTCCTATCTCTCTTTTTGCATCTTTTTGTGTGCTTTCACGATGTATTCTCTTTTGTAAGGCCTCTGAGCCAATCCTTGCTTTTTATTTAATCTAATAAAAAACAAAATGATGACAAAAAAATTGTTGTCGTATCATATCATTTTAAAATAAAAATGATAATTTTACTATTTTTACAAAAAAATTTATAATTTGTGTATATTTTTGAAAAATAAACAAACACTTTATATATACATTTTTGAAATAAAATTTATAAAAAAATTTATTTAAATTTTTTTGGAGCTCTTGTTACTTATTAGGTAGGATTTTTTGTCAACTCATCTAAATTGGCTAACCAACTCGACGAGTTATTTCACCGAGATATCAATACCATATTTCAAATTATATTGTAAATTGAATTAACCAACCAAACCACATAATCAACATGGCCAAGCCGCACAAAGGGTCAATGAATGCATCTACGGCCGAGCCACTCAAAATGAAACCGAGCTCTATACCGATCTATTCCTGCAAGTGCTTCCAACAAAATGGGGTGGTGTGACCGTAGTCACACCACCAAACCCACATGGTAAGGCTTATAAATCCTACCACCAATTGTGTCGTCCCTAATGTGGGACTAATCCCACCGCATAGGAGAGGGGGTCATGGGTGACAGAGTGGAGGGGGTCCCGTGAGTGACATGCGATAGTGACACGGGTGAGGTCTCAGAGGCAAGCAAGTAGTTCAGTGGCACTCAAGAAGGAAGGGCGGTTTGGGGTTGCCCCATATAATATGTTTGCATATATTTTTTAATATATGTTTGTTGCCAGGTTTATATATGTATAAACCTGCATATATTAAAAATATATATGTCATATTATATGGGGGCAACCCTCTCAAACTCGCCCCCTTCCTTATTGAGTGCCACTGAACTACTTGCTTGCCTCAAATGAGACCTCACCCGATATATATATATTATATTTATGTGTGTGTGTGGGTGTGTGTTATATAAATTATACATATATACATTTATATTGTATTTTTATAAAATATGAAGATTTTATAAAAACTATACAACTATTATAGTTTGTATTTAAACTATAGGTGCAAAATTCATAGAGGCCCTATTTAGGACATGAATTAGGGTTTAGAAATCATAGTGAAAAATGTAAAAACATATGTATTACCAGGGGACAAGGATTTTACTTGACCAATGAAAAAATTTAAAGGACCTATTTTCTCGAATCTTGTCTCCCCTATAAACTCGAGTTTCACTTTGGATTTTTACTTTCCCTTTTTGATTTCTTGAATTCCTGCACACTATATAAACTATATAAAAATATTTCAAAAAATTTATAACCCTTACCTTAGTTTTCAGGGCCTGGTAATTCCCAAAATTGAATTTTTCACACGCAGTTGAAAGTCTCGAATAACTTTCCACTGTTCATCCAACATTCAAACTTAACCATGTGGAGAGGGAAGGGGGTTAAATAACATTCCAAATAATTTAACCACCTAACTTCCCAACCATTACAACCTTAGGTTATTTAGGATTAATTTAATTTATTAATCCCACTCTGGTACCATGTCAGGACGAGGGGTGAAAAATATATTCACCAAGTTAATTAAATGTAAAGTTAAACATTATAACATAAATGTAAATGTAACTATACAACATAAATAAATTAAATGAACACAGAACACAAATATAACGTGGAAAACCCCTAAATGGGTAAAAACCACAGAGAATAAATCCACTATCAAGAAACTTTTACATCCACCAGTCCAATAACTCCCTCCTCACTTTTATTCCCTGTATTTACCAGGATTTACCTTCATATTCCTTTGGAATATTATTTGATCAATATTCAATATAATAATCGATATCCTGAATATATGACCTAAGGTCATATTTAAATAACCCAAAGGGTTATGTCCTTCTTAAGTGATGGGGTACACCCTGATTTAATTAGTTAGTTAATTAGATTAACTAACCACCTAATATAAATTTTATATTTAAATAATAAGAATATAGTTTATTCTATATTATTTAAATATAAACTATATATTATGATACACTTAATATTATAGTTCTAACAATGAAAAGATGAAGTTATAAGATGGATTAAATTTCATGGAAATTGAATTATTAGCTCTTGAATTATATGTTGATTACTTTGGGTTGTTTATTGTTCAATTGAATACATTGGTTTGTTTATATAAAAATAATGTATTTTTTTGTTATAAGTAACTTGAGACTATTACATTTTGGAATCAATGCCCAAGTTTTATCCTTGGGCCTATTTGTTTCAAGATCATTCAAGAAAGTATTGACTCTTAAACAAACATAATGGCTTACACTTGTGTAGATGCTAGGAATGTTAACCTTGAAACCAAAATGTGTTTGCTAATCAAACAACAAAGCTTGATCAAATAATTTTTGCTCTTAATGAAACCTATGATCGTATTATTGATCTCAAGAAGGAATTATTTGGTGTTTTTGTATTTCATTTTGAGGAAGAGAAATATTAAAACCAAAAGTAGGAGCAAGAATCCCAAAAGGGTTATGACCATGAGGAAGAGCAATAAGAAGTAACTAGAGCCAAGAAATGTCATTTAGCTAATAAGATGGCTAAGGATCTCAAGAATATCAATACAACTAAGTTCAATGGCATCATACTTAGAGATTGTGTTGAGGCATGATTGATTGAAATGGAGAAATACTTTGAGATCCATTATTTTTCTTAGGAAACGAAGGTGGTGTGGGGAGCTTACAAAATTTAGGAGATGCTTTGACATCTTTGGGACAATAAAAAGACAGAAACGAGTCTCATAGTTTTTATGGTCACTTGGGTTTAGTTTGTGGACTTTTTCCATCAATCTTATTTCCAAAATATATTTTGGTTAGAAAATGTTTGAATTTCAAAATATTCATCAAGGAAACATTTTAGTGATCAAGTATTATAAGTTTACTCGACATCTCAAGTATATTCCATAATATTAGAAGGATGATACGTTTTGAGTTAGGAAGTTTATCATGGGTTTAAAAGAAAGCATTAATGGTGAAGTACATGTTCACATACCTAATAAAATGGATCGGTGTTTGGGAAAGCTCTTAAGCAAGAGCTAAAATTGTAGATCATGGAAAAGTAAGAAATTTCAACCTCATTTAGCAAATGCTCCCAATTTCCAAAAAAAATGGTGGAGGAATGAGAATAGGAAACCCTTCAAATGAAAATCAATACCGCAGAGTAAATAAGAAATCAAAATTGAACATGCAAAACAATACTCTTAAGAAAAAATAATGGAAAATATGATAATGGGAACATGTTGGCATAGTAGAAAGGACCACGTGGAGGGTGCTTCAAATTTGGTGGTGATCACCATGTTAAAAATTATCCATAGAGGGGTCAAAACAATTATCCGAACAACAAATAACTTCTTGACCGGCAGTGAGGCATATCAACAGAGGATTTATATAGCAGGTTGATAGCGATTAAGATGAGCATCAAGCCACACAAGTCAAAACCACAATTATGGTGTTTAATTTATCAATCACAAATATGAGTGATTTAGCTCTACTAAATGTTTCATTTAACCTAAATTATCATTTAAAATTCCTAAGAGAGATGGGCATATGGAAAATTCTTGGACCTTTGACTATGGAAAGTAGGAAGAGCATGGGGCACAATAATGTTTGTTTTAAATAGAGCTAAGGTTTCTAAAATTTACCACAAAAGTAAACCTATATGTAGATCCTTTAGGTTCATATGACATCACTTTAGGAGTGAACTGGTTAAGCCAACAATAGGATAAGGTTGATTTTTTTGTAAAAAATATTATTGTCTAGATGATTTCGGACACCCGACTATAATTCAAGGGGTTAAAAGAGAAATAAGCCTTAGGAATATAATTATAATGCAATTAAAGAAACATCTCAAGAAAGGTTGCATTATTTATACAATACACATAAATGATCTTGATGAGACAAAGGGGTCAATACGAGAGGAATATCATTTCTTTCAAGAGTTTCAAGATGTATTCCTAGAGGAGTTTCCTAGACTTCTACCGAAATGGGAATTTGATTTCTCAATTGACTTAGTATGTGGATCATAACCAATTTCTAATACACTCTATAGTATGAGTGTAAAAGAGTTGGCGAGTTGAAATGTCAACTTTATGAGTAGTTGGATAAATTTTTAATCTACCCAAGTGTATCGTCATGGGTTTTTTTGTGATATTTTTCAAAAGAAAGATGGTACACTTTTCCCGTGTGTAGATTACAAGATGTTGAATAAGGTGACTATTAAAAATAGGTATTTATTGCATCACATTGAGGATATTTTTAATCAAATGTGTGGGGAAACTATATTTTCAAACATAGAATTTATATCTCGTTACCACCAACTAAGAGCTAAAGAGGAAGACATTCTTAAGACATTAATTTAAGTTAGATAGGATCAATACAAATTTATAGTTTTGTCTTTTAGATTGACGAATGTTCTTGCAACTTTCAAGAACCTAAAGAGCCATGCATTTAGGGAGTTCTTGAATAAGTTTTTTCTAGTATTATTAGATGATATTTTTATATATTCTAAAAACAAATACAAGCACATGTACCCTTTGAGATTGATTATGGAGATGCTAAGGCAACAAAATTTATTTGGAAAATTATCGAAACATGCATTCTTACAAAAGGAAGTGTAATATCTCTGACATATAATCTCAATAGATTGGATAGTATTGGATATTTTTCAAAATAAAATCTATCATGGAGTGGCCTACTCCTAAAAATGTCCTTGAGGTGAACAATTTTATGGGATTAATAGGTTATTACATGAAGTTTTGTGTATGACGGGCTAGATGGATCCCCACGATTGTCCTCTTGTTTCCATAATATGATTATGGAAACTAATAATGGGGATAAAATCTAGGGCAAAACACAATATGTAGATACCAAATACACTTTGGGAGTTCAAATATAATAATTTTAGAGGATATTAACATTATCCCTAAGATAGCTATATGTTTCTCGAGGCCTATATCTAAAGTGAAGAGAGAGGTATATTACTAGGATTCAAAATATATATAGATAGATGTATATAAATCCAAGGGGAAAATATAAATAAGACAAAGCAATAAAGTAAAACAACCATAAATATACTCTAATCTAAATCAATGAATGATTAACCATCTACGTAATATAAATAAACATGAGATAAAAACAAAGATGGAGTAGAAATACTTACTTGTAGTATGACTAACGATATATTGATCCTCCCAAAGACAACAACACCAAGAGAGAATAGCTTCATGTGGAGAAGGGGAATCATACAAAGAAGACCTCCAGTCTCAGCTAACCATGGTGACCTAAATGCATTAAGGCAAGCTCTAAGCCATCAAATCTAATAAGTAAGATAAGAAAAATGTGAAGAATGTAGACATTAAATCACACACTTGGGTACATTTCTAGGTCCTAAACACATACTAGAATTCATATGAATCCTAAGAAAGAAAACTAGTAATTGACAATTGTCTTTAGCCTCTTTAATTTGTTTCTAGCTTTCTCTTTGGTCTTACACACCATATAGCCCAGATTGGTATTCTACTTATTTATCTTTTATGGTCTCTTTTATCTTTTAGGCATATTTTTCACTTGTGGGTCGTCTTTCCAATTGTCAATTACAAAATTCAAACAAGGGAATCGTATAAATACATAGTTATGTGTTCGAAATTAGGGAACAAGCTCTAAGAATCATTATTATCACCTAAGCTTGCACTCAAAAGGCACCTAAAGAACTTCGAGGCATCCATCTATAATCCATTCAAGGGACAAGAGACTACATTTTATGCATACACAACGTAGGAATGGGAAGTTAATTTTTCCATCCACACATTCTATCTACATTATTACATCTAGCTACAATCCACTATCAAGTGCATTTACACAAGGGCATCCTAGGGCATAATTCTTACACACACTCACCAGAAATACATGGAGTCCGAGATGTAGTGTAGCACTTGATCATAAGTTCATCTCGGGGTGACCACCGAGGTGAGTTTGAATCCCCATATTGCATCTTTATTTTTGGATTTGATGTGGTACTGTGGGTTTGTGGGTGATATTTTTTTGTAGGTTACATGTACCCTTGGCAATCAAATAACAACATACAGGTGATCAACAAGGAGTATTTGCGACACTATAAAAACTAGATTCGACCATCTCAGTAGTTACAAGCACCCAATAGAGGTCTCCAGCACACAAGGCACCTGTCAAGCCATGGGCACCCATGTCCAACATCATTTGTGGGCTCCAAAATTTATCATGAGCATTGATGACATAATTCAACTCATGTGTAGTAGTCTTGCACATTCAAAACACTTTAGGATCAAGAATTAATCAACTAAGTCATTCTTTATATACATCTTTCTTATGGTTTTGTGATTTACTTACTTATTGTTTGCATCATATTGTATTTAGCAGTTGCATATCATATTGTACATTCATCTACTCTGTAATTAGGGTTTAATAAAAAAATAATTTTGTTAAATAAAAGATACAACTCAAAGATTTGATGGTGTATATATGATAATATCAAATGATAAAATGATGTGTATGTATATGTGGATTTTAAAAATATGGCTAATGAGATTGACCATGGTTGATCCTATATGCGGTAAAAATCACAAAGCCCGATGGGATCGACCATGGTCAATCCCATCGGCTTTAGGGGAAACCCTAATGTCAAGGGTTCAAATCAGTAGGGAATGGAGATAAGATACATAATGGGGACACGACGAAGGTCCAAAATGACCAAAAGTAATGGGAATACTAGGAATGAGTGCAACTAAGTGTGAGATAAATGGACATAATGAGGAAAACATATGAACAAGAGATATAAAAAGTGATGATACGGTAATTATGACATAAAGGATAACATGGAAATATATCTCCAAGGTTCTATGCTCTATCCCATGTGAGAAAATATGATCAACCCAATCCCAGTAGGCCCCTTGTGGTACCCAATCAGTAAGATAATCCTTTAGTAACACTTGCATAAGTGAAAAGGTTAGAAAATGTAAAAAATGAGGTGTATACATATGCACAAACTAAATATCATTGCGGGTTGTAATAATGAAACGCAATACGGTATTCAAAAAAATACCTATGCAACATCCGAAAGAAAAATAGATGCTAAAAGTGACATAACAATGTAAGTGCAATAAAAAAAATGAAATCCACCAAATGAAACATACCTATCGATACTTTCCTTTAGGTATCTCTCAACTTTATTTTGGTGGGTGTAATGGCTACTTAACCCTAAAGTGATAAGACTGAAAATAAACACTAGAAAGTAATTAGTAAAATAAAACACAAATCAATTAACTAGGAGGCTATGGGAAGGATAGAGTGGATCACCTAAATGGATATAAATAAGTAGGAAAGAGGATAACTCGTAGGTACAACATGGGGACAATAACCCTAAGGTTAATAGAAAGTATAATAGCCTAGAGGTGGATAACAACAACAAAGAGCATAAAAATTAATGGTTACAAATGTTGTATGATAAATTAGACAAAATACGCTAACCAGACACAATGCCATGGATTTAGTAAACCTATAGGTATAGGTAAATAAATAATCAAAATATCTAAGATAGGATACGAGCCATAAAAACATAATAGAGATGATAATAAACTAAAATAGTAAGTTGATGAAGTAATTAATTTGGAAAAAAATTAGTTTATGAGGTGTTAGGTGGGAGAGTACTCGAAAAACTAATATCCTTGTAGAAAGTTGATATGTGGGACAAGGTGGCTAGGTAAAAGTGAGGAAGTGAGAACATAAAACATATAATTTCTGTCAAATTGAGTATTTTTGGTTCCTTAAATATATGGCCTTCATTAGATTGAAAGTAATAGGTACTTGTGCAAGTATGTATTTAATGAGATACAAATCCCATTACTTTTGGGCATATTTTCCTTTATTATTGTGGGTGTATTAGAAATTCAAGATGGTGTCGATGAATTTCAAATGTCTTTGGATTAATAAGTTTTTGTGTTGTTTAAAAATATTCTCTTTATATTTAAGGTCATAGTGAAGAGCATTAGAGAATTTTCATCCAGTAGAAACAACATGTAGACATGCCTCTTGGATTTCCTTTTCTAGAATGATCATGTTTAGATAAATGCAGAGGGAATTGAATTCCACCTCGAGTGGAAGGTCGAATCCAATACCATATACCAACGAGAATGGGGTTGCCCCAATATTTGTACAATGTTGGTATGATAAACCTAGATCATGGGATAAAGTTTCAAATGTTAGATAGTGCATGATTCCTAAATGATATTCGAGAATCTTGTTAAGGATTTAGGTAATTGATTCATCTTATCCATTACATTGTGAATGATAAGGGGTTGAAAAATTGTGTTTGATTTTGAATTTAGTGTCAAGTTGTTTCGTTTATGTGCATTTTAATTTCCTACCATTGTTAGAGATGATTGTATGGGGAATTCCAAAGAGGTCAATGATTTGGTTAAGGAAAACTTAGGTATAGTGACACTGTCACTTTTATCAAAACCAACCCCAAGACATTTTGATGTCTTGACATAATATTTTGGTGTTTTGACAAGTCATGGTGTTGTCATGGATCAGTGGAAATTTCAAAATTTTACAAATTCTGGGAAAAAATTTAGCGTTCTAGGCATTGACCCCCTCTTGCTAAGCTTCATTATCTAAGGATTTAGTCAATTTGGGAAAATATGGGTAAAATTGGGCAAAGTCACCCTTTCAAGGAACAAGAGGAACTATTCTTGAGTTCATCATGTTCCTCAAATCTCTTCTTTTATTTCTTTACAAAAGAAAATAAGGCATTATGGGCCTTTTTCTCTTGTTCCTCCGTTCCTCTACTTCACCGCATATTCGAGTCGGTTGCCTTGGGAACTTAGTGAATAGTTTTATCATGCCTCAAGTTCCCTAAAACCCGTAGAAGCTAACAAGAGGGAAAGATGGAAAAATTGGTTAAGTCTATCATATATGGAACACAAGGAATTTTTCACTTGTTCATTATGTTCCTCGAGTGGTTGTAACCAACGAAACAAGCTCAAGGACATGATCAGTTAAATCAACATTATTTGGAACCCATGGAACAATTCAAAGGTTCTGTTAGTACCTTGAAACCCCGATGCATCTAACTAAGGACCAAAGGGAAAAAAGTAGTTAAGTTGGAAATTGAGGGAATAAAGGGAATTGTTCCCTCATTTTTCTAGTTCTCCATGATGTCAACATGCCTGACCAACAACCCCATAAACATCCAAATGAGATATTTTTAACTGCTTTCTTCACCCAATTTGCTATTTTGATCATGCAAGAGGGTAAAAGGGGAAAGATCATGCTAGAATATTATAAATTTAGATAATGCATATGCAAACAGAGGTCAATCATGTAAAAAAACCCATTTTTATCAAACCCATGTTGTTAAAATCAACAAGAGCATGCAAGGAAATTGAATTCTATTTCGGAAAGACATACTTGTTCTTAAGCATGGACTTTACCTATTTTTAGTGTGAATTATTCATTCCATACAAAAATATACCTATTTCGAGTAGGATCATCTATTTCGGAGTAGACAGTAGAGTAGGCATACATGATTCACATGATTTTCTATTTTTAATTGACTAAGCTTATATGTATGCACCTATTTCTCTTATTATCCCCCTCAATTCTCTATAAAACCCCATGAAACTCATTCAAGAGCATGCAAGGAAATTGAATTCTATTTCTCGAAAGACATACTTGTTCTTAAGCATGGACTTTACCTATTTTTAGTGTAAATTATTCATTCCATACAAAAATATACCTATTTCGAGTAGGATCATCTATTTCTGGAGTAGACAGGTAGAGTAGGCATACATGATTCACATGATTTTCTATTTTTAATTGACTAGGCTTACATGTATGCACCTATTTCTCTTATTATCCCCCTCAATTCTCTATAAAACCCCATGAAACTCATTCAAGAGCATGCAAGGGAAATTGAATTCTATTTCTGGAAAGACATACTTGTTCTTAAGCATGGACTTTACCTATTTTTAGTGTAAATTATTCATTCCATACAAAAATATACCTATTTCGAGTAGGATCATCTATTTCTGGAGTAGACAGTAGAGTAGGCATACATGATTCACATGATTTTCTATTTTTAATTGAC
This sequence comes from Taxus wallichiana var. yunnanensis, assembly GCA_018340775.1. Classification (NCBI taxonomy): domain Eukaryota; kingdom Viridiplantae; phylum Streptophyta; class Pinopsida; order Cupressales; family Taxaceae; genus Taxus; species Taxus wallichiana. The sequence continues at coordinate 412,766,955 of CM031238.1, read as the reverse complement.
TAGGCTTACATGTATGCACCTATTTCTCTTATTATCCCCCTCAATTCTCTATAAAACCCCATGAAACTCATTGTAAAATATAATATTTTCACCTTATATTGATAATTATAGAATAATTTAGCATTCTGAGTGGAAGAGCAGGGGTCATGAGTGATCTTTTGTACTAGTTTCACCTCTTGGATCAATAAAGGAGCTATTTATACCTTCTTACAACTTGTTTATTGTGTAATATTGTGTTTTTAAGCTGATTTTATCTTGTGATATTGTTTTATCCCTAATTTTTAATTTAATTTCCATGCCTTTATACAGTTATATGTTAATTTGCAAGTCATAGATTGTGTTTAACAAAGTGTGTGCATGATCTAGTTGTGGAGCTTACCAAATTACCAAGCCATTTGTTTCCCTTCTTTATTCTGTCACAACTTCAAACCTTTCTTTGAAACACTTTTGCATTGACATATCCATTTGTAAGTTGTGTATGGTTCTTGTGGTCTATCTGTGTGGTTCAAACAAGTATGAAGATCCTCAAACTTTTTGGTGTATCACCCCCTTTTATTTTCAGTCTTTCCTTCTCCCTTTCCCATTTCATGCAGTAGAGTAGAAGTTAATTTTAGGTGTTACACTAAGGGAACCAACCCTCTCTAGAGACTCACTCCAACTTTAGGTCACCCACAACCTAGGAGTGTTTCAATTTTGTCAGTTGGAAGGGGAGTCACCACACCACTCTCTAAAGGGTGCATTCCTTTGTGAAAAAAATCACATTGGTGAGAGCCATAGCTTTGACCCACTTAGTGACGTACTTGGTGGTGGTAATGATGAAAGTATGTCCATATTGTGAGCTAGGAATTTTACCAATGAAATCCAATCCCCACATACTGAAGGGTCAAACATCCTCAAGTATTTAAATCTCATTTGGTTGAGAGTGAATCATGTAATCATGAAATTGGTATGGTTTACATTTCTTAGTGAAGGCAAGTGCATCGACTTTAAGAGTAAGCCAAAAGTAACCCATACTCGGCATTTGTGGGTTATAGCATGACCATTATAATGTCCATCATAAATTCCCCATACACTTCCTCACGAGAGAAGAATCCTCATCCTCGAATAACACATCATAGTAGGAGACCTTAAAAGTTACAATAATAGATAATATAATTCTTAATGATACACTTAAGTGATTTCTTTAAAATTATAGTTCGTTCACAATGATTAACATTTGAAGGGTAGGTTTGATTTTAGAGAAATTGGATGGTGTTTATATACCACGAGTTATGGGTAGTAGAGATAAAATCAATGTGGAAAATGAGGGTAGAATCAAGATAAGGTTGTGTGGAAGGGGTTTTATGGATCTAGATCATGTAATGTTCCTTGTAAAGATTTAAGTGAGGTTGAAATTGGATAGTAGATGAAGCTAAGTAATTAGCTAAGGCATTGTATTCACAAGCACCATATTTGAAGGTGAAGAAGGAAAATTTCCTAGCCATCTAGTGAATTATGTCATGATATGCCTTAAGGTTGTCACTTCTACATTGATAGGTGCCACCAATTATTGACAGAAAGGCGGGATCCACCCATGGCATAAATATATGTGATATTGGAAGTAAGAGAAGCCTTCATATTGAGGAAAAGGGTTTTGTATTCAACCATGTTATTGGTTATGTAAAATTCAAGTCAAAAGGAGAATAAAAGTGTCTTACCTAATGGATTGATGAGGAGACATCCTACTTTGGCTCTCTAAAAACATTTTTATCTATTGAAATGGAGAGTCCAAGTGTCTTCACGAAGTTAAAATGATTTATTCTTCTTTAAGTTTAATGTTGTCTTTTGTGGGTTTGGTATTAGGTTTATCATCACTTTGAATGTGAGGGAATGTACCTCAAGATTGACAATGAAATTTATGGTGATTATCCTTAATCATAAGGTCTTGACCATTTCCCTCAATGAGTAATATTTCCTCATTGGATAGAGCATCTCGAATATGTTGGTTTGTAGGTATGGGAACATGATAAGTTGATCTATGATGACTTGGCCTTTAACGACCTTTTACGTGATAATGCACCATGAGGAGTTATATCCACTTATCAATATGGTCCATAGGAAGGACAATACGGGATAAAAAATGGTGATGAGGGTTAGTAAAAGTGATAACATAGGTAGGATGATAAATCATGTAGTGTCAAAGCTTAGTGATAACAAAGTATATGGCTAGGAAATCTCATTATACGAGATGTATATTGGGTTTCATAATAAAGAAGAGATCATTTAATTTAGTATATAACACACTCCTTACATTTTTCATCATCTAAGGACAACATTACCCTAATATATATAGGGGTAGATGAGGTATAAACGATGAGTGGGAAATTGAGAGTTGGAGGTTACTATATAGGAGGACCTATATGGAAAATTTCAAATTATCGTAGGCTCGTTGACAATATATAGTTCACTCAAATGTAATATAATTTTTAAGGATATTTTTGATGGAGTGAGTGCAATAGGATAATTTGGGAACAAACCATGGGATTGCCCCACATTTCCCTATAAAAATGCATATATCAAGCATAGATGTAGGACAAAGCATGTCAAAGATGGGTTTTATCTTAGTAGGATTGACATCTTTTTTTGATTAGATATGAGGAACCCTAAGAGTTTTTGATGCGAGAGGGTTTATACAAATATTAAAACACAAGAAAAATTTAGTTTCAATAACTTCAAAATCATGAGTATCTTGAAAACCTTCAATATGCATACAATGCCAAATTTTGTAAATATTGTTTCAAGGGCTACTTGGAGTGTTTTTCACTTGTTCCCCACTCTTTTCTCTGCTATAACTTCAATTAGAATACTCTTTAATGAATCAAGATTTCATTTCATTCATACACCTTTAAAAACCTCGTTATGAGCTACTAGCCCTGGAATGCTACAAACCTTATTGTTCTAAAAGGTCACAAGGAATCAAGGGATATGATCACCATTTTGGACACCCTTTATGGGATTACAACTCCACCTAAATTTTCAAGTCCCGAATCATATGGGAAGACCTTCAACTGAATTGTCACCTTCCTCAATTAGGCCTATTTCTTGTAGCCTTGTTTACATATAAGTCTTATTGTTCATAAAAATGACACAACCTCATGAGAAAATAAATACATATTCAAACACCCTTTATGGATTTCTAACTCACCACCAAATTTAAGATTCTATCTCCAAGTGTAAAGTCTCCTTCTTACCTACCATTGTTTGCAATTAGGCCTTTTCTAGGTCTTGGATTGAATATAAATGTTATATTTCCTTCACCTAGGTCAAGGAGTTCTTAAACATCCTTAAACCTATTAAATTAACTTCCCTTAAGTCCTTATCAATGCTCAAACTCTGTTTTCACTCCCTAACTCAATATTTTACTTTCTTGTCATCTCTTCCATCATTCATTCTTGTAAAGCTTTGATTGTGTTTCCTTTATAGGAAGACCTTAATTATTTTCCATTCTTTTTATATACACTTTAAACTCTCATTTCCAAATGAAACTTACCTTATCATGCACCATGAATGATTATTCCATCATCTAACTTTAACTAGATCATTTCCTTGTTCCTAGACTGTGTAACTAGGAATGTCAAGAAGAACTTATTGTTTATAAGGTTCTAGAATGATTTATTACTCCACAAGGTCTTAAACACATTCCAATTCATCATTACTACACTCTCCTCCCATGATTTCTTCCCATGATCACGTCATGAAAAATATATTCTCCAATGAAACTTAGTATCCCCAAAATTGTAACTTCCATTTATTACATAAAATTTTCACTCTTAACCCTATAACATATATTCACACTTCCTGCAAGATTTTAAAAAGTGTAATACATCATAGCACTTCTTCATCAATTAATATTTTCACCAACTATTTGGATTTTAGAAACAAACACACTTCAAGATGAGACACAAGCTAGTAAAGACACAAAACTCGACAATGTTTTCCACATCTTTAGTTTAACACCTTAATATCTCCTCCTGAAACATTATGCACACTTAAAGCATCCTTAGAACTCAATGTTCACCAAATCATATATTTTTCCATTGGGTAGGTTTAAATTTATGTATAAATTTGACTACAAAACCCTAAAACAGGGTACACAAACTCAAGAGGGCTCACTTATGATCTATTTTCATTTTCTTATTCCAATAAGTTTTTTCAAGGCTCAAAATTCTCTAGAGAACATGGGCCATCTTATTTAGGCACCACAAGATATCATTATTCTAACCTTTTACTAAAAATTATCCAAAAGACAATTTCTCGGTCTTGCTCTAGATTATAACTTATGAGTTTGTTAGGTTTTGAAATTTCCACCAATAGACCCTTTCTATAAACCTTTTAGGCATGCATTTTACATATGATTCTAATCACTCATTCACTCAAATATTTAAAGAACCATGCTCAACCTATCTAATCATCCATCATACAAGAAAATGTGTTAAGAAAGATCTTACTTAAAGGTTTTCATAGTACTGTGTTCTTCACCTATTCAAGGACATTATCATTGTCCAACCCTATTGGTAGTAAGCACCTTTTCATACCTACAATAACAAGAACTCAGAGTAAATAAGATTTCATCACTTTACTCTCCAAAGATATACATAGACTTCATAACTATAAAACTTATATTTAAGAACCCTACAAACATAAGTTGTCAATGAGTACATCAGGTTCTTCAAAGCCTTCAAGGCTCTAGATACATATATTTCTCAACCCTATCTCCTTCCTTTCTTCTCCCCATGACTTCCCCATGCGAATAAATTCCTTTCATGACCATTCAAGTAACCTAATTATGGTAAAGACTAAGTTTAACATGTTAGAACCTATTTAGATAGGTAAAGCACCTTATTTACATCATATATAGTTTTTAGTGTCCTCCCATTTTATTATATGTATATAATTTCACATTAAACCCCTAATTCTAATTTATAAATTCAAATATTCAAAAGAGTGTGTTTTGGAGGAAAAATCAAATTTACTCCTTATCACCTATGGAGGAACCTAAGAAGGTGGGGAAGCTTGCAAAAACACCTAAAATGCCTCTCAAGACCCTATTCAACCCAAAATTGCTTGAAACCCAAAATTTTGCTATTTGCATGATGATGCTCCTGCATCAATTTTCCTTTAATAACACAAAATATACATTTCCATGTGTTAAGGAGAAGCTTGTGTTTATGAAGGAATTTTAGAGCAATTTTTAAGTCATGGGCATGATCCTCTACATGCCAATATTTGATAAGAAGGCCATCCACACAAACTTCAATGATTTAATGAATGAGACCATGAAAGATGTGTGTCACTCATTGATAGGTTACCCCAATATTTTCAAGGCCAAATGGCATTTTAATGTAGTAGGTGCCCCTTTTGACACTTTGAAGGTTGTCTTATGTTGATATTCAAGGGTGATTTGGATTTGGTTATAACTATTAAATCCATCCATAAGTGATAACATCTCATAACCTATGGTAGTGTCGACGATGACACCAATAAAAGGTAGAGGGGTTATCTTTAGGGAAAATAAGGTCAGGGTTATGAAAATCAATGCAAATGCATATGGATAATGTGACTTTATTTTAAGAAGGGATGATGTTGGAGACCCACTCATAATAGTCAAAGGGGTGGATAAACTTGTCATCAAGGAGATTGATTTTTTTTTATGGAAAAAGTGATTGATTTTAGAGGGAACTCTACGATGGAAAAGTGACATGCGAGCATGGGAATCTACAAGTAACTCTTCCTCGCACTTGACCTCCTAAGGTCGTGCCGAGACAGCCGGTGGGGATGGAATACACGTGGGGTGCAGATAAACTAGTTAGGTAATCTTATGTCTTCAACATGTAATAATGGGATCTATGAATCTAAGGCAAAGAAGGCCCTCCTAACCTGAATCGGTGTGATAGATCGTTCGGTGAGGATAGTTGCTCGAAGGCTCTAATCAATATCGAGCTCTACCATGATCCAATCTATGGGTTATGGGATACGTGGAAGATGACTTGTGGGTGCTTCATATATATCTCCCGACAAGGTCATGAAAATGGAATGGCTAAATGTGTAGTGGATCTTTTGGTGTTTTATGGACGATTCTCTGGTCTAGTCCAGAAATCTTTATCTTGATTAGCTGTTACATTTAATAACGATAGTTGTGTGATGATGTCTGGTGGAAGTGGAGAGGACCTAAACACCAGCGTTTGCAAGTTGGTGTCAATATTTGATTGATTTGTAGGCCCGTTGGGTTGTGGGACTTGTGGATCATAACCGTAAGTTTGTGGTTGCTGTGGACCTCCTATGGTCATATGAAGAGTCAACTCCTGATTCCAAGTATCCAATAATCATATGCCTTTTCAGCCTCTACATTTAGAACTAGAAGTTGCATGATTTTCTTGGAGTACCTAACAGGTGTTCTGGCAACTTGGATACGTAAGCTAGTGTCTATATCAACGAGGAGGTCTCTTGCATCTAGCTGTGGGACTAGTGGATCACAACCAAATGTTTTCTCTCTTTCAAGTCCTTCTACAGTCATATGGATATCTATCAAGGTAGTCTATAATTTGGCTAATTTGACCAGAACATGTGTGCTTTGTCATCTTCTATGTTTAATCCTCTTAGTTGTGTGCTGATTTCTTATAGGTCTGTTGTTGTTTGGAAGACTTGAATTCTGAGATTTTGGTCTATGTCAGTTAATGTTACAACAAGATTTGGTTGAGGCACAATTGGCTCAAAAATGTATTCCCTGGGCTCCCTAGGTCCCGTGATTGTCATACAAGATCAATATAAACCTAACTAAAATGAAATAAACTAATTATGCAAGATATATCTACAACATATATATTCCTCTATTTTTTGTATTTTTGATAGAATTTTTAATAGAATTGAAAGAGAAACTAATCTAATATATTTAGAAAATGACAACTAATCTAATAACAAAATTAAAACAAGCAAGGTAGCCTGGTGTAGCTACTTTCCTGTGTAGTTGTGAGTTTATCCTAAATAACTAGATAGCTGATTAACTTAATTGAAAGACTCTCGATCCTACCTCAGAAGTGAGGAATGAATCATAGTTTCTGAGAAACTATCAATCCCCATAGCTTCCTCGGAATATCGAAAATGAAATTTAACTTAAAATGAAATATTTCACTACTCTATTTGATATGTTTTAACTAGAACTTTGATAGATAAAACCTGGAATTTACAGAACAGTGGCGAAATCCAGTAGTGTATGACTTTGTCCCCTTAGAATGATCTCCTCGTTCCTTCATGTTCACGTGAATCCAAAAGAGTGTGTATATGCTAGCATCAATAGAAAAAGGTATTTGAACAATGACAACTTTGGATATAGACCGAATATAATGTGAGTAGGAGAGGGACAACGCAAGTGACAGAGCTTGGCATATGCAATTCCTAGCGGGATTTATTACGGGAATACAACACAAGTGTATCGAGAGATTCTAGAATCTACCTTTTGTGAAGAACACAACCTGTAACTCTAATGAATTCAATCTACAAATGACACTACTCTGCTCTAAACTAATTTGTATGAACAAGACTGAAGCAAGAAGATCAAATGGCTTCTAACAGTAAAGGAAAACTAGCATGGATGCAAAACATGAAAACAAAATGAATTCTAAACAAGAAATTGAAAGACTAAACAATGGAAATGAGAAGTTGAGGGGCCATTTGCTTGAAAACAAGTTGGCTATTTATAGATTTCACATTCACCCAAAGGTAATTCCTATTAGAACTCTTTTACCATTAAACAATGAAGAAACACTATTCCAGGGAACATAAAACATTAATACGAGCTAAGGCGGTTGAGAAAAGTTGGTAAATGTTGAAAAATTATGCAACTCGTGATCAAAAGAACATGCTTTGGAGAACGCGTAAAGAACCACCGCCCTGAGCAGGGTGGCGGTTATAGGACCGCTGCCCTGACAGGGCGGCGATTTCATTACTGAAGGTCAAAAGCTTAGAAAAGAAAGATAGATGATAAAGCAAAGTACACAAAGCTTAGACAAGATGCTTAGGATGCTAACATACACTTGGCGAGATTTCTTGGATTCTCGAACACCTCATGAGGTGACTCGTATCATCATTAGGGCATGTGTAACATTGTTCCGGTGGTACAAGACTACAATTTTGGTCCCAAGGCTTAAGGTCCCAAACCTTAGAGATAATCCCATTATTGTTTCAAATACCTTTATACACTTGAATAACTACCTAAATCAAAAGGGTGCACATATTTCTCTCTAAAAGATTGTGGGACACCGACGTGACATTGTTTCCATTTTATTTATACCTTGTTAGGTTTATCTCGTATTCTCCTAGATGTTCTTGTAAAGTTTAGCTATGTTTTAGTGTTGTCTTAGCTCTTATTTGGTTTCTTAACCTATTTTTTTAAACATCCGATTACTCCAATGTATCTGCTTTTGAAGTTTTAGTCTCTCGAATATAATGAAAAGGATCAACACAAGAAGTAGTGTTATTGAATAACCTATTGAGCTCTTGAAACTATTTTTCAAAAAGTGTAGGAGCATGTCTATAAAAATATCTAAGAGAAAACCTAAGTCTAAGATATTCCTCTCTAGTCCCTCATTTGGTTTTCATTCACAAATCCTACAAAGCAAACTTCAACGTATTGGTGCTTGATTTGATCCTCTGTATAAATCATGAATTTTCTGTATGCCCCTAGTCTCTTATCATGTTTTTGTGTTGTCTCCTCAACTATGTAGTTTCTTGTAGCACTTCCCAAGTCCCAAGCTTTTTACTTGAGAAAATCATGCCATTTTTGGGTCAATCATTCATATTGAGCTAACACTTTAACATTTTTGTAGATTTCATGATTTACGAGGTTTCGTGGGGGCATGGGCAAAGTCTTCACAACCTTGATAGTATAATTGATCCTAAGAATGAATCCTCTTACCTTTGGAATTATGCCTTATACAATTATGTAGGTATGCATTCCTACATATTTGCAACCTGCAGATATCACCTCCGACACTCAAAATGGAATATTCCAAGCATCTAGGCATGAGTAGGCCTTAAAGGTAATTGTGTAATTTTTTCAAATTTGAAAACTACAATGAAACCTATGTGGCCTAAAAGGGAATCTTCTGATTGAAATCCTTCAACATCATATTGGGGTGGGTTGGGGTCTTCAAAGGATTTTGATTATTCATATGTTCAAAGATTTATTCATTTAGAAGGACATAAATAAATTGGCCAATAGAACAAAGAATAAGAAAGTTATTTCAGCTAATTTTCATAGCAATTTGTCCGAGCAAGAAATAATCTTTCTTTATCATACTGGGCTTGATGAAGATCCCATTTTGGAAATGTTTACAAGATGGATGCATCTTTGGGAAAATCGGAGGAACAAACAAAGAGTGAGAAAACCAACCTTGACCTTTCTTAATTTCCCTCTTCTTTCTTATTTCCCTATTCTTTATTCTTTTTCAATTCATCATTCTTTCAAAAAAAGGAATAAATCAGATTAGATGATTACATGTGTAACAAAATCTTTGGGAGTGCAGACAAGGAATGATTACATAACAAAACATATTTTTGATGTGAGCATGCATGGAATGATGACATGGAAGTAAATGATACAATAGTTTATTGACAAGAAATAATATTCTCCTTCCTCCACGGATTCAATCATCATTCTAAACCGCTCTATCTGACACAACAAGATTGAATATTTTTAGTTGGAACTATTTCTCCATCCATTTTGGCATATCATGGACCTCACTCCCAAATTTTCTAGGTTTTGGTTATTTCTAGGAGGGCATATGGGTATATTCCCTTAGGGAATTTTTTTGTATAAGAATGAAGGCATGCATTCATTCTAAAATTTCTAATTTTTGGTTTAGGCTAAGGTGATTACATTGTATAGTCATTAACAGGAATTGAGAGCATCTTGTGCATGTCTCCCTTGTCAATTGAAATATACAAAGTTATATGCCATGTTCAACCATGAATTTTGAGATGTATGAGAATATAGTTAAGGAATGTAAGTTTTGATGTGATCTTATGTTTATTGAATAAATTAAATACAAAATAATTCTTCCTAGTGTTTGCAATAGACTGATTACTAATTGAATGTATTATTGTAGTGTTACTTTGCAATATTTGCTTTGAGTTAAAAAACCCTTATTGCAATATTATTTAGGGATATTTTCTTCCAATGCATGAGTGTATCTTGGGTGTTGTTTGATTAAAGTAGTAGATGTTTTATTGAAATATCATGCACAAGTGTTTGTGGTTGATATTTCGATTAACTAAAATGAACTAAATGGGGAATAGTTAATCTAAGCTATGAACAACCATAAATACAATAAATGCAGTATAGAAAGTATGTAAATGATCTAAACAATTATGCAAACGGAAATTATAGCCCTAACATGCAAGAAGGAAGAGGAAAGAACTCAACTCAATAACAAATGCTCACAGACAGTGATCGTAATGATGACTGGAAAATACGAAGCATGAATGACTCTCGCAGTCCCAAAAGATGGAGCTAGAGGATATAGTTGGATTGGAGCACGTGGAAGAGGATTGGGGCAATTGCGGGTGCTCTAGTCTCGCAAACCGGGTGCCTTGGTCTGTGAATAATCTCTCGAAGCTAATCTTCATAAGTATGGGAGATAATTTGGAACCTTCATTGTGTATCGCATCAAATTTGTTGTACTATGCCGATGCTTGCCAATAATCCAAGATGATGAAAGGACATGCACAATACCAAAAGAAGTATCAAAACCTAAAAATAAAGATGCAAATGAATGGGTCAAATGACCCTAGCTACCACAATAGTGGGCTTACTAATTGAGTGTTGCACTACATTTCAAACCCAAATGTAGTTCTAGTGAGTGTGTGCATGTCATGCCCTAGTGTGCTCTTATGCGCCATACTTTGTGAAGTAGCGAGAAATAGCTAAATTTAGAAAATGTAATAGTATGTGTACATGGAATAGAATAGAATCTCCCCATGAAGTGTGATGCATATGTCCTATCCTTATTCCTTGATGACGGAGTTATGTGGACGCAAGTGATCTCCAATGTAATAGATGGATGCAACTCTAGATAGAGTGATAGTAGTAAGCGATGCTAGGTCCCTCATTATGGTCTCATAACTTTATATTTATAAGTTTCTCTTGGTATAATTTCACAATTAACCCTGAAAAGGCCAACCAAAAGAAATATAAAGACCTCAAATGGTTAGAAAGAGCCCACAAAGTGGTAGGAAAGTGCAAAAGGACCGGGCACTCCTAGTGGGACCAGGGTGCCTGACACGGTGCCCCAAGATTAAACCGGGTTCCTTAGTTGAGGTTAAAATGATGCAGGGATGATAGAAGCCGACTGGGAATATGGGTGAAAGAGGTTGGTAATGACAAAATAAAATAAAACAAGATATGAGGGTTAATTAGTAATTTCTTCACTTAAGAACCTTCTAAATAGTAGTATGAGACCGGGATAAATAAATGTCTAAAGTTCATGATTTTATGACTACAATTTCAAATATCATGTGTTGGCATTTGCAAGAACTTGGTATCAATGAATGTAAATAGCCCATTGACATTTATGTCATCTTAATCTCTATTTTTCTGCACTTTTGTCACAAGTGAATTGATGAGCACCGTTATTTCTCCCCATTTAGATCCACCTTCCCCCTTTTCTAACTAATTATTGTACCATCCCACCCTCACAAATCACATTTACTCAACCCATTTTACATGTGTATTCCTACAAATTACACCTATCCCACATATTATAACCATGTTTTCTATGATTTGTGAAGTTTCGTATCACCAAACACCATTCCATACAAAGTTGTTAACAATATCCTTTTGAATTATGTTTGGGATCACATATTATTTGTCTTTAGTGGCTTGCATCTAGTGTATCAATTGTATGCAATGCTTATGTGACTATTATTTTAAATGATAATTACATGTAGTGGTTGCATTTGATCTCATATTGAGGTTCTAACAATTATGAGGGTTTGAAGTATAACATATCCATCATTTTTTCAAGCCACCATTTAGGTTCTCTCACCTTGGTTCAGGCAGAGCCATAGAGTAGTAGGATAATATGCACATCCTTAGTCATGTGCCTCCCTATCATTCCCATAATTAAAGGCCAAGTTAGATAGATAAACATATCCCTAGCTACAAAACAACATATCAAGAGGTTTATCTTTTCTCCTTGCCTATTTCAACACTTTGCTTTCCTTATGCAGGGTGTTATATTGGGAACCAACACTTTACCGACAATCTGCTTTGAAGGATTTGATCAAGAATTATCCAAGATATCATTAGTTTATCTGATTGGATCCAGTTGTGAGATATTTTATACAAGTTTTATCATTCTTGACATTCTTACAAGGGTTTTACAAGGGTTTATCAAATTGGTTTTTGTCTGCGCTATTTATGGAGTACCTTTTCATCCAATCTTCATAATTCATATAATATTTTTAGAGTGAAAATCTCTAGTGGCAACTCCATCCTTAATTCTACCCCGACTAGTGTTGTATTGTTTAATATATTTTACCGATAACTCTATATTTTGTAAAACCGGAAGGATTAAGGTCTTCTTTTAACTCGGATATTGCTAAGAAGATTCATCCTAAACTAAATACATCATAAAGAAGGAAGAAGAATATCTAGACACCAGTAGGAGGCAAAATATAAAAAGATAAATCCCAACAACTCTCTAATTTCTTGGATTTAACTTTGGTTGAGAATTATTTGATGTAGATAAAACTCAATTCTTGATACAACCATTCAATTAATAATCAAACAACAACTTCTACCTTACTCTACATTACATGATCATTTACAATCTTAAAATGGATTCAAATTGTAAATTTTGATCTAATTTCACTATAGGTGGCTTATTAGCACTATACCCTAGCTCATCATTCTCATTCATTGTCCTTTCATATCCTAAAATCATCTCATTTCATGAGGATTCCATAAGCAATTACCTTTCCTTAATTTGCTCTTGGTCTCCCTTTACTACCTTCTCCACCTATATACCCTACTTAACCACTTAAAATCATTTTAGATCCATCAATAAATTACACCAAAATGGATTCAAACCTCAAAATTTACCAAACTTGTCCTAAACTCGCCATTTCATGCTCTCAAAATATATAACTTTCTAGTACCAAGGTTAGAATACTTTGAGCCTACCCATAAAAATTATAAAGCTTCTTGACACCCTTTAGCCATATCATGATGCATGCAAACTCTTTAAAACTAACTCCGTAGTCTATTTTCTCAATCCCTACTTTCCTTTACTTGGCTCACTATGGGCCTACTATCCCTGGTTCAACTCATTTCTCTGCATATCTATCTTCCTATGAGGTATCAAGACACAAACTTCACCTTTTTGGACACCCATTTTAGGGTTCTTGATGCATGGAAAATTTCATGATTGGACTCCAAATATAAACATAACTTCCTTTGTTAACTAGCCTTCCAAATTAGGCTTCTAGACTGTGTTACTATCCTTTTAAAGGACTGCCATGAATTTCTTCACATTTAACCAATGAAAATAAAAATTACTTCTCTAACAACTAAAGGACACCCTTCTCATTGTTTCATCCAATTTTTGATCAAGTTTCTTTTTTTTTTAAGTTTTTAGAGCTATTTCCTTCTCAAACCCTAGCTATAGGCATGTGCTAGCCTAAGAACCCATATTATGCAATAACTTTCCTTGATTATCAACTCAAGGTAAAATATTTTAATCCAAGGTCCGTTTTTAGGTTCTTCACATGCTTTCTTTACCAAAGAGGTCTAAGGTATCATCAAAATTTGTGTTTCATCTCAAATGCAACTGTCCTGCCTCCTAGTTTAGTGTTTCTTAGTTCTCAAGGTTTCCAACACCCAAAACTCATGCTCTCTATCATTGTATATTATTATAAAAATGGTTATAAAGTATATATACCTAAACTCATCCTTCAAACTCCTACCCTCTTGATGATACACACATCAAATCCTTCATGCAAGAGCTTCAAAAGTCTACTACAGCTCCTTTGATATGGTATCTATTTACTCAAGAGGTTGTATATACTCCATGAAAACAAGAAACAAATATTAAAAAGTTTATAATTTATCTATATATTTTCATGCATGAATTAAACTTGGTTACACACCCTCTCAATCATGAAATGCCTTCAAATTCATTCTTTTCCTTGCATCCCCGACCGTGCAATAATAATCTACTATAGAATTCTCAAGAAGTGCTTCATCTAACAAGAACAAAATCAAAACATATACATTCCATTCATAGTATCCTGAAAAGGCATAGATTGCTCTCTTCACACTGGTTTTCTCACTAATAAGGTTTACACCACAGTCATGAATTTACACAGTCCTCTCTCACTTGCATTGACACAGTAAAATCTCACAAAATTCACTAAGAATGCTTATCACAATTTCTCTTACCTTTCACAATCTCTTTACGATTATATACACAAATTTTCAATAACCAATCATCATGCACAAACATTTCCTTAACAATTACAAAGAGTATAACACACAAGAAAAACACCAAAATCAAATCTCTTGAAGCTTGGTATGATTCTCATTTGAATGGGAATGAGGGAAACAATTACATCATGCCTTTTATGTTCTCATAATCACCCTTACTCAAGGATCTTGATTCTTTAGGTCAGTTACAATTAATATTCATGATGTGAGTTCACCCTTAAGAGGGTCCTTTACATAAGATTGCCTTAAGTTTAAAATGAACTCACTCTTTTCATGACTTATGATCCTAGAGAGGACCTAATACACCATATTTTGCCTCATTTCACCCTTTTACTAAGTTTACAAGATTCAATAATGCATGAAACAACTACACCAAGCCAAAAATGGCCTAAACATTCAAATTTTGCAATTTGGATGGAAATGCTCCATTTGAATTCTTAAAGGCTTAAACCAAAAAAGTAAGACTAATGAACTCCTGAGACCTATAACCACACATGAAACCAAAATTGATGTCTTCAAGACTTATTCATAAGTGTGGAGTGATGCTCCTGCATCATACTCCAATGGTAGGAAAGATCAAACTCCATAGCTTTGTTTTCTTCTTCTTCCAATTTCTTTGCTTGTTCATCTTCATTCTGATCTTCTTTTTGCCTTCAACTTGCTCACTCTCCATTTCTTCAATCTTATACTTTTCTTGGTTCTCATATTGTATTTGGTCTTCATGGGTGAGTTATGCTTCTAATAGAGCTTCTCCATAGGATTATTCTTCTTCATTTTCTTCTTCAATCTTCATGTCTTCCTTTTGGATGTGTTGTTGCTTTACTCAATACTAACTTTATTTTCTTTTTAATGGATTTTTTCTTCCTCTTCTTCATGTAATATCTTCATAAATTCTTCCTCTGCTCTCTTATAGTTTTCTTCATCCTCAAACAACTCTGAAATATCTGGTTCTTGCATGATTTACTGCCACAAAAGCTCCTCATCAAATGCCAACTCTTCTTTAGCATCATTTCTTTCTTCATATGTAGTTTTTTCATCCTCTTTTTAGCACTTTTATTCATTTCTAGTTGTTCATCTTCATTACCTGCATTCATACACTCAAAAGAAATATTAGAAATAAAATAGAGAGGCTTTGCAGCCTCATAAGATGCTCCATCAGTGAGCTCTTCCTCTTCACCACTCTGCTGCTTCACTTCATCACTCTCTTCTTCGCATCCCTTTCAAGGCAAGATAAGAATCTTACAACCACTTATTTTTTCATCCAAACTCTGAATTTCTTGTTATACTATCTCTTTATCAACTTCTCTCTCTTGTCTTCTCATCCTCTTTTCTTCTTGTTTCAACTTCCTCTCTTCTTCTCTTATCACTTTTCTCACCGATCCTTCTTTTTCTTCCTCACAATTAGGTCTATCGGAAATTTTTCCTTCTTCTTAATCACTATTCCAACTTGTTCCTCTGCCTCACTCTTTCTTTCAATCATCTTTACCAACTGCTCCACATCTCTCTTCAACTCTTGTATCTCTTCTTGCATCCTCAACTCTCTCTCTCTCTCTCTCTTCTTCTATCTTCTTCTTCCTTTCCTCTTTTTTTTTTTTCTCTCTCTTGTTATCTCTTCCTTTGATTCAATATCTCTAACAACCCATTAACCAATTCTTCTCATGGTTATCCCTCATCTTCATCATCTCGTGAAATTTTACTCATAAGGCCTAACAACCCTTACATACTTTCATCATTTCCACCATCTTTGACAATATTCTCTATTGCTTTTGTTCTCTTATCCTCTCACACACTTGCTTTGTCTTGACCTCATCACTCTTTGTCACTAGTTTCTTCATCCATTTAGGCATCACATACCCATGCTCTATGACTGGTTTCAAGCTCTTCTATTCTTCACTCATGGTTTTGTTAATCTCTTCTCTTTTTCCTTTCCAATGTATCTCTATTTTATCAACTTCTATCCTTTTCCTCAACTATGATACCAATAATTCTGCAGAGGAAACTCAATTCTTGATATAATCATTCAATTAAGAATATTCAAACAACAACTTCTACCTTACTCTACATTAGAGGATCATTTACAAGGCTAAAATGGCTTCAAATTGTAAATTTTGATCTAATTTCACTATAGGTGGCTTATAAAAATGTAACTTGTCTTATAATTCTCATTAATTATACTTTCTGTCCCAAAATCATCTCATTTCATGAGGATTCCATAAGCACTTACCTTTCCTTAATTTGTTCTTGGTCTCCCTTTACTAGTTCTTGGAAATATCAAGCAATATTTGCTTTAAAGGAATTTTGTAGCTTCTCCACCTATATACCCTTCTTAACCACTTCAAATCATGTTATATCCATCCATAAATTGCACCAAAAGGGATTCAAACCTCTAAATTTACCAAACTTGTCCTAAACTACCCTTTCATGCTCTCAAGAATATATAACTTACTAATACCAAGGTTAGAACACTCTGAGGCTGCCCATAAAAAAATATAAAGCTTCTGTAGACACCCTTTACCCATATCATGATGCATGCAAAATATTTTAAACTAACTCATTAGTCTCTTTTCTCAATCTGTACTTTCCTTTACTTGGCTCACTCTAGGCATACTAGCCCTGCTTTTAACTCATATATATATATATATATATATATATATATATATATATATATATATATATATATATATATATATATATATATATATATATATCTTCCTATGAGGTATCAAGACACAACCTTCAAATTTTGGACACCCATTTTAGGGTTCTTGATGCACGAAAAATTTCATGATTGGACTCTAAAGATAAACACAACTTCCTTTCTTAACTAGCCTTCCAAATTAGGCTTCTAGATCTAAGTTACTGTCCTTTTAAAGTCATGTCATGAATTTATTCCAATTTAACTAACAAAAATAAAAATTCCTTCTCTAACAGCTAAAGGACACCCTCCTCATTATTTCTTCCAAATTTGGGATCACGTTTCTCTGTTTCAAGGTATTTAGAGCTATTTCCTTCTCAAAACCCTAGTTATAGGCTTGTACTAACCCGAGAACCCATATTATGCTATAAATTTCCTTACTGATCAATTCAAGGCATAATATTTTAATCCAAGGTCTGTTTTTAGGTTCTTCACATGTTTCCTTCAACAAAGGAGGTCTAAGGTATCATAACAATTCATGTTTCTTCTCAAATATAACTATCCCGCCTCCTAGTTCAATTTTTCTTAGTTCTCAAGGTTTCCAATACCCAAAACTTGTGCTCTCTATCACTATAGATGCTTATAAAAAGGTTTCTAAAGTATATATACCTAAACTCATCCTTAAAACTCCTACCCTCTTGATGATACACACATTAAATGCTTCATGCAAGAGCTTCAAAAGTCTACTACATTCTCCTTTGATAGGGTATATATTTACTTAAGAGGGTGTATAATTCATGGCAATAAGAAACAAAGATTAAAAAGTTTGTAATTTACCTACGAGTTTCATGCATGAATTAAACTTGGTTACACACCCTCTCAATCATGAAATTCCTTCAAACTCATTCTTTGTCTTGCATCCCCATCTCAGTGCAATAATAATATGCTATAGAATTCTCAAGAAGTGCTACATCTAACAAGAACAAAAATCAAAACATATACATTCCATTCATAATATCCTAAAAAAGGCATAGATTTCTCTCTTCACACTAATTTTCTCAAATAATAAGGTTTGCACCACTTTCATGAATTTACACAGTCCTCTCTCACTTATATTGACACATGAGCAATAAAATATCACAAAATTCACTAAGAATGCTTATCACAGCTTTCTCTTACCACACAGTCTCTTTACCATTACATACACCAATTTTTAATAACCAAATACCATGCACAATCATTACATTAACAATTACAAAGAGTATAACACACAAGAAAAACACATAAATCAACTCTCTTGAACTTCATATGATTCTCATTCAAATGGGAATGAGGGAAACAATTACATCATGCCTTTTATATTCTCCTAACCACCCTTACTTGAGGCTCTTGATTCTTTAGGTTAGTTACAATCAAGATTCATGTTGTGATTTCACCCTTAAGAGGGTCCTTCACATAAGATTTCCTTAAGTTTAACATGAACTAACTCTTTTCATGACATGACCCTAGACCGAACCTAATACACCACACATTACCTCATTTCACCATTCTAATGAGTTTACAAGCTTCAAGAATGCATGAAAAAATACACCAAGTCAAAAGTGGCCCAAACATTCAATTTTTGTAATTTAGAGGGAAATGCTCCATTTGAATTCTTAAAGGCCTAAACCAAAACAAGTAAGACTAATGAAATCCTGAGACCTACAACCACACATGCAAACCAAAATTGATGTCTTCAAGATTTATTCATAAGTGTGGAGTGATGATCCTATATCATTATTCCATCTCTTCTGACACTTTTGAATCAAATAGCCCTGGATATCATCTTCACTTCTTGTTTCAACAAGGTTCTACATTCAAATCTGGTAGGAGCCTTCTTAAACCCATCCATTTATTTACAAATGAGAATAGAGGCTTTGGTTTTGAGACTGATCCTTTGAGGAATCCCCAAAATTTGTAAACCGTCCCCTGAAGGCCTAATTCATAACAATATGGGCCATCCTCCTACCCATGATTCTTTCGCAGTCAATGCCTTTAAATCCATTCATTTTTAATGGTATGCCTAAATATCTAAATGAATTACCCCATGAAATTAGAAATAGATTACCTAAGTTTCAAGAAAAATGCCATCAGTGGTGATAAACATCTCAAATTATTCTAGAATATCATGGATGAATATGAGGATGTATATTTAAAATTATTTGTGCACACATTAGAGGAAGATGCTAGAGAATGGTTTAAATCATTTCCTGAAGGGTCAATTGATTCTTGGGAAGAAATGAGAAATACATTTAGGATCTAATATGGTGACATGAATGATCCTAGGTTTCTCCTATCATAATTTGAAAATATAAAGAAGAACCTTAATGAATGTGTGTAAGATTTTAACACAAGGTTCAATAAAAATTTGACAAGATTTCCATCTATTTTAAGACCTAGTGATGAATCTTGTGTGATCAAGTATTATGATGCATTTCACAAAAAAGGCTTCCTATTACCTAAGGGATAAAAACCCCATAAGTTTTAGGCAGGAATTTACCATGGAAATTATGATTGAGACTAATATCAAAGCTACTAGTAAACCCTCAAAGAGAAAGGGTGTTAAACTTGTTAATCCAAAGAAGCCTCAAACAAGTAAATCCAATTGATCTTGAGGAGGTAGTCAAGAAATGGATTGGAGTAGTCAAGGAAATTTCCTACAAGTTGTCTAGAGTAGAGAAAGGTTTTTCTCCCAAGCCTTAAATTCAACATCAGAATCAAGGGAATTTTTTTTTTGGGAATCATCCTAAAGGAGATCATAGAGACGATGACAAAGGAAAGAGATTTTTGGGTAGGGTAATAAACAACATTCATTTAGAGACACAAAATTAGTCCCCGATCCATTAATAACAAGAGTTGCAATCAGAGAAGAGGAACACACCATTGAATTGTGTGATAGATGCTTACTACCTTATGCTCCTTATGGGAAGCCAACTCAGGATGATGATGTTGGTGATTCTGATTATGGTGATGCACATATCCTTGAACATCGGAAAACATTGAACATGGTGCATCTTCTACTGATCTTCTTTGTGCTTGGACTGTTAGTGATTTTTGGGCCAATGTAAATAAGGTGTCTTTAATCCCTTTTGAAATTAATCCTGAAATTGATATGGCTCACTTTTGAATTTCCTAATCATGAATTTGAATTTTTAAGGGATTTAATGATAAATAAAGTATGATGGGGAAATTCCTTCCAAGGAATAGGAAAGTCAAGGGACATGCCCCAGCCTCTAAAGCCAAAATTCCTATTCTAACTAATGTTCCCAAGGATACTCCCAATAAAAGTGTACCATGAAAAATCTCTATTGCTAATATAGGTACAAGTACCCCTTGTTATTCCTACTATAAAGGAGTATATTCCATCTAAAAATTTAGTTATTCTTTCTTACAAAGATACATCCCTACATAAATATAATTTCGTGACATGGCCTAAATCTTAAGCTAATTAAAAATCATTGTCCCTTTGGTGGAGTTTCTTAGGATTCCTGATCATAGGAGAAGATCATTTGAATATCTGGATTTTAACAATATGTTTTTACTAAGGAAGATGTTGTTGCTAACAAATTAATTCCTCTTATTATTGTTGAGAATGATATTGAAGAATGTCAAGAAGTTATAGAACCATCCCCTGAATTTTATTTGAGAACCTCCCTTATAGAAATCCAATTGGATGTGGGTCCTTTATTCACCACACTAATTGTCAATGGTTGGATTTTGCACAATTATATGTTTTATTCTAGTGCTTCATGCAATATCACACCACTATTAGTTATGAATGAATTAGATATCAAGATAACATCTACTTTTGGGAAATTTTATGCCATGGATTCTAGAGAAGTACCTACCGTAGGTTATGTAAGAAGTTTGGTTGTATAATTGATTTGCTTACCTTGGTAAATTCTTGATAATGAATGTTGTTATTGTTGATTTCATTGCTAAGTGGTGGATGTTGTTGTCAAGGAAATGAACATCAAGTGTAGGAGGAAGTGTGCAGATGGATATGTCTTTTTCCACCATACCTTTGAGGGAAATATAGTCAAGTTACACAGGGAGAACAAAATGTTACACTTAATAGAAGACCCCATGAATGCTTCATATGAGGTCCTGTATACTGATATGGACTTGGATAATTTTATGGGCATTGCTGATTTTTATGATCAATACCTTGACATTAATGCCCGCTTAGAGGATTCCAAAGCTTTACTGGACTATGTTTTTGATGGATCATGTTCCAACCTTATAAATGGAGTTGGTGTTGTGTTAGTATCCCTAGGCCAAGAATCTTTCCATTTTTGTTTCAAGTTAAGTTTTAAGTGCACAATTAACATTACTGAATATGAAGCACTCCTGCTTGGATTAATCAATGCTTAGAGGCATGAAATTAAGAACATAATTATGAAAGGTGACTCGAGTTGATTGTAAAGTAGATAAGAAAAGTATATACAATAAAAATCGAGGTTAAAATAATACATGAATGTAGTATGGGATTTTATTGAAGTATTTGAATCTTTTAATATTGAATATCATGAAAGGAGTTAGAATGCAATAGTTGATAGGTTGGTAGTCCTTACATCTCAAAGTATGATAATAGAAATATGTCTCCATACTACAAGTTTGAGGTTGAAGTGTTGGTCATACCTTCTATACCTGAAAACATTCAACATTGGCAAGTGTTTGATGATGACTCACATATCAAAATATTCTTAGGTTGTCAAGGTGAGTTTGTAAATCAATTGATTGATCTAGAACCTTTGAAGTATGTGATGGAAAAGAGACCCTGTTTGGGAAGGAAGTGATCTAATTAAAGACAAATACAATCTCAAGGGGGCTGGTCAACCTTGAATCTACCTTTGGTAGTGATGAAAAAGCTATAGGAAAATAAAATGACATACTAAGAGATGTTTTTGAATGTAACCTAAGTAATTTTGAAGATCCTAGGAAAGTTTGGTTAGGAAACAATTTGAATATAGAAGAAAGCAAGCTTATACCAAAATGCTAAAAAAGTATTAGGATTTCTTGGCTTGGTCATATTCTGAATTGAAAGCTTATAAGGAAGATATTTACCTACATGAGATACCCCTTGAGCCACATACTAAGACTTTTAGGAAAAATCAATGACCAACCAAACCCATCCTTGTGGCCAAAATGCGAAGGAAATCAAGAAGCTAAAGGATGGTGGTATTATTCAGCCCACTAGATATTCCTCTTGGGTTACTCACTTGGTTCTGGTATGAAATAAGAATGATGACATAATGTTATGTGTAGACTTTAGGAATTTGAGTAAGGATTCACTTCAAGATAACTACACATTAAAAAATATGGAAAACCTCTTGCAAAAGGTAACTGGGTAAAAATTATTGTCTAATCTGGATGGTTTCTCTAGTTACAACCAAGTGATGGTCAAGGGATCAAAATAATAGAAAACCAATTTCACCACTCCTTGGGAAACTTATGTTTATATTAGAATTACATTCACGTTGATGAATGTAGGGGACACTTTATGAAGAGCCATGTATGTTGCATTTGTTGGGTTTATCAATGAATTTATAGTAGTTTATCAAGATGACATAACTATTTTTCTAGTAAGAGAGGTGATCATTTAGAACACTTGGAAAAAATATTGATTATATGTAGAGAATTTGGAATTTCATCGAATACAAGGAAATGCCACTTTGGAGTATAAAAGGCCAAATTTCTTGGGAACATTGTGTCTCATGAAGGGGTTATGATTGACCCTAAAAGAGTGGAAGCAATTGATAAGGTGCCCAGATGTACCCAAAATTACATGTGCTACATTGTCGAAAATGGTTACAAAAGTCCCCAATGATGATTCAAGTCCTTTCAAGAAGGTGTTCAAGCTCCAAAGCCCATTCACAATGTATATTTTGTATCCTAGACATCTTTACTTAGCCTTCCCACACCTTTTTCCAGCTTTCTCGCTTCTTTCTGCACATGTTTTGGCCTTTAGTGCCAGACGCCACCACCCGCCCGGGCGGCAGCTTCAAATCGCCACCTAGGCAGGGCAATGGTCTTGACCGATTTTTCAAATTCTGTCATGCGTGTTTTTAACATGTGATGATTCACTTAACTTCACTTTTAGCATGCATCTGTGGGCCAAATTGTCTAAAAATAGTTTTTATTGCTTGGTTCTCCTTCCCTCTTCTATTTTTGCATGTTCTTTAGTTAGTTGGAACTGCCTCTTCTTGCCTTGTGCATGAAGGCACATCCCAACCCAAATTATTATATATTCCATGCTTGTATTCAAGCAAAAGGCCTGAGAATTTTTGTGTATCTTGCATTGTATTGCTGCCAAAATCTTGCTAGGAATTACATAGCCAAGCTCATATCTCTTGTGCTATCTCTCTTCTACTTGCATTGCATCCAGACTGCCTTCAAGCTGTCATTACTCAAGCACCATCCTCCTGCCATTGTTCTTGCATTCCCAATCCCTTGGACTCATATGAAAACTTAGAGAAAGAAAGGAACAAACTGAGGGGACAAATATAGATACAACCAGATTTTCCAAAGCTCTTGCTTATCCAGGTTGGAATTGTGTGTTTGTTTTCTTTATTTGTTAAATTGTCAATTTCAAATCACTAGTTTCAATTGCATATCAAATAGAGTAGAATTTTTTTTTCATTTCAATAGGTTAGGCAATTACAAGTAGATCAAATCATTAGAATTTTTTCTCTTTAACATTACCAGGGAAGTTGTGGGGAACAATAGCTCTTTCAAGGTCATGATTTGTTCTTCACCTCTGAGGTAGGGTTTAAAGGGTTTTGATTGGATTAGGTTATTTGTTTTAGATTAGATTCACATATTCACACAAGTAACCAGCTACATCTAGCTGATTACTTATCTTTAGTTTATTTATTAGATTAGAATGCATTTCTTAAAAATTAGAAAAGATCAAAAATATTTCCTTTGATAGATTAGTTTACTTTTTATTGTTTTGTTTTGATATATTGTGAAAACTCCAAAAACATATATTAGATTTCCTTTAATAGTTATTTTTCTTATTAAAATAATTTCATTTCATTTTGTATGACCATCAACGATCCACAACAAGAAAATATGTACAATTATGATCCCTTGGTCCCACAACCCAATGGGCCGTAATTGATAATTGACATTGATACAAGTTTACGTTTGATAGTCTTACGCACACCTACGTAAATTTTGCTAAGAAAATAGAACAACTAAATACGCTAAACATCACTGCTAATCAAGCCTACGATTATTGGACTACTCCTGGCAATAGGGTTTGATTACGCACATGACCATATAAGGACCACAACCTCCACAAGTCTTTGGTTATGATCCTCAGGTCCCACAACCCAATGAGCCTACCACCAGTTAGAAATTGACACTAGTTTGCATACATTAGTATTCAGATCTTCACCACTTCCACAAGACATTACCGTACAACTTTTCTTACTGAACATAGCAGCCGATCAAAGGCTGATATTTTGGACTAGACTAAAAAATTGCCCGTAGTCCCTATGGCTCCACTACATCTCTCGGTTTTCACTTCCATGACCTTGTATGGAAATCCATACAAGGTGCCCACAGTCACTTTCCGCGTGTTCAACAACCACCAAACATAACCTGGTAGAGCTTAATATCGATTGGAGTCTCCGAGCAACCATTATATCAGATCAAGCCATCACACCACTTCAGTTAGGAGAGCATTCTTTGCCTTAGACTTGCAGATCCCGATATTGCATGTTGAAGACATAAGATTGCCCAACTAGCTTGATCCCCATCACCACACTCACATTCACATTCATTCTACATCGGATGTCTCGGCACGACCTCGAGAGGTCGGGTGTGAAGGTCACATGTTGATTTTCTATCGTATAAATTGGTGAACCCGACGAAGATCTAGTCTCTAAATGTTTCCACTTTCTTCATCCATCCTTTATTTTACGGGTATTCTTATACCCCCCAAATATGTCGGGATATGATGAGTACGGTCGACCCATCTCGGGTTTTGACATGTATAACTACTAGACATGTATACCACAACAATCACCTTCACTCTCAACATGGGCAGATAACCACTCAATTGCTAAAAACCTCTTCTTCAAGGAACCAATGTTGGTTCCTCTGTACATATTGAGGAACTTGACCAAATCACGTAGACTTATCCTCATGAACAATCAAGTTCAAACAACATGAATTTCACTGGGGAAGCAAGTTCATCTCCTCGGGTATTGTTTCGATAGCCCATTAGCATGCAATCGGACCAACTCCGAATTTAGATGAGGAATACTTAGCACGATATGCTAGGAGTGAACAACACTTCCAAGAATATGAACTAAGTTTTGATAGGTTGCAAGGACAAGGTGATGTTCTACTCCAAAACAATAACACTACCCTCCACTAACTGAAAATACTGCTAATGAGCGGTGGCAACATAGTGAACAATTAATAACAAGATACCATACTCCTTAAAAACCTCCAAGGGTTCAACAAAAATCACCTAAGCAAATCACCGCCCCATCAATGGGAAATGACATCTCACCATTAATAGAAAATTCAAGGAGATAGATTTCCCAAAATGCTAAAAATTCATTTGCAGGACAAGCAAGAACTTCTCTCTATCCGCAAAATTACGGACAAATACCTATTGCACGAGTCCTCTAGTTTATGCAAGTGCTCCAAACCCTGGATATTTGCTTTACTTGGATGGGCACCTTGGGTATGCCCCCTCATGCCACATATGGATATCTCGCAGGCATTAACTGAAGTGCATTCTCAAATGCCATACCCACCGTAAATGCAACATTCCCTAGCTTTGTGCCTTCAATTCCATATCAAGGTAATCAACCCCCCTATGTACACATGTATTCAAAATCTCTGCAAGGAGATATGTACACTTACCTAGGTCTATATGGACAACCGTAGGGGATGCCATACTACCCAACAAATGTTTATGCTATCTCATTTCGAAACCAATGCAACCTCCACCTCCCAAAAAAGTATCTTGAATGGTGAAAACGTATGCAATGGGGTCCTATTTTGAATATCTTAATGAGCCTCTATAATTTTCCATTCGTATGGTCATGATCCCAATACCCTTTCCCAATCTTTTGAAATTCAAAGGGGAGGGCAATCCTAATGCCCACATCAAAGCTTACGCAATGGCCATTCGAGAGCTACTCCCATGGGATGCAGTTGTTGCAAAGATTTTCCCTAAGACATTAGAAGGTATTGCACTTAATTGGTACTATAGGTAATACACTCCTTGAAGAAAATTATATCAGAATTTATTAAGGATTTTGATATGAACAAAATTTTGAGAACAAGAATCAGGAATTCCTTCATATCAAGCAAGAGCACAATGAGTCTGCAGCCCACTTCATTCAAAGGTGGTGAAAAGTTCTCTACTCCTCTGCAAGCGCTCCAAATATGGATCGACAAAGCTTTGTGATTTTTTCCTCCACTCTCTCAATAGGGAGATAAAGGAAGAAGTTCAAAATTTCCTATTAAGGAGCTATGAAGAGGTGCTAGAGGGTGCTCTTTAAATTGACCAAGTAACCATTGATAGTGGTCGTAAGACTTATGGAGCTAATGGAAGGTTAGTCACCCCTAATCAAAATAACCCCAGTTACTCCAACAACACGAATAATAATCAAGGACCAAAAATCCTTAATAAGAATCATGGAGTCACGATGGATGGGGTGACGGACCAACCTAAGAAACCTAACATTGTTAATGCTCCCAATACAAGCACTTCAAACAACAACAATAACAATGAAAAAAATCAAAGAAACAATAACTTCTCGCCCTCAATCAACGTTATAGATTTTAACCACAACAACAATAACAACAACCTCAACAATCAAGGAAAATGCACTAAGGCCCTAACCAATACCTAGGTGGGTATTCAAACCAATTTCAAAACCAAGGGCATTGGCTACCTAATTTTGGGTATATCAATCAACAACAAAGCAATAATCATAGTTTCAGACTACAATAAGGTACAAACCAAAGGCCTCAAGATTATGATCCTGATTTATATTGTGGTTTCCATAGGGTTCACGGGCATGACACAAGAACATATTGCGATTGTAACAAGTTTTTACAAATGTTTTCTAGAGGATCAAAGATAGTTATTTGTTGACATGTTTTTGGAAAACCTGACAGTGCCCACTCAAAACACCTACATGGGACCGGTATCTCCACAGAACACACCACTCGGAATCTTTAATGATCCTCTCCCCATGCGTCCAAAGGATGGTAGAATAGATCCCAATGGTTTAAATAAAGGTATTGTAATAGGGACCCATGATCATGAAGCCTCAACTTTGTCAAACCCACAAGTGGCACCTCCTTTGGATGGTCGCCAACAAACGAAAATTATGGGGTTGGTAGAGTTAGACACTGAACCTCAAATTAACGCTGCCACTAGGACCAAAGACTATTTTTCACAGCCAATCCTAATCTACCCGACTATATCAGATGACATTTTTGATATGCTATGGAAGCCAACAGGGGCTTATGACTTGATTATTGACTTAATTAAGACTTTCTCTCAAATTTCCTTCTTGGATCTATTAAATAATTCCCTTGCTTATAGATCCACTCTTCTAGAAGCACTAGGTCTTTGTCATTTGAATAACATCACCCCTCCTCTACAAGTATAAATAAACCACATGGACTTTGATGTCTATCCTCCAGGGCATCCTAAGAGAGATGTTGGATTTGTATTTGACATCAACAAGATGCCCATGGACACTAAATAGCTCATATAGGTGATTTGACGTTATTTTTAAAAGTATGGATTTACAAAAACTATGTAAAGAGTGTGATGATTGATGACGGGCAGTGGTCAACATAGTCCCCTTCTCTTTCCTTTAAAAGCTAGGGTACGAAGAGACCAATTGTTCTTCAACACGAAACATGCTGAAAGGCTACGACATCCTCAAAGAAACGTCAATAAGAACTATAGTATTGTTAGTCACCCTTGGACCTAAGATGGTACTAAGCAAATTTTATACTATAGATTGAGAAACCAACTATAATATGATCCTTAGACATCCTTGGATTCATTGTATGAAGGTGATTCCCTCCACTTTGTTTTAGGAAGTCAGATTCCTATATTTAGGGAAGGTCTTTGTGGCATAAGGAGATCCAAAATCCTTTGACATACACTAGATAACTTGAAGAAGAGGCCAGAAATCCACTCTGAGTTTGAGCTTCCTACAAATCAGTTAAATAAACCTACAAACTCGATCAGAGGAAAACCAGGTTCCTACAATGGAATTAGAAGTCACAGTTTGATCGAAGGCATTCGGTAGTCAAAGATAAAATCATCATCATAGAGACATTATCATTGGGAACCAAAAAAATATTATAGAGCTATTGGATAAGGATTTACCCATTCTCCTTCCTTTCGATTCTATGTGCATGAGACACACCATGAGACTAGGTTCTCTTCTAGCATATGAGGTTTGTATGGTTGAGGTAACTGAGGTAAAGGAGAAAGATTCAAAAGATGATCCAACATCCATTTTTCCAAGTAGCTATTGGACCCTTTATTTTGATGGAGCCAAATGTTGTTTTGGCCCTGGGCAGGTTTTGGTTCTTACCTCTCATGAGGGAAGGATTCTACCTTTTTCCTTCAAATTAAACTTCGAGTGCAAAAATAATGGGGCTGAATACGAAGCCCTTCTACTTGGTCTCATCATAGCTGAAAGAATGGGTGCTCTTAATATTAGGGTGCTGGGTGATTCATAACTTGTTGCAAATCAGATATCCGAAGTATATGAGACTAGAGCTGAGCATTTATAACTCTACAAAATAACAATGTTGAATCTAACAAAGAGATTTGACTTCATATCAATCGAAGCAATTCCACAAGAGTAGAATCTCCTCACATACTCGATAGCAACTTCCACTTCTCACTTTAATCCAAGCAGTGAGTTGGAAGATACAAACTTCACGGTCTCTGGTTTGTGTAGAACCTTTGGTTCGTAAGACACTGGTAACTCCAATGTTGACATACATAGAGAATGAGAGTGAGTCTTTCATTACAGATCACGTTGACATTGACAAAGTAACTCTAGGATATCTAAACACTCTCACGAATTACATCTTACACATCACGAGGTTAATATTTCTCTAATTCCACACTCTTCCTCCTATTTTGGAAATCCCATGATAAAATCTTCCCCTGGGAAGGAACTCAAAATTTTTGAGGTAGGAGAAGAGGGGGATTTAGAATGCCTCCGGCCCCACCTAAGTTTGAGGAAGGAAACACCTCCTTAATCAAGGGAACAATTGATATAAATATTGGGACCGAGGAAGAACCAAAGATCTTGAAGCTAGGGTCCTCTTTAACTCCTGAGGAAGTTGAAATACATACCTGTATTCTCAAGGAGCATAAAAAAGCATTCACATTTAGCTACAAAGAAATGACAGAATTACATCACACATTGCAGTGCACAATCTTGTCACCAAGCTAGATGCTAAGCCAATTAAGAAAAATTCAAGGCCCATGAAGCCAAAGGTGGCCCTCATGGTGAAGGAATAAGTGATGAAAATCCTCTAGGTAGGGTTCATCAAGCCAATTGACTACTCACAATGGGTGTCTAACATAGTCCCCATTCTCAAGAAAAATGGAAAGATCCACATTTGCATAGACTTTCGGATATAAATAAGGCTTGTCCCAAATATGATTTCCCATTACCATCCATCAATGTTATCATTGATGTGATAGCTGGTTTTGAGTTTTTGTCTCTCATGGATGGATTCTTTGGGTATAATCAAATCAGAATCTCTGAAGAAGATCAGGCCAAAACTACGTTCATAACTCCTTGGGAACCTATTGTTATGCTTGCTATTATGCCATCCAAAGGCTTAAGAACGCTGGTGCTACGTACCAACGGGAAATGCCTTATATATTCCATGATCTTATACATAAGATTGTGGAATCCTATGTGGATGACCTTCTAGCTAAGGCTAGAAAATGTTGTGATCACCCAGAGGTGCTTCATATCATCCTTTCTCACTTAATTGAATATGATGTCACATTGAATCTAGAAAAATGTGTATTCAGTGTAATAGAGGAAAGCTTTTGGGGTACATCATATCTTCATGAGGAATTTATGTGGACCCAACCAAAATCCAAGTGTATTGGAAATGACTCCACCAACGGATGAGTCTAGCATCAAATATTTTCTTGGAAAACTTGGGGCAATCCGAAGGTTTATCCCTGACTTGACCTTTGTTATTCACCCAATCAATAATTTGTTGAAAAAGGATTACTGCATTGATTAGACAGATGAATGTGATGAGGCATTTGAGTCAGTTAAATGATTCTTATTTTCCCCTCCCACACTCATGCCGCCTAGGTCAGATCGCCCTTTGATCTTGTATTCATGAGCTACGAATGTTTTGCTATCTTACATGTTGGCTCAAGAAGATGATGATAAAAGAGAATGTACGGTCTATTTTATTAGTCAGACGTTTCTTGATTATGAGACATGTTACACATAGGCAAGGAAAGAATGTCTTGCCATAGTCTTTATGACAAAGCATTTGAGACATTATACGTTGAATCAAGAAACGAGGGTTATTGTTAAGTCGATCACTCATGCACATTTCTCACACAAGGATCCTCATCTAAGAAGGCCGGGTAATTCATAACTTTAATGGGAAAATTTGAGTCAATATTTGTTAATCGAAAATCCGTCAAAGAAAAAATCATTGCATGAACTAGTTGGTTGATAATCCATTAGATGGAGGTGATCTGGTAGATCTAAATTTCCCGATGGGTGTGTATACTTTGTTGAGACTAGGCCCCCCATTTCTGTGTGTCCATGGTATACTGGCATCATTAATTTATAGTGGACCACACATATCCAAAAGGGGCAACATCACAATAAAGAAGGTGGTTACACGTCATTGCCGCTAAGTATGTTATTTTGGAACAAGTGCTCTATCATAGAGCCTTCGATGGAATGTTGTTAAGATGTGTTGACACAGAAGAATCTAAAAATATTCTTTATGAATCACATAGTGGAGTATGTGGAGGCCACTTTGACGGCCATTCCACTACTTAGAAGATACATCAGATGGGCTATTTCTAATAGCCACTCTCTAGATCATGATGCAAAGAGAGTTCATGCGTAAATGCCAAGATTTCTCCCACAAGATCCACATATCGGTGCAAGCCTCCAACCAATTGCAACCCCATGGTCCTTCTCCACATGGGGCCTAGCTCGATAGGGAAGTTCTCTTCCTCATCAACAAATGGCCATAACTTCATAATCATGGCCACATGATGCTTTACTAAGTGGGTGGAAGCCAAACCCCTTACTACTATGCTTGGGTCTGTAATCGCTAAGTTCATCTTGAACCAAATCATTTTTTGGTAAGGGGTTCCACACGTCATTATCTCAAATAACGACACATCTTTTAAAAATGACTAGGCACATGAATTATGTGCAAAGTTAAAAATAAGCCATCACACACCTCTCTTTTATTATCCCCGTGCTAATGCAGACAGTGCCGAGGCTACGAACAAGACATTGAAGTCTATTCTCCTTAAGACCATCAAGGAGAACAAGTGAGATTGGCATTTAAAGATTTTTCTGCCTATGGGCCTATCAGACATAGGTATGAATGCCGATAGGAGCAACCCCCTTTTCTTTGGTATTTGGTGTAGAAGCGGTTTTACCGCTCGAAGTTGAGATACCTAGTCTCCGTATATCATTGCAAGGAATTCTGGGAGAAGAAGGTTATCGAGAAGCGCGAATCTCTCAGCTAGAAAGTCTTGATGAGGATAGACTCAATGATGAATAATGAGACATCATTTACGATGACCGGATGGCTCAATAATACAACAAGAAAGTCTACGAGTGTGAAATATATGAGGGATATTTGGTTCTAAGACTTGACAACCGAATAGACAAAAAGACCGGCGAAGGAAGGAAATTCAGACCTAGGTGGTTGGGTCCATATCAAGTAGTATACGACTACAAAAATGAAGCATTTCACCAAGAGTGTACACTAGAAGGTGAGGAGTTTAGTGAATCTATAAACTCTCTTCACCTAAAAAGGTACTACACATGATTTTTCATCATTTTCATTTGTACATTACGTATCTCGCATTACATTTTCATCTGCCACCATTCTTAGAAAATTTGTGATCAAGGGACTTATTCTTATAGGAATTCCTAAAAACTTCTAAAAGGTAAAGTAAAACATTCAAATCACATCTCTTCAAATTTTCATGGTCTCATCAACTGTTTCCAAATCATTTCATTAGTCCAAACAGATAAGACAAGTTTTGATCATAACCATACCATGACCTACACACTTGGTTCTACTTTTGGTCTCTTTCTAGATTAGGTTGCCTTTGCCTATCTCATTATAGAAGCTTCATGGTGTCGCATCTATCCCATAAATACCTCTATGGAAATAAGAACATACTAAAATTTTTCCTAAATGAGTAAGTCAAATGAAAATCCACAGAAAATTTTTATTTTACACATTTCTTTTCCCTACCAACCTTCAATGTTGAGCTTGTATCTCTTACTAGTGATGTAGGGTTGGGAAATGAGAGAAATGCCCTTACTCACCTATTCCTTTTCCACGGTGATGAGCCCATGCTTCCTAATGGTAGTATGGGGAAAGGTGTGGGGGTCTCTTTGATAAACTTGAAAGTTAGAAACAATCCATTCAAATATTGTGAAATCATAAGTAAAAACAAAGTGAGTTAGATGTCCAAAATTCCAAAAGATTTTAAAACCTCAAAACCAGATTTTGTCAACCAAGTGGCCATCTATGGATCTAAGTCTAGATAAACTGGAAAGCACATCACATTCTAAACTATGAAGTAACTTGATTAGGGTAAGGTTGTAGTGTCTCAATTTGGTTCTGTCAAATCATTGTCTTTCCCTCATCATTATCATTCAACAAATTTTTATAACTTGTGCCCTTTCTGGCTCTTGGTGTTGAGCCCTCACATCCTACTGGTTGTGTGGAGTCAAGAGTGGGGCAAGTACATTTACTTATCATATCATTATATCACCATGTTTTTCCAAGCCAACATGAAGTATCAAAGTTTGCTTAAATAAACTAGAGTTCAACATCACATTGTGTTTGCATGATCATATATCATCATTATAAAATAAAAAACAAGAAATAATTTTGTTATCATTTCATACCCACTGCATGCATTTTGAAAAGCATGGAAAACCAGAAATTCTAAACGTCTAGAGTACACATTAGAAATAAGCCAAAATAAAGTCAACTTAGATACAATGGATTACCAAACCAAAAATAAAAGTTTGTATATATCATGGTGAGTCAAATTTGTATACAATGCCATCACACTCTAAGGCGTGGTAAAAACACTCATGCATGAGTCAAGATATACATAAAAATCATATAATGCTTGAAAAATGGAAACAAAGGAATAAATGGCACAATGTCCTCGTCAATCCCCTGTGGGATCCCTCGGGTGGTGCACAAACACATCCAGGATCCTACTATGGATGTGAAGATGCCGAGAATGAACCGAATGGTGTGAATGCTCGTGGTGGCAACCGCTAGCCGTGGTATCACTGCGG
The DNA here is from genome assembly GCA_018340775.1 of Taxus wallichiana var. yunnanensis. Lineage (NCBI taxonomy): Eukaryota > Viridiplantae > Streptophyta > Pinopsida > Cupressales > Taxaceae > Taxus > Taxus wallichiana. The sequence goes on along the minus strand of CM031238.1, from coordinate 412,733,171 downwards.
GAGTAGTTCCACCTCATCAAACACTTAGTGGTCTCATATCTAGACACTTGGGTACAAAGGGAGGTCACCACCTCCACTATCCTCCGACAGAGAAAAATGTCGTGTGTGTCTTCCGGCTACTAGCGGTTGACCTAAGTCCTCAATCATCTTGGCTTGGGTCTTACCTAAGGGAATTAGTAGGGTGTCTACGCACACCCATCGATAAGATCTCACCACTCCTATGTAGTCACTGCAAGAAAGAAAAGAAGAAGAAATAGTTGAGTTAGAAAACCACAAAACAAAAATAAAAAGAAAGTACCAAACTAACAAATAACAAAGTCAAGAGAAGGGTATTAAGCATACTCGGATCTCCGAGCATCCAGTAGGGTCATGGCCACCGATATCGATGCCGGTGGTGGTGAGGGCCTCCCAAATCCAGAGACCAAAAGCTATCCAATCATAGACTCATCATCCCCTTCCCCACATTGAGGAAGTGTCTCCTATGAGACCAATGTCTATCTCTCCACGCCCATCTCCTCATACACTGCTCTCAACATATCTTGAGTATCATGCCACTCAGGGTCACTCTCCTCCTCTATATGGGCTGCCCTGTTAGCCTCATCACCAACCGCCTAATCCTCCATCTCCTCTCTAATCAATCCTTAGATCATCCCATGTGTGCTCCTCAACATCGGATTCTATGTCAATGGGATCTTCCTCCTCCATTATGAGCAGGAGTGACCACAATTTGAAGTAAAGGCACTTGATGGGTACCAACTACCCATCTAGTACATACCACATGCTTAAATACAATAGGTACACCTAGGGTAACCGCTATCCAATTGAGATCTCCTCTGGGCCCCTCAAGCCTTCCGAATGGTCCTCAGACTAGTGCCATGGGAGGAAACATGTCAACATATGGGAGGCCAAACTACTGATGAACCCCATCAAATGGATGAGTCTTGAATCTCCCTGCTCTGTCAACCAACTGACCTATGGTAGAGCAGGCCACCACTGCCACCTCTTATCCTGTCCCCATAGCCTTGCCATATCCTCGATAGAGTTTGGCAACCATGTTTGTTGAGGTCAAGGAATCCACCGGCTGATGTGGCATCCTAAGAACTGACATAGTTGTCCACCTCACTAGTCAAAAGGCCCTTGGATCTAATACCTGCACTCCCCTTCCATAGGGGGTGATGTGCTCATAAACCCAACTCATAACAAGAGTGGGGTGGTTCAGTGATTGCCCTTGTAATTTGACTACCCTATACAAGTCATGATAGGTAGTCCCTAGGATGTCTGCTCCCCAGGTGTATATACGGCCATGTGCCTTGATCTGTGCAATAATAGGAGCCCAACAATAAATAAGGGTGTCACCTCCCTTGTCCTTGATCAGTCGGGAGGACAAGATGCCCATAATGGCTCTACGATGATAGGAATAGGAGCAGTGGCAATGGACCAAACCCTGATTCCCTTCTTCGAACCAAATGAAACAATGATGTCTCCCATATAGGTGGCCCACTGAGTCATCTCAACCCTGGATCCTGCTATCTCTAGAGTTAGTCTCCTCCTAAGTATCGAGAGCCCAAGAATGCGGTATACATCCTCAAGGGTGATGGTCCACTCACCCTCGACACTGGTAACCTAAAAGTGTTTCGATCTACATCCCAAAAAAAATAAGTCACATAATATGTGACTGATAGGGGCAACATGGGGCACACATGCAATCCTCTAGATGCCTTCCCTCTAGAGAGTATCCCTCTGAGCCTAAGTCAGCTAATCCTAGATCTCGGGGAGCCAATCACACTCCCTCTCTCAAATCCATTGATGTACTCCTCCCATTCACCAAAACATGGAAAAAGAGCAAGTTAGTAACATATACAAAAATAAAAGCTCACCAAAAACATGACAAAAAAAAAAAATCCAAAAATTCAAGTTAATGTATGTTTTGGTCATTCTATTCAGAACCGCCGCCTTACTTAAAGTGACGGTCCCGAGCCAATTTTAAAATACGCCCTTAACCCTAAAAATGCCCAAAAACACAAAAATGACCATTTTTGACAAAATAAAAGATTTCCCTATGGGCGCCCCGAGACTCATTTAAGATAAGAAATTTTGAAAATAGTCCCCCTGTAAACTTTTCAAACATTTTACATTTTAGGTATAAAAAGAGAAAAGTGAAAAAAACCAACCTTAGACCATGTTGGTTGATCTCCCACTCGTGGAGGCATGATCACGATCTCGTAACGGTCGTTTCGATTGTACTCTCATCGAAAATGGTCACCATGGGCCCAAAGCTCCAAATTCACCAAATCAAATATGCACAAATGAATTAAAAAAATGAGTTGTTTAGATATATATATATATATATATATATATATATATATGATGTTTTAACCTTGTTTTGAGTGTATGTGTTTACAGGGCTAGAGATTTGGTGCAGTATATCTCTATATCCCCACACAAATGGTAAGTCCTTTTTTCATTTTGGTTTAGTGTTTATTTTCGATGTTTTATCTATCTGCAGTTGAGTCTTATTTTCTCTTCCAGGTAGTGAGAGTTCGGATGGTGATGTTTTGACACATGGGCGTGTTAGGTATAGCTTCTAACTCCCCATTTTAGGAACGCCATACTCAAACTCTATGTTTTATGCATTTTCATGGCTAAGACGCTTCTTCGAGGGGAAAATATTTATGCACCCAAAATTACATGTGCTACATTGTCATAAAACGGTTACAAAAGTCCCCAATGGTGATTCATGTTCTTTCAAGAAGGTGTTCAAGCTCCAAAGCCCATTCACAATGTATATTTGTAGCCTCGACATCTTTACTTAACCTTCTTGCACCTTTTTCTGGTTTTTTACTTCTTTCTACGCATGTTTTGGCCTTTAGTGCTAGGAATGCTACCCTACCTGGGCGGTGGTTCTAAAACCGCCACACAGGCAAGGCAGAGGTCCTAAGACCACCGCCTTGAGCAGGGTGGCGGTCCTGACCAATTTTTCCAGATTCCATCATGCGTGTTTTTAACATGCGACGATTCACTTAACTTCACTTTTAGCATGCATCCATGGGCCAAATTGTCTAAAAATAGTTTTGATTACTTGGTTCTCCTTCCCTCTTCTATTTTTGCATGTGTTTTAGTTAGTTGGAACTGCCTCTTCTTGCCTTGTGCATGAAGGCACATCCCAACCCCAATTCTTATATATTCCATGCTTGTATTCAAGAAAAAGGCCTGAAATTTTTGTGTATCTTGCATTGTATTACGCCACAATCTTGATAGGAATTACATAGCGAAGCTCAAATATCTTGTGCTATCTCTCTTCTACTTGCATTGCATCCAAAATTCTGTTAAGCTACCATTGCTCAAGCACCAACATGACTGACACTGTTCTTGCATTCCCAATCCCTTGTACTCATATGAACACTTAGAGAAAGAAAGGAACAAACTGAGGGGACAAATACATATACACCCATATTTTCCAAAGCTCTTGCTTATCCATGTTGGAATTGTGTTTGTTTTCTTTATTTGTTAAATTGTCAATTTCAAATCACTAGTTTCAATTACATATCAAATAGAGTAGTAAAATTGTTCATTTCAATAGGTTAGGCAATTGCAAGTAGATCAAATCATTAGAAATTTTTCTCTTTAACATTACTAGGGAAGTTGTGGGGAACAATAGCTCTTTCAGGGTCATGATTTGTTCTTCACCTCTGAGGTAGGGTTTGAAGGGTTTTGATTGGATTAGGTTATTTTTTTAGATTAGATTCACATATTCACACAAGTAACCAACTACATCCAGTTGATTACTTGTCTTTAGTTTATTTATTAGATTAAAATGCATTTATTAAAAATTAGAAAAGATCAAAAATATTTCCTTTGATAGATTAGTTTTCTTTTTATTGTTTTGTTCTGATATATTGTGAAAACTCCAAAAACATAGATTAGATTTCCTTTAATAGTTAGTTTTATTATAAAAATAATTTCATTTCATTCTATATGACCATCAACGGTCCACAACAAGAAAAGACGTACAATTGTGATCCTTGGTCCCACAACCCAATGGGCCGAATTGATAATTGACATTGATACAAGTTTATGTTTGATAGTCTTACACACACATGCAAATTTTGTTGAGAAAATAGAACAACTAAATATGATAAACATCACTACTAATCAAGCCTACGATTATTGGACTGCTCTTGGAAATAGGGTTTGATTACACACATGACCATACAAGGGCCACAACCTCCATGAGTCTTTGGTTGTGATCCTCAGGTCCCATAACCCAATGGGCCTGTTGACTAGTTAGACATTGACACTAGTTTGCGTACATTAGTATTCAGATCTTCACCACTTCCACTAGACATTATTACACAACTTTCCTTACTAAACATAACAACTGATCAGGCTAATACTTTCTGGACTAGACCAGAAAATCGCCCGTAGTCCCTGTGGCTCCACTACGTCTCTCATTTTCACTTCCATGACCTTGTCTGGAAATCCATACGAGGCGCTTGCAGGTCACTTTCCGCATGTTCAACAACCAATAAACAAAATCTCGATAAATCTCGATATTGATTGGAGTCTTTGAGAAGCTATTATATCAGACCGAGCCATCACACCACTTCAGGTTAGGAGAGCATTCTTCACCTTAGACTCATAGATCCCGATATTGCGTGTTGAAGACATAAGATTTCCCAACTAGATTGATCCCCGTCACCATACTCACATTCACATTCATTCTACACCAGTTGTCTCGACATGACCTTGAGAGGTCGGGTGCAAAGAAGGTCATGTGTTGATTTTCTATCGTACGATGCCCATACCTTAATCCAAGAAGGGTATACAACCCTTCTTTGGTCAGATAAAATTTGTGAAGAGGTCTATTTCCAATTTTGTTGAGATCACTTTGCCTATCACAAGAATGTTGGAAAAGTATCAGGTTATCAAGTGGGGTGATGAGGTAGTTTTATCTTTTAAAGGAGTAAAATATGCATTGAACACTACCCTTGTATTGGCTAGTCCTGATTATAAACAAGAATTGCAAATATTTTCCTTTACATTGGAATTCATTTTTGTTTATGTCTTATTGCAAAAGATGATGAGGGTCATAAAATACCTATTGATTTCTTCAAAAATATTTCAGGGGATCTAAATTGAAGTATTCAATTATGGAGAAACAAGATTTTTCCTTGGTAAAAGCTACCAAAATTTTTCAGGCCCTACATTTTAAGTTCCAAGGTCATTGCCTATGTACCACATACCATGGTTAAGGATATCCCTACACAAATAGATATGTCATGGAAATGTTGTAGGTGGGTCACTAATCTTTAGGAGTATGATATGTATATCTAAACCACTAAATTAGTAAGAGGCCTTGGCTTGGCAAGGTTGATGGCTAAAGAAAATCTACAAATCATTCAAATGATACTCGGACATTTTTATTATTTACAAAATTTAAATTGTCCTATATGCTTGGATAAAAAATCAAAGGACATTAAAATTAGTGTCCCAAAAATATATCCTAACAGATCTTGGATTGGCTTGGAAAAGTCTTGAAGGGGTCTTATTAAGATGTATAATGAAGATGAAGCTCCTAAGATAATTAGGGAGTTTCATAGGGGATTATGTGGTGGTCACTATGTTGCAAAGGTAACTAATTGCTCACAAATTTTTGAGAGCTAGGTACTGGTGGCCATCTCTTTTCAAGGATGTTGCTCAATTGGTAAGAAAATGTTAAAAATGCTAATGTTTCTCTTCTCTCGGTAGATTGAAAGCTTCTGGACCTCTCCTCTTGCAACCTATTTTAGTAGAGGCTCTTTTCGAACAATGGGGTTAGGTTTTATTAGTGAAATATCATATCCCTCTAGTGCATGCAAAAATGGATATTAGTGGAAACTGACTATTTTACTAAGTGGGTTGAAGCAATCCCCACCAAGAAGGCCACACATTAGGTGGTTATGGATTTTATTTTGAACAACATCATTTTAAAATTTGGTTGTCTTATTAAATTGGTTGCAAATAATGCTACGAAATTCGAATAAAAACCTATGATAACCATGTGTGATGACTATGGAATAACCCTCACATACGCTTCAAATTACAATCCTCGGGAAATGGGCAAGTTGAATCAAATAACAAAAAATTTCTCAAAATACTTAGAAGAAAATTGGAGGTAAAAAAAAAAGTGGGGTGAACAACTCAAATTTACCTTATGGGATGATAGGGTTACAATAAAGAGATCCACTAGAAAAATCCCATTTGAGTTAGTGTATGGTTTTAAGCTCTCTTGCCTCTTCATTTGTAGTTCTCTTCTTATCAATTTATGCAACAATTGGGATATGGAGAGGGTGTTGATCCTTATGTTTCTAGGATCAACTAGATCATTGAGCTAGATGAGGTCAAGAAGAGAATCTCAATAGAGAGACATCAAATTCAGAGAAAAACTTAGAAAAATATTTGATAAAAGGTCACTCTAAGAAAATTTCATGTTGGTGATTTGGTTCTAATATGGGATCACAATCATGAAGATAAAGAAAAGAATGGAACGTTTGATGCACTATGGATGGGTCCTTCCTCCATAGATATCAAAATTGGAGAATTTTTTTTTATTAAGAGATCTGGAAGGAAAATTTCTTAAGCTACCTATTAATGACAAAATCTTAAGCACTTTTTGGATTGAAGTGTATTTCCTTGTGTATTATTGTATAATGTACAATTTGTTTTGTTTGTTTTCTATTTCCTTCTGTCCTCTATAACCAATTTTTTTTTCAGTTTTGAACTCATGTGATCTTTACATTGAAAAAATCATATGCATTTCTATATAACTTTGTGCCCAATGGATAGGCATCTGGTATACTTCCATGAAATTCTATGGTTCTTGTGACATCCACTATGGGTGTCCATCCCCAAGTAAGAGCCATATTATTAGTGCTTGATTTGATCCTTTGTATAAATCATGCATTTCCCATATGCTCTTGGTCTCTTGTCATGTTTTCTATGTTGTCTCCTTAGCTATGCAGCTTCTTGTAGTACGTGTCCCAAGTCCCAAGCTTTGTACTTGAGAAAACCATGCCATTTCTTGGTCAATCATTCGTATTGAGATAAAACTTTAATGTTTCTTGTAGATTTCATAATTTACAGGTTTCATGGGGGCAAGGGTGAAGTCTTCACAACCTTGATAGTATAATTGATCCTTGCAATGAAGCATCTTGCCTCTAGAATCATGATTTATGTAATTTTGTAGGTGTACATTCTGCGTGTTTTTCAACTGTAATGTCACCTTCGATGCGGCTGAAAATATAATATTCCAAGCATCTAGGTGTGAGTGAGCCTTAGAGGCAGTTATGTAATTTTTGTGAAGATGCAAACTACCATAAAACCTATGTGGCTCGAAAAGGGAATATTTGAGGAATCTTGCAAGTATCAAGTGGATAGTTTTCACTTTACAATTTGTAATTTCATAGTTTTTTTAAAGTTGTAAGTTTCTTTCCAATCTTTGAAGCACGAGGATAGAGGACACATAGTGTGATCTAGAAACATTTGACCAAGAAAGTAACCTTACATCTTAGTAGTTCACAACTTTTTAGTTAATTCTAAATTGTAAGCTTTTGCCCCATCTCCCGAGCTTGAAAAAGGACAAACAACATTTTATAAGAGCACCTTGAGGCTGTACCTTCCTTACAACTTTTCACCTTGTATGTTCATAGTTTTTGTAAAGCTTCCATTTACTCCCCAACCTTTGATACCCCGCCAATCGGTCCACATGTATTGTCCAAATTTAAATTTGAGCTGAGGATCAATGGTTAAAAATATGAAAAAAAAAGGAGAAGGTTCTCCATTAATGAATATGTGTGAGGGACTATATGTTTGAAGAATTTGGATAATTCCAAACTCAAAATTATCAAGATTTTCCAAATCCCTAAAGTAAGAACAAAATCCCGAAATCATGCGAACAAGTTATGTTAGAGTGTGGTTAAAGTGGAATTGGTGTTTTGACATTTTCCTTTATAGATTTGGAAACTACAAATTGCAGGTGTTTTTGCAGTAAGTATTTTTAAGTGGTATATTTTCATTCTATCTATGTGGGGTTTGTCTTTGGGTTGTGATATAAGTTATCTCAATATTCTAGTTCTTCCTTCTTCTCAATAAATTGTCATTTCACTACATTGGCTACCATGAAGATTAAATTATCTAGAACCCTTGTCTCATCCCATATTACATCTGACCTAGATCAAGTGGCCGACCCCAAGTTGGGAAATGTTGATCCTAATTAGTTCCTTCAGAGGATGCATGCAGATGATAGGAGAAAACTCATGGCTATAATTGATGAAAGTGATATTACCCTAATTGTTACTTTCCCCCCCTTCACTTCACTACCCATAACTGGTTTGGGTTTGTGTAAATGATTACAATCCAGAAACTAGGGAGTGATTGATGGGAGTGGTGATAAAGTTTTGTCCTTAACCTAGATAATTTTGATGAAATGTTATGACCTCCTACATGGGAGGAATGTTTGGATGTAACTATTGAATCACCAGTCAATTTTGGACTTGTCACCATGCTACATTATCAAAAATAATGAAAAATAAATGGCTTCTTAAACTAAGGGTTTCTACTACAAGGATCCTAAAAAGGTTAAACACGGATGAATTCATTGAAGAAGTTAGGAACATCATCACTTTGCTAAGTAGAATCTTATGTAATGATTATGCTTATTACTTCCATGAATGGATGTTCAGGTATATCCAATTATCCTCCACTTCAAGGCACATATTCATTGGGGAGAATTGATCAAAATTATATCCATGAGCCAACTTATCAAAATGTAAGTACAAATTCATGAGGGGTCTAGATAGAAACCTAAATTTTACATGACCTCATATCTAGGTTTACAATGTGGAATGCCACAATTCATTTCTGGTAAAGGAATTCTTTGAGTATAGGGTGTATGATGTGTACCCTTAACTCAACTTAGAAATTCTGAAAGTATGATTCCAAAAGGCCCTGATGCATTATTTTCTCCTACCATTTTCCTATTTAAACCTAAATGGGAGAAATATAGGATGTCACCCAAGGAAAGGGAAGTAATCAATGAATTTGGATGTTATTTCATTCAATTCAAGTCTTTCACATACATCAGGGTGAGTGGCTTCCAAGGCACTCCTTATATGTTGCCTAGATACTTAGATGATAAATGGGCATTGCTTGAGTTATCAAGACAACTTGTTGAAGTTCACAAGCTTATAGTAGGAAAGCATAAAACTAATGTTAAGTTCCCAATCACTATTGGGAGATATACATGCCCTACAATGGTAAAGGAAATACTCTTAGATGCAAAAATGAATATAGTTATCATGTATAAGTTCCAAGTGAGGTTAAACTATGACATCAAGTGGATAATGAAAGAAGTCCTTGGTAAGTCTTATGAACATGAGCCTCACTATGAAAATGAGCCTCAATATGAGGAGGAGGTGAGACTTAGGGATTTTTCCCAAATGAATCTCTCTCAATTATTGATTATAAAATTATAATTATCCTTGAGGGTTTGGAAGATGATAAGAGGTTGGTGAGAAAATAATTTCATTGAACAAAACATAATAGATCAACCAAGTGACACCCATTTATTGAACAAACAATATCAAACCCATCTACATGAGAGGATAGATAATGTCATAAAAAGAACTCTCTCTTGGATCCTCTCCAAAGGTTTTGAATTATCTCTTTAAAATACTACAGTATTGAGAGAGTACATGACTTCTAGGGAAATTAAGGAGGTTCTTCCACCTTATCAAAGGGAGAAAATAGTTTGGACCCAGTAAATGGCAAAAAACACCTCAAATTTATATCAAGGGACCAACATCTAGAGATGTGGAAGAATTAAGTGCAGCAATAAGAAAGACATGCACTTTTGTGTTACAATTGACACCAAAATAAAATTAGATGTTTTTGAAAAATAAAAATGCACCTCTCACTCAGGCCACTCCACTTCAAGCTATGCCACCTCACACCTCAAATCCTAAAGTTTCTATTTCTCATGAGGAAGTCTAGTCAGTGCAACCTCTTTTGTTCCCAAAGAATTATCAAGTAAGAAGAGGATAATGGGAGAAATATCTCTAGAGAAATAAATAATGGATCCAAAATTGAGTGATGTACTTGAGGATGAGCTAAAACTCAAGCACTTTGTAAGAGGAAAGAGAGAAAAGGTGGTGACACCTTCAACATTAGCATTTGTAAGTGCAACCATGCTTGGAGTTACCATAAGCCCTGAGATGCCTTTAAAAGTAACATTGGATCCCAAGGTGGTTAATACCACTCCAAACTTTTCAACATTAGAGGTCCCTACCACAACTACCATTAAATAAAATCAAGTTGAAACAATTGAAGTTATGGAATGTGAAGTGTAGGAAATTTTTGAGGAACAAGTTTTTACTAATATGTTTTAAGGTTTAGGTCAAGATGTTGGGGCTGATCTTCTCCTAAAAATGTATATGTAGCATCCACTCAAGTTGTATAAAAAAAAATAGGGGGTAGTGCCTAACATTATCTCAACATCCTATCATAGAGGTGGTTACAATAGTAGATGAGAAGCAACCTAGAGAGAGAGAGGAAATCCAACCACTAATTTTGAAGAAATTGCATCAATGAATCCTCTCAATTAGCTTTGGATGTAGTTGAAAGAGTAATTGTAACTCATGAAGTTATAGAAAGAATGGAATAAATGAAGGCTCAAGAAAAATTGATAAAACACCAATAATAGCCACTCAAGGAGTTAGCTCCATCCAAAGGAGCCATGGGTTGATGTTGAAGTGACAAAACCAACTGATGTAACTATCTCACACCCAACCCTTGTGTAAGAAAAAGATAATGTGGAAACCCCACAAGAGTAGGTTATTGATTATATTATCATCATCTATAATTCACAAGAAATTATGGTTATTCCAAGTACTTCACAGTAGCAACAACAAACACAAGGAGATGGTAATACCCCAAGTGAGGATATGGTTGGGAGAAACACTCCCAAGGAAGAAGAATGTGAAGGTGAAGTTGGAGGAAGTGGAAAGTCTCATCTTTGTGAGACCACCTAGGGTACCCAAAAATCTAGACTTATGTCAAGAACTATGGTGGGGCCACAAGGAGATATATTTGTGGAGATTGTTACTCCACAAGGTGACATTTTGATGGATGATGCTACTCCTTTTGATTATAAAATTACACAAGTCCCATTGGGGAAACCGACCACTGAGGGTCTGAAACATGAGGTCACAGTTGCAATGGGAGGCCTCTTCTAGAAAATAGATAAAGATAAGGAGACAAAGAAATAATTAAAAGAAAAAGTTGACATCTTGTCAACTTATGTGTAAAATTGATTACAACCTCATACTTGAGAAAAAGAAATTGTTTCTTCCATTACCCATGATGCATTGTTGATTGTTGATAATTTAAGATGCAAGGGAGAGGCTACGAAGAAGTGGGAAGAGGAAATGATCAGAAAGGGAAACAAGGTCCTAAAAATGTAATTGATTGCTATAAAAAAGTGTCGAGAAAATTTGAAGTTGCTTAAGGCACAGATTGAAAAGTTTCATAATGATATGGAGTATTGGGATGGAATGCTACCAAATCTTGAAGCCATCATTGCCATGAATGATGAGTTGGTGGAGAAGGAAGGCATTGTGCCCTCTAATTGTAGAGGAAGGCAATATGAGTATGAGAGAGCCATCAAATTAAGGATGGACACTTTGGGAGGTTACATAAGCAAAATCCAAGACATAAGGGATAAAGTAGGGAAGTATATTGATGATATTGATTCTAAGATTGAGAAAATGCTTCCCATCTAGGATACTCACACCCCAGAGAGCTACATATGTGAATAAGCTGATTGAAATCCTTTAACAACATATTGGGGGTGAGTTAGGGTCTTCAAAATATTTTGATTATTCATCTATTCAAAGATTTATTCATTTAGAAGGACATATAAATAAATTAGCCAAAAAAATTAAAAAAAAATTTATTTCAGTTGAGTTTGACAACATTTTGTTTGAGAAAGAAATAATATTTATTTATCATACTGGGCATGATGAAGGTCTCATTTTAGGAATGTTTAAAATATTGGATACATACAAGGATAAGTTAGAGGAACAAACAAAGAGTGAACAAAATCAACCTCTTGAACCTCTTCTTAATTTCCATCTTCTTTCTTATTTACCCCATTCTTTATTCTTTCACAATTCATTATTCTTTAAAAAAAGGAAGAAATCATATCAAATGATTACACGTGCAACAAAAACTTTTTAGGAGTGCACATGAGGAATGATTGTATAACAAAACCAATTTTTCTTATGAGCACACACTTAATGATGATGAGGGCGAAAAGAAAAAATAGTTTGTTGACAAGAAATAATATTCTCCTTCCTCCTGGATTCAATCATTATTCAAACCGCTCCAACTTGGCATAAAAATATTGAATATTTTCAGTTAGAACTACTTTTCCATCCATTTTGGTGCATCATGGACCTTAGTCCCACATTTTCTAGGTTTTGGTTGTTTCTAGGAGGGCATCATGGGTATATTTCCTCGGGAAAATTTTGTATAAGAATGAAGGTCTATCTTCATTATAAGGGTTCTAATTTTTGGTTTAGGCTAAGTTATTACATAAAATAGTCATTAACAAATATTGAGAGCATATTATGTATACCTCCCTTATCAAATTGAAATATACAGAGTTGTATTCCATGTTTAGCTAAATATTTTTGATATGTATGAGGATATAGTTAAGGAATGTATGTTTTTATGTGATCTTATGTTTATTGAATCAATTAAATGTAAAGGAATTCTTCTCGGTGTTTACAATAGACTAGTTATTGAATGAATGTAGTATTGTAGTGTTACTTTGTAGTATTTTCTCAGTTTTAAAATCCTTCTTGCAATATTATTTGGGGATAATTTCTTCTAACTCATGAGTGTATCTTGTGTGTTGTTTGATTGAATAAATAGATGTTTTATTGAAATCTCACACACAAGTGTTTGTGGTTGATATTCCAAATATCATGTGGTAGTATTTGCAGGAACTTGGTATCAATGAATACAAATGCCCCATTGACATTTATATCATCTTAATATCTGTTTTTAGCACTTCAGTGTCACAAGCTAAATTGGTGAGCATTGTTATTTCTCCCCATTTAGATCCACCTTTCCTCCTTTTCTAAATAAGTATTGTACCATCCTACCCCTACAAATCACATTAAATCAACTTATTTTACATGTGTTTTCCTATAAATTACACCTATCCTGCATATTGTAAGTGTGTTTGCTATGATTTGTGAAGTTTAGTATCACCAAGCACCATTCCATACAAAGTTGTTAAAATTATCCTTTGAAATATGTTTGGGATCACATATTATCTATCTTCAAAGTGGCTTGTATATGGTGTATAAAGTGTCTGCAATGCTTGTGTGATCATTTTTTGAATGAGCATTGCATTTAGTGGTTGCATTTGATCTCAGATTGAGGTTTTAACAAGTCTGAGGGTTTGAAGTATAATATCTCCCTCACTCTTTCAAGCCACCATTTAAGTTACCTCACCATGGATTAGGAAGAGCCATAGAGTAGCAAGATAACATCCACATCCTTAGTCACACGCCTCCTTGTCATTCCCACAAGGCATGGTCAAGTTAGATAGATAAACCCATCCCTGGATACAAAATGAGATATCAAGAGATTTATCTTTTCTCCTTACCTATTTCCACATAGTTTCCATATCTAGGGTGTTAGATTGGGAACCATCACAACCCTTAAATACCATGTCTCACCCAAGGAATCATATTTTTCTAAAATTTAATGCTAGTAAGCCACCGACTTTAAATGTGTGGAATGACCTCCCAGGTGCTGCTCTCAAAAGTCTTCCCTATTTCACAGGTGATAAGCATGTTAATCATTCTAATCATCTTAGGGACATCACCCAATTGTGCTTAGTTCACCACATAACCTAAATATATGTTTCAATGAGACTCTTGACAACTTCCTTGAAAGGTAAATCCTGGACATGGTTTGAGAGCGTTCCTCCTAATTATATTCACAAATGGAATGAATTTGTAGAAAAATTAGGGAGATAATTTTTAGACAAGAGTGACTGATTGTCACTCATGGAGTAGCTGAAAATAATAAAGACGGAATCTATTGAAGATTTATATGATTTTAACTACAAATATCATAAGTATTGGGATATACTCCCACTTTTGAGAAGGGCTTATTCACATTCAAATATCTTGTATTATATCAGGGATCTTAATTATGATATTGTTGTTATGATCCGATCTATTGGGGGCATATACATTTTTATGTATTTTATATTACAAGATTAGCTAAGAATAGCTTGATTCAAGTTGGTAAGCTAGTTCCAAGGTCCCTCATTCCATTATTCCTAGAGTTAATCCCCATTCCTATAATTTATCCCCAACTTTTTGTTGTACAACCATTGGCAACCATCCTCGGTACCTCAACTAATTATTTGGATGAGTTTAAGGCCACATCGAATGCGTAAAATTAAGTGATTACCATGAAGAGACAAAAATATTAACATGCTTTGAAAGGCCCCGTAGCCATATAACTTAGCCTACCAACCCATTAGAGCACAACCACAATACTAGATCATCCGTGTAAGGCCTATAAGTAAGACATACCCAACTCATATTATTCCTAATAGAGTAATTGTACCTATGCAAAAAAACATGGTTGAGATATGAGATGGTTTTATCCTTGCTCCCAACCCCATGATTCTAACATTTACCCCCATGGAGTAGTGACATAAGCCTTAGTAGTTCAAAATTATTTTGTACAACCCAATCAAATGAATGATCCATCACAACCATCTACTTTAGAAGTTAGTGACAGTTTGAACTACTAAAAATAAGAAGATTTTTGTGCCACAAATCAAGTTGAGGGAACTCAATAGCCAAAATTAAGATTTGATCATAATACATGATCAAAGAAAATACTCTTGGAGATAGGTGTTCAAGCATTTAAAGATTAGGTGACAATTGTTTCAAATAGAGAAAACTCAAAATTAGTAGAGTTTTCACCTCACCTTTCTGAGAAAACATGGTGCCTATAGTTCCAAATCAACCTACCATTGAGTAACCTTAAAAATTTATGGATACTCACAATTCACAAATACCTCTATCAAAATCCCTTGATATTGTTGAGTAAATGATTAAAAACAATTCACGCCTCCCTACGGGATGCTTTGACAATTCCATGAAAAATGGATCTGCTACAAGAAGGATCAAGGAAATTTAGGATTCTTCTCAAAACTTAAAAGGAGGTAAGTCTAACCCTAGTAATTTTGGTAATGAAATTTTTTTCTCCTAAACCCCTCCATTTTACATATCATTGATTGTTGGGAAATATCTAGTCCATAATTGTATGATTGATTTTGGGGCTAGTAACACAATCATGCCCAAGAAAGTTAGGATACACTTAGCTTGAATTATAATCATGTAAAAAAGGTGTTGTCTAACTAGTTGGTATAGTTTTGAAAACTATGGGTGTCATAAAAAACCTTAATCTAACCCTACATGCTTGCTCCAAAGATCACTATTCCTCAATATATCTCAGTTATAAACCTTCCATTATCTTTGCTTTATGCATGTTCATAGATTTTACAACTAAAGTAGGGAGATATTTATCATATGATTGGTCTCACATGTTCCTTAAGACTAGGTATGACACTAGAATCACAATAAAGGCTGAGCCAATTTCCCAATTCCATGTGGAAACATATGATCCAAATCCCACTAAGATGAATTGTGCCATAACCTCTAAAATTGAGGGAGAAGAAGTTGACCATGAACCTTTTGAAGTGAGAGCTAAAGTGCTTAATGAACAAATGGATGAATGTGCTAAAGAAATGTGGGTTTCCAATCCTTATGACACATTTGAGGAGACTAATCTTGGCACATATTGTTTATGTGATGAGGATATTTTATTCCTAACATAAAAATAAGATAATGACTTAGATAGACTATGAAAGATGGTTTTTATGGATTAAAGTGAACATTTGGAGCTAGTGCAGGTGTTGTTTTGTTTTCCCCAAAGGATTAAAAGTTAATATTTTCCCATAGGATGTAGTTTAATTTTACAAACAATGTTGCTGAATATGAAGATCTAATTCAAGGGCTAATAATTGCTACAAGTAAAGGGCTCAAGAAGCTGATGATATTTGGGGATGCTGAGTTAGTCATTCAACAAGTTGGATCACAATGCCTAGCTAAGAAACCTATCCTCAAAGCCTATAAACATAGAGTTTTTGATCTCTTAGAATATTTTTATGCCATCAACTTTCAATATATCCCAAGAGAATAAAATGCAAATATTGATAGGATGGATTTTATTGGAGCTCAATTTGATCCTCCCAAATATTTCATCAACATGGTAGACTAACATTTTAAGTTGGTAGTCAGACCAAAAATGCCTAATAATGATTGCCATTAGCAAATATTTGATAGCGATGAGAATATTTCCCTCTTCATTCAACAAGAGTTGATTTTTCTTGGGATTTTCAGCCAAGGTTATAAGAAATTTATGGTGACAAAATCATTCAATTGAAGAATAAAAAGTTACCCAAAGGATTAATCAATTTGGAAAGCATGTTCACTATAGATGATCAATACAAAGGGGAAAATATGAATTTAAAGATAAAGAAAACTAACTATCATGATGTGGTTGTTTCCACTAAAAAGAAACCGAAGCTTCACAAGGTATGTACATCTCGAGAAATATTATCATCTCATACAATTATGCTAAAGATATGATGAAATTTTTATATGGTCTTATGATGACCATTTTTGTTAGGTTGCCTAAGGAGAGAGCCTAGTCCATTGTGGCATCACCAACCCACAACAACAAACATGGAACCATCTAAGGATGGAAGTTTTAAGCTCTCGGTTACCCACAAATTAAACTACGTTATTGTGGTGCTCTATCACAAGGGTATCCAAACCATCGGTAGTAGGCTACCTTAACACAAAGCTAAGATTCAAATCTTGGACCTACCAATTATTAGGAGACCTGAACCGTTGGAAGGTCTTATGATGACCTTAAGGATGTGATGCAAATATACTTAAAAAAGCATTAAATTATCCCCAAAACCAAATTAGTGAGAAAAATCAAAGGCCAATTAATCCTAAGATTGAACATTTAATGAGAAAGGAGCTGACCAAATTGATTGAAGCTAAAATTATCTTCCCCATCAAACACTCTTCTTGGGTTGTAAACATTTGTCCTCGTTAGGTAAAAGAATGGATATTTAAGATTGCGTTTAGACTTTAGAGACCTCAATAAATCCTCTCTTAAGGATCATTAACATTTAGCTTCCATGGACCAAATTTTATAATCGTAGTAAGGACTAAGAGGTTTTCACTTCTGGTTGGGTTCTTAGGTTGTAATTAGATTTGTGTCAAAGAGTCTAACTAATATAACAAAAATTTCACCACCAAGTGGGGTATGTTTTCCCATCAAAATATGCATTTTGGAATGTTCAACGTTGGTGATACCTTTCAAAGGGTAATGTATTTAGAGTTTAAGGGATTGATCATTGATATTGTTATGATCTATTTGGATGATATTACTCTTTTTTCTAAAATATAAGGAGATCATCTAGTGCATGGTGGTGCAAATTAACTTACAACAATTAATATGGCGTTCATTAATTTACATTTATTTAGTTATTAGACCTAGGGATCTAAACTTTCAATATTGCCAAGGTTGTATGCATAGTTACAAATATTTGAGGAGTATAAATGTAAATTACTCACAATACAATTAGGAAATAACAATAATAGAAATGAACTAAACTACTATTGGAAGTAAATACTGTGGCTATGAAAAAGCATGTAAGGATATAGTACAAATAAGGGAATAAACTGCAGCAATTCTAACCATGCAACAAATTAAAACAAAAAACAAAAGGAGAGGGTTAATAAACCACAAGAGGGCCTTGCCTTGGGTGCTAATACATCCTAAGGCCCGTGTCTACAAAAAATTAATAAAACTCAGATTCTTATCTCATCATCATGAAGATTACAAATGGAATAATGCAACAAAATCTCTATCTATGGATCGGTCTATCTCACTCTATCACTCTATCATTTTACAATGTTAATCCTTCCTTTTTATATCCTTCATTACAACAGAGGTGTGAAGAGATAGATTCATACTAGGAGTTATAGTTATCTTCAGTAAAATATTCTAACCAAGCAATCCATAAATTTGCATGCAACATAACTTTTTAGGAGATGTTCTAATACAATCACATAACTTAACTAACTAATCGATTAAACAACTAGTTATTAAATTATAAATTGAGTCAAATATTTTGTTTGATTCAGACACATAATTAGGTGATGGCGTTGAATCTTCTTCTTATTTGCATAACCACTTCTCTATGAACACGTGTAAGCTCGGAAAAGTTTCCATGTTGGTAAAAATATCATGACTTTATATATGTGCATGTGGCCTCCTGTAGCTGCAGGTGCTTGGTAGTGGATGAGTCCCTTTGGCTCCATGTCAGTTACTGCGAACTAGTCCCTTTGGCTCCATGTTAGTTGCTATGGATGACCTCTACGCTGTGAATGGGTTTCTTTGGCTGCATGTTAGTGGATACACATAAAAACTCCTTGAAAATCAAGGGGATATTTATTCAAAGCACTATTTAACATCACATTGCATCCATATTAATAAATGCATACCCATAATCCAAAAAATAAAGTAAACTTAGTAATAATTATATTAACTAATATATGTGCCATAATTTTAAGTCATAATGGAAATGTTTAGCAATATCGTCAGGAAATACAAGTTCAAGGGTACAATTGGCTAAAAAATATAGTAGATGAAGTTCTTGAATAGGAAATAAAATGAATCATCACACCCCTAAACTTCTTGAATGTCCTCATTAAAGATTATTCAGGTTCCTTAGCTAGCTTAGGATCTTCCTGAATGATGTTGCATAGGTGCATGAAGTCAGTGGGTGTAAATTTTCCTTCTAGCTCACTGAATAAGTAACTTGTATTCCTTATATATCTTTCCATTATCCTATCTTGTATGTCCTCATTCAGTTCCCTATTTCCAGACCAATGTGTATATGATAGTGGAAAATCATTGGATAATAACCAATAGGAAACCAAGTTTTTCCACATCCCTTAGAGACTTCGATATATGCATTTATCCTCCTAAAAGTGGGGATGATGTTAAGATAACAATGCATTTCCTTCCTCTACATCTCTGGTGACATTTTTTGCCATCTTTCCTTATAGGCTTGTACTATTTCCATGCCACTAAATTTAATTTGGTTTCTGGATTCATCACGAGCTTCTGTCTCATTAGGTAAAACCTCTATTTAATTTCCTGAACTTTCATATGCTTTCCATATTATTCAATCATGGATTTGGTATTTCCTACCTTTTCCCTTATCATCAATGATTGCACTTTACATAAGTGTCTACAATTAACCATTTTCTTCTCTCTATATAACTCATTGTTAAAATAGGAACACAATGCCCTAATTGGAACATCTCCAATGTAGAGTACTGGGATCCAATCCTTGTCATATTCCAAGGCATAATTGTATTGATATAATTCACATAAAAATAATTGAATTTCATGAGGCATTTTCATATATATCCTAAAGAAAGGCCTAGCTCCACTAATATCAAATGGGATATCATTGTTGATACAAGTATACTTCTACTGCAAAATTTTTTATTTTAAGAAGATAACATAAATGTTAGACAATGGTCTACATTAAAATATTTCATTTGTCACTTGAACTATATCTTCCTGCTTTTTCTTGAGTCTTTCAATTTATTTGTCCCTTACTTTGAGCTTTTTATCCTTATCTCAATATCCTTTTGATGTTGGAAGAGTAATTATTCCTTCTCCCTTTCCCATCTACCCTACAACCTAGCAACATAGTCTTCAAATTGCTGCACCTAGTAATCTAAAAAAGTTGTTTGAGTACATATGCTTCTGCAAACTGGTTTGGGGGTTACTTGAAAACTTCTATGAAAATAACCTTGTGGTGCAGTTATCCGTGGCAATATTAGGAAACATGATCTCAAACTTAATGAACTATATATTGAATAACTGTAGGATTATCCACTCGTATGGTCTCAATATTCTCATATTGGGGTTCTATCTCAAGTTCATCAACAATATTTCCTATTGTTTCCTCAACATGTGGTGGCAAATCATCCACAATATCTCTCACAATAATGTGTGGTTCAAGCACCGCATGATCTAGTGATTTCTCTCTGTGCTCTTCATTAATTGTAGTAAGATGTAGTGTACTTTTAAATTCATCTGTCAATGCTTCACCTTCATGCTATTTATGGGTTTCCCTAACATGAACGACCTCTACTTGATCTCCAATTAGTTCAACAGGGCTCTTATGAATAAATTATTCATCATATTATTCCTCTATTGTTTCTTCCATTTCCTTAGTGGTGTCTTCCATATCCTTCTTTTCAAATGTAATTTCATGACCACCCTACTCAATATCCATTAGTGTAGGTTCTTTGGTCTTTTCAACCTCCTCTACATCATTGTCCAGTGAGATAGTAACATTTCTCCTAGGATTTGAGGTTTTGGGCTTTTTAGTGTGAAGCCTATGAGATCTCCTAGATGTTTTAGGGGCTTTGCTTGAGGACTTTTGTTTTCCCTTAGAGGAAGAGGACTCAAGTGTAGATATATTTAGCAAAGTTTCAGCAACAAGAATCCTGTCAGGAGAGATGGGCCTAGGGTCTTGCTATGGAGATGGAGGTTTTTCATGAACATGTGTTTCTGTAGGTGTGGAAGTTTCTGTAGGAATAGGGGTTTCTGTAGGAATAGAGGTAGAAGCTATGGTTTTAGGCACAAGTGTGGAAGAACTAGCTGTGATTCTCCTCTTTTTCTTCCCTTTTCCCAAAATATCATCAATGTGTTTTTCCCTAACAAACTCTTTCCATTTTACTACAAGGTGATCCATCTCTAATGCATGTTTGATAATCAAGGTAATAAGACAGTGATGAGATAATGCAAACCTTTACCTATGAGATTCCTTACTCATTTTATTTAAACTTTCATATAAGACATTAGGGACATTAACATGTCTGCCATTCTTTAAATGATTAAGAAATTTAAAATGCATAGTATTCAATCTTGAGTACCTACCCTCATAGGTGAAGTATTTTATAATGTAGTTTACAACATCAACCCAAAAGGGTTTTAGGGAAGTGCGTAATGTACCTTGTTTGTCACTTACAAAATTATCATCATCATCACTAAATTTTGTTTGAGCCTCATCTATATTTTCCTTTATAGTAAAAAACTCACCTTCACCGAAGTTTTGTTACTACAACTAGAATTTTTCATCCACCTTAACTATCAAACCCTTAACAATCGCCTTTCGATCCTTAAATGTGGTAGGAAACTCTATCACCATAGATTCGTTGAATCCACTGAAACTTATTAATATAGTACATCTATCCACCTTTGTCATGGAAATACCTTATCATTTTTGGTTGATCGAAGATGTGAGTGGTTTGTAGGCTCATTTCGAATTAGGTCTCATCCTATTTTGAATTTGACAAACTTCTTGAGCTTTGAGAGGAAAAAATATTGCATTTTGCGGTGATTATGTAAAATTTAAAGTAAGTGTAAAGATTTTGAGTATTTGATGATTTTGAATTTTGTAACCAACTCACACATAATGCGAAAAGTCATGCATTAATTTCATTTGAGGGGTGTAAGCATGTGAGGTGAGGTCGTGTGACGAAGTGGGGTGATGTGGGTGAAAACTCATATAATGAAAGGTGATGACATATTATGGCTTATAAAGTCACTCATGACATGGCACAAATATTAATCACATATAACTATTCTATTGTTACTTTATCAAAGTTCATTAAGTGCACTTATCTTGTTTGGTGCGTTGGATGATGGTGACATGTGCCTTTTCATAATTTACGCCTTTAGCTTCATGTAGAGTCATCATGATACTATAGGTTGATGTGCTATGATGCTGTAGGAACTGTATAGAGTGTTGCAAGCATAAGTAGAGGCATGTTAAAGGATCCTTAGTAAAACCAGTTAATTCCTAGAAAGGGAAGGCTAAATTTTACTCTTTGGTGCTGTCATCTTCATATGTACTCGTAGGTATAGTTTGTTCCTTATTTTCTTCATGCAATCAAAAGTTATGCTAACAAGAAAAAAATCACGGATTTTACGTCAGATGCTGCCGTGTGGACATTTAGTCTTTGCACCATCTCCTTCTATCAGAGACCATGCACTTCTTGCAAAAAATACACCAAATACTTTGCAAAACATAAATTCTAAGAAAATAAAACATGTTAGTTGAGTGGTGTTGATCACCAAGAGGGATGATCACATCACTTTTATTCACCCTTAGAGTATTCAACAAGCTGAATATACCAAGGCCACTGAAAATCTCATTCCTCAACAACTTCAAAAGATGAACCAATAGGTTCAACTTCTAACCTTAACTTTGATGTCCTCATCTCCATCTTGCTTTGACCTCCTCTAAATTGTTGCATAAAGGTACTCCTATCAGTTGGATTTTTATACAACCTCAACCTATGACCATTCACCAATAGTTTGAATCTCACAGGATCTATGGTAGTGAGTTTCACAGCTCCATTGGGAAATATTTTCTCAATCTCATATGAGCCTAGCCACCTTGTCCTGAGTTTTCCCATATGATACTTGTACTTGGAGTCAAATAAGAGATCCCAATCACCTTCTTGAAATTTTCTTGTCTTGATGAATATGTCATGCTATTTGATCCTTTGATTTTGTATCACTTTTGTATTATGCATAGCCTCTCTCCTCATTTCATCTAGCTCGTTGAGTTAGAGAATCCTCTACCTTTGAGCTTCAGAAAAATCTCTGCCTAGTTCAAGTGCAATCCTTAATGTCTTGTGATAAAATTCAATAGGGAGAACAAATGTCTTACCATATAAAAGCTTGGATGGTGTGAATCCTATTGTTATCTTCCAAGTTGTGTTGAATGCCAAAACTGCATATGGAAGTGTGTATGCCCAATCTCTCATATGGAGTGAAATAGTTTTTATCAAGATGGATTTTATTTCCTTGTTTGTTACCTCAACTTGACCTTTAGATTGGGGGTGATAAGGTGTAGACTTCCTGTGTCTAGATTTCATATTCCTTAGCTAGATCAGAAATAACTTTAGCAGTGAAGTGTGTACCTTGATTTGTAATAATTTCTCTTGGTACTCTATACCTCATGAAAATGTGTTCATATAAGAATTTAGAAAATTTACTACTCTTCTGATTTGGTAGTTATTTTACTTCTATCCATTTAGTGAGGTAATCTATACACACCAAAATGTACTCTTTCTGCTGATATTTAAGATCTATTGGACTAATGAAGTCCAAACCCCATTTTTCAAATGGCTACAATACTATCTGAGACTCGTAGTGACATTTCATATGACTTGGTAGGCTTATCCATTCTTTGGAATTTATCACACCTTGTATACAATGCTACATCCTTATGTAGTGAGGCCCGTAATACCTTGTTGTCAATACTTTTTGTGATATTATTTTTGCAGCAAAATTTCATCCACATGGTTCACTATGAACGGATTTGAGGACACCATAGATTTCTTCATCATATATGCATATCCTCATAACATTATCCTAACCCGTGTGAAATAGAAAACTAGCTATCCAAGAAAAAAATTACACCTTTTTCAACAATGTATTTCTTTTCGAATATAAATAGTGTGGAGGTGTCTTACCTAAGACTAAATAATTAGTTATATTAGCATACCGGGGTCTTCTAGTGGAGATCGCTAAGATGTGATCATATGGAAAAGAGTTATCCACTACTTGTACTTCATTTTTATTCTCCATTCTTCAAAGAAAGTTAGCTACAACATTGTCCTTACCAAGCTTATCCATAATGGTGACATCAAACTCTTGTAAGAGTAGCAACTATCTGATTATTTTTCTACTTACAACTAGTTTGTTGATCAAATATTTAATTGCTACATGATCAATATGAATGAATACTAGATAACCTGTGATGTAGTGCCTAAAATTATTGATAACATAAACCACTACTAAGAATTATTTCTCTGTGATTGTATAGTTGAGTTCAACATGTTGTAGGTTCTCATTGATATAGTAGATTGCGTAGTTTAGGATTAAATATTTTTGTCCTAGAACAACTCCAATGGCATGATCTGAGGCATCAATATGAATGTGAAATGACAAAATCCAATCTGGTCCTCTTAACACAGGTGCAGAAGTAAACATTTGCTTCAAATTATGGAATGCAACCTCACATTTCTCATTTGACTAAAAGGAAACATATTTTCCCAACAGACAAATAGTGGTGTTGCAATCTTCTTTGAAGTTATGTATAAATATTCTATAATACCCAGTATGTCCTACAAAGCTCCTTACATCTTTTTTCTTCTTTGGTGTTGGTAGATTTATAATCACAAATATTTTTTCTGGATCTACATGAATTATAATAGTTGATAGATAATGCCCCAACACTATTCCTGTAGACATCATCATGTAACATTTTTCATTGCTTAAGGACATGTTATGCTCCTTATATCTCTTGAATTTTTTTACCAGATTCTTCATTGCTTCATCAAAAGTACTACCATATATTGTAAAATCATCCATATATACCTTCACGCAGTCATTGGTTAGATATGAAAAATTCTCAAAACTACTCGCTAAATTGTAGCAGGTACATTGTACAAACCAAAAGGAAGAACAAAATATGTAAACGCTCCCCATGGGCACGTGAATATGCCCTTGTCCTGGTCCCCAGGTGTAATTTGAATTTGGTTTTAGCCACTATAGCCATCTAGAAAAGAAAAATATTTCTTGCCAACAAGAGTGTCAAGTACTTGATCAATGAAAGGAAGTGGAAAATGATCCTTCTTTGTTGCTTTGCGTTCATCTCTATAGTCCACGTAGATTCTCCTTTTTCCATTCTTCTTAGGTATAATAACAAGGTGTGACACCCATTGATATCTCAAATAAGATATATAAATCCAACATCCAATATTTTTTTAATTCTTCTTTCACTATATCCCTCACTGTTGGATTCATTCTTCTTTTTGGTTGTCTTATTGGCTTACAACTATCTTTGATGTATATCTTATGTGTATAGAGCTTAGGGTGTATCCCATGCATATCTCCATAGTCCCATGTAAATGCTATCTTTTTTTATATAGAAGAGAAATTAACATATGCTTTTTCCACCTACTTAGTGTTTCATTCACATTAAGTGGTTTTTTTGGAGAGATTTTCCCTTGCTTAGAGAGATTGGTCATGGAGCATACACTACTACTTATAAAAATTCAATATACATTTGTTGGCGAGAAAATTTGTCCGCAAAATTGGTGGTTATCTTTCCAACTCTCGGGGAATATAAGTGACTCTACTTAACCTGTCTATGAACTGCCGTATATGCATGAACGAGTAAAAGTGAGTTTTATCTTGGTAGCCTTTCGATCAAGGATCCAATAGGGGAACTCCACTGACCTTGCGACAAAGCTAGACATATATTGTTAGAGAATCCTTTGTCTAAAGAGTGGGAAAGGGGAGTGAGAAAAGAGAAGATGAGATTAACGTCATGGGTAGAAAACAAGAGTCCCACACACATTAAAGTTAAGAAGAAAACAATCCTGCAAATGACAACAAGATGAGTTAAGATTGAGAACTCAAAGTTTCTAAAATCTCCTCATCAAAAAATGAAACTCCTTCTTGTATTGATGCTTAAACAAAAGTTGTACATAGTGTGGGAGTTGAAGAAATTTGAGAGTGGAGGAAAGTAGAAGAAAATGGCTATCTCCTTTGCTTTCTCTAAGTACAATGCACTCTTGAGTTTACAAGATCAATTGCCAACCCTTTGAAAAGAGAATGGCTTTACAATTTATAGAATGAGAGATGACTCATCATCTACCCCCAATGGATTTTCATATGTCCTTGCACAACTTAAAACTTTTCAACTTCCTAGGAGAATATTAAGTCCCTTTTTATAACATAAAGGTGACTTTTACATTAGAAACATAAAGTTTCTTTTTAATTTCATTAAAGGACATATAAAAAGTGCACCCCCAATGAAGAATTAGAACATGGAGGAGAGAGAAATTAGGGGGAGAGAAGAGAGGAGAGAAAGAAGGAAGAAGAAGGGGGAAGAAACACTAATGAAAATAATCTTCCTTCGATGAAGTCCGCTTCTTCTTTTAGATGATTCAATGAGATGTTCCACTGTAGTGAACTATGCATCTCCAAACTCTTTATACAATGAGAAATTCCTTCATCTTGGCTCACAGACACTTATCAAGTAGAATGAATTGTTCTACCAATGACCACAATTCTGACCATGCATATTATATACTTGTGACCCAAATCACCTAGTGAGTAGCAAGAGACATTGTTGAATTCCCTGAGATAAGTCTCAAATTCCTTATGAGCAATTGGTGCACCCACACTTAACTCAGCTCCTCTATCTCAACTTTTAGAGCTTCACGAATACCCAAAAGGTCTAACAAGATTCATTGGCTCTCATTTTCCCATAAAACTTTGCTCCTAAAGTTTCATGACTTAAATTTTTGTCTAACTCCCTCTATCTCATTTGTTTCTTATTTCTTGCTCATGAGAAACCAACTCATTTGGGAAAGTCCTAAATCCTTCATAACTTTTTTGAGTCTTTATTTTAGGACTCCAAATTTTTACACAAGGTCTGTATATGTTATAACCCTCTCCACACAAAATTTCAGATCTTTATCATTCTTCTTATAATCTGGATGGTGTCCTCTAAGCCATGCATTGGTTCTTAACTCAAATTCTCCCATTTATCATTTGAAATCTCTTACTATGATTTGAGACAGATTTCATACATACCCCGTAGACTTTGATTCTTGTAAACTGATGGAAATATATTCATTTACATACTCATAAGATCACTCAATCAGGTCAAATACACCTACCTCTGCCTCTCTTATTAATCTAGTATCATGATTTACCATGTTATAATGTAAAAACTGCTTGTTTCCTTGTCTAAATATACACAATACATTCCTTGTTATAATTCAAAAACGTAGACATCTATATTTTGAGCTATAAAAACCATTCCCCACAATATTTGGACAGTTGGTAGATCACATCAAGATAGAGGTATTGTGAAATTTTCAAGCAATTTCATCCACGCAATAAAAATTTATACTGAGCCCTAGATCGGGTCCGAGAGCCTTCAAATGGCTATAACAATTAAATTATGCAATTTCAAAACTTACAAAAATCAAGATGGCATTCCTCATCATTTGTAGAACCTTCTCATGTTAACAGACAAGAGCTCTACATCATTTAAAAGGTACTGAGGGTTTCTAGCTTATTGCCCTACCAGGATTCTCATACACATTCATGGGAAACATGTAAATTTCATGCAAACAGGACCAAACCTCTTTTCCAAAACATCATCATTCCTTTTATTCTTCATTCTTCATCTTCTACAACCTTTGAGAACCTCTGTTTTGTCTCCTTCTCTTTGAATCACCTATGAAATAGGTGTCAATTTGCTAAATAAGGACTCTAACAAGCTCCTAAACTGACTCCTAAGCCAATTCACACTCCTAAGAAGACTCAACAACTTCCCCAACATAGAAATCACATGTAGATCACCCTAATACTCTCATATAATCCATACAAGAACACTATTACATGATGACGCGGCTTTAGTTTTCCAATTACTCTTTTATTATGTCAAATTCACTCCTACAACTCTCTTACAAGCACTCATTCACCTTTTACAACATATTCAACTTTAACATTCATTCACTCACACCTATAAACATGTATTATGGTCTTATATGACCTTATTATGTCTTGGTCCTTGATGCTCCTGCATCGAGAGAAGAAATTTGAGCTCTTGCTCAAATGGTTCTTCTTCTTTCTTGTCCTCCAATTCATCCTCATTGCATTTTCTTGTATACTTTGTCTCCTCCATCTGCTCTTGCATTGATTCTCCTTAATTCTGCTCTTCTTGCTTGATCCTTGCTTCATCTTCTTCTTCGTGGTATTTGTCTTCAAGTTTGCCTCTTCTAGGTCTTCTATCTCCTTCATGATGATCATCAACTCTTCCTTGTGTTCATAACAACATGTAGCTACAGCCCCTTGATCATTGCTAAGAATGTTCTCACAAGACTTGATAGTCTTCTCCACTTGCTTTATCAACAATCCTCTCTCTCTTTCATCTCTGGCCTCTTGATAGGCTTGCTTCACCTTAGGAATGAAATGAAGGTCTTTAATGTTGAAATCTACCTCCTTAACCTGTTTTGAAGATTCACATGGCTCTGTAACTGAAATCTGATTGTCTTCTACCACCTCTTCACTTGTCTTCTCTTCATGTCTATCTACATGAGTCTCCTTGGCTTGATGTAAGATTTTATTTCTTCTTGCAGCTGCTCCATACTTATGTATTCAAAATCATACTTTGGTGCTTCTTCACCTTCAAGTACCTCAACTTGGAACTCTATGGCCTGTGTATACAACCACTCAGAGAAACAATTAGAAAGAATCATTTGAGACTTCTTGGTCTCCATGGATGTCTCCTCCTTCTTCTTGTGCTTCCTTCTTCTCAGCTTCTTCCTATCTTCACAAGTCCATGCCTCAACCTCATCATCATATATGTCTTCTATATCTTCTTGTTCCTCTTGTCTCATGAGCTTTCTCATTGAATCATACACTTGATTCATCTCCATGTCTTCCAAACCTGTATTCACAATATTAAAAGCAACATTAGAAGTAAAAGTTTGAGGCCATGAAGCCTCTTGAATGCCTCTTGGCTGTTTTTCTTCCTTTTCTCCATTTGCTTCTTC
This sequence comes from Taxus wallichiana var. yunnanensis, assembly GCA_018340775.1. Taxonomy (NCBI): domain Eukaryota; kingdom Viridiplantae; phylum Streptophyta; class Pinopsida; order Cupressales; family Taxaceae; genus Taxus; species Taxus wallichiana. Next base: position 412,704,270 of record CM031238.1, on the reverse strand, counting down.
AATGACCAAGTTCAATTTGGCCTTCCCCATTCCATTTTCCTCTTGCTTTACCTCTTTCTCTATCTGGTCCAACATGGTTCCACCTTCACTTAGCTCTTCATACAGTTCTTTAGATGGATTGAACAATTTCTCTATCTTCTCTAGCTCTCTATTCAAAGCTTCTTCATCTAGCCCATCATTGATGTCATCATATTTGGGCACTAGAGTTTTGTTTCCATTCTCAAGTATTTGTTTTTCAGTAGTACATTCTCCCATTCCTTCTTGTTTCAAGAAACTTCCATTACTCACATTCATCATGTCTTCAGTCTCCACCATTTCTTGGTCACCTTCACCCTGTTGCATATTAGTCTTTATAGACAAATCAGTCCATGTCTCATTATGCCAGCTGATTTTAGAGGGTAAATCAGAACTATACTCATGCTTATCATCACACCAATCATCAAAAACAATTTGTTTACCTTTCATTTCCCTTGTATACTTCTTTGGTTCATGGAGTGCTTCCTGCATACTCACCATTTCCTCTTTATGTTCTTGCTTTTCTGACTTTGCTTCCACCTTCCTCCATAAGATCTTAGGTGTTGCCCTTATGCTCCCATGTTTTCTATCATCCTTTACATCTCCTTGAGATGTTTCACCACATTTTCTCACTCTCTTAGACACCCACACTTGTGCATTTTCCTGAGAAACTGATTTTTTCCATTTAGGCACTATATATCCATGCTCTTGTGCTATCAATGCAAGGTCAATCTCATTTGGTTCTTCATTCTCTTGTTCATTAGCATGCTTACCAAATGTATGAGTAAAATCAGAACTGAAACTCAAACCTTCCCTTTCATTCCTTTCTTGCTTGGGTGTGTGCTTCACCATCCATCTGGGCACTGTGTTCTCATGGCCAATTGTTTTACCTGATGCCTTCACTCTTCCTCCAACCTGTATATCAGTAGCTATGTGTTTATTAGAAATATTTAATCTTGCATTCAGCTTTACCTCTTTTCCAGGATGCTCCATGGGTTCATTGCCTTGCTTGGTTTCTTGTTTGTTTACACTTTCTTCCTCTTGCATGCATGGCTGGTCACTAGCTTTCTCTGCATGTTCCATGGCTTCATATAATTCCTCTTCATCTTCCATTGGTTCAAGGTCCTCAATACACTTCTCATGTATGCTTTCTTCAAGGTAAACAATAGCAATTTTATTTTCCATTCTTCTTACACATCTACTTGTGTGCTTGGTGACTTCTCCTGCACCAACGTTCTCAATTTTTAAGGCCTTTCTCTTGACCTTCTTCACAAGATTGTCTAAACCTGCATGTAACCATTCAAAGAAAACATTAACAATATAAATAAGGGACCAAAAGGTTCCCATGAATGCCTCTCTCATGGAAATTATTTCCTTTTCAAGTGCTCTTTTTGGCACTTCATCTCCTTTCTGCACTTCTCTCTTGTTCTCCAAAATGAGAACTTCCTTCACAACTTCTCTTTCATGTTGCTCACCTGGAAACTTGTTCACTTTCTTGCCTCCATGGGCTTTACTCTTGGTGGAAATATTATTTTTCCTCCTCTTCTCCATAAGCAGCTTCAATGGCCACTTCACTCTCTTCCTCATCCTCCATCCATCTCCTTGGATTTGTATCTGCATCCAATACTTAGCCATATCTCTAATTCTAGCTAGATCTTTCTTCAAATTAACTATCTCCTTATCAAAATCAATGCTAATCATACCTTTCTGGTTTTGGAGGCTTGTTTTCTTCTTGATACTATCATGTATCCTGCTGTCCCACTCTTTCCTTAACAACATTTCCATTTTTCCTCTTGAGTCTCTTCCACCCCAAGATCAAACAACGTTCTTCCTCTTTCCACTTGAGCTCTATTGGCTCTTCTAAGCCATTCTTGGCTTTCCTTTTCTCTTAGGCCTTCAGTATTGGCTGTCCTTCAACAATCCCTGCATATCATTCTTCATCATACAATGTTAACAATCAAATCAAACAAATAAGAGAGGTATCATTCGCTCTGATACCAAAAATGGTGCACCCACACTTAACTCAGCTCCTCTATCTCAACTTTTAGAGCTTCACAAATACCTAGAAGGTCTAAAAAGATTCATTGGCTCTCATTTTCCCATAAAACCTTGCTCCTAAATTTTCATGGCTTAAATTTTTGTCTAACTCCCTCTATCTCATTTGTTTCTTATTTCTTGCTCTTGAGAAACCAACTCATTTGGGAAAGTCCTAAATCCTTCATAACTTTTCTGGGTATTTGTTTTAGGACTCCAAATTTTTACACAAGGTCTGTATATGTTATAACCCTCTCCACACAAAATTTCAGATCTTTATCATTCTTCCAAGTCCTTAAATTAAGGATTTACCAGTCTGATTTCTGGATATTAACATTTAGATAAGCCTTCTAGAGATCTTACCAAGTCCCACAATCATGTCTTACACAAAATAAAGGAAATATCATTGAAGATTTATCCTTAGAAGTATTTAAATACGTTATTCATACCTAGATGGTGTCCTCTGAGCCTTCATGCATTGGTTCTTAACTCAAATTCTCCCATTTATCATTTGAAATCTCTTACTATGATTTGAGACAGTCATACATACCTGCAGACTTTGATTCTTGTAAACTGATGGAAATATATTCATTTACACACTCATAAGATCACTCAATCATGTCAAATACACCTACCTCCACCTCTCTTATTAATCTAGCATCATGATTGACCATGTTATAATGCAAAAACTGCTTGTTTCCTTGTCTAATCAGTACACAATACATTCCTTGTTATAATTCAAAACGCAGTCATCTATATTTTGAGCTACACAAAACCATTCCCCACAATATTTGGACAGTTTTTAGATCACATCAAGATAGAGGCATTTTGAAATTTTCAAGCAATTTCATCCACGCAATAAAAATTATACCGACCCCTAGATCGGGCCTGAGAGCCTTCAAATGGCTATAACAATTAAATTATGCAATTTCAAAACTTACAAAAATCACGACGGCATTCCTCATCACCTGGAGAACCTTATCATGTTAATAGACATGAGATTTGCATCATTTAAAAGGCACTAAGGGTTTCTAGCTTGTTGCCCTGCCAGGATTCTCATGCACATTCATGGGAAACATGCAAATTTTGTGCAAACAGGACCAAACCTCTTTTCTAAAATATCATCATTCCTTTTACTATTTATTTTTCATCTTCTACAACCTTTGAGAACCTCTGTTATGTCTCCTTCTCTTTGAATCACCTATGAAATATGTGTCAATTTGCTAAATAAGGACTCTAACAAGCTCCTAAACTGACTCCTAAGCCAACTCACACTCCTAAGAAGCCTTAACAACTTCCCCAACATAGAAATCACATGTAGATCACCCTAATACTCTCATATAATCCATACAAGACAACTATTACATGATGACATGGCTTTATTTTTCCAATATTACTCTTTTATTATGTCAAATTCACTCCTACAACTCTCTTACAAGCACTCATTCACTTTTTACAACATATTCAACTTTAACATTCATTCACTCACACCTATAAATAGGCATTATGGTCTTATATGACCTTATTATGTCTTGGTCCTCGATGCTCCTACATCAGCAATGCCCATGGATGATCCTAAATGATGGTGCTGACCTGAATGATCATCCCTGTATGTCCCATTGTGCCAAAAATGTGCTTTGAGTGTAACTTACTATTAATAGTATGTTTCCAGATGGAAGGCTTACTATTTTTAGTGAGAGGTGATTTTTGCCTCTTCTTGGCCAGACAAAATCCCTCATTCAATCCTGTGCACACTACCTTTGCCTCGATCGCTTCTTGGGTTGACTTATTATTTTTATCAAGCACCCATATAGGGAACTTACTATTTTTAGTAAGTGGTCATTTTCACTATTTTTTGCTCCGGGTAATTATTCTAGATTCATGGTGATCTTCAGTGCACACCGCCTTTGCCATAACCATTTTTGATGACGACTTTCCAAACATAAGCGAGTATGTATAGGAAAAATTACTGTTTTTAGAAAGTGGACTTCCATAGATTGGTTTGGGATGGAACATATTTTTTTAAGACTTGGCTTGTCGTCATAGTCATGTCCTCCGAATTTCACTTGATTTTGCCCTCTAGAATGCTTGGAAATAAAATTTGAAATTTTTTCCTGGTAGTGGCTTCAGGCACGGAGCTGCCATAGTGGCCATTTATGGAGCTCAAAATTTATAGGTCTATTTTTTGTCTCCATTCACAACAAAAAAACTCCATCGTGATAGGTTTTTCATTTGGAGTTCGTGTGCAAGTTTTTAGCTCATTTCCATTTCCGGATTGATGGGAAATTTGAAAAATGTGAGCCGATGTATGAAGTGGGGATTTTGTTGGAATAAATATTTTAGGGCACCATTTGAACTCTCGTTTGTTACATCTTGATTTTCTTGAAAAATGTGGAAGTCTCAGTAAAGATGGCACCTCAATCCGAATTGTATCTTGCAAGATATGAAGATTTTTTGATTGGGTGACTTCATGGTTATTTGGCAAAAAATATTCATTTTCTCCCCATTCTTCATTTCTTCAACACTTTTGATCAATCCTTCCCCAAAGATTCATGGTGATCTTTAGTGCACACCGCCTTTGCCATAACCACTTTTGATGACGACTTTCCAAACATAGTGAGTATGTATAGGAAAATTACTTGTTTTTAGAAAGTGGACTTCCATAGATCGGTTTGGGATGGAACATTTTTTTTTAGACTTAGCTTGTCGTCTAGGTCACGTCCTCCGAATTTCACTTGATTTTGCCCTCTAGAATGCTTGGAAATAAAATTTGAAATTTTTTCTGCGGTGGCTTCGAGCACGGAGCTGCCATAGTGGCCATTTATGGAGCTCAAAATTTATAGGTCTATTTTTGTCTCCATTCACAACAAAAAAACTCCATCGTGATAGGTTTTCATTTGGAGTTCATGTGCAAGTTTTTATCTTATTTCCATTACCGGATTGATGGGAAATTTGAATAATGTGAGCCGATGTACGAAGTGGGGATTTTGTTGGAATAAATATTTTAGGGCACCATTTGAACTCTCGTTTGTTACATCTTGATTGTCTTGAAAAATGTGGAAGTCTGCAAAAGATGGCACCTCAATCCGACTTGTATCTTACAAGATATGAAGATTTTTTGATTGGGTGACTTCATGGTTATTTGGCAAAAAATATTCATTTTCTTCCCGTTCTTCATTTCTTCATCACTTTTGATCAATCCTTCCCCAAAGATTCATGGTGATCTTCGATTGCACACCGCCTTTGCCATAACCAATTTTGATGACGACTTTCCAAACATAAGCGAGTATGTATAGGAAAAATTATTGTTTTTAGAAAGTGGACTTCCATAGATCGGTTTGGGATGGAACATATTTTTTTAGACTTGGCTTGTCGTCATAGTCACGTCCTCCGAATTTCACTTGATTTTGCCCTCTAGAATGCTTGGAAATAAAATTTGAAATTTTTGCATGGCGGTGGCTTGTGCACGGAGCTGCCATAGTGGCCATTTATGGAGCTCAAAATTTATAGGTCTATTTTTGTCTCCATTCACAATAAAAAAACTCCATCGTGATAGGTTTTTCATTTGGAGTTTGTGTGCAAGTTTTTAGCTCATTTCCATTTCCGATTGATGGGAAATTTGACAAATGTGAGCCGATGCACGAAGTGGGGATTTTGTTGGAAAAAATATTTTAGGGCACCATTTGACCTCTCATTTGTTACATCTTGATTGTCTTGAAAAATGTGGAAGTCTGCAAAAGATGGCACCTCAATCCAAATTGTATCTTGCAAGATATGAAGATTTTTCGATTGGGTGACTTCATGGTTATTTGGCAAAAATATTCATTTTCTCCCCGTTCTTCATTTCTTCAACACTTTTGATCAATCCTTCCCCAAAGATTCATGGTGATCTTTAGTGCACACCACCTTTGCGATAACCACTTTTGATGAGGACTTTCCAAACATAGCGAGTATGTATAGGAAAAATTACTGTTTTTAGAAAGTGGACTTCCATAGATCGGTTTGGGATGGAACATATTTTTTTAGACTTAGCTTGTCGTCATAGTCACGTCCTCCGAATTTCACTTGATTTTGCCCTCTAGAATGCTTGGAAATAAAATTTGAAATTTTTTCTGGCAAAGTGGCTTCAGCACGGAGCTGCCATAGTGGCCATTTATGGAGCTCAAAATTTATAGGTCTATTTTTGTCTCCATTCACAACAAAAAAACTCCATCGTGATAGGTTTTTCATTTGGAGTCCGTGTGCAAGTTTTTAGCTCATTTCCATTTCCTGGATTGATGGGAAATTTGAAAAATGTGAGCCGATGTATGAAGTGGGGATTTTGTTGGAATAAATATTTTAGGGCACCATTTGAACTCTCATTTGTTACATCTTGATTGTCTTGAAAATGTGGAAGTCTCAAAAGATGGCACCTCAATCCGATCTTCGCAAGATATGAAGATTGTTCGATTAGGTGACTTCATGGTTATTTGGCAAAAATATTCATTTTCTCCCCGTTCTTCATTTCTTCAACACTTTTGATAAATCCTTCCCCAAAGATTCATGGTGATCTTCATGCACACCGCCTTTGCCATAACCACTTTTGATGACGACTTTCCAAACATAGTGAGTATGTATAGGAAAATTACTGCATTTTAGAAAGTGGACTTCCATAGATCGGTTTGGGATGGAACATATTTTTTTAGACTTGGCTTGTCGTCATAGTCACGTCCTCCGAATTTCACTTGATTTTTCCCTCTAGAATGCTTGGAAATAAAATTTGAAATTTTTGCCTGGCGGTGGCTTTAGGCACGGAGCTGCCATAGTGGCCATTTATGGAGCTCAAAATTTATAGGTCTATTTTTTGTCTCCATTCACAAAAAAAACTCCATTGTGATAGGTTTTTCATTTGGAGTTCATGTGCAAGTTTTTAGCTCATTTCCATTTCCTGGATTGATGGGAAATTTGAAAATGTGAGCCGATGTACGAAGTGGGGATTTTGTTGGAATAAATATTTTAGGGCACCATTTGAACTCTCGTTTGTTACATCTTGATTGTCTTGAAAATGTGGAAGTCTCGCAAAAGATGGCACCTCAATCCGAATTGTATCTTACAAGATATGAAGATTGTTCGATTGGGTGACTTCATGGTTATTTGGCAAAAATATTCATTTTCTTCCCGTTCTTCATTTCTTCATCACTTTTGATCAATCCTTCCCCAAAGATTCATGGTGATCTTCAGTGCACACCGCCTTGCCATAACCAATTTTGATGATGACTTTCCAAACATAGCGCAGTATGTATAGGAAAAATTATTGTTTTTAGAAAGTGGACTTCCATAGATCGGTTTGGGATGGAACATATTTTTTTAGACTTGGCTTGTCGTCATAGTCACGTCCTCCGAATTTCACTTGATTTTGCCCTCTAGAATGCTTGGAAATAAAATTTGAAATTTTTGCATGGCAAAGGTGGCTTCTGTGCACGGAGCTGCCATAGTGGCCATTTATGGAGCTCAAAATTTATAGGTCTATTTTTTGTCTCCATTCACAATAAAAAAACTCCATCGTGATAGGTTTTTCATTTGGAGTTTGTGTGCAAGTTTTTAGCTCATTTCCATTTCCTGGATTGATGGGAAATTTGAAAAATGTGAGCCGATGTACGAAGTGGGGATTTTGTTGGAATAAATATTTTAGGGCACCATTTGAACTCTCATTTGTTACATCTTGATTGTCTTGAAAATGTGGAAGTCTGCAAAAGATGGCACCTCAATCCAAATTGTATCTTAAGATATGAAGATTGTTCGATTGGGTGACTTCATGGTTATTTGGCAAAAATATTCATTTTCTCCCGTTCTTCATTTCTTCAACACTTTTGATCAATCCTTCCCAAAGATTCATGGTGATCTTTAGTGCACACCACCTTTGCGATAACCACTTTTGATGAGGACTTTCCAAACATAGCAGTATGTATAGGAAAATTACTGCTTTTAGAAAGTGGACTTCCATAGATCGGTTTGGGATGGAACATATTTTTTTAGACTTAGCTTGTCGTCATAGTCACGTCCTCCGAATTTCACTTGATTTTACCCTCTAGAATGCTTGGAAATAAAATTTGAAATTTTTTCCTGGCAAAGGCTTCAGCACGGAGCTGCCATAGTGGCCATTTATGGAGCTCAAAATTTATAGGTCTATTTTTGTCTCCATTCACAACAAAAAAACTCCATTGTGATAGGTTTTTCATTTGGAGTTCGTGTGTAAGTTTTTAGCTCATTTCCATTTCCGGATTGATGGGAAATCTGACAAATGTGAGCCGATGCATGAAATGGGGATTTTGTTGGAATAAATGTTTTAGGACACCATTTGACCTCTCATTTGTTGCATCTTGATCTTCTTGAAAAATGTGGAAGTCTGAAAAGATGGCACCTCAATCCGAATTGTATCTCTGCGAAGATATGAAGATTGTTCGATTAGGTGACTTCATGGTTATTTGGCAAAAATATTCATTTTCTCCCGTTCTTCATTTCTTCAACACTTTTGATAAATCCTTCCCCAAAGATTCATGGTGATCTTCATTGCACACCGCCTTTGCCATAACCACTTTTGATGACGACTTTCCAAACATAGTGAGTATGTATAGGAAAAATTACTTGTTTTTAGAAAGTGGACTTCCATAGATCGGTTTGGGATGGAACATATTTTTTTAGACTTGGCTTGTCGTCATAGTCACGTCCTCCGAATTTCACTTGATTTTGCCCTCTAGAATGCTTGGAAATAAAATTTGAAATTTTTGCCTCAAAGGGCTTTAGGCACGGAGCTGCCATAGTGGCCATTTATGGAGCTCAAAATTTATAGGTCTATTTTTTGTCTCCATTCACAACAAAACTCCATTGTGATAGGTTTTTCATTTGGAGTTCGTGTGCAGTTTTTAGCTCATTTCCATTTCCTGATTGATGGGAAATTTGAAAAATGTGAGCCGATGTACGAAGTGGGGATTTTGTTGGAATAAATATTTTAGGGCACCATTTGAACTCTCGCTTGTTACATCTTGATTGTCTTGAAAATGTGGAAGTCTCAGCAAAGATGGCACCTCAATCCAAATTGTATCTTGCAAGATATGAAGATTGTCGATTGGGTGACTTCATGGTTATTTGGCAAAAATATTCATTTTCTCCCCGTTCTTCATTTCTTCAACACTTTTGATCAATCCTTCCCCAAAGATTCATGGTGATCTTTAGTGCACACCGCCTTTGCTATAACCACTTTTGATGATGACTTTCCAAACATAAATGAGTATGTATAGGAAAAATTACTATTTTTAGAAAGTGGACTTCCATAGATCGGTTTGGGATGGAACATATTTTTTTAGACTTAGCTTGTCGTCATAGTCACGTCCTCCGAATTTCACTTGATTTTTCCTCTAGAATGCTTGGAAATAAAATTTGAAATTTTTGCCTGGATGGCTTCTGTGCACGAGCTGCCATAGTGGCCATTTATGGAGCTCAAAATTTATAGGTCTATTTTTTGTCTCCATTCACAACAAAAAACTCCATCGTGATAGGTTTTTCATTTGGAGTTCGTGTGTAAGTTTTTAGCTCATTTCCATTTCCGGATTGATGGGAAATTTGAAAAATGTGAGCCGGTGCACGAAGTGGGGATTTTGTTGGAACAAATGTTTCAGGGCACCATTTGACCTCTCATTTGTTACATCTTGATTGTCTTGAAAAATGTGGAAGTCTGTAAAAGATGGCACCTCAATCCGAATTGTATCTTGCAAGATATGAAGATTGTTCGATTAGGTGACTTCATGGTTATTTGGCAAAAAATATTCATTTTCTCCTCGTTCTTCATTTCTTCAACACTTTTGATAAATCCTTCCCCAAAGATTCATGGTGATCTTCAGTGCACACTGCCTTTGCCATAACCACTTTTGATGACGACTTTCCAAACATAGTGAGTATGTATAGGAAAAATTACTATTTTTAGAAAGTGGACTTCCATAGCTCGGTTTGCGATGGAACATATTTTTTTAGACTTGGCTTGTCATCATAGTCACGTCCTCCGAATTTCACTTGATTTTGCCCACTAGAATGCTTGGAAATAAAATTTAAAATTTTTGCCTGCAGCAAAGTGGCTTCGGCGCGGAGCTGCCATAGTGGCCATTTATGGAGCTCAAAGTTTATAGATCTATTTTTTGTCTCCATTCACAACAAAAAAACTCCATCGTGATAGGTTTTTCATTTGGAGTTCGTGGTGCAAGTTTTTAGCTCATTTCCATTTCCTGGATTGATGGGAAATTTGAAAATGTGAGCCGATGTATAAGTGGGGATTTTGTTGGAATAAATATTTTAGGGCACCATTTGAACTCTCGTTTTACATCTTGATTGTCTTGAAAATGTGGAAGTTCGAAAAGATGGCACCTCAATCCGAATTGTATCTTGCAAGATATGAAGATTGTTCGATTGGGTGACTTCATGGTTATTTGGCAAAAATATTCATTTTCTCCCCGTTCTTCATTTCTTCAACACTTTTGATCAATCCTTCCCCAAAGACCTGTGTATTTTCATGGATTTTAGTTGTTTTTTTGGCCATGACAGAGCTATTTTGGAGAAACAATGGTGGAGTGGGTGTTTGGATAATCATGAACAAAACCGTGATAAGGTATGAAACTTTGAAGAAGAAATGGGGAAATAACGACTAAGTGTTAGATTTAAATTATTCAAAAAATTTACATAGAGAGGGCTAGGTGAATTTTATTTTCCCTAATGTACCTCACCTCAAAGGGACATGAGGGACATCAATTTCCATAGTGAGAAAGAAGGCGACACGTGGCATCGATCCGACGATAGGGAGTGAGAGTTAGAAAATAAGCACTGAGGGGCTGGAAGCGGGTCACATGGGTGACCAGAAGTCTCCCTCATAGAGGTCTGGGAACATTTTTCAAGGTTTTATGTCCCATAAATGTGAGGGACATCGATTTCATGGTGATCCCGGAGTTGATATGTGGTAGAGATCTCGACGACAGGGGAATTTGAGCTCCAAATTGCACTTGGGGGCTGAACTGACAATCTTGAAGGTCACATGGGGTTCCAGAGGTCACATGAGGGCTGGGTATATTTTTCCAAGGTTTATGTCCCTGACCCTGAGGGACTTTGGGAACAAAAAATCCCGCTTAGGCTCCTGAAGCTGACACATGTCCTCCCAAAATTTGGCTAACTCCCGAACTCGCTTTAAGAGGAAAACTTGAGATGATGATAACTTGAGCTCTCGATGGACTTTTATGGAAATTTTTATATGATCGTGGCTAGAAATGGCCTTTTTAATCCAACAAAGGGGGTATCATGTATTTATTATTCCATTTAATCCCTGAAAAATTGGATTTTTGATTTGGTACTACACTTTTGCTTGAGAAAACATTCCTACAAACCTAATGCGCCAAAGTGATGTGAAAAATTGATTTCACCATATTTTAGGGCTTGGAATTATATTTTTGGTGATGTTTTGTTTTGCTCATAACTCCATTTGAAGCTTCTAGAATCACCTTCTGAAGCTCAATGACTGTTTTGGCCTCTGTATTGACTAGGCATGTGAACCCTAATTTTAGCAAAACTACCCCAACTTCTCCGAGCCCTTCCAAAATCTTCCTGAATCATTTCCACAATGTCCCAAGACATTTGAATCACCTCCACATCCACATAGGACCTTCTTCTTCACTCCATGGGGTTGCTCCATCTAGGAAGGCCAGTGATAACCCTTCCCACAACTGCATGTAGCTTGCAACTTTTAATGAACTCTTAAAATCACCTAGGGGGAATGAATGGAATTTCCTAAATCACCTAGGGGATGAGATAACATTAGTCGGGGTCACTTGGGTTGGCTAGATAGTCTTGGGGTATCTTGAAAACATTTTCTATAGGGGTATCATTGTCATGCTTGGAAATTATCAATTTCCCTGTTGCACATTTGCATGAAAAAACAATCATGTGGAAGAAGTTGGTGGAGGATTTAATTATTAATTGGAACATTCATAATGATTTGCTGCGGTAGGGATTGGATTCTTAGGACATTCTATACACTGTAATTTTCCATCTAATTCTTCATTCTTCCCATAATTATTTTACAGGACGTTAGAAAGAACAACATCCTCTTCATGCCTTTAAATTATGCATGACTTATCTAGCATCATGAACTACCGAACTAAGCTTTAGTATTCTCCTAGCTCTTCAACCTAAATGGTTTGGTCTTCTTCATTGAAAAATTGTGTAGGGGGTAAAGAATGAGATTTTTGGTGCTACTTCCATTAGAGATAATCATATTATTAGATCTGCATCTTATGAATGCATCAACATTTTCCATTCATGGTCTTCCCGGGATGATAGGATATCCTCCCAAGATTGCTTTTGGTTGAATAATAATGAAATTATCGGGTCCTCCCTTAGAGTCTACCACCACCACTACATCCTTCGAAAGCTTAACTGTTGATTTATCTATAAGCTTCAAGACTGTGGCTATTGGTTATAGTCCCTCGACTTCAAGTCATCTATAATTTGTTTTGTCATTAGATTTATTGCTTCCTCAAAGTCAATCGGTGAGTTCTTGATTACTAAAGGAATGCCTAGATCTATATATTTGGGAAGAATTGAATTCCCAAGCATAATATCAACTAGTTTTCCAATGACCCGCATGCATTTGGATCTTTCCTTTTTCTACCTCGGTTTCTTTATGCATAGATCTTTAACCAATTTGTTATAGATGTGCACATCCTTAATAGATTGAATCAATTGATTTTGAAACAAATGTCTTTTAGTGGTTGAGAAAATTAGAATCAAATTTTGATTTGAGGCCATTCTTCTTTTTTGTAACCTTTCAAGAAATGGTGGCTCATTACCATGTGTTTTACCCTTACTGAATTTTTCTTAGGTTACTCAGATTAGCATGCAACATCTTCTCGTTGTTGCTATGGATCTATCTCGCAACATTTTATTTCTTTCTTGCATGGGTCATCATGTAGTGTATGTGGTTCCTCAACAATCTCGGAATGGTGGGTATAATCTGGTGAAGGAAGTTCTCTTCCTGAGTAGAGGTGGATATTATTGATGTCAACAAAATAGTTAGGGTATTGAGATGGTTTAGTGGAATAGGCTAGCCGAGAAGATTTATTATTTAGGTTAGGTATTGGATGAGTGGTAGTATGTTAGCTTTTGGTTGTGAGTCTCGCTTGGGGTTTGACATCAAATCTTGTTGCTGTAGATAGGAGGTTACTAATAGGATTTTTAGTAATTTAGAGGTGGGTTATTCCACTATTGTCCTCCTCTCCAAGGCTGCTACCATGATTGAGGAGGTTGTTACTATTTTTTTTGTGGTTAGCCTTGGAATTGAGGTTGCCACTATTATTGGTATTGGTTAGGATATAGGGCCCAACCTTGAGGATTAGCCCAAGGTGGGGGCTGCATATATGAATTATTAGACAAATTTTGAAATGAATGCATAGGGTCTTGTGTCATACCTCCTTACCTCGGTGGCCATGGTTTTATTTGAGCAACATAGAAAACTTGCCCATCCTCTATCTCTAACATCTTGAAATCAGGTGAAGCCTCCCTTTCTTGAGCAATGCTAGCCAATTCTCTACATCTATAGTCGATTTCTTCCTTCTACATGCATGACAATACTACTGTGAGTGTTGCTTCTACATCTTCCTTTTTATTTTTGGCATGTAGAGCATCTAATTGATTGGCCATGTCATTGACAATCTCCTACTTCATGTTTTTAAACATGTTGACAATATCTGACTTGGATATGTCCCCAATTGTTTTGGTAGCTAATCCACTTCTTGATCTTACATTTCTTATCCTCTTCATAGTAGCTCTTGAGTAATTTTTACAAGCTTCATAGATTTCTCAGTAAAAGTATTTTTTGAAATGTATCCTACTCCTATCAGATCTAGAACATCCATGCCCTCCTCACTGAGTCACTTCAAAAAGAGAAAATTGAGAGATTTAGGTGGTAGTTTGGTGTGCCTTAACTTCTGAACGCAGAACACGAAGCTTTCTAAATAATATTCTAATGGTTCATCCTATTTTTGTGCCATTTTGTAGATTTCATCAATCCCTTTGTTGCTTGGTCTTTAATAATCCTGGTACTTATCGAGGAATTTCTCCTTCATTTGTGCCCACCTGGTTATAACATTTCTTTCCAATCCCATGAACCATCTCAAGGCTGCATCCTTGAGTGTAGTAGGAAATAGCTTTAATTTATGTGCATCAGTAGTATAATCATAACTCTTGTAAAAATATCGAACTCAAACATAAAGGTGTTTGGGTTTTCTAACATGGATCCATGAAAGTTGGACAAGGCTGAGGGAGAAATATTCTTCATACCAATAGTTGCATTATTTTCAGTGATGGGGAACTCAAAGGTGGTTGCCCCATTTCAAACATTTCAAACATTTTGATTTACTTCTTTTGCCATCTTTGGCTGCTCAGGAGCAGCTTCAGAGCTTTCACTTGGAGGATTGTCTTCAAACAACAAACCTAGTACAAAGGTTTCTTCTTCAAAATCCTCAGAGGTATATGAAGATATATGTGCTACTTGTGGATTAGGTAAAAATCTACCATGGGCATCCCTTGGGTGGTGCATGCATCAACTAACTCAAATAATTCAATGGAAATTAGTGGGGGTGATTTGGAACTGAATTTCTTAAAAACTAAACTACTCTAAGAAATGGATTTTTTTTTTCAAAAACCTTATAACTTGCGTATCCTCAAAACAACACAAAAATGGTGGTGTAAATTAACTTGTTACAATTAATATACTGTTTATTAATCTAAAATCATTTAATTATCAAACCTGTGGACGTAAAATTTTAATATTTCCAGTCTATATATACATAGTTACTGAGATGTTTGAGGAGTGTAAAGGTAAATTTTTGTCACTACAATTAGGATAACAATACCAAAATGAACTAAACTACGAATAGAAGTAAATACTATGGCTATGGAAAAGCATGTAAGAACAAAATACGATAAAGGAATAAACTGCTATAATTCTAACTATGTAAAGAATTAAAACAACAAACAAAAGGAGAGGGTCGAAAAACCATACATGGGCCTTACCTTGGGTGTTAATCCCTCCTAAGGCCCGTGTATACAATAAATTAACAAAACTCATATTATTATTTCATCATCATGAAGATTACAAATGGAACAATGTAAAAAAATCTCAATCTATAGATCAATCTATCTCACTCTATCACTCTATATATTTTTATAGTGGTAATCCTTCCTTTTTATATCCTTTATTACAATAGAGGCATAAAGAGATAGATTCATACTAGGAGTTACAGGTTGTTTTTAGTAAAAGATCCTAACCAAGAAATCCAAAATTTTTCATGCAACATAATGTTTAGGAGATGTTCTAATACAATCACATAACTTAATTAGCTAATCGATTGCACTTTACACATAATTTGGCCCAGTCTTATACTACTATTTAGAAGGTTCTCAAGTGTACAAATTACTAATTAATCCCACCTTTTGGCCATCTTTATTTTATCTTTTATTTCTTAGTTCCCATGTATTTTCTAGCACTTATCCACCAATTTCGCAAATGCCCCGACATTCTAGCTCTAAATCAAGGTGCCCAAAGATGTTGTGGCATCCCGGTCCCACCCTAGGTACCATGATTTATGTAAACCCCCTTTCACTCCTTTTTGGGTCATTTCTAGTTATTGGCCATCTTTATCTTTTTCTCAGTCAATCTTGTTGGGATTAATTATGTAATTAATATTGAGAGCCCTATAAATACAAAGCTTATAAGACCATAATGAGGGTCCTAGGTCATAACATTACACACTACTATCACTCCATCTAGGGCTGCATCCATTACATCACTTGTATCCACATAGTGTCATGCATCAAGGCTAGGAGATCTGCATCACACACACTTTATAGGGGAGGGATTCTATTATATTCCATGTACACATGCTATTTACTTCTTTTATAGTTACTATTGCTTGTTACTTCACAAAGTGCGACTAACATGAGAACACCTAGGGCATGACATGTACACACACACCAGAACTACATTCGTGTCAAATGTAGTGCATCGCTTAGTGATAATTCTCACTAGCTTGGTGGGTGAGGTCAGTCTGACCCATTCATATGCATCTTTTATTTTCCTAGGGTTTGATACTTCTCTTTGCATTATAGGTCATTTTCCAGCTCATCCAATAGATCTAGCGTGAAAAACAGAGAAGGTTCGAACCAACTTGTGACCATACCAATTGTAGGTTTTGAGCATTAATGTTCATAAGCAACCAGATTGTAGACCAAGACAGGGGCACCCCAAGACACGCGTAGGTGCCCTAGTCACTTAAGATCATTTAGATATTTCCTTTGCGGGGTCCCTGAGTGCTCGTCTACACTTCCAAGTTTTATTCTAAGACCTGTGGTAACCTGCGAAAATCACTTCTAATTAGCTAAGCTATTTCTCTCCCCTTCTTTTGCACATTTAGGGTTTCATTTATTTAGCATAGTTATCTACGTCTAATTTAGTGCTACTTATTACATTTATACATTGTTTTAGTCCTCCTAATTAGATTAACTAGGATTACCACTTCCTCCCATTCTGTTCCAATTTTAGCTAATCATTTTGGTGAACTTGACGTTTCTTTATAGAAACTTTTAGGGTTTCTTTCATCCCTTCTCTTGACTAATTTAATGAAGCCCACCTTATGGCTATCAATTATCATCTTCTCGAACACCCACATGATTTAGATTTACTTTTGCATGTGGCTCACGAAGAAGCTACTAACTTGTATGAACTCAATAATTTTGTTGCTCCACCCACTTCTATAGCCACTCAACCCCTACTTCTACACTTCCACCTATCTCTACTATTTTGGTTTCCATCCCCACTCCTACGAATCACTTCACTCCTCCTTTGGTTTCACATAAACGACAATCCTCCTTAGTTTCCAATCAATATTTAACCTCTTTATATCATGATCTCCAGGCCCAAATACGTAAATTACAACAAGCCACTACATCTCCATCTTTATATTCTACCTTGTTATTACACACTCCCTTTGCTCCTATCCTCTCCACATATCCTCTACCTCCTAATTTTTTCACTCCTAAATTTCCCATTTTTAATGGACATGGTGACCCCCAGGAGCATCTTCATGCCTTTCATGTTGCTTGTCTTGATTTTGTTGATGATCATCTCCTCCTCACTAAGATCTTTCCTCATAGCCTCCATGACTACGCCATGTGCTGGTTTTACGATCTACCTATTCATTTAATTACTTCTTTCACCCATTTAGCTGACACTTTCCTCACGCACTTTTCCATCAACATTGGCTATAAGATATCCTACACCCAGATAGTTAAACTTAAGCAAGGATCCAATGAAAAATTTACCAATTATGTCTTAATATATAAGAACAATTTGGCCGAGTTGAATAATGTCCTTGCCGACGCTGAACTATAGGACCTATTCATACAAAGTCTTCTACCACCTCTCTCTGAAAGTGTTCTTTTTGAGACCTTTTCTTCCTTTTATCAACTTTTTCATACCCTTAAACTCCATGAATCCAAGATTCTATCCATTGGAAAACTCAAATATCAAGACCAACCCTCTTCCTCTACTCGTTTCCAAACTAAGACCCCATTTAAACCTTCTACATCTAAACCCATCAACACTAAATTAATTATTAATGTCATTACCCCTTCTAAGGAAGTTTCCTCCCAACCACCTAAGCATACATTCACCAACCTCCCTATGGCACCACATCTTATATTACAAAAATCCTTGATAATAACCTCATCACCCTTCTGCCACCACTTGAGTTAGACCCATCACGACTAAAAGGACATAATTACAATGAAAAATTCATTGTGATTACCATCATTGTGTAGGCCACTCTACTAATTGTTGTATGAAACTTCATGTAATTATCCAAGATCTCATTGATAATGACCAACTAGAATTCCCTCTACTAGCCCTCCTCCCACTAAGGACAAGGGTAAAGTCAAACTCTTTAACAAAGAATCTAACCAACATGACAAAAAGGCCACAAAATCTTCAGCTAATCATACATACCATGCCACACCACCTCCAAATGTGGGAGCACTCAAATTCTTAGTTTCCAACATTGATATGACCCCACATGTTATTTATTTCTCGCATGCTGACTCTCATACTACATTCACATCCGAACATTTATACATACAAGCCTTTATCACCTCATCCTTTATACACAACACTAAATTTGATCCCTCTTCCCCATTAACACATGTTCACTTTGTCCTTCTTACGATCTCTCAATTAACCTCCATCATAAATCCACTTCCCATTCAAATGAGCCTATGGTGTTGTTAAGATACATATCATAGTTAGTCCTCTCACTCTTCTCCTCCCTTGCCTTGTAATTCAAACTGTTAACAACATGTGACTTACTTCTCGACATACATTGGATTAGTAAAATCCAAGCTATTATTTCTATAAATTATTTACACCTCAAATTTGTTTACGAGAACCAAGTTATTTCTATCAATGGTGTTACTTTTTCCCCTCCATTATCGGTCCTTCTCATTCTAAGATTTGTGTGTCTTCCCCTCTTACTCATAAAACTCCTTTGACATTGAAAATATCACATCCAATTCCCAATTCATTACCTTGATTGGCCTCTCTGTAACCACGCCACCATTAGTCCCGTACACAAGCATATTCCATTCCTAAGATCATTACCACATCTCGCCATCAATCATCGCCTTAGTTTATCCCACATGGTTCATCCTCCCCTCCACACAAGATGGTGCCTCAATCTCCATCACCTACACACTTTGATACATATAAAAATTGGTCTTATGTCCATCCTTGCATGCATATTAGCTTCATTCCCCGTGTAATGTTTGTATCAATACCACCCTTACTTGACCATCATCCTATGCCTTCATCATCCCCACCACCGTTCAACGAATCTTCATCCTTCACTCTCGGTTATAGTTTCACTTTATGGACTACTTGGGGGGCATCGCCATTACCCAATCCGCCTTCCTCATATTAGTATAGCTCCATTCTTCTTCATTCATACCTTTTTCCATAGAATATTTATTTCACACCTTAGCATCCTCATTACTCGATGACACACTCTTATGCTTTGGTTCACACTATATTGTTGAGGGATTACCATTACACTGAACCCCACACAATGCATGCTAGGATATACACCTTTAAATTCTATTATCATTTCTATACATAGCCTACATCCTAGATTACCATATCCACACCTCATCTATTAGTCATTTATACATCATCTTTTACATAGTACACTAGTCATCATCTCATGTTCTTACATCCTATATTTATGCTAGGTCACATTATCTATGGGTATAGATTTACATCTCATCACTACATATTCTATCTACACCTATCACCATGACATACATCATCTACATACCTATATCATCTCTATTCTACATGCTACACTAGGTTCCATTACACATGAGTCTAGTTTTACCTGTCATCCTTACAAAATCTATTTCTATCTACACACTTGTTACATTTCACACATTACACATTCCATACCCATTACACATTCTACATTACATTTCCTACACCATGCATTCACATACCTTGGTCATTTCTACCACATTGTTTTCTACGCACTGCACTCATCACCCTATGATGCACTCTAGTTCCTCGGTTCATACTCGACTGCCGAGGGTTTACCAATTAAATGGAACTTACCTACATGTGACATATCATCATATCACATTCATTGAACAAGTGACCAATGCTCTAGGCTATATCATCACCCACACGTATCATCACATACCATAGTGGTATACACCTTAGGTTAAATCACCATTCTTTTCATCAATTCTACATCATCCTATTACATTCCATCCCCTTCTATTATATCATCATATTACATTTCTCTTTCTCAATTCCAAGAGATTACATTACATTTTCATGCCTTCGCTCATCACGCAGTGGTGGTATACACCCTAGGTTAAAACACCACTCTCTTCATCAATTTCTCATTATCCTCTTACATTCGGTCATCACATATTCTATTATCCTATTCTACGTCATTCTATTAGATCATCACTCTTCCATGCAACAAGTCGTGGTATACACTTAGGCTATAGGGTCCACACACATCTTTCCATTCATCTCACCACCATACACTCATTCTATCGTGATATACGCTCAGGGATAAATCATCACTCCTCTATTCAACAAATTCGTGATATACACTTCAGCTATTGGGTTCACACACATCTCTTCCCATGTTGTATTTCATCACCATTGCACAAACATAAACATCACGGCATGCTAGACAAAACCAATACTACTCGACCATTACCCGATGACACACTCTCATTTAAGGTTCATTATTAACCACTAAGGGAAAAAAATGAACCTCACCGCATACACTTCTATACACTTGAGGAGCCAAGTTACTTCTATCATTAAATCTTGCATTCCATTCCATCCATCCACAACATACTTGCATTATCTTGGTAGTATTTAATCTTACTTACTAGTGTGTTTCGCATGCTCATTTTAGTACACATGCCAGCTTTCTTTCTTATATGTCATTATCATACACACATGCATGTTTACGCCTTTGTTTAGTGTGATCGCAGATACATGAATTTACATGCGGCATGGATGCTCACCTTCCACTATTCCTATACTAGTCACCTGGGGCATCCACATTCATCTTTTCTAGGTGCTATTGTTTCATTTTGTACTTAGTTCCTTATATTACTTTCTCATACATGTTTTGACATATTGGTTATCATTCTAACATGCTAATGGGTGTTCCATGTGCATCACTTGTTTTGCAGGATTACATGTTTCCATGACTACCTATTTGTTTCTACTCATCTTCCATTGTTTGCTATTATATGCGGTATTTTCCCTTTGTTTATGTGCACACTTGTCTATTGTTTGCAGCCATGATGGCCTTGCATGTCTTACGACATCATGCATGATGTCCCATGTTTGTAACCCTCTTTGTGAGGTATTCTTTCTCTTTTTACGTGTTTACACTACTATGTTTGGTATTTTTTCTACATTTTCTACGTATTTTACACTTATTACATGCATGTGTTTTTAGACTAACACTTGTTTTGGCTAGCCATCACCTTTTATGCACACCTTGGTATCTACTAAGCATTTTCCTTCCTCCCGTAGGGCAGAGTTCTATAGGTTAGAGTGCGGTTAGTCCTCTTTTGGGGCCACATTCTCCTTCCAGGGTTCATTGCATGCACCCCCAAAGAGGGGGCATCATTGAGGGTTTTCTACTAACACAACATATTTACACCGGTTTAGACATAATGAGTGAGTTTAGACCAGTCTACGAACTCCATACATAGCGGCCTTAATAGGACATGGTGTCCTTCAAAAATTTTGTGGAGTGGTTACAGGATCAAGGGTTACAGTGGGTGTGCCTCTCTACACTTCTCCATCCAATGGTGTCATATTGCCCAAAAAACTAGGATAGTACAAAGATATCTTCAAAAATTTTAGTAGAAGCAGTTAGAGTTAGAGGACACAAAGCATTTCCTCCCTACACTTCTTCAGCCAGGGTGGCGTGAGATCGCTCGAAAAACTCGTGATAGTACATGATATCCTTATACACCCTTTTTCTTGACATGGATTAGGTGCACATGTTCCATTTACATTTTTTTCTAGCATATTTTACATTTACGTACTTTACACATGTGTATTTTACACAACATTTTTACATACATATATATTTTACTACTTGATCATTTTCTCCTTGCAGGTCCACCGTATGAGAAACAAATAGTCAAATTGGGGGCAACAACAACAACAACAATGACAACACACCATGATGGTACTTTCCATACTAACCATGCATGTACACTACACACCACAACAACTACACACGCATTCTACCCTAGGTTCACTCTCATCACTTTTTATGCACATTTTTCATCTTTAGAATCCACGCTCCTCCACATTTTTATTTTTTTCATTCCACGCTTGAGTCTAGTCCATCGGTACGTCTTCTTCTACACTCTACATGGATATCAGGTACACATCTCTATCTACTTTATGTTACCAAGCTTTCCGCTCACCAACATAAAGTGGGGGAAAATGTAGACACAAAATTATGCACTTTACACATAATTTGGCCTGGTCTTATACTACTATTTAGAAGGTTCTCAAGTGTACAAAGTACTAATTAATCCCACCTTTTGGCCATATTTATTTTATATTTTATTTCATAGTTCCCATGTATTTTCTAGCACTTATCCACCCATTTCACAATTGCCCTAACATTGTAGCCCTAAATCAGGGCACCTCAACC
This sequence comes from Taxus wallichiana var. yunnanensis, assembly GCA_018340775.1. Taxonomy (NCBI): domain Eukaryota; kingdom Viridiplantae; phylum Streptophyta; class Pinopsida; order Cupressales; family Taxaceae; genus Taxus; species Taxus wallichiana. The sequence goes on along the minus strand of CM031238.1, from coordinate 412,681,894 downwards.
TATACTAGGGTGCCCTAATCCCACTCTAGGCACCCCGATCTATGAAAACCCCCTTTCACTCCTTTTTGGGTCATTTCTAGTTGTTGGTCATCTTTATATTTTTCTTAGTCATCCTTGTTGGGATTAATTATGAAATTAAGCTTGAGAGCCCTATAAATATAAAGCTTATAATACCATAATGAGGGTCCTAGGTCATAACATTACACACTACTATCACTCCATTTAGGGGTGCATCCATTTCATCACTTGCATCCACATAGTTCCATGCATCAAGGCTAGGATATCTACATCACACACACTTCATATGAGGATGGAATCTATTCTATTCCATGTACACATGTTATTTACATGTTCTATAGTTACTATTTCTTGCTACTTAGTGTGTGAACATGAGAGCACATAGGGCACAACATGAACACATACACCAGAACTACATCCGGGTTCGAAATGTAGTGCAATGCTTAGTGATAAGTTCACTATCTTGGCGGCTGAGGTCACTCCGATCCATTCATATGCATATTTTATTTTCCTAGGGTTTGATACTTCTCTTTGAATGCAGGTCATTTTCCAACTCATCCGACATATCCAACATGACAAACAGAGAAGGTTCGGAACCAACTTGCGACCATACCAGTTGTAGGTTTTGAGCATTTACAATGTTCAAATTGCCCAGATTACAGACAAGGTCACCCTTGGGTGCCCCAGTACACTCCCATGTGCCCCAGTCACTTTAGATCTATCCTTCACAGGGTCCCTGAGTGTTCGTCTACACTTCTAGGTTTTATTCTCGGACTGTGGTAACCTACAATAGTCACTGCCAATCAGCTAAGATATTTCTCTCCCCTTCTCTTACACATTTAGGGTTTCATTTTATTTAGCATAGTTATTTACATCTACTTTACTATTATTTATTGCATTTATACAACGTTTTAGTCCTCCTAATTAGATTAACTAGGATTACCACTTCCTCCCATTATGTTCCAATTTTAGTTAATCACAATCAACTAGTTATTTGTTTGAGTTGCAAACCCATAATCAAGTGACAATGTTGAATTTTATTCTTGTTTGCATAACTACTTCTCTTTCAACACGTTCAAGCTCGGGTGAAGTGTTCATGTTGCTCAAGCTATCATGACTTTATATATGTGTGTGACCTCCTTGGCTGCGCAGGCACTTGGTAGCATATGGGTCCCTTTAGGTGTATGTCGATTCTTATGGATGACCTCTACACTTTGTAAAATGAGTTTCTTTGGATGCATGCTTGTGGATACACATAAAAAATATTTGGACATAAAGGCTAACTTTTATTCAAAGCACTATTTAACATCACATTGCATCTAGAAGAATAAATGCATACCCATAATCCACAAAATAAAGTAAACTTAGTAATAATTATTTTAACTAATATATGTGCCATAAGTTCAAGTCATAATGGAAATTTTTAGCAGTATCAACGGGAAATAAAATTTTAGGGGTACAATTGGCTAAACAAAATACAATAGATGAGGTATTTAAATAGAAAATAAAATGAATCATCAATGCATCTTGAGCATGTTTATTAGTAGATATAGGAATTTGGTATATATTTATTGGCAAAATAATTTTTCACATTTATTGAATGTAGAAAAATAAATATGTTAGTAGCAATGAAGTTGAGGATCACACATGAATACTCCATTAGACCTATAGTAAATTTCTTGCACTTAGTGTAAGGGAGGACTTTTCTTAGTGATATGAGGTAGAGAGGAGTAAGTGTAGACATAGAATCTATGTAATTGGGTATTGTATGAATGAAAATCGACATGCATCCTTCAATCGCACCTAACCTCCCAAGGTCGTGCCGGGATGACCGATGTGGAATGATTGGATGGCTACAAATAGCGAAGTATAATGATTATGAGGTATGTGGACAAAAATATGTGAAAATGGAACAAACAAGCTATCAAAGCAAAACAATGTCCTCAATGTGCAATATCAGGATCTGATCGTTAAGCGTAAGGAAGGACCCTCTAACCTAAATGGGTCTAATGCATGGGTTAGAAAGAAATGCCACACGAAGACTCTAATCAATGTTGAGCTCCATTGAAACCCTTTCTAATGGTTGTGGGATGTGTAGAAAACTAGTGGGCACCTCAAAATTATTTCTAGATAGGGTCATGGAATAAATGAGAGAGGCGTGATTCCACTAGATCTATGGGCGGTTAGTTGATTCATCTAGGATGTAAAGGATCTATAAGCGTCTCGATTTAGAACTTTCAATTGTATGACAATGTCTGACATGTGTGGGGATGATATGAATAATTGTGCTCCTAATATGATGTCTAAGTCTATTTGGTCTTTGGGTCCATTTGGTTGTGGAACCTTGGGATCAAAACCATAAAATCTTTCCGGTTGTGGTCCAGTGATGGTCATGTGTGCATTTGTGTAGTTTTAATCTAATCAAAGCAAATAACAATCTAATCTAAATAAGCAAAGACTACACTATGTTTTTGTATTTTGTAATATAAAGGAAGTGAAACAATACAAAGCAACTAATCTAATTAAAATAAATATTTTTTTGCTTTTCTGGAACTTTCTGAATTAAATGAAGAAATGAAGAAATGAAAGCTTCTAATATAATTAATAAATCCTAAAAAAAAAAAAAAACTGGATGTAGTTGTTTATCTGTGTAGAATAAATATAATCTATTCTAAATAATTAAAGCTTCTCTAAACTATGGATATGAATTAAATCCTCTACTCTTCCTTAGAGGCATGGGAAGAAATTAGATCTTCTTAAAAGCTTTTCTTCCCCTGCAACTTCCTCGAAAAAAATTAAAGAAGGATTTTATGGAGGATATTCTAAATAAAATGATGATTTGGTTGATTTCTAAATTAACATAGAAGCTTTCTTCCAAAATAACCTATTTGTAAATCTACAAAGATAAACAAAGGAAGCTATCTATCCTAAGAAAGATTTGTTGAAGGAAATGATCTACTGTAGCTATTCAATGATTGTAATAATGAAGAATGGAAATGCCTTTTCTACTATAGTGAATAATGTGCATACAAATTTCACAAACAAAGAATTAAAGAAATGATGAAACCCAATTACAACCCCAACCTGGTAATTACAGTGTTGTGGCAATCTAGTTGTGGTGTGATTTTGTGTCCCCTCAGTATTATTTTCCAACCTTCGGTGTCCATGTGAGTCTAGGGAGATAGGAATGCAAAGGAAGCTAGAAGAAGGTGCTGGAGCAAGTAATGGCTTATTGGGAAATCTGGTGGCAATGCAAGCAGAGGAAGAACAATGCAAGTGAACAAATCTTGATTGTGTAATCTCTAGTAGGATTGTAACAACATAACATAGCAATACATGACAAAATTCTCTGGCCTTTTGCTTTAGAAGAAGTGATGGTTTTATAGAAGGTTGGCTGGGCTGTGCACTATCACACTTGGCAGCCATGGGGTGCCACATCAACACATGAAGGGGAAGTTAAACAATCAATCAAAAATCACAAGTGGAAGAGGAGATTGATATGAATCAGTCAAGCCTGAAATTAGCTAAATTGATTCACAAATATGCACTAAAAGTGAATTGGAGTGAATTAACACACATTTAATTCATGCACAAAATGTTCGGAAAATTCACAAACCGCCACCCGAGACAGGCGGCGGTTCCATAACTAGATGCCGTAAAATTAGGAAAAATATGGCAAAAATCTAAGGAAAAGCATACAATGACTAAGTAAGGTAAACTAGGATACAAATATAAGCTGCGAAGAGGTTAAGGATCCTGAACACCTTTGGAAAAGACATGAATCATCATTGGGGAAGTTAAATCATTTTATGACAATGTAGCATGTGTAAATTTTGGTGCATATATATTGCCCCCTTGGAGAAGTGTTTTAACCATGAAGAGGCGTAAAACATAGAGTATGAGTATGGTGTCCCAAAAATGTGGAGTTAGAAGCTACACATGACATGGCCAAGTTTACAAGAGAGCGGACTACCACTCTCGAGGATGTTTACAAGATCTTTGGAATTCATGTGATTGGGAGGTGGTTGACATTGGAGAAAGGTTCTCTAGTTTTATACAAACAATGGGCATCATTCATGGGAGATGATATGTGGGCACCAAAGAGGGTATGTGACTATTATTAGTTACCTCATTTATCCCCACTCTCCATAAGGCCATCATTGGTATCTTGGCCTCACGTTTAGTGGGAGACAAGGGAGGGTAAAAGCTCTTTTATTGTGGGGATCATGTTATTATGGCTATTGAGTAGCACATGAGATTTTTTTCTTGGGGTGTAGACATTCTTGGGACCACATACCATGATCTGTACCAATTTTTGAGGCTACATGGGAAACCCCTGAGCTACCCTACCTTGGTGATGTCTTGGGTTTATGAGAGTATCATCCCCTACCAGAGGGGAGTTAACATATCAGATCTAGGGATGATCAAATCCTCCATGTGGAAAGTTATGGCTCCTCTCGGAGGAACACATTAGCTGGTAGCCACATTGACCACATATGATTTCATTGCTAGACCTTACTAGGACTTGATTGGGAGATGGGATGATGACAAAACCATACCACTTGATTGCAATGGGGCGAGGTAGTTAGCGGACAAGATGAATAGGGTGGAGGTCCATCCGATTGAGAGAGTCCCTCAACTGTTTTGGTAGCCATATGTTGATGCACTTCTACCTATTCCTATTGTTTACCCTAGTATTAGAGAGGATCGAGTAGGCCCTAAGGGAAAGCATGGCTGGATTGTTATTACACCGGGGTACCTATTAATGTGGACAAGGTCTCGCTTCTTAGAGCACTAACAACACTCCTCTAGATCAAGGCCACACCCGATCGAGTGGGGAGGAGGAGGAGGACGAGGAGGAGGAAGGAGAGGAAACAACCACGGACATAGAGACTAAGGGCAAGGCCACCGAGGAGATGGGAAAGGCCACCGAGGAGATGGGCGAGGAGGTCGGTGCGAGAGGGTGGTGATGAGGGGAGTGACTTAGAGTGGAGAGTCATAGGTGATTTTTGGCGGCTTTCGAGAGAGGAGGAGGCAGAGAAGGAGACCCTTGTTTCAGAGGATCCCCTATCTCTTGAGAGGGGTGCCGATGATGCATCGATGATGGGCATGAGGGTTTCTTCAGAAAGGGTATTGCACAAAAGATACCTGCAGTGGATTTTCCATCATGAGTTGTACCAGGTGATCCTACCTAGATTCTCAAATATCCGAGTATGTTGATACTCTTTCCTCAACCTTATTAGATAGAAATGTTAATATGTTAGGAATTCCACTTTTTTTGGTTTTTGAATGTTTTATAACTCATTGTTATTTTATTTATTCTTGTAGCCATGACTGCTGAGTGCTAAAAGATCTTATTCATAGGATCTATTTTGATACCTTGAAAATCCCTTTGAGGAAGACTCATTTGGAGGTGATATAAGATGTGGGAAAACCGTTTCGGCTGGACAATATACCAATGTATATGCAGCTCTTTGGAAGGCCACAAAGATCTTGACTTCTCAAGACAAGAAGATTACCACATACGAGATGGAAAAGAGGATGGTGAGGTGGATCCATTCATGTAGTGAGGCCACAACTAGTGGTTGATCTCATGGTCACTCTCACCATTAAGTGAATTCATGACATCGGAGCCACAACAAGAGTCCTGACGTAGCCGCACACCATCTTAAGGTTCCCATAGAGAGGGATATGCCATTGAGTTCTTATTTCATCGATGCCATTTTTTGAGGAATATATATGCCTTTTTGGATTTCATTCTCATTGCAAGCATTTTAACCACACCTAGTATGTGATGGCATTGTACTCAGACTTGAATTATTATGATATATATAGATATCTCTTTTTAGTTTGGCTAATCTTTACACTAGAGTTGAATTCATTTATGGTTTACTTCGCATGTGTACTCTTAGATGTTTAGAATTTCCAATTTTATATGCTTTTCAAAATGTATGCAATGGATAATAAATGCTAATAGAATGATTTTATTTTTATTTCTTTGTTTTATATGATGCTAATGCAAACACAATGTAATGTTGAAACTTTGGTTTTTCAAGAAATATTTAGTACTTCTAGTTTTGTTGGAAAAATGTGATGAATGTAATATGATAAGAAAATGAACCCACTCCACTTCTAACCCCACACAACTAGTGAGATGCGAGGGATCAACACCGAGATCCAGAAGGGATGTGAGTTGTATGATTTTGATGAATGGAAGTGATGAGAGAAAGACAAGATTTTGACAGAAATCCAATTAGAAACCTACAACCTAACTCTACACACAATTTACTACACAATCTAGAATGTGATTTGCTTGCAAGTTTATCTAGACTTAGACCTATAGATGGCCTCCTAATTGAAAAAATATGGTTTAAAGGTTTTAACTCTTGTGGAACATACACATCTAATTCATTCTTCTTGGGATTTATGATTTCAAAGAACTTTTTATTGAATGAATATTGCTTTTAACTTATTTATTTGAAGAGACCCCTACACCTTGCCCCATGATACCAGTAGGAAGCATGGGCTCATCACCAAGGAAAAGGCATAGGTGAGTAAGGGCACTTCCCTCCTTTCCCAATCTCACGCCACTAGTAAGAGGCGCGGGCTCAACACCGAAGGTCGGTGGGGTAAGGAAGTGTGTAAATGAAAATTTTGTATTGATTTTGACTTGATATTTTGATATATATATATATATATATATATATATATATATATATAACTTTGAGTTTTGCTTTTGGGAGGGAAAGCTTGCCCCTTGTAATACCTTTTCCATGTCTTTTATCTTTGATCACTTCTATTAATGAAGTAGCAATATTGATAGGTGATTTTCATTTTAAAGATGGTATACTCTTTAAAATTGATAAATCATGTTGTTGTAGCTGATATGTTTTATCTTCTAAAATTGAGTAACATTATACCATGAAAATTCTAAATTTATTAATGAAGTATTCATATACTTTTTATGCTAAAATTTTAATGTATTCTGCATGTGGATGAAGGAAATAAATTTGGTTTAAATTGTTCATTTCCTAGTTTGCAATATTGAACTTGTTTTTCAGTCTAATGATTGCAAAGTCTAGGATTAATCACCTTGGATAAATTACAGTGATCCAAGGCATGTTTGGGATTTTTCGATGTGTTGAACATCTTGATCAGTCAGTTAGAATATCTAATTTCTACACCCAGGCTTGCACTGGGGTCACAGGGGCATCTGTAGCATCTTTTGGATTTCACCCTTCAAGGTGATCTGTTCATCGTTTTGATGAACTGTGGAAGGTAACATTATTTGATTAATTAATTAGGACCTAATTAATCTAAGTGTTTGATTATTGATCTATCCTAAACTTATGCTAAGTTTATTTATTCATTATATTGATTAAATCCTAAAAAGGATAATGGGGAACTATCCTAAGTTAGACACTAATTAATCCTAAGCTATTTGAAACTATTCCTAAGGTCATAAGCTATGGTTTCTAAACTATTATTATTGGGACCTAATCTATTGGACATTGACCTAACCTATGGTATTGGGGATGGATTTATTAGCAAATGGATTTGGATGGCAGTGGCACCATTCTAAAAGCATTGTCAATTTTAAATGTTCCATTTAATTTTAAGTACTGCCAAGCTTGGTATAGGTTTGGGGAAGGTAGAAAGTTACTGAGATGACAACACTGCTATTTTCAGTGATGAATATTTTGAACTGTTAGTTATGACTAACAAAGGATAAGGTTGGGCGAGAGTTTTTAGAGGGGACTCTATTAGTCCTGTTGCATTTATGATCCTCAACCAGAGTGAAAACTACCTGGGGAATAGTAAGGAGGTTGGAGGAAAAATAAACGGTTTTGTTTTTATTGTTTCATTTGGAATTTTCAAGCCTTTGAGATCTGCATGTTGTTTTCTATTTTTGAACCTCCAGTTTGAATCTATTGCATGTATGATTTCACCTTGCATGGCGGAAATAATGGCAAAATTTGATCATGGAAGCTATAAGAAGAAATTGGGAAGAGTTTCAGAGGATTGTTTTGGCATTTTTGTTGGAAATATTTCTATGGAAGCTTGGTTTGAAGGATTTAAGTAAGGAAGAGAAGGCAAGAGCACTACCAGGCATGATAGTCCCTATCTCATTAAAATCTCTTGCTTTTATTTAAACGTTTTCATTAAAAGAATGCTGCTCTTCATGAAAACGTCTCTAAGAATGTTTTCTGGAATGGTTGATTGTTTCTTTTGCTTCTATGTGTGTGTTTTTGGACATGGTTTCTTGGATATGAATAGTTTTGTGAAATAGAATATTTTAATGAATCTAGGCTTCGAATGGTGTTGGAAAAAAATGTGTTGCTTATTTGGAAAATTGGGTATGAACTCTCAAGGGATTATGCACTTGATAAAATATCACTTTGTTGTATATTTTGACATTTGTGTAATTTTTTAGGGATTTGGTTTTAAGTTTCTTGATATATGGAACTCACTTGATCATTGTAAAACTGGGTTTGGTTTAACAATTGTTAGGTCAACTTTGTTCGCAGAATAAATGATGTCTATTTTTGGAACCTCTATTGGGTTTGAAGGTTTTCCATTTTGGTTGTATTATCCATATGATGGTCAAATTATTCTTGTAGGCCTATTTTGGGATTTGGTTTCGGTTTACTAACCTTCATTTCAACTTAAGATGTATTTAGATCTTTTGATCTTTTATTTTAAAAGGATCATGCTCAACCCTGAATGGGTATTTTCGAAGGTGGTTTTGAGCACTATAAGTGCATGTTGTTAGGTCAGAAATGAGCTTCTTGTTTCTATCTTCTTAAGTTTCATTTCAATGTTTTAGTATAATCCTTGGGTTGGCTTAAGTTTTTGGAACTTGGTATATTTTATAAGAGATCCATGATTGTGTTGATCTTGAACTGGGTTCTTTTCCTTTTTATCCTACGAAGAGTGGTTAACCTTATAACGTCGTGTTAGGGGTATTATGATTGATTTTAGTTCTTGTTCAACTCTGTGTTCTTGTGATTTTTTTGTCATTGTATCCTTAATAATGACTCCATTTTTTGTTGATTATTTAATCCTACAAACCATCTCCTTGAGACTACACTCACATGTTTTTGATATTTCTATGGTATGAGTGAAGTTTTTTGTTCAATTTTGGGTCATTTAAAATAAGTCGAATGATGAGAGGTCTACCTTGACCTTAGGTAAGGAAGTTTTCATTCCTTAAACTTGGATCTTAGAACTTATGGGTAGGATTGTGCTCTACATTTTGGTTTCTTGTAACCATTCCGAATGAATTCTCCTTAGCTTGTCATGGGAGATATGGAGCATAAAATTATTGATTATTTACTGGAATGAATGATTGTGATGGTTATGTTTTATTCAAATAGGTTTGAAATCTGATGAGGAATATGACATATCCTTCCGGAAATCTATTTCATATGTTTTATTAGACTTGTGAAGGCTTGAGCAATCCTCCTTTAGAACATACAATGTTTATATTCTGTATTGTCGAGTTGTTCAATGCTAAGGCATCCTCTTGGGTAGAGGTAAGAATTTTGATGGCAAATTTGTTGACACGCTTGCTTTCCATGCTAGATCATTAGTGTTTGTGTCAAAAATTTTAGATTTTGACATGAAGTTGATTTTAATATGACCGACATTCTGTTCTTACCAAATCACTGTGTTTTCACATCAATTCATTTTTAATTGATAGATTGGGATTTGATTATATTATAGTGGAACTTTGCTTGGTGAATTAAATTGAAGTCAATTTGGATAGATCATGATTTGAATTAATTATTTTCTTAATTTGTTGGAGTTGACTGCTATAATGTTGAAATGATTGCTAATGATGTGACATAGATAGAATTAGATCATGATGAATTGTGAAATTCTTATTTGGAAAATTATACTTAAATTGAATTAGTGTCTCTTCTCTACTTTGTATTTTGTGTCCTTTTAGGAAGTCCTTATTAATTATTGGGCCCCTAAAATATTGACTAAGTACACAAAGGCACATGAGTGCGCAAGACTGAAGTTAAGAAATGGGCACGTAAGAAGGCGCACAAGGTAGGATTCTAGGAGGGTTTTAGAAGGGCTGTGTTACGTGCTGGCATAACAAGGTCTCGGGACTTAGCCATATTTGGCATATTGGGTAGGACATGAGAAAAGTGTGACCCGATTGTGCATGCAGAGTGGATAAGGTGCCATCCTAGTGACAAGTTGGCCTAGGAAGGAATATTCCCTGCGATGGAAGCTTCTAGAAGACCATCATGGAAAAAGTGGAGAGCTCAGGCTTGGAGGAGAATGCTCTCACGGAGGACCACATCCAGACGCTTGGCACTGGATCTGAGGCTGTAGGAGGATGAGTTGGCACTTTGGGGTGCCTATAAATACAAGTGATCGTAGAAGAAAATTATAGAGAGAGAGATCAATAGAGAGTGGAGCTCAGTAAAATGCCATGCGAGGAAATCTATTTGGGTTGGGTATATGAAATATAGGAGAAGGATGTATCAAGGGCTTGGGGTTATAAAATTTCTTTTTGAGAGCTAAATGATATAGGTCCAGTTGTGATGCATGACTTCGGTCTACCATAATGTGGTGTTTTGTAGTAAGCCTAATGAATGTAATGAGGTTACCAAGTTAATTGAATATGATCCTTCTTGGTTTGGATTCATACATGATTCTTCATAGTTCCTTTTCATGTATGTTTATAAGATGAATATGAATTCCTATGCATTTTCCTTTCTATTTTGTTTCAGTTCTTTAAGTCTGTTAAAGTATCTTTGTCTGTAATGAATGCAATGATCTAGAGCCATTCTGAGCTCTATGATGTTCACATGTTTCATTCCCACTCACTTCCTTTAAATTTTGGATCATAGATGATGTTTTCCCACTCAAATCACATAAAAGAGAGACTCGGTGCCTATGCATGCCTCGGGTGAGCGCCTAGCGCCCACTAGGTGATAGGCCGGTGCACACGAGATTCCCTTGTTCTTTGGTGGGTGTAAAAATGACTACATCTTGGTTCCATTTTTGGGACCTCTTTTCAAAGTTGTAGCGGAAATGACATACATCATGATTTGTGTAATAAGTGATGACATAATGCCTAACTTTGGAAAGTGTTGAATCATGGTTTAAGAGCATGGAGGATGAATTTTCTTAGAGATTCAACACTTGGACCTGATTTTGATGCACGTAGATGGGTAGAAGATAACCTCTACCATGATTTTTATGAAACTTTTTTCTATTACTTCCCAGTAGAGTTGTATGAATGTCTCTCAGCATATGCGTCTAGATCAAGCTAGTATTGTAGATTGCATGCATGGACCCAAGAAGAATACCGTGAGGCTATATGATGTAGATCTCGATGTGGAATCACGCTGTGGATCATTAGTGGAAAGGAGTACTTGCTAGCTACACTCTGGAGTACATTATTTCTACATATTCTTATCTAGAAGTTGCTGAGTTTGAGTTTTTGTGCAAGCCCAAAGGATTGTTTCTACATGCTATTCCTTTGGAAATGAAGATCTTGATTATTACCTTGAGTTTAAAGGCATTACAATTGGTGACTAAACCGTTCTCGAGTGCTTTGGGTAGGGAAGGAAGCTAGAGTGGAGGAAGATGGTAGACATTATGACGGAGAAAGAAAGGGAGGAGAGACGACTCAAGTATAGTGAAGCACACTAAAGGGAGATTACTAGAAAAATCAAGGTTACAAGTGTGATAGATATATGGAGGTAGATTTTGGGAAGGATTTGAGGTTCACGTAGAGGATGTGGAACCTAAGCAGTCTATGCTACCCCATCTTGGAAAGTGCGTAAGAGATACCCCTTCAACTTATTATGAGAGTTCGTTGCATGGAGAGGGAAGAGTTGTTTTCACACGTCTGAACCCCCCTAGTGACCAAACCCTAGCACTTGGTTTTCCAGATCAAGGAGGGAGTATCAATGACCTAGTTGGTATTAGTGGAAGTGATAGATTTACACCTAGGAGATATAATTTCTTGTTTGGGACTTCTATGGCTACACATACCATCCTAGTGTTAGGAGGAATTTTTGGATAAGGAGAAAGTATACAAGGCTTGGGTAACGCATTGGGAAATGGTGTGGGACACACATCTAATAGTGGAAAATTTTTGTAGATAGTTAGCACACGCTTTAGTGGGCCATCGGGGGACCCTAGGCATGACCGCTTTAGGGTCGTTACTAGATACTAGTGGATCTAGGGGGTAAAAATGGTGGATCAAGAGGCACAAGACCTAGTGGATCTAGTGGATCCGGCAGAGGAGGAAACACCAGAGGAAACCAAGGGTCTAGACCAGGAGGAAAGGGCCTCAGCCACCTCCTCAAGTTTTCTTTGAGATGTCTTTAAATTTTCCAGATTACGGGTATTGAAAATGCTACAGAGCATGTCCAAAAGTGTGAGTTGCTATGGCACGTAAAGGGGATCACAACCTCAGAGTAGAAAGCTAGTCAGTTTGTAACGACATTGCAAGGGTGTGCGCATAGCTGGTATAGGAAGTATGACCACCATCAGATGGTGGTAGATTAGACCACATTAAAAAATGACTTCCTAGTAGAGTTCCACATCCCTGAGTTCAAGTAGAAGAGCATCAATTCCCTTAAGGAGATTTAGGAGGGAATGATGAAGAGTGTGCGAGAGTATGACACACGATTTAAGACTCTCCTGTCAAAATTGTCATATGACATTCACCCTTCAGCATGCTCAATGGTTTGTTGGAGGGTTGATAACTCCTTTTAGAAGAGCTTTATCTCATACAACTTTCATAAAACCGTGTAAGGTGTTGGAAGCCACCCTACGTGCTAAAGCTATTGGAAGTGTTGATACTGGTGTTAGCCCATTTCTAGAAGCTCAAATCACTCACTGCATATGGATAAGCAGTGGAGAAGTTTTCTATGAACTCAGCTCATGAGACTCATAGTGGAATGTGGTGTACAAATTGTGAGGTAGAGGGCATGCTAAGTATAGTTTACCCTTGAAGACAAGATGCTACGTAGCAGTAGATGAAAGCGTGAGATTTTTCATGGGGACCATGATGCAAGTAGATGCCCCTTGTTACAACACACAATTTGGAAGAATGTGTCTTGCTATTGTAAGATCTACACCTCTATGACCCATAACACTAAGGATTGTAGGCTTATTGATCAGATCCATGAGGCCATTGATCATGGTGTGTGCCAGACCAACATTGCCAGTAGTTCTAAGAATGATGATCGCCATTATGAGGAGTGCGCAAAAGGTGCGTGCGGAAGGGGATTTCTGGTGGATTCCATGGTCATGGTAACCATGGAGGAGGAAGAAGTGAGTTCCCACGTGGAACCTATTTTAATTGTGGGTCTACAAGACCACTACAAGCATGAGTTCCCAGACTTATTATAGTGCTCATGGTGCGGGAAGAAGCACAAGTATGAGGAGTGCCCTGAGTTGTTTGAGCACATGAATCAACAACACCGAAAGACAAGGGCACTGCAATGGTAAGCATTAAGAAGGCTAACACACAATGGATGTCATGGGTGACACATGATGTAGGCTTGGAACTTGTTATGGTAACAACAAGAGTAGAGGACGTGTGTATAAAGGAAATGCCACGGTAGAAGAACCTAGTTTCAAGGGAAGAAGTGGTACATGGGAAGTACCCAGACCCTACACATCAAAAGGAGGTATATCAAGAAACCATGGATGTCATTCGAGTTTACAAGGAGAAATCCAGTGTCTAAAGGAGTAGTCCAGGAGGGAGGAGCAAAGAAGGAAGGTCGAGGCACTAAAGGATGACGTGAATGAGGTCAGGAAGTATGTAAAATGCTAAGGCAAGAGAATATTATTCCCTTGATAGGAGCATGGTTAAGAGAGAACGTATCACGCATCGAAGAAGAGCGTGAGAGGTATGTCTTACATGTAAAACTTCTCCCTCATAGCCTTGAATATGATAGGAGATCATGTTAAATGCGGTCATAGATGGATGGATTTTTAGTAATATCCTCATCGACATAGGCGTGGAGGTCAATTTTCTCACCTTGGATGCATGTCATTAGATGGGAAGACTTGTATTACATCCATCTTTGAATGTGCTATATATGGTGAACATAATGAAGGAAATGCCCATCGGTATCTTAAAGGATGTAGATATCACCATTTAAGGGGCTAAGTTTACTGGGGACTTCAAAGTCTTGGCACTCACCGAGGTAGACAATTTTCCAACACTACTTGGGCACCCATGGTGCTATAAGAACAATGTGGATCTTCATTTCAACAAGGGATACATTAGCTTTGAAAATGAGGAGGAATGAGTCATCATACCCCTGGTTGATGGGAAATCAACACCATATATTGAACCTTTTGGAGAAGAGGTCTTGGATAAAATATATATGCACTCAATCAGGGATCCTGAGATAATTCATCCCACAGAGGGAGTTATCCAGTTTAAGGATGCTCAGTTCCTAAGTGACAACACCAGTATAGCATGTGATAATTGGGTGCATGTAACCTATGAGTTAATTAGTTGACATTTGAGAGGATTGGTAACAAAGGTGACAAAAGTGCATACAGTCCGGCGCCTAGGGTGAAAGGAGCTACCTAAGTACTTAGGAGGAGCCTTCCTTGATGTCTTTTTGTAGGTGAAGGAATCCCAATGGAAGGAGGTAAATTAATGAAGGGGGATGTTAAGTTGCGTCCTACTTAGAACTGCTATTTGCTGGTGGGAAATACATTAGGATAATCTCTTGAATGACACGAAGTGAGAATTGCATTCTCTGTAAGGTTTTGCAGAGCAACGTGTCCACGGCTATAAAAAAATAGCATGGTAAAGAGACCGCTTCCTTCCATATCCAAGAATGTGAGACATCCTAGATGAGAAGCACATGTAGCATCATTGCCACCTTCATTATGGGTACAAAAACTATATTATACATTGCAAAGTTGTGTGTACGCATGGTACGTTCATTCTAAGACACACCACCGATAAGGAATTGGTAAGAGTTAGTGGCTGATCTCATTCAAACATTTGAGTACCAGAGTACAAAGTCCATCAGTACATAAGGTGTTGTAGGTTGTTAAGTGCCTTACATCAGGGGATAGTGCTATGAAAGAAGACAAAATACAAGAATTGCTAGGATAACTTGGCCTGGAAGCGCGCTTTGAGGAGGAAGAAACAAAAGAAATATAAATTTAGGGCACGTGTATAGAGAAAGAAAAAGGGAAGATGGTGTATGTTATTGATGGAGAAGAAGTAGAGAACTTGGATGTTAACCACTCTGTAGGGATGCAAGTCATAGATAGTGCTGATGAATAGGCACATGCCTATCATGAACCTTTAAAGACAAAGAAGGTTAACATTGATTAGAAGAAGAGCCTAAAGAGGCTATCATTGGAGACTATTGGTTGGAGAAAGAAGTCTCTAAGATCATTGATCTTTTACGTGAGTTTGAGGATTTATTCCCGCACGGGTATCATGAGCTTAAAGGCATCCACCATTCCTTGGGGAAATGAGAATTAAGTTGAAGGAAGGTGCCCGCCTGGTCTGAAAAAAAAGACCATATCAAATGAATCCTAACCTACGCGTGAAGGTTAAGGAGTAAATAGATAGAGTAATAGCATCGGGCATTTTGAAGCTATTGAAGAGTTAGAATAGATAACTTTAATGGTGTATATTATCAAGAAGGATGGAAGGATAAGGATCTATGTTGATTACAAGGACTTGAATGTAGTATGTATCATTGATCCTTTCCCAACCCCATTTATCAAGTAATATTCAAGTGAGTGGTAGGGCATGAGGTCTATTCTTTCACAGATGGATTCTCGGGCTATCACCAGGTAAGGATCATGAAGGAGGACCAAAGGAAGACAAATTTCACCACTAAGTGGGGAAGTTTTGCCTATACTTGTCATGCCTTTTGGGTTAAAGAATGTGCCTGTTGTATTCTTGTGCATTGTGGTACAAGCTTTCCAGGACTTCATCCATAAATTCCTTCAAGTCTACTTGGATGATTGGACAGTATATGGGTTAGTGAAGGACCATTGTGACAACTTAAGGCTGATGTTTGAAAGGTGTCGACAGTTGAGGATATCCCTTAACATTAAGAAATGTGTCTTTTCCCCCATGTTTTTGGAACATTATTGGGGCACATCATATGTAAGGAGGGCCTACTAGTGGATCTTGTAAAAGTTGCAATAATTGTGGGATTGAGGGAGCCTACTAGTCAAAGTGTAGTGCACAAATTTCTTGGGCATATAGGGTACTACAGAAGTTCATCAAGGGATATGCCAAGATCACCGTGCCTTTAGAAGAGTTACTTAGACATAAGAGTGAATTTCATTGGGGAGAGGCACAACAAAAGGCATTTGACACTTCAAGGATAGGATTGTAACCGTGCCCATCCTACATTTCCCTTTTTGGGATAAGCTTTCTCATGTCCATGTGGATGCCTCAGAACTACCATTAGAGCAATACTTGCATAACCTAGTGAAGGGATTGTTGATCATCCTTTATGCTTTGTAAGTAGGAAGTTGACACCAACGGAGTATAATTACACTACAATTGAGCATGAGGCATTGTCCATGATCTACACACTTCATAAGTTTACACAAAGATTTGCTAGCAACCCCTTTTATATTTTACACTAACCATATGGCATTGAAATACTTGGTGAACAAGCCCATTCTACAAGGGCACATATGTAGTGGGTACTATTGTTCCAAGAATTTGAGTTCATGGTGGTTTTCAAACCAGGAAAAAGTAATTCCAGACCTGATCATTTGTCTAGGATTAATTCAGGGGAGGACGCGAGAGCATTTAAGAGAATATGCCGACGTGCAATTGTTTAGGTTGTGACATGCACCCTCGGATTTGGAGGACATTGCGGTATTCCTTAAAACAGTGTGATGGGTGTTGTCATTCCCTTCATTTAATCAACTTCTTGTTGATGTCATATCAAACTAGGGGTGTGTCCAAAGCTATATGCAATTAGAGTACTTTAACTAATCTAGTAGTCATGATGAGAAATATTTTTATATTTTCTGGGGAATCTCTTTAATGTCTTAAGGACTTATTGGTAAAACCTTATTAAAATCGAATTATGAAAAATTATTGAAAGTAAAACACACAAAGCTTGTTGAAAGGAAACACCTGCGTGCGTAAAGGAAAGACACTTCAGCGTTGGAAAATAAACACACTTGTTTTTGAAAGTAAACACACACTGATTAAAATTCTTGAAAATAATTGCAAGAAATATAAAGATTTATGTAAACACATGCAAGAACAAGTATGTAACAAAATTTAATTGAAAGAACTAAAGCAATACAAAATTAATCTAAGCTATTCGCTAAAGAAATATAAATACCAAATAAACGAATATCCTGGTCCTTGGGGGAGTGGGGCCTTGCTCCTCCTTGAATCAGGACTTTAACAACTCATAATTCTCTCAAATTAGAATGACTATTTTATTGATGAAAACATTCAGCACATTACAAAATGTACTAGATCCTTGGACTTAATCTATTTCTTATCTCTATGCTATATCTTTAATTATTAATTTCTATCTAATGTAGGAATGCTTTATATACATTTTTCAATCAAAGTCGTCTCAATGATTCTTCTGATGAAATCAAATCATGCATAGAATAGATCCTTGAGTCGATGGTGGTTGATCGATAGTTGTAGGATAATTCTTCCCGGATCTACGCTTAGAAATCTCTCGCCCTTCATGATTGTAGATGTAAAATTTATGGATGTGGTTTAAAATAGATAACTCCCATCATTTGAATCTTTGGAGAAGTTCTAGAACCATAAGGAAATTGTTAAGAACAAAAACTTTAAGAGTTCCAGAGCATTAATTTGTCACTAGGAGTTCAAAACTAAGTCTAAAAATTTTGGAACTAAATTCTAGAGTTTCAAACTAAGTTTGAAAGTTCTCAAACTTAGTCCAAAAGTTCAAAATAAGTCCGAAAGTTTCGAACTAAATCATGACTCTAGTGATGGAGTTTTGAACTAGCTTGGAAGTTCAAGAACTAAGTTGTATAGGAACATACGCTATCAAAAACATATCAACACCACCTACTTCATTTCCTTGACATTTTGATTAGACCCCTTTATTACAAAACCATATGAATTTAAACACACAAGCTATGTTAGGAATTTCAGAGTTTTTAACATTAGGATCACAATCAATCAAAATATAGACAATTACATCCTAACTCATATCAAATCAACTAAAAGTCACTCAATGCAATCAAACTTAATCAAACGTAGAGTATGATGAGATCATATATTATACATTAATCAGACATATACTTGCCTCATCAATAGGTGTGGTACTAGACGGAATGAAGGCATTGGAGAAGTGGAAGTTATCCATATGCACCGTGCCCTACATGCTAATTAGTGGAGACCTGTACAAAATGGGTCATGATGAGGTTCTACGCCAATGCGTACTAGAACATGAGTGCATTGCAATTATGGAAGAGGCACATGGTGGGATTGTAGGAGGACACTATGCAAGAAATGTAACTATGTAGAAGATTCTACTCACAAGGATTTGGTGGGAGACCATTTATCAAGATTGCATTGAGTTTTGCAAGGCCTGTGACCATTGCCAGCGCCTTGGCAAACCTAGAAAAAGGGATGAAATTCCCTTGCGACCAATAGCCAATGCGGAACCATTTGAGAAGTGGGATATCGACTTTTTCGACCAATCTCACAAATGCAAGCGAAGGATTGGTTTGCAGTATATCCTCACTTACACTAATTATTTGACAAGGTGGGCAGAGGTAGTGCCTATAAAGGATTATACAATGGCTACCACTGCTAGATTTTTATGGGAAAACATAATCAGTAGGTATGGATGCCCATTGAGTTTGACAAGTGATAGAGGTACACACTTCCTCAATGAGATAGTCAAGATTTTATTATCAGAAAATTCATGGTGGCCCATCAAAAACTAATCCCTATCACCCTCAAGCAAATGGAACTGCTGAGGCATTTAACAAAATACTTAGCCACACATTGACTAAAATTTGTGATGTTGGTAGATAGGATTGGGATGAAAAAGTATCATCCATTCTTTGGGCATATAGGACAACCTACAAGAGGTTGAATAAGGCCACACCATTTCAATTGGTGTTTGGCATGGAGGTTGTCCTACTAGTTGAATTCATGTTACCTTCTTTGCGTATAGCGTGCGTAGGAGGATTAGCCATGAACAAGCGCTGCTGGAAGAAATAATTGACAAATTAATGCAATTGGATGAAAGATGATCACTCGCCAGGTGGAGCCAGAAGATGGAAAAATCAAAACAAAAGGCATGGCATGATCGTCACATTAAGAACAAGAAGTTTGAGGTTGGGAAGATGGTGCTACTATATGATTCTAAGTTTTTGTGCCATCCAGGAAGTTAAAAGTCCATTGGTTGGGTCCCTACATCATCTCGTACATCCTTTATTCAGCACGTGACAGTTACAAGTGTTGGATGGGATGAGATTGTCAGGACACTTTAATGGTAGTAGGCTGAAGCCCTACTATAAATAAGTCTTCTTGGTGTTTGTAATAAGGTAGTATTGCCAGTTAGTTTAGGATTTCATTTAATGCATTTTCTATTATTTTCTTTCCCCTTCTCGTTGTTGTTTTGTGTTGCACTTTGGGCACTTTGTAACCTCATTACTTTTTGAAGATTGAATCACATGAGGACCACACATCATTTTAGTGTGGGGGTGAGTAAGGTGGAAGAAATAATAAGGTATAAAAGTGCCAGAAGGATTGCATTGGAAAGCCCGGTTGATGGCCATGTGAAGGAAATGTAAGAGAGGAAAGGTGAAAAAGGATGGTTGGTGTCGGGTAAGGCTACATTGGGGATCCATGTATAAGAGAGGAAGAAGCGAAAAATGCAACATGAGGTAGGCGAGAGAAAAAATCATGACAAAAGAAGTGCCTTCAGTGCTGGTTACGCACATGTAAGAGTCTCATGTCAAGATGGATTGGTTGCGCACCAGAAGGTTGGGGAATTATCCGCATAAGGTTGGACATGCGAGTTAAGGTGCTAAAGTTAGATTTTGTTTGAAAATTCCACATTAAGTGTTAAATTACGGTGGTAGGTAAGGTAGCATTTAATGTTAAAAATTGGGAAAAACTATAAATAGAAGGTTGGGCACTTCATTATTTACTTTGCGAATACAAAAAGGAAGATCTTTTGCGAACTAGGGTTTCCAGAGTTGATCCGTGTGAAGAAAAATTGGAGGAATTTAACCGCGAGTGACTAGTTTGGATCTGCAAACCGGGAGGGAAGTAATTCACGGGCGTGGGAAGAGTTGTGGAGAAGTACTGTCTTGTGAAAAGATATTCCAGTTAGGGTTTGAAAACTAGGGCACGGATTAAAAAAGAGTATTCTTCGTAGGTTGAGATTTGAACTTGGAAAAGATAGAAGAGCAGAGCTAGGAAGAGAAGTTGAAGTGATAACCCAAGCAATGGAACCTAAGAAACCAGTAGTAACACCTAAGAAGGGCAAGGGAAAGGGAAAACAACAAGAAACTACTATAAGTACCAATGAGGAATGGTATGTAGAAATGTAGTACCCAGATGGGGTTTCGCTTGAGATGGAATGGGAATCCCACTTGAGAAAAATGATGTAAGAAGTGACTACAATCATCACACGAACATGATTGAAAAGGAAATGGAGTTGGAGTTAGTGCATCCGACTAACCAAAGAACACCTAAGGGGTTACCAATTTATAATGACAAAGTCAAGGTGAAGTTAGAGAAGGTGGGATTATTGCAACTCTATGAGTTTGCCCTACTTCGGAAAGCTAGAGTGCCTCTATCAGTGGCTAATGTCACATGTACATGAAGACCACTTTCACTTCGTAGGGGCACAAGATGTGCATAACCCCTCAACTAATTTCAAGATTCACAGGCCTTATCTGTGAGGGAGAAAGCTTAGGACAACCTGTGTGAAAAGGAAGCAATTAAGGAAATAAAGTGGCCACATATGTGTACAAGAAGGGGTCAAGGTACTTTGATATCGGGGATATCCAAGACCCAGTGATGAGAATGGCCGCATGCTTAGTAACAAAACTCAACGCACAAGAAATATGGACATAGGTAAACAAGTCCTGGTTGAATGTTTGTAGAATAATATCAGAGGCACCATCTACAATCTGTCTACATACATTATAGATGAAATTATCACCAACACACATAGGAAGGAGACAAGATTCTCTTTGGTAATGTCCTCTTAACCATTGTGTTCTCGGAGATCGGAGTACCAGATGCAACAGAAAAGTTCATTTGGGAGTACCCAGAGGAAGACCCCTCACATGTAAAAAAAGATTTGAGAAATACACTTGTGATAGCATGATGCCCGTTCACAAGGCACGTCTTGAAAAATGGTATACGTGCTTAAGGAATGCATTTAGGGTAGAATGGAGAATATCGAACTAACTAACACTTATAATAGGAGAAGTTGAATTCGTTGTATACCAACACTTTTTGTATTGGTAGGTTCAAGTTGACTGATGAAACCATGAGCCCATGGTGCAAGCTCCCATTCACCTTCATAGCTCAATACTTCCAGGTGGGAGTTAACAGATTCAAGGAGTCCAAGAAGTTAAAGCTTGACCTTAGAAGTTTGGACCGAGACCACAGGGAGATGCACAGGATGTTGGTCTACCCCAACAAGCATGTGTACGTGGAAAATTACATGTCGCATGAATTCCAAATGGTAAAACCCCTGACTCTAACTATTGCAGGGAGGTCCGTGGCATGTGTATACCTTCGGATAAGGCCCAAGTTTGAGAAGGGCACTTATCTTGAAAATGAGATAGCTATACCTGAGGACCTAACAGGTAGGAAGAAGACCACACCCAGGAAAAAGGAGAAAAAGAAATAAAGAAAAAGGCACCAAGTGCCCAAGATACACAGGCAATAGGTGCCTCAGAACAAGTGCTAGAACAAGTACTTACACACATAGGAAGAGGTCCCCAGTCAAAGAGGAGGTGCCAAAACAGGAAAAGCTTATCGTAGAGGAGAAATCACTGGAGGAAGAAGAGAAAGTAGAATCTCCTATACTGGAATCCCCAGTTAGGAAGAAACAGAAGGTGATGGAGGAAGCTAACTCGGAGGAGACAGAGATCTTGGATAAATACATAGGTGAGAGGGATGACGATGAAGAAGATGATCCTGAAGGGGACCAAGAGCCACTTGTTTTCAACATGCATGATTCAAGAAGAGGGCGAAGAAGAAGAACATGATTTCTTTTTCGTGTGAGAAAGGGTAGCCAGGAGGAGGAAGTCACCCATGACATGGAGATAAGTGAAGAGGTTGTTGCACAAGATCAAAAAAATCCAAGCCTCATGAAGGAGAAAATAAATGAGGTAGCAGAAAGAGAAGCAACAAAAATCATCAAGCCTTGGTAGAACAAGAATTGGAGTGCAATGCTAAT
The DNA here is from genome assembly GCA_018340775.1 of Taxus wallichiana var. yunnanensis. NCBI lineage: Eukaryota > Viridiplantae > Streptophyta > Pinopsida > Cupressales > Taxaceae > Taxus > Taxus wallichiana. Next base: position 412,659,440 of record CM031238.1, on the reverse strand, counting down.
ATAGTGATGGAAGAAGATAAGGAAGAAAGCATAGGGAAAGATCACGGTAGCGTGGGAGGCCCTAGTCTATCAGTAACTATTCCTAAGGGCATGCGCACATAGGGGAAAGTGCATGGAGATCTAGAGGCAAGGAATGAGCTACATTAATGATCCCAACAAGGTGTTGTGTGCGTTTCCAAAGCATAGTTCCAACAGATCAAATCTTGGCAATGAATTCGTTTGATGAAGAAGGTGCATACCCTCGGATGAGGAAGATGCTCTCTTGGGAAATTGAGTCCCACATCGATGAGCCAAAGTTTGAGGTAAGCCAAGGGCACTAATGAAAATTCCTGAGTCAAAAGGAGACAACCCCTTGGTAAATGCTTAGCAGCTTTCAGATGAGAAGTTATGCAACATGCTCAACAAGGTCTTAGTTGAGGTTAAAGCTAGGCTCTTTGGATAGAATGATAAGATAAGATTTCTAGAAGTAGAACTAGAAAATAAGGAGGAAGAGCTAGAAGAGAAGGCCAAGGATTTAAAGTAGGAGGAGTTAATTAGCACTCAACTAAAGCGTGAGCTTAGGGAAGAAAAGGCAAGGGTGTAAAAGTACATAAGAAGGTAGAATCCATCACATATGCCATTTTTTTGAAGCATCTAGACCTAACACCACCCGCACAAAATTATGGATCTTCCCTTGAGTGCCTTGAAGACTTAATGCACATCCTCACCATGGAGAGGAAACCTCTAGCCTTAGAATCCACGGAAGAAGTATCGTGAGCGCTTGGAGAAGGAGGATAAATTAAAGGTAGTAGCAATCATGGTTGAATAAAGGAAATCCCTTGCTGATGTAAAGATTGTTACCCATACCACTGAGGCCGCATATGAGAATTGCGTAATAGAGATACAATGGCGAGTATTTTGGTTGCCAACTATGAAGCAGAGCTTAAAGAGTTCCAAGAAAAGAACAAAGGGAACATAGTAGAGTGGGATAGAATCCTGGCAAGGTTGAAAATAAGTTAGAAGATATTGAGGCCCTAAGGGGTACAATCAAGAACCAACTAAAGGAGATATACCCACAAATTACTAGAAGGATGGACACACTTGAGGACATGGGCAAGGAGTTGGAAAAAATTGTTGACACTATGAATGCTCAAGGAGATGGACTGAGTTTTGGGGAGGTAAGCGCCCTAGTCGGTGACCTCTGCTAGAGAGCACAAAATGAAGTCGATGCCTGGAACAAGTTGGAGGCCTGACTTGTAAAAATATTTTCCTAGCTTGTTGCAATAATACCATCACTTCCCCATTCTTTCTTCTTTCCCAAATTCTTCATTCCCTTATTCTTTTCCCAAGATGTTAAGTCTATTGTGATTCTTTATTCATTGGAGAAGTGTTTCATGTGGGTGGAGAATAGGCGTAGTGTGGGGTGATGTTGGGCCCTAAAATATTGACTAAGTACACAAAGCACATGAGTGCGCAAGAAAAGTTAAAAAATGGGCACGCAAGAAGAAGACACACAAGGTAGGGTTCTAGGAGGGTTTTAGAAGGGACGTGTTACACACCGATAGAACAAGGTCTCAAGACTTAGCCATATTTGGCGTATTAGGTAGGATACGAGAAAAGTGTGACTTGACTATGCATGCGGAATGGATAAGGTGCCAATCCTTAATGATAGGTTGGCCTAGGTAGGAATATATCCTGCGATGGAAGCTTATAGAATACCATCATGGAAGTAAGTGGAGAGCTCAGGCTTGGAGGAGCATGCTCCCATGGAGGACCACATTCAGACATTAGCGTTGGATCTAAGGCCACAGAGGGGATAAGTTGGCACTTTGGGGTGCCTATAAATACAAGTGCCCGTAGAAGAAAATTATAGAGAGAGAGAGAATGATAGAGAGTGGAGCTCTACAAAATGCAGTGAAAGGAACTCTATTTGGGTTGGGTAGATGAAATATAGGAGAAGGATGTATCAAGGGCTTAGGGTTATAAAATTTATTTTTGAGAGCTAAATGATATGGATCCAGTTATGATGCATGACTTTGGTTTTCCATAATGTGGTGTTTTGTAGTAAGCTAATGAATGTAATGAGGTTACCAAGTTAATTGAATATGATCCTTCTTGGTTTGGATTCATACATGATTCTTCATAGTTCCTTTTCATGTATGTTTATAAGATGAATATGAATTCCTATGCATTTTCCTTTTTGTTTTGTTTCAGTTATTTAATTTTGTTAAAGTATCTCTGTCTGTAATGACTGCAATGATCTAGAGCCGTTCTGAGCTCTATGATGTTCACATGTTTCATTCCCACTCACTTCCTTTAAAGTTTGGATCATAGATGATGTTTTCCCACTCAAATCACATAAAAGAGAGACTTGGCACCCACACATGCCTCGAGTGAGTGCCCAGCGCCCACTGGGTGATAGGCCAATGCGCATGGGATTCCCTTGTTCTTTGGTGGGTGTAAAAATGACTACATTAATCTTATTATGGTGTACTTGGAACATTTTCATAAATAACATGGTTCTTTTTATGAAACAATTAGATTAAAGCATATTATTTTAATGTTATAGCTCTTATCATGCTTATTTCTTTTGAATTGACTCATGCTAACAAATTTACAGATGGACTTTGTGAAAAGTTAAAGGAGAAATACTTACAAAAAGTTACATTTGTTTTATTGATGAAATCATCATCTTCATTTAGATGTTTATGTATTAAAAATTCTCTTGAAATGAACATATTTTAGAATCACGAGGATGTAATAAACTTGGTTTTGTAATGATGAAATATGTTTCTTATAACCTTATGGAATATTAATTAAGTTGAGGGTAAGGTGAACTCTCTCTTTTGATAAGTAAATTGTTGTGAATGTAGTTAATTTCTGATTAATTCTAAAGTCTTATATGACTTAGATTTTTCTTAATTTTCCTAAAATATTAATATGCATGCATGTATTTATTAATATACTTAAAGCTTAACAAGCTTAGCTTAATGGATTTTAAGGTATAGAATAATATTTGTAAAGGATCTATATATATATATATATATATATACTTCGATTTATCTCAAATGGGAAATGATATAACTAAGATGATCATGAATGTTATGTCCTCTTTCAGAAAAGAGGGAATAAGGATAGTTATATACATAAACATGGTATTCTTTTATTAATTTACACCTTATGTTTCTAAATTCATTAATAGGACTATAGTCCTTAATAAGAAAGAAAAAGATACTTCCTTTTATCATTTAATAAAAACAATGTATGTTATCTAGCTATGACTTTAAGTTTAAATCATATTAGATGATTGGTCGCATGATCTTTATATGTAATCAATAAATGGAAAAAGTTGAAACTTAAATGAATTAATAGGAATATTATGACATTCGATAACACTAAGTCAATGTATAAGCTTTCAATTGAGATTGTTTACAATATTAACAATAATATGAAAACATAATGATCTTACTTAATGATTATCAAATTTAGATATATCGATAAATGGAAATAATGGTTAAGATTAAAATGTTCATATGCATGAATGCAAATTTTATCTGCATACCTTCAATTGGTGTAAAAGTACATTTCAAATCCTTCTTTGGATCAATTGTGCTTAGTGAACCTTTAGGTGCATTATTTAATGATAAATTAAACAAGATAATAAATTGATGGGTTAATAATCTAATGTTCTTAAGTATGTTAGTTTAGTTGAAGGAACTTAGTAGGTTGTTGTGAAATAGGGGTTACAACAGAGTACCCTCTTAATGACGGGAGTCATTACGAGGATACTGTGATGCAGCAAACTATGCTTCAACACCCCACTTAGTTCAATTAACTCGATTAACATAAGTGGAAATTTGGTTCATAGTTCTACTCTAAACAAAGATAAACACATGGACTAGTGTAGTGGTCAACTCATGTTGACTTAGGGTATCTAAACACACCCAATCGACAAAATTTGATTGAGTATGTCTATGTATCCTTAGTCACCATGAGTAGTCTTCCACACTAGTGCATGTAAGCTGCCCTTGTTTAGTGTGAAAATTTGACTTGGGTTTGGTTGACAGTAGTCGAAAGACCAATCTAGATAACAATACAAGTGTGGTGAAGGACATATTCCTATCGATGAGTATGCCATCTTGGAATGTAAACATGGTAAACATGTTTAAAACTTTGGCCAAAGTATCGAAAGTTGTTGGTTTCATTGTCTTATGTCACCTAGCCTAAGTTGTGGATTTCAAATAAATATCGGTAACAAATATTCAGATAGGCTTCTTAGACAGAACACTTGTGTGACCCTTGAAGGGTAAAATAACCAAAGTATACATGGTATACAATTGAACAAGTTAAACATGAAAGATCTGGTTAAATGCCAAGTCATGAAATGAGATATCAATGATTCAATGAGTCATTACAGTTGCATATGGTTTTCTGTTATGAGATGGAATGACAATGGAATGTGTGTTATGAATTATATTAATTTAGAACAGAGAAAATTATGTATAAAAATAAAAAAATTCCCTTGTTTATTAGTCATTAAAAGTGGATGTTACAGTTTGGTATCATAGCTGAAGGTTGCAGCTCTGGGACCTATTGAGTCCATAACTAATAAAAATTAATCTCTTGTTAACAGAAAATCGTTAGAACAAGGGGAGGTTCTACAAATAATCCATGTCCAAGTGGAGACGCAACTACCACACAAAAACTTGATGAGTTTCTTGCTTCCTCTTGGAAACAAGAGATTGTCTTACTTCTATACTTGAACAAGTAGTGGGTAATGAAGAGGAGGAGGATAATGATGATAATAATTATCAACCACCTCCGTGAAACAACGCTGATGATGGAAATATAGGTGTTGGTAATGAGAAGACAACAAATAACAATGCTGCAAATGATATAAGAATGCTGCAAATGCACCTAATCTACTTAAAAATAAAAAGGCAAGATTAACAGATAAACTTAATAATGACATAAAAAGGAAAATTCCACTAAATTTTGATGGCACTACACTGGGGGATGGGATAGAGAATTTTCTCAATGAAATAGGAATTAATTTTCAATAAGGAACTTTTCGGAAGAAAAAAAAGTAGTATGGGGAGCTTACCAACTTTCCCATGAGGCATTCTCCTCATGGGACAACCATAGGGCTCAACTAAACCTTGATGAAATGAACATTATATGGGATCAGTTTAAGGGATACTTTAGGAAATGTTGGCTACCAAAAATCTATTATGATCAAAAATGACATAATTTCAGAATTTAGTTCAAGGAAAGTTAACTGTAATTGAGTACTTGGGAGAGGTTTACCAAACTTCTTAAGTATGTTCCACAATATCAAATTGATGAAAATTTCAGGATACACAAGTTTATTATGGGATTGAATCTTATCATAGGAGGAGAGGTAGATGTGCACAACCCAACCACTATGGAAGGGGTTGTAGAAAAATCCATAAGGAAAGAATAGAAATTGAAGGTAATTTCTTCTCATAAAGAAGAGAATTGAAAGAAAATTTCCAATTCTTCTTTGTCACTTGCACCCAAGAAGGTGGCATGGAAAAATTTTGGAGCCAAAAACAAGTTTGTGATTGATAACAATAAGAAAACAACAACAAATAAACCTGTTGTGAACATTAGAAACAATTTTTGAAGAACAATAATAATGGGCATAAACCTTTTGGAGGTCAAAATAGTAATTTCAAGACCGAAATAAGTTTGAACCAAAAAGAGGACCTGTAGGGGGCTGTTTCAACTGTGGAAAGGATCACTATGCAAACCAGTTCCCTCTAAAGAAAGATGAAAATAACCAACAACATAAGATACATGATGCAATAAGCAAGTTGATAAGTAAGTTACGCCCATATAAGTGCTGTAGTAAATTATTTGGTACACATGTTACTATACTTTTTGATACTTTGAGCTATAAATTTTTTATTTCTAGTAAATTAGCTACAAATTTAAAAATAAAAGTAGGAATAATGGAAAGTTTTGGGATGTACATTACAGTAATAATGTTGTCCATACTGTTAGTAAATGTCTTTTTGGAGTAGTCTTAGAATTACCAAGTTTTTCCACTGAAGTAGATATTTATGTTGCTCCTTTGGGGTCATATGATGTCATATTGGTATTAATTGGATTTTTGATCATAAAGAAAAATTTGATTGTTTTGAAAAACACATTAAATGCCTTGATGATCTATAAAAAATAATAGACATTCAAGGGGTAAAACAAGAAATTTTAGTTAGGAAATTGTCAGCTATGTAACTTAAGAAGGCCAAAAACAAAGGCTACACTTTATATGCAGTAAAAATTTCTAAAACAACAGAAAATGATAGTGATTTCTTGGAAAAGTATTTGCTGTTAAGAGATTTCAGTGATGTATTTCTAGAAAAATTGCCAGGTCTTCCGCCTAAATGAGAATTTGACTTCACAATAGAAATCAAACCAGAAACTAACCTATTTCCAAGGAACCTTATAAGATGACTATAATTGAACTAGTAGAACTTAAGGCATAGTTAGAAGAATTGTTTTATAAGGGTTTGATAAGACCGAGTGTCTCACCTTGGGGAAAATTGATAATTTTTGAAAAAAGGATGGAACACTTAGACTTTGTATTGATTACAAAATGTTAAATAAAACAACAATAAAAAATAGATATCCACTTCCTAGAATTGATGATCTATTTGATTAGATGTGTGGTGAATCAATATATTCCAAGATAGATCTTCATTTTGGATACCATCAATTGAGAATTAAGATGAGGATATTCATAAAACAACTTTTAAAACAAGGTATGGACATTATGAATTCACAATTTTACCTTTTGGTTTGACAAATGTGCCTACAGATTTTATGAATCTAATGAATAATATTTTTCAAGAATACTTGGACAAGTTTTTACTTGTATTCTTGGATAATATTCTTATCTATTCTAAAAGAATTGATGAACACCATGAGCATTTGAAAATTGTACTTGAAATATTGAGAAAGAGAAAACTGTTTGGTAAGTTGTCCAAATGTTATTTTTATGAAAAAAAGTGCACTATTTAGGAAATGTCATAAGAAAAGATGGAATAACAGTTGATCCATCAAATATTTTTGCCATAATTGAATGACTGCACCTAAAAATGTACATGAAGTCAGAAGCTTCATGGGGCTTGTTGGTTATTACAGAAAATTTGTTAAGGACTTTTCAAAATTCGCTGCCAATTAATTCATTACAAAAGAAAGAAATTTTTGTGTGGAGTGATAAATGTGAATCAAAATTTAAAACTCTAAAAGAACAACTAACTTCTGCACCTATTTTGGCTGTACCATATCCAAATGGAAGATTTATGGTAGTTACAAATGCTTCCAATGAGGGACTAGGAGGTATATTGTTGCAAGATGATCATGTTATAGCATATGAGAGTAGGAAACTCAAGTTACATGAGTTAAATTATGCTCCCCATGACCTAGAGCTTGCTTCCATAGTTCATGCACTTCAAGTATGGAGACATTATCTCTTAGGAAGACCTTTTGAGTTAAAAACTAACCACCTTGGGCTGAATTATATTTTCACTCAACCAAATCTTAATGCAAGACAACGAAGATGGTTAGAGTTTTTGTCACAATATGATTTTGACATAAGTTACATTAAAGGTAAAGAAAATAGAGTGATAGATGCACTAAGTCGTAGGAAACATATTTCTGCACTTGTAACTTTGAGAACTCTAGTTTAAGGATGAAGTAAAAGAGTATCATGGATTATGATTTGTATTTTTAACAAGTAAAAACAACACTTGCTGTAGATCCTAATGATGTAAAATACAAAGGTTTTAACTTTGATAATGAAGGAATTTTAAGATATGAAAAGTGAGTGTATGTACCTTTGGAAAATGAGTTAAGGAAAAAGTTAATGATGGAATTTCATAATTCACCTTACTTAGGACATCCCGGTGTTACAAAAATGCTTGCTAATGTAAAACAACAATATTTTTGGAAAGGGATGAAGAGAGACATAACTGATTTTGTTTCACATTTCCTGGAATGTCAACGTGTTAAAGCTGAGCATATGCACCCAGTTGGTTTACTATATCCTCATAGCATACCACAATACAAGTGGCAAGTAATAAGTATGGATTTTGTTTAGGGGATTCCTATGTCTAAAAATAAACATGATGTTATTTTAGTTGTGGTTGAAAAATTAACAAAAGTAGAACATTTTATTGTTGGTAATCTTAAAGATGATTCACTGTTTTAGAAAAAATATTTGTGCATGAAATTTTCAGATTACATGGAGTACCTGAATTTATTATATTTGATAGAGACCCTAGAATGACATCTCATTTCTAGAAAACATTGAATGCAACATTAGGAATAAAAATAAATTTTAGTTTCGTAGACCATCCGAAAACAGATGGTCAAACTGAGAGAGTAAATCAAGTTTTGGAGGATATGTTAAGAATGTACTGTATGGATCAGCAGTACAAGTGAAGAATACCTTCCTTTATTTGAATTTTCTTACAATAATACTTATCATTCCTCTTTGAAAATGACACCTTTTGAAGCATTGTATGGAAGGAAATGCAGAACTCTAGTTAGTTGGGATAACATTGAAGATAAAGAGGTAATTGGACTTGAAATGCTTACTGAAATGGAACAAGAAGTAAAAATAATTCATGAACAATTAAAAGAAGCTGTTGATAGACAAAAAAGTTATGCAGATCTGAAAAGGATTGATAAGAAATATGAACTTGGTGAAAAATTCTTTTTACGTGTTAAGCCTAAAAAGAGCTCTATTACCTTTGGCAAGGCAACCAAATTATCACCTTGTTTTGTGGGACCTTTCGAGATTGTTGAAGTGATTAGCCCTATATCTTATCACTTAGCATTACCTCCCACTTTTTCACAAATGCATGATGTTTTCCATATTTCTTTGCTTAAGAAATACATTTTAGATTTATCACATGTATTAAATTGGGATTCCTTGCAGGTCCAAGACCCAGAATAATCATGGTTGAACCTATAAGAGTGTTGAAACTCACCGGTTGCACTTACAAAATCATGAAATCAATCAATGTAAGGTCTAGTGGGACCAATTTAATGAAGAAAGTGCAACATGGGAAAACCTTGAGGATATGAAAACTACTTTTCCTCATTTGTTTGAACATAATTAATTCTGATTTTGAGACAATTAAAGACTTTGTTTAAAAACTATCTTTAATTTCTGCCAGTTTTGGGCAAGTACTATAATTTTTAAGTATTGGGACAACAATTATGATGTTGTAATAAGTTATGAAAAACTTAAAATTTCTACAAATTTGGTTTTTTGAATATTTTTTGTGGATTAAAGAATTATAATTATAATTATTTTTCTTGTTTATGAATATGGATTAAGTTAATCATCAAGGATGATGATGATTTTTAGAGGGGAGGTATGTAATACCTCTTCCATGGTTGTTATCTTTGATCACTTCATTAATGAAGTAACAACATTGATAGGTGATTTTCATTTTGAAGATGGTGTACTCTTTAAAATTGATAAATCATGTTGTTGTAGATGATATGTTTTATCTTCTAAAATTAAGTAACGTTATACCATGAAAATTATGAATTTATTAATGAAGTATTCATATACTTTTTATGCTAAAATTTTAATGTATTTTGCATGTGGATGAAGGAAATAAATTTAGTTTAAATTGTTCATTTCCTAGTTTGCAATACTGAACTTATTTTTCAGTCTGATGATTGCAAAGTCCAGGATTAATCACCTTGGATCAATTACAGTGATCCAAGGCATGTTTGGGATTTTTTGATGTGTTGAACATCTTGATAATTGATCAAAATATCTAATTTCTTACACCTGTGCTCGCACTAGGGTCACAGGGGGCATCTGTAGTAGCATCTTTTTGGATTTCACCCTTCAAGGTGATTTGTTCATCATTTTGATGAACTGTGGAAGGTAACATTCTTTGATTAATTAATTAGACCTAATTAATCTAAGTGTTTGATTATTGATCTATCCTAAACTTATGCTAAGTTGATTTATTCATTATATTGATTAAATCCTAAAAGGATAATGGGAACTATCCTAAGTTGACACTAATTAATCCTAAGCTATTTGGAACTATTCCTAAGGTCCTAAGCTATGGTTTCTAAACTATTATTATTGGGACCTAATCTATTGGACATCAACCTAACCTATGGTATTGGGGTTGGATTTGTTAGAAAATGGATTTGGATGGTGGTGACACCATTCCAAATGCATCGCCGTTTTAAATGTTCCATTTAATTTTAAGTACCACCAAACTTGGCCAAGGTTTGGGGAAGGTAGAAATTTATCGAGTTAGAAACAAACTATTTTTGATGATGAAGTTTTTGAACTTGTTAGTTATGAATAACAAAGGATAAGGTTGGGTGGGAGTTTTTCGAGGGACTCTGTCAGTCCTGTTGCATTTATGATCCTTGACTAGAGTGAAAAAATCACCTAGGGAATAGTAAGGAGGTTGGAGGAAAAATAAATGGTTTTGTTTTTATTGTTTCATTTGAAATTTTCAACCCTTTGAGCTATGCATGTTGTTTTCCATTTTTCAAACCTCCAGTTCAATCTGTTACATGTATGATTTCTCCTTGCATGGTGGAAATAATGGAAAAATCTGATCAAGGAAGCTATAAGAAGAAATTGGGAAGAGTTTCAGAGGATTGTTTTGGCATTTTTGTTGGAAATATTTCTGTGGAAGCTTGGTTTGAAGGATTGAAGAAAGGAAGAGAAGGAAAGAGCACTACCAGGCATGATAGGCCCTATCTCATTAAAATATCTTGCTTTTATTTAAATGTTTTCATTAAAAGAACACTGCTCTTCATGAAAATATCTCTGAGAATGTTTTTGGAATGGTTGATTGTTTCTTTTGCTTTTGTGTGTTTTTATTTTGGACATGGTTTCTTGGATAAGAATAGTTTTGTGAAATATAATATTTTAATGAATCTGGGTTTTGAATGGAGTTGGAAAAAAATGTGTTGCTTATTTGGAAAACTGGGTATGAACTTTCAAGGGATTATGCACTTGATAAAATGTCACTTTGTTGTATCCTTTGGCATTTGTGTGTTTTGTAGGGATTCAGTTTTAAGTTTCTTGATATATGGAACTCACCCGGTCATTGTAAAACTAGGGTTGGTTTAACAATTATTAGGTCAAATTTGTTCATAGAATAAATGATGCTATTTTGGAACCTCATTGGGTTTGAAGGTTTTCTGTTTTGGTTGTATTATCCATATGATGGTCACTTGTTCTTGTAGGCCTATTTTGGGATTTGGTTTCAGTTTATTGACCTTCATTTTCAGCTTAAGATGTATTCATATTTTGATCTTTTATTTTAAAAGGATCATGCTCAACCCTGAATGGGTATTTTCAAGGTGGTTTTGAGCATTGTAAGTGCATGTTGTTAGGTCAGCAATGAGCTTCCTGTTTTTATCTTCTTAAGTTTCATTTCAATGTTTTAGTACCCTCCTTGGGTTGGCTTAAGTTTTGGAACTTGGTATATTTTATAAGAGATCCAGGTTTGTGTTGATCTTGAACTGGGTTCATTTCCTTTTTATCTATAAAGAGCAGTTGAGCTTTGATTGCATCGTGTTAGGGGGTATTATGATTGATTTCAGTTCTTGTTCAACTCTATGATTCTTGTGATTTTTTTGTCATTGTCTCCTTGATAATGACTACATGTTTTGTTGAATATTTGATCCTACAAACCATCTCCTTGAGACTATACTTACATGTTTGTGATAGTTCTATGGTCTGAGAAATTTTCTTGTTCAATTTTGGGTCGTTTAAAATAAGTCAGATGATGAGAGGTCTTCCTTGACCTTAGGTAAGGAAGTTTTCATTCCTTAAACTTGGATCTTAGTCCTTCTGGGTAGGACTATGCTCTGCATTTTGGTTTCTTGTAACCATTTTGAATGCATTCTCCTTTATCTTGTCGTGGAGATATGGAGCATCCAATTATTGATTGTTTACTAGAATGCATGATTGTGATGGTTATGTTTTGTTCAAATAGGTTTGAAATCTGATGAGGAATACAACAGATCCTTCTGGAACTTTGTTTCATATGTTTGATTAGACTTGTGAAGGCTTGAGCAATCCTCCTTTAGAACATACAATGTTTATATTCTGTATTGTTGAGTTGTTCAATGCTATGGTATCCTCTTGGTTAGAGGTAGGAATTTTGATGGCAGAGTTGTTTGGATAGTTTTTTTCCATGCTAGATCATTAGTGTTTGTGTCAAACCTTTTATATTTTGATATGAAGTTGATTTTAATAGGATCGACATTTTGTTCTTATCAAATCACTGTGTTTTTAGATCAATTCATTTTTAATTGATAGATTGGGATCTTGATTGTGTTATAGTGGAACTTTTCTTGGTGAATTAAATTGAAGTCAATTTGGATAGATCATGATTTGAATTAATTCCTTTCTTAATTGGTTGCAGTTGATTGCTATCATGTTGAAATGATTGCTAATGTTGTGACATAGATAGAATTAGATCATGATGAATTGTTAACTTCTTATTTGGAAAATTATACTTAAATTGAATTAGTGTCTCTTCTCTACTTTTGATTTTGTGACCTTTGGGTAGTCCTTATTAATCTTATTATTGTGTACTTGGAACCTTTTCATAAATAACAAGGTTCCTTTTATGAAACAATTAGATTAAAGCATATTGTTTTAATGTTATAGCTCTTATCATGCTTAGTTCTTGTGAATTGACTCATGCTAACAATTTTGCAGATGGACTTCATGAAAAGTGAAAGGAGAAAGACTTACAAAAAGTTGCATTTGTTTTATTGATGAAATCATCTTCTTCATTCAGATGTTTATGTATTGAAAATTCTCTTGAAATGAACTTATTGTAGAATCATGAGGATGTAATAAACTTGGTTTTGTAATGATGAAAGATGTTTCTTATAAACTTATGGAATATTAATTAAGTTGAGAGTAAAGTGAACTCTCTCTTTTGATAAGTAAATTGTTGTGAAGGTAGTTAATTTCTGATTTATTCTAAAGTCTTATATGACTTAGATTTTCTTAATATTCCTAAAATATTAATATGCATGCATGTATTTTATTGATATACTTAAAGATTAACAAGCTTAGCTTAATGGATTTTAAGGTATAGATTAATACTTGTAAAGGAGCTATATATATATATATATATATATATATTCTGATTTATCTCAAATGGGAAATGATATAACTAAGATGATTATGAATGTTATATCCTCTTTCAGAAAAGAGGGAATAAGGATAGTTATATAGATGAATGTGGCATTATTTTATGAATCTACACCTTATGTTTCTGATTTCATTAATAGGACTATAGTCCTTAATAAGAAAGAAAAAGGATACTTCCTTTTATCATTAATTAGAAAAATGTATGTTATCTAGTTGTGACTTTAAGTTTAAATCATATTAGATGATTGGTTGCATGCTCTTTATATGTAAACAATAAATGGAAAAAGGGGAAGCTTAAATGAATTAATAGGAAGATTCTGAAATTTGATAACACTAAGTCTAATGTATAAGCTTTCAATCAAGATTGTTTACAATATTAACTATAGTATGAAAACATAATGATCTTACTTACTTATTATCGAATTCAGATATATCGATAAATGGAAATAATGGTTAAGATTAAAATGTTCATATGCATGAATGCAAATTTTATCTCACACCTTTAATTAGTGTAAAATTACCCTTTGGATTCTTCTTTGGATCAATCATGCTTAGTGAGCCTTTAAGTGCATCATTTAACGATAAATTAAACCGATAATAAATTGATGGGTTAATAATATAATGTTCTTAAGTATGTTAGTTTAGTTGAAGGAACTTAGTAGGTTTTTGTGAAATAGGGGCTGAAACAGAGTACCCTCTTAATGATGGGAGTCATTACGAGGATACTATGATGTACAACCAACTATGCTTCAACACCCCACTTAGTTCAATTAAATCAATTAACATAAGTGGAAATTTGGTTCATAGTTATACTCTAAATAGAGATGGACACATGGAATAGTGTAGTGGTCAACTCATGTCAACTTAGGGTATCTAAACACACCCAATCGAAAAATTTGATTGAGTATGTCTATGTATCCTTAGTCACCATGAGTAGTCTTCCACACTAGTGCATGTAAGCTGCCCTTGTTTAGTGTGAAACTTTGACTCGGGTTTGGTTGAAGAGTAGTAGTCAGGAAGACCAATCTAGATACCATAATACGAGTGTGGTAAGGACATATTCCTAATGACGAGTATCTCATCTCGAATGTAAACATGGTAAACATGTTTAAAACTTTTTCCAAAGTATCACAAGTTGCTGGTTGCCTTGTCTTATGTCACGTAGTCTAAGTTGTGAGATTTCAGATGAATATCGGTAATAGATATTCATATAGGATTCTTAGACATAATACTTCGTGACCCTTGAAGGGTAAAAGAACCAAATTATAAATGGTATACACTTGAAAAAGTTAAACATGAGAGATCAATTAAATACGAGTCATGAAATGAGAGAACAATGATTCACCGAGTCATTACAACTACATATGGTTTTCTTCATTACGAGATGGATTGGAAATGAAATGTGTGTTAATTATATGAATTTAGAACATAGAAAATTATGAATTTTTTTCCCTTGTTTCTAAGTCATTAAAGTGGATGCTACACCCCTAGCCTCAACGCCACGCAACCAAGAAGATGAAAGGGCTCAATCATCAAGGCTAAGATTGGAAAACAAATAATCCAGTAAAATGTTTTACTTTTTCTACCAAAGAGGTTTTTATGGGAAAGATATGACTCCAAGAAGATTCTAGAATAGACTATGGGAAAAGACACTTATGCTAGAAGAAAACTATGAATAAAACCAAGTATGTAGACCTCGGTAGGATTAGTCTCAAAATTTTGTCTTATCTTGTTGAATTAATTTGAAATGTTGATGACAATATTGTGGATATTTATAGAAGTGTGATTGAATGTTTTGCTAGTATTTTTAGAAGTTTTTGAAAGTTACTTGAAAGGTAAGTTCCTTGATTAAAAATTTATAAAATGATCTTATAGATGAAATGCAATGTGGATGTAATAGCGTACTTGGGGAAATATAGATGGATCATGCATAATAACATTTTAAGTGAAGAAAATTGAAAAACTCGCCAAATTATTCACCCTCTAGAGTACACATGTGATATGCCCCATTCTTGTAGTCCTCCATGACTCGATATGGGCCCAACCACTGGGCCTTAATTTCCTTCCTTCACTAGTTTTCTTGTCTATCCGACTATCAAGTCTTAATACTGATCTCCAATGAATATGTCACATTCATATACCTTCTTATTATACTTTTGACACATCTAGTCAACGTAAGATCTATGGTGTGCCTCAGCTCTAAGTTGAGCTTCATCGAGGGTCTCTAGCTCAACGAGCCATGCCTCATAATATCCTTCTCCTAAGATTCCTTGTAATGATATATGTAGACCGGGTATCTCAAGTTCAAGAGGTAAGACTACTTCTAAACCGAATACTAAGGAATATGGGGTTACCCCCGTTGGCATTATTATTGACATTCTATAGGCCCATAAGGCTAGAATTATCTTTAAGTGATAATCATGCTTATTCTCCTTAAGCGTTTTTAGGAGGATAGATTTTAGAATTTTATTAGTTGCCTTAGCCTATCCATTGACTTATGGGTAGTATAGAGAGGTTGTGTCATGATTTATCTTGAATTTTTCACATAACTCACACACCTCTTCATTTTTAAATGATGTGTCATTATCGAGAGATAATGACCTATGGGATCCTGTATATAAAGATGATATGGTTCAAAATGAACTTTGCAATTACAGACCCTGGAATGGTGGTCAAAGGCATAGCCTCAACCCACTTCGTGAAATACTCTATGGCCATAATTATGAAATTGTGGCCATCCATTGATGAGGGAGAGAATTTCCCTATCAAATCTAAGCCCCACGTGGAAAAGGGCCAAGGTATTGCAATTTGTTGTAGAGCTTGAGCATGAATGTGAATCTCGTGAGAGAATTCCTGACATTTATGGAACTTGCATACATACTCTACTACATCATGTTCTAGGGTGGGCCAGAAATAGCCCATCCGGTGTATCTTTCTAGCGGTTGCATGTCCTCCAAAATGACCTCCACAAACCCTGCTATGGGCTCCATAGAGGATATTTTTAGACTCTTCCTCATCGACACACCTTATTAGAAATTCCATCAAAAGTCATGCGATAGACAACTTATTCTATAACTACATATTTGGCGGCTATGACACGTATCCGTCTTCTTTGTTGTAAAGTTTCTCCCTCAAGGTATGTGTGGTCCATAATAAAATTTACAATATCCAAATACCATGGACACACAATAATGGGAGGTATTATTTCTATGTAGTATATACACTCGTGGGGGAAAATAAGGTGTGCTAAATCTCCACCGTTTAATGGGTTATCCTCCAACTAGTCGGAAATGATTTTTCCCTAGATGAACTTTTTGTTGATGTAAGTTAACTCAAATTCTCCCATTAAGGTTATAAAGTGTCCAAATTTCTTGGACAAAGAACCCTGTGTTAGGAATGTTCGAAGACAATCTATTTTAACAATAACCCACATTTCTTGGTTAAACATATAATTCCTTAACCATTTTGTTGCAAATACTATAATGAGGCATTATTTTTCCGCATGCGTATAAATCCTCTCATAGTCTAGTAATGTATGATTGATGAAGTAAATTTCACATTCACACTTGTCATCATTTTCTTATGCAAACATGTAGGCTAATGAGATGTCTATAGCTTGTGAATATAGAGTGAGAGGGTGATATGATTTGGGAGGCATGAACGTGGGGAAATAGAAGGAATTGTTTTAAATGATTCAAATGCCTCATGACACTCATTCGTCGATATGTTACAAATATCCTTCTTTAAGTAATTATTTATTAGATGAATAACAAAGATTAAATCAGGAATAAACCTATGGATTACACCAAGATTTACGAGAAAGGACATAATTCCCGACTCGTTTGATGGTGGGGTCATTTCTAGAACTACTCATATTTTTGCTAAATCCACATAGATCCCCCGTGAAGAGATGATGTATCCCAATAACTTCCCTCTCATCACACCAAACACACATTTTGTGAATTCAATGTGACATCGTATTCAATGAGGCAAGAGAGGATGATATGAAGCACCTCGGGGTGATTGCATCGCTTCTTGGCTTTAGCCAAAAGATCATCAACATACAATTCCACAATCTTGTGAATTATATCATGGAATATGTAAGTCATGGCCTGTTGGTAAGTGGAACCATCTTTCTTGAGACCAATGACATGGTCTGTAGTAATAATTTCTCTAAGGGTGTTAAAGGTCATATTTGATTGATCTTCCTCAAATATCCTCATTTGATTATACCCGAAAATCCATCCATAAGGGAAAACAACTCATAACTAGATGTTGTGTCAATGATAACATCGATGGATGGTAGTGGGAAATAATCTTTGGGACATGCTTTGTTTATATCCCAAAAGTCAATGCAGATTTAAATTTTTCTATTATTTTTAAGAACGAGAACGATGTTAGATACCCACATTGAGTAATCGATAGGTTTGATGAACCCCACCTATAGGAGTTTCATAACTTCATGTTTAACCATTAGCGTCACCTTTGGTTTCATAGGTCTGGATTTTTGTTTGATAAGATTTGCATCATATTTGGTTATAAGATTATGGACTGCAACATGAGGAAAAATTCCTATCATCTCTTTGTAACCAAATGTGAAGGATTTTGAATGTTCTTTAATAATCGTGTGTATTTCCACTTCTTTAAGAGTCAACGAAGATCCTAACTTTAATTTATTTGGGTCCTCCTCCGTCCCAATGTTAATGTCGATTGTCCCTTCGATCAAAGAGGCATTACCATCTTCAAACTCATGTGAGGCCGGAGGTAGTTCTAATTCACCTTTCTCTTCTATCTCATAAATCTCAAGACCTTCTCGAGGAGGAGGGGTCCATCATGCAATCCTAAAAATATGAGGAAAAATGAGAAATGAGAGCAAAACCTCTCTTATGATGTGCGGGATGTAAATCCATATAAGTGTTAAGGTACCCTAAGATAGCCTCATCATTTTCCACATAATCTAGGGTAGTAGGTTCATTCTTAGCCTCAACATATGCCAATATCAGATTCGTTGGCATTATGTGAACTAAGGGTTCGGGAAAATTGATACTATGAATTTGGTATCCTCTAATTATTTTTTCTCGAGACATGTAAGCGGGAAGCGAAATAGCTATCGAATAAGAAAGAAGGTTTTTTTCATATGGGATGGCTTCGATTGAAATGAAGTCAAAACCTTTTCTTAAGTTAAGTACAATAGTCTTATAGAGCTTCAAGTGTTCCACCTTAGTCCCATATACCTCTGAAACTTGATTAATGACTAGCTATGAATCACCCAAAACTCTAATGTTACAAGTGCTCATTCTTTTGGCTACTATAAGACCAAGAAGGAGAGCCTCATATTTTGAACCATTATTTATACATTCAAAATCTATCTTGAAATAAATATTCATGACCTTCCCCTCAGTAGAAGTGAGGATCACACTTGCTCTAGTGCCAAAGCGACATTTGTCTCCATCAAAATTAAGAGTCTAATAATATCTTAGGAAGATTGATGTTGGATAAATTTTTATATCTTCTTCACTTACTTTTGAGACTTCAACTATGCAAAATTCCTCGGTCAAAAGAGATTAGAGTCCTAGAGCATGTCCTATGCCCATGGAATCGAATGGATAAATCATTATCTAATAATTCGATAATCTTCACCATGGTTTCTGTTGATATCATGTTAATAACAATAGTTTCATATTTGACTCACAGGAATCCCTTCGATCAAAATGGTAGTTTATAATTCCATTTTGGGAATTAGTTTTGTCTCTGGTGTTGAACTCGTGGGTTTGTTTAATTAGTTTGTGGGGAGCTCAAACTTAAAATGCACACGGGTTTCTTCTTTAGGTTATCTAGGTGATTGTCAAAGGGCTTTGGGTCACCTTGTGCAATGAAGAATTTCCCTAAATGTAGGAATATGACTTCCTGAAACAATATGGAAGGACTTGCCTTCATGCGATGTATCCAAAGATTCTCAAGAATCATATTATAGTTGGTTTCCTTATCTATAATAGAAAGATCCGTAAGAACCATCTTGGGACCTAGGGTAACTGGTAGCACTATAGTTCTAATCGAGGTTTCCTTGAGGCCATCATACCCTCTCACCATGTTTCTTGTTGAAGAGTAGTTATTTTCTCCGTAGCCTAACTTCTAGAGAAATAAGAAGGGGACACTTTTGAATACTTACCCGTCATCAATCATTGTGCACTTTACGTAGTTGTTGTAAATCAAAATCTATAGATATAGATCCGAATCACCTCTTTGTGCCAACTCAACATCTATGAACATCTTACGATTTCAAATATAAACCTAAAATCCCTTTCAGGGCTGCCTAGAAGGATGTACGTCGAAGTCTATGTGATTTATTTATGCCTCGGAGGAGGGGTGACATTGATCAAATGCCCAAGACCCAATGCTTCCAATAAATAAGCTCTATGAGTAGGGGAGTTCTTCAAAAATATAAGAAGGAGATGTGAGAAAAGGTCTTTGTTAAATCAGTGATCAAGTCATAAGCCCTACTTTTAAAAGTATTGGAACATCACCTAACACAAATAGGTAAAAAGGAATGGGCTGCAAAGAATAGTCTCAAGTTCTCATAACATCGTTTATTTGGGGTTTGGTTTCTAACTCTACTAAACCCATGATCTTAGTTTGTTGGTGACCATCCAATGGAGGTGCTACCAATGGGTTTGATGAATTCAAAGCTTAATGATATTTTTTTCCCACTAGGTTATCCTTTTTTGTGCCATTGGGGTCCAACTTATTGTTGTTAGGACATGCTTGAAGGGGATAATTAAAGATCTTGAAAGCAGTGTGTTTTGAGGGGATACATGCCCCATGTTAGTATTCTGAGTTGGCATCATAGGATTTGCCAAAAATATCTCAACAAAAATATGTCTTTAGTCCTCTGGTAGACACTCAATGAATTTATTACAGTCATTGCATGTTCAAGAATCATGCCCTCAGACCCTATGGAAGCCACAATATAGTTCAGGATCATAATCTCGATGTCCTTGATTTGTGTTTTAATACGATCCAAAGTTCTCGCTTGTTATTCAACTGTTGGTTATTGTAATTGAAGTTTGGATTCCATTTCCCTTGATTTTGATATTGGTTTGGGTACCCACTTGGGTACTGGTTAGGGTCTTGAGCCTGAAATTGTTGTTGGGGTGGAGGATGATGGAAATACACTTCGTTGATTATAGGAGAAAATTTGTTACTCCTTTGTTACCATTTGTGTCGTTGTTGAAATTATTTATACTTGAGGTGTTAACAACATTTGGCTTCTTTGCTTGGTCTGTAACACCAATGGTCGTAACACCATGGTTTTTTGATGAACTTAGGTTGTTGGTTGTTTTAATTGTTAGGATAACTTGAATTTTTTAGAAACTAGAACACCGAGAGGGGGAGAATCAATGTTCAATTTAACTTTTACAATTAAAAACTCAACCACTTAATATGAAAATCAATTCAAAAGAGAGAAATCATCAATAAACATACATAGGAGACAAAAATTTTTAAGTGGGAAAACCAAATAGGGAGAAACCCACCGAACTAGTGTAATATGTGGCAAAAAGGTTATAATGAATTATTGAGATATAACTTAACTCTTGAGGCTACAACCTTAGTATCACTCAAGCTATAAATTGGTGAAGGAATAATAACTTCTTGAATGATTTAGCTAGCTACAACTAGCCTTCTGCAAGCTTCTATCTCCAAGGAAGCAACAACTCCCCGATACAAAAAAATAAAAAATGATCACACTTTAGTTTGATGATTTGAACATCGATTATGACTCTAAATTTGTACTCAAACTCCGATGCCTTATTTTTCTCTTCTTGGTCACTCCTAAACAACAAAAATTCTTCTTATTTCTCCACTTTGTTTAAAATTTCTTATCATACCCTAACTATCTTTGAAATCATGTACCGAGTCAATTACATGTATCTATGTTTTTATCATTATTCAAGGTATTCAAAAGACATCACAACTTCATACAAGTATTTCTTGGTCTTCACTATTCCAAGGTAAACAATCGCAATACTTTATTCACTACCACTAAAATCTTTATACCAATATCTTCAAGTGATTCCTCCAATTCACTCTTTCATTTCAAAATTTTAGTCATTCATAAGACAATATTCCTATCACTAATATCTCTCTATATATGTTTGTGCAAGTTCTTACTCAAGTTCATTCTTGCTACCTATTGTCAAACATTTTTAGTCACCATACATTAGTTCAATCTACTCTTCATTCTAAAATTCAGTTCATTCATTCATTCTTGGTCCAACCCTTTTATCTTCTATATTTCACACCTTTTACTTCTTAGTATCTCGAAACACTTAAATTCTCACCAAACTTCCACTTCAATTTTTCCAACTAGTCTTCTTCTCACCGACAAGACATCCGACTCTTAAAATCCTTTGTTAAGACTCTTTTTAATTTTTAGTTTGAATTCATTTTCAACTATGCATCATTTTGTTCATCTTCAGTAACTCCCAATGGTATTTTTGGATTCTCGCATCATATAAAGCAATTTCAAACTAAACATTTAATGTCTCTCAATCTTCTCAAATGAGACCATAAGACTCTTCAAATCCTCCTAGGAATATTCATTTTCCATTTCAAGATGATGGAATTGTTAGTGGTCAAACTTGTTCTTATGTCTTGGATCTAGAAGAACCGAGTCATTTGAGACAACAATGGAACCATCTCCAAGTTTTGGGACCTTGCATGCTTGAGACGGATCTCCGAGAGAAGGCCGGTTCCTCTATCTATTTCTACTACTACTACTACTCCTAATGCTGAAAGGAAAACTAAGCTAATAATGCCAAGGGACCAGGGATAAAATGATAATAGAAAGGAAAACTAATCTAAGGAAGGTGATAGCACCAAGAAAAGAGGGATGAACACCATCCATTCTGAGTGAAAATGAAAGGAAAATGCATGAAAGAAGGCTAGGCACATGTAGGACAACTGAAATGCATTTACTAGACCAGTTTCATGGAACACAACTAAAAATGGAGCTGCAAGGGATTTAGAGTGACACAACAAGAACACAATGTAAAAGAAAGGAAACGAGGAAGAATACAAACATGCTTAGGATAGAGAATAGTCACAAAATTATGCTTCCATTATTTCCAAAAATGCAGAGAAGCTATTCTGATGGTGAAAGATGCCGATATCCACATGCACGAGCCAAATATAGTTGTTTGCAACTCAAATTACAAAAATATGAAGTCCTTAGCAAAGTTTGTAAGGATCCAATGTGTCCAAAATTAACAATGAGCCAAGCCCTTACATTTATAGATGAGTTGATGGAAGAAGAAGAGGAGATGGAAGGAAAACCTGAATTTGAAATATAACCACCAACAAGAAGCATTCAATGCCTGTAAATATTCATGTAAATATATGAAATAAATTTCCCCAAGATTGTTTGGTGTGTTGGATAAGGAAGGTAGGAGGGTGGATTAGATCAAATCGGTGCTCGAGCAATCGATCTACTCATCAATTCCCAGTTAAAGTTTTCCCATTTCTCACCTACTAGATCTGTCAAGAATTTGAATTTAAATGTCTAGCACTATAGCCCACATCAAAAACTACCAATTGAGACTAGGCACATACCGATCGAGCTCGTAGAAAAATATATGGCTGTCGAAAGATTCTTAGGGCCACTGCACACTCAAGACACGTGGCATGCACAGATTGGATGAAAGGAAGGCCAAATGTGAAAATGTTCTTAATGTTTATGCCATGTGTCAGTCATTGATTTGTTACAAGGATTTGGTGCCCAACTAGTGTGCTTTTATTGGTTGCATGTGGCACACTAAAGTGTGTCGAGAGAATAACCTAGCAAATAATGGCACGAGAGGAAGGTGCAAAGGTATACACGTAGAAGAATGAGGCACAAGAAGATGAAGGAAGGAAGGTGCATGGAATTTTAACGCGCGTGGAGGAAAGGGTACATGGGGATGCTAAGGACTTAGCCAATTTTGGAAGAAAATGAAAAGGAATGCGTGGAAGGTGAAGCAATGCAGAGAAGGTGGAAGTGTAGAGACTCGTGCGCAAGAGGAAGAGTGGAACAAAGAGGAAAAGGAAAATGGAAAGGGGAGAAGGGAAAGCATGCAAGGGTGCGCGAGGAAATAGTGACCAAGTGAATGTGCCAAGGAGACAAATGAGGTGTGTGCCACTTGCAATGAAGATCTTTGAGCCAAAATATGTATGTAAGTTGTCTAAATAACTAGGAGAGTTATTTGGATAACAGTTTTGGTGACTTTTAGGGCCATCTTCCTGTTAGATGAAGGAGATCAGTAGCCTAGAGCATCCATTAGGCATGGAGTTTGTTATGTAATCATGAAATTCTAACCTTTATTTTTGAATAATTACTCCCAAAGTCACTTGAAGGATCATTTCTTGACTCTTTTCCAAATCCTATAAACTTCTAAAAGAAGACCAAAACCCTAGAAGAAAAAAAAGAGCACGTGCAGGAAGCATGTGAGAAGAAATAACTATGTAAAAAAAATAATGTGTGTGCACCACACTTGGAGGAATTGAAACTACTCAAATATATACAAAATGGTGCAAAAACTTAATGGAAGGGTTTGAGATAGATCCTATTTACTGGGATTTACAACACACCTCCATCAAGATGATTTAATTCAAAATATTTAGTCTCATTACATGAATTGATGATGTATGGCTCACTCTAAAGTGCATCAAACTTTGAATAACACCTTGGTTTAGCTCTATCAGCATCCCATTTTAAGACCAAGTCCCTAACTTTGAAATCTTGAGGCCTAGCCTTTCTGTCATACCATTTCTTTGTTTCTTGCTAATTTTGTTCTAACTCAATCATGAAAAAGTTCCTTGATTCTTCAAGACTAACTAGCTCTGCCATTATGATTTCTCTCTGGTCTATTCCTTCAAACTCTAGCTGTTTGGCAAGCACTAACGAGTTAAAATCAAGTGTTAAAGGAAGGGTAGCCTCCTTTCTATAGACAAGATTGTAAAGCGAAGTTCCTATTGCTTTTTTAATTGTGATTATTTCTGCCCAGAGTGCGCATGTGACCTTTGTATGCCATTGTCTTCGGATGATGTTCATTGTGTGTTTCATGATCCTGAATAAGTTCTTATTTGTTGATTCTGCCAAACCATTGCCTTGAGGGTAATAGTTGGAAGAATTATTTAAATATATCTCGAGGCTAAGAGCCCAATAAATTATTTTAGTACCAAGGAAAGCTATTGTATTATCGAGATAATAGTTTGAGGAATACCAAACCTTGTCACTATACCTTCGAGAAAGTCAAGGATGACTGACTCGGTTGATTCCTTGAGCGTGATAGCTTCTTATCCATCTAGTGAAGTAATCTATAGTTATCAACACCCACTTGTGTCCAATGCTTGAAGGTGGATTGATCATGCCTATGAAGTCAAGACCCCATTGCGCAAAATAATGATCCACTTGGATTGGTTGGAGGGGAAGCGCTACATATTTCTTATTTCTTGTAAAGAAAGGGCATTATTTGCATTTTGTGACCCACTTGTGTGCATATACAAATAAGGTAGGAAAAAATATACCTACCATTATGATTTTCATTGTTGTAGTCTTGGTAAAAACGTGTCCACCAGAGAATCCATCGTGAAATTCTGCTAACACCTTTTTATTTTGCATGAGGTCAATACACCTTAACAACATTCCATCAAGATTATTCTTGAAGACAAGACCATGATCCAAAACATAAGGAATATATTATAACCTCGGAATAGAAGACCATCTTCATAATCATCTTGCTAAACATATTGAAGAAGAGATATCTTATTATTCATTTCCAATGATGAAGCAAAGTGGTTAGCTGAGCTTAATCCCCAATCTCCAATGATACTTCCATCCCTATTGTGACATTTACACTTCCTTCCACCACCACTCTTCCATCCACATCTATTTTCCCCATTTCTATGCCTACCCCTAAAACCCACTTTACCCTCCCTATTACTTCTCCCACATGACATGAATCCTCTTCAGGAAATCATAAAATAGCTTATTTATACCATGATTTATAATCCCAAATTTCCAATTATAACAAGCCTCTTCATCCTCCTCTCCATCTCTATATTCCTCACTCCTTCATAGCCCTTTTGCACTGTCATCTCCTCTTATCTTCTTCCTCCTAACTTCATTGCACCCAAGTTTACTATCTTAAATTACCATGGTGACCCTCAAGAACATATTTTATCCTTACATTTTGCATGTCTTGACTATGCTAATAACCTTATACTATTGGTCACTATTTTTCCCTTGAACCTTACATGATTATGTTATGTGATGGTTCTATGATCTACCTATCCATTCGGTAATATATTTTATGTCTTTAGATGCCATATTCCTTGCTCATTTTTCTATGAACATCGACACAAAGATATCTTATGCACAACTAGATAAAATCAAACAAGGATCTAATGAAAATATTACAAACTATGTTTTGCGATATAAGAACAACCTTTTCTAAATGACCAATGTTCTAGCAAATTATGAATTGCAAGACCTATTCATTTAAAGTATTTTTCCTCCACTCTAAAAGAGTTCCATTTTTTATACTTCTAATTCATTCGATCAATTGTGTCACATGCTCAAACTACGTGAAATAAAACTGTTATCTATGGGAAAATTGAGGTATTATGATACTTCTTCCACTTCATCTTCTAAAAATTTTCAAGAAAAATCTACATTCAAACCATCCACTAAGCATACCAATTATAAAGCCACTATCAAAATTATTTCTACACCAACCATGCTTCAATTTCAATCCATGAGGCATATGTTTACTAAACTACCTTACGCACCTTAGTTCCTATTACCAAAACTCAATGAAAGAAATCTAATTAATCTCCCTCCACTACTCCATATAGATCATTCTTGACCACATGGATTAAATAGGTAGAAATGAGTATTATTGGAACTAAATTTGACCTATCGTGATACTATGGGACATGACTATAGATACATTTCATTAAGTGATGAGGAAGACATGGACACTAGAACAACCTGTCATGTTTAATTTATTAAGATACCATGTTTCAGTTTAGTCCTCTTGACAAGTCAACTCACTCCAACCATTATCTGGTCGTATCCATTTAATGACATTTGTCATTATTTAAACACTACCACTTAACATCTATACTAACTTTCCTTTTTAAGACATTAAAATGTGGCATGGAATTCTTAAGTACAAGCTTGTTAAAGTTACAAATACGGATGGAACCCTACGAGTTGGTACCCCAATGCCAACATATGATGGCTACAGGAAGGGAATAAGTTGAGTAATGATGCAAATCATTACAAATATATTTGCTTTCCCATAGGCATCATAGGATGACATTAAGGTACAACTCCATGTAGGTTAATTCGGACTCGTACCTTGTACAAGACTTGTAGCTGTTTACAACATCATTGACTACAAATCCATATAACTAAATAAGTGATTAAGGTGAGATGACAAGATTCCAATGGTGAGTGTGCCGTCATGGAATGAGCATGGCATACATGACTCTAAAACCTTATGCAAGGTAGTGTAACTACTGATTACTCTATCGTGATCTCACCAGGATATAAGATGTGAGATGTATGTGGAATTTCATAGGTGGAACCCAGGTGTACACTTAGATATCTTCACTTAATTATCATATCCTGAAAAGGGAAAACCAAAGGATACATCTGATGTATTTTCTTGTAAAGAGTATTGGGGGAGATTGAGTAGGATCTATTTATCCTCAAACAACTGCACATGGTTTATGATAGTTATCGGAAATTGATTTGCATTAAGGTTTATGTTGGATTTAAATATATGGGTATTTAAATCAGCTACATAAAGTTTAAAAAAACATGTAAGTGAAGTGAAAAAAGTGGATGTTACAGATTTGAACTATTAATCCTTTCTCCTTAGTGTATGTAGGATCTAATTTAACCCTGTAATATTTCTTGTTTTGCTATGGAGGTCTTTGATAGAAAAACTTGGCAACATGTCCATAATTTTGACAGTTATAACAAATCAGCTCATCCTTGTTTCTAGCATGATAAAAGTTCATGTGCCTACCATGACTTCTAGAGTACATCCTGCACTTAGCAGCCTTGTGACCAAATTCATTACAAGCATAACAATATCCATAAAATGAGTAAGCATACCTCATAGCATAATGTCTCCTTGGATAGTTCTTCTTCCTAAAATCAACTCTCTTGACTTTAGGAGGTTCTTCACTTTTCTTGGCCATCTTTTTGCTTGCTGATTTGTCATCTTCCTTCTTCTCTTCATATCCCAAACCAACTTTGTCATTTTTTTCTTTTTGTTTTCTCAAAATATCACTCAAATCAGTAGTGCTCTTCTCAAATTTATGATACATTTTTAGTTTTGTAGAGGTCTGTTCTAATTGTGTTTGTAGATTCTCCTTCTTAGTTTTGAGCTTCAAATCATCTTCTTCTCTAACCTTGAAAACATCTCCAATTAGTTTCACTTATGATTTATGCTCTTTGGCTTCCTTTTTATGATTCTATTTAAGGAACTTGATTTTTTCTTCCTATTCTTTAACCATGATTTTCAAATTTTGGTTTCTTTTCTTTTAATGCTTTATTTCATCCAGAGCACTTATTAATTTAATCTCAAGATTTACTTCTTTTTATTCTTCATCTTAACTATAATACCGAGTCTAAATTTTGACTTTAGAATTACTTGCATCAATTATTTCAATAGCCATAAATATATTCTCAGCTAGTATACCTTTGTCCTCACTCTCGGAGCTGCTAGAGTGACTTGACTGTGAAGAGCTTGAATCTTCTTGAGAGTAGAAATTCTTCTTGTTCTTGAAGTACTTCTTCTTGCCATTATTTATCTTGAATTTCTTCTTATGTCTATCGAGGATTCCTCATCTTCTTTGTGTTTATTAGGACATTTAGAAGAAAAGTGACCAACTTGTCCACAACTAAAGCACTTTAAGGGGAGCCTACCTTTGTATTTACTTGAACCTCTCTTCAACTTTGTTATAAACATGGATTCTACTTTTTCATCATCTATGTCCATGTCGAATCAACTTGCTTGTTATTTTCTCACATATCTTTTTTTTTCTTTGAAGGCTTCCTCCTTTATCCCTAATTTTGAATCACTGATTCTCATCTCATATGCAGTCAATATACCATGAAGATCATCCATTGTTAGAGTAGTTAGGTCTTTAGCTTCTTCTACAACTGATACTTTAGCATCAAATTTTGAGGTCAAATATCTAAGAACTTTCTATACAACCATACTCTCTTTTATCTCCTCTCCTAAGCCTCTAATCAGATTTACAATTTCATCAACTCTTTACAAATATGAAGAAATAATCTCACCTTATTTCATCTTGATGCTTTCAAACTGTGCTTTGTATGTTTGTAACTTGGCTATCTTCACTTTGTTATCTCCTTCATAGATTGTCTTTAGTTTGTCCCACATATCTTGGAATGTAGTGCACTACATAAATAATATAAACTCAACCTCAACTAACGCACAAAAATTGTATTCATGACCTTAGAATTATTTTCAGCTGCTTTCTTTCCTACTTGGTTAGTGGGTGGTGTTACCAAAACAATATAGCCTCTGTCAATTTAATCCCAAATATCAAATCCAAGATAAATTAGGTAAGTCTTCATCTTGACACTCTAGAAGGCATAATTTGACCCATTGAATAGAGGTGCTTTAGAAGTAGAGAAACCACTTGCTTGGTTTCTTTCCATAGTTGAATTCACTGGATCTCCCTTGAGCTATTAAACTCACTTTACTAGGGCATGCTCTGATACCAATTGTTAAAAAATGGAACACTGAGAGGGGGTGAATCAATGTTTAATTCAAATTTGACAAATCACAAACTCAACCAATTAATCTGAATATCAATTCAAAAGAGAGAAATAATCAAAACACAATAAGAGACAAGAAGTTATAAGTGGGAAACCCAAATAGGGAAATAACCCCTTTGAACCAATGTACTATGTGGCAAAAGGTTACAATGAATTGTTCAACTACAACTTAAATCTTGAGGCTACAACCTCAATATCACTCAAGATACAACTTGGTGAAGGAAAAAACAACTTCATGAATGATTTAGCTAGCTGCAACTAGCCTTATACAAGATTTTACATGCAAGGAAGCAACACATCCCTAATACAAAATAATTAAAAATGACCACACTTTATTTTGATGCTCTAAACATCAAATTATGACCCTAAATTCCTGCTCAAACTCGTTGCCTAATTTTACATGTCTTGGTCACTTCGAACAACAAACCACTCTTCTTGTTTCTCCAATTTGTTTAAAATTTCTTCTCACACACTTTGAAATATCTCTCGAAATCATGAACTGAGTCACTTACATGTATCTAAGTATTTCTCACTATTCAAGGTCTTAAAAACACATCACAACTTCATAAAAGTATTTCTTGGTCTTCACTGTTCCAAGATAAATAGTCACAATACTTTATTCACTACCACTAAAATATTTATACTAGTATCTTCAAGAGATTCCTAAAATTCACTCTTTCATTTCAAAATTTCAGTAATTCATAAGACACTATTCCTATCACAAAGATCTCTCTATATATGTGTGTACAAGTTCTTACTCAAGTTAATTCTTCCGCTTACTATAAAAATTTCCAGTCACCATACATTAGTTCAATCTACTCTTCATTATTACCTCTAGTTCATTCATTCATTCTTCCTCTTACCCTTTTCTCCTCTATATTTCACACTTTTTACTTCTTAGTATCTCACATACTTAACTTCTCACCAAACTTCCACTTTTATTTTTCCAACTAGTCTCCTTCTCACCGACAAGACATTTGAATCTTCAAATACTTTGTCAAGAATATTTTTTTAATTTTTGTAGTTCAAATTCATTTTCAACCATGCATAATTTTGTTCATCTTCTTGTAACTCCCAATGGTATTTTTGATTATGCATCATATAAAAAAATTTCTAACTAAACATTTCATGTCTCTCAAAATTCTCAAAAGAGACCAAAAGACTCGTCAAATCCTCCAAAGACTCTTAATTTTCCATTTGAAGATGATGGAATACATCACTATTTCAAGTCATAATATAACTTTACACCTTCAAACAACATTCACTGCATACTTGATTATAGTGCTCACCTCAATATCCTAAACAATTCATTGATAACATGTTCCTTGTTTCTTTCTTTGGTTTAACTCCATAGTCATGTGATAAGTTAAAACAACTCAAGTTTTCTATATTATTTTGAGATTAAAAACTACTTCATACATTTGATATTGTTTTATAGTCTTCTTTGATGGATCTTCACCGTCTATTCACCTTGACACTTCATGCAATTTACTCGAGCTTCAACATACTAATTAGAGATAGCCTATTTTGGTCTTAGAAGATTGATAAGATTAAAGGAACTTAATTATCCTCACTTTAAGATGATCATAGTATTGATCCATTCTCATAAACTTGAGTACACAACAACTGAAGACTTGAAAAGGTTAAAACTTGAAGCAAAAGGAATACACGGTTTTTCTCAATCTAGAGTTATAGTCACAATATTTTGGAGCCTTAAAGCATTAAACCACGAGCATATAGACCTTATTCATGATGTGAATTAAATTTCCAAGCTCCATACTAGTTTCTTAAGGACTTCCCTTCAAATAAATTCAAATAAATTCTTCAAAACTCGAGATAACACAAAAAATCTTCTCTATTATCCGAGCACAAAATAAAAAAACTTTCTAAGATATAAAACTCATTCTCCACTTCATATCTAAACCCACAATATTTTGAATTATCTTGAATATGGTAATACAGACCAAATGTCAAAATTTCATTAAAATTCATTGGATGAAACTCCCATGATGATCAAAAACCTCCATTGAAACCATAGGACATGGTATATCACTATTACTCATGTCCCGAGAGGAAATTTAATGCAGACTTATCCAACTCAAACAATTGAAAGTTTGAATAAGAAATATTTTAAAGCTTCATATAAAGAATTCCATTCTTTTAAATTGATTTGAATTAACAACTCATCTAATATTTCTTGTATTAATACATTTTTTAGCATCACAAAGTTGAACTCATCGCATAATTTTGTTTGATTGCTAAAAAGCCGTGCAACTCAAAATGAGCTTTTCAAAAGACTTGTTTTACAAAAACTCACATAACTTGCTCAAATGACCTAAAATTGATATAAAAGTTCTCATGAAGCACCATGAAACCTTTATCCATCATCTCACATGATTTTTTTGAAAAGAATAGGTCTAAAAGTTTCTAGCCCATCTCATTCGCATGCAAGAGAACACTACTTTTCTCAACACCATTTCTGATTAACATACAAAGCTGAGTCTTGAGGCTGAGATGAGCCTAACCTTTGCTCAAAAATGTTTTGGAGACTCTCTCAAGGCCTCACCCATGATTTTTATTACCTATACCATCCACTTACATTTCATTAGGCACTTGAAATCACTTTGAAATGACACTCGCCACTCAACTTCCAAGACCTGTTTTCTTGAAACAACCTGAATTCACCTTGAATCTCTAAGAAACACCTGATAATCACCTAAGAATCCTACTCTTTCATCCTCCATTTTTAATCAATGCCTTTGACATCAATGACAACGACCAACAACACAATAGAGTGCAAAAATCCCCCTTTGTTATTGATAGAAATATACTTTGAAACTTGATGGAAAACAAATATATGAAATAAGTTTCAAGAACTATCTCTCCCCTTTTAAATCTATGAAAAATATGCACAAGTACACCAAACTAATTATATTTGAAAAATTCATCAAAAAGAATGCTCATACCTTGCATACACTCCCGTGGAAGGTGCTTTTTCTTGTCTGAAGAAGCCCATGAAATGCTAATATTTTTCTTCCATACAACACCTGCAACAATCCATCTAATAAATTTTAAAATTAACCTTCAATTATTTTTCTTTACATGACCACTAGTTTGTTCTTGGAATTGGAAAACCAACTCCCCCTGTCCGGACTCAAATTGAGCCCTCTTGGAGCAATTTTGGCACCTTAGCTTCCCCCCCTTTCTTTATGAGACCTTTAGTGACTTTTACGGCTTGGAAATGCCCCTAATTTATCCCTTAGCTTCCCAAAACTAGTTCTAGGCAATTGTTTAGTCATTATATTAGCCACCTTGCTTGAAAAACACTTTTCTTTGTTTATTTCCTTAAGCACAAACATATTTCTTTTGGTAATTTTGGATCTTCCTACCACCTTGCTTATTTCTTCGTTTCTTATATCAAATCCTTTATCATGGAAAAGAATAGTATATCCTCTTTTGCACATTTGAATAACACTCAGAAGATTGTGTTTTAAGCCTTCAACATACAACACATTTTCAGTTATAGTTTTTCCATTGTCAAGACTTAAGTATGTTTTCCAACATATTTGCTGATGTGTTGTCTCAAAATATCACTGTGCTAGATGCCTTTTCCTCTAAAGATATTAATTTTTTTATGTTCCCTGTCATGTGGCTAAAACACCCACTATTAATGTAATACTGCATTTCTTCACTATGTGAATTAAAATATGTTTGAACTATTAATCCTCGCTCCTTAGTGTATGTAGGTTCTGATTCAACCCTGTAAGCTTTCTTGTTTTGCTGTAGAGGTATTTGAGAACAAAACTTGGCAACATGTCAATACTTTTGACAATTATAGCAAATCAGCTCATCCTTGTTTCTAACATAATAAAAGTTCATGTGTGTACCATGCATTCTAGAGTACATCTTGAACTTAGCAGCCTTCTGACCAAATTCATTACAAGCATAATCGTATTCATAAAATGAGTAAGCATACCTCATAGCCTAATGTATCCTTGGATAGTTCTTCTTTAAATCAGCTATCTTGACTTTAGGAGGTTCTTCACTTGTCTTGGCCATATTTTTACTTGCTAATTTATCATCTTTCTTCTTCTCTTCATATCCTAAACCAACTCCTTCATTTTATTCTTTTTGTTTACTCAAAAGATCACTCTAATCAGTAGTGCTCTTCTCAAATTTATGATACATTTTCAGTTTTGTAGAGGTATGTTCTAACTATGTTTGTTTCTTCTCCTTCTCAATTTTGACCTTGAAAACTTATCCAATTAGTTTCACTTATGCTTCATACTCCTTGGTGATTTATTTATGCTCTTTGGCTTCCTTTTTGTGATTTTATTCAAGGGACTTTATTTTTTCTTCATATTATTTTACCATGATTTTCAACTTTTGGTTTCTCTTCTTTTGATGCTTTATTTCATCTAGAGCACTTATTAATTCAGCCTCAAGATTTACTTCTTCTTCTTCTTCTTCATCATCCGAACTATCATACTAAGTCTGAATTTTGACTTTAGAATTACTTACATCAAGTAGTTAAATAACCATAAAGAAAGTCTCGGATAGAATACCTTTTCCTCACTTTTGGAGCTGCTAGAGTCACTTGACTTTGAAGAGCTTGAATCTTCTTAAGAGTAGAAATTCTTCTTATTTTTGAAGTACATATTATTTACATTATTGCTCTTGAATTTCTTCTTCTGTCTATCAAAGGATTCCTCATCTTATTTGTGTTTATTAGGACATTTAGAAGAAAAGTGACCAAATTTTCCACAACTGAAACACTTGAATGGGAGCTTACCTTTGTATTTTCCTGAACCTCTCTTTAGCTTTCTTACAAACATGGCTTTTACTTTTTCATCATCTATGTCCATGTAAGGATAAACTGCATTGTTCTTTTCTCACTTCTATTTGTTTGCTTTGAAGGCTTCCTCCTTTATCCCTAATTTTGAATCACTGATTCTCATCTCATATGTACTTAATATACCATGAAGCTCATCTATTGTTATAGTAGTCAGATCTTTAGCTTCTTCTACAACTGATACTTTAACATCAAATTTTGAGGTCAAAGATCTAAGCACTTTTGTACAACTACACTTTCTTTTATCTCCTTTGCTAAGCCTCTAATAAAATTTACAATTTCATCAACTCTTTACAATTATGAAGAAAAAATATCACCTTATTTCATCTTGATGCTCTCAAACTATGCCCTTAATGTTTGTAACTTGGCTATCTTGACTTTACTATCTCCTTCATAGGTTGTCTTCATTTGTCCCACATCTATCAATTTTTCCATTTCAAGATGATGGAATACATCACTCTTTCAAGTCACAATATCGCTTTACATTTTAAAACAACATTCACTACATACTTGATTAGAGTGCTCAATTGATCCGTCCTAAACAATTCACCGATAACATGTTCCTTGTTTCTTTTTTAGTTCAACTCCATACTCATGTGATAAGTTAAAACAACTCAGGTTTTCTATCTTTGTTTGATATGAAAAACTAATTAATACATTTGATATAGGTTTATAGTCTTCTTTGATGGATCTTCACTATCTATTCACGTTGACACTTCATGTAATTTACTTGAGATTCAACATACCGATTTGAGATAGCCTATTTTGGTCTTAGAGGATTGAAAGATTAAAGTAACTTGATTAGCATATCTTGAAGATGATCATAGTCTCAAGCCATTATGATAAACTTAAGTACACAAAAATTAAAGACTTAAAAAGGATAAAACTTGAAGAAAAAGGAATACACGATGTTTCTCGGTCTAGAGATACACTCATAGTCCTTTGAAGCCTTTGAGAATTGAACCACAAGCCTCTAGAACTTATTCGTGATGTGAATAAAATTTCCAAGCTCCATACTAGTTTCCTAAGGACTTCCCTTTGAAGAAATTCAAATAAATTCTTCAAAAACTTTGAGGTAACATAGAAAAACCCTCTCTGTTACTTGAGCACAAAAATTACAAAAAGTTATGAGATATAAATCTCATTCTCCACTTCAGATCTCGACCCACAATATTTTGCAATATATTGAAGATGGTAATATCTGACCAACTGTCCAAATTTCATTGAAATTCATGGATGAAACTTCCACAATGATCAAAACCTCCATTGAAACCCTAAAACATAGTATATCACTATTACTATCCTGAGAGGACAGCTTAATGAAACTTATCCAACTAAAACACTTGCAAGTTTGAATAAGAAATATTTTGAAGCTTCATATAAAAAAATTCCATTCTTTTCCAATTGATTCAAATCAATAACTCATATATTCTTGCTTGTATTAATACATTTTTAGCATCACAAAGTTGAACTCTAACTATATAGTTTATGATTTAAACAAACACACTTGTTGGATAACCTTAGGCATTGTTTCAATTGATTTGATGCACTAAATCATGGATGGTCATGAGCTTTGATCATGAATTATGTGTTCAAAATTTGTCATGGTCTTGATTGAGCAGACTTGAAGCAAGTAACAGTGAATAACTCTCCTTTGCAACCTTGAAACTAGACAAACTAGGATTTAAAGATCCTTATTTAAAAAAATGATTATATACCCAAGACATATCCAAAATTTTGTAAAGATATAATAGTTGAATCCATATGCATACTTACAAGATGATCAAGGCTTTTGAAAAGAATGAGTCAAAACAATGCTTTAAGAAGCATGTAGACAATTACACTCAAGGACAGAATATGACAACTAAGATTCTTATCTCAACTACAAAAAGGAAATTGTAGATGCTCAACCATATTTAC
Source organism: Taxus wallichiana var. yunnanensis (assembly GCA_018340775.1). NCBI lineage: Eukaryota > Viridiplantae > Streptophyta > Pinopsida > Cupressales > Taxaceae > Taxus > Taxus wallichiana. Next base: position 412,623,623 of record CM031238.1, on the reverse strand, counting down.
AAATAGATATGGAAGGAGTATACGCTCTTATTGAAAAATAAATCCAATGAAAACAATTAGAACCATTACATGCCAGGACCATTCACACCACAAACAATGAACATGTACCTTCAAGAAGTAAAACCTTGAAGTTAATTATAAGCATGAGAAACACCATGAATGGAATGTGGAGATACTATAGAAGTGGTTAAATAATACTTGGAGTCAAAATAAACCTTTTTTCTCTTATCAACTTGGTGCACAACCCAAGAGAGAGAAAAAATACTTCACTAAAATGCTCATAACTTTTCAAATACACCTCCTTTTGAGAAAAATATTTTTGCAAATGATTTATGTGCCAATTTACTAAAAAAATTATTCTATGATTTATTCGAAGGAGTCATAATTTTATTTGACTGGTAAGAAGCTAGGCAGCTCAAAATGAGCTTTTTAAAAGATCTGTTTTACAAAAACTCACATATCTTGCTAAAATGACCTAATATTGACCTAAAATTTTGCATGAAGCACCAAAAACCTTCCTCCATCATCTCCCATGAATGTTTATAAAATTATATGTCTAAAATTTTCTAGCCCATCTAATTTGCATGCAAGACCACTGTTTGTTCTTAACACCATTTCGACCAACATAAAAATTTGACTCTGGTGCTGAAATGAGCATAGAATTTTCTCACACATGCTGTGGATAATCTCTTAAGGCCTTAACCATGATTGTTATTACTTTTACCATCTTGTTACACTTCATTAGGTACTTGAAATAACCCTTAAATGACACTGTCACTCAACTTCCAAGACCCTGTCTTCTTGAAAAAAAATGAATTCATCTTGAACCTCTAAGAAAACACCTAAGAAGCACATGAGAATCTTGCTATTGCATACTCCCTTTTCCATCAATACCTGCTATGAACTATTCGTTGTTGTTTGGCCACCCCTCATTAGAAATGTTTTCTGTTGTAGGAGGGTTGGAGGTGTTATTCTGAAGTAAGACATCAACATATCCTTGCATCCTATCTAGAGATTGATCCATGTTTTTGAAGCGTTTTTCATTTTGGGTGCAACGTGGTAAGTAATCCTCATCCAGTAATGGGAGTTGATCAGACTACATACTAATTTGCGGTCTAAACAAAACCCGAGGAGAGGAGCCTGAATCTCTAGTGAATGCTATATTATGAGAATTTGAGAGTTCAAGTTGTGGCCCATGTGTAAGTTGATCAATCTTCTCAATCCTGACCAAAGGGCCATTATTTTTACCTTTAGAAGGAGTTTAAGATGCAGGCAAGATTAGTTGAGTAGTTTTCAGCCCACCCAGATAGTGAGGGTGACTGTTGCCTACCCATTTAGTAGTAATATGCCTCAAGACCCAAAATAGGCCAACCGTATCCATCTTATCTTGACATATTTAGGGGGTATATGAATACCCACAAAATAATGGGAGAGGGAGAAGATGGATGAAAGAAATGGAAACAAAAAGAGACTAGCTCTTCACGTCAAGTTCACCAATTTGTACGAATGAAAATTGACACACGACCTTCAATCGCATTCGACCTCCCCCGAGGTCATGCCGAGATGGCCGATGTGGAATGAGTGGATAGCTATGGATAGAAAAGTATAACAATTTTGTGGTATGTGGAAGAAAATATGATAAAATGGAACAAACAAGATATACAAGAAAAACAATTTCCTCAACACACAATATTAGGATCTTCTTGTAAAGGGTAAGGAAGGCCCTTTTAACCTGAATGGGTCTAATGGATGGGTCGAAAAGAATGGCCACGTGAAGAATCCAATAAATGTCAAGCTCCACTGAAACCCTTTATAATGGTTGTGAGATGAGTGGAAAACCAATGGGCACCTCGTAATGATTTCCAGACAAGGTCATGGAATGAATGAGAGAGAGGCGTGATTCCACTAGCTCTATGGGTGGTTAGCTGGTTTAGTCTAGAATGTAAAGGCTTTATAAGCATCTTAGTTTAGGATGTTTAGCTTTACGATAATGTCCTGGAATGTGTGGGGATTATATGAATAATTTTTCTTGTAATTTTATGTCTAAATCTATTTGGTCTTGTCCGTTTGGTTGTGGAACCCTGGGATCAAAACCATAAACTCTTTTTGGTTGTGGTTTGGTGATGGTCATGCATGCATTTGTGTAGTTTTAATCTAATCAATGCAAATAACAATCTAATCTAAATAAGCAAAGACTACACTATGTTTTTTTATTTTGTAATATAAAGGAAGTGAAACAATACAAAACAACTAATCTAATTAAAATAAATCTTTTTGTGCTTTTTTTGGAACTTTCTAAATTAAATGAAGAAATGAAGAAATGAAAGCTTCTAATCTAATTAATAAATCCTAAAACAAACAAACAACCAGATGTAGTTGTCTATCTATGTAGAAGAAATATAATCTATTCTAAACAATTAAAGATTCTCTAAACTATGAATATGAATTAAATCCTCTACTCTACCTCAGAGGCATGGGAAGAAATCAGAGCTTCTCAAAAGCTTTTCTTCCCCTGTAAATTCCCCAAAAAAAGTAAAGATGGATTTTATGGAGGATTTGCTAAATGAAATGATTCTTAAGTTGATATATAAATTAATATAGAATATTTCTTCCAGAATCACCTCTTTACAAATCTACAGAGATAGGAAAAGGAAGTTATCTATCCTAAGAAAGCTTTGTTGAAGGAAATGATCTACTGTAACTATTCAATGATTGCAATAATGAAGAATGGAAATGCCTTTTCTATTGTAGTGAATAATGTGCATATAAATTTCATGAAAAAGAATTTAAAAATGCTGAAACCTAATTACAACCCCAACTTGGTAATTGCAGTGTTGTGGTAATCTAATTGTGGTGTGATTTTGTGTCCCCTCAATATTATTTTCTGACCTTCAATGTCCAAATCTACAGAGATAGGAAAATGAAGTTATCTATCCTAAGAAATATTTGTTGAAGGAAATGATCTATTGTAATTATTCAATGATTGCAATAATGAAGAATGGAAACAACTTTTCTACTATAGTGAATAATGTGCATACAATTTCACAAACAAATAATTAAAAATTATGAAACCTAATTACAAACCCAACTTGGTAATTACAATGCTATGGTATTTGTGTCCCCTCGGTATTATTTTACGGCCTTCGGTGTCCCCATGAGACCAAGGAGCCGGGAATGTAGAGGAAGCTAGAAGAAGGTGCCGGGTAGTAAGTAATGACTTACTAGGCAATCTGTGGCAATACAAGTAAAGGAATAAAAATATAAGTGAACATAGCTTGATTGTGTAATCTCTAGTAGGATTGTAGCAACATAACATAACAATACATGATAAAATTCTTCGGCCTTTTTCTTTAGAAGAAGTGATGGTTTTATAAAAGGTTGGCTAGGTGTGCACTATCACACTTGGCAGTCATGGGGTGCCACATCAACACATGAAGGGGTAGTTAAACAATCAATCAACAATCACAAGTGGAAGAGGAGATTGATACAAATTAGTCAAGCCAAAAATTAGCTAAATTGATTCACAAACATGTGCTAAAAGTGAACTGGAGTGAAGTAACATGCATCTAATTCATGCACGAAGAGTTCTGGAAAATTCACATGAAAGCTCCGCCACCTGCACGGGGTGGGAGTTACACAACCACTACCTAGTTAGGGTGATATATACACAACCATTATTAAGCCGGGGAAGAAGTTGTGTAACCACCAACAAGATATGGTGGCGGTTCCATAACTAGAGGCCAAAAACCAAGGAAAAGCATGGGTGAAAGCTAAGGAAAAGCAATGGATAAGTAAGGTAAACTAGGCTACAAATATAAGCTACGAAGAGGTTTAGGAGCTTGAAAACCTTTGAAAAGACATGAATCATCATTGGGGAATTTGAACCTTTTTTGACAATGTAACACGTGCAAATTTGGGTGCGTACATGTACATTTCTCGGGTTCTAAAGATACTAATGTATACATAATTCCTAAGCAAGAAAACTAGTGATTGACAACTCCCTTTGGCATTTTGATTGATTTATCTCTTACACTTTACTGGTCTTACGCATCTTACATCTCTACTAACACTTGAATGATTTATTTTTTATGGGCTTGGACACTAGTGTCTAATTAGGACAGAAGTTCCCAAGCGCTCTTGTCCCTTCTACAGGCGCCCCTATCCTTCTCTTTATTCTTTTTACTCTTTTGCTTCCTTTTAAGCTTCTTGGTCACCTTTTAACACTTTGGGTTGTAATTTCAATTGTCAATTACAAAATTCAAAGAAGGGAATCATATATAGACTTAGTTACTTCTTCTAAATCAAGGGCCAAACACTATAAACATTATATATCATCACCTAAGCTTACACAAAGGAAAAAAATAACTACAAAGCTTACATATAACACATTAATACAAGGGACAAGGGCATAATTGGTCTACATACACAACATAAAAGGGGAATTCATTCTATTCCATCACACACATTCTATGTACTCTGTACAATCTACATCTATCTCGCTATCATTATAGAAATTACACAAGGGCAACATACGGCATGAAAAAAATACACACTCACGTAGAACTACATGGAGTTTGAGATGTAGTAAAACTCTCAGTCATAAGTTCACTCTTTGGGTGACCATTAGGGTCATTCTGACTCCACATTATACAAATTTATTATTATATTTGATGTGGTTTGTGGACATGTGTAGGTAGACATTTGTTTTACAAGTTACATGTCTGATTGACGATCTAACAACAATACGAAAATGAAAAGAGTGAGTAGAAGTGAAGATAATCCAACCCATAAAATGCTATATTCAAAGCATTTGAGAAGACATAGGCACCCAAATGAGTCACTAGCACCTAGGGTACTCTTTTCCTCTCGTGGGTGCTTTTGTCCTATACATTTCTAGGGTTCCAAACCCTCATCGAGCATTTGCGACACTGTTCACAACGTGTTCTAGCAAATACACAACCATATAACTCCTAGGTTGGATAGAATCAACTAAGTCATCACCCCTCTCTCATTTACTTAGGTTATTACATATTTAAGTGCTAATTGCTTGTATATTAATGTAGTTTATGACATGAACATCATTTAGTACATTAGTTATTCTTGTGAAATATGATTTTATTTAAATTAGATTAAATAATTTGGTGAACTTGACGTGTCCTCAAACATGTTGGAAGTACAATGGAATAAGAGTTATGGGTGAATCAATCCTATAAAGGTTTATTTAATTTACTATTCATTATTCATTATCATCTATACATCCGTTCAATCAACCATGAACCATATGTGTGTTTACTTAAGCATAGAAACAACCATAAACAAGAGCAAGAGCAAGAGAGTACACAAGAACACAAAATATAAGTTAGAAAAACTCAAGGGTAATAAAACCCAATAAAACAAAAACCATTATATTTCCATGTTTCAAATTTAGTGAGGCACCAACCCCATAAGGAGCACCAACCCCTAATTTAGTAGAGCATTAACCCTACAAGTAGCACACACCCCTAATTTAGTGAAAAACCCACTCCAAAAGGAGGATATAACCCCTAATATGACCAAAAAAACTAATCCACCTGATGATGATGATATATGATTTTTTTTTCTGCCACAACTGATGGATATCTCTAATTCAGTTCACAACTTCATCTTCAAACCCTCATTCACATAAATCACTCCATCTTCTTCTTTCTCAACATGTATTGAATATAAACATTTGCACATATGCTCTCAATCAGTATTCAACCTATAACATACTTCCTCATCCTTCAAATCATTCTCTCATGCCTACAATATACTTCTTCTTGGGTCGCACTTTTCACCCGTGTCAATACTAGTTAACAAATGAACTCAAACAAACACTTAAATATGATTTAATTCTTTAAAAATCAAGGAACTTAAATTTCCCTCATTTAGTTCAACCAATTAAACTTTAAAAATTCCAACACAGTAATAAAAATGCTCACATATGATCCATATATGTCATCCATGCCCAAAACCACTCAACTTGTACAAAACATGCTCAAAACCCCATCACTAGGATGAGTAAAATACACTAACACCAAAACCATGATTATTCAAGCCCCAAATTCATAAAAATTTATAATATATAATAAAAATAATCTATGGTCTTTAATTATCTTGGACCAATAAAATAATTCATAACACAAGTGAAAAGGCTCATATCATTCACTAAACAACTATTTCCAACACCTTGTATTTACCTTTTGGTATCAAGGAAACTCAAGATAAAATAAAATATGGAATGTAACCACTATATTTAATCCTAATTACCTATAAATCACATCCATGCATGTTATAACTCTTGAAATATCCATATGTTCACTCCACAACAACTTTCCTCTTCACCGAATCATGATGCCTAAAAACCAGGTTTGTAAACTCAACTAGTTTGTACCCTTGATGTCACTTACAATACCCATAAAGGAATTAAATAGGAAAAAAATTCATCCCTCTTCACTTTATAGGTGATAGTAAACATAAAATCAACTATCTCATTCCTCATCCACTTCATTCTTTCGAAATTTGAGCAATGCTTATTTTGAAAATCAACATACCTTCTTCTTCACAAACTGACCTGAAAGACACATAAAATAAACTCACCAAGACACAAAAATATTTATGGAAATACATCTAAATAATATTTATAGAACATATTGGAACTCATTCCAAATCCAAGTGGAAGGCCTTCAACCAAGACCATCTTTGCAAACTACTTCTTAAGCCTTCTAGGACTCAAGAATTGGCCTTGATATCAACTTGTTCCATCATATAAAAATCACTTCCACACTCAAAAAAATAATGTAAAATACTTAGAAATGATGTATAAGCACTCATAAACCTTCAAAAGCATAAAAACTTAGAAACATCATCTTACCTCATGAAGCTACTTAACACCTTGTTAGATCAAACATCCTCCAGATTTGATTTTCAAATAATAGCTAATAACTTCTTCATAACATATATAAAACAAAAGTTTAATATAAAAATGGAAATATCACTGAACCAATATCACAACACAACTTGAACGGAGTCCTAACTTCTCGGGTAGCTCCCCTGCAATTTTAATTTTAGTGCAAACTACTCCAAACTACCCCAAAAACAAGTCTTCACAAATATGGCACACTTTGCACTTTTTCATCTTAACCATGACCTGAAAAATTCATGAAAATGTAGAAAAAATTAGGGGATAAAATCAAAGTTAAATTGTTCAACGTCTTTGGATAATCTTTCCTTAAACCGAACTTATTTGGAAAGAAGCTTTTTCAGGTGGGGCCCACATACCTTAACATACACTATCTTACCTTTTTGGAAAGATGAAAGAGTCCTATAAAAATAACCATAATAAATTTGGAAAAAGGAATCAAAACTCGTCTAGTATACTCAAATTTCTCCAAGTTTCTCGTAGCTAGGGTTTAACTAGGGTTTCAAACTACTTTACCTTCATAATATTTGTTCATAAAAATGTGACGATCAGACCACCTCATTATTTTTGTGAAAATTTCATAATTTACCTAAGAAGATGATCCAAGGAGCTTGGGTACCCATGAAAACCACACAACTCACAATAAGAAAAAGAAGTCCAATTTTTTTCATGGGATCACACTTTGAAACAACCAATTTTTCCAAAACTTGCATATCTTGTAAACAATTCTTTAAATTAACTTGAAACTTGTCACAAAGCATCATGAAAACATATTGTAACTATCCATACTCACAATCTAGCCCAAATAGCTCTCAAAATATCCATACATTAAGACTTACCTATGCTAAACTACTGTTCTCACCTTCGCTTCCCAAGGACCTCATACATGCATCATACCTCTGAGTTCTAACATGAAACTCACTATACACCTATTATATCATGTCAAAACAATGTTCTCATGTTTGGATAGAATTAATAAGCTCCAAATCTCATACCTCCATCTCATTCTTCTTGCTCCAGGGGTAAGGAATAAGCTTGGAATGACTGAATCAATTAATCCATAGGGATCCAAAATGAACCCACTTCATCAGTTAGTCAACATTAAGAAGGAAAGAAAATACATAGAGGTTTTGTCTTTATATTAAAAATACCTCTGCTCTGTGTAGAGTGGTGATTACGAATAACTACCCAACCAAGGTGGCAGTCTTGAGACTCAGCCAGGTGCATCAGTATTGGGTGGCGGTCTTAGCTCTTTCAGATAGAAAATAAAATATGAAAAGAACAACCTCATAATTTGAAAGGTTGTTCATGTATCTTCTCCTCCACGACCTTTCTCATTCTATAGTGCATAGGAGGACATGAGAAAGGCTATACATACATGTTTGTAGAAGAGGATAAGGGCATTGAAGCATGAAAGCAAGTGAGCAAGAGGTTTTTATTGTTGGAATTGTGTTTTGTAGAAGAAAGGAGTGTTGAGACAAAGTAAGCAAGTAATTCAGAGGAAGTGTGAGATATTATCTACTTATCTTTCATACTTATTGTAATTTCTATACTTACTGTTTAAATTGGCCAATAAAAGTGGGAAGAAAGAGAGATTTCCCTTCCTGAATAGTTTTTCCTCCTATGGAGGTTTCCAGGATAAAAATTGTAGGTGTTTATGTGTTTATATTCTTTCCTTTCCTGTAATTGTTTATTCTAAGCACAAGCAAAATTAATTCACTAGCTATCTCTATCATTTTATAATAGAAAGTAGAACAACAACGTTTAATTTGTGATTATGTGGATAATTCCAAAGTTGAAGAGTTTACAGATCATTTTGGTATCAAAGCTAACAAGTATCCAAGACTGTGGTATTTGTTCTTGGATTTGTATGACAGTGACGAGATCTAAAGGTGAAGAGGATTTACCTTGTGATCTAGAAATTTCTACAAGAAAGTGGAAGCAAAGAATTCAGGGACAAATGGAGGAAGAGAACTTGGTCCGTAGAATCAAGATGCTTTGGAGACCATGATGGATAGGATGTTTAGAAGGCAAGAAGAACTTGTAGATTTGTAAAAACAACTTCGTCAAAGCAATACTCCATGGACTCGGTGGTTCAAGGCTTAGCTGAAAAGTTTGGCATAGGAAGGATCCACCATGAGGAAGATTATGGGGAAGAGCATGAAGAAGATACTTAAAATGTAAGAGAAAAGGTAAAATCTGACCATACTCCTTTTAAAGTTGAGATGAAAGTTGAAATTAAAAGATTTAAAGGAAAAGTAGATGCAAAGTTGCTTAATAAATGGTTAAAATAGTTAGAAGTCTACTTTAGCATCCATAATGTCATTGAGGCACAAAGGATCACCTTTGCACATCTCAAAATGGAGGGACACACTCTGGTTTGGTGGGAAACCCATCTAACCACTTGTGAAAAGAAGAAGCATCCTATTGTGAAATCTTGGAAAGAATTTAAAGAATTACTTAGAGCTAACTTCTATCCTATTGGCCATAAGACTAACCAAATGATTAAATGGAAATATTTTAGACAAGGTAGTGGTCAAAGTGTGTAGGACTATACTATAGAGTTTTGGAGGTAGGCCATGTTGCTAAACATGGACTTGGAGGATGAGGATATTTTGACTAAGTACTTGGGAGGACTTCACACTCACCTTCGAAGAAAAGTCATCTCCACAAAGCCCAAAGATCTCAATGAAGCATGTGTATAGGCATACTACATAGATGATGAAAAGAAGTAAGGAGAAGTAGAGCCAAGGGAAAAACAATAAAAAAATCAGCAAGAAAAAGAGTATGGGAAAACAAGTAACAAGGGTAAGTGGAAAGGGAAAGGTAAACAAGCTTCCACTACTTTAAATACTTGTAAAGATACTAAGAATTTTTGTAAGAACTGTGATAGCAATGGTCATATTGACGCTACATGTTGGAAGTTACATCCGGAGTTACATCTGAAGAACTAAACCAAAGACTCAAAGAAGTCCATGACAACTGTAAAAACAGAAGGGGAGGTGGAAATCGAAGATGAATCTGATGTAGATGAAAGGATTGGATGCATGTCCGCCAACATGGATAGTCAGGAAGAGGAGATGGGTAGACTATTCCAGATCAAAATCCAAATCAAGAGAACTAAGGTAAATGCTTTGGTTGATACTGGTTCTCAGTATAAATTTATTTCTAAAGCAATTGTAAAGAAGCTTAGTCTTGAGACTTATGAGCATCCACACCCTTATCCTTTGGGTTGGGTGAATAAGGGTGTTGAAATTCAGGTAACAAGAAGATGTAAGGTCAAGTTTGGGATAAATTCCTAGTATATTGATGTTTTGGAAGTTGACGTTATTCTACTTGATGCTTTTGATGTAGTATTCAGGAGTCCTTACTTGTATATTAGGGATGCTATATTTATGAGAAGGGAAAATCGATATGATTGGTCGTGGATGAGATCAACTACAACATCGAGGAACACCAACATAAGACACAAGTTACTATGGTGAGTGCTAACCAAGAAAAATGAATTATTCAAGAAAATGCTAATAAGTTTTGTTTACTTTTGTTAAAGGATAAAAAGATGAGGTAAAAGTTTTAGAGATTTATAACTAGGGAAAACATGATTTGGATAATATTATTCAATATTTTTAGGAAGTATTTCAGGATCCCAGTGGGTTACCAACAAAATGGGAAGTAGAGCATGAGATTCATCTATTGCCATAATCCCCTCTACCGAACATCGGGTTGTATAGGAAATCCTTGCTTGAGAGTACTAAAGTAAAGAAACAACTCCAGGAACTACTAAACCAAGGGATGATATGTATGAGCACCTCACCATGTGGTTCGCCTATTGTGATTGTGCCAAAGATGGATGGTTCTTAGATAATGTGCATCGACTACCGTGCTTTAAACAAGATATGCATAAAGAACATATATCCACTTCGCACATAGAAAAATCTCTTGGACCAACTTTAACATGCTAAACGCTTCACAAAGTTGGATCTCAAGTCAAGTTATCACCAAGTCGAATGACAGAGGAGGATATATGGAAGATCGCCTTCAAGACAAAACAAGGTTTGTATTAATGGTTAGTACTTCCTTTTGGGTTATGCAATGCACTTGCTACATTTATGAGATTGATGAATGATGTATTACAGAATTAATAGATTCATGTGTCATTGTATTCCTAGATGATATCTTGATTTTTAGTGCCACATGGGAAGAACATCTAAGTCATTTACAAAAAGTCTTGCAAGTTGTCGGGGAGAAATAACTGATTTGTAATATGAAGAAATGTGAATTTTCCAAATAGTCACTTGCCTATCTTGGGCACATGGTTGGAGGGGGAGAGATACAAGTGGATCCAAAGAAGGGGGAAGCCATCACTAATTGACCAACACCAACAGGAGCCATAGAGACTAGGAGTTTTGTGGGAGTAGTGCGGTACATGCGGACGTTCATTCCGGGATTCTCCGCAATTGCATCACCTCTACACATAATGGCCATAAAGAGTAAGGGTTTTGATCAAGTTAAGGAAGAAGACAAATCCTTTGAGTTATTGAAATAAAAGATTATTCATGCTCCAATACTTTCTCTTCCTAATTTACAACAACATTTTAAAGTAAATACAAATTCTAGTGATTACGTTATGGGCACATTCTGCTTCAGGAGGTAAACCCGTATGCTATCATTCTAAACTTTCACTTCAACAGCTTAAAGGATATTCGGATATGATAAGGAAATGTATGCACTAGTTTAGGTAATTAAAAATGTAAGCATTATTTGTTTGGTAAATAAAATATTGTGTACACTAACCACAAACCTCTCCAGTATTTGCAAGCACAATCTAAATTGTAGTAGGCAAGGCACTACAAATGGATTGGGTTCCTTTAGTAGTTCCATCTGGTGATCAAATATAAGAAGGGTCGTACACATTTGGTGGTATACATGTTGTCTAGGCCACCCACACATGACAAGTTTTCCTATTTGACCACTATCTCTCAGATTGAACCCTTCACGAAGGAAGCTTACATAGAGGCATATGCCCAAGATAGATACTTTGCGGTGAAATTTCAGCAATTGCAGTCCTAAGGGACTGAAAGGACAAGGATTGAATATTGTTATCTCAAGGACATGTTACTTTACTGATGGGGAAGCTTTGTGTGCCTAGAGAAGAAATACTTATATTGATGAGGGAAGCACATACCTCGAAAGTAGCGAGACATTTCAGTGTTGGTAATACCATAGTCCACTTGAAAAGGTACATGTATTAGCCCAATATGCAAGAAGTATCAAAATTTATACGTGGATGTAAAATTTGTTATACCAACAAGCCTAAGACTAGGAAGAAGGGTTTGTTTATTCCTTTTCCAAAGACTCTACTCGTATGTGGAAGGATATTACTATGGATTTTGTAGGAGGATTACCTATGTATAAACATGGCCATGAATATATCTATGTTGTTGTTGATAGATTTAGTAATATGTGTATTCTTATAGCATGTAAAAATACAAGTAAAGCACATGATGTAGAAATATTTTATTTGCTAGTGTATGGGTACATTTTGGTTTGCCAAAGTCTATTGTTTTGACATGGATTCCAGGTTCTTGGGGAAGTTTTGGACTACTTTGTGGGACAAGATAGATGAAAGGTTATAGAGGAGAAAAATTTCCATCCATAGACAGTTGAATGAGACAAAGATGGTGAACATGACTTTGGTATAGTTGATCAGAGGGTATAACAACAAATACCCAAGGACTTGGGATGAGTCCTTAGCCTACATTCAACATTCCTATAATCGGGAGTACACACATCCACTATGAAGTCACCGTTTGAAGCATGCTTGGGATATCTACCTAAAAATCCATTGGACATAGAAATTGGGCAATAAGATGAGGAGGAGACATGAGAAAAAGAGGTGACTAGAGAAAATAAATTCATTGAGAGGATCCGACAAATCAATCTCAAATTCAAAGAACAACTAGAGAAATCTCAAGCCAAGTACAAAGCTAGGCATGATCAACATAGGAGGGAACATAAAATTCATGTTGGAGATAGATTTTGGCTTTACTTGAGAGAGGAGAGAATACAAGGTCAAGTACATAAGCTCAAGCCACTATGATATGGGCCCTTCACCATATTGGAGCAGGTTGGAGAAAATTATTTTTGACTTGATTTGCTGTCATTTATGAGGATGTACTCTATAGTAAAATATGAGAACTTGCACCTATATGAGCCATCCATGCTAGATGAATATGAAGGACTAAAATTTCTACCTTCTATAAAGGATTGCGTCTTGGACTCATGAGGTGAATTGGAGGAGGATGTAGTGCTTTGTAACAAAAGGTCAGAGAGACTAGGAGAGGTCCGTAAGAGTATTGGAAGATTGGAATGAAAGGAAAGACACCAAGGTAGACCGGTGGTACTTGAAGGAGCAAGTGATGGAATTATTTCCTCATCTACTCCCCCACTAAGATTTTGTGGGACCAAAATCCTCCTAAGCAGGGGAGGTGTGATCCATAGGGATCCAAAATGACTCTACTTCATTAGATCAGTCAACATGAAGAAGGAAAATAAATACACAGAGGTTCTATATTTATAGTAATAGGACTACTACTATGTGTAGAGTGGTGGTTATAGAACTGCCGCCTAACTAGGGTGGCGGTCTTGAGACCACCGGTCTGCATTGGGTGGTGGTCTTGGATCTTTCAGACAGAAAATAAAATATGAAATGAACAACCTCAAAATTTGAAAGGTTGTTCGTGTCTCTTCTCCTCCATGACCTTTCCCATTCTCTAGTGCACGAGAGGACATGAGAAAGAGTATAAATATATGTTTGTAGAAGAGAATAAGGGCATCAAAGCATGAAAGCAAGTGAGAAATAAGTTCTTAGTGTTGTAATTGTGTTTTGTAGAAGAAAGGAGTGTTGAGATAGAGAAAACAAGTAATTGGGAGGAAGTGTGAGATATTATCTACTTCTCTTTCATACTTATTGTAATTTCTATACTTATTGTTTGAATTGGCCAATAAAAGTGGGAAGAAAGAGCAATTTCCCTTCTCGACTGGTTTTTCCTCCTCTAGAGGTTTCTAGGATAAAACTTGTTGGTGTTTGTGAGTTTATATTCTTTCCTTTCCTGCAATTGTTGATTCTAAGCACAAGCAAAATTCATTCACTAGCTATCTCTATCATTTTCTAATATAAAGTATAACAGCAATGTTTAATTTGTGATTATGTGGATAATTCCAAATTCTAAGAGTTTACTGAGATCATCAACAATGAAAAACCATGAACTAACCATGCTGACCTCATGTAGACCCATGTAAACCTCTAACACACCTCATGGAACATGAATGGCCTTACGATAACATTTAATTAACTTCAAGACCTCAAACTATGACTCAATAAGCCATAACCATGCTAGAACACCATGACAACTCAAGAGATCATGTCACTACCAATAAATCTTCATGATTGACCATTGAAAAACACCACATGGAGACTCATACAACACCATGACACCCTTTTCCATAAATTGATTTGATATCAATTACAACAATAAAACACAATGACCAATAAAATATTCTTTTGATCTTCTCCCATGGCTGCAATTTCTGACTCCTTTATAGACACAAATATTCAAGATCTTAATAATCATCTTGCTAAACATGCTCAAGAAGAGATCTCTTATTATTCATTTCCCATGATGAATAAAAGTGGTTAGTTGAGCTTAACCCCCAATCTCCAATGATACTTCCATCCCTATTGTGACACTTACACCTCCTCCCACCACCACTCTTCCATCCACAACTATTTTCTCTATTTCTATGCCTCCCCTACAACCCACTTTACCATCCTCCCTATTACTTCTTCCATAGGACATGAATCCTCTTCAAGAACTTCTGACATAACTTCTTTATACCATGATTTAAAATTCCAAAATTTCCAATTATAGCAAGCCTCTTCATCCTCCTCTCCATCTCTATATTTCTCACTCCTTCATAGCCCTTTTGCACCTGCCATCTCCTCTTATCTTCTTCCTCCTAACTTCATTGCAACCAAGTTTACTATCTTAAATTACCATGGTGACCCTCAAGAACATATTTTATCCTTACATTTTGCATGTCTTGACTATGCTAATAACCTTATACTATTGGTCAATTTTTTTCCCTTGAACCTTACATGATTATGTTATGTGATGGTTCTATGATCTACCTATCCATTCGATAATATATTTTATGTCTTTAGATGGCATATTCCTTGCTCATTTTTCTATAAACATCGACACTAAGATATCTTATGCACAACTAGCTAAAATCAAACAAGGATCTAATGAATATATTACAAACTATGTCTTGCAATATAAGAACAACCTTTTCTAAATGACCAAAGTTCTAGCAAATTATGAATTGCAAGACCTATTCATTTAAATTATTTTGCCTCCACTCTAAAAGAGTTTCATTTATTATACTTCTAATTAATTCAATCAATTGTGTCATATGCTCAAATTACATGAAAGAAAACTATTATCTATGGGAAAATTGAAGTATTATGATACTTCTTCCACTTCATCTTCCAAAAAGTTTCAAGCCAAATCAACATTCAAATGATCCACTAAGCATACCTATTCTAAAGCCAATGTCAAAATTATTTCTACACCAACCATGCTTCAATTTCAATCCATGAGGCATATGTTTACTAAGCTACCTTACGTACCTCGGTTCCTATTACCAAAACTCATTGAAAGAAATCTAATTACTCTCCCTCCACTACTCCATATAGATCCTTCTTGACCACATGGTTGTAATTATGATGAAAACACACACTGTGATCATAACCAATACAAAGGGAATTCTACAAATCACTATTTTCAGCTCAAACATCTTATTCAGGATATTATTGACAATAATGCCATCGAGCTTTAAGAGCCATCTACTTCTAAACCGATCACTAATAATGAAAAGCTTAAAATATTCAATGACCCATTACACAAACATGACAAGCTAATTACTGATTCCTCTACAAATAATGCATATCATGCGATGCCTCCTCCTTCATCGGGGCTGGTTGATTTTATCATTGCTATTATTGACATGCCACCACTAGTTATTACGTTTTCGGATCACGACTACCATGCTACATTTTTTTCTAATGAGTTATATATTGATGCTGATATTGGTACTCATATAGTCAATAACACTATGGTCCATCCTTTGGACCTTTTGAATGCATGCTCCATGGAACTCTTACTAGCTATCAACTTTCCAATTTCTTAGATCACATTTTTAGTTCCCAATTTATACGGACATTTCATCCTTGGTAATAGTATCGAGTTATGTATGGATGAAAATTAACATGCAACCTTCAACCACACTCGAACCCTTGAGGTCGTGCCGGAGCAGATGATGTTGAATGTGTGTGGATGGATAACTATATGAGGAGGATCATTGACGAAGATCCGGTAGTGTGATTTCCTAGTAGCTAAGTTGGCAAAGTGGAGATTTAGAGGCTATGAATGGGCGAGTGTAAATTACCTATGGTTTTTTGCCTAACTTGGATCTAAGTGTTGATATAGTTTGAAGTATTTAAATTAACTAAGATTAAACTAATAATCTATGCTATTACTTGAAAGGAAACTAACCTAAATAAATTAACAAAACTAAAACATCATAATTACAAATAATTTTATTTTATTCTAAATAATAAAATCTACTTCTACACTAAAACTAAACAAACAAAATAACCTGGTGTGGTTATTCACCTATGTTGAGTGTATTGAAACTAAACAAACTTAAAACAAGAAATTTTCCAAATGATCTATGATATGTAGACAACCTCCTACAAATATTCTCTCCTTCAGATCCATAGGGATGGGAAGAAGAGGATCATCACAGGAGCTGCTATTAATGATTTAAAACCTCTTGGAAATTATCTAATTACTTGCAAATGAAAGGAAATTGATTTATGTGAAACTCAAAACCACATGGATAGGGGAGGAAAGGATCAAAAATCCATGCACTAAACTAGGATCCCACATAGTGACAACACTTGCTGAGGCTCCAAAGGAGCTACAACCTTCCTAGTGACTATCTTTCCAAATTTGTCTCCCCACCTCTTTAAATATATCCATGTTCATTTTGGTTTATTGGAGCATGAATATATCCGGTTTAGCTTTAACTCTAATATCCTTAGCACTTCTATGTTTACTAGGATTTTTCAAACCCCTAATATTACAAGAGAGGAGGATCATTTAGCATTTCTTATTATGGAGAAGAAACTTCCCCAAAGTACCCTAAATGCCAACTTCTACTTCCCTCCTAGAGTTAGTCTCCCTTAATTCCTTATTAATTTTCCTACCCATAGGAGTTGAGTCCTTACCAACATCAGCTCTGGAGGTGCTTTGCGTGATGGTTTAGATTTACTAGTTGGGGTCTTGGGAGAGACCACTAGTTCATAAGTATTAACAAAAAAGTCCACAAGAATTCTGAAGCCATTAGACACGGGTAATAGTTCTTCTTGTCTCTGACCAAAGGAGCTCTAACCAATGGAAGAAAATTCATCTAATGATGGTCCATAGGCCACTTGTAGAGCAAGAGCATTACCTTCCAAAACTTGGCTGGCCCCTTCCCCTAATTTAGGAATCCCCTCCTCAAAGTCTAGGTTTTCATTTTCATTCTCATTCTCATCTTCAGCTTCAAAGTTATTGGCTTCAAGGAAACCAGAGACCACTAGTTCCTTATAGGGGTGTTATGATGACTTGAGGGAATCACTTCTTTGACCACCTTCTAGATGTTAAGAGGATCCTTTATCTCTACAACTTTTCCATTTTTTCTAATCAGCCTCCATTCCTTTTCCTCCTTATTATTTGTCTTTTGTGGACCGACAACGGGATCAATTTTTTTCTTATGAAGAGAACAATTCCTGTGATCGTGACCCACCAATTTACATTTTCTACATGTAAAGGGGGACGGGTCATAATAAAATCTATGTAAGGAAACCCTCGTGGAACTCAAGAGTTTGATATTACTTTCTAAAGGAGCATCTTGACCCATATTGACACAAAATTTGGCGTGGGTAAATCTAGATTTAGCCTTAGTGACTGGATCTAAAGCTATCAGCTTTCCCAAGATTTTAGCAATGCCAATAAGGACTTCTGGCTCCCAAAAATCTAGGGGTAACCCTAGAAGGTTTAACCAGATATGGAACTCAGAGACAGATCTCACATACTGGTTAAAAGCCAATTCCCATTTTTGAACAACCACATGATATTTTCCAATAAACTAGGGACATCCAGAAAGAATCTTTGACGACTGATCAAATTCCTTATTCATTTTACGTGGCACCACCTACAGATTTAGAGCATCAAATCTCTCAAGGAGGTCCTAAAATATGTCTATAAGCTTTGAGAAGCTTATTATTCACTACACACTTATTGGTAACCTGGTGGATAACTAATTATGTGTCTCCAAAGATTTACAACACCTTAATATTCTTCTTTTTAACAATAAGTAGACCATGCACCAATGCCTCATATTCTGCCACATTGTTAGAACATGTAAACTGTAACATGTGCATGAAGAATAATTTCTCATCCTTAGGGGAAATGAGAATAACTCCTACTCCTACACCATTTCTTCTTCTGGATCCATCAAAGTATAATTTTCATAGACCAGGGTTCTCTTCACTTTGCTTGAGTGCATGTGGTAGCACAACTTCTTCTTCAAGAATGTAGTAAGTTCCAAGCCCAGCTTTCAAAATATTCCAACTCTTCAAAGATAGGGGTCAAATTTATGGTGCCTCAATGACCACTCATCAAGTAATAGATTAGGGATAAAAGGTGGAAAAGGCTTCTCTTCAGAGACTGGAACTTGTTCTTTTTGGATTAAATAGCTAGCTTGTAGAGGGTATGGGACATATGACTCTACATGATAGGAAAACATTGGCTCAACTTGTATGGAAATTTTTTTACCATACCTTATCTTGAGTAACATATGAGACCAATCAGAAGACAAGTAACCACCCACTTTAGTAGTAAAATATCTTGATAAACATAAGGAAAACAAAGGGGGCATATCAATGATTGACACATCTTGAGTTATTGTTAGACTTGGACATGCATGGAGAGTTAACTCAAGATCCTTGATGATTCCTAGGGTAGTGACAATTGAACCATCAATTTTTAGGACTCCTTTAGATAAGGGGCTATACTTAAGACCTAAGACATAAAAATATTCTTAGGCATGACATAAGTACTAGCACCTAAGTCAATCATACAATTATGGACAAGATGTTTTCCTATGATCAAAGACATATAGAAGGGTGGGGTTTTAAAAAATTTACTTACTTTCTTCTCCTCTTCTTGGAAGATATTGATAGAAGCACACGATTTGTGAATAACTAGATCAACACATGGAATTTGGGTCAAATATTAATGCAACAAGTCACGTTGGGATGGAATGGTCAAGGCATCTCATATTGTGACATTTATGTTTATCTTTTCATCCGATATAAAATGCTTGAGAGGAAGACCCATTGACTTGTGCATTTGAGACGTGGTAGCATCCTTTTTCCTTTCTTTTGGTATAGAGCCGGGGCCTTAGCTAAAATAGAGGCTTGGCCTACCAAAGGAGGGGCACACGCTACTTCCTGGAGGAGCTTTACATGGAGCCTCATTTGTATGCACTTGAGCATTTTTACCACTTAATGCCTTGGCATATTTTTGCTTCCGAGGGTCACCGTGTTGTTGGAATTGTGACTTGTGCACCAGACTCAAGCATTCTCTTCTTATATCTTGTGTTGTTTGTAACTTGGGCATGTAGTCTGTTTGCATCATCTATATCTTGGTTGATTACACAAAAGTCCTTAGTGCCAAAGAACATAAAATTTTCCTCTGGAGGAGATTTTGGCCTTTCTTGGTTATCTGCTTCAAGTGTGCTTGTTAAAGGTTCATAGTTGGAATAATTCTGGATCATATTAGCTTGCGCTCGCACAACATTAGAAAAATGATATTGTATATGAGGCATATTGTAAAGAAACCACCATTTAGACTCCTACGCTATGTTTTTCTAGACTGGGAAAAATGCTTGAACTATACTTGGGCATTGGAAGAGGTTGTGTAGGAGGAATAACTTACAAAGGAAAGTGTGCATTAGTATGCCATCTATCATTCTACTGGGTTCTATCCATATCTTTGATTCCCATATTGATTCTGCTAAGGTTGATTTCCTTGGATTTACGCATGATTGGAATTTCCTCTGTAGGCTTGTGTCTACTGCTTTTCTAATGATATGACCTTGTTGGACAAGTTTCTAATCAAGGCCTTCAATTCATCATCTTATTTTTGCTATACTAGAGAGTAAGATGTAGATGCAACTGTTGCGTGCTCTACACTGGAACTGGAGCAACAAAAGGATGGGGCACTTTGGAGACATCTCTAGGAACAAGGGAACATGAGGCATATGAACTGACTTACCAACCTGAATGAGACTGTTCTATGCCCTTATTGCAATGTTGTATGCAATACGTAAGGTTCTACTACCTTCCATGGATTGAATCATGACTAAAATTTCACTATTCAAATCCCTTAGATAGTACAAGAAAGAATGTTGGGTTGTAGGCCTTACCACTTGAGGAATTTTGTCCCAAGTCTTCTATAATTTGATGTTGAAATCAATCATCTACTCATTAGGTGCATGATTTGTTGTAGTTACTTTCCCCACCAAAGTGATAGATGATCTGATTTATCTTCGAGAGAAATTATATAGAGATACTCCAAGCTCATCCTAGGTAACAATAGATGTGGGTCTCATGCCACGGTACCATTAGAGTGCTCTACCCTTGAAAGAGGTTGTAAGAACTGACAACATCATCATCACATGTAATTAGATAGACATAGCATACATTGACCACATATTGAATTTGTTCAACAGGGGTGTGTTGATTTTCTCCTGTGAAGTATGCAATACTCTTGAGCGTGGCCACTAGTATATCATGTTGGGCATTGAGATTGAACGGGATTCCTTCGGTGAAATTGGAAAATTTCCTTGGAGGAGGAGGTTGAAGTGCCATGGTAGGGCATGCTTGTCTATTTTGAGGAGGAGTAGAGTGCATGCGGAGCATTGGAGATAGGGATGTACACATGGAAGATTTGTGTCGTGTGCTTCTTAAAGAAAATCTAGAGGTATTCAAAGGATCCTTCAACTGCAACACTCTATCTGGTATGCACTCTTCTCATAAAATACACTCAAAATAGGAGCTCTGAAATGTTGGGAGTCACCAGATGTGTTGAAATAAGCCTCCAAAGGATAGAAATACTAAGTTCACACACCAGAACTTAGCAATATAAAATTTAAGCTTTCACTGCTGGTCCCATCGGGGATGCTAGAAACTATTAGTGTTCAAACTTACACCCATGTCTCGGATATGGAAGAACCGAGTCATTTGAGACAACAATGGAACCATCTCCAAATTGTGAGACTTGCTTGCTTAAGATGGATCTCTAAAGAAGGCTGGTTCCTTTATCTATTTCTAATACTACTGATACTCCTAATGTTGAAAGGGAAAAATAAGATAATAATGCCAAGGGACAAGGGATATGAGGATAAAAAAGGAAAGCTAATCTAAGGAAGGTGATAACACCAAAAAATAGGGATGCACACCATCTCGTTATGAGAAAAAATTAATGGACAAAGGTGCATGAAAGAAGGCTAGGCACGTGTAGCACAACTAAAAATCATTTACTAGATCAGTTTCATCGAACATAACTAAAAATGGAGCTCATAAGGGATGTAGAGTGACACAAAAGCATGAAATGTAAAATAAAGGTAAGGAGAAAGAATACAAACATGCTTAGGACAAAGAATAATAAAAAATGATAATTACATTATTTCCAAAATGCACGTAACTTATACAATGGTGAAAGAGACCGATATCCACATGCACGAGCCGATATAGAGGTATGCAACTCGAATACAAAAATATGAAGTCCTTAACAAAGTTTATAAGGATATAAAGTGTCCAACATTAACAATGAGCCCAACCCTTACATTTATATATGAGTCGATGGAAGAAGGAGAGGATAAGGAAGGAAAACCCGAACTTGGAATACAACCACCAAAAAGAAGCATTTAATGCCTATAAATCCACCTGTAAATTTATCAAATACATTTGCCCAAGTCTATTTGGCATGTTAGAGAAGTAAGGTAGGAGGGAAGATCAGATCAAATCGTGGTTGGAGTAATAAGATTTGCTCATTAATGTGCGATTGATGTTTTCCCATTTCTCACCTACCAGATCCATCAAGAATTTGAATTTAAATGTCTAGCACTCGTAGCCCACATTAACAAATATTAATTGAGACTAGGTGCATTCCGATTAGAGCTCTGTATAAAAATATATGGCTATTAGAAGATTATCGTGTCATGTCTACACACACAGACACGTGGAGCGTGCATATTGGCCGAAAGGAATACCAAATGTGAAAATATTCTTATCATTTCTACCATGTGTCACTCATTAATTTGTTATAAGGAGTCAACACCCAACCGACACACTTTGATTGGTTGCGTGTGGCACACTCAAGCATGTCATAGAATGACCTAGCATAAAAGGGCACAAAGGAGGGCGTAAAGGTATGTGCACATAAGAATGAGGCACAAAAGATGATGGAATGAAGGTGCATGTAATTTCAACATGCACGAAGGAAATAGTGCATGGGGAAGCCAAGGACTTATCCAATTTTGGGAAACAAATGCAAAAGTTCACGTAGAAGGTGAAGTAATGTAGAGAAGGTGGAAGTGAAAAGAGTGCATGTAAGGGGAAGAGTGGAACAAAGAGGAAAAGGAAAATGGAAAGGGGAGAAGGGGAAGTGCATAAGGGTACACAAGGAAACAATGACCAAGTGAATTTTCCAAGGAGACAACTGAGGTACATGCCACTTGTAATGAAGATATCTGAGCTAGAATATGTATTTAAGTTGTCCAAATAACTAGGAGAGTTATTTGGATAACATGAATACATCACTCTTTCAATTCACAAGATCACTTTGCACCTTCAAAAACATTCATTACATACTTGATTAGAGTGCTCTTATGAATGTCCTAAAAAATTCACTCATTACATGTTATTTGTATCTTTCTTTGGTTCAAATCCACAAACATGTGATAAGTGACAACAAATCAAGTTTTTTCCTTCTTTTGAGATGAAAAATTTCTTCATACATTTGATATAGGTTTATAGTATTCTTTGATGGATCTTTGCTGTCTATTCACCTTGAAAATTCATGAAATTTACTCAAGCTTCAACATATTGATTTGAGATAGCCTATTTTGGTCTTTGAGGATTGAAAAAATTAAAGGAACTTGATTATCCTCACTTGAACATGATCATTGTCTCGAGCCATTCTTATAAATGTAAGTACACAATAATTGAAGAATTGAAAAGGTTAAAACTTGAAGCAAAAGGAATACATAATTTTTATCAGCCTAGAGTTATAATCACAGTCTTTTGGAGCCTTTAAGCATCAAACCAAAAGCCTATAGACCTTATTCATGATGTGAAGAAAATTTCCAAGCTCCATACTAGTTTCCTAAGGACTTCCCTTTAAATAAATTCAAACAAATTCTTCAAAACTCTGAGATAACACAAAATAACCCTCTTTTTTACCTTAGTACAAAATTATAAAAAGTTCTGAGATATAAATGTCATTCTCCATTTCATATCTCAACCCACGCCTTTTGCAATATCTTAAAGATAGTAATATAGGCCAACTGTCTAAATTTCATTAAAATTCATTGGATGTAACTCCCACAATGATCAAAAACCTCTATCAAACCCTATGACATGGTATATCATCACATTCTTTTGTCTTGAGAGGACATTTAATGAAAATTATCCAACTCAAACACTTACAAGTTTGACTAAGAAAGATTTTGAAGCTTCATATAATAAATTCCATTCTTTTCAATTGATTTGAATCAACAACTCATTTGTTCTTGTATGCATTAATACAAATTTAACATCACAAAGTTAAAATCTGATTGCACTTTATGATTTGGAAAAGCATACTTGTTGGAAAACCTTAGGAAATGTTTCAAGTGATTTGATGCACTAAATCATGGATGGTCATGAAATTTGATCATGAATTAGGTGTTCGAAATTGGTCATGGTCTTGATTAAGAAGAATTGAAGTAAGTAACAATGAGTAACTCTCCTTTACAACCTTAAAACTAGAAAAATTAGGATTTTAAGCTCCTTATTTTGAAAAAATGATTGTATACCCAAGAAATATACACCATGTTGTAAAGATATAAAATGTTGAATTCATATGCATACTTGCCAAGATGATCAAGGCTTTTGAGAAGAAAGAGTTTGAACAATGCTTTAAGGAGCATTCAGATAGTTACACTCTAAATATGACAACTGAGATTATTAGCTCAACTAAAAAAAGGACATTGTAGATGATAAACCATATTTCCAAAAACTAGTGGAAGGATTTTGAGCTCTTATTGAGTAATAAATCTAATGACAACTGATTAGAACCATTACATGCTTTAGGAGCATTTACACCACAAACAATGAACATGTACCTTCAAGAAGAAAAACCTTCAAATGCCTTCTAATCATGAGAAACAACATAAATGGAATGTGGAGATAATCTTGAAGTTATTAAACAAGACTTGGATTCCAACTACAACATTTTTCTCTTATATATTTGGTGCACAACCCAGGAGAGAGAAAAATTACTCCACCAAAATGCTCATAACTTTTCAACTACACCTCCTTTTGAGAAAATTATTTTTACACATGATTTAGATGGTAGTTTAACCCCAAAATTTATTCTATGATATACTATAAGAAGTCTCAATAATTTTTTTACTACTAATAAGCCATGCAACTCAAAATGAGCTTTTCAAAACACCTGTTTTATAACAACTCACATAACTTTCTCAAATGACCTAACATTAACCTAAAATTTTGCATGAAGTACAAGGACACCTCCTTGCATAATCTCCCATGTTTTTTTGAAAATAATAGGTCTAGAATTTTCTATCGCATCTCATTTAAATGCAAGACCACTTTGTTTGTACTCAACATAATTTCTAACCAACATAAAAAGTTGACTCTGGGAAATGAGCCGAGTCTAACCTTTACTCACCCATGCTTTTTCTTACCTATACCATCCTATTACACTTCATTAGGCACTTGAAACCACCCTAAAATGGCACCGCCACTCTACTTCCAAGACCCCGTAATCTTGAAAATACATGAATTCAAATTGAACCTCCGAGAAACACCCGATAAGCACATAAGAATCCTGATCTTGCATCCTCCCTTTGAAATCAATGACAACAACAAAAACACAACAAGGTGAAATAATATCCCCTTTTTCATTGATGGAAACATACCAAAACTTGATGATAAATGATATATGAAACACGTTTCAAGCACTCTCTCTCCACCTATGACATCTATGACAAAGATGCAAAAGTACACCAAACTAATTAGATTGGAAAATTTCAACAAAAATAATGCTCATACCTTGCATGCAATCCCCTTGAAAGGTGCTATTTTCTTGTCTAAAGAAGCCCATGAAATCCTCGCTATTTTTCTTCCATGAAACACCTTCGGCACTCCATCTAATAAATTTTCAAATCAGCCTTCAATTCTTTGTCTTTATACGACCACCGGTTTGTGTAAATTCAGTTTAGGAATCTTGACATGTCAACTCACTCCAGCCATTACATGGCCGTATCCATTTAATGACATTTGTCATTATTTGAATACTACCACTTAACAATTATACTTAGTTTCCTTTTCATAGGTGGAATTTCACCAGATCTAAGATGTGAGATGCTTGTGGAATTTCATAGGTGGAACCTGTGTACACTTAGATATCTTTACTTAATTATCATATCCTGAAAAGGGAAAACCAAAGGATACATCGATGTATTTTCTTGTAAAGAGTATTTGGGGAGATTGAGTAGATCTATTTATCCTCAAACAACTTCACATGGTTTATGATGCAGCTATCGAAATGGATTGCATTAAGGTTTATGTTGGATTTAAATATATGGGTATTTAAATTAGATGCATAAAGTATTAAAAAAAACATGTAAGTGAAGTGACAAAAGTGGATGTTACATTTTGGTATCAGAGCTGAAGGTTGCAACTCTTGGGCCTAATGAGTCCTTACGCTTAGAAAATTTTATGAATAAAATAAAAGGAAAGAAGGATGTACCATGGATAATGAACCATATCAAACTAAGCTTTGGGTTTGGGGGTAAAAGAGTTAGATAATACTCTAAGATTCCTTCATGACACACTATACTTGAATAGATGCAGGGAGCAACTGGTAAGTGTGAATATGAGCAGCCAAGAAAAACAACTTAGGCTGAATGATGATGATCAGTAGAGTGTTACTCAATTGATCAAATTGCATTATGAAAAAATTGGAGCATAAATCCAATATTAAAAGAAATCCGCATAGGATAAAGGAAGTATATAGAGGAAGACTAACTACTAAAATGGTAGTGACTTGAAAGGCCAATTAGGCCAGAATGAAATCTGCAATAAAATTCTAGCTTTATATAGTAAAAGCATGTAAGAGCATTAGCTCTTATTTATTTCTAACTTTTAGAAAAGAGATAAAGGATGGGAAAAAGTCGAAAGTATGATCTTTTAGAGTAAAACCTAGCAATAAAACCGTCGTAGTTTCATGGAAAAGAAACAAGCCATCCTATCATAATGATAGGTAAGTTAAATAGAACTACATATTGCTAATTAAATACAAGATTAATGTAGTTAAGTTCTTTGTGTGAGGTGACTAACTAGAAACTAAATTGGAATTCAGAATTTTAATGGAAAATAATAAGAAAAATTGCATGAACCATAACTTGGTGTCAGTTATCATGACATAATCACTGATTGAACTCATTTCAGAAAAGAAGGAAATCTTTTTATAAGGTTGATTTTCATATTTCTGGACTATAGTATAGTTGCATGAGATTGTTTTTATAACAAGATGCAATGGT
This sequence comes from Taxus wallichiana var. yunnanensis, assembly GCA_018340775.1. Taxonomy (NCBI): domain Eukaryota; kingdom Viridiplantae; phylum Streptophyta; class Pinopsida; order Cupressales; family Taxaceae; genus Taxus; species Taxus wallichiana. The sequence continues at coordinate 412,596,676 of CM031238.1, read as the reverse complement.
AAAGTGATTTGAAGATAGATTCAGGAAAATGCATCCTTATGATATCCTTATAGGTAAAAATAAATCTGTGTAGGATTCTTATGTGTTATGAATGGTGCAACCTTGATTGGTTGTGACAAAATAAGATTTCTATGGATCTAAAATTGGAATTTAGTAGAAGTAAAGGATGTTTACGAGACTAACTATAGATGTAAGAGGCCTGTTTTAAACTTGTACTATGGAGATGTAAAAATTTCACTCTCCAAATTGGATCGTATACCTTGTTAAGGTATAAAGGGACTGTTTTATGTTTTACTATATTATGACCTTAGTTCTTAAGCTTCTTAAGGGCTGAAAGTAATAGGCATAGATATTAATATGACTATATAATTGTATTATCATTATTTGGTTTGTTACCCTTGTGGCAGTGTGTGATTGTTGTATGGCCACTCTATTAATGTACTACTTGGATTATCATGGCCAAATAAGTCTGAGCTAGTTTACTTAAGTGTTATTGAGTAAACACTCTTCTGGAAGATTGAATGATAACTATGTTATTTACTTTTCCTGAGATGCTATGTAATCTTGAAATATCATACAAGGACATGGTACTCATTGTTATTGCATACTTTTCTACAAAATTTGATACCTTGAGTTGAATTTAAAGTGTAATAGGCCCAAATAATATTTCACGGGCTGAGACAACATTGTCAGGTTGGTAAAATTTCAAACCTAGTAGGAATCTAGAGGTTGAAAAGTGTAACAAAGAATCTTAGGTATGTAACTTGATATTCATGATTCCATGGGAATATGTAAACTAACCTTCAAGGTTTTAAAGTCAAAAGTGTCCTTAAATTTAAGATTGTTATCAATATTATGTGCCTAAGATGGTAAATACAACTAGCCTAGTTGTAAAAAAATGGTAATTTAAAGCTAGTAGGAGTTACAGGATTGCGAAAGTAAAGCCTACTTAACTCAGGTCTTTGAACTTTAAATCTAGGAATCATTGAATTGGGGTGCCACATTCTAGAATGTTTCATAAGGTTTTGTTGATCCTTTTAACAATGTGATCATTGTGTAGGCACTCTGTCATTTATACTACTGTTACTTGATTACATTGATGAACTCATAACTTACGTTATGAGATGACTGGTTATTGTAGTATGTATCTTTGTCTGATGATACAGTGAAGTATAACTTATAAAAAAGGGGATGCTTAGTCCATACCTGTTATGGAAACTAAAGAAGTATATACTCATATTGTTATGATCAAGTATCGAATGTATGACCTTACTTGAATGATTAGTCTTATTATGACAGAATTGTAATGGGAGGTAACTCACTATACCATGTTGTATTAATATTATACATGACTGTATAAAAATTTAAGAATTATTTATCTTAACTAATTTCATCTAAGTTGTCTGTGTATATAACTCAAAGATATAAAGATTGATATTCTGCTCTATTAAGGTATCGATGGACTAATATATTATAACTGTTAATGAATTTGTGTTATAAAAACTTAAAGGAATTAGAATAATAAGATTACTATTATTTAATTATGGACTTATATGATTGAAACATTAATATTCTAGCACCACTTGAGTTGATTGTGATCAATTATGTTTGATTGATTTATCTCGAGTAACAATAATAAATCATCGGGATGATAATTCATTAAGGGGGGAAGAATGTAATACCCCACAAGTATAGTCAATAATTTAACAAGATCATCATCTTTGACCGATCATGACATCAAGCAGAAGAGAAACAAGTGTTTTCAATAAAGGTTGAGAAAACAAGACAAAGGAAATGATATGGTTATTAAGAACAAATGTTGATCTTGTGATTATCTAAACTAAGGGTGTTGTTGATAATTAATGCCTTAGAATAGTATTATTGTTACTAGATTAATCTTGTAAGCACTAAGTCAATAAGTCTCACAACGTATTGCAAATGACTTAAGGGCCAAAAGTATCTGCTTCATGATATACATTACTACAAATTAATCTTGGGCCATGATATCACATTAGGCTTGGTCTATATATTTCTAAGACTAATATACATGTTTGTGAGATAATGTATCACTGTGACAACCTTAGAAGGTAATGTGTTTTAAACATTGGAATCGAGGGAGATATTCACTTAACCCATATAAATGATTAATCACTTAATGGATTAGTTGACTTGGGCATGTAAATTTTGGGTCGAGATGTTAATTTTGGGACCTTTGAATTATTGAAAATAGATTATGTGATTTACATGTAATCCTATTGGGGTGCAAAGATTGTTGAATAGTGATGAAATGATTGTAAAATGGTAGAACCAAACCCACTATGTATAGATATTGATAACTTAAAGGAGGTCATAGACCTTAAGAGACTTTCCAACATAAGTAAAATTATGTATTGTAACCCCATGGACTTTAGGAATTATGGGGCATTTAAATAATAATTTTAAATCCATGCATGTTTTATAATGTTGGTCTTATACTATATTTTAATTCATTCTCTCCAGTAGTTATTCGATCTATGTTATAGAAAGCAATTAAGTGAATGATATTTGGTTAACTTCTTAGAAAAGGAAAATTAGGAATTTAAACTGTAGTAAGCCCAAAAATTTTGGAGGAGAGTTGGAGGGCAATAGTAGTTGAATGGACCACTAGCATGGTACTCCAACATTGAACACCATTAATTGCACATTTAAAATTTATGGAAATCCATAAATCTCCCTAAGGAAGAAAACCACATGCAACTACTCCATTTTGTTTTTGTTGAAATCTGGGGAAAAGCTCCACTTCAGGTAGCAGTGCATGACGATTAAGCTATGAGTTCATGTAGCTATTTTTAGAAGAGGAAGTTCATTTATGTGGGAAAATTTATAAGATGGGGGACGTCATTATATGGCTTTGAAGGAGGGTTGAATTGTTTGGCTAGTTCGAGGTGGATAGTTTATTAGGAAATAAGAGATAAAATATGTGGAATAATCCCTTATAGAATCACAACAGTAGAAACTAATATGCAGAAAATATTACAGATCTCAAATAAAAGTGCAGAATAAATAACACAACACAGAGAGACAAGATTTAACGTGGTTCACCCAATTTGGGCTACGTCCACCAAGAATCACTTGCTTAGATTTTATTACAAGCCTCCACTCTCTCAATACAATACCCAGATCCGTTTGGAGCTATGCTCAACAAACTCTATAGAATTCACACCCGAATTCAAAACACATCTGTAATACATTTGCTTGTACATCTATCATATGCATAAGACCACATAAATAGACAAGCTGCTTAAGAAGTTTGATACAAAATCGTGGGTATCAAAACCAAGGAAAAAACCGTGGGTATCAAAACAATGGCCAAAAGACCGAAAAAACCATGGGCCCAAAAAATAGCCCATAACGGTTACCCATTACCCATGGGTTAATAAACCACCCATGAAAATTTGCTTGAGGGCTTCGCCCGAACCCCCTTTCTATCGGGGGCTTCACCCCCCTGAACCCCCGACCCACTCACCGGCAAGTGAGACCATCATAAAAATACCCGAGTGTAACACATAGAAGGTGTACCACATTCTAACATACAAATAGGCTTCACAAACATAACATAGTTTTGAGTCCATAGACTCTCGATTGTTGTAACACTTGCTGTAGAGATAGATCTCGAAGGATTTAAGAATCAAATTCTCAGGAAAGAAATGTTCCTTATCCCCTTTATCTTGTTATTTCATCAAATATTAGAGTAAATACATATTGTAATTGTGTTTGAGCTAAGGAAAAAGTGGGTACATGATATTTTGAGGTTGTTGTTTTTATACTGTTTTATTTGAAAAGAAATGGTAAATTGTATGACTGTAAAACATGGGTATCTGATATTTTATCTTTTATACTTTGCTCAAATCATGTTTTCCAATTATGATTGTAAAGGATACTCCAGGGAGAGGTTTTGAGCCACTACAATTTGTTTTCATTGTTTCGATTAGATTGACCTAGTTAGCAGTGGGTTTTTGTGCAAATATTATAATATTATGCAAAATCAAATTTGGGTGCATGGGTTTTCTTTTATCTGACCGAAATATTGATATATGGATTTGGTAATAAACTGATTCTAGATACTGATGTTTATTTCTTTCACTTATGCTCCGTGCATAACATCTATAGAAAATAAAGGTGGATTTGAGCATGTGCTAAGGTTGAGCTGGTGATATCCAGTTGGTGTTTCTATCTCATGCATAGGATATTTAATATACTTATTTTTCCATCGATTTGATTGATAGTGAGACAGGATTTCCGTTGGGGATTAGAATTTTGTAGTTTACCCAACATAATCTTTTACCTTTAATGGGTATGTAAGAAAATTTTATTTGCCACTCCCTCTTCGTAAAGTAAACATGGGTATAAACCTTTCTGACATGGCTTAGTTTGAATGGCGTGTTTATAAAATGATAACACTTCTTGTTATCCTTGTCTGATATGTTGATCTTTGTAACTCCTAGGGAAGTTTATTGGGAAGTAGTTGGGATTACTCTTGGTTTCGTAGTAGTTGGAAAACAATAAATGACTAAGTTGTAAAATGCATCTTCTTTTGCCACCATTCAGTCTGGTGTAGGTTGTAAGCTCAACATTAATGTTCCTTTTCTTAGGATATGGAAACTTCCTTTAGTTGTTGTAATAGAATGCTGATTATGTCGAGCCTTCAACTCAATCCATTTTTAAGGAATTTAATCATTTGAAATCTTCTTTAGTGGGTCATCTAAACTATTTTGAATTGATACTGGTGAACAACAAATGAATTCGGGGTTTAGGTTTCGAAGGACTAAGCCTAACTTTCTTATGGAAAACCATTTCTTCTTCCTTCAGGAAGCTATTTAGTTCAGATGTTATATATTTCTATAACCAGTTATAAACTTGATAAAAGCTCGGTTGGAGCTTGGGCCTTGATGGATAATGATTAAAAAATGATTGATTGTATTATGTTTATAAGAAAGACTGAAAAGTCTTATTTGAAACCAAGGGGTCTTGATTGGTTGGCACCTTGGATATGTGTCTTAAGTATTGTTGCTCCATTTATAAGGTGCAATGGTGGAACTAAAACTTAGTTTTGTTCCCATTTCTTTAAATCAATCTTTACTATAGATTCTAATATTTATATTATGTGGAGTTTATGTAATTGATTGAATCTCTGTTGGATGATAAAATCAAGTGTAACACATCCCCATTATTGAGGAGTAGTATGTACTAGTCATTGTGACAAACTAGGGAGGTTCAGACTCCTATACGTAAGAACAATCAAGTGTGGTAGTGGCTGTGTTTTTGGATTCTTATTACAACAAAATGTAGTAGGAAATAACTGGAGGTGTTGTGTTGTATTAAAGAATACACAAGATGGTATAAATAAGCAACAAAGTCTATATTTCCTTAATTCCTTTAAGTTATTATGATATATAACTTGAGATGTATAAGTATCATTCCTTCTTAGGATATTAATGGATAATATAGGATATGCTGTTTTAGGAAGTTGTGACATATAAAATTCATGGAATTAAAGCAATAAGAATGCAAAGTGTTTAGACCGGACTTATTAACGAATATTTTGGTATTACTTAAACCGGTTGGTTTCATTTGCATAGAAGGGATTACCTTGTGTGTTTCCAAGGTTAATACTTGTTTGAATTGCTTGAGAAACAACAATAGTTGCAACAACTTCTAGTTATGAATGGGATGATATAGATACATACCATGATTTATAAGAGTTTGATATTTCTATTTAACTTCGTGGGATTCGGTTGTATTTATAATATGTGGTATTGATTAGTTGATGGTCATTATTGGATATGAATATATTTATCTGGTTTTACTTTAACTTATTTATGTGAAGTGCTAATAAGACTCATCACTGAGGAATACTTAAGAAGGTAAAAGGAGTTGTACTATTAAGTGCAAATCAAGTTAATAGAGTATGATGTTATGTGCATTACATGTTTAAATTGTAAGAATGAGATTATTATTGTAGTATATATTCATTCTAATATTTAATGACATAAATTGATAAATGGGATAAAGGACTTTTCTTGCTCAGTTCATTCAAACTAACCTTGCCTAACCATTGCAGGAAAGTGAGCGAAGATAATAGGCGTAAAGTAAAGAAATGCCTTGGTTATCTAATTGAACCATATGCTTACTTTTAAAGGATAAAGTTGCAAAAAATTTTTGAATTGAGATATTCTTATTTATGTTAAATAATTTATTTGTTGTCATCGAGTAAGGGTTTTCTTGTGAAAATCTACTGAGTACATTTATGATATATTGTAACATGGTAAAGATTCCATATTTTGATCAATAGATACTTACTTCATATCATTGATGCCTCTCTACAATCTCTGTAACAACTTATACTATGTTGTAGTAATATCGGTATAGACATGGCTATATGCTTGTGATATTTTATGAAAATTGAATCATTGGATGATCATATTGGAGGGCTGTTATAACTCTTTGATTCAGTAATATATTAACTACCTTATGGACTAGTTGAACCTAGTAATTTCAATGATTGAAATGGGAGGTTATGAATCAATAATATAATTGATAGGTTAATGGAATACATAATGGACCAGTGTTGAAGTATTATTTTTAATCTAAACCGATTAACTTATGGGAAATTAAAAGTATTGTTGGTAAGAGGTTGTGATTTCTCGCAAGTCAAGTTAAAGGTCTAATGCTTGGTAGATGAGAAATCATCTAGGTATGAATCTTGATGTATATGCATATGTATACACATTTATGGGAGTTTCTTCTAGTAAATTTTGAGTAACTATACTAGAGGTAAAATAATATGATGAAACTTCTAGATGATAAGATAAAGTTCAACATATAAGGGTTAGGTCTTTAAAACTTAATTGATGTTCCTTTTGGGCAACACTCAAACCTTTAAGGGAATTAAGTTGAATTATTATGTAAAATTAACCCAACTCTCGTAACATGACGGGAAGCTCAACATAATACTGCAAGGTGAAATAATAAATAAGAATAGAACACAGATGTTCTTTGACACCTAAGCGAACTGTCATTCCATGAAATGGAGAAATGAAGTATAAGATCTATCGATTACCATCATTCGAAATATGATGTGATGAACATTAATGATGAAGTTTACTCCAACTAACAAGATGTAATGAAGAAAATTCATTATTAATCAGGTTAAACTTAAATACTAAAAGGACCCATAGGAGATGGGATAAAGTTGGTGAAGAACTTTATGGGAGATTAAACCCCTGAATACCAATCTTCTATGAAACCTTGGTTATGATGCCTAATGCAAATGATGAAATTGTTGTTAGGAACATGTAGATTGTGCTCACCTTGAGTACTTATTATTAGATCCATGGTGAAATTTTGGTATCTATGTTCCTAAAATGGTAAGTTTAAATTAACCATAATTAAGATATGATGGTGTAGTCATATAAATGATAACGACGTTCCTATGGCTGGAATGCATAGAATATATTTTTGGATGCCAAGAAAAATGGTATGAAGATCCAAGAAAAATAAATATACTACCAAGATGATAGTAACCATGCAAATAAACCTAAGTTGGGTTTGGGAATTGTTGTAGAAGTCCTCAAGAGAATTGGAATATTACTAAAATAAGAAACTTAAAATGAGTAAGATTCATATATAGATAAATTAGACCTAGCTTATATAAATGTTGAAGTAAAACTGAATAACACGATTCTAATAAATAACATAAGTGTTATTGAAAGGAGGATAACAGAATGAATCTGTATGTCCCTAATGATGAGTGATTATGTAGCTTGCATGATTGCTTATAGGAGTAAGAATAACATTAATGGTTATTACTCCTTGATAATGTGAGGCATTATTTTATTTGGTTGAATTTGAATCATTAATAATAGCAAGATTGGGAATTTAGATCTAAAGAGTGATCTATCTTATATCTGGAATAGATAGGTAGAAATGAGTATTATTAGAACTACATTTGACCTATCATGATACTATGGGACAAGACTCTAGATACATTTCATTAAGTGATGAGGAAGACATGGAAACTAGAACAACTTGTCATGTTTAATTTATTAAGATACCATGTTTCAGTTTAGGACTCTTGATAGGTCAACTCACTACAGCCATTACGTGGTCGTATCCATTTAATGACATTTTTCATTATTTGAATACTACCACTTAACAAATATACTGAGTTTCCTTTTCAAGACCTTAAAATGTGGCATGGTATTGCTTAAGTACAAGCTTGTTAAAGTTACAAATATGGATGGAACCCCACGGGTTGGTACCCGATGCCAACATATGATGGCTATGGCAAGGGAAGTAGTCTAGTAATGATGCAAATGGTTACAAAGACACTTGATTTACCATAGGCATCATATGATGACATCGAGGTACAACTTCATGTCGGTTAATCCAAACTCGTACCTTATACTAGACTTGTAGCTATTTACAACATCATTGACTGCAAATCCATATAATTGAACAAGTGATTAAGGTGAGATGACAAGATTCCAATGGTGAGTGTGCCATCATATAACCGAGCATGGCATACATGACTCAGAAACATTATGCAAGGTAGTGTAACTACTGATTACTCTATCATGATCTCACCAGGATCTAAGATGTGAGATGCATGTGGAATTTCATAGGTGGAACCCTAGTTTACACTTAGATATCTTCACTTAATTATCATATCCTGAAAAAGGAAAAAACCAAAGGATACATCTGATGTATTGTCTTGTAAAGAGTATTAGGGGAGATTGAGTAGGATCTATTTATCCTCAAACAACTGCACATGGTTTATGATAGTTACCAGAAATGGATTTGCATTAAGGTTTATGTTGGATTTAAATATATGGGTTTTTAAATCAGCTGCATAAAGTATTAAAAAAACATGTAAGTGAAGTGACAAAAGTGGATGTTATAGTTTGAACTATTAATCCTTTCTCCTTAGTGTATGTAGGATCTAATTTAACCACGTAATATTTCTTGTTTTTCTGTGGAGGTCTTTGATAGAAAAACTTGACAACATGTCCGTAATTTTGACACTTATAACAAATCAGCTCATCCTTGTTTCTAGCATGATAAAAGTTCATGTGCCTACCATGACTTCTAGAGTACATCCTGCACTTAGCAGCCTTGTGACAAAATTCATTACAAGCATAACAATATCCATAAAATGAGTAAGTATACCTCATATCATAATGTATCCTTGGATAGTTCTTCTTCCTGAAATCAACTCTCTTGACTTTAGGAGGTTCTTCACTTATCTTGGCTATCTTTTTGCTTGCTGATTTGTCATCTTTCTTCTTCTCTTAATATCCCAAACCAGCTCCTTAATTTTCTTCTTTTTATTTTCTCAAAATATCACTCAAATCAGCAGTGCTCCTCTCAAATTTATGATACATTTTCAGTTTTGTAGAGGTTTGTTGTAACTATTTTTGTAGCTTCTCCTTCTCAGTTTTGAGCTTCAAATTATATTCTTCTTTAACCTTGAAAGCATCTCCAATTAGTTTCACTTGTTTTGAGCTTCCTTTTTATGATTTTCTTCAAGGGACCTGATTTTTTATTTGTATTATTTAACCATGATTTTAAAATTTTGGTTTTTTTTTTCTTTTGATGCTTCATTTCATCCAGAGCACTTATTAATTCAACCTAAATATTTAATTCTTTTTCTTCTTCATCTGAACTATCATACCGAGTCTAAATTTTGACTTTAGAATTACTTGCATCAATTATTTCAATAGCCATAAATATATTCTCAGCTAGCATACCTTTTTCATCACTTTCGGAGCTGCTAGAGTCACTTGATTGTGAAGAGCTTGAATCTTCTTGAGAGTAGAAATTATTCTTATTCTTGAAGTACTTCTTCTTTCCATTATTTCTCTTGAATTTCTTCTTCGTATATTAGAGGATTCCTCATCTTCTTTGTGTTTATTAGGACATTTAGAAGAAAAGTGACCAACTTTTCCACAACTAAAGCACTTGAATGGGATCTTACCTTTGTATTTTCTTGAACCTCTCTTCAACTTTCTTACAAACATTCCTTCTACTTTTCATCATCTATGTCCATATCAGAATCAATTGCATTTTCTTTTCTCGCATATCTTTTTTTGCTTTGAAGGCTTCCCCGCTTTATCCCTAATTTTGAATCACTATTCTCATCTCATATGTAGTTAATATACCATTAAGATCATCCATTGTAAGAGTAGTCAGATCTTTAGCTTCTTCTATAACTGATACTTTAACATCAAATTTTGAGGTCAAAGATATAAGCACTTTCTATACAACCTCAATTTATTTTATCTCCTCTCCTAAGTCTCTAATAAAATTTACAATTTCATCAACTCTTTACAAATATGAATAAATAATCTCACCTTATTTCATCTTGATGCTATAAAACTATAATTTGTATGTTTGTAACTTGTCTATCTTGAATTTTCTATCTCCTTCATAGATTGTCTTCAGTTTGTCCCACATCTCTTGGGATGTAGTACAATGCATAAATTTTATAAACTCAACCTCAACTAACCCAAAAGAATTGTATTCATGACCTTAGAATTATTTTCAGCTATTTTCTTTCCTACTTGGTTAGTGGGTGGTGTTACTGCACCAATATAGCCACCGTCAACCTGAATCCCATTATCAAATCCAAGAGACATTAGGTAAGTCTTCATCTTGACACTCCAGAAGGCATAATTTGACCCATTGAATAGAGGTTCTTTGGAAGTAGAAAATCCACTTGCTTGGTTGCTTTCCATAGTTGAATTCACTGGATCTCCCTTGAGCTATTAGACTCACTTTACTAGGGCCTGCTCTGATACCAAATGTTAGAAACTGGAACACTGAGAGGGGGGGTGAATCAATGTTCAATTAAACTTTTAAAAATCACAAACTCAACCAATTAATCTAAAAATCGATTCAAAAGAGAGCAATCATCAACACACATACACAAGAGACAAGAAGTTTTAAGTGGGAAACCCAATTAGGGAGAAAACCCACTGAACCAAAGGCACTAAGAGGCAAAATTTTTATAATGAATTGTTCAACTAAAACTTAAATATTGAGGCTACAACCTTAATATCACTCAAGTTACAACTTGGTGAAGAAAAAAACAACTTCATGAATGATTTAGCTAGCTATAACTAGCCTTCTACAAGATTTTACATGCAAGGAAGCAACACATCCCTGATACAAAACAATTAAAAATGACCACATCACTCTTTCAAGTCACAATATAAATTTACACCTTCAAACAACATTCACTACATACTTGATTAGAGTGCTCAACTGAATGTATTAATCAATTCATTGATAACATGTTCCTTGTTTATTTATTTGGTTGAACTCCATAGTCATGTGATAAGTGATAACAACTCAATTTTTCTTCCTTCTTCTTCGAGATGAAAAACTACTTCATACATTTGATATTGGTTTATAGTCTTCTTTGATGGATCTTCACTATCTATTCACCTTGACACTTCATGTAATTTACTTGAGCTTTAACATATTGATTTGAGATAGCCTATTTTGGTCTTAGAGTATTAACAAGATTAAAGGAACTTAATTATCCTCACTTGAAGATGATCATAGTCTCGATCCATTCTCATAAACTTGAGTACACAACAATTGAAGACTTTAAAATGTTAAAACTTGAAGGAAAAGGAATACATGATTTTTCTCGGTCTAGAGTTATAGTCATAATATTTTGGAGCCTTAAAGAATTAAAACACAATAATATAGACCTTATTCATGATGTGAAGAATATTTCCAAGATCCATACTAGTTTCCTAAGGATTTCACTTCAAATAAGTTCAAATAAATTCTTCAAAACTCCGAGATAACACAAAAAATCCTCTCTATTACCCGAGTACAAAAATTAAAAACATTCTGAGATATAAATCTCATTCTCCACTTCATATCTCAACCCATAGTATTTTGAATTATCTTGAAGATGGTAATACATACCAAATGTCCAAATTTCATTAAAATTCATTGGATGAAACTCCCATAATGATCAAAACCTCTATTGAAACCGTAGGACATGGTATATCAAAACCTCCATTGAATCGAGAGGACATTTAATACAAATTATCCAACTAAAACAATTGAAATTTTGAATAAGAAATATTTTAAATATTCATATAAATAATTCCATTTTTTTCAATCGATTTGAATTAAAAACTCATCTATTCTTTCTTGTATTAATACATTTTTAGCATCACAAAGTTGAACTCGACCGCACAATTTATGATTTGGACAAACACACTTGTTAGAAAACCTTATGCTCTATTTAGAGTTATTTGATGCAATAAATCATGTATGGGAATTATATTTTATCATGAATTAGGTGTTCACAATTGGTCATGGTCGTGATTGAGCAGACTTCAAGCAAGTAACATTCAATAAATCTTCTTTACAACCCTAAAACTAGATAAACTAGACTTTTAAGCTCCTTATTTCGAAAAAAATTATTGCATAACCAATACATATACACCATGTTGTAAAGATATAACATGTTAAATTCATATGCATACTACCAAGATGATCAAGGTTTTTGAGAAGAAAGAGTTAGAACAATGCTTTAAGGAGCATTTAGACAGGTTGCTCTCTAGGATAAAATATGACAACTGAGATTCTTAGCTAAACTACAAAAATTCATTGTAGATGATAGATCATATTGCCAAAACCAATGGAAGGATTATTAGGTATTATTGAGCAATAACTCTAATGAAAACAATTAGAACCATTACATGCCAGGAGCATTCACACCACGAACAACGACAATGTACCTTTAAGAGAAAAACCTCAGTAAATACCTTCCGAGCATGAGGAACACCATGAATGGAATGTGGAGATAATATAGAAGTGATTAAACAATACTTGGAGTCCAACTACACATTTTTTCTCTTATCGATTTGGTGCACAACCCAGGAGAGAGAAAAACTACTCCACCAAAATGCTCATAACTTTTCAACTACACCTCCTTTTGAGAAAATTATTTTTGCACATGATTTTTATGTCAATTTAATCCAAAAATTTCTTCTATGATTTTTTCAAAGGAGTCTCCATAATTTTGTTTGACCACTAAAAATCCTGGCAACTTAAAATGAGCTTTTCAAAAGACCTATTTTACAAAAACTCACATAACTTGCTCAAATGACCTAACATTGACCTAAAATTTTTCATGAAGCACCATGAAACCTTCCTCCATCATCTCCCATGATTTTTTTGAAAAGTATAGGTCTAAAATTTTCTAGCCCATCTCATTTGCATGCAAGAACATTGCTTGTTCTCAACACCATTTCTGACCAACATACAAAGTTTAGTCCTGGGGTCAACCTGAGCCTAACATTTGCTTAAAAATGTTGTTGAGACTCTCTTAAGGCCTCACCCATGATTTTTATTACCTATACCATCCTGTTACATTTCATTAGGCACTTGAAATCATTCTGAAATGACAAAACCACTCAAATTCCAAGACCCTGTCTTCTTGAAACCACATGAATTCACCTTGAACCTCTGAGAAACACCTGAGAAGCCTACTCTTTCACCCTCTATTTTCCATTAATGCCTTTAACATCAATGAAAAATTCAACAACACAATAGGGTGCAACAATCTCCCCTTTGTCATTGATGGAAACATACTGAAACTTGATGGAAAATTGATATATGAAACAAGTTTCCAGCACTCTCTCTCCCCCTTTGACATCTATGAAAAATATGCACAAGTACAACAAACTAATTAGATTGGAAAAATTCAACAAAAAAGAATGCTCATACCTTGCATGCACTCCCCCTGGAAAGGTCTTTGTTTTCTTGTCCTTGAAGAAGCCCATGAAATGCTGCTATTTTTCTTCCATTCAACACTGTAATAATCCATCCGATAAAATTTCAAATTAACCTTAAATTATTTTTCTTTACATGACCACAAGTTTTTTCCTGGCATTGGAAAACCAACTCCCCCTGTCTGGACTCAAATTGATCCCTCTTGGAGAAACTTTGGCACCTTAGCTACTCCCATTTCTTTCGAGACCTTTAGTGAATTTTATGGCTTGGAATATCCCTAATTTATCCCTCAGCTTCCCAAAAATAGTTCTATGAAATGGTTTAGTCATTATATTAGCCACCTTGCTTGAAAACCACTTTTCTTTGTTTATTTCCTTAAGCACAAACAAATTGCTTTTGGTTCTTTTGGCTCTTCCTACCACCTTGCCTATTTCTTCTATTCTTATATCACATCCTTTATCATGGAAAATAGTAGTATATCCTCTTTTGCACATTTGAATAACACTCAAAATATTTTGTTTTAAGCATTCAACATACAACACATTCTCAGTTATAGTTTTTCCATTGTCAAGACTTAAGGTACCTTTTCCAATAATATTTGCTGATGTGTTGCTCCAAAATATCACTGTGCTAGATGCCTTTTCCTCTAAATATATTAATTTTTTTCTGTTCTTTGTCATGTGGGTAAAACACCCACTATCAATTTACTAATCCATTTCTTCAGTATGTGAATGAAAATATTTTTGAATTATTAATGATTTCTCCTTAGTATCTGTAGGATCTGATTTAACCTTGTAAGCTTTCTTATTTTTCTATAGAGGTATTTGATAATAAAACTTGGTAGCATGTCAATACTTTTAATAGTTCTAGCAAATAAGCTCATCCTTGTTTCTAGCATGATAAAAGTTCATGTGTGTACCATGAATTCTAAAGTACATCTTGAACTTAGCAGCCTTGTGAAAAAATTAATTACAAGCATAACCGTATCCATAAAATGAGTAAGCATACCTCATAGCATAATGTCTCCTTGGATAGTTCTTCTTCTTGAAATCAGCTCTCTTGACTTTAGGAGGTTCTTCACTTGTCTTGGCCATCTTTTTTCTTGCTGATTTGTCATCTTCCTTCTTCTCTTCATATCCCAAACCAACTCTGTCATTTTATTCTTTTTGTTTTCTCAAAATATCACTCAAATCAATAGTGATCTTCTCAAATTTATGATACATTTTCAGTTTTGTAGAGGTCTGTTCTAACTGTGTTTATAGCTTCTCCTTCTCAGCTTTGAGCTTCAAATCATCTTCTTCGTTGACTTGAAAACATCTCCAATTAGTTTCACTTATGCTTCGTACTCCTTGGTGATTTATTTATGCTCTTTGGCTTCCTTTTTATGATTTTCTTCAAGGGAATTGATTTTTTCTTCAAATTATTTAACCATGATTTTAAACTTTTGGTTTCTTTTCTTTTGATGCTTTATTTCATCTAGAGCACTTATTAATTCAGCCTCAAGATTTACTTCTTCTTCTTCTTCATTTGAACTATTATACCGAGTCTAAATTTTGACTTTAGAATTACTTACATCAAGTATTTAAATAACCATAAAGAAAGTCTCAGCTAGCATACCTTTTCCTCACTCTTGGAGCTGCTAGAGTCACTTGACTATGCAGAGCTTAAATCTTCCCCGAGAGTATAAATTCTTCTTATACTTGAAGTACATCTTCTTTCCATTATTGCTCTTGAATTTATTCTTGTGTCTATCAAAGGATTCCTCATCTTGTTTTTGTTTATAAGGACATTTATAAGAAAAGTGACCAACTTGTCCACAAATGAAGCACTTGAATGGGAACTTACCTTTTTATTTTCCTGAACCTCTCTTCACTTTCTTACAAACATGGCTTTTAATTTTTCATCATCTATGTCCATGTCGAATAAACTACATTTGTTCTTTTCTCACTTCTCTTTGTTTGCTTTGAAGGCTTCCTCCTTTATCCATAATTTTGAATCACCGATTCTCATCTCATATGTACTTAATATACCATGAAGCTCATCCATTGTTAGAGTAGTCGATATTTAGCTTCTTCTACAAATAATAATTTAACATCAAATTTGAGGTCAAAGATCTAAGAACTTTCTATACAACCACACTTTCTTTTATCTCCTCTCCTAATCCTCTAATCAGATTTACAATTTCATCAACTCTTTACAAATATGAAGAAATAATCTCACCTTCTTTCATCTTGATGCTCTCAAACTATGCTTTGTATGTTTGTAACTTGGCTATCTTCACTTTGCTATCTCCTTCATAGATTGTCTTTAGTTTATCCCACATCTATTGGATCTGTAGCACACTACATAATTTTATAAAATCAGCCTCAGCTAACCCAAAAATAATTGCATTCATGGCATTAGAATTGTTTCTAGCTTCTTTTTTTCCTTCTTGGTCAGTGGGAGGTGTTGATGAAACAATATAACCACCGTCAATCGAATCCAAGATATCAAATCCAAGACAAATAAGGTAAGTATTCATCCCGAAACCCTAGAAGGCATAATTTGACCCATTGAACCGAGGTGCTTCAGAAGTAGAGAAGCCACTTGCTTGGTTAGTTGCCATAATTAAAATCACCGGATCTCTATTGAGCTATTAGACCCAATTTAGTAGGGCTGCTTCACCAATCAATGGTTAAAGCTGGAGCATTGAGGGGGGAGTGAATCAATGTTCAATTCAAATTTTACAAATCACAAACTCAACTACTTAATCTAAAAATCAATCAAAAAAGAGAAATCATCAACATACATACGCATGAGAAAATAAGTTTTAAGTGGGAAATCCAAATAGGGAGAAAACCCAAACTAAACTTATGTGGTAAAAAGGTTACTATAAGTGACAAGCGAGCATGGGAATCTACAAGTAACTCTTCCTCACACCCGACCTCCCGAGGTCGTGGGAATCTCAAGAACAACCTCACACGACCTGGGGATGGAATATACGTGGGGATGGAAGATAAAACTAGTTAGGCAAATCTTATGTCTTAGACATGTACTAATGAAATCTATGAGTCTAAGGAAAAGAAGGCCCTTCTAACTCCGAATTGGCATGATAGATCATTCGACAAGGATGACTGCTCAAGGTTCTAATCAATATCAAGCTCTAGCATGATCCGATCTATAGGTTGTGGAATACGTGGAAGATAGCCTGTTGGCGCTTTGTATATGTCTCCCGATAGGGTCATGAAAATGGATGATGGATATATAGTGGATTCTATGGGTGATTCTTTGGTCTAGTCCAGAAATCCTTAGCTAGATTAGCTATTATGTCTAGTGAGGATAATTATGTGATAATGGTTGGTGGAAGTGGAGAGGACCTAAATACTAATGTGCGTAAACCAATATCAATGTCTGATTGACCTGTGGGCTTGTTGGGTTGTGGGATATGTGGATCACAACCATAGGTTCGTGGTTGTTGTGGGCCTCCTATGGTCATATGTAGAATCAATCCCTAATCCCTAATATCTAGTAGTCGTATGCCTTTTTGGCCTCTATGTTTAGAGCTAAAAGTTGTGCAATCTTCTTAGAGTACCTTACAGTGTTAAAACTTGAATTCTTAAGCTAGTGTCTATGTCAATGAGAATATATCCTACATCTAGTTGTGGGACCAAAGGATCACAACCGAACGTTTTCTCTTTTTCAAGCCCTTCTACACTCATGCGGATTTTTATCTAGGGTAATCTATAGTTTGGCTGGTTTGACCAAAACGTGTGTGCTTTGTCGTCTTCTATGTTTAATCCTCTTAATTGTGAGCTAATTTCTTGTAGGTATGTTTTTGTTCGGAAGACCCGGATTCGAGATTCTAGTCTATGTCGCTTATCATAGCAACAAGATTGGGTTGAGGCATGATTGGCTCAAATACACATATTCTCCGGGCTCCCTAGGTCCCGTGATTATCATACAAAATCAAACAATATAAATCTAACTAAAGCAAAGTAAACTAATTATGCAAAATATATCCACAACATATATAAATTCTCTATTTTTTTGTATTATTGATAGATTATTTTAATAGAATTAAGATAACAACTATTTAATATATTTAGGAAATGACAACTAATATAATAACAAAATTTAAAACAAACAAGGTAGCCGAGTATAGCTACTTGTCTGTGTAGTTGTGAATCTATTCTAAATAACTAAATAACTAATCTAATTTATTTGAAAGACCCCAATCTTACCTCAGAAGTGAGGAATGAATCATAGTTTCTCAGAAACTATCAATCCCCATAGCTTCCCCGGCAATATCGAAAGTGAGATTAACTAAAATGAAATGATTTATTACTCTATTTGATATGTTTTAATTAAAACTTTGATAGCTTGAACCTGGATTTTGTAGAATAGTGGTGAATCCAATTATGTGGGTTTTTCCCTCAAACTGGGTCTCCTCATTCCTTCGTGCTCACATGAATCCAGAAAAGCATGTAATGCTAGCATCAATAGGAGTAGGTATTGGAATAATGGTAGCCTTGGATGTAGACCGAATATAATGTGAGTAGGAGAGGGATAGCGCAAGAGAACAAAGCTTGGCTTATGCAATTCCTAGCGGGATTTATTATGCAGTCATACAACACAAAACATCCAGAACCTAAAACTATCCTTCTTGACGAACAAAACCTGCAACTCTAATGGCTTCAGACTGAAAATGAAACTATCCTACTTCAATTGATTGCATGAAATAGTAACAACACTAGCACAAGAAGATCATGTGGCTTCTAAATAGCAAAACAACACTAACTATGCATGCAACAAATAAAACTAATACAATTCCTAAGCAAGAACTGAAAGACTAAAATTTTGAAATGAGAGAATGAGGGGTGTAGTTTTGAGAGGCCATTTGCTTGAAAACCAACCAGCTATTTATAGAATTCCCATTTACCCAAAGGTGAAATCCAATTTGAACTCTTTTACAATAAACAATGGAGAAACACTATTACAGGGAACCAGAATCATAAATACAAGCAAAAAGGATGAAAAGGTTGGTAAAAGTTGAAAATTTACGTGATTTGTCACATAAAAGGACATTCTGGAAAATGCGTGAAGGACCACCACCCTGAGCAGGGCGGTGGTTATAGGACCGCCGCCCCTCGGGTGGGGTCACGGTTTCATTACTGAAGACCAAAACGCAAAGGAAAAGAGGGGAAAAGAGTAAAATAAAGCATGCAGAGGCTAAGTGGGGCATGTGGGATGTTAATGTATACTTGGAGAGATTTTCTAGATCCCGAACACCTTGTGAGGAGACCTGTATCATCATTGGGGCATGTGTAACATTGTTTCGATGGTGCAGTACCCTATAATTTTGGGTACGTACATATTGCCCCCTTAGAGAAGCATTTTAGCCATGAAGAGGCGTAAAATGGTGGGTCCGAGTATGGCGGTCCCAAAATGGGAAGTTAGAAATTATACCTGACACATCCGTGTGTCGAAATGATGCCATCCAAAATTCCCGCTACCTGCAAAATGAAAAGAGGACTCAAGTGCAGATAGATAAAATAAATCAAAAATAAATACTAAAATAATATGAAATGAGGACTTACCATTTGCGCGGGGATAAGTACTTACCTCCTTCGCACTCCAAACCTACGAAAAGGGCATTCAAAATGAGTCAAGATGCTATATATGTAAAAATGGGCCCATTTTCCTATTCATTTGCATGTGTCGATTTGATTGATTTTGAGCTCTAGGACCACATGATTTTTGACGAGAGTATAGTCAAAATGTTTGTGACGAGATAGTGATCATGCCTCTGCAAGTGGAACATCGACCCACGAGATCACATGTTAGTTCTTCTTGATTTAACGTTTTTACCCCCAAAATGTTAAAATGATGAAATCTTTGTCATGGGGGGATTATTTTTGAAAATGTCGGTGTTAATAGGGTCACTTAGGGGGCACCTAATGGGTAGGCTTTGTTTTAGTCAAAATAGTCATTTTTTTCATGTTTTTAGGTGTTTTTAGGGCACGTGACCCATTTGGAAATGCGGGACACGACCGCCACCCTGAGCAGGGTGGCGGTTATAGACCGCCACCCTTTAAGGCGGTGGTTATGGAACCGCCGCCTTGCTCAGGGTGGTGGTCCTTTACAGAATGCCAAAATAATAGTGTTTTTAGCCCAATTTTGTATTTTTAGTATTCTTATATGTTTTAATGATTTTTCCAATGTAATTTGAATACTTACTCTCTTTTTACTTGTTTTTGGGTGTATGCAGAAGGAGGAATATATCAGATGGAGATGAGAGAGAGAGAGAGAGAGACTGGCTTCCAGTAGTGTTGGATGTACTTTCTCAAGCCGAGTAGGATACTCTTTAGAGGGCTGGCATATTACGTATATCATGGGTTCCTCATGTCACACCTTCTAGTCACATACTTTGTGACCTGTTTTCGTATTGGGATGCTGATTGGAACACTTTCCAATTTCCAGAGTCAGGGGTGAGTGGAATATCACCTTGGAGGATGTCTACCGCATCCTGGGAGTCCCGATCATTAGGAGATACTTACACTTGAGATAATGGGGTCACGAGCTTAGATAGCTTAGTGGGCTACATATATGGGAGACACAGTTGTCTCCACTGGTTCGAAGAAGGGGGTGAGGGTCCATTCCATTCCTAGCTTGCCTATCCCTTTGATTCATCAGGATATTATGGGGATCCTTGCCTCAAGATTGATCGGGGACAAGGGAGGGGACACCTTACTCTACTGCTGGTCCCCTATTATTGCATAGATTGAGGCACATGGCCGATTTATGCCTAGGGAGCCGACATACTTGGGACCACCTATCATGATTTGTACTGGTGGTTTGCTTACAGGGATAGTCTTTGAGCCATCCAACCTTGGTTATGAGCTAGGTCTATGAGCATATCATCCCTTATGGGAGAGGTGTAGAGGTGGCGGATCCTGAGCCATGAGGGTAGCTAGATGGATAGAGATGTCGGTGCTTAGAGCACCTCACCAGCCAGTTACCTCCCTAACTACTGATGATATGGAGGCCACACCTTATCAGGCCATGACAGGGTTGTGGGGCGAGGAGACCCTCACTTTGATTTCCTCTCTACTACAGGCAGCTTGTGGACAAGATGGGGAAGGTGGAGACACACCCCTTTGACCGAGTGCCTCAGCAGTTTGGCCTTGCTTACATTGGTATGCTTCCCCCAGTGGTGCCAGTATTTAGATCAGTTTGGGAGGCTAGGGGAGGTCCTAGAGGCCGGGGTTGGACTATTGTTACTCTTGGTGTCCCTATTATAGCTAGGTGGGTGGTATGTGCTCGAGGGAGAGCCAGTGCTCCTCAGGCACCTTTACTTCGGATCACCGTCGCCCCGCCCATAGCAGCGACGACCCCATTGATATAGACTCTGAGTCTGAGGAGTTCACAGGGGGAGAGACAGAGGAGGAGACCGAGGATATGGAGGTCAGTGAGTCGGGTGGAGAGGAGGACAGTGATCCCGAGTGGCATGACACTCAGGAGATCTTACAGCCGAGAGGGCAGAGCAGAGCACGGAGAGGGTGACCCTAGTTTTAGAGGAGTTGCCCTCTCAAGACTTAGGTGGAGAGGATGAGTCTATAGTAGGATGTTATGTTGCCCTAGGCACAGGAGGAGGACATCAGTCGGCGGCATCTGTGGTAGGCGCTGACCCTAGGGATCCCTCTTGGAGGCCTGGAGATCCGAGTGAGTTGTCACCCTACTCTTAATATTTGTTTTTAGCTAGGATTGTCTTAGTTGCTATCTCTCCTTTTGTTCATTCTTGTTTTTATCTTTTGATTATTTTCTAATTTACTTTTCTCCTTTGCTTGCAGAGACTGCTGATGAGTGGTGAGACCTGATTCACTAGGTATGTATAGATACCCTAATGATCCCCATGGAGAGGACTCGTGCACGCCGAGCTATCCATGGATGTAGGGGAGCCTTCAGCAGCTGGTAGGCATAGCGATGTCTTTGCCCATGTCTAGCATGTGGCCAAGATGGTGACTACCTCCGTACCGAGTTATCCGATATAGGACAACAGAGTGCCTAATGAGGAGTCACTCTCATAAAGGCTGCAGCTTCTCCTCAGGACCATGAGCCCTCAATGCATTTAGAGCGCCGGCGTAGCTGAGTCCTAGACATGGTCGTGCACCTTCAGAGGGATCTCATAGGGGTTGAGAGGCCACTTGGCTCTTTTTGTAGTGACTCTTAGATTGTTTATACAATTTATTTTGTATTTCCGGGCTCATTGAGCATTTTGACCATGCCTAGCGCATGATGGTGTTGTACATAAAACTTGATTATATATATACTTATTTTTGGATCAGACTCTTGGTGTCTAGGATTTTGTGATTCGTTTCCACATGTAAATTATAATGTTGTTTTTATATGCTTTTCAGAATGTATGCAATGGAGAACAAATGATACAAATGCTTTCTTTCTTTCTTTTTGTATTTTGTAATGCTGATATATGATAATGCAGACACAATGTGATTTTGAACTTAGCTTGTCATAAGAAATCTTTCCAATACTTCATATTGTTTTGACAACGTGTAATGATAAACTGGTATGATGAGCAGATGAACTTGCCCCACTCCTAACTCCACGCAACTAGTAAGATGTGAGGGCTCACCACCGAGAGCTAGAAAGGGCACAAGCTATGAAGAGTGTTGAAATGATAATGATGGGAGATAGACAAAGAGTTGGTGGTACCAAATTAGGACGCTACAAACCTATTCTACTCAAGTGACTCCATAGTTTTAGAATGCAACTTGCTTTGTGGTTTATCTAGACTTAGATCCGTAGATGGCCATATGGTTGAAAAATCTAGTTTTCAGGGTTTTGAACTTTCTTGGAATTTTGGACATCTGATTCATTCATTTCCGACTCAAGATTTCAAAGGTTTATTTGAACTGTTTGCTTATGACCTTCAACATTTTTTTCAAGAGAACCCCTTACACCTTGCCCCATGCTTCTAGTAGGAAGCATGGGCTTATCACCATGGACAAGGCATAGGCGAGTAAGGGCATTCCCATCCTTTCCCAACCCTACATCACTAGTAAGAGATGCAAGCTCATCACCGAAGGTTGGTAGGGCAAGGAAATGTGTAAAAATAAAATTTTCTGTTTGATCTACATTTGACTTATTTATTTGAGAAAATGTCAGTATGTTCTTATTTCCAAAGAGATCTATATACGGGATAGATGTGACACCATGAAGCTTCTAGAATAGACCATAGGCAAGACACCTACCCTAGGAAGAAACCAAAAGTGAGAACAAGCATGCAGGCCTTGGCATGGCTACCATTAAGACTTTGTCATATCTAGCTTTGTTTGATGAAATGATTCTGAAATGGTTGATGATGTTATGAAAAATGAAGAAGTATGATTCAAATGCTTGCCAATACCAATAGAAGTTTGTAATGAATTGCTTGCAAATAAGTTCCTTGATCACAAAACTTTACGAAATGAGTGGACAAAATGAACCTAACTACATGAAGATGCAATGTAGATATAATTATACAAATAGTGTTGGTCGCTTATGCATAGAATCATTTAAGATGCAAGGAATTGACTGTTTCGTTGAATTCCTCACCTTCTAGTGTACATAAGAGATACACACCATTTCCATAGTCTTTCATGACTCGGTATGGGCCCAACCATTTGGGCCGAATTTCCTTCCTTCACTAGTCTTCTTATCGATCCGGCTGTCTAGTCTTAGAACTAGATCTCCTTCATATATTTCTCATTCATAGACCTTTTTGTTATACTACCGGCACATCCGGTCAGCATAGACTCTATGTTGTTGTTCAACATCTAATCTGGCCTCATCTAGGCTTTCTAGTTGGGAGAGACGTGCTTCTCTATAAGCTTCTTCATCTAGAATCCCTTATAGTGAGATGTGGAGACTGGGTATTTCAACCTCAAGTGGGAGAACTACTTCGCTTTCGAATACCAATGAGAAAGGAGTTTCTCTTGTTGGTGTTCTTATTGAGGTTCGGTGGGCCCACAAGGCCATATATAACTTTAAATGCCAATCTCATTTGTTTTCTTTTACCATTTTGAGGAGAATAGATTTCAACGTCTTGTTTGTTGCTTCAGCCTGCCCATTAGCTTGAGGGTAATACAGGGAGGCAGTATGATGGTTTATTTTAAATTTACTGCATAGCTCATGGACCTTGTCATTCTTAAAGGAAGTACCATTATCTGAGATAATGATTTGTGGGACACTCAGACTCTACAAATGATCTGGTTCAAAATGAACTTGGCGATCACGACACCTGGTACAGTGGTAAGAGGCATATCCTCTACCCATTTGGTAAAATACTTGGTGGCCATGATTATGAAGTTATGGCCATCTGTTGATGAGGAAGATAATTTCCCTATCAAATCTAGGCCCATGTAGAAAAGGGCCATGGAGTCGCAATTGGTTGTAGAGCTTGTGCCGGCATGTGAATCTCATGGGAAAATTCTTGGCATTTATGGCACTTGTGTACAAACTCTACTACGTCATGTTCTAGAGTGGGCCAAAAATAACCCATCCGATGTATTTTGCGGGTAGTGGCATGACCTCCAAAATGGCTGCCACATATTCCACTATGGGATTCGTAGAGAATATTCTTGGATTCTTCTATGTCAACACACCTTAGAAGCATTCCATCGAAATCCTTACGATAGAGCACTTGTTCTATAATAACATATTTAGCTACAATAATGTGTAACCACCTTCTTTTTTGTGGTGTAGCACCTTCTGGATATGTATGGTCCATGATATAATTAATAATATCAGTATACCAAGGACATTCAGAGATAGAGGTCTGATTTTGATGTAATATATGCATTCAT
Source organism: Taxus wallichiana var. yunnanensis (assembly GCA_018340775.1). Lineage (NCBI taxonomy): Eukaryota > Viridiplantae > Streptophyta > Pinopsida > Cupressales > Taxaceae > Taxus > Taxus wallichiana. The sequence goes on along the minus strand of CM031238.1, from coordinate 412,572,032 downwards.
CATGAAAATCTAGATCTACTAGATCACCTCTATCTAACGGGTTGTTGACTAACCAATCTGAAATGATTTGTCCCTTAATGGACTTCTGGTTTACAAAATTTAATTCAAATTCACCCATTAAGGTTATAAAGTGTCCAACCTTTTTAGACAAGGACCCTTGCGTGAGGAAAGTTTGTAAATGGTCTATTTTTACAATGACCCTTGTTTCTTGGTTTAGCATGTAATGTCTTAAGCATTTGGTTGCAAAGATTATGGCAAGGCATTCTCATTCTTCTTGCGTATAACACATTTCATAATCGAGCAACGTTTGGCTAATAAAATAGATCGCACGTTCTCATTTATTGTCGTCTTCTTGAGCCAACATGCAGGCTAGCGAGACATCTGTAGCTCGTGAATATAAGATCAAAGGATGATTTGGTCTAGGTGGCATTAACGTGGGAGGAGATAGTAAGAAGCGTTTAACTGCTTCGAAGGCCTCATGGCATTCCTTTGTCCAAATAATGCAACAATCCTTTTTCAACAAATTGTTGATTGGATGAATAGAAAAACTCAAGTCTGGGATGAATCTTCGATTGCACCGAGCTTTTCGAGAAACGATCTAATGCCAGAATCATTTGATGGTGGGATCATCTCAAGAACAACCCAAATTTTGGCTGGGTCCACATCCCTTGTGATGATATAATGTAACCTAGGATTTTCCCTCCTGTCACACCAAATACGCATTTTTCTAGATTTAGTGTGACTCCGTATTCAATCAAACGTGAAAGGATGATGTGGAGCACTTCCGGTGATCACAACACTTCCTTGGCCTTGGCCAACAAGTCATCTACATAGGATTCCATGATTTTATGAATAAGATCATGAAATATGTATGTCATTTCCCATTGGTATGTAGCGCTAGCATTCTTGAGACCGAATGACATAACAACGTAGCAATAAGTTCCCCAAGGAGTTATAAACGTGGTTTTGGCTTGGTCTTGTTCAGATATTCTGATTTGATTGTATCCCGAGAATCCATCCATGAGAGACAAAAGCTCAAATCCAGCTGTTGCATCAACGATGACATCAATGGATGGTAACGGGAAGTCATCCTTGGGGCACACTTTGTTAATGTCTCAGAAGTCTATGCAGATGCATATCTTCCCATTCTTTTTGAGAACGAGAATGATATTAGATACCCACTAGAGTAATCGACCAGTTTGATGAACCCTACTTGGAGAAGTTTCATTACTTCTTCCTTCACCATGAGAGCTACCTTGGGTTTCATTGGTCTCAATTTTTGTTTAATTGGCTTTGCATCTGATTTGGTGACGAGGTTATGTACCGATGTGCGGTGTAATTCCCATGTCATTTCTTTATAATTAAATGAAAAATCCTTTTGATGTTCTCTGAGGATTTGAGTGTGTATTTCTATCTCTTCTGGAGTTAGCAAAGATCCTAGTTTTAAGATCTTCGGTTCTTCCTCCATTCTAATGTTAATATCAATTATTTCTTTGATTAAAGAAGCATTACCTTCTTCAAACTCAGGTGGGGCTAGAGGTAGTTCCAGATCTTCTCCATTCTCTACCGCGTATATGTCGAGCTCCTTTTGTGGGGGAAGCTCTATCATGGGATTTCCAAAGTAAGAAGATGAATGTGGGATTAAGGAAAATCTACCACGTGATGGGTGAGATGTAACTTTGCATAGGAATTTAGGTAATCAAGAGTGGCTCTATCACTATCAATGTGATCTAAGATAGTAGATGTATTCTTAGCTATGTTCGTTAAAAGAGGGTTTGACATTTTCTTTACTAATGGTTCAGTATGAAGGGATACCATGAAATGGGTATCTTCCAACTCACTATTTGGAGTAAAATGTGAAGCTGAGGTTGCTATCAAATATGCGAGAAGGTTTTGTTCTCATGGGATTGCCTCAATGGATATGAAGTTAAATCCTTTGCTCAAATCTAATACTGCTATTTTGTAGAGCTGTAGGTGTTCAACTCTAGTCTCATACACCTTAGAGACTTGGTTTGCTACTAATTGAGAGTCTCCTAACACCCTGATGTCATTAACACCGAGCCTTTTAGCTATGATGAGGCCAAGGAGGAGGGCTTCGTACTCAATGCGTTTGTACATTCAAAATTTAGTTTAAAGTGAATGGTAAGATCTTTCCCTTGGGAGAAGTAAAGATCACACCTGCCCCAACCCCATAACGACATCTAGCTCCATCAAAGTGGAGAGTCCAATGTTTACTTGGGAAGATGGATGTTGGGACATTTTCTACGTCTATTTCTTCTACTTCGGTTACTTCTACCATGCAGAGTTCCTCTGCTGGAAGAGAACCAACTCCTAGGGTACATCCCATACCTATGGAATCAAATGGTAGGAAAATTGGTAAATCTTGTTCTAGAACTCCACAATTTTTGCAGTAGTTCCTAATGACACCATTTCTAAAACTTAGCTTCATCCTTGAGGGCTGGATGCTTCTTGACTAGGTTTGTAACCTCTAACCATCAGAGGTACCAAATTTTCTTTTGATTTTAAATCAGTTGGCTTGTTAAGTTGGTTTGTTGGGAGTTCAAACTCAGAGTGAATGCCTGGCCTTTTCTTCAGGTATGCTAGGTGTATATCGAATGGTTTCGGATCACCTTTTTCTACGAATATCTTTCCTAAGTGCAAGAACCTTATTTCCTAAAATAACATAGAAGGGATTGCCTTCATACGGTGTATCCATGGTCGGCCGAGGATCATATTATAGTTGGTTTCCGATCTATAATATAAAACTCAATGAGGATTGTTTTGGGTCCTAAGGTGACTGGTAGTATTATAGTTCCAATCAAAGTGGCTTTAAGGCTATCATAGCCTCTTAGTGTATTCCAAGTCATGGAACAATTTGTTTCTCCATACCCTAGCTTTTGAAGGAAAGAGAAGGGGACTATGTTAACTCGCCCCCATCATCAACCATTGTGCATTTAACGTAATTGTTATAAACCCACACTTGTAAATGTAAGGCTGGATCACCTCTATGTGTAATCTCAGCATCTGTTGGCATTTTTTTATGTCAAATATAAACTTGGTATCCCTATCCGGCTGCCCCGGAGGGTGGATATCAAAGTCTATATGGTTTACCTATGTTTCGGGAGGTGGAGTGATGTTAATTAAATGACCTAAACCTAATGCTTCTAAAAGAGCAGCCCTATGGGCAGGAGAGTTCTTCAATAAGTCCAAAAAGGAGATGTGAGAGAAGGTCTTTGTTAGGTCATTAATTAAATCATAGGCACCTATGGGTTTTACTAATATTTGTTGAATGTTATCTGCTCTAGTGGGTAACTTGGATTTGGCTGAGAGGAATACTCTCGTGTCCTTGTTATGGCTTCCACGTGTAGCTCAGTGTCTAACTCCACTAAACCAACTATCTTGGTTCGTGGCTGATTTCCTAATTGTGGTGCAACATGTGGATTTAGTGAAGTCGAAGGCTTCATGATCATTGTTTCCTATCATTGCACCCTTGTTCGTCTCATTTGGATTTAACTTGTTGTTATTGTGATTTGGGAGTGGATCATTGAAGATCTTAAGGGGAGAATTTTGAGGGGAGACTACTCCCATGAAAGTATTTGGTACAGTGATGCAGGATCTGCTAAGAACATATCTATGAAAAGTTATCTTTGTTCTTCTAGTAGACGTTGCATGAACTTATTGTAATCACGGCAAGTCCTAGTGTCATGGCCTCGAATTTTGTGGAAACCACAATACGAGTTGGGATTGTAATTCCTAGGTTGTTGGTTTGGCATGTGTTGTGGTCCAAAACTCTGATTAAACCATTGACTATTAGGATTAAAGTTTTGCATTTGTTGCCTTTGGTTCTGATATCCAGTTGAGTTTTGACTTGGACCCGGTGTCTGGATTTGTTGTCATCGTTGTTGTTGTTGTTGTGGATGATTAAAATCCACCATGTTGATTATTGGGGTAAAATTGTTGTTTCGTTGACTATTAACCAGTGGTGGAGTATTTACAACATTTGCCTTTTTAGCTTGGTCAGTTACTCCATCTATTGTCACTTTGTGATTTTTGTTAAGGATTTTAGGTCCTTGATTGGCATTTACTATACTAGGATAGGTCGTAGTGTTTTGATTGGGGATGATTAACCTCCCATTTGTTCCATACGTCTTACGCAACCACTATCTATTACAACTTGATTTATTCGGAGGGCTCTCAAGTACTTCATCGTAAGTCCTTAGTGGGAACTTCTGGACTTCTTCCTTTATCTCTTTGCTGAGAGAATGAAGGAATAAATCACATAGTTCCATCTGATCCATGTTTGGAGAGCTTAATGAAGAATAGAGGACTACATGCCATCTTTGGATGAAATGAACAATAGATTCATTGTGTTCTTGTTTAATATGCAATAATTCCCTGATTCCTGTTCTCAAAATTTTTTTCATGTCGAATGCCTTGATGAACTCTAAAATGAGTTATTTAAACAAATGGATGGAAGCTTCAGGTATTCTGTAATACCAATCGAGGGCAATGCCCTCTAAAGTTTTGGGGAATATTTTAGCAACAACCCCATCCCAAGGGAGCATTTCTCGAATGGTTGTGGCATAGGCCTTGATATGTGCATTCGGGTCTCCCTCCCCTTTGTATTTGGGAAAATTGGGAAGAGGTCTTGGAAGCATGATGCTTCATATGGTGAAGTCTAAGGGTTCTTTCAAATATTCTGAATAAGTTCCTATCGCATAGGTTTCGACCATTGATGGTGTTTACTAGGGGGAGGTGGAATGGGTTGTTGATATGGGGTAGCGTATGCATTTGTAGGGACATAAGGAAATCCTATGGTTGAGTGAATATGCTAGGAGAAGAGAACATATCTCCTTGCGGTGATTTGGAATACATGTTTAAGTATGGAGGAGCATTGCTCAGGAATGGATTGTTTTGTACTAAACTAGGAGGTATCATATTTTCCACTAGAGCGGTGTTAGAAAATGTGATTCTAGTTGGCGTTTATTGTGAATACTGAGGAGGCATGCCCAACGTGCCTGTTCTTGTGAGGAGGTCTATTTGGCCAGGATGATGTGGAGGATTGGAATTTCTTGACTGCATGAATTGAGAATTTTGACTTGCTTGAGCAAGTTCTAACCCTCTAACTTTTTCTACTAAAGTTGAGATGACTTCATTTGGTGAAGTCACAATATTTTTCCTTAGTGGCATTTTTGTATATCCTGAGGTTGTATGGGCATATGGTAACCTACTATGAATTGATCATTGCCCTGCCAAGTTTCACCGAGGGCATTTCCTATAGGTAGTGGCATGGAGGTGTTTTCTTGAAAAGAGACCTCGGGTTGTATTTGCAAACTTCCTATAGGTGGGTACATAATCTGAGAGTGTTGTTCACTCCTAGCATAACGTGCTAAATGTTCATCATCTAAAAACAAATATGGATCTGATTGTCTACTGATTTGTGGTCTAAGCAACACCTAAGGAGATGAACTAGATTCTCCAGTGAGCGTCATTTTGTTTGAGCCTGAAGGCTCTGGTTGTTGCGTTTGAGTGAGCTGATCCAACTCCTCTATTTGGAAAGAAGAACTATATCTAGTCCTTTGAGGTGGAGTTTGTGTTGAAAACCGGTTAGTTGAATAGTTTTCACCCCATGCTAAGAGCGAGGGTGATGGTTGTCTATTTAGTTGATCGTAGTATGCCTCAAGACCTAGGAGAGGTCTGCCATATGCATCGAATCCCGACATATTCGGGGTATATGAATACCCGTAGAATAATGGGAAAGAGTGAAGGTGGATGAAAGAATAAAAAGTGGAAAACTAGTTAGTTTCATGTCAGTTTCACCAATTTTGTTGGTGAAGCTGATGCGAAGGCTAACGAGGTGGAAAAGATGAAAAATTTGTTTGATTTCACGTTGGGTTCACCAATTTTGTATGATGGAAAAGTGACAAGTGAGCATGGGAATCTACAAGTAACTCTTCCTCGCACCCGACCTCCCGAGGTCATGCCGAGACAGCTGGTGGGGATGGAATATACATGGGGTGTAGAAAAACTAGTTAGGTAATCTTATGTCTTTGACATGTACTAATGGAATTTGTGAGTCTAAGGCAAAGAAGGCCCTTCTAACCTAAATTGGCATGATAGATCGTTTAGTGAGGATGACTACTTGAAGGCTCCAATCAATATCAAGCTCTAGCGTGATCCGATCTATAGGTTGTGGAATACATGGAAGATAGCGTGTTGGCACTTCGTATATGTCTTCCGACAGGGTCATGAAAATGGATGATGGATATATAGTGGATTCTATGGGCAATTCTCTAGTCTAGTCCAGAAATCCTTAGCTAAATTATTGTTATGTCTAGTGAGGATAATTGTGTGATAATGGTTGGTGGAAGTGGAGAGGACCTAAATACTAATGCACGTAAACCAAGTATCAATGTCCCATTGACTCAGGGCTCATTGGGTTACGGTATCTATGGATCACAACCATAGGTTTGTAGTTCTTGTGGGCCTCCTATGGTCATATGCAGAATCAATCCCTAATCCCTAATATCCAGTAGTTGTATGCCTTTTCGGACTCTATGTTTAGAGCTAAAAGTTGCGCAATCTTCTCGGAGTTACCTTACAACCTTTACTGTGACTTGAATTCTTAAGCTAATGTCTATGTCAATGAGAATATCTCATGTGTCTGGTTATGGGACCAAAGGATCACAACTGAATGTTTGTTCTTTTCAAGCCCTTCTAGAGTCATGCAGATTTTATCTAGGGTAATCTATAGTTTGGCTAGTTTGACCAAAACGTGTGTGCTTTGTCATCTTCTATGTTTAATCCTCTCAACTGTGAGCTAATTTCTTGTAGGTCTGTTGTTGTTCGGAAGACATGGATTTTGAGATTCTAGTCTATGTCAGATTATCGTTGCAACAAGATTGGGTTGATGGCACGATTGGCTCGAATACATATTCTCTGGGCTCCCCAGGTCCCGTGATTGTCATATAAGATCAAACAATATAAATCTAACTAAAGCAAAGTAAACTAATTATGCAAAATATATCCATAAAATATATAAATTCTCTATTTTTTGTATTTTTGATAGAGTATTTTAACGTAATTAAGATAAAACTATTTAATATATCTAGGAAATGACAACTAATCTAATAACAGAATTTAAAACAAACAAGGTAGCCGAGTATAGCTACTTGTCTGTGCAGTTGTGAATCTATTCTAAATAACTAAATAACTGATCTAATTTATTTGAAAGACCCCCGATCTTACCTCAGAAGTGAGGAATGAATCATAGTTTCTCAGAAACTATCAATCCCCACAACTTCCCCGACAATATCAAAAGTGAGATTAATTGAAATGAAATGATTTATTACTCTATTTGATATGTTTTAACTAAAACTTTGATAGCTTGAACCTGGATTTTGCAGAACAGTGGTGAATCTGATTGTGTTTGGTTTTCCCCCCTCAGCGTGGTCTCCCTGTTCCTTCGTGCTCACGTGAATCCAGAAAAGTGTGTAATGCTAGCATCAACAAAAGTAGGTATTGGAATAATGGCAGCTTTAGATGTAGATTGAATATAATGTGAGTAGGAGAGGGATAACGCAAGAGAACAAAGCTTGGCTTATGTAATTCCTAGCGGGATTTACTACGAGTCATACAACACAAAACACCCAGAACCTAAAACTATCCTTCTTGATGAACAAAACCTACAACTCTAATGGCTTCAGACTGAAAATTAAACTATCCTACTTTAATTGATTGCATGAAACAATAACAACACTAGCACAAGAAGATCATATGGCTTCTAAACAGCAAAACAACGCTAACTATCCATGCAATGAATAAAACTAATACAATTCCTAAGAAAGAAATGAAAGACTAAAATTTTAAATGAGAGAATGAGGGGCATAGTTTTCAGAGGGCATTAGTTTGAAAACCAACCAACTATTTATAGAATTCCCATTTACCCAAAGGTGAAATCCAATTTGAACTCTTTTACAATAAACAATGGAGAAACACTATTACAGGGAACCAGAATCATAAATACAAGTGAAACAAATGAAAAGGTTGGTAAAAGTTGAAAATTTATGCGAGTCATGATAAAAAGGACATTCTAGAATATGCGTGAAGGACCGCCGCCCTGAGAAGGGTAGCGGTTACAGGATCGCCACCCGCGCCCTGGGTGGCGATTTCATCACTGAAGACCAAAAAGAAAAGGAAAAGAGGGGAAAAGAGAAAAATAAAGCATGCGGAGGCTAAGTGGGGCATGCAGGATGTTAATATATACTTGGAGAGATTTTCTAGATCTCGAACACCTTACGAGGAGATCTCATATCATCATTGGGGCATGTGTAACATTGTTTCGATGGTGCAATACCCTACAATTTTGGGTACGTATAGTTACAATGAATTGTTGAGGTATAACTCAAATCTTGAGGGTACAACCTCAGTATCACTCAAGCTATAACTTGGTGAAGGAAGCAAAAACTTCCCTAATGATTTAGCTAACTTAAAATAGTCTTCATGTTATATTATACCTACAAGGAAGAAAAAAATCCTTGATACAAAACAATACAAATGATCACACTTCCGTTTGATACTTTGAACACTAGATTATGACCCTAAATTTGCACTCAAACTATGTTTCCTTGTTTTTATTGTCTTTCTCACTCCTAAACAACAAACATATCTTCTTGTTTCTGCACTCTACTTAAAATTTCTTCTCACACCCTAAACTATCTCTCAAATCATGTACTGAGTCAATCACATGTATCAAAACACATCATAACTTCATCCAAGTATTTCTTAGTCTTCACTATTCTAAGATAAATTATCACAAAGACTTTATTCACTACCACTAAAATATTTATACAAGTATCTTCAAGAGATTACTCCAAGTCACTCCTTCATTTCAAAATTTTATTCATTCATAAGACACTATTCCTATAAAAAGATCTCTATATCTGTGTGTGTAAGTTATTACTCAAGTTAATTATTTCGCTCTTTGTCAAAATTTTTAGTCACCATACATCAGTTAAATCTACTCTTTATTTTGATGTTCAATTCATTCATTTGTTCTTTCTCTTACCCTTTTATCTTCTATATTTCACACTTTTTAGTTCTTAGTATCTGACATACTTAACTTCTCACCAAACTTCCACTTTTATTTTTTCAACTAGTCTTCTTCTCACTGACTAGACATATAACTCTTCAAATCCTTTGTCAAGACTTTTTAAAAAAATTTTATAGTTCAATTCATTTTCAACTATACATCAGTTTGTTCATCTTCTTGTAAATCCTAGTGGTATTTTTGGATTCTACATCATATAAACCAATTTCTAACTAAAAATTTCATCTCTCTAAAAATTCTAAAAAGAGACAACAAGAATCTTCAACTTCTCCTAAGACTCTTCATTTTCCATTTCGATATGATGGAATAAATCACTCTTTCAAGTCACAAGATCACTTTACACCTTAAAACAACATTCACTACATACTTCATTATAGTGCTCAGCTAACTATCCTAAACAATTCATTGATAACATGTTCCTTGTTTCTTTCTTTGGTTCAAATCCATAGTCATGTGATAAGTTAAAACAACTCAAGTTTTCTATATTCTTTTGAGATGAAAAATACTTCATACATTTGATATAGGTTTATAGTCTTCTTTGATGGATCTTCATTGTCTATCCACATTGACACTTCAAGCAATTTACTTGAGATTCAACATACTTGATTTGAGATAGCCTATTTTGGTATTACAAGTATTGAAAAGATTAAAGTAACTTGATTAGCATATCTTGAAGATGATCATAGTCTCGAGACATTCTGATAAACTTAAGTACACAACAATTGTAGACTTGAAAAGGTTAAAAATTGAAGAAAAAGGAATACATGATGGTTCTTAGTCTAGAGTTACAAGTCATAGTATTTTAGAGCCTTCGAGAATTGAACCACGAGCCTCTAGACCTTATTCATGATGTGAATAAAATTTCCAAGCTCCATACTATTTTCATAAGGACTTCCCTATGAAAAAATTTAAATAAATTCTTCAAGAACTCGAGGTAACATGGAAAAATCCTCTCATTACCTAAGCACAAAAATTGTAAAAGTTATGAGGTATAAATCTCATTCTCCACTTCGAGATCTTGACCCAAAATATTTTACAATAGATCAAGATGGTAATACATACTAACTTGTCCAAATTTCATTGAAATTCATGGATGAAACTCTCACAATGGTGAAAAACCTCCATTGAAACCCTAGGACATAGTATATCACCATTACTATCCCGAGAGGACAGCTTAATGCAACTTATCCAACTAAAAAAATTCCAAGTTTGAATAAGAAATATTTTGAATCTTCATATAACAAATTCCATTCTTTTCAATTGATTAGAATCAACAACTCATCTATTCTTGCTTGTATTATTATATTTTTAGCATCAGAAAGTTGAACTCTAACTACACAACTTATGATTTGGACAAACACACTTAATGGATAACCTTAGGCACTGTTTCAAGTGATTTGATGCAATCGGATCATAGATGGTCATAAGCTTAGATCATGAATTAGGTGTTCACAATTAGTCATGGTCTTGATTGAAAGCAGACTCTAAGCAAGTAATAATGAGTAACTCTCTTTTGCAACCTTGAAACTAGACAAACTAGTGTTTAAAGATCCTTATTTCAAAAAAATGATTGTATACCCAAGAAATATCCACAATTTTGTAAAGATATAATAGTTGAATTCATATGCATACTTACAAGATGATTAAGGCTTTTGAGAAGAATGCGTCGAACAATGCTTTAAGGAGCATTTAGACAGCTTACACTCTAGGACAGAATATGACAACCGAGATTCTTAGCTCAACTACTAAATAGGAAATTGTAGATGCTCAGCCATATTTACAAATACATATGGAAGTATTCTAAGCTCTTATTGAGAATAAATCCAATGAAAACAATTAGAACCATTACATGTCAGGACCATTCACACCACAAATAGTGAACATGTACCTTCAAGAAGAAAAACCTTAAAATTAATTCTAAGCATGAGAAACACCATGAATGGAATGTGGAGATACTATAGAAGTGGTTAAATAAGACTTGGATTCCAAATAAAACTTTTTCCTCTTATCGATTTGGTGCACAACCCAGAGAGAGAAAAAATAGTACACCAAAATGCCTATAACTTTTTAAATACACCTCCTTTTGAGAAAAATATTTTTGCACATGATTTCTATACCAATTTAATACAAAAATTATTCTATTATTTATTCGAAGGAGTGTACATAATTTTATTTGACAGCTAATAAGCTAGGTAGATCAAAATGAGTTTTTCAAAAGATCTGTTTTACAAAAACTCACATATCTTGCTCAAATGACATAATATTGACCTAAAATTTTGCATGAAGCATTAGGACACATTCCTCCATCATCTCCCATGATTTTTTTGAAAATAATAGGTCTAAAATTTTCTAGCCCATCTTATTTGCATGCAAGACCACTGCTTGTTCTAAACACCATTTCTGACCAACATACAAAGTTGACTCCTGGCGCTGAGATGAGCATAACCTTTTCTCACACATGCTATGGATACTATCTTAAGGCCTCACCCATGATTTTTATTACTTGTACCATCCTATTACACTTCATTAGGTACTTGAAATCACCCTTAAATGACACTGCCACTCAACTTCCAAGACCTTGTCTTCTTGAAACAACATGAATTCATCTCAAACCTCTAAGAAAAAACCTGAGAAGAACATGAGAAGCCTATTATTGCATACTACCTTTTCCATCAATACCTACTATGAACTATTCATTGTTGTTTGGCCACCCCTCATTAGAAATATTTTCATTGTAGGAGGGTGGAGGTGTTATTCAAGTAAGACATCAACATATCCTTGCATCCTATCCAGAGATTGATCCACGCTTTTGAAGTGTTTGTCATTTTAGGCATAACATGGTAAGTAATCCTCATCCAATAATGGGAATTGATCAGATTGCATACTAATTTATAGTTTAAACAAAACCTAAGGAGAGGAGCATGACTCTCTGATGAATGTTATATTAAGATAATTTGAGAGTTCAAGTTGTGGCCCATGTGTAAGTTGATCAATCTCCTCGATCCTAACTAAAGAGCCATTGATTTTCCCTTTAGAAGGAGTTTGAGACGCAGGATAATTAGTTGAGTAGTTTTCAGCCCACCTAGATAGTGAGGGTGACTGCTTTGTTGCCTACCCACAAAATAATGGGAGAGGGAAAAATGGATGAAAGAAATGGAAACGAAAAGAGACTAGCTCTTCATGTCAAGTTCACCAATTTGTACAAATAAAAGTTTACACGTGATCTTCAATCACACTCGACCTCTCGAGGTCGTGCTAAGATGAACGATGTGGAATGAGTGGATGGCTATGGATAGAGAAGTATAGCAATTATGTGGTATGTGGATGACCATATGATAAAATGAAACAAACAAGATATACAGAAAATAATGTCCTCAACACACAATATTAGGATCTTCCTATAAAGGGTAAGGAAGGCGCCTTTAACTGAATGGGTCTAATGGCCATGTGAAGGATCCAATCAATGTTAAGCTCCATTGAAACCCTTTCTAATGGTTGTGGTATGCGTGGAAAACCAATGGGAACTTCGTAATGGTTTTCGGATAGGGTCATGTAATGAATGAGATAGAGAGAGGTGTGATTCCCTGGCTCTATGGGTGGTTAGCTGGTTTAGTCTAGAATGTAAAGGATCTATAAAAATCTCAATTTAGGATGTTTAGCTTTCTGATATTGTGGTGAATGTGTGGGGATTATATGAATACTTGTTCTTGTAATTCAATGTCTAAATCTATTTGGTCTTCAAGTCCATTCGGTTGTGGAACCATTTGATGAAAACCATAAACTCTTTCCATTGTGGTCCAGGTGATGGTCATGCATGCATTTATGCGGTTTTAATCTAATCAATGCAAATAATAATCTAATCTAAATAAGGAAAGACTACATTATGTTTTTTAATTTTGTAATATAAAGGAAGTGAAACAATGTAAAACAACTAATCTAATAGAAATAAATATTTTTGTGCTTTTTGGAACTTTCTTAATTAAATGAAGAATTGAAGAAATGAAAGCATCTAATCTATTTAATAAATCCTAAAACAAACAAACAAATAGATGTAGTTGTCTATATGTGCGTAAGAAAAAAATAATCTATTCTAAATAATTAAAGCTTTTGTAAATTATAGATATGAATTAAATCCTTTACTTTACCTCGAGGAATGGGAAGAAATGAGAGATTCTCAAAGCTTTTCTTCCGTTGCAACTTCCCTGACAAAAGTAAAGATGGATTTTATGGATGATCTTCTAAATGAAATGACGATTCAGTTGATTTATAAATTAATACAAAAGATTTATTCCAGAATCACCTATTTGTAAATCTACAAAAATAGGAAAAGGAAGTTATCTATCGTAAGAAAGATTTGTTGAAGGAAATGATCTACAGTATGTATTCAATGATTAGAATAATGAAGAATGGAAATGAATTTTCTACTGTAGTGAATAATGTGCATACAAATTTCATGAAAAAACAAGTTAAAAAATGATGAAACCTAATTACAACCCCAACCTGGTAATTGCGGTCTTGGTAATCTTGTTGTGGTGTGATTTTGTGTTCCTCAGATTATTTTCCAACCTTCGGTGTCCAAATCTACAAAGATAGGAAAAGAAATTTATCTATCCTAAGAAATATTTGTTGAAGGAAATGATCTATTGTAATTATTCAATGGTTGCAATAATGAAGAATAGAAACAACTTTTCTACTTGTAGTGAATAATGTGCATACAATTTCACAAACAAAGAATTAAAGAAATGATGAAACCCAATTACAACCCCAACTTGGTAATTGCGGTGTTGTGGTATTTGTGTCCCCTTAGTATTATTTTACAATATTCGGTGCCCACATGAGTCCAAGGAGTTGGGAATGTAGAGGAAGCTAGAAGAAGGTGCTAGAGAAAGTAATGGCTTACTGGGCAATCTGGTGGCAATGCAAGTAGAGGAAGAACAATGCAAGTGAATAGAGCTTGATTGTGTAATCTCTAGCAGGATTGTAGCAACATAACATAGAAATATAGGATCAAATTCTTTTTCCTTTTTTCTTGAAGAAGTGATGGTTTTATAGAAGGTTCGCTGGGCTGTGCACTATCACACTTGGTAGTCATGGGGTGCCACATCAACATATGAAGGGGTAGTTAAACACTCAATCAAAAATCACAAGTGGAAGAGGAGATTGATAAAAATTAGTCAAGCCTAAAACTAGCTAAATTGATTCAAAAACATGTGCTAAAAGTGAATTGGAGTGAAGTAACATGCATCTAATTCACGTATAAAAGGTTCTCAAAAATGTGCATGAAACCTCCACCTGCGTAGGGTGAAAGTTACACAACCACCACCCGATTAGGGTGGTAGATACACAACCATTCACAATCCAGAAGAAGTAACCGTGTAACCACCTCCAAGATGTGGTGGTGGTTCCATAACTAGAAGCCAAAAACTAAGGAAAAACATGGCGGAAAGCTAAGGAAAAACATGCAAAGGCTAAGTAAGGTAAACTAGGCTACACATATAAGCTAGAAAGAGGTTAAGGAGCTCGAACACCTTTGAAAATATCATGAATCATCATTGGGGACTTTGAACCATTTTTTGACAATGTAACACATGCAAATTTGGGTGTGTACATGTACATTTCTAGGTTCTAAAGCATACTAATGTATACATGATTACTAAGAAAGAAAACTAGTGGTTGAAAACTCCTTTGGCATTTTGATTGCTTTATATCTTACAATTTATTGGTCTTACACATCATATAGCTCTGATAACACTTGAATGATTTATTTTTTATGGGCTTAGACACTAGTGCCCGCTAGGACGAAAGTTCCCAAGCACTCTTTTCCCTTACGGGTGCCCATATCCTTCTCTTTATTATTCTTACTCTTTTGGTTTGTTTTCTCTTCTTGGTCACATTTTAACACTTAAGGTTTTAATTTCAGTTGTCAATTACAAAATTCAAACAAGGTAATCATATATAGACTTAGTTACTTCTTCTAAATCAAGGGCCAACCACTATAAACATTATATATCATCACCTAAGCTTGCACAAAGGCACAAAATAACTACAAAGCTTACATATAACACATTAATATAAGGGACAAGGGCTGCATTGGTCTGCATACACAACATAAAAGGGGAGTTCATTCTATTCCATCACACACATTCTACATACTCAGTACAATCTACATCTATCCCGCTATCATCATGGAAATTGCACAAGGGAAACATACGGCATGAAAAATACACACACACGAAGAACTACATGGAGTTTGAGATGTAGTAAAACACTCGGTCATAAGTTCACTCTTTGGGTGACCATTAGGGTCATTCCGAATCCACATTCTACATCTTTATTATTATATTTGATGTGGTTTTTGGACATGTGTAGGTAGACATTTGTCTTACAAGTTACATGTGCAATTGACGATTTAACAACAATACCAAAATGAAAAAGAGTGAGTAGAAGTGAAGATAATCCAACCCAAAAATACTATATTCAAAGCATTTGAGCAGACATAGGCACCCAAATCAGTCACTATCACCTCGGGTGCTCTTTTCCTCCCATGGGTGCTTTTGTCCTATACATTTCTAGGGTTCCAAACCCTCATCGAACCTTTATAACACTGTGTTCACAACTTGTTCTAGCAAATGCACAACCATATAACTCCTAAGTTGCATAGAATCAATTAAGTCATCATACCTCTGTCATTTACTTTGGTTATTACATATTTAAGTGCTTATTTCTTGTACATTAATGTACTTTATCACCTGAACATCATTTATTACATTAGTTACTGTGAAATAAAATTTTATTTAAATTAGATTAAATAATTTGGTGAACTTGACATGTCCTCAAACATGTCGGAAGTACAATGGAATAAGAGTTAGGGGTGAATCAATCCTATAAAACTTTATTTAATTTACTATTCATTATTCATTATCATTTATACATCCATTCAATCAACCATGAACCATATGTGTGTTTATTTAAGAATAGAAACAACCATAGACAAGATCAAAAGGAAGAGAGTACACAAGAACACAAAATATAAGTTGGAAAACCTCAAGGGTAATAAAACCCACTAAAAAAAACATTATATTTCCATGTTTCAAATTTAGTGAGGTACCAACCCCATAAGGAGCACCAACCCCCCATTTTGTAGAGAATTTACCCTAAAAGGAGCACCAACCCCTAATTTAGTGAAGCACCCCCTCTAAAAGGAGGATACAACCCCCTAAGATGACCAACACAAAATAATCCACCTGATGATGATGATATTTTTTTTTGCCACAACTGATGGATATCTCTAATTCAGTTCACAACTTCATCTTCAAACTCCCATTCACTCAAATCACTCTATTTCTTCTTTCTCAACATGTATTGAATATAAACACTTGCACACATTCTCTCAATCAGTATTCAACCTATAACACAATTCCTCATCCTTCAAATCATTCTCTCATACCTATCATATACTTCTTCTTAGGTCACACTTTTCAGCCATCCAAGATTAGTTCACAAATGAACTCAAACAAGCACTTAAATATGATTTCATTCTTTAAAAATCAAGTAAGGTAAATTTCCCTCATTTATTTAAATTAATTAAAATTTAAAACATTCCAATACGATCATAAAAACTATCACATATGACCCATATAGGTCGTCCATGCCCAAAACCACTCAACATGTACAAAACATGCTCAAAACCCCATCACTATGATGAGTAAAATCCACTAACACCAAAAATATGATTATTCAAGACCCAAAATTCATAAAAAATGTTTAATATATAATAAAAAAATAATCTATGGTATTTAATTATCTTGGACCAATGAAATAATTCATAACACAAGCCAAAAGACTCATATCCTTCACTAAACAACTATTTCCAACACCCCGTCTTTACCTTTTGGTATCAAGGACACTCAAGATAAAATAAAATATGGAATGTAACCACTATATTTAATCCTTAGTATAAAATGGAAAAAGATTCCTATAAATCACATCCATTCATGTTATAGCTCTTGAAATATCCATATGTTCACTCCACAACAACTTTCCTCTTCACCAAATCATGATGCCTAAAAACCACCTTTAGTTTGTACACTCAACTAGTTTGCACCCTTGATGTCACTTATAATACCTATAAAGGAATTAAATAGGAAAAAAATTCATCCCTCTTCACTTTATAGGTGATAGTAAACATAAAATCAACCATCTCATTCCTCATTCACTTCATTCTTTTAGCTCGAGCAATGTTGTTTTGAAAATCAACATACCTTCTTCTTCACAAACTAACTTGAAAGACACATAAAATAAACTAACCAAGAAATAATAAATATTTATGGAAATACATCTAAATAATATTTATATAACATATTGGAACTCATTCCGAATCCAAGTGGAAGGCATTCAACCAAGACCATCTATGCAAACTACTTCTTAAGCCTTCTAAGACTCAAGAACTGACCTTGATATCAACTTGCTCCATCATATAAAAAATCACTTCCAAAATCAAAAATTAATTTAACACACTTATAAATGATTTATAAGAACTCATAAATCTTCAAAAATAATAAAAAACTCAGAAACATCATCTTACCTCATGAAGCTACTTAGCACCATGCTAGATCAAGCATCCTCCAAATTTGATCTTCAAATAACAGATCATAACTTCTTAATACCATATATATAAATTTTTTTAATATACCAATGGAAATATCTCTAAACCAGTGTCACAACACAACTTGAACGGATTCCTAACTCCTCATGAAGCTCTTGTAATTCTAATTTTAGTGCAAACTACTCCAAACTGCCCCAAAAACTAGTCTTCACAAATAGGGCACACTTTGCACTTTTTCATCTCAACCATGACCTGAAACATTCATAAAAATGTAGAAAAAATTAGGGATAAAATCAAATTAAAATTATTCAGTGTCTTTCGATAATCTTTGCTTAAACTAAACTTATTTGGAAAGAAGATTTTTTAGGTGTGGCCCACATACCGTAACATACACTATCTTACCTTTCTCGAAAGCTGAAAGAGTCCTATAAAAGTACCATAATAAATTTAGAAAAATTAATAAAAACTATTCTAGTATACTCAAATTTCTCCAAGTTTCTCTTAGCTAGGGTTTCAAACTACTTTACCTTCATAATGATTGTTCATAAAAATGTGACAATCAAACCACCTCATTATTTTTGTGAAACTTTCATAATTTACCTAAGAAGATGATCCAAGGAGCTTAGGTACCCATGCAAACCACACAACTCACAAGAAGCAACAGAAGGTCCACTTTTTTTTCCATAGGATCACACTGTGAAACACCCAAATTTTCCAAAACTTTAATATCTTGCAAAATTTTTTTCACCTTAACTTGAAACTTGTCATGAAGCATCATGAAAACATATTATAACTATCCATAATCACAATCTAGCCCAATAAGCTCTCAAAATACCCATACATTAAGACTTACTTGTGCTAAACTACTTGTTCTCACCTTCTTGCTTCACAAGGACCTCATACATGCATCATACCTCTGATTTTTGACATGAAACTCACTATCAACCTATTATATCATGTTAAAAAAATGTTCCCATGTTTAGTTATAATTGATAAGCTCCAAATCTCATACCTCCATATCATTCTGCTTGCTCTAGGGATAGGAATAGGCTTGGAATGACCTGAATCAACTGATCCATAGGGATCCAAAATGACTCTACTTCATTAGATCAGTTAGCATAAAGAAGGAAAATAAATACACAGAGGTTCTCTTTATAGTAACAAGACCGCTACTCTATGCAGAGCGGCGGTTATAGAACCACCGCCCAACTAAGGTGGCGGGCCCGAGACCGTCGGTTTGTATTGGCGGGTTCTCACTCTTTAATACATAAAATAAAATATGAAATGAACAACCTCAGAATTTGAAAGGTTGTTCATGTATCTTCTCCTCCATGACCTTTCCCATTCTCTAGTGCATAGGAGGACATGAGAAAGGCTATAAATATATGTTTGTAAAAGAGGATAAGGGCATCGAAGCATGAAATCAAGTGTGCAAGAGGTTTTTAGTGTAAGAATTGTGTTTTGTAGAAGAAAGGAGTGTTGAGATAGAGTAAACAAGTAATTGGGAGGAAGTATGAGATATTATTTACTTCTCTTTCATACTTATTATAAATTATATACTTATTGTTTGAATTGGCCAATAAAAGTGGGAAGAAAGAGCAATTTCCCTTCCTGACTGGTTTTTCCTCTAGAGGTTTCCAGGATAAAAATTGTTGGTGTTTGTGAGTTTATATTCTTTCCTTTCCTAAAATTGTTGATTCTAAGAACAAGAAAAATTGATTCTAAGCACAACGCTTTAATTTTTGATTCGTGGATAATTCCAAAGTTGAAGAGTTTACATATCATTTTGGTATCAAAGCTAATAAGTATCCAGGAATGTAGTATTCATTCTTGGATTTGTATGACAATGATGATATCTAAAGGTGAAGAGGCTTTACCTTGAGATAAAAATTTTCTACAAGAAAGTGGAAGCAATGAATTTTGGGACAAATGGAGGAAAATAACTTAGTCCGTAGAATCGAGATGCTTGGAGACCATGATGGATAGGATATTTAGAGCGTAAGAAGAACTTGCATATTTGTAGAAAATAACTTCTATCAAGCAATACTCCATAGACTCAGTGGTTCGAGGCTTAGCTGAAAATTTTTGCATAGGAAGGAGCCACCATGAGGAATATTATGGGGAAGAGCATGAAGAAGAGACTTCAAACGCAAGAGAAAAGGTAAAATTTGACCATACTCCTTTTAAAGTTGAGACAAAAGTTGATATTAAAAGATTTGAAGGACAAGTAGATGCAGAGTTGCTTTATAAATGGTCAAAATAGTTAGAAGTCTACTTTAGCATCCATAATGTCACTGAGGCACAAAGGATCACCTTTGCACATCTCAAAATGGATGGAAACACTCTGGTTTGGTGGGAAACCCATCTAACCACTTGTTTAAAGAAGAAGCATCCTATTGTGAAATCATGGAAAGAATTTAAAGAATTACTTAGAGATAACTTCTATCCTATTGGCCACAATACTAACCAAATGATTAAATGGTAGTATTATAGACAAGGCAGTGGTGAAAGTGTGGAGGACTATACTACGGAGTTTTGGAGGTAGGCCATGTTGCTAAACATGGAATTGGAGGATGAGGATATTCTGACTAAGTACTTGGGAGGACTTCACACTCACCTTTGAAGAAAATTCATCTCCAAAATCCCAAATATCTCAATGAAGCATGTCTACAAGTATACTACATAGATGATGAAAATAAGTAAGGAGAAGCAGAGCTAAGGGGAAAGTAGTCAAAAATCAGCACAAAAAAGAGTATGGGAAGACAAGTAACAAGGGTAAGTGGAAAGGGAAAGGTAAAGCTGCTTCCACTACTTTAAATAATTGTAAAGATCCCAAGAATTTTTGAGAGAACTATGATATCAATGGTCATACTGACGCTCAATGTTGGAAGTTGAATCCGGAGTTACATCCAAAGAACTAAACCAAAGAATCAAAGAAGTTCATGATAATTGTAAAAAATAAGGGGAGGTGGAAATCAAAGATGAATCTGATGTAGATGAAAGGCTTGGATGCATGGCCACCAACATGGAAATTTAGGAAGAGGTGATGAGTAGACTATTCTAGATCAAAATCCAGATCAAGAGAACTAAGTTAAATGCTTTGGTTGATACTGGTTCTTAGTCTAAATTTATTTCAAGCAATTGTAAAGAAGCTTGGTCTTGGTACTTATGAGCATCCACACCCTTATCCTTTGGGTTGGGTGAATAACAGTGTTGAAATTAAGGTAACAAGAAGATATAAGGTCAAGTTTGGGATAAATTCCTAGTATATTGATGTTTTAGAAGATGACGTTATTCCACTTGATGCTTTTGATGTTGTATTTGGGAGTCCTTACTTGTATATTAGGGATGCTATATTTATGAGAAGGGAAAACTGATACAGATAGGTCTTGGATGGGATCAACTACAACATCCAGGCACACCAGCGTAAGACATGAGTTACTATGGTGAGTGATAACTAAGAAAAATGACTTATTTAGGAAAATCATAATAAGTTTTGTTTACTTTTGTTAAAGGTTAAAAAAGATGAGGAAGAAGTTTTAGAGATTTCTAACCAAGGAAAACATGCTTTGGATAGTATTATTCAGTATTTTCAGGAAGTATTTCAGGATTCTAGTGGGTTACCAACAAAAGGGGAAGTAGAGCATGAGATTCAGATATTTCTAGAATCCCCTCTACCGAACATCGAGTTGTATAGGAAATCCTTTCTTGAGAGTACTGAAGTAAAGAAACAACTCCATGAACTACTAGACCAAGGAATGATACGTCCGAGCACTTCACCGTGGGGTTTTCCTATTGTGATGGTGCCAAAGATGGATGGTTCTTGGAGAATGTGCATTGACTACTATGTTTTGAACAAGATCACCATAAAGAACATATATCCACTTCCCCACATAGAAAAATCACTTGGACCAGCTTTTAGCATGCCGAATTCTTCATGAAGTTAGATCTCAAGTCGGTTATCACCAAGTCAGAATGACAGAGGAGGATATATGGAAGACTTCCTTCAAGATAAAACAAGGTTTGTATGAATGGTTAGTACTTACTTTTGGGTTATGGAATGCACTTGCTACATTTATGAGATTGATGAATGCTGTAATACATGATTTCATAGATTAATGTGTTATTGTATATTTAGACGATATCTTGATTTTTAGTGCCACATGGGAAGAACATCTAACTCATTTACAACAAGTCTTACAAGTTCTTAGGGAGAAATAACTACTTTGTAATATGAAGAAATGTGAATTTTCCAAATAGTCACTTGTCTATCTTGGGCACGTGGTTGGAGGAGGGAGAGATATGATTGGATCAAAAGAAGGGGGAAGCCATCACTAATTGACCAACACCAACATGAGCCATAAATACTAGGATTTTTGTGGGAGTAGTACAATACATGTGGAAGTTCATTCCAGGGATTCTCTGTAATTGCAGCACCTCTACACATAGTGGCCACAAAGAGTAAGGGTTTTGACTGGGGTAAGGAACAAGAAAAATCCTTTGAGTTATTGAAATACAAGATTAGTCATGCTCCAATACTTGCTCTTCCTAATTTTTAGCAAAGTAGATACAAATGCTAGTGATTACCCTATGGGCGCATTGTTTCTTCAAGGAGGTAAACATGCATCCTATCATTCTAAAACCTGTCACTTCAACAGTTAAAGGATATTCAAGATATGATTTGGAAATGTATGCACTAGTTCGGAAGTTAAAAATGGAAGCATTATTTATTAGGTAAAGAAACTATTGTGCACACTGACCACAAACCTCTCCAGTATTTGTAAGCACAGTCTAAATTGTAGTAGGCAAGGCACTACAAATGGATGGGGTTTATTTAGTAGTTCCATCTCGGTGATCAAATAAAATAAGGGTAGTAAACACTTGTTGGCGTACATTTTGTCTAGCCACCCACACATGACAAATTTTCCCGTTTGACCACTATCTCTTAGATCGAACCCTTCACGAAGGAAGCTTAGGGAGAGGCATATGCCCAGGAAAAATACTTTGGGGTGACATTTCAGTAGTTTTCATCCTAAGGGACCGAAAGGACAAGGATTGAATATTGTTATCTCAAGGACAAGATACTCTAATAATGGGGGAAGCTTTGCGTGCCTAAAGAAGAAATAGTTATATTGATGAGGGAAGCACATACCTTAAAAGTAGTAGGACATTTTGGTGTTGGTAATACCCTAGCCCACTTGTAAAGGTACATGTATTGGCCCAATATGTAAGAAATATTAAAATTTCTACGTGGATGTAAAATTTGTTATACTAATGCTTCCTAAGACTAGGAAGAAGGGTTTGTATATTCATTTTCTAGTACCTACTCGTCCATGGGAGGACATTTCTATGGATTTTGTAGGAGGATTACCTATGTCTAAACATGGCCATGACTATCTCTATGTTATTGTTGATAGATTCAGTAAGATGTGTATTCTTATGGCATGTAAAAAGATAGTAAAAGAACATGAGGCAACATATATTTTCTTTTCTAATGTATGGGTGCATTTTGGTTTGCCAAAGTCTATTGTTTCTAACATGGATTCTAGGTTCTTGGGGAAGTTTTGGACTACTTTGTGGGACAAGATAGATAAAAGGTTACAGAGGAGAAAAAATTTCCATCCATAGATAGATGGAAAGACAAAGGTGGTGAACGGGACTTTGGTACAATTGATCAGAGGGCATAACAACAAATACCCAAGGACTTGGGATGAGTCCTTAGCCTACATTCAACATTCCTATAACCGGGGAGTACAGACATCCACTATGAAGTCACCATTTGAATCATGCTTGGGATATCTACCTACAAATACATTGGATATCGAAGTTGGACAAGGAGATGAGGAGGAAACACGAGATAAAGAGGTGACTAGAGAAAATAAATTCATTGAGAGGATATGCCAAATCCTTTTCAAAGTCAAATGTCAGCTAAAGAAATCTCAATCCAAGTACAAAGTTAGGCATGATCAACATAGGAGGGAACATAAACTTCATGTTGGAGATATATTTTGGCTTTACTTGAGTGAGGAGAGACTACAAGGTCAAGTACTGAAGCTCAAGCCACTACGATATGGGCCCTTCACCATACTAGAGAAGGTTGGAGAAAATACTTTTCAACTTGATTTTCCGTCATTTATGAGTATGTACTCTGTAGTAAACTGTGAGAATTTGCACCTATATGAGCCATCCATGCTAGATGAAGATGAAGGACTAAAATTGCTACCTTCCATTAAGGATTGCATCTTGGACTCATGGGGTGAATTGGAGGAGGATGTAGTGCCAGAGCGGAGAAGGTCGAGAGACTAGGAGAGGTCTACATGAGTAAGGGAATATTGGAGTATTGGAAGATTAGCAATAGATAAAATCAAACAAGGATCTAATGAATATATTACAAACTATGTTTTGCGGTATAAGAACAAGCTTTTCAAAATGACCAATGTTCTAGTGGATTATGAATTGCAATACATACTCATTCAAAGTATTTTTCCTCCACTCTAAAAGAGTTTCATTTTTGATACTTCTAGTTCATTTGATCAATTGTGTCACATGCTCAAATCACGTGAAAGAAAACTATTATCTATGGGAAAATTGAGGTATTATGATACTTCTTCCACTTCATCTTCCAAAAAATTTCAAGCCAAATCAACATTAAAACCATCCATTAATAATACCAATTCTAAAGCCACTATCAAAATTATTTCTACACCAAGCATGCTTCAATTTCAATCCATGAGGCATATGTTTACTAAGCTACCTTATGCACCTCAGTTCCTATTATGAAACTCATTGAAAGAAATATAATTACTCTCCTCCACTACTCCTTATAGATCCTTCTTGACCACATGGTTGTAATTATGATAAAAACACACACTGTGATCATAACCAATACAACAGACATTCTACAAATCACTATTTTAAGCTCAAACATCTTATTTAAGATATTATTGACAAGAATGCCATCAAGCTTCTAGAGCCATCTACTTCTAAACTAATCAATGATAATGAAATGCTTAAAATATTCAATGACCCATTACCCAAACATGACAAGCCAACTACTGATTCCTCTAAAAATCATGCATATCATGCGATGCCTACTCCTTCATCAGGGTTGGTTGATTTTCTCATTGCTATTGCTGACATGCCACCACTAGTTATTACATTTTCGGATCACAACTACCATGCTACATTTTCCTCTGATGAGTTATATATTGATGCTTATATTGGTACTCATATAGTTAATAACACTATGGTCCATCCTTCAACAACCCTTTCAAATACATGCTCCATGGCACTCTTATTGGATATCAAATTTCCAATTTCTTAGATCACATTTTCAGTTCCCAATTCATACAGATGTTTCATCCTTGGTAATAGTATCGGGTTATGTATGGATGAAAATTTATATGAAACCTTCAACCGTACTCAACCCCTCGAGGTCATGCCTCGAGCAGATGATGTTCAATGTGTGTGGATGGATAACTATAGGAGGATGTTTGACTAAGATCTAGTAGTGTGATCTCCTAGTAGCTAAGTTGGAAAAGGGGAGATTTAGAGGCTATGACTGGGTAGCGTAAATTCCCTATGGTTTGTTTTCCTAAATTGGATCTAAGTGTTGATCTCGTTTAAGTTATTAAATTAACTAAGATGAAACTAATAATCATGTTACTACATGAAAGGAAACTAACTTAAATAAATTAACAAAACTAAAGCATCATAATTACAAGAAATTTTCTTTTATTATAAATAATAAAATCTACTTCTACACTAAAACTAAACAAAAAAAATAACTTGGTGTGGTTATTCACCTATGTTGAGTGTATTGAAACTAAACAAACTTAAAACAAGAAATTTTCCAAATAATATATGATATGTAGACAACCTCCTACAAATATTCTCTCCTTCAGTCCACAGTATGGGAAGAAGAGGATCTGTCATAGGAGATGCTATTAATGATTTAAAACCTCTTAGAAATTAACTAATTACTTGCAAATGAAAGGAAATTGATTTCCATGAAACTCATAACCACATGTCTAAGGGAGGAAAGGATCAGAACTCCATGTACTAAAATAGGATCCCACATAGTGACAACACCTCTTGAGGCCCCAAAGGAGCTACAACCTTCCCAATGATTATCTTTCCAAATTTGTCTCCCCACCTCTTTAAATCTATCCAGGTTCATTTTGGTTTCTTGGAGCATGAAAATATCTGGTTTAGCTTTAAATCTAAGTTCCTAGAAATTATGTGTTTACTGGGATTATTTAGACCCGTAATATTCTAAGAGAGGAGGATCATTTAACATTTCTTATTACGGAGAAGCAACTTCACCAGAGTACCCTGAAATCTAGGTTCTACTTCCCTCTCGAGTTAGTCTCCCTTAATTCCTTATTACTTTTCCTTCCCATAGGAGTTGAGTCCTTACCAAAATCAGCTCTGGAGGTGCTTCGCATGACCGGTTTAGATTTACTAACTGGGGTCTTGGGAGAGACCACTAGTTCATAAGTATCGCAAAAAACTCCGTAATAATTCCGAAGCCATTAGACATGGGTAATAGTTCTTCTTGTCTCTGACCAAAGGAGCTCTGACCAATGGAAGAAACTTCATCTAACGATGGTCCATAGGCCACTTACAGAGCAAGAGTATTACCTTCCAAAACTTGGCTGGCCCCTTCCCTTGATTCAGGAATACCCTCCTCAATGTCCGGGTTTTCATTTTCATTTTCATTCTCATCTTCAGCTTCAAAGTTATTGGCTTCAAGGGAATCGGAGACCACCAGTTCCTTGCAGGGGGTGTTATGATGAATTGAGGGAATCAATGTTTTTACCACCTTCGGATGTTAAGAGGATCCTTTATCTCTACAAATTTTACATTTTTCTAATTAGCCTCCATTCCTTTGCCTCATTATTTGTCTTTTGTGGACCGAAAAAGGGATTAATTTTTTTCTTATGAAGAGAACAATTCCTGTAATAATGACCCACCTGTTTATATTTTCTACATGTAAAGGGGAATGGGTCATAATCAAATCTCTGCAACCAAACCCTTACGGAAGTCAAGGGTTTGATATTAATTTCTAAGGGATCATCTTGACCCATATCGACACAAAATATGGTGTGGGTAAATATAGATTTAGCCTTAGTGACCGGATTTAAAGCTATCAGCTTTACAAGGATTTTAGTAATGCCAATAAAAATTCTAGCTCCTAAAAATCTAGGGCTAAGCTTCAGAAGGTTGACCCGATAGGGAACTCAAGGATGATGTCACATGTTAAAAGTCGGTTCCCATTTTTGAACAACCACATGATATTTTCCAATAAACCAGGGACCTCCAGAAAGAATCTTTGCCACCTGATCTTTGCTAGGTAAAGAAACAAGGAAGAAACCATTTGCATAAGTGGAAACCTCAACATTTCCATTGGACGCCCAACGTCTCTTGACCCAACCCCTAAAGTAGTCAATATTTGGTCTAGAGCCAAGACATTTAGCAAAGATAGCGTTTTCCATGGAGGATTTTTTTCTTTCCAAAAGAGTCTCAGGATTTAAAGGGATAAGTTACCTTTCTCCTAGATGGTATAGGGTTTAGGGTTTAGGGTTGCCAAAATCCTGGTATGTTTCTAACATTTATGCTCCCAATAAACTCATTGAAAGACAAAAACTAGAAGGATCTCTCTAGCTTTAGACAATTGTTTAATGATAAATATTGGATAGTTGGAGGAGACTTCAATACCCCCATTCCCCTGGTGAAAAGAGAGGGTGTTTGATCTATTATTCTAAAAGTATGGAAGATTTAGCTGACTTCCTAGCTAGTAATAGTCTATTTGACTTAGATTTGGAGGGATCCAAGTTTACTTAGGTAAATAAGGACAAGATCTAAGCTCATTTAGATAATATTGGAAATATTTGTGGTAAGCCATCTTTGTATGATCAATCAACTTTATTCTCTAAAAACTCTTCCTAGAATTGGCTCGGATCATAATCCCATTCTTCTCGATTTGGGAATGAATCATCTAAAAAAATCTAGGCCTTTCAGATTTGAAAAGATGTGGTTAGACCACCCGGATATTTACAACAAGATTCCAAAATGGTGGGATATCCAGGTTCATGGGGTTGCTAGCTTCATATTGTGTTTTAAACTGAAGCACATCAAAATTAATCTTAAAATATGGAACAAGGAAACTTTTGGAAATATTTTCCAGGAAAAAAGTAGAATTGTTGAAGATCTCATAAATATTGAGGAACTTATGGAGAACGATGGTCTTAATCTGGTTCTCAAGGATCAAGAACAAAAACTCTTGGCTGATTACCATGGAATTTTGGCTAAAGAAGAGGTGTATTGGAGACAAAAATCTAGGGTCAAATGGCTTAAGGAAGGGGATAGGAATACTAAATTCTTCCATTTCTCTGCTACTTCTAGAGCCAATATCCTAAAGATTAATGAAATAAGAGGTGAAAAGGGGATTCATTTACGAATAACAGAGACATCAATGCCTCTATAATAAATTACTTCAAGGAGCTCTTCAATCGGGCGAAGTCGAAGGAGTTGGTTCAGAACAAAGTCTTGGATATTTTTCAGAAAGTAATCACCCCTCTTGAGAATAGAGATATTTTAAGGAACCCCTTGGAGGAGGAAATCCATTTTGCAATCTTTGATATGGAACTTGATAAATCTCTAGGGCTGGATGGCTTCCCTACCTTTTTCTTTCAAAAATTTTGGGAGGTGATTAAACACAAGGTCATTGAAATGGTCTAAGAGTTTTTCAACAATGGTAATACCTTGAGGCAAATGAATAACACTTTTATTGTCTTGGTGCTGAAAATTGCTGGAGCCAAGGAGGTTAAGGATTTCAGACCTATAAGCCTGTGCAACACCAATTATAAAATTATGACTAAAATCATAGTTGGGAGGATTCAGATGGTTCTTCCTAACTTTATCTCTAGGAATCATGGGGCTTTTGTTCTTGGAAGGCAAATTACTGATAGCATTATTGTGATTCAAGAAGCCATCCACTCCATTGAAATATCGGAAGATCGACTATGTTTCTCAAGTTGGATATGCATAAAGCCTTTGATAGGATAAATTGGTCTTTCCTCCAGGCCATCCTGCTAAAGGTGGGTTTTGATAAATTTTTGGTTAATATGATTATGACATGCATTTCCACCACTAGTTTCTCAGTACTAGTCAATGGAAAACTAGAAGGTTTTTTCCAAGTTGGTAGAGGGCTGAGACAAGGTGATCCTCTCTCACCTTTCCTCTATGTCATAATGGCTGAATCCTTGAGTAGAATCATCAACTTTCCATGGCTTCTAACTACATCCATGGTGTTAAAATCTCAAATGGTCTTCCCTCTATCTATCTTAATCAATTTGTGGATGATAACTTTATGATGGGTAAGGCCTCTATCCATGAGGCCTCAAATTTTAAGGAGGTTCTTAATGATTATGAATAGGTTTCTAGATAGATGGTTAACTTCCATAAATGTGGAAAATCAGGTTCAAGCTAGATTAGCTCACATCTTAGGTTGCAAAATTAAATATTTTCCACATTCTTATCTAGGTATGCCCCTGATCCATAAGAAGCCCAACCTCATAGTTTGGAATGCTCTGTTGGATAGGGTTAATAGGAAACATTCATCTTGGAAGGGTCTCTTACTCTCTCAAGCTGGTAAGATTCAACTTCTCCAAAGATCCCTTCAAGGCATTCCCATTTATGTGATGTCTCTTTTCATACTCCCTACTAAAATTAAGGAAGCCTTAGAGAAAATCCAAAAGAGGTTCCTCTGGATGGGAGCTGGTGAGAAGTTCAAATTTCCTCTTGTGGCTTGGGATAAAGTTACTAAACCTAAGCTATGTGGAGGATTGGGGCTAAAAAACATTTCTCTTATGAATAAGGCCTTAATTGCCAAGGCTGGCTGGAGGATTTCTAGAGAGGAAGGTCTTTGGGTGCAAATTATAAAGATGAAATATTTGTGGAATATAGGTAGAATGGAATCCTTTTTAAACCAAAATAACCTCCCTAGAGGGTATTTTTTCTAGAATTCCTTTGTGGCCTCTAAATAAATCTTATCCAAAGGTACGATTTGGGAAATTGGTAAGGGCTCTAGAATCATTTTTGTTTTGATAATTGGCTTGAGGATTCCCCCTTAGCTAACTTGGATTTCTAGAAAGAAGTTGCTCAGTACTACAAGGAATCTAGAAAATTTTGGATTTGGGACTTTTGGATCCAGGAAGATTCTATCATATGGGAAATCATTGAGCCTCCTCTAGATTTTGATGGCAACATCCAACCTTTCGGGTTCTCAACAATAAACTTAAGGCTTTCCACATCCCCATGTTCCAAACCAAGGAGGACTCCATCAAATGGAAAGAAGAAGAATCTGAAATTTCTCGGTTAAATCAGCCTACATGTCAAATTTCAAGAATGATTTGCACAAGGACTATTGGGGTAAAATCTGGGTGAAGGATCTCACCCCAAAGATTAATATATTTTTTTGGTTGGCTACCCAAAATAAAATCCTGACTGTGGACAATCTCAAGAAAAGGGGAATGAAGATTCCCAATAGATGTTCTCTCTGTAAGAAAGAGGAGGAAAATTTCAACCATCTCCTCCTTCATTGCTCCTTCTCCCATGCTATATTTTCTACTATTCTGGATCTATTTAATATCCAATGGATCTTTCCCTTGATGATTGAATATTTTTTCTTTCAATGGGAGAGCCCTTTCCATTTTCCTATCTTGATCTGGGCCTGGAATATTTCCCTCCCTCATTTTTTTGGGGGTTTATGGAAAGCTAGGAATGATGGTATCTTCCGCAATCAGAAAGCTCTTCTCTCAAAAGTTAGAAGAAAAATTTGAATGCCATAAAGGAAAACATTAAACTCTTTAAAGGTAAATTCAAGAAACCCTACCCAAATAGTGAGCAGAAAGTTCTTGACAAGTTCACCCTTGGTCCAGTGGAATTACACATTCCTAAAAAGAACTCCAGTTGGAATAGGCACAGGGAAATGTTGTTAAGTTAAATTTTGATGGAGCCTCAAAAGGGAATCTGGGTCCTGCTGGGGGGGGGGAATTCTAAGGAACAGTGAAGGAGATTGGTTGTTTGCCTACGCGGGTCCTTTAGGTCACCAAACCAATAACATGGCGGAAGCTAGAGCTCTTCTTTGGGGGTTTCTTGGCTAAAGAAAAAGGTTTCAAGGACATCCAGATCGAAGGTGACTCTCTCCTCTTAATTAATGCCCTCAATAATCATGGTTCCATTAATTGGGCCATTAGTAATATCCTCAATGATGTGAAGGAAACTTCAAATTTTTTTGATAGCATTTCTTATAATCATACCTTACATCAAGGGAAAAAATGTGCGGATAAGATGGCCAATTATGGAATCAATTGTAATGATTATAAGATATGGTGTAAAGTTGATAAATTACCCATGGACATTAATGAGATCATTAGTAGAGATAGAGGGCACTAAGTTTTATAATGTTGGCATGAGTGAGCCCTGTGGTGGCGACAACTTAATATCTTGTTTTCCAAGATTTCTACTAGTGCGAAAGAAGGTCTTTTTTTGAATTTTAGTAGCAAAGAAGAAGCTCGACTGGTGAAAATGGGGGGTGATAGGATTAGAGTTGAACCTGCTAGCCAAAGCATTGAATATTTTAATCACCTTGTGGAACAAGCTTAGGATTGGGGGTTTTAGTAATTTCATTGCCAAATTACATGGTCATGACCCCTCCCTGTCTAAGGATTTTGGAAAATATTGGAAAGAGGATAAGTTTGAAGTCAGAGGGATGGAAATTGAGGTGTCAGGTCCACCATCACCCTAGCCATGGACATGAAAATGGACGGGCTTAAAATTTTTAAGGATAGAACCTGCAAAGAACATGAAATTGAGTTGTTCTTTGTTGGAAAGGACAAATGTTCTTTCTTTACAGATGGTATTGCTAGGTCATGCATTCTGGGTATATGGAGAGAGGCGTGCCTTCAAATCATGAAGTAAATCACTCTAGAAGGCAAATACAGAAAAATCTATACTCACCATATGACCCTTCTGAACATGTACCGCCATAAGGTCACGGTGAGCATACCCTTATTTCTATTTGTCTTTTCCTAACTCTTTGATGGGTTTCCAACATGATAAAGTGGAGATGCCTCTGCATGAAGGGCTCATTCTTCTGATGTTTGAAAATGGGAAACCTGCTTTGTCCTCTTCCCTAAAAGAGCATGCAAATGAGGATGAACTCACTCTCATAGATTGCCTTACTAAGATGAAGGCTAGAAAATGCAAAATTGTGGGGGAGGATTCTGGTAAAGAAATGGGTGATGATTGTCACGGGAAGGGAGCACTTCAAGAAAAAGAAATCTAGATGGTAATTTAAAGGTTTTTGAGGATTTGAGCGAAAGGTCCAATAATTAGAAGGGGTTCTTCATGCAATGGAAGAAACCAATGATAGTTAAAGGAAACAATGATGGATGTCATAAAATCTTCCAAGAAAATTATCACTACTCGGTGAAGTCCAAGCGAGAATTTCTGAGTGGAGGACCCGGGTCAAAAATCTTAGCGATAGGATTGAAGGGATGGAGGAGGGCTCTAAAAGAAGGAACTTTAACTTGCACATTAGTAGCTTCAAGGATGAGCTATAGGAATATATTAATGACAAAGGTGCTGAGGGTGACGTGATCAAAGATATCCATGATGGTAGCAGTGGGGATCTCAAAAAAATTAACTTATGGTTACTCGGTTTGTTGGCGAATTTTGGTGAACTTCTATTGTTTTGGAGACTATTTCTCCTTCTCTCTAGTTTTCCCACCTTAATACAAAGTCTAGTTCTTAATTGTAAGATTTAAGCATGTTTAACTCCTTTCTTGGACTTTTACGTTTCCTTCTTGCTTGTTGTTTTATGTTCCTCATCTTGTAATGGCCCCTAGGAGCTGATCCTTGTTTTTTACCGTATCTAATAAAAATGGAAATTGACTTCTACTTTATTTGACATGATGTAACAATGATAAATTGTAGCCATGAAGGAAATCAAACAAAAACTCCAACTGGAATTCACATAATAGAGGTAAATCCAGCTGTGTGATGACTTGTCCCCTTAGTTTATCCTTTCTTTCTCTGTGTGTCCATATGAGTCCAAGGAATTGGGAATGCAAAGGAAACAACAAGAGAAGGCACTTGAGAAATGAAACTTGAAGGAACTCTAGTTGTAATACAAGTGGAAGAGAGATAACATAAGTGAATAGAGCTTGGTTATGCAATTTCCAATAGGATTGTGGCAGTAATACTATGCAAGATACACAAAATTCTCAGGCCATTTACTTGAATACAAGCATTGAATATATATGAATTGGCTGGGATGTGCCTTCATACACAAGGTAGCCTTGTAGTGCTAAATCATTGGGTGAAGAGGCAGTTAAAACTAATTAAATCTATTTAAAAATAGAAGAGGGAAGGAATACCATGCAATAAAGACTATTTTTAGGTAATTTGGTTCACAAACACACCCTAAAAGTCAAGTTAAGTGAAATCACACGTGTTAAAATCACACATGAAGAGTTTTGGAAAAAGCACGTAGGACCGCTGCCCTGTGTAGGGCATTAGTTTTAAAATCACTTTGCCCAGCAGGCGGGCGGTGGTCCCGATACTAAAGGCCAAAACATGTATAGAATGAAGCGGTAAGTTAGAAGAAAGCGTGGAAAACTAAGGATGTCCAAGCTAAAAATATACACTATGGATGGGTTTAGGAACTCGGACACCTTTTGAAAGGACATAAATCATCATTGGGTACTTTTGTAATCGTTTTTCAAAAATGTAGCACATTGAATTTTGGGTGCGTACATATTGCCCCCTCAGAGAAGCATTTTAGCCATGAAAAGGTGTAACGTAGAGTCCGAGTATGGAATTCCTGAAATGGGGAGTTAGAAGCTATACCTGACATGCCCATGTGTCATAATGTCACCATCTAAACTCCCACTACCTACAAAATGAAAAATAAGACTCAAGTGAAGATAGATGAAATATCAAAAATAAATACTAAATTAAAATGACAAGAGGACTTACCATTTGTGCGGGGATATATAAATATACTTGCGTTAACACTCCAACCCTGCGAACATATGCACTCAAAAAAAAGTTACAACAACATATGTATATAAAAAAACTCATTTTCCAATCCATTTACGTGTATTGATTTGGTGATTTTTGAGCTTTGGGCCCACGTTGACCATTTTTTTCAAAGAATAGTCAAAATGTTCATTACGAGATCGTGATCATGCCTTTGTGAGTGGGAGATCGACCAATGTGGTCTCATGTTAGTTTTTCTCACTTGTGTGTTTTTAAACCTAAAATGTCAAAATGTCAAAATATTTTCCTAGGGGGGATCATTTTTAAAATTTCTTGTTTTAAATGAGTCTCTAGGGGGAGCCTATATGGTAGTCTTTTATTTCATTCAAAATGGTCTTTTTTTACATTTTTGAGAATTTTTAGGGTAACAAATCTGCATACGATGAATTGGTTTAGGATCACCACTCTGAGTAGGATGGCGGTCTCGTAACCGCCTGTTAGGATGACGGACCTAGAACCACTACCCTACACTCGGGCGTAAGTTACAATAGAATGACCAAAACTCATGATAACTTAATTTTTTTGGATTTTTAATGTTTTGTTATGTTTTTGATGAGATTATTTCTTGAAATATGTCACTAACTTGCTCTTTTTCTTGTGTTTTGGTGGATGCAGAAGAAGGAAGAGTATATCCATTAGAGTCGCGAGAGGGAGTGTGACTGGATCCCAATGATATTGGATCAGTTGACTTAGGATGAGACCGATACTCTTCAGAGAGTAGGCATATGGAGGATTGCATGGGTGACCCATGTTACTCATGCCAGTCACATACTATGTGACCTGTTCTCTTATTGGGATGTAAACCAGAATACCTTACGGTTTTCAGTGCTAGGGGTTAGTGAATGATCAACCTATAGGATGTGTACCATCTTCTTGGGCTTTCAATACTAGGTAGATGATTGAATCTGGAGACAATATGATCTAGAGTCATTATGAATATATGAGCCACTTATATGGGGGATTCCACAGTTTCCTTTAGTTCGAAGAAGGGGATTAAGGTCTGATCCATTCCTACTACTCCCATCCCTACTATGCGTAAGGAAATCATGGGTATCTTGGCCTCACAATTTATTGTGGACACGGGAGGTGATAAACTACTTTATTGTTGGAATGCCATCATCACGTAGATTGAGGCATATAGTCGTATCTACACTTGGGGAGCTTAGATACTTGGTAGTACCTATCATGACTTGTCGATTGTCAAGTTAAAGGGGAAATCTTTGCGTCATCCCGCATTGGTTATGAGTTGGGTATATGAGCATATCATCCCCTATGGGAGGGAGTGCCAGATAAGATCGAGGGGACATCGTAATGTTAGATGGATGGTCATGAAAACTATTAGAGTGCCACATCATCCGGTGGCTTATTTGACCACAATAGATATAGTGGCCACTCCATACTAGGACATAAAAGGGTTTTGGGGAAAGGATGGGACCATAATGGAAACTTGTTCTGCTACCAATCAATTAATTAATAGGACATGGAAGCTTGAGAATCACCCGTTTGGCCAAGTTCCTCAATAGCTCTACCTTTCTTACATTGATATGCTTCCCCAGTGGAACTGTGTATAGGACCATTAAGGCAGCCTAGAATTTACCAAGAAAAACCCAATCGTTTCGGCACACCACTTAGCCTAGACTAAGCGCTCACCTAAAGCACAAAAAGGTACCATGCCCCTCTTTAAGTTTGCTTTTGTAGGATGTTAGCATGTTGAAGACTTAATACATTAAGATCCATACTTAACATAACATTCTACGAGCATGTATAGATCTAGATCTAAAGAGTAACATGTCTAAACAACATCTAGAATGAAACCAACCATGCAAGAACCAATTATACTTAGGATTAATACTATGATTCAGCCAATACACTCCATTATATTAAACACAATAAATACACATAATCTCATTACAATAGATAATACCATAGCTTATGTATGCATCAAATTTGGAAGCATACCTTCACAGTAATTTAGTTCTCACACACATTTTATTCTATGTAGATCATTACATATTTATAAGGGTGGGGAATTTCCATTCACCACTTGCATAACTCCAAAATAGGTTGCATGCTAAAAATAGCCATTTTCCTTTACAATCATAACCACACATGCAAGTGTGCTAACAATAGATTTATTCTAGTTAAATGGTAGTATCGATTCTATTCTTAGCCCACACCCATACAAAGAACATAGTATCCGCTCTTCCAAAAATAGCCGATGCGTGTCACACAAGTCTTTACCTGGTTTGTGTGCTCGACATGCTATCTCAAAAATAATGCGTACATGTGAAAACATCTAAGTCCCAAATCTTCCCTGGTCTTTCACGTGCATGTCCTTCCCTATCCTTCCGTGCCTTTGAATGCACCCTATTTTCACTCATGCAAACCTTATGTGTGTCCTCTGCTAAGTGTCACACTTCTCCGATCAAGATTACCCCACACTAAACTACATTGCCGCCCTGACAATGGTTTCCTTTCAATATGGAATGAATAAAGAATAAGGAATGGATAAATGTAAAGAATTTATTATACAAATAATAAGTATTTACTCAGATTACCCTCTACGTCAACCGGAGGAATGAGTTCTGGATATTCTTCTTTTATTTCTACCTCTAATCTGCCATTCACTCAACGTGACCTCTTCCTTCCTTGGAATATTTACTATGCAATAGATTCCAATTCATCCCGTAATTTCTCCCTTTTCATTCTTGAATACTAATATAAGGTTAGAAATTATAGACATTCTCCCTTCCGTAATATCCATCATTTGCACTATCAGTTTCCCAAGTTCATCCAATCTATTATTATGGGGCTCATGGGCCGCTACAAGAGCCTCGTGCACCCCAAGGTTTCATCCTTCATAGCTTTTAGGAATTCATTTTCCTCTACCATTGTCCTTATTCTGATGACTTCCTCCAGAGCTGTACAAATATTCAATGCTTGATCTGCTTTCTTCAGCTCCTCCTGCAAGGTTTGAAGTAGTGCCTTGTATGATGAAATTTTTCTAATTACTACAGCCTTTTCCCTCTCTACCTCCTGCTCAACTTCCTTTGGTGCTGACATCCAGAATGGTCCCTCCTCAAGCACCAAATTGACTAATGTGCACACATAGTGCATAGTCGAAGGGAAATTTTTGGGTACCTTGGGCTCTAAGTGTGGTCTTTCTTAGAGGACATGATCCCTGATCTCCTCTGCCATGCCGATAAGGACCCCATTCTTCTTCTTCTCTAGGTCCTTCTCTCCTTTCAAGTGCACAATCTCTACATCTTTGGCCTTGATATCTTCCCTCAATGCTTTGATAGTGGTAGATTTGTCTATGTTCCTCTGTGCCACCTTTGTAGATACTTTACCAAGGCATTACTAACCTATTCATTAGATATAACAGTGGGGTTTACAGTTATATGTCTAGCCTAAGGTGCCTTCTTCAACCTTCTTGACGCACATGATTCTTCACATATGTCAAATTCTAGCTTGTCCATGTGTGCATGCATAGACCAAGATAGTTACTTCTTTGTGTGTGTTGTGGCCATGTCCTCATCCATCACTCCCATCCATATAAATCCTTAGGTATCACTATGATTTGAAAACGGGCGTAGATGATTTTACTTGTGTCCTAAGCACATCCCAAAGATGTAACCGTAAACTCCCCAATTGTTATTTTAGTTCTTGGACCCTTAGAAACGCGCGTGCTAAGATTTAGAGCTTGATCTTCTATGTCTTGAGTATTATCTACTCCTACCTCTTCTTCCTTTACCCCTTCTCCTTCATTTTTCACACCTACATCTTTCATTTCTTCATATTTTGACTCTTCCATGTCCTCTAGTGGTGTATGAGATTTAGGCATGCTCTCTCTTCGACTCTTTCACCTCCTCATTTGGTTTCAATTTTCTCCTTCTCTTCTCAGCCATCTCCTTCTGTGGAGAGAGTCATGGTGATCTCCACACTGACCGAGGAGTAGGAATTTGAGTTTTTGTCCATCTAAAACCATCTTAAAGCAACATTATTTAGGGTATGCTCCTACCTCCAATTCTTCGTCTCCTTCTTCTTATGTCTAGGGTGGAGTACTTGTGCACTCAAATTCTACCTTGTCTGAGGGTTTCCTTTGTCCTCTATGCACCAAGCCACTACTATTTTTAGACTCTTCCTCCTCATCATCTACCTCTATAGGTTCAATGGGCTTTAGAGCTCATACATTATCCACTATTTTCTTTCCCTTAGGCGGTCATGGGAGTGCGAACTTGATCTCCACATATTTGTTTCCTCCAACTTGGGATTAATATGAGGGTAGATAAGTGTGACCCCACTATCTCCAATATCCAAACTTATGGGATTCATGCTTATCACATCTGAAATTAGCCTCTTTATGTAGGCAATATTCCCTAGATAGACATAAGTCTTATGTAATGTGTGGTAGTTGCAATCTACCTTGTTTGCAAAAAAATTAAGGCATCGCACATTATTAAACTAATGTGTTGATTCCTAAAAGTAGCGCGCTATGAAGGCATTTGATAGCTTACACACTGTGGGCTCCAAGTACCATCCTTTATCACAAACCACACGATGTAGAAATGATGATATACCGAAAACTTGACTGCCTTACCCACCATCGAAGGTAACTCCTTGGGGATGCGTCACTCCTCTTCAAACATCATGTGGAGCTTGTCATACCACATCTCCACCCTCTACTTGAATGACCCACTCATTAACCCTTCACATAAGTACTTCTCAAATCTTTCTGCCAGGGACTTATTTTGTATGGGGTACTCCCAGATCTTATTCTTTGGCCCATCGGGCACTCTGATCTCCAAAAATACTAAGGACAATAGGACAACACCGAAATTGATTCTCTCACATGTGCATGCTTCCTTGATGATTGCATCCACAATGTAGCATGATATATTGTAAATTATTCCCTATGAAATTCTATTTGCAATGTGTAGCCACATTTTGTTCACCTAGGACCATCTCTATTGATCATTCAATTTGGTGACTAGATGTCGCAACATTGTACCACTAGATAGTTCTTCGGTTTGTCAATATCCATTATACACGGACCTTTGGTGTACCCTAACTACTTTTGTGTCTCCAAGATGGCTTCTTTAACTCTCAAGTCACTTTTTAGGTCCACTCCTGTGCCCCTAAATCCTATTATAGTCAAAATCGAGTGTCCGTAATCCTTACCCCGCATCGATGAAATAGAAGAAATATTCATGTACCCTGCTCATCAACCACTGGTACAAAGGTTCATACTTGCCAAAGTATGGAAGCTCGTACAACTGATAAACTCCAATCTGCTTTAGCATCTTCTCTTCACTATCATCATATACCGTAATGTCCTCGGCTATGAGCTTGTTTGTCTTTTTATTCAACAATGTTTCCAATTCCTTCTTGTTATTTGAGGTTCGGTGGTTGTAGTAACTAATCTTGCAATTTTAGATGTGAGAATCCCACTCTTTTCCTACTATTAAGCCTTTTGGATATTGAATTTCTAAAAAATATCTCTTGGGAGAAATTTCAATCTCCGCTTCCACCTTCTTCCCTTTGGCTCCTACGGTGGTGATTTATTTGGTTTCATATGCAAATCAAAACTCTATGTCCCGGAATGATCAACTTGTATATTCTCGAACATGAAAATTCAAACCCTAGCTTAAATCCATGTGCTCTAGTTGAAATTGCATGCCCTAGCTTTTTCAAATGCTCTGCTTCACTCAAACCCTTCACCAATGGGGACGTAAGCTTCTCATGCGCACAAATCTACTCCTCATGTCTAGTTTCACACTCTTCACACCTCAACATGATTCGCTCAACTTGGTCACACTTAGCTCTTTCAAATTTTTGTGATTTACAATGGTAAAAATGAACTTGTATCCCTTCCTTATATAGATTTTCAAAAATTTGGTGCATTTATTGCTCCTTCACCTACCAATAATCCTCATTAATTGACCCTTTTCACAATTTTCTGCATGGTACATCTTCACACCTCAGCTATAACCTTTTAGCATGCCTTCCTACCTTCTCGGATAGAATATTATATTTATTGCACCTTATCTTGGTAGTCTCCATAACCGCCGCTTACCTCGCATTATATTGTTCCTTCATTTATCTCCATCTATGGTCCTCATTTGGAAGCAATATTTTGTTCACTAACTCTTCAAACTTTGAATAACATCTAAAGTAGTTTTTTCCTTTATGTGTACCCATTTCTCAATAACCACCCCACACAAATGGTATGTGTAGTGCTTTGCATATAAAATAGTGTAAATGGTAATTAGCTTATGACATGTAAACGTGTTTATTTCACAAAACACCAACTAAATTGACAAAGTATAGCGATGAAGAAGGAAATACATTAAGGGAATACATAATTGAAAACCTAATCTAAATGGCAATACTACCTTATTACAAACACCAAGAAGACTTATTTATAATAGGGCTTCAGCCTACTCCTGTTGAAGTAACTACGTAACCGTATTCCATCGAGTGTTTATAATCGACAAGCTCCTATTTCAAGTATGTGAGTGATAGCATATGGTCCTAACCAATGTAATTTGAGTCTTCCTAGATGGTGCAGAACTTAGAATTATAGAGAAGCACCATATGTCCTATCTCAATATTTTTGTCCCTAATGTGCCTATCATGCCATGCTTTCTGCCTATCTTTTTCTTGCTTTTGACTCTAGCATGCTATTGATTGTCACTCATCCAACTTAATCAAATTGCCAATCCATTCTTATAATGATTGCTCATCATGTAGACCTTTGCATGTGTAATACATAAAGAAGGTAACATGAATTCCATAGGAAGAATCTGCCTCAAGCAAACCACCAATTGAAAATGTGTGGCATTGTTTAACCGCTTGTATGTTGTTCTATGCGCCCAAAGTATCAGTAGAAATTTTATCATCCCAATCCTTTCTTCCAACATCACAAAATTTTGTCAATGTCCTGGATCAAAATCTTGTTGAAAGCCTCAATAGTACCATTTTCCTAAGGATGATATGGTGTAGTCTTATAGTGGACAACCATGAATTCATCTAATAAATTTCTGATCGTCTCATTTAGAAAATGGGTGCCCCTATCACCGGTCAAAATAAAAGGGCATCCATACCTTGTAATAATATTTTCCCATAAAAACCTCAGTTCTTGTAGCTATTGTACAATCCTTTGTAGGTGCTGATTACGCCCACCTTATCGGATAGTCTATGCAAGTAATGATATAACGCAATCCAATCTCACGTGTAGCTAGTGAAATAGGACCTAAAAAATCTATAGCCCATTTCTCAAATGGGTCTACACTAGTAATAGGTCTGAGAGGCATTTTATCTCATTGACCTGGTTTTCCAAGGTGCTAAGCATGATCAAAATCCTTGCAATATGCCTTACAATCTTGATATAGGCCCCCCACCATAATCCATCAAGTAGAATCTTGTGCACAAAGGGGTGTCACCTACATAGTTTCCACCTACAATACAACCATGAGCCTCCTCCATAATGCCTTTGTGCTCATGTTCTAGTACACAGTGATGTAATACTTCATCCTAGCCTAACTTGTATAGGTCACCGCTAATTAACATAAATGGTGCTGCACGAATAGCAAGTTGTTTCTTCTCTAAGTATTTCATTACTTTTGGTGCCATACATGTTCATAGAAAGACAAAAATATCCTCTAATTTTGATGGTGCACATTGTAACCTATATAACTATGCATCGAGCATGGTATCTTAAATTTCTTATGCTTCTTCTCATGACTGTATTCTGGATAAATGGTCTGGTCCAAAATTACTTTTCCTTGGTTTTACCACAACTGTGAAAGAAAATTATTGGAATAAGAGTACCCACCTACATATGCACCCCTATAAAATGGGCTTGGTGACCTAATACTTCAATACCATGTGATCAGTATAAAATAAAAATGGTGTTGCTAGAATGGACTGTCTGAATTTATGGAGGGCATAGATCATCGAAATAGCTTCACACTCTGTATTTGTATAATTATGCTCAGTAGCAGTCAACTTTCTACTAGAAAAATAGACAGATGATCTATAATACCTTTTCTTGGCTGAGCCAACACCACGCCAATGGCTATGCTGAGGCACCCACATGTACATGAATTGGTTGGTCCCACGAAGGAAAGTGTAAAATAGGTTATGTGGTAAGTTTCTCCTTCAATGTATCGAATGCGCGCTGCTATGGTTATCTCTAGTACAACACCCCTTTTCCTTTTAGTAACTCCTCCAAAGGTGTGACAACCTTAACATACCCCTTTATAAATTTTCTATAATACCCAAAGTGTGAACCAAGAATCTGCAAGACCTCACTTTGATTGGTAGGCTTGTCTAGGCCAATAATGACTACCACCTTAGCTAGATAAACAATCAAACCTTCTTTACAGATGATGTGCCCTAATAGTATTCCAAATGGTGTAGCAAATACACATTTCTTGATGTTCAAAGAAATAATCAACTGTCTACATATTTCAAATATTAACCGTAGATTATCACAATGATCCTTAATAAGTCCATACACTACCCAATCATCTAAATAAACATGTAAGAAGTTGTGAATAAAACATTTGAATGCTTGAAAGACTATGTG
Organism: Taxus wallichiana var. yunnanensis; assembly: GCA_018340775.1. NCBI lineage: Eukaryota > Viridiplantae > Streptophyta > Pinopsida > Cupressales > Taxaceae > Taxus > Taxus wallichiana. Next base: position 412,529,615 of record CM031238.1, on the reverse strand, counting down.
TGAAAATACAACAAGTGTATTTTTCAGACCAAAAGGCATTGTAGTATAGAAAAACCTGCCCCATTCGGTAGTAAAGTAGTCTTTTCCTAATCCTCTTGGGAAATCCTAACCTAATGATACCTAGAGAATCCATTTGTAAACGAATATATTTCACGCCATGTAATGCCTTCTAGTATTTCCTCGGTGAATGTTATAGGAAGGGATCACCACACATGCAACATTCAACTCCCCGTAGTCCACACATATCCTAATCTGACCATCCTTCTTGATACTAATCACCATTGGACTAACCCATTCTCGATTCATCCAGGGGCTTGATGATTCTAGAATTCAACATTTTGTGTAATACCCTGAAAGTGTAGTTAAGAATTTAACAAGATTGTCATCTTTAACCGATCCTGACCCCAAGTGAAAGAGAAACAAGTGTTTTCAATTAAGGATGAGAAAACAAGACAAAGGGAATGATAGGGTTATAAAGAAATGATATTGATATTGAGATTATCTAAACTAAGGGGTTATTGATAATTAATGGCTAAGAACAATATTATAGCCACTTTGGATTAAGCTTATAGGCACTAAGTCAATAAGCATTCCAATGTATAGTGAATGACTTAGGGAAATATATGCTCCATGATCTATATTTCTGCAAATTAATCTTGGGCCATTATAGCACATTAGGCAGTTGTATATATATATATATATATATATATATATATATATATATATATATATATATTTCTAAAACTAATGTACATGTTGTGAGATAATGTGTCACTGTGACATCTTAAGAAGACAATGAGTTTTAAACATTGTAGTTGAAGGGAGAGATTCACTTAAACCATATTAACAATTAATCATTTTATAGATTAGTTGACTTGGGCTTGTAAATTCTGGTCGAGGTGTTAATTTTGGGACCTTTGAATTATTGAAAACATGTACGATTGGTTATGATTAAAATATGTGTAATAAGCCATCGACGACATGACTTAATGTTAGAATGGAAGTGGCATGAAAGCCAAAGGCAAGATTAAGATGTTAGACTCCTAATTTTTTTTTTTTTTTGAAAGGACAGATGACTTAATATGTCATACCGGAGGCATTGGGTCATGATATCACAATGGGTCGGGTTAAAGTTTTCTAAGGATAATATGATACTTGTGAAATAGTATATTTCATTGTTCCATTCCTAGAAGGTAATATGTTTTAAACAGGGAACGTAGTTTATGGATTTATCTAATGAACCTATTAACAATCAACCACTATGATCAGTAGACTCCGACTTATGAATCCTAGGCCATGATACTTATATTGGATTATGAAATTATCATAGCTGATTTCACATTTTAATATGTATCTCTATGGGAGTTATGGGGCATTTAGATAATAACATTAAGGCTATGCATGTGTTATAACGTTGGTTTTATATTATATTGTATTTCATTCTCACCAAAGGTTAATCGACCTAGGTTATAGAAAGTAATTAAGTGAATGATATTTAGCAAATTTCGTGGAAAAGGTAAATGAGGCTTTAAACTGTAGAAATCCCGCCAATTTTGGAGGAGAGTTGAAGGGCGGTGGTAGTTGGATGAGTCACTGGTGTGGTACTCCAACATTTAACACCATTAAATTGTGCATTTAATATTTACGGAAATCCGTAAAGCTCCCTAAGGAAGCAAATTGCATGTAACTTCTTCATTTGGTTTTGTTGATGAAATTGGGAGAAAAACTCCACTTCTGGTATCTGTGCATGGTGAGTAAACTATGAGTTCATATCACTATTTTAAGAAGAGGAAGTTCATTTTTTATGGGAAAATTTATAAATCGGGAGACACCATTTTGTATGACTACAAAGAAGGTTGGAATTGTTGGCTGGTTTGAGGTGGACAGTCTTGAAGCCATAAGCTCTCTCATCACTGTAACACTTGCTGAGGAAAGATTTCGAAGGATGTAGGAAGTGAATTCATAGGAAAGAATCATTCCTTATCCCTTTTATATTTTTATTTTATCAGATGCTAGAATGAATACATATTGTAATTCTGTTTGAGTTAAGATTAATTGGGTATGTGATGGTTGGAGGTTGTTGTTTTTATACTCTATTTTTCTACGAAAAGAAATGGTAAACAATATGACTGTTAAACCTGCGTATTTAATATTGTTGCTATCTTTTAGATTTCTCAAATTATGTTTACTTATTAAGACCCGAAAGAGCAATTTTGGTTGCGTTTCACCGGGAGGTTGATTTTATAATAATGGGATTTTGTGTAAATAATATAATGTTATGCAAAAATCAAATTTGGGTGTATGGGTTTCCTTTTACCTGATGAAATATGGGTATATGGATCTAGTAATTAAACCTATTCTAGATACTGGTGTTTATTAATTTCAATTTTGTTCTATGTGTAAGAACCATAGAAAAAGGAGGTATATTTGGGCATGATCCCAAGAAGATCTGGTGATATCCTGTTGGTATTTCTATCTCATGCATAGGATAATTTATAGAATTATTCTTCCATCAATTGGACTTAGAGAAGAAGAACATGATTGCTACTAGGGCGGAGGATTTTATAGTCACCCATCATAATATTTTATCAATAGTGGGTTTGTGAGAAAATACATTTACCACTCCCTCCTTGTAAAATAAACCTGGGCATAAACCTTTCTGGCAAGGCTCAGTTTAAATGATGTGTTAATAAACTGTCAACACTTCTTGCTATCCTTGTATGATACGTGGATCCTTTCAACACCTAGGAAATTTTATTGGGAAACAGTTGGGGTTACTCCTAGTTTTGTAGTAGTTGGATAATAATAGATGGATGAGTTGCATAAGTATCTCATGTTGTCATCATTTAGCCTTGTGAATGTTGTAATCTCAATAGGAATGTTCCTTTCCTTAGGATATAGGAACTGCCTTTTGTTGATATAATTGAATGTTGATTTTGTGGAACCTTCAACTCAATCTAAATTTTAAGAATTCAATTAATTGCTCTTAATTGGTTGTCTAAACCAGTTTGAATTGACACTGGAGAACAAAAATGAAATTGGGAATTAGGTTTCAAAGGACTGAGCCTAATTTATCTTACGCAGGTATGGCACACCAATTCTTCCTCCTCTAGGAAGTCTTGATGGATAAAGATTGGAAAAATGATGGATTGTATCATTTTTATAATGAAGGTGAAAAGCCTTATTGAAACAAAGGGTTTTGGTTGGTTGGCATCTTGGATGTGTGTCTTAAGTATTTTTGCTCCATTTATATGGCGCAAAGGTGGAATTAAAACTTAGTTTTTCTCCCATTTATTTAAACCAACATTTACTACAAATTTTAATATTAATATTATGTGAAGTTTATGTAATCGATTGAATCTCTATAGGACAATTAAATCAAGTGTAACATATATCCATTATTAAGGAGTAATATGTGTTGGTAATTGAGATAAATTCGAGAGAGTTTAGACTCTTTACATATGCATAAATAAGCTTTGGAATGGCTGTGCCTTTGGATTCTTACTTAGCTTAATATAGTAAGACATAATTCGAGATGATGTGTTTTATTTTTTTATTAATGGTAAATAGTTTTGAAGGGACTATACCCTGTTTACATAAAGGGCCTAAAAGCCAGATATAACAATAATAGCATCCACAAAAAGGATCAACATCCAGAATAGGTGTTTAAAACCAACCGTAACCAAAAAGTTACAAAAGGAAAAATAGAGCAAGCGCTGCAACCATGCAGCCAAAAATAGAAAAGGAACAACAAAAAGAATGAAAAATATCGGTGTCTACAACGAAAACCTTCCTTACTTCTTAGCTGCTCTGGTAATTCTAGATTTAATGGTTTATAGTGAGGTAAAGAGAGCCACCATTGTCATATGGGTGGGGTCCTTAGCATCCAGCTTAGCCATGGTTTGGCTTCTCTCCTTGGTCGTTCCCCACAAAGTGTCCGGTATCCCACTAAGCACAGAGATGCTGCAAACATGCTGCTCCAGAAAATCACTGATAGCATTAAAAATTTCCATACTGTGTTCATGGCGATCCTTAGCTCTTCCCATCCAATTGTCCAAGGATTTCAGATTTTTATAGATGTCCTCCACTTGCTTATTATCCATCTCAGTACCCTCATCCATCTTCCTTTTGCCTTTTTGCTTGGCCAAATGCTGCACTTCCTCATTCAGTTTCATCATCTCCTTCTCTAAGTCATCCAGCCTTTGGGGAGTGTTGTTTCCTTCTTTTTGAGAGGCCTCTTCATGACCTGCACTTCTAATGTGTAGTAGGTTTTGGACAACTTCCATTTCCTTGCTACGCAAAGGATTCTACCCAAACAGGGTTTCAGGTTTGAGATTATTCTGGTTTCTAGTATTAGGCTTGGATGTGGTGCTCAAACTCTTTGCCTATCAGCTACTTCTTTTAAGAGTTCATGAATCATTTTAACTTGTTTCTCCATTTCCATAAGGATTTTAGGTCCAATTACTTCTCTATCCTTAATGTTATCCCAACTAACAGGGGTTCTTCATTTTCTTCCATAAAGTTCCTCAAAAGGTGCCATCTTAAGAGAAGCATGATATGTATTATTGTATGAAAATTCAACTAATGGAAGATACTCCTCCCACTTATACTGCTGATCCATACAATACATCCGTAACATATCTTCTAAAAATTGATTTACTCTTTCAGTCTATCCATCTGTTTCTAGATGATACATAGAACTAAAGTTTAGTTTAGTTCCAAGAGCTGCATTAAGTGTTTTCCAAAATCTTGACGTCATTCTAGGGTCTCTATCAAATATAATCAATTTAGGTAATCCATGCAATATGAAAATTTCGTGTACAAATCTTTTAGCTAAAACAATAGAATCATCCTTTAGATTTCCAACGATAAAATGAGCTATTTTTGTTAGTTTATCAACAACTACCAAAATAACATCATGTTTATTTCTTGACATAGGCAGCCCTTGCACAAAATCCATGCTTATTACTTTCCATTTATATTGTGGTATGCTATGGGGATATAATAAACCAGCCGGGTGCATATGTTCTGCTTTCACACACTGACATTCAAGACAATGAGTCACAAAATTAACAACATCCTTTTTCATTCCTTTCCAGAAATATTGCTATTTTATATCAGCAAGCATTTTTGTAATACCTGGGTGTCTAGAAAAGGGTGAATTGTGAAATTCCACTAACAATTTCTTTCTCAAATCATTAAGCAAAGGTATGTATACTCTGTTTTCATAATGCAAGATTCCTTCATTATCAAAGTGAAAACCTTTATACCTTTCATCTTTTGGATCTGTAACAAGTGTTGTTTTTACTTACTGAAAGTATGAATCAGATTCCATAACACTTTTTACTTCATCCTTAAACTGTGTTCTTAATGTTATAAGAGTAGAAATGTGCTTCTTACGACTTAGAGCATCAGCTATTGTATTCTCTTTTCCTTTAATGTAACTTATATCAAAATCATATTGAGACAAAAACTCTAACCACCTTCACTGTCTTGCATTCAGATTTGGTGAGTGAAAATGTAATTCAACCCAAGATGATCGGGTTTTCAACTCAAATGGTTTACCAAGAAAATAATGCCTCAAAACTTAAAGTGCATGTACTATGGTAACAAGCTCTAAATCATGTGGAGCATAATTCATCTCATGTAACTTAAGTTTTCTACTTTCGTATAGCTATGACATGATCATTTTGTAGCAAAATACCTCCAAGACCTTCCTCGGATGCATCATTACAACAATAAAATCTCCATTAGGATCAGGTATAGTTAAAATAGGTGCAAAAGTCAACTAACTTTTCAAAACTTTAAAATCAGATTCACATTTATCATTCCAAACAAATTTCTTATCCTTTTTCTCGTAATGAATTTATTGGTGCAAAACCCTAGAAAAATCCTTAACAAATTTTCTATAATAACTAACAAGGCCCATGAAGCTTATTACTTCATGTACATTCTTTAGTGTAGGCCAATTGGTTATAACTATTATTTTAGAAGGATCTACAAGAATCCCTCCTTACTTATAACATGACCCAAATAGTGAAATTCTCGTGTCAAAGAAAGAACATTTGGGCAACTTACCATATAATCGTCTCTTTCTCAGAATTTCCAAAACTATTTTCAAGTGCTCTTGATGCTTCTCAATACTTTTAGAATATATGACAATGTCATCCAAGAATACAAGCACAAACATGTCCAAGTATTCTTGAAAGATATTACTCATTAAGTTCATAAAAGTTGCAGGTGCATTCAGTAATCCAAAGGGTAAAACTGTGAATTCATAATGTCCATACCTTGTCCTAAAAGTTGTTTTATGAATATATTCATCCTTAATTCTTAATTAATGATATCCAGATCAAAGATCTATCTTGGAATATACTGATGCTCCACACATCTAATCAAATAGATCATAGATTCTAGGAAGTGGGTATCTATTCTTGATTGTTGCTTTGTTTAACATCCTATAATCAATACACAATCTAAGTGTTCCATCTTTCTTTTTCACAAAGATCACTGGTGCTCCCCAAGGTGAAACACTTGGTCTAATCAAACCTTTAGACAAAAGTTCTTGCAACTGAGCCTTAAGCTCAACTAATTTTGTGGTAGTCATTCGATAAGGTGCTTTAGAAATAGGTTCAATACTAGTTTGATTTCAATGGTGAAGTCAAACTCCTTTTTGGTCGCAAACCCGATAATTCTTCTGGAAATACGTCACTGAAATTCTAACAATGGGTAACGTTCCATGAAATCATTGTTTTCTTCTACAGATTCTGATATTTTTACTGCATACAAGGTACAACCTTTATTTTTGGCCTTTTTAAGTTGCATAGCCGATAATTTCCTAACTGAAATTTCTCATTTTACACCTTGAATCTCTGCTATTTTCTGCAGATCATCTAAACAAATAATATGTTTTTCAAAATAGTCTACTTTTTCTTTATGTTCAGCTAACCAATTAACGTGAATGATAATATAATAAGATCCCAAAGGTGCAACATAGAGATCAAATTCAGTGGAAAAGCTAGGTAAGTCAAGGACTGCCCCAAAAAGACACATACTAACTATATGAACAGAATTATTACCATAATGTATAGTCCATGATTTATCCATTTTTCCATCTTTTCTTTTAAGTTTCAAGCAAGTTTACTAGAAATAAAACATTCAGTAGCTCCCGTATCAAAAAGAACAGTTATAGGTATGCCAAATAACTTACCAGGAACTTCAATGGGTGTAGCTTACTTTTCAGCTTGCTTGTCAGCTACTACAGCATGTATCTTGTGCTGCTGATTATGATCATCCTTTTTCAAAGGACATTGATTCATGTAATGATCTTTGCCACAATTATAACAGCCTCCTACAGGTCCCTTTTTAGACTCATAATTATTTCCAGCCTTAAAGTTGTCATGTTGACCTCCATAGGACTTCTGTCCATTATTATTATTCTTGGAAAAATTGTTCCTTGCATTTCCAGTAGGCTTATTCATTGTTGTTTTCTTATTATTATCAGCTGAAAACTTACTTTTGTTACCAAACTTTTTCCATGGTCCCTTCTTAGGTGCAAGAGAAGCTGAAGAAGAGTTTGGAATTTTCTTCCACACTTCCTCTTTATGAGTAGAAATAGCTTTTAATTTTGTTCCTACCTTATGGCTTTCTCAACAACCCCTTCCATAGTGGTTGGGATGTGAACATCAACCTCTCCCCCAATAATGGGATTCAACCCCATGATAAATTTTCATATCTTGAACTTCTCATCAGTTTGATACTGAGGTACATACTTGAGGAGTTTCGTAAACCACTCCCAATACTCAGTTATAGTTAGCTTTCCTTGTGCTAAGTTTTGAAATTCTGTCATTTTCTGATCATAATAAAGTTGTGGCAGCCAATGTTGCCTAAAATAACTTTTAAATTGATCCCAAGTGATGTTAGTTTCATCAATATTTAACTCAACCTTACGGCTATCCCACCATGAAGATGCTTCATGGGAAAGCTGATATGCTCCCCAAATGGCTTTAGTTTCCTCTGAGAAGTTTCTTATTACAAAGTACTTCTCCATTTCATTGAGCCAATTCTCAGCTCCATCTCCTAATGTGGTGTCATCAAACTTAGGTGGACTTATCCTTTTTATATCATTAGTGAGTTCAGCTGTTAACCTTGCCTTTTTATTTTCTGGTTTGGACAGTACATTAACATTGTTATTATCAACACCCAAATCGGGGTTGTCCTCAAGAGGTGGCTGATTGTTATTACCAGCTAATTCTTCCTCCTCATTTCCCATTACTTGTTGTTCAAGTACAACCAAATGATCTCTTGTGTCCCATAGGGAAAAGGGGATATCATCAAGTTTTTGGGTTGTTTCTATTCCTTCATCAGGTGGAGCATTATTCGCAACATTCCCTCTTGTTCTAACCATTTTCTGTTACAAGAAAATCCAAGTTTTTATCAGATTATGGACACAATAGGTCCAAGAGCTGCAACCTTTAGCTCTGATACCAAGATGTAACATTCCCATTTTAAGACTTTAGAAACAAGGATTTTTTTTTTTTTTATGATTAATGTTCTCTGTTCTAAATACATAATTTAGAACACACATTTCATAACAATCATTCTTATAACAGATAACCATATGCAATCTGTAATGACTCGGTGAGCAACCGATCTATTCATTCCATGACTCGATGAACTACCAATCCATTCATGTGTAACATTGATTTTTGAGTATTCTACTGAATACTTCATATTCTTGGTTCTCTTACCCTATTCTGGGTTCTGAGTGATCTGTCCAAGGAACCTAATGAATATTTGTTACCAATATTCATCGGCATCATGATCCTTAGACTAGGTGACATAGGACAACACAATCAACAACTTGCGATACTTTGGCCAAAGATTTCTAACATACTATTCATATTACTTATTCCTTGACGACATACTCATCAATTCGAATATGTCCTTCACCCCACTCCATTGTTATCTAGAATGTCTTACACTGACTTTTGTCAGTCCCCTTGCCCAAGGTTTAACTCTAGTCTAGGTTAACAACATAGGTCATGATATGATGTGGCTCATAAAGACTTAGGGTAAATTGGCATACTGGGTCAACCTAGGTTAACCCCGTGTGCCAAGGTACCCTGAGTCCTAGAGGGCTACTTCATATCCTAACTATGATACTAACCAGTCCTGGAGGGAAATCTTGATCAAGTTCAAAGGTGTGTAGATCTTGATGATCAATGCAGAAGGGTGTTGCCACATGTTAACTACACTGTTGTATCCTTGAGAAGATCCTAATCTTCTCGAAGGTACAACCTTGTAGTTGTGTGTGTCAACATCCTATGGAACAGCCTCGTAAAGATGTACATACCTCCAAGAGTTTACATATGTTAAGTTAAATTTGGGTTATAAGACGACATATTTCGGCAGCCCATCAAACCCCGAGTCCAACACTCTTTAAGTTCTTTTTACATTTCAGATTCATATAATCCTAAGAACTTTAATTAACTTAAGATTGCTTCTAGATTTGTTAGTTTTGACCTAACAACCCGTTATCCAAAAACAGACATAGCAACAACTTATGTTCCTTTATTTTAAATAACTTAACCAATTAAGGAAGTGTAACAACCTACTAGGCTGAAACATATCAGACTTATTATAATTAAGTCTTAATGATTAACAATCATATCTTCCTCTTTTATTTAGTTCATTACTAGAGAGGAAGGGTCTTCCTCTTCATAGTTACATTCTAGGCTTAACACACCCTATAATGTCCTTTATAATTACAATAATTTTTATTATAGTTTTATTTCACATCACATGATATAATGAAATACTTAGGTAAGAATGTTGTATTCTGCCACTTATTTAATTTGCAGCTTACTTAGGAAATTTATCTAAATTCCTTTTTATAATACCCATCAAGAATACACATCCAATCATATAGATAATAAGAAGAGTATCCTCCAAACAAGATAATTTACTCAATCTATGCAAGTAAATTCTCATCTTTCAATTCATTTTCAAACTTATACATTTACAACTTATGTATTTTAGGCATACTGTAAGACAACAACCTTCATTCAAAGGAGAAAACATTTCTTTTTACAATACAACTTTGAGAACAAATCAGAATTCTTCCCAAGAATCAACTTAGATCAGCCAATGCATCATATAATTTTTTTGCCTTCTTTTATCACTTACGAAGTCCATCTGCAAAAATTTCTAGCATGGGCAGTTCAATGAACTGAGCATGATAAGCACTAAGCCTTAAAATGAAGTGCAATCCACTAAATGTCCCAATAAGAACAACCATGCTTTAATGAACCACTAGTATTTCATGCCCCTAAGCATATGTAATATTAATAAAAGAAGAGTAATACTAAGGCAGAGTTAACAAAATGGAAGAACAAAATATACTCTATAAATTTTGTCCTTCAAATTAAAGTATAATTGATCCTATCAATTATCTTTATAAAACAACAATCATAACATATCATTATTTCTAATCTTGCCAAATATATTACAACACTTATCCTTACTAAAAGATACAGGAAATGTTTTCAGCATATTCACATTAAGATGTTTCATCCAATTTGTCAAGTAAAGCAGAGAGAAAAATATCTCATTATGCCCAAGTACTTAACATCCGAAAAGGTAGAAACAGATGCATATCATGATTTAACTATTCCTCTTAAAGGTTTACTACTTTAAAATTCAACATTTTAAAGTATTCATCAAACAGATTCATATAAAGGTAATCCTAGAAAACATGATAGATTATCAGTCAACTATAAGTTTACAACTTCTCTTAGCCAACCAATCAACCAACTTTTCCTGCTTAATTTCAGTCAATTAAAAAGTGCAAAAAGACTAAATTAAGTATTGAATCTCTTTTCCAATCAGAATAAAATCAGGAAGTTCCAACCATTGAACTTACCCAATCTGCATTAGAAAAGGATACCTATCATAATATGATCCCAATCTATAATCAAATCTTACAACTTAATTAAATAGTTTTACTTCCTTTTAAACATACAGTTCATGTTTAAGCAGGAGTTCCAAGAAAAGAGAACAAGAACAACATCAAAAAAGAGATAACTAACTGCTACATCTTTTCTCAACTTTCCCAATATAATGCATGATTTCTACTTTCCATTTGAAACATTATAACAATGAAACTCATACATAGCCCGCAAACAGTAAGGATTTACAGTATATCCTTCAAAACTTATTATTCTTTCATTGTACCCAAACAACCTTCGATAAGAAGAAAACATGCAACACTTTTTTTTGAACACTTTTACTAACAACAGTAAAGTCCCATCTACCTTACCATACATTTTCCCTTTTTAACTTGAAAATAAAACAGTGAAGTTCAACACAGTTTACAACTATCTATTAAATCACAATTTATTTTTCAAGACTTGACATTCATTTATTGGACCCATCAAGAGGTAGGAACTCTGTGTTAATACTAACCCTCAATGTTCCCTCTTAGCTATAAAATGATCAAAAATCAATAATATCTGAACCAACACATCGTTCAAGTTACCATATCAATTGAATACCAAGCAACAAATTTTCTTACATGAAATAAACATATTTCATCTTCAATTTCAAATAAAAAAATCCCAATACACAATGATCATCGTAATACTAGAAATAGGCCCTAGGCCCTCTTTTGTTCACAACATGTAATAGGGTATAGTCCCTTTCAAAAACTATTTACCAATAATAAAAAAATACTAGACATAGTACAAAAGATTACTTATATATGGTTCAGAATAAGAAATTATTTTCCATTTTCAATTAACACCTTTCGAACCATGTTTCATACTGATGGAAAGATTCTCAACAGAACTCAAACCCGATGGCAACAAAATATGAAGGCCAGTTTCAAAACAAATCTTCAATGATAGTTAAATATTCAAGACAATAGTTCAAACACCATACCTTAAGTGGATTTAAATCAACAATCTAGTTTATCTAACATATCAAACATAGGTTCTAGGTGCATGCGAGTTCCAAAAAGACAGTCAAGTTTTCGCAAGAAGAAAACAAAGACCAAGCCATATATGGGTTTCATCCACAACCCGTTATCCATGAAATAAAACACTATCACCATAGAACCGAGTACATCTACGATGGTTCTATCCACTGAAATAGGTTTCCAACAAAATCTCAATTTGCATATAAGGTTTATACGACTGGAGTTCCCTACCAGCTCGTGACCATCATACGCAATGAGTTTTCAAACAACAATCTCAACACATAGGCAAAACTCAGAGTTATCTTTAAAACTCAGCTAATAATTTAGGGCCAAAAAAGTGGTCAAAACCAAACAACAGTTTCCTTCAACCAAAACAAAGTTAACAGAGTCACAAATTTTTCTCTCGCATGCTAAGTTATTCTATGCAAAAGACAATACAACTAAAGCTTCCAACTGAATCACTTATTTCACGGTTTCAAACCCAGAATGCAAGTTTTTACAAAACCCAACAAATTATTTAACCAGATAAGTATGAAATGCACAAACACATCAGAGCAAAGTTTCTTTAATGAAAACATTTAAAGGAAGCAAGAGGTTTTAACAGTTAGAGCCTATCATGCCTGATAGTGCATGCTGTGAAATCAAAGAAGACCTCTAACCGAGCTCGTTTCTTCTCCTCTTCTCCATGAAATATCAAACAACTAGAAACTTCTTCCACAATGCTTTTTATACATTCCACAAAACAAAAATAGATCCGAAACCTCAAAAATAGCCATGCAATGGAAGCTTAAACTGCTGGTTCGAAAAACCAGAGTGCATGAAGAGAGAAAAATGGAGAGCATGCAAAATGAAACAACTCATCCAAAATCCACTGGCATGCCTACCAAGGCGGTTTGGGCTCGAAACCCAAATGCAATTAATTCCATTAACTCCAAGTTTCCCTCATCCTCCTTGCCACCACCTTGCCAAATCTAGCGAGTGCCAAATCAACTTTAACAAACATTTCAAACTTTAGTGATACTGCCACCTAGGCCTCCGCCAACCAAACTAACCCTACCAAAGCTGGCAGTCCGTATGCCTTCCAACCTTATCACTTAACATTAATGCCATAGAAACCATCACCAATACGTATGTGACCACATAGGTCCTAATTCATATCCATAACTTAGGGTAGATTAATGGCTTAGGTTAGATCTTAGGTAATTTAAAGTTTATACCTTAGGATATAACACTAACCACTAACCTTAACATAGGTCCTTAGCAATTAGGTTAGATAAACCTTTAGGTATATATATAAAAATACATAGTTTAGGAACTAGGTTAGATCACCCATAACCTTGTAGTATTAGGTTCTTCGGTTAAATTATTATCTAGCAACCTTTCCAAATTTTGTTTGCACCGAGCTTAGGTTAGGTTGAAATCAACAATTCAACCAATCAAAATAGAATAAGACATTTTAGGCTAGGTTCAAAATTCTTATCAAGTATCATAGCTTAGATAGAAATACTTAAATATATTACCTAGCTTAGGATCCTAGTTCTCTTCAGTGCCATGAATGGCTGAAATCTCAATTACGCTAGTAATGACCTGCCAGGGTCAATTTCCAGGGATCCAACAAAAATTTCCACTGAAAGGAACCATTTTCACACAAAAGTGAATTAAAGAACTTACATCTACTAAGTTTAGTCCATAAGCTTAATAATTCATGGAATGCCAATTCATCATTTGTTCATTCTGAACAGATTTAAAACATTCCTTGGATCACTGTAATTGATCCAAGGATGAGTCATAAAAATAGGTAAGTTTACAATTCTTCTTAAATCAGATTACCCTCATCTACGAGAAATGAAAAATGAATCCAGGAAACATTCCGGTTCAATCAAAGATCTTAAGAGCAGAAAATACTTAACCATATCAAGCATGATTTCCCATAATCAAAAGAACATATCCTCATAAGGAAAAATCACATGTCTACACTTGAAATGTAAAAGAGAGAATATCAACTTTAACGGGTGTTACAAACCAACACCTCATCATCAGCAGCAAAATTCTTCTCCTCAGCCTTTTTGTCGACCCTCTTGCTAAAGCAATGGAGACCTTCCATCTCTAAGCCAGTAGCTTGGGTAATTAGTTCTTCATTAATGGGAATTTTATGCTTGCCATACTCCACTTTGTGATCCTTCCAATCCATAGCGAATTGGATTGAAATGCTCTGGCCGTGCCCTTGAATACGATTAATGAAATTTATAATCCCACCCTACTTGAGGAGGTTCCATAGATCTTTGTTTCCCTTCCATTCCGGATCACTGCTAGGTTCAATCTGACACAGGGCTCCTCCCATTTTTTCTTTGAAATGCTTGCCCTTCTTACCCTCTAAACCCTTGTTTGAACTGCTGTTTGAAATGCAGTTGTGTTTCTACCTGTCCCGAATATTAAGAATCCCACACACATATTGGGAGTGATGAGAGTAAATGTGGCCGTAGATTATTTGATATTTCCCACATGGGTGATCTTTTAGCTCCTCTAAAGCCCACTCTAAGTAATCATTATCCTTACTCCATACTTGAGTGCCCATAAATTTCCGCTTGAATGCTGCTTTGCACCTTCTCAGGGGTGTGACTAACATTATTCCAGATAATTAAATTATTATTTATGCCATAATTGGCCAATTCATCAGCAACCTTATTTCCTTCTTGGTATGTGTGTTTAATTCAGATATTTTTGAAGGTGTGACAAATGCTTATAAATTCCATGATGAAATCCTTGATATTCTAGTTAGGAGCCGAAGATTGATTTAGATTATTAATAATATTAGTGAGTCTCCTTCCAGAATAATATTCTATATGTTATGTGTCTGAGCAATTCTAAGCCCCCATAGAGTAGCCAAGGCTTCAACATAATGGTTAGTTTGAACCGCCATTTTACCAGCATAGGCAACAATCAGATTGCCTCTATGATCTCGAATCACTCCTCCCCCTGCAGCAATCCTAGGATTACCCTTGGAAGCCCCATCAAAGTTCAATTTGTGCCAGTTGAGATCAGGAGGGTTCCAATGTATCAAAGACCTGTCAATGTTGGAGCATATGCTATTTTGAATATTATCAACTCCAATTTTCCAGTTGGACAAAATATGCTCTTCATTCTCAGGATAATTCTTGTTCTTGGGAGGTTTGAATCTTGCAATGTTCTCTTTGACAACATTAGTAATCTTTATAAAGCTGATCTTGTATTGCTATTTGCTTAATGTTTCTGAAAATGATGTCATTTTTGTCTTTCCATATCCTCCAAATAATATGGGGCATTACCAGTTTCCAGAGTCTTCTCACAACACAATGTTTAAAAGGAGGATTCCATTGGGTCCAAAACTAGATGAAGTCCTTCGGCACAGCCCAGGAAACTTTGAAATTAGAAAAGGCAACACTCTAGATTTTAGTGGCATACTCACAATGTACTAACAGTGTTTGATATCCTCAGATTCTTTTTACAGAGATGACATCTATTTGGCATTATGAAACCTTTTCTTATCAGGTTGTCATTGGTGAGAATTCTACCCCTGAGAGCAAGCCAAAAGAAAAAAATGATTTTTGGTGTGAGCTCAGCCATCCAAATCCTGCTCCAGTTGAACTCCTTCAAAGAAAGCCATGTGTTTTATTAAAGAAGGTATAATACGGTATAAATAGGCAATAATGTCTATATTTCCTTAACTCTTTTAAGTTACTATGATATGTAACTTGAGATGTATAGATATCATTCCTTCTTAGGATATTAATAGATAATGCAAAATATGCTGTTTTATGTAGTTATTACATATAAACATCATGTGTATTAACCAGATCTATTTGATGGATATGTTGGTATTGATGAAACTAGTTGGTTTCATTTCCATAGCTTGGATTACCTTGTGTGTATAAGGTTAATACTTGTTGAATTTTTTTGAGCAACAACAATAGTTGCAACAATTTCTAGTTATGAATGGGATGGTATAGATACTTACAACGATTTGTAAGAGTTTGATACTCTATATAACCTCTTTGGATTTTGGTTGTAATTATAATAACATGTGGTATTAATTAGGTGACGGTCATTGTTTGACATTAACATATTTAATGGGCATTACTTCAATTTAAATAAGTGAAGTGTTGATGAGACTTTTCATGGAGGAATACTAAAAAGGTAAAAAGGAGATGTACTTAATGTTTGCAAAGCGATTTAATTAAATATGATGTTTGTTGCATTACATGGTTAAATTGTAAGAATGAGATTATTATTGCAGTATATATTCATTCTAACATTTAATGACATAAATTGATAAATGGGATAAAGGACTTTTCTTTCTCAGTTCAGTCGAACTGATCTTGCCTAACCATTGCAAGAAAGTGAGTGAAGATAACAAGTGTAAAGTAAAGAAACACCTTGATTGTCTAATTGAACCGTATGCTTACTTTTAAAGGATAAAGTGGTAGTCAAATTTGTTGAATTGAGACATTCTTAATTATGTCAAGGAAGTTATTTGTTTCCTTTGAGAAAAGATTTTATTGTAAAAATCTATTGGGTACAATTATGATATATTGTGACATGGTAAAGATTCCATATTTTTGGTCAATAAATACCTGCTTCATATTGTTGAAGAATGTTGATGCCTCTCTGCAATCTCTGTAATAAATTATACTATGTTGTAGTAGTGTCGGTATAAGAATGGCTTTATACTTATGATATTTTATGAAAATTGGATCATTGGATGATTGTAATGGAGGGCTGTTGTAACTCTCTGTTTAGAAATATAACAACTATCTTATGGACTAGGTGAACCTAGTAAGTTAAATGGATGAGTTGTGAAGTTATAAATCAGTAATATAATTTATAGGTTAACGAAATACACTATGGAGTAGTGTTGATGAATTCTTTAATCTAAACTGATTAATTTATGGGAAATTAATATTATTGTTAGCAAGAGGTTGTGATTCCTCACAAAACCAGCTAAAGGTTAAATGCTTGGTAGATGAGAAATCATCTAGTTATGAATCTTGATGTATATGCTTATGTACACATTCTTTAGTAAAGTTTGAGTAATCAGTACTAGAGATAAATTAATATGATGAACCTTCTAGATGATAAGATAAAGTTCAACATATAAGGGTTATGTCTTTAAACTTGTTGATGTTCCTTTTGGGAAACACTTAAACCTTTAAGGAAATTAAGTTGAAATACTTTGTAAAACTAACCCAACTCCCGTAACATGATGGGGAGTTCAACATAATACTTCAAGGTGAAATAATAATGAGAATAGAACACAAATGTTCTTTGATACTTAAGAAAATTGTCTTACCATAAAATGGGTAAATAAAGTATAAGATCTATTAGATTACCATCATTCAAAATATGATGTGATGAGCATTTATGATGGAGTTACTCCAAGTAATAAGTTTTAATGAAGATAATTCATTAATAATCGTTGAACACAAATGCTAAAAGGAACCATATGATATGGGATATAGTTGGCATAGAATTGTATGGGAGATGATTAAATCCTAGAATACTAAACCTCTATGAAACCATGGGTATGATGCCCAATGCAAATGATGAGATTGTTGATGGGAACATGTAGATTGTGCTCAATTTGAGTACTTTCCATCATATTCATTATGGAAGTTTGGTGTCTATGCTCCTAAAATTTTTGAGTTGAAATCAACCATGATTAAGATATGACAGTGTAGTCATATAAAGGATAACAATGATCTGATAGCTGGAATTAATGGAATGTATTTTTAGATGCCAAGGAAATTGGTATAAGGATCCAAGAAAAATGATTATACTGCCAAGGTGATAGTAAACATGCAAATAGACCTAAGTTGGGTTTGGTTATTGTTGTAAAGGCCCTCCAAAGAATTGGGAATTAAACCAATCAAGAAACTTAAAATGAATGAGATTTATATGTATAGATGAATCGGACACTGCTAATATAAATGCTGAAGTAAAACTTAATAAAATGATTCTAATAATATAGCATAAATGTTATTGAAAGAAGGGTAACGAGAATGAATTAGTATGTCCCCAATGATGAGTGATTATGTAGCTTGCATGATTTCTTATGGGAGTAAGAATAACATTAGTGGTTATTACTCCTTGATAATGTAAGGCATTATTTTGATTCAGTAGAAATTGAATCATTAATAAATAGTAAGATTGGGAATTTAGGTCTAAAGATTGATCTATCTTATATCTGAAACAGATAGGAAGAAATGAGTATTTTGGAACTACATTTAAGCTATCATGATATTATGGGACATGACTCTAGATACTCTTCACTAAGTGATGAAGACATGAGAACTAAAACAATCTGTCATGTTTAATTTATTAGGATACCATGTTTCATTTTAGGACTCTTGACAAGTCAACTCATTAACGTTGTTATGTGGTCATATATGTTTAGTGACAGCTTTTTGTTATTTGAATACTACCACATAACAACTATATTGAGTTCCCTTTTCAAGACCTTAAAATGTAGTGTGGTATTGCTTAAGTACAAGCTTGTTAAAGTTACAAGGGTGGATGGAACCCCATGGGTTGGTACCTGATGCCAACATATGATGGATATGGGAAGGGAAGTAGTCTAGTAATGATGTGAATCGTTACAAAGACACTTGCTTTCCCATAGGCATCATAGGATGACATCGAGGTATGACTTCATGTAGGTTAATCTGGGCTTGTACCTTGTACAAGACTTGTAGCTATTTACAACATCATTGACTGCAAATCCTTATAACTGAACAAGTGATTAAGGTGAAATGAAAATTTCCCTCTTGAGCCAGTGTGCCATCATAGAATTGAGCATGGTATACATGACTCAAAAACCTTGCGCAAGGTAGTGTAACTACTGATTATATTGTCGATATTTCACCATTATCTAAGTTGTGAGATGCCTGTGGATTTCATAGGTGGAACCCAGGTACACACTTAGGGGTTATCACTTGTATATCATATCCTGTTAAAGGAGAACCAAAGGGATACATTTTATGTATGGATCGTAAGAGAATTGAGGGAGAATGAGTAAGTTCAGTATTCTCTCATACAGCTTACACATGGTTCATGATAGTTATCGAAATGGATTGCATTAAGACTTATGTTGGATTTAAATATATGGGTATTTAAATCAGCTACATAAGGTAAGATAAAAAAATCTCTAAGATTGAAGTGACAAAAGTGGATGTTACATTTTGGTATCAGAAGGTTGCAACTCTTGGGCCTAATGATCCCTTACGCTTAGAAAATTCTTATTTTATGAATAAAATAAAAAGAATGAAGGATGTACCATGGATGACAAACCAGATCAAACTAAGCTTTGGGTTCGGGGGTAAAAGAGTTAAATAATACTCTAAGATTCCTTCATGACACACTATACTAGATAGATGCAAGGAGCAGCTGGTAAGTGTGAATAAGAGTAGCCAAGCAAAACAACTTAGGCTGAATGATGATGATCAGTAAAGTGTTACTCGATTGATAAAACTACATTATGATAAAAATGGAGTATAAATCCAATATTAAAGGAAATACGCAATAAAATGCTAGTTTTATATGGTAAAATCATGTAAGAGCATTAGCTCTTCTTTACTTCTAATTTTTAGAAAAGAGATAAAGGATGGGAGGAAGTCTGAAAGTGTGATCTTTCAGAGTAAAACCTAGCAGTAAAGTTTGCCATAGTTTCGTGGAAAAAGAAACAAGTCATCCTAGCATAATGACATGAAATTTAAATAAGAACTTCTTGATGCTAATCAAATAAAAGATTAATGTAGTTGAGTTCTTAGTGTGAAGTGACTTATTAGAAACTGAAATGAAATTCAGAATTTTTAATGGCAAATAATAAGAAAAATTACATGAACCATAACTTGGTGTCAGTTATCATGACATAGTCACTAATTGAACTAATTTTAGAAAGAAGGAAATATTTCGATAAGGATGACTTGCATATTTCTAGAATACAATATAGTTGCATGAGATTATTTATATAACAAGATGCAATGGTAAAGTGATTTCAAGATAGATTTAGGAAAATACATCCTTATGATATCCTTATAGGTAAAATAAATACGTGTAGGATTCTTATGTGTTATGAATGGTGCAATCGTGACTGGTTGTGACCAAATAAGATTTCTATGGATTTGAAATTGGAATTTAGTTGAAGTAAAGGATGTTTACAAGACTAAATACAGATATAGGAGGTCTGTTTTAAACTTGTACTGTAAATGTATAAAAATTTTACCCTCCAAATTGGATCGTATACCTTGTTAAGGTATAGAGGGACTGTTTTACATTTTACTATATTACGAACTTAGTTCTTAAGCTTCTTAAGGGCTGAAAGTAATAGGTGTAGAAACTAATATGACTATATAATGGTATTATCATTATTCTGTTATTATCCTTGTGGTAGCATATGATTGTTTGTATAATCATTCTATTAATGTACTACTTGGATTGTTATGGTCAAATATGTTTGACTAATTTACTTAAGGGTAGTTGAGTAGACACTCTTCTGGAAGATTGAATGATAACTATGTTGTTTACTTTGCCTGAGATGCTAAGTAATCTAAAATATCATATAAGGACATGGAACTCATTGCTATTGTAGACTTGTCTGTAAAATTTGATACCTTGAGTTGAATTTAAAGTATAATTGGTCCAAATAATATTTCACGGGCTGAGACAACATTGTCAGGTTGGTAAAATTTCAAACCTAGTAGGAAACTAGAGATTGAAAAGTGTAACGAAGAAATTCAGGTATGTAACTTGATATTCATGATTCCATGGGAATATGTAAACTAACCTTCAAGGTTTTAAAGTCAAAGTGTCCTTAAATTTAATATTGTTATCAATATTATGTGCCAAAGATGGTAAATACAACTAGCCTAGTTGTAAAAGACTGGTAATTTAAAGCTGGCAGGAGTTACATGATTGCTAAAGTAAAGGCTACTTAACTCCAGTCTCAGATTTTTAAAATTTAAATCTGGGAATCATTGAATTGAGGTGCCACACTTTGGAATGTTTCATAAGGTTATGTTGATCCTTTTTAACAATGCGATCATTGTGTAGGCACTCTATCATTTATACTACTATTACTTGATTACATTGATGAACTCATAACTTTCGTTGTGAGATGAATGGTAATTATAGTATGTATCTATATTTGATGATACAAAGAAGTATAACTTATATTAAAAAAACCATGCTTAGTCCATACCGGATATGGAAACTAAGTATATACTCATATTTTTATGATCAAGTATTGGATGTATGACCTTACTTGAATGATTAGTCTTATTATGACAGAATTGTAATGGGAGGTAACTCTCTTTACCATGTGGTATTAATATTATACATGACTATATATAAATTTAAGAATTATTTGTCTTAACCAATTCATATGAGTTGTTTGTGCATATAACTCAAGGATATATAGATTGATAATCTGATCTACTAAGGTATCAATGGACTAATATATTATAACTGTTCATGAATTTGTGATATTCAAACTTAAAGGAACTAGAATAATAAGATTACAATTACTTAAGTATGGGATTATATGACTGTAACATTATTATTCTAGCATTACTTGAGCTGATTGTGAACAACTATGTTTGATTGATTACTTATGTTTATCTTGAGTAAATGCTTGTCGGGTTAAAAATAGCGGTACCCTGATGTTTCAAACCAGAATTTTGAGAATATATTTTTATATATTACATAGTACTACATGGAATAATTGATCTGTAAAGATTGGGACTATGACATGTTGTCAATTGTGTGATTGATTGCTGATTTACCAACTATGACAACTAGTAAATACGATCTTGTGAGACTTAGAATTCTAATTTCAATGAAAATAATGTCAGCTTTTTTTTGCCCAAATGAAAGTATATAATTTTGTACTTGATTGATTTAACTGAGTAGTAATAATAAATCATCGGGACGATGATTCATTAAGAGGGGAAGAATGTAATACCCCAAAGTGTAGTCAATAATTTAACAAGATCATCGTCTTCAACTGATCCTGACCCTAAGTGAAAGAGAAACAAGTGTTTTCAATTATGGATGAGAAAACAAGACAAATGGAATGCTAGGGTTATAAAGAACTGATATTGATTTTGAGATTATCTAAACTAAGGGGTTATTGATAATTAATGCCTGAGAATAGTATTATAGCCACTGGCTTAAGCTTGTAGGCACTAAGTCAATAAGTCTTCCAACGTATAGCGAACGACTTAGGGGAAAAAGTATCTGCTCCATGATCTACATTTCTGCAAATTAATCTTGGGCCATTATATCACATTAGACTGGTGTCTATGTATATATATATCTAAAACTAATGTACATGTGAGATAATGTGTCACCGTGACATCTTAAGAAGACAATGAGTTTTAAAAATTGTAGTCAAAGGAGAGATTCACTTAACCATATTAATGATTAATCATTTTGCAGATTAGTTGACTTGGGATTGTAAATTTTGGGTCGAAGTGTTAATTTTGGGACCTTTGAATTATTGAAAACATGTACAATTGGTTATGATTAAAATATGTGTAATAAGCCATCGACAACATGACTTAATTTTAGAATGGAAGTGGCATGAAAGCTAAAGGCAAGATTAAGATGTTAGACTCTTAAAAATTGGTTTCAAACGATGGATGACTTAATATGTCATACCGGTGGCATTGGGTTATGATATCAAAAAGGGTCGGGTTAAAGTTTTCTAAGGATAATATGATACCTATGAAATAGTATATTTCATTGTTCCATTCCTAGAAGGTAATATGTTTTAAAAGGAGAACGTAGTTTATGGATTTATCTAACTAACCTATTAAAGATCAACCACTATGATCAGTAGACTCTAACTTATGAATCCTAGGCCATGATACTTATATTGGATTATGAAATTATCATAGCTTATTTAACATTTTAATATCTATCTCTATGGAAGTTATGGGGCATTCGGATAATAACATTAAGGCTATGCATGTGTTATAACATTGGTTTTATATTATATTGTATTTCATTATCACCAAAGGTTAATTGACCTAGGTTATAGAAAGTAATTAAGTGAAGGATATTTAGAAAATTTCATGGAAAAGGTAAATGAGGATGTAGACACTAAAATTAGGTCACACTCCCCTTTTGTCCCTCGACGTATAAGCCCCCTTTATTACATTTACCCAAACATGATCCCCTTCACCCCACTAATATTAAGTTAATTAATATTAGTGAATTAATGATTTATTCTCACTATATTTATTATTTAAATATCTTATTTAAATAATATCTACACATACAGTTCACTTAGACACCTCACCAAGCTAACTCAACCTAAGACCTATTCTTAGCAAGTTCCCATAACTAACTAAGACTTACCCAAACCCTAAAAATCAATGCCTACATTCCCTCTAACCACATTCCCGCATGCTCACAAGAAGTTTTGAGTCTAATCCATGGGATAATGACACGAGATCTAAGAAAATTAGGAGGATCTCCCTAAGTTTAGTAAACCTAGGAAATCTCACCTTGGCCACCGACGCTCGGTTAACCCTAACCGTTCTTTGGTTAAGCTTCGACCGGACCACCATCGGTTACCCCTTTTAACCCAAAACAACCTTATTCTCAAGGTTGGAACTTGGAACTTAGAAGTTGGAAGAAAGAAAGTTGATGAGAAAGAACACATCTCAGAGAGATAACGCATCTTCAGAGAGCCAATTCCAACAAGAAATCACATCCAAGGAAGGAGATTAAGCATCTTCTCCTGCATAGCCCTGAACCACGTTTTGATCTATCTAAGCAAAGAGGAGTGTGCATCCAGCCCATGTAGAAGATTTTCTTCAGTTAGTGATCACTTTCAGCCTTTAAACCCATCATCAACACCTCCATCCTTCACACACAAACCACCAGGAGTGAAATACAAGTAAGTACAACATCATACTTTCCTGGTTATTTCATTTCATCATTATTTTATCATCCATTGTTTATCTTGCTCCCTATTGACCTTCTCCAACATTTTCACCTCCATAGACCCATTAAAACCTCACAAAACCTATTCCAGTCACCCATTACCTCATTTCAACCAACCAAAATCTTTTGTGCAATCACAAAGGAGACCAAAAACACCTGTTTCGTGAAATTTCCAAATCTCACATTAATTAGCGCCAGATTATACCAAATCGTGTGGTTGGTCATCGTTGGCCAATGCTTTGGTCTCTCGTGTTTTCCCACATAGCCTTAAATAGAGACCTACCCACCTAGTTTTACCTCACCCTCACTCACTTGTGACCTACCCGAGACCTTTATTAGACCTGCAGAGACCCAGAACCTATCACTTGACCTTGGATTCTATTCTAGCTTAGCCTGTTAGATTAGATCTACTTCTTATTGTGTTTTTAAGTGAGATACCTAAATCATTTTAAAATAACAATAGGATTTACTTTGTTTACTGCATTAATTTGTTTAAAATAGTGGACTAACAGCCATCTAGGAAGTACCATGCTTCCCATATCTAGCTCATGCTAGGCAGTTCACTGCCCATATTGTTTAATTCTTTTTGGTGGTCTTGCTTTCATTACAGGTAGTTCCTCCTAACCAAAAGGAATCTCTCACAGTCAGTTGTGGATTCGAAAGTCATACATGTGCAACAACCCATCAACCGACATTTAAAAAGGTATTCATCCTACGCCTGCTACCCTATTTGTTTTGTCAATGATTGAAATAAACTATCTAAGAAAAAGGTGAAACATTTTGGCATGCCGGTGGGACCCATCTAGGGTTCCTTGCATTTCATTCATTCCTAGGAAAAAATTGTGTGTTTGTTTCCCTTCTAAGAGCATACACACTAATTTTCTTCCCTAGTAATCCACTTCTTCTTTCTATTTTCTCTAAAGGAAACTTTTCTTTTGGTGTATTTAAAAGGAATCATTCCTTCATGTTTTTTTCATTATAGTGAAAGAGCATCCCTCTTCCTCTTCATCTTATTGTGTCATCCAATTTCACATTTTTGATTTGGGTTTTAAAATCATTGCATTTCATTCTGATTTTTTGCATTAGCTCACATTAAATGAGGGAAACCTATATGTTAGAGGTCATGACCAGCTGATGGTTGACAAATGAATCATAGAAAAGAACTTCTATCCTTTTCTCTTTCTCTGAGTCTTACCAAACCACACAAAAATTCAAATACATACATTCTTAAACAACATCTTACCTAGAAGAAGCTGTAGGTGATCACACGATCACGACATAGTGGGCACCCAGCTCATTGCTCTGTCGAGTCATACTTCAGAGCGAAGCCCGCCCCCACCATAACATACCTAAAACCTCACCCTTTAGATCTCCTTCTTTGTAGGAAGCCATCCTCACCAAAAACTCTATTTCACAATTCATGTGTTAGTCCCTAAATAGCATAAGCTAAACAAACATAATAGAAAAGGGCACTCTTAGGATCACATTTTCTTAGTGTTTCTACTTGGCTTGCGTTTTGAGGTGAAATATCATGTTCATCACTTTTTGTTCATCCTTGCATGCTCCTCATCATAGCTGGTGTATTCCGGCTTCACCTGAGTGTGCCTAGGCCATATCACCATCATTCCTAGAATTTTGGGTCTGATTCCACATCAAATTCTAATTCACCACTTTTCTCATCACTGTTTCAATTTCACAGTAACCGTCATCGGTTACCTCTGACCACCATTGGTTAAACCCAACCGACGTTGGTTCTAGGTCCTTTTGCTAACCTACTCAAAAGGACATTCTCACTTCACTTTTTTCCACTTTCCATAGTTTCATCACTGTCATTTTTCCCATTGATGTTTTACACATCCGCAAATTTGGCATACTTGTCGATTTTACCTTTCGCCTCACTTGTTTACTCGGTTGTCTATTTTCTACAAATGATCGACAACGTTTACCTTCTGACCGACATTGGTTTTCCCTAATTGGCATAGGTTAGCCTGTTTCACATTCCACCCACCATTTGTTACTTCATCCATTTTTAATCACCAGATTCACTTGTTCCTGTTGTTCTCTGTATCATTTATAGAGGAGTAGCCCTACTCCGATCAATATTGGTTCACATGGTTCTCGACCCAAGACAAGCAAACACCCTTGTATTCCATGCCAGCCTGCCAACTGCTCCCACCTAGTCCTTCACCACCTTCTATTTTATCACCAGCCATGGATCCTATCTAGCCTACTAATATTGCTATCGGAGATGAGAAGTTTGCACGATTCTCTTGACTGAGAACCCCGCCGCCTTACGCTTTTACCTCTCCTACTGGCGTCCACTCGAGACACCTCGAGTCAGTTGATATACGACATGCCCATATCTATCCCCCGAATCTCACACCCACTTCCACATCAGCCCCATCTAGCTCCGTGCTACCCACATCCACCTTACCCTAGTCATTTCACAGTTAGGTTCTATACCTTCCATGACTGTCACATCTATTATCTCTGTGGTACCCATTACATCCACCATACCCTCGACGATTACCCCAAACACAACCTCATCCACCCCTCATGTCTCACACATACTTGTAGCTACATTCCCACCTCCAGTGTTGGTGACCCCTACCCCATTTTAGAACATAGTTATTTCCATTCCATAATCATTAGCCCCTATTGCCACTAGGGTTACCACGACCCTTCCACCCCCATATACATACTACCAACAACCACTGTTTCATCTATTATCCATTCCGGGTATGTACCCCCTATTTCATTACCTTCTTCTCCACCACCTTACATGGCAGCCCCATACACTGGAATGCCACCCCCATTATATACCCAAAACCAACCTCCTCACGCTATAGGGGCATCCACTCATCACAACCCACTAATGACCTAATTAAATTGATGATGGATAAGATGTAGACACTAGAGGCATTAGTTTCTAGCTCCCGTAACACTCTCACCTATGATGATATTTACAATGACCCTATTCACCCATCCACTCCTATCCGTTTATACCTGCGCATTGGGAAATGACTAAATTACACCGCTTTAATAGTAAATAAGACCCACAACAACATTTGCGCCTGTTCAAACATGGGTGTTATCTAATTGCTCGTGATGATGCCTTACTTTTGAGAACTTTTCCCATGTCCCTCACTAGACTTGCATTAGATTGGTATAGTGGGTTACTCAAACACTCTATATTTTCATTCAATTAGGTAGCCCAAGATTTTTTGGAACATTTCATTATCAATATCACCAAGAAGGTTACCATGACCAATTTATATTCCACACGTCAATACGAGGATGAATCTATCACAGATTTTGTCACTCACTGGCGTAGCTTGATCAATCAACTTACCTTCCAATTGCCACAAATTGAACTCATCGAGCTCTTCATCTGAGTTTGCACTAGACATATCTCCTCGACCTTGCAGGTCCAAACTTTCCAAGCATTTAATGAGGCATTCAATATGGCACGAAAGTTAGAGATTCGGGTCATCGAAGAGAAGAAAATCCAATTATGAAATAAGAATTTGGCATTCAAGTCAAATGAAACCTCTTCTTCTTCAAAACCACCAACTAATTATTCAAAGGCTAAAGGTACCACTAATGCAGTGGTACTCAAGGCTGGCCTAGCTCATCCGTCTAATCAGGTTACACCCTCATCTAATTTATCACCCATCTAGGCTTTTCGATTCAGACAAGAGCAGTGAAAATATAACCCAATTGGGGAACCTTACTCTTCTATCTTAGATAAGCTTATCAAAGTTGGTGCCATCACCCTTCCACCCATAAAATCACACATTGGTTTTGACCCTACTCACCCCATGCCTATGTGGTATAAGGAACAAAATTTCTATAACTATCACCAAGTGAAAGGTTATAGTGATGGAAACTACATCACTTTCAAGAATATTGTCCAAGAAATGCTCGAGAAAGGTGAGTTGATTGTGGATAATCCCAACACCACCCCGAACCAAAATCTACAAAGCTTTTAAAAACCATTTCCCAATCATGCCCCTTCATCCAATCAAATCGGTGAGACATCTACTCACAATACCCATACCCGTGAGGTTCACACAATCTTTAACGAGGTACCTATCGCCTCTTAATTACCTCACATCCCTTCCATAGAGGAAATCCTAGCCCGAAATCCTCCTTCCACATTGGAACCAACCTTCACTATTCCTTCACCGATAGAAGAACACCTTTCATCTCCTACATCACTTACGAGGAGTCTTCTGCTAACATTGAGACCATCTCACCCCTAGCTTCTCCACTTAGAGAACCTTTACCTACCATACCTCCTCAACCCATAAAGGAGCACCCATTACCTCCTCCACCCATAGAGGAGCACCCATTACCTCCTCCACCCACAAAGGAGCACCTATCTATTCCTCCACTCATAGAGGAACTCCCATCATCTCTTCCACCCATCATAGACCTGGTGGAGATACCTTTGCCTCTTGGCGAGCATTCTCCATCAGCTACCCAACATCCAATAGACCTACTTTCAGCTCTCTTACCCATGGAAGCTGAAGTTGGCTGATTCCCCATCTCTAAGATGCATTTTACGAGAATTCCCATTAGGTCCTCACCAACTCCACCCACAAACGTGCCATTCTCACGTTTGGCTGATCACTTGGATTATGTGGCTAGGGCTTTATTATGGGGGCACCTCTTACTCCCTGTCTCAACATAGATGCAGAGATCCCTCGATGACACCTCCACTATCTACCCAAACACATTTCCACCCATCAAACCACATACAACCACTACTGTCACAACCCCTTCCACGATACCTGTTAGTGCTCACATCACACCCTTACCCATAACCCAACCTATGCCTAATCCCAAAACCATACCCACAACATTTACCTCCACTACCACTTTAGGGGTCACCCGACCACCACCTTACTCATCCACCTATTAAATTGGATTTAGCTACATCCTCTAACATCAATACCATACCTACCCCGACACCCAAACCAAAGAAACAAACTGATCGACCTCATATTCTCACTAAACCAATCACACCCGCACTTGTCCTATCTACCTTAAGACCTCAAATTTCTGCCCAACATGTTCAAGCACCCTTCATCCATCGATAAACCAATAACACAACAACCCATTCCTTCCTCACAAACCTCTAACCTACCCAGGCACACAACACGACTCATACCCGCACCTGTAGTCTCTTTACCACCAATACCTCCAATCCCTTCAGCTATTGCTTCACTACCCACTACACTTCAGTCATTTTCCCTCACACCCCAAGCACGACCCACATCATCTACCTTCATAGCACCCCTATTATCCCCATGGGTAACTCACCCTCTTCCTCCATTTGCTTTTCCTTCTAGACCTCATACACCCACATCACCTTTACCCAAGAAGGTGCAACCCAAAAACAAAACCCCACGACCCCACAACAAGGTAGTCCAAACAACCCCACACCCTCCTACCCATCCATCTACTGTACCCCTACCCAAAAGAACCCGATCGATACCTCAAACCACACCGGAACCTAAACCCATCACTTGACCTGTTCCTACTCTTCCAAAAATAATTCCCAGACAACCAACCACACCTACACCCAAACTCACATTCACTTCCCATTGTGATCCACTAGTAGGGTCCTATGCTAAAATTTTAACCAACCTCCTCGAGAATTTTGTTATCACATTACCGCCACTCGACCTTATGACCAACTCAAACCCAAGGTAAATGGGTTTGATGATACAAAAATTTACACATACCATCGTGTGCCAAGGCATCATGTGGAGAACTACAAGGCCTTGAAAAGCATCCTTATCTAATTATGTCCACCCGAAACCAACTTTGATGATGATGACCTTCTTGATGAGGATCCTACTTCACCAACACCCATTCCCACATTTCCCACTCAACAACCACAACCTCCACCCTCACAACTCCCAGAACCACACACAAAATTTGAAATTAACATGGTTCGCATCAGAGAACTTGCCACACCACCACCCAAATTTCGTTGTGCCCAACCGACCTCATAGGGATTTTCTCCTCCAATGAGGTTTTTTCCCTTCATGTCGTTATACCACTTACCCTACACCTTCTCCATTTGAAAAATTCCCTCAAATCAACATGGTACACGTCACTACGTGTGCGCAGAAGGGTAAAGAAAAGGTAGCTGACCCACCAACCAATCCTATACCCAACATACCATCTGCACCCATACCTAAGATAACTATCCACGACCCTACATACCCCATTTCTAATGGTGTCACACATCGCACCATGCTGAAACAATTAGACCAATCTCCCATCAAAATTTCCTTATATGATCTCATCCAAACCTCAAAATCCCATCGTCAAGCCCTCATGGAGGTTCTTCAATCTATTGATGTTTTACCCAATGACGCTACACTCATAGCCTCCATTATCACACCCCATCATGTAGCCTCTCTCACCAAATTACCACCTTCATCCTCACCTCACCTTGTTCACCAAGTGGCCTCCCTTAGCTTCTCAAAGGTAGAGATCACGCCATACCAAAACGATGACCCAGACCCAACCCTCTTCATCTCTGTCCACATTGATGACATACGGGTACACCGTGTGATGATTGATGGAGGCACTAGCATTAACATCATTTCATCCCATGCATTTTCTCAAATGCACATACCTAACAATTACATGCATAAACATCCAGTCATGTTACATTCATTCAATGATGCTATCACCTCCACACTAGGCACTATCATCCTTCACATTTGTGTGGCCCCCCACTATTCCAAAATTGTTTTATGTTTTAGAGGGGGAATTCTAATATAACTTGTTGCTTGGTAGACCTTGGATCTATGTCATGGGTTGTGTTCCTTCCACTTTGCATCATTGTGTAAAGTTTGAACATGAAGGAAACACTTACACTATTCTAGTTGACTCATCACCTTTCAAAACATGCAACATGCTTTACCAACCCAATGATGTGCTCATACCTATCAAGCCATCTACCTCTGCAACTACTACCACTTCACCTACACCTCCACCTACCAAAGTATGACGCTGATTTCACCACACATACCTCCTCTATTCCTACGACTACTATAACCTCCATCGCTGACCCATTAGCTACTCAATCTGTTAACTCCACCTCTCGCATCGATGCCTCGACATATCATCCATACCAGCTACCCACATACCAACCACTCGATCCTTGGAAGGTGTTTTTAATGCCTCACTCTTGGGAGTACTACCTATATAGTGTCAACACATTCCTTACTCCGCATGAGTATGAAATCCTTCACCAACACCCTTGTTATGATCACCATATAGGAGAACACCTCCTTTATGGTCCTCCTCATCTTCGTACTAGTATCACCTATGGGGGACTTGATACTACCACCTACACACCTAAACCACCATCACAACCACACCCATTTTCCACTGACTTCCAATCACTTACCAATCACCATTTCACCCACACCTTCCTGCACCACTGTGCGTGGAAGGGTTTTGGTTTTGATTTTATAAGCAAGGCCACCATACCGTTATTCCATGTACCACCCACAAACATAATGACCATAGTGGTATCGGCTTCCCAAACCTCCTACCAAATAGGCCCGTATTGAACTCATTGCAGACCCTAGCCCTTCTCCACCTTCATCACCACCCTCATCGATAGAGTCAATGGATCCTGAATCTATCCCTCCTAACTTTTTTTTTCAAAAAAACCATTTCCTTGGGGCCTTTGACTTATCAACGCGAAGGCGATGCCCCTTCCGCTCTCCCATTCCTGTATCCTGAGATGATTGATGATGACACACTTACCATTAACATCATTCGAGGTCAGGATGATGAATCCATACTCACCTACCTTAGTGCAGAAGACTCATATATTCATCAGTCGTTACCCTCTGAGACACAAAACATGTTGAATGAATTGACTATTGAGATCAACATTCAAACTTAGGATGACCCGCACATCCTAAAGATCAAACAACCTTTAGATGTCATTGAACAAGAAGCCATCACTTCTTTTCTCTCGAGATCATAACCAAACTTTTGCTTGGTCTTACAAAGTCATGCTCGGTATTGACCCCACCATAGTGGTCCACAATATCGTAATCGCTCCCCGATGCTAAACCTATAAAAAAGTTGAGGAAAATGCATCCTCGCATTGCTCTTCTTGTCAAAGAATAACTTCAGCATCTTCTTTCCGTTTCCTTCATCTTACCCATTGATTATCCTTGTTGGATTTCTAACATTGTCCCTGTTACTAAAGAAATAGGGGACTTTGCATTTTCACAGACTTTTATGACCTCAACATCACCTTCCCAAAAGATGACTTTCCCTTACCCAAGTATTGATCAAATAGTTAACCTTACCGCTGGTCACAAGATGCTCTTAGTCATGGATGGTTTCTCGGGTTATAACCAAATTTTGCTTGCTCCGAAGATCAACACAAGACTATATTCATTACCCCTTGGGGAAACTTTTGCTATCGAGTCATCCCTTTTGGCCTTAAAAATGCTGGTGCTACATATCAACATGTTATGACTTACATCTTCCATGATATCATGCATTGCATATTTGAAGATTACGTGGATGATCTCTTGGCCAAGTCTAAACATCACGTTGAGCACCTCACCGTCCTTAAAACCATCTTTGACCGCCTCATTAAATATTGTGTCCACCTTCAACCTAAAAATTATGTCTTCATGGTTCTCTTAGGAAAAATCCTGGGATTTATTGTTTCCCTCTGTGGTATAGAAGTTGACCCTGATAAAGTCAAGGCCATTCTAGATATGCCTCTGCCCACTAACCTCAAACAACTCCGTAGCCTGCAAGGTAAATTGCAGTCCATTCACCGTTTCATTTCACAATCATCTGATCAGTGTCAACCATTTCATCATCTACTTAGGAAGGATTTCTCTTTTAAATGGGATGATGAATGTCATAAAGCTTTTGAGGCCCTGAAATAATACCTTCTCTAACCACCCGTACTCATTACACCGAAAGACGATCAAAGTTTTTACCTATACATATCAGCTACCAATCATTCCTTGGGAGCCATGCTTGCTCATCGTGATGAACAACATAGGGAGAAGGTGGTTTATTACATAAGCCATACTCTTTTGGACTATGAAACCCGATACAACCATCTAGAAAAGCTTTTCTTAGCCTTATTTTTCATCACCACCAAACTCCGCCATTACCTACTCAACCACAAAACCTATGTTGTGACCAACATTGACCCTTTACACTTCATGTATGCCAAACCTTATCAAAATCAGCGTGTCGTGATGGATTATGATTTTAGCTGATCTTGACCTTGAATTCATTCACCAAAAGTCCATTAAGGGCCGTGGATATAGCCAACCAACCGGTGATGCACCTATTTCTCGGGGACCAACTTTCTAATTTTGACTTTCTCGAATGGGTCAATTGATACCCTTTCCTCGATGAACCCCTTACCAAATGACACTATTCTTCAATGGTTCCAAGTGTCAGTGTGGGGGCTAGGGCTGGTGTTATCCTCATTCCTCCGGATGGAGAACCCATGCCTTTATCTTTGAAGCTAGACTTTGAATGCACCAATAATATTCTTTGAGTATGAAGTGGTCGTACTAGTTCTCCAGACCGCCTATGCCTTAGATGTCAAATCAATCCACATCTTTGGTAATTCACAATTGGTCATAAACCATGTCAATGGTATGTACCAATGTCATAACGAGATACTTTAGAAGTATAAACATCATGTAGACATACTTTTGACCACCTTTGATCGTTACACCCTTCAAACCATCCCACGGTCAACCAAAAATTTATAGATACCATGGCCTACTTAGCTTCCCAAATACCCGCTTCCCCTACCGATTCCAAAATATTTGTCACCGTGTAACACCTCCATTCACCTTCTTATTTACCTCATGATGTTTACTCAATCAGAACGGACACCCCTTACCCGAGTGACCTTTGGTATAAAGAATACTTCGACGACCTTTCTCTCTCATGTTACCTCCCCGATCTCACCCATAATAGACAACGCGCCTTCCTTAGAAAGGTCTCCCATTTCGTTATCCTGGGGAGACTCCTCTATAAGTGCAGCTTTGATGGTATTCTCTACGATGCCTCATAAGTTTTGAAATTCCTTATACCATTAAGGAGGTTCATGATGGCATATGTGGAGGTCACTTTAGTGGCCTTGCTGTTACTAAGCGTATTCGTCACCTAGGCTACTAGTGGCCAACCCTTAACCATGATTGTTGTGACTATGCAAAACTTTGTGTAAAATGTCAACAACATTCCAACCTACATCATACACCCAGTCATGCCTTACAGGTCACTCATGACCTTTGGACCTTCTCTCAATGGGGTTTGGATCTTGTCGGAGAAATCAATCCTCATTCTTCCCAACGTCATCAATGGATCATAACTAATACCGAATACTACACCAAATTGGTGGAAACCATACCACTCATCTCCAAAAAGTTGAGAAAATATGTGAGTTCATTAACCATCACATCATTTTTTGCTTTGGTGTCCCTCATCACCTCATCACTGACAATGGAAAATAATTCAAAAACAAAACACTGCAAAAACTTTACGACACCTTCGACATTCAACTTAGTTTCTCCTCACCTTATTACCCACAAACCAATGGCCAAGCCGAATCCACTAACAAAACCCTCAATAAAATTCTCATGAAAGTGGTTGACGATACTAGGAAGGATTGGCATACACACATTCCTTTTTCCCTATGGGCATACCACACTAGTATTCACACTTCCACTGCGGCTACACCCTTTTCACTGGTCTACGGTACCAAGGCTGTTCTACCTCTCGAAGTCTAGATCCCCTCACTCCACATTTCTCTCCATGACATGCTTACTAATGATGACTTTTGTCAGATCACTTAGAAAAACTAGAGTTATTAGATGAATGTTGTCTTAACACTCTGGATCACCTTCAAGTATACGAACAATGTATCAAACGTGATTATGACAAACATGTTCATGAATGAACCTTCCAAGTCGGTGACCTTGTCTTAAAAGAAAATAAACATGTAACCAAAGTAGAAAAAAGTTAAACGGGAAAATTCACCCCTAATTGGCTTAGACCATACTTTGTAACTCATATGTATGGATCGGGTGCCTATCATTTGTCCTTGCTTGAGGGTAAACCCAAACCTGAGCCCCTTAACGCATTACATCTTTGACCATTCTATTGTTGACTCATTGTCCTACCTCACCCTTCGTATCTCTCCAGGCTCATCCCTTGAGCGCTATCCACTCCATCCATCTCCCTAACGATTAAACAAGAATCATGTGAGTACCCATCACTTGTTATCTTCTCTTCAATATGTGTACTGCAGCACTACACATAGCGTGATTCTCATGGATACTTTTCATCTACCTTTAGATGAGATCCCATGGTCATTCCACCTTGCCTTTTGAACAAGAGTCCTATCCTTTACCTTGGTCTTGTCCATGATTTCAAATACCTCTAATGGGACCAAACTCCTTGAGTCAAAATTCTAATAAAAATGACTCCCTCAAAAGGACATCTTCCTCTCGACCAAATTGCTACTATAAATAGACTACTCCTGAAGGATAGCTATGTGAAGCTTTCAAAAAAAAAAAACGAGAGAAAAACAAAGCTTCCCGTATCGATCACTTCACGAAGACCTCAAGGAGTACCATGTTATTTATCCCATATAGACTTCCCACATTGATCAGTCTATCAAAACAAAAATTCTTTTTTAGTCATGGACTTGCCCATTGTGACCTTAGACCTCTTGCCCAAAATACTTGTCACTCAAAACATATACCATTAGCTACCTTTCACCCACTCTCATTGCCTAAATTACCTCAAGGGACATCTTGGACTTTCAACATTTGGTGATCCTATGAAAACTTTCACCGTAGAACAATTAATCATGTAATGCCTTTCATATCTTGTGTTCATCACCCCCTTCATGGTATGATCTACTCGGATGATCCTACCCAATCAGTGGCTCTATTGCCCCTCCCTCTTATCTTTTAACCATCTTTGTTTACATTTTGATTACTTGATAGAGGACTTGGTCCTCACTTCTTAGCTTTGGGGTCATCCTCCCTTTCACCATAATCACCTTCACCGCATCATTTTACCTATAATCTACCCCCATCTACTAAATCCAAACCCATTACATGCCCAAAACCTACCAACTCATTCCATATTCTTCCCTAGCTCATGGGAGAACTACATCGGCCTGAGGTCCCTTTTCACCATAACTATGTAGGCAGAACTCTGAGGGCATGGGGCCCTTGGAGGTTAGCTCAGCCACTCTCTACCCTAAACAATTCATTAACCATGCCTAACTCACCATTTACCCCACATTTCACTTAGTTCCCCTTTTCTAACAAAATTGGAAATTAAGCCACATACATAACAAGTTGTTTACCATAGCATACATTTATTACACCTACCATCACTCTATCATCACTATGCATAGATTATACAACATTTCACATATGACCCATAGTATCATTCATTGCAAACCATACTGAATCATGCCTAACCAAACCTGACTCGATCCATGCCTAAACCAACCTGACTCGATCCATGCCTAAACCAACCTGACTCGATCCATGCCTAAACCAACCTAACTTGATCCATGCCTAAACCAACCTGACTCAATCCATGCCTATAACCTGACTCGATCCATGCCTAAAATGACTGACTCGATC
The DNA here is from genome assembly GCA_018340775.1 of Taxus wallichiana var. yunnanensis. Classification (NCBI taxonomy): domain Eukaryota; kingdom Viridiplantae; phylum Streptophyta; class Pinopsida; order Cupressales; family Taxaceae; genus Taxus; species Taxus wallichiana. The sequence continues at coordinate 412,492,946 of CM031238.1, read as the reverse complement.
CATGCCTAAACCAACCTGACTCCATCATGCCTAACTCACCTAATCCATTCATATCATAACAAAAGTAAAATAAAATACACATCACAACACATAATCATTTGAACCTCATACATCTCATCATATAAATACCAATGTATCACAATAATTTACACTCATCTCAAAAATACATGTGTCTCTCATACATTGCTAGCTCACAGGCTGCTATCCAATACAAAAATATCTTCTTTGACAGGTAGCCGGTATCAGTACAAAAATCATAATATATACAAAATATATTCTCGCTCGTAGGTGGTATCATGTACAAAAAAAAACTCATACTAAATACAAAATCTCTTCAAGACACAAAGCCGAGTCTCATATATAATCCATACAAAATGACTTGGCACGTAGGCCGGTCCATAGTAAGTCAATCATCTCCCCATCTAATGTCGGGAATGATCCTCGTGATCGTATCTCCTAACCCCTCTCGCTGCACATGTCTAGTGCTTCGACACCTACCTCACCCCTCTTGATGATGGCCCCTCACCTGGGGCTGGCCTCTACACACTAGTGGCCTCACCATGACCTTGTCCCTAGGCTCACTGGCCCCCTGTACTCTCCACATTGTGAGTGCGGGATCTAGTCCTCTCACTGGAGGCTCTTGTGCTTTATACTCGGCATAGGAGGGCACATCTAGCCCAACAACTAACAAATGATCCTGATAATATCATGCCTCTACTAGGGCATCCTTGAATCTAGCCATGGTCACTATCTGTGGAGGTGCCATGGGTCGCTACTGTATGGGTACTGTATAAGGGAATCCTATCCCTGAACCTACACTGAGCCCTGTGCTAGTACTAGAGCATGAGTCAGCCCTGGAATCTATGCCTGTGCTTGTATCTGGGCTTGTAGGGTAGTAATCTGTGCATGTGCTTTGCCGCGCCAGCCCTATAGACCCATAACCTGCCCCTTCGTTGTGGCCTTGGCTTGTAGATCATGTGCCTAGGCTCGTAGGGTGGCCTTGTCCCTCTCCGCCTAGATCATGTGCATCTCCCCCTAGGCTCTACGTATGTGGGTACTTGCCCCTTGCCCTCCCTCCAACATCTATCCCTTTAAGATGGCCTAAACCTTCTTCTCCCATCTCACATCTCCCCCCTACCTCTACTTATGGTGGTAAGTCTGGCCCCGCCTCGACCCGGCTCTACAACTTCCTATCTATGTATTCATCATCTATGTATTTACTCCTCCTATCTAGCGGGTAGACTATGGGTCGTGGTGGAGACATAGGTCTCTCCATGTCATCTCTCTTGTACTGTGGGAAGGGTGGCGGTACATCCTAGACTAACCCAAACTAACACCTAACCTACTCTATGAGTATCCGCTCATGCTCTCCCACTCTCCTCCCCTCTATCCACATATAAAGCTATTTCCCATCTAGCTCCATGGCCATCTGTCTATATGAGGGGAAGCCCACATACACCTCCAAATGATGTCCTCCCTGGATAACCCCTCCAACATCCTCCTATAGTAAGCTACATCATGAGTAGCTCTGGCACCTCAAGCCTCTCCAATAGCCGGTACCCACCGCCTGTACCCAACTCTCAAAACTCTCTGTGGGAATGCATCTGCTTGGGCATCCCCACTGGTCGAACACAAATAATGTGCTCGTAAGCCCAACAATGTAGTAGTACGACATAGAAGATGCTTTGAACCTCCACAGTCACCCGTAGGCCCATAGCTCTCTATATACCTGCTTCAGCAATGCAAGTGCCCATGCGAACCATGCCCGATGTATCACCATATCATGAAGGACTCCCATCAATGACCTCAATAATCTCCTACCCTCTGCATCCGTAGTGCGTAGCAGCACACTACCTCCATCAACAATATGACTAACCTCATATCCTCTATATGAGCTTCTATACATTGTTCCATAGCTCATGCTAGTGCTATGGAACGTCAGTCTGCTACACCCTCACCAAAAACAAAGCTAGTAGCTCCTCTGACTCCTTTAAAGAGATAGAATAAACATGGGCCCCTAATGTGGGTAACCACAGGATCTTGTAGATGTCCTCCAAGGTGATCGTCATCTCACCCATTGACATGTGGAAGGTATTGGTCGCCGAGTCCCATCTATCAATGAGGGAAACCATCAGACTCACCTCCCAGACTACATGCCGGTAGTGCCTCACCCCTATCAACCCCACCTCTGCAACATGCTACCACTCCTCCTATGTCGTGCTCACCCATACTATCAATAATAAGGGCAGCACCTAGGCCCTCATCCATAGCTCGTCTCAGGCCGCATCCCACAAGAACAATGTATTAGTACACCTTCCCAACTTACCCTATTTCACCCCACATCCCAACCTAATCTCTAATCCAACCTACCCAAACCCATCTACCCTACCTATCTACCCTAACCCTCACCCAAACCTACCCAAACCTATCTACCCTACCTATCTACCCTAACCCTCACCCAAACCCATCCACCCAAAACTATCTACCCTAACCCTCACCCAAACCTACCCAAACCCATCTACCCTACCTATCTACCCTAACCCCCACCCAAACCCATCCACCTGAAACTATCTACCCTACCCCTCACCCAAGCCACCCTAACCCTCACCCAAACCTACCCAAACCCATATACCCTACCTATCTACCCTACCTATCCGCCTCTAATCCTCACCCAAACCCATCCACCCGAAACTATCTACCCTACCCCTCACCCAAGGCACCCTCAACCCTTCCTGTCTCCCTTAACCCTTTTCCTCTCTCACGACTAACCCTGGTTTTCCCCGACCACCACGCCTCCCCTTGATCGGCATTGGTCACTGTTCTTGTGATCGATACCGGTCACTACCCGCTAACGTTGGCCACAAGTCGACCGACGTCGGTCACTATTGTGCTACCCACCATGACTTCCCAACCCTAATTTTTCCCTCCCTACTCATTCTACCCACCCAAATCACTCCTTACACCCCTAAATATCCCTCTATTACCCTCTTTCTCTACACCCTACCCTTCCCCATTCCCTTTTCCCTCTCTTTTTTTGTTTTGAAATTCTCCCCCAAACCCCCATTTTTCATACTTTCTATATTTTACATCAAATTTACCAAATAATGAATCAAAAGGTTTGGAACTTACCACATCCCGCTACCGCCATCGTGGTGGAACCTCCAGCCTTCGTGCCACTCCTCCCAATCCCTCTCTAGCCTCTACCATCCTTGAATGACCTCTCACTCTCCCAACCAATCACCTCGCTCGATCCAATCTCACAGCCCCACCTCTCGCCCAATCAACCTCGCCTATGTGGCTCGCCAACCAATCTCTCTAATGTTCTCTTTTGTCCTCTTCCTCTTTTCTCTCTTCTTGTCCTTTTCTACTTTTCACAATGCACAAATGAATTTTCAAAATGTGGGTTTTCCACTTTTTATACCCCACCCAACTTGACCAACATCGGTTTCCCCTTGACCGACATCGGTCGTATGCCCTTGTTCACCAATGTTGATTCTAATAGATCATCATCGGTTCATCATCCAGCACCGCCGCTTACCCTGCATAGTCATTGCCCTCACATTTACCTAATTTTCCTTACCTCCCCTTTCTTTTGCCTCCCCTACACCTACCTGGACCACTTTACCTTCACCTCTGGCCCTCCACCTTCTTCAACCTCACCTCGTCCGCTATTGAAGCCTCATTATTTTACCCCTACCTCAGCCTTACCCATGCGCTTGTGACCTATCTACCTAGACTTGAAATTTTTTTGTGACCTTTGAACCAATGTGCTCATTATACCTTGTGACACTGTTACCTATGTTGATTGACCTAATGACCTTACCTAGCCTATTGCCGAGACATCTATCCTGACCCTACCTTTGGTGTACAAGAACATACCTAAACATTCCTGCACTTAACCTACGTTGTGTTTCCTGACCTTATCCTATACCTTGGATACCGATTCACTTCACCCTTGTTTGGATAAACCTATCGACCTTAGACGATGTAGAGTTTTCCTGCTCTTTAACCCGGTAGCGTGCTATAGTTTATATGTGTGCGTGTATTTGATTGCTGCTACCTTTGACCCTGACCCATTACCTAGATTTCCGAGTAGACCTTTCACCCTTTTCCCCGCACCCACTTGCCTTTTCCTCACATTTACCTTTTATCAAACCACTCACCGCTTCAACCTACTGCCTTGTCAGTTCTTGGTTTGAGGGGGATCACCTTCACCCTCACATGGGGCAACCACATATTATTTTTGTTAGCATCACTTACCAATACAAGCTACGCAACAAAAAGGGGCAAAGTGTAGACACTAAAACTAGGTCACACTCCCCTTTTTTCCCTCGACATATAAGCCCCTTTATTACATTTACCCAAATGACCCCCTTCACCCCCCACTAATATTAATTTAATTAATATTAGTGAATTAATGCTTTATTCTCACTATATTTAATATTTAAATATCTTATTTAAATAATATCTACACATATAAATCACTTAGACACCTCACCAAGCTAACTCAACCTAAGACCTATTCTTAGCAAGTTCCCATAACTAAGACTTACCAAAACCCTAAAAATCAATGCCTACATTCCCTCTAACCACATTCCTGCATGCTCACAAGAAGTTTTGAGTCTAATATGTGGGATAACGACATGAGATCCAAGAAAATTAGGAGGATCTCCCTAAGTTTAGTAAACCTAGGAAATCCCACCTTGACCGACGTTGGTTACCCCTAACCATCACCGGTTAAGCTGGACCACCATCGGTTACCCCTTTTAACCCAAAACAACCTTATTCTCAAGGTTGGAACTTGGAACTTGGAAGTTGGAAGCAAGAAAGTTGATGAGCAAGAACACATCTCAGAGAGATAACGCATCTTTAGAGAGCCAATTCCAGCAAGAACTCACATCCAAGGAAGGAGATTGAGCATCTTCTCTTGCACAACCAGCCCAACCACATTCTGATCTATCCAAGCAAAGAGGAGTGTGCATGCAGCCCATGTAGAAGATTTTCTTCAGTTGGTGATCACTTTCAGCCTTCAAACCCATCATCAACACCTCCATCCTTCACACACAGACCACCAAGAATGAAATCCAAGTAAGTACAACATCATACTTTCTTGGTTATTTCATTTCATCATTATTTTATCATCCATTGTTTATCTTGCTCTCTATTGACCTTCTCCAAAATTTTCACCTCCATAAACCCATTAGAACCTCACAAAAACCTATTCCACCGCCCATTACCTCGTTCCAACTAACCAAAATCCTTTGTGCAATAAAAAGGTGACCAAAACCCTATTCTCGTGACATTTCCAAATCTCACAAGAATCGCACTTAAGTTATACCTAACCGTGGTCGGTCATCCCCGATCGACGCCGGTCTCTCGTGATTTCCCACACATCCTTAAACAGAGACCTACCCACCTAATTTTACCTCACCCTAACTCACCTGTGACCTACCTGAGACCTTTATCAGACCTACAGAGACCCAAAACCTATCACTTGACCTTGGATTCTATTCTAGCTTAGCCTGTTAGATTAGATCTACTTCTTATTGTGTTTTTAAGTGAGATACCTAAATCATTTTAAAATAAAAATAGGATTTACTTTTTTACTACATTAATTTGTTTAAAATAGTGGACTAAAGCCATCTAGGAAGTTCCATGCTTCCCGATCTAGCTCATGCTAGGCGCTTCACTTTGCCCATATTGTTTAATTCTTTCTCGGTGGTCTTGCTTTCATTGTAGGTAGTTCATCCTAGCCAAAAGGAAGCTCTCATGGTCAGCTATGGATTTGCAAGTCATACGTGTGCAACAACCCATCGACTGATATTTGAACATGTATTCCTCCTTTTCCCGTTACTCTATCTATTTCCTCAACGATTCAAAGAAACAATCTAAGAAAAAGGTGAAACAGAGACTTTAAACTATAGAAATCCCACCAATTTTGGAGGAGAGTTGTAGGGTTGTGGTAGTTGAATGAGTCACTAGTGTGGTACTCCAACATTTAACACCATTAAATTACACATTTAATATTTACGTAAATCTAGAAAGCTCCTTAGGAAGTGAATTGCATGCAACTTCTTCATTCGGTTTTGTTGATGAAATTGGGGAAAATTTCCACTTCGTATTTGTGCATGGGAGTAAACTATGAGTTCATATCACTATTTTAAGAAGAGAAAGTTATTTTTATGGGAAAATTTAAAATCGAGAGACACCATTTTGTATTTATACAAAGAAGGTTAGAATTGTTGGCTGGTTCGAGGTGTACAATCTTGAAGCCATAAGCCCTCTCGCCACCGTGTAACACTTGCCGAGAAAGATTTCAAAGGATGTAGGAAGTGAATTTACAAGCAAGAATCATTGCTTATCCCTTTTATATTTTTATTTTATAAGATGATAGAACAAATAGATTTGTAATTCAGTTTGAGTTAAGATTAATTGGGTATGTGATGATTAGAGGTTGTTGTTTTTATACTTTGTTTTTCTGTGAAAAGAAATGGTAAACAATATGACTGTTAAACCTGCGTATTTAATATTGTTGCTATCTTTTAGATTACTCAAATTGTGTTTACTTATTAAGACCTGGAAAGAGCAATTTTTGTTGCATTTCACCGAGGAGGTTGACCCAAATAATAATCAGTTTTTGTGCAAATAATATAATGTTATGCAAAAATCAAATTTGGGTGTATGGGTTTCCTTTTACCTGACTTAAATCTAGGTATATGGATCTAGTACTTAAACCTATTCTAGATACAGGCATTTATTAATTTTACTTATGTTCTATGCATAACAACCGTAGAAAAAGGAGGTATATTTGGGCATGAGCCCAGAAGATATGGTGATATCCTATTGGTATTTCTATCTCATGCATATGATAATTTATAGACTTCTTCTTCCATCAATTGGACCGTGAGAGGAGTAGGATTACTGGCTGGGGTGGAGGATTTTCTAGTCACCCATCGTAATCTTTTACCAAGTGGTGGGTCTATGAGAAAATTACATTTACCACTCCCTCCTTGTAAAATAAACTTGGGCATAAACCTTTCTTGAAAGGCTCAGTTTGAATGAATTGTTAATAAACTATCAACACTTCTTGTTATCCTTGTCTGATACGTGGATCGCTTTAACTCCTAGGAAAGTTTATTGGGAAACAATTGGGGTTACTCCTAGTTTCGTAGTAGTTGGAAAACAATAGATGGATGAATTACAGGAGTATCTCATGTTATCATCATTTAGCCTCATGAAGGTTGTAATCTCAATAAGAATGTTCCTTTCCTTAGGATATAGGAACTACCTTTTGTTGATATAATTGAATGTTGATTTTGTGGAACCTTCAGCTCAATCCAAATTTTAAGAATTCAATTAATTTCTCTTAAGTGGTTGTCTAAACCAATTCAAATTGATACTAGAGAACAACAAATGAAATTAGGAATTAGGTTTTGAAGGACTGAGCCTAATTTATCTTACGCTAGGTATGTCACACCAATTCTTCCTCCTCCAGGAAGTGTTGATGGATAAAGATTGGAAAAATGATGGATTGTATCATTTTTATAAGGAAGGCTGAAAATCCTTATTGAAACCAAAGGATCTTGGTTGGTTGGCACCTCGAATGCATTTCTTAAGTATTGTTGCTCCATTTATATGGCACAAAGGTGGAACTAAAACTTAGTTTTGCTCCCATTTCTTTAAACCAACCTTTACTAAAATTTTAATATTAATATTATGTGAAGTTTATGTAATTGATTGAATCTCTACAGGATAAATAAATAAAGTGTAACATATCTCCATTTATAAGGAGTAATATGTGTTTGGTCATTGAAACAAATTTGGGGAGTTTAGAATCTTTACGTATGCATAAATAAGCTTTGGAATGGTTGTGCCTTTGGATTCTTATTATAGCTGAATATAGTAAGACATAATTCGAGATGATGTGTTTTATTAAAGAAGGTATAATATGGTATAAATAGGCAACAAATTCTATATTTCCTTAACTCCTTTAAGTTACTACAATATGTAACTTGAGATGTATAGATATCATTCCTTCTTAGGATATTAATGGATAATGTAGAATATGTTGTTTTATGTAGTTATGACATATAAACATCATGTGTATTAACCCGATCTATTTGATGGATATGTTGGTATTGATGAAACTAGTTGGTTTCATTTCCGTATCTTGGATTACCTTGTGTGTCCAAGGTTAATACTTGTTGAAATTTCTTGAGCAACAACAATAGGTTCAGCAAATTCTAGTTATGAATGGGATGGTATAGATACTTACCATGATTTGTAAGAGTTTGATACTCTATATAACTTCTTTGGAATTCGGTTGTAATTATAATAACACGTGGTATTAATTAGTTGATGGTCATTGTTTGACATTAACATATTTACTAGGCATTACTTCAATTTAAATAAGTGAAGTGTTGATGAGAATTTTTCATGGAGGAATACTGAAAAAGGTAAAAAGAGATGTACTTAATGTTTGCAAAGCAATTTAATTAAATATGATGTTTGTTGCATTACATGGTTAAATTGTAAGAATGAGATTATTATTGTAGTATATATTCATTCTAACATTTAATGACATAAATTCATAAATGGGATAAAGGAATTTTCTTGCTCGGTTAACCGATCTTGCCTAACCATCATGCGGAAAGTGAGCGAAGCTAACATTCATAAAGTAAAGAAACACCTTGATTGTATAATTGAACCATATGCTTACTTTTAAAGGATAAAGTGGCAGTCAAATTTGTTGAATTGAGACATTCTTAATTATGTCAAGGAAGTTATTTGTTTCCTTTGAGAAAAGAGTTTATTGTAAAAATCTATTGGGTACAATTATGATATCTTGTGACATGGTAAAGATTCCATATTTTTGGTCAATAAATACATGCTTCATATTATTGAAGAATGTTGATGCCTCTCTGCAATCTCTGTAATAAATTCTACTATGTTGTAGTAGTGTCGGTATAAGAATGGATTTATACTTATGATATTTTATGAAAATTGGATCATTGGATGATTGTAATGGAGGGTTGTTGTAACTCTCTGTTTTAGAAATATAACAACTATCTTATGGACTAGGTGAACCTAGTAAGTTCAATGGATGAGTTGTGAAGTTATAAATCAGTAATATAATGGATAGGTTAATGAAATACACTATGGAGTAGTGTTGATGAATTATTTAATCTAAACTAATTAACTTATGGGAAATTAATATTATTGTTAGCAAGAGGTTGTGATTCCTCACAAGACCAGTTAAAGGTTAAATGCTTGGTAGATGAGAAATCATCTAGGTATGAATCTTGATGTATATGCTTATGTATACATACTTAAGGAATATTATTTTAGTTAAGTGTTAGTAACTATACTAGAGATAAATTAACATGATGAACCTTCTAGATGATAAGATAAAGTTCAACATATAAGGGTTATGTCTTTAAACATGTTGATGTTCCTTTTGGGAAGCACTTAAACATTTAAGGAAATTAAGTTGAAATACTTTGTAAAACTAACCCAACTCCTGTAACATGATAATGAGTTCAACATAGTAGTTTAAGGTGAAATAAAAATGAGAATAAAACCTGGATGTTCTTTTATACTTAAGCGAACTGTCTTAACATAAAATGGGTAAATAAAGTATAAGATCTATTAGATTACCATCATTCGAAATATGATGTGATGAACATTTATGATGGAGTTACTCTAACTAACAAGATGCAATGAAGATAATTCATTAATAATCAGGTTGAACATAAATACTAAAAAGACCCATATGATATGGGATATAGTTAGCATATAATTGTATGGGAGATGATTAAATCCTATAATACTAAACCTCTATGAAACCATGGGTATGATGCCCAATGCAAATGATGATATTGTTGATGGGAACATGCAAATTGTGCTCAATTTGAGTACTTGCCATCATATTCATTATGGAAGTTTTGTGTCTACGCTCCTAAAATTTGTGAGTTGAAATCAACCATGATTAAGATATGATGGTGTAGTCATATAAAGGATAAAATCGATATGATATATGGAATTAATGGAATGTATTTTTGGATGCTAAGGAAATTGGTATAAGGATCCAAGAAAAATGTTTATAATGCCAAGGCAATAGTAACCATGCAAATAAACCTAAGTTGGGTTTGGTTATTGTTGTAAAGGTCCTCAAGAGAATTGGGAATTCTACTGAAACAAGAACCTTAAAATGAATGAGATTTATATATACATATATAGATAAATCAGACCTGGCTAGTATAAATGCTGAAGTAAAACTGAATAACACGATTCTAATAATATAGCATAAGTGTTATTGAAAGGAGGGTAACGGGAATGACTCCGTATGTCCCCAATGATGAGTGATTATGTAGCTTGCATGATTGCTTATGGGAGTAAGAATAACATTAGTGGTTATTACTCCTTGATAATGTAAGGAATTATTTTGATTCGGTAGAAATTGAATCATTAATAAACAATAAGATTGGGAATTTAGGTCTAAAGATTGATCTATCTTATATCTGAAACAGATAGGAAGAAATGAGTATTTTTGGAACTACATTTAACCTATCGTGATACTATGGGACAAGACTCTAGATACTCTTCACTAAGTGATGAAGACATGGGAACTAGAACAATCTGTCATGTTTAATTTATTAGGATACCGTGTTTCATTTTAGGACTCTTGATAGGTCAACTCACTACCGCCATTATGTGGTCGTATCCATTTAATGACAGTTGTCATTATTTGAATACTGCCACATAACAGCTATATTGAGTTCCCTTTTCAAGACCTTAAAATGTGGCATGGTATTGCTTAAGTACAAGCTTGTTAAAGTTACAAGGGCGGATGGAACCCCACGGGATGGTACCCTGATGCCAACATATGATGGCTATGGGAAGTGAAGTAGTCTAGTAATGATGTGAATCATTACAAAGACACTTGCTTTCCCATAGGCATCATAAGATGACATTGAGGTACAAATTCATGTAGGTTAATCTGGCTTGTACCTTGTACAAGACTTGTAGCTATTTACAACATCATTGACTACAAATCCTTATAACTGAACAAGTGATTAAGGTGAAATGACAATTTCCTAATGACGAGTGTGCCGTCATGGAATTGAGCATGGTATACATGACTCAGAAACCTTGTGCAAGGTAGTGTAACTACTGATTATATTGTCAATATTTCACCATTATCTAAGCTGTGAGATTCCTATGAATTTCATAGGTGAAATCTAGGTACACACCTAGGGGTTATCACTTGTACATTATATCTTGTTAAAGGAGAACCAAAGGGATACATTTTATGTATGGCTCGTAACAACATTGAGGGAGAATGAGTAAGTTCATTATTCTCTCATACGCTGCACATGGTTCATGATAGTTATCAGAAATGGATTAGATTAGGACTTATGTTGGATTTAAATATATGGGTATTTAAATCAGCTACATAAGGTAAGATAAAAAAAATCTCTAAGATTGAAGTGACAAAAGTCGATATTACATTTTTTCAATTTCTTCTTTGACGTTTTCTTACAAGTTGGGGTTCATCTTGTAGGGTCTCTTTTTCTGAACATGCATGCACCCTCCTTAACATTTATCTTCATCTCCCATAATGATTCATGCACACCTTTGACTTCATGGTATCCCCAGGGAATAAGTCTTGATAATCTTGTAGTAACTCAATGATTTTTGCCACTTTAGAGTCGGACCAATAGTCCCCTTTATGGCCTCCTTGGTCTTTGCATCTCGATCCAATATTCACTTTATTTGTCTTCATAGGTTCTTGATAGACGTGCGTGGTCTTATATACATTTTCCAAAACCTCATGCCTACTTTTTTATGGTCTACATCCAAATTTTCTATTGCTTCATCATCCACTAAGTAGACCATATTTCCTTTTTCTTTCTCAAGGAAAACATGCTTAAGTATTGTGGCATTTGTTTCTATTTCTCTAGTAAAATATGATCCCGATTTTCCTTCATCAAATGACTCTTGAATGAGTTCTTCTACCTTGCAATGTCTTTCATAGTTAAGAACTTTATAACCTTTAACACCTCTTCTACTAAAGGTTTAGTAGAGAAAATGTCAAATGTCCGGGTCATTCCTACAATTAAATCCCACCAATTTCCATTCTTTACATGGAGTTCCGCATATGCAAACCAAGCACGTACACAACATCAGAAAGTGGAATAAAATTTGTACAACTAGAGTGAAGGTGGTAAAGCTTCCTACCCTCTATTTAGAGTCTCTCACACTAGTGAACATGGTGCTTTGAACATGTTGATTACCATGATAAGTGAAGATTTGAGTAGGTGCATTTATCCTAAAGAACCTAGTAGCAAGGGAAATCCTAATTTCATTCCATCCTACAAGATTGTCCGTGTGAAACACCAACCAACATGTTGTTTTCTCATGTAGGGTATATGCTAGCATATTCCATCTCTACAATTGGTCTATCCACTTTGTTCCTCCATGGCACATAGAAATACTGTAGGATCTCCTTCTCTAGTCTAAAAAGGTACCGAGTTGTTACTATTCTCCTGATACAACGAGGTCTATTGTCCCACACAAATGTGCTCTTTACTTTGTGCCCTACCAATTCATAAGTACTATGAGCCTAATTATCACAAGTAACACTTGTAGTATCACTAATAGACTGTGCATCTTCTCACTGAAGGATTACTTCTTTAGATGGCTCAAGCACCTCTAGGTCTCGGATGACACGTACATAAATCCTATTTAGGTCTTGCTCACTGAAAGGCTCAACATAGGGCATAGATTTTCCATCTGTTAAAGGGATAATAACTCTTTCCTCCTTGTTTTCAAAACTGATATAACCCTTTTTGAACCGAAGATCAACATTATTTTCATAGCACCAAGGACGCCCAAGTAGAGATGGGAATCTATCTACCTCTGTAAGTGCTAAAACCTCAAAATATATAGTGAACTTGGCTCCTTGTATGGTAATGAATGCATCTTTTAAAACTCCAATGGGAGTGGCCTTAGTCTAGTTATCTATGAACAATACATTTGAAGAGGGATACAATGGAAGTATCTCCATTTGTACCCATACATATAAATTAAGAACATTGACTTCCACGCCTATATAAATCAATATATTACTCAAAAACCACCCATCCAAAACAACATTCAGAGTGATTTCCTTTTCATAATCTAAGCTATGAGGGGGAAGATTTGCATGCAGTATCTACCGTCCAATCTCAATACTTGTGCATGGAGTTTTCCCTTTAACCAATTCCATAACAATTGAATGCTATTATCCTAGTGCAACATCTTGTAACCTTCTTTCAAGTCATCCATATCAGATTGGACCATTTCTAATGCTTTATTTCGCTCCATCTTCTGTGATTGCTCCTTTAAATATTATATTTCACCCTAAAGATTTCTGAGTACCTCCTTTGCTTTCTTGATAAACCTCCCTCTAATGGGTAGGATCTAGGTACCATGCATGTAGAACCTTATCCCTAGTGATGTTAGGCTTCTTCGTAATACTTCTTTGGTGTGATCCACTTCGGTGCAAGTAGTGATCATTACAAGAAATGCCTCGGATTCTTGTTCTTATTTGGGCATCCACTGATATTCCACAACACGTTGTATCCTAACCATCCATGTGCCTTTGTTTTCTTGTTTATGCTACTTACTAAGATGATCATACAAGTTCAGGAATTCCTCATAACTATGATTCTTTCCATAGAAAGAACATGTAATATTATGGGGACATTCACACCTGTATTGGTCAAGTGATCCGCAAAGCATAACATGTTCCATGAGGGAACTAGCCTTGTCCACCACCATAGCATTATCCTTTGAATCCATCATGGTATCCTCAACCTCAACCACAAAATCCTTCAAAACACCCTTCATTCCAATCATATTGCACTTGATTTTGATCCTAATCCTGATGTTTGTTCTTGCCTTTAGATTTATTTGAGACTCCTTTCTATCACACACCAATATCTATAGCATCATGGATTTGAACAATCAGCTGGAATTCTTTCGTGTCATGAGTTGTGGACCTAAAATTTTATAGTAGCAAGAGATGTTTTTCCTTATTGCATGTTGTAATAATGGGTAGTGGCTAGCATCATGGTTTAAATGACATATCTCATAGTCTAGTAGCAATGAGTTTACTTGATCTACAGAACAATTATCCTTTGTGTGACCATAAACTACACAATCTATAAACCAAATCCCCATGCATGCCTCATGTACTTGAATTTACCGATAGCTTCTCTAACTCGCTTCACCATGGTCATGTAATCTGTGCTTCTAAAAATGGGCTCATCCTATTTTCTATACTTCCGATTGGCTCAACGCGTAAAGATGCTTCAAGTTATTTGCACAAATCAATGTATGTATTATGTGATAGTTCCCTTCTAAAAGGTGTAATCAAACCCCCAACGAACCATTGCACATGCTGGCTTGCATGAATATCATAAGAAATCTTAGACAAAATCATTTTGAAATGAGCATCATACTCTCTGACACTCTCAATATTTCCTTGCTTAATATCCTTGAGTGCACTTATACACTTCTACTCAAACTCAGGGATGTGAAACTTTTTAAGGAAAGCATCTTTTAAAGCTACATAGTCTACGCAAGTCTGATCGTGGTCAAACTTTCTGTACCATTTGTGCATGTTCCTTGTAGCGTAGTGGCAAACCGACTTTCCCGTGCTTAGAAGCTATGATTCCTTTTACATGCCACGATTTCACACATGTGCACATGTTCAAAAACATCTTCTATGCCCTCAGTACTCTAGAAGATGAAGAGAAATCTCCATGTAAATAATATGGGGTTGGTGAGGACCTTGTCCACCTGATTTAGAAGCTCCTATGTTTCCTCTACCTCCAGAACCACCAGATCCACCGGAACTAGAACCACCTATACCTCTTGATCCTAAACCTATAGTTGGAGTTGGACCAGAAGATGTACTTCCTTGTGTCCGAATAGTAGTCTTTGAAATGTACCCCTCACTGCCCGTGAAGTGTTACTACTCCCAGAAGTGAGTCTAAAATTCTACGTGCTTGAATTCTATGTGGAAGATACACCTGAAAAGGTACCCCCAAACAATAATGAAGACATTTGTGCTACCATCGATGTGATTTTTATATGACTTAATCATGCTATCCCAATGCCTAAATTAGCTTGTTGACTATTTGTCATACTAGATGATGGAAAAAAAAGCTCAAGGGCAAGGTTGCTAGGTAGATTCAAATGCATGCATGTGGCCTAGGTCATCTTTGTTGGTGTACTTCTACGTGAGGCCGATGGGGGTTCCATGTCCTTCTTTCCCAAATGGGGGAGTTCCTAATGTTTGCGTTCCATGTCTTCTACGTGAACTTTAAATCCTTCATGAGCCATCTCTCTCCACAACACCATTCAATCTGCAACATCTTGTTGCTTCTCTATCTCCCTCCTCGCACGTGTCATTATACTTAAGCCACCTTTCATCTCTTTTCCTTTCTATCACTAGGTCTACCATTGTTCACCAAAACTACTCCCGCCCTACGTGTGGTGGGGTTTAGTTAGCCATCGGTTTGCTTTCAAGATTTTGATCGGTATAAATATTTTCATCGTTAGTGGAATGAATTATAGGTAAGTTCCCCGAGATATCCTAAAAATTAGAATTATGCTACCTTTGGGCAAGAATAAGTAGAAATTGAGTACTCCAAAATATAGTTGTTCGTAACACCACAAAACCAAGTATCCATAGCACGTGTCCAAATTATATCAAAGATCATAGAGGGACTACAATTATTCCTTCATCCAAACATGTGCCGAGATACCTCTAATTATTTTTGGACGCATAAGAAATCAACCACTCGCACAAATCTACTAGAAAAATAATGAAGAAGATTTCATACAAAATTTCATATAGATTTTTTTCCACCCATACGCGTGCATTAAAATCAGATATGGTGCTAAACCTCCTGCGTATTTGTCTTCTAGATCATGTATCCACTCCTCAACACTTGCTAGGGTAAAATGGTATGTCTTCATCATGAACCATCCTAAAAACAACTGAAAATTAGGTCTCAACAATAGAACCAATGATGTAGCCTAGAATTTACCATTAAAAATCCATTCACACTGGCACATCACTCAACCTAGACTAACTACTCACCCGAAGCACGCAAAGGTACTAGAATCATCTTTAGGGTTGTTGTTACAGGATGTTAGCATGATGAAGAATTAATACATTTAGATCTGTACTTAACATAACATTCTACAGAGCATTTCCATATCTAGATCTAAAGAGTAACAGGTCTAAACAATATCCATAATGAAACCAACCATGCAAGAAATAATTATACTTAGGATTAATACTTTGATTCAACCAATACACTCCATTATATTAAACACAATAAATACATATAAGCTCATTACAATAGATAATACCATAGCTTATGCGCACATCAGATTTGGCAAAGATAACTTCACAGTAATTTAGTTCTCACACACTCATTTTATTCTACGCAGATCATTACATATTTATAAGGGTGGGGACTTTCCCTTCACCGCTTGCATAACTCCAAAAATAGGTTGCATGCTGAAAATAGCCATGTGCCTTTACAATCATAGCCACACATGCAAGTGCGCTAACAATAGACCTCTTCTAGTTAACTGGTAGTAACAATTCTATTCTTATCCCACACCCATGCAAAGTGCTTAGTAGCCACTCTTCCAAAATAGCTGATGCGTTTCACTCACGTGTTCACCTAGTTTATGTGCTCAGGTATGCTATCTCCAAAAATATCCTGTACATGTGAAAATGGATAAGTCCCAAATCTACCCTTGTCTTTCACACACGCGTGATTCCCTATCCTTCTACACCTTTGAATGCACCTTGTTTTCACACGTGAACCTTCTCGTGTGTCCTCTACTAAGTGTCACACTTCGCATACTCAACAAGGACTGTGAAGGAGGCCCGAAAGGGCCTCGTAGAGATCCTGATTGTAAAATGGTGGTTCTAGGAGTGCCTATTGCAGTTAGACAAGTTGGTCATGCCTGACAAGTAGCTAGTGCCATCTGTTGCACCCATACTGGATTGAGGCCACACCTACTCACAGTGGAGAGAAGGATGAGCCCATGAGACACGTACTATGACTCTAAGGAGTATAAATGGGATGAGACTGAAGAGGAGTCAACTGGAGAGGAGACTGACAGAGAGGAGACTTACAGAGAGGATAATGATGACGAGTGGTTGGTTGGTGAGGTTGGCGGGGAAGCTAACATGGAGGAGGAGAGAGATATTGAGTGGCATGATACTTGGGATGTTTTGAGAGTGGAGTGGGAGGAGGCAGCCATAGAGGAAGATACACTTGTCTCCGAAGGACCAATTCCTCATGATGGAGATGGGGATGATGAGTCCAGGATGGGACAACACCTTTCTTATGGTTTTGGGGAGGCCTTGTAGCCATCAATAGTAGCAACATCATCCAATAACCATATGGATGCCTTGAGATTTTAGTATGTTGATCCTCTTCTCTTGACCTTTTAGTTGGAAATGTTAGTTGGTATTTCTTTTTGTTTTATGTTTGTAACTTTATAACTCGTCATTTTGTCTTTCTTTTTTCTTGCAGGGAATACACAGGAGTGGTGAGAGCTTATTCAACGGGTGTGTGTGGACACCTTGTTGATCCCCTTGGGGAAGACCTGAGTTGAGATGACTGAGGATACATGACAACCACCTGCTGCTGATAGAAACACTGATGTGTTTGCACCCATCTAGAGGGCAGCGAAGGTCACGAATTCTCTCCATATTTAGGTGACCATGTATGAGACAAATGAGCAATTAATGAGGAGGAGTCACTTTTGTAGTGAGACCACAGCTGATGGCCACCACCATGAGCACTCCCACCATTTAGTACATTCTCATGATCGTAGCCGCAGTAGGAGTCATAGACACAGCCATACACAATCTCAGGGATCCCATAGGGATTGATAGGCTATGGGCCTTTTATTTCTTAGTTTCTATTTTGTCAGGAATTTATGATTTTTTTGTATATTTTTTTCTCATTGTGAGAATTTTGACCATGCCTAGCATGTGATGGCATTGTATACAAACTCCATTTATTATGATATATACAGGCTCTTATTTTTTGTTGAGTAATTCATTGTATCTGAGTTTACTTCCTCTTAGCTCACTTCACATGTGTACTCTAGATGTTTATAACTTCCATTTTTATATGCTTTTCAGAATGTATGCAGTGGATATGAATGCTAACAAAATGATCTCTTTTTTGTGTTTTGTAATGCTGATATATGATAATGCAATCACATTGTAATGTTGAACTTTAGTTTCTCTAAGAAACTTTTGGTACTTCATATTGTTTTGGAAAAATGTGGTGAAAGAGTGATATGGTAAGTGAATGAAATTTCCCCATTCCTAACTCCACACAACCAATAATATGTGAGGGATTAAAACCAAGAGCAAGAAGGGGCACTAATTATATAATTTTTTTGAATGGTAATGATGAGAGAAAGACAAGGATTTGACAAAAAACCAAACTGAGACCCTACAACCTCATTCTATTCAATTTTTCTTCATGGTTTAAAATGTGAATTGTTTTTTGGTTTATCTAGACTCGAGATCCGTAGATGGCCACTTGGTTGAGAAAATATGGTTTTGAGGTTTTAAACTCTTTTTGGAATTTTGGACATATAAATCACTTTGTTTTGATTTATGATTTCACAACATCTGAATGAACTGTTTCTAATTTTCAAAATTTTCAAAGAGACCCCCTACACCTTGCCCCATGGTACCAGTAGGAAGTATGGGCTCATCACCATAGACAAGGCATAGGTGAGTAAGGGAACTTCTCTCCTTTCCCAACCCTACATCTCTAGTAAGAGATGAAGGCTCAACACCGAAGGTTGGTAGGGTAAATAAATGTGTAAAATAAAATTTTTCTTTGGATTCACATTTGAATTATTTATCTAGGAAAAATGTCTAGAATGTTCTTATTCCCAAAGAGATGTATATGGGATAGATGAGACACCATGAAGCTTCTAGAAGAGACTATAGGAAAATACACCTAATCTAGAAGAAACTATAAGTAGAGCCAAGTATGTAAGCCTTGGTATGGTTATGACAAATAGTTGTCTTATCTTACTTGGATTGATGAAATGATTCAAAAACAATTGATGATACCATGAATATTTGAAGAGACATTATTTGAATGTTTTGCCAAGGTTTTTTTAGGAATTGCTATAAGAATAAGTCCCTTGATCAAAAATTTTATGAAATGAATCGCGATGAAAATGCAATGTAGATGCATTAATATACATATGGGAATGTAGGTGAAACTACATGTCATGATGGCTAAGGTGAAGAAAGTTGATGAATATCAAATTCTTTACCCCTAAAAGTACAAAGTTGAGAACCACTATCCTTAAAATTTCCGCTCTCTTGATAAGGGCCTACCGTTTTAGGTTTAAAATTATAGCCCTTTCCCATAAGTATATATGTCCAATCATTAAAATCACTTGTCTAAAAGGGGAGTTTGTGCACCTCTTTGTAATGTTCTTGAGACATTGTGTGTGGGTGAGCATGACTACGCTACTTGGTCTTGTTTCCTATGTAGAGCGTTGTGTTTACTTGTGACCTTTTTGAATGATGAGGCCTTTCCCCATGGATATGGAAAGATTAGTTTTAGAAGCACATGGGCTGAAACCAGGGTTTAGAATATAAAAACCCTTAGAGATGGTTTTGATGGGAATCATTTAAATCTCAAATTGACCTTCTTCATTTGTTAGTTATATCATGTACACCTAGACCTATGTCGTCGGAGGAAGAGATGATAAATCGGTAAGACTACCCATCTCATGTGGTTCAAATGGGAGGAAGATTAGATCATCACTCTCTAAGAGTTTCATAATTTCTATTGTGGTTTTAGTGGACATTGTTTCCACAGATATTGATTTACCCTTATATGTTTTTTCCACCTCAAATTTTTTTGGGTCAATGAATGCAAGCTTCAGCTCACCTAGGGTGATCGGGGCTAAATATTTTTATGAATGTGGTTTATTTAATTGATTCACAAGAATTTCATACTCCGTATGGAATCCTTTATTATTTTTAGGTTTTCTAAGTGTATATTAATGGGCTTAGGATCCCCTTATATGATGAAGACCTTCCCCAAATGGAGGAATCTAATCTCTTGGAATAGGGTAGAAGGGATATCCTTCATTCGATGAATCCATGGTCTCCCAAGGATCATGTTATAACTTGTTTCCCTATCGATAATGTAAAACTATGTCAAGATGGTTTTTGGACCAAGCGTGACTAGAAGAAATATGGTTCCAATTAAGGTCTCTTTAAGATTTTCATACCCCCATAACATGTTTCTTGTAGAGGAAAAATTTGTCTCTCCATATCCCAACTTCTTCAAGAAATAAAAGGGAACCAAATTTACAACAGCCACATTGTCAATCATGGCTCTCTTAATATAATTGTTATAAACCCAAAATTATAAAAATAAGGTAGGATCCCCTCTTCAGAAACTTTAACGTTAGATGGCATCTTTTCTATATCGAAAACCAATATCCCTATAATTCTATCTCGGAGGATGTATGTCAAAGTCAATATGATTTATTTGAGCACTAGGAGGTGACGTAACATGGATTAGATGACCAAGACCTAGTACATTGAGTAATGTAAAATGGTGCTCGCGAGTGAATTCTATAGCAAATATAGAAATGAAATGTGAGAAAAGGTCTTGTTCAAATCTGATATTAAATCATAGGCTCCTACTAGTTTTGCAATTATAGGAATGTCATCCTATGGGAAGGAAATAATAGGTAAGGGTTGTGAAACTTACTCCCTCGTCCAAGTTGTTGCATTAATTTTTGGCTCGATCTTTAGCTTTACTAACCCTAAGATTTTTTTATTATCATTTTAACAAAGGTTAGGAGCAAGCCAAGAGTTTTCAGAAGTTGAGGCTTCATGATCATTGGTTCATATAGGAATACCCTTATTTACATTATAAGGATTTACTGGGGAATCCCGGGATGTTTAGGGTTTGAATTTTGAGGTGTGATAGGTCCAGTATGACTAGGATATGGGTTTGTTTCAAGATTTTGTAGAAACATGTCTACAAAGAGTTTCCTTTGGTTTTTGGGAAGCCTTTGTAGAAATTTGTTGCAATCATAGAAAGTCTTATCATTATGTCCTCGAACCTTATGGAAACCACAAGATAGGTTAGGGTCATAATCTCTTGGCCTTTGATAAGCATCTTGCTATTGTTTATTATAACCTCAATTGTAGTTTTTAAATTTGTTGTTATAATGATGATACATTACCCTTGTTGGGCCCCTTAAATATTGGCTAAGTAAAAAAAGGCACATAGGTGCGCAAGGCCTAGTTAAAGAAAAGCGCGTAAGGATAAAGCGCGCAGGGAAGGGTTTAAAGAGGGATTTAAGGAAACCCATGGTGCACACATGGATAGAACCAAGGGTTTGGGACTTATCCATATTTTTGTTTTGGTAGAAGATATGAAAAACATGACTTTGTTGCACATGCAGAATGGATAAGGTGCCAACTCGATGACAGGGTGGCCCAGGAAGGAGTAAGCTCAGTGATAGAAGCTTCTAGAAGATCATCATGGAAAAAAAGTGGAAAGATTAATCTTATAGAAGCATGTTCTCATGGAGGACCACATTCAGACACTTGGCATCAGATCTGAGGCCACTGGAGGATGAGTTGGTAGTCCAGAAAGCCTATATATACAAGTGCTTGTAGAAGTAAAATATAGATAGATAGATAGATAGATAGATAGATAGAGGGTGGAGCTCGTAAAAATACTACAAGAACTCTGTTAGTTTGGGTAATTGTGTTTAGGGAAGGATGTATTAGGGGTATAAGGTTTATAATTTTCTTTTGTTAGCCTAGCCATATGAGTCTAGATATAATGCATGACTGTGGTCTGCTTCTCTATAATACTTTGTAATGGGTCCATGAATGTAATGAGGTTACTGGTTACATGAATATGAACATTGATGATTCTAATGCATACAAACTTCCTCATAGTTCCTTTTCAATTAAATTTATGATTAAGTATGGATGTTTGTATAAATTATTTCAGTTTTGGTATAGTTATGAAATCTATTAAAGCACTTCCTATCTAGAATGACTGCAAGGACCTAGAAGCCGTTCTGAGCTCTATGGTGCTTGTATGTTTTAATTCCATCTAAATCTTGTAAAAATGAATCATAGATGATGTTTCCCACTAAACTCACATAAAAGAGAGACTCGACACCCACGCGTGCCTCGAGTGAGTGCCTAGCACCCGCTGGGTGATAGGCCAGTGTGCATGGGATTCCTTTATTTTATGATGAGGGTAAAAATGACTACATCTTGGTTATGTTACCAGGACATATTTTCGAAGTTGTAGTGGGAAATTACATACATCATGATCTAGGTAATGAGTAATGACAAAATGTTTAACTCTGGAAAGTATTGAATCATGGTTCAAGAGCACGGAGGATGAATTTTCTCAGAGATTTAGCACTAGACCTGAGTTTGATGCACGTAGATGGGTAGAAGAGAACCTATACCATGATTTATATGAAACATTTTTCTGTTGTTTCCCAGTAGGGCTGTATGAATGGCTCTCAACATATGCATCTAGATCAAACTAGTATTCTAGATCATGCACGTGGACCCAAGAAGAATACCAGATGTTGTAGGATGTAGATCTAACGTGGACTCATGTTGTGGATCATTGGTGGGAAGGTGTGTTGGCTAGCTACACTCTGGAGTACGCTATTTCCACATATTCTTTCCTGGAAGTTGTTGAGTTTGAATTTATATGGGAGCCCAGAGGATCATTTCTACATGTTATCCCTTTGGAAATGAAGATCTTGGTTGTTACTTTGAGTTTAGAGGCACTTCCAATGGCTGGTTAAACCATTCTAAGAGCTGGGCGAGGGAGCTAGGGTGGAGGAAGATGGAAAATATTATGACAAAGAAGGAAAGGGAGGAGAGATGGATCAAGTATAGTGAAGTGTGTGAAATAAAGATTTCTAGATGATGAAAGGATATAAGTGTGATGGATCTATGGAGGCAGATGATGTGGGAAGGAGTTGAGGTTCACGTGAAGGATGTGGAACCTGAGTAGTCTGTGCTACCCCATCTTGGCAAGTACGTAAGAGAGACCCCTTCGAATTCTGATGAGAGTTCGTCACATGGAGAAAGAAGAGTCATTGACACGTATCTGAACCCACCCAGTGACCAAACCCTAGTGCTTGGTTTTCCAGAACAAGGAAGGAGTATCATTGACCCTGTTGGTATTAATGGAAGGAGTATCATTGACTTCTATGGCTACACATATTCCAAAGATTCGGAGGAGTCTTTGGATAAGGAGTAAGTATACAAGCCTTCGTTATCGCATCTAAGAGTGGCGCGGGTACAATAGTGGTAGTGGGGCATTATCACGGGCATCACGGTGCACGGTGCAATGGAACCTTAGGGGCACTTGGCACAACTACTACAAGACCTAGTGGTTTTAGTGGATTTGGTGGGTTAGGAGGGATAGGACTTGGTGGACCTAGTGGTTTAGGTGGATCTGGTGGCTCAGGAGGCATAGGACTTGGTGGATCCGATAGTGGAGGAAACACTGGGGAAACTAAGGCTCGGCTCAGGGAGGAAAAGGGCCCCACCATCCCCTCAAGTCTTCTTTGAGATGTATTTACATTTTCCAGATTACAGAGGTATTGAAGATGCTTTGTAGAACATGTTCACAAGTGTGATCTACTATGGTGCGCAAAGGGGATCACAACCTCAGAGCAAAAGGATAGTCAATTTATAACAACGTTATAGGGGCACACACATAGCTGGTATAGGAAATATAAACCTCATCAAATGGTGGTGGATTATACTAATTTCAAAAATGCCTTCTATGTAGAATTCCACATCCCCGTGTTTAAACAAAGAGCATCGGTGCCTTGAAGGATATTCAACAGGAATGGCGAGAGAGTGTGTAGGAGTATGATGCACATTTTAAAACTCTCTTGTCTAAATTATCTTATGATATTCACCCTTCATAGCATGCTCAAGTGGTTTCTTAGAGGATTGATCACACCTTTTCGAAGGTCCTTATCTCATAAAAATTTCACAGACCCATGTGAGGCATTGGAAGCTACTCTGTACGCCGAGGCTATTGGTAGTGTTAATACTGGAGTTAGCCCATTCCTAGAGGCTCAAATTGCTGCTATGGCTAAGCAGCTGGAGAAGTTATCCACGAACTCAGCCTATGAGATTCGCAGTGGTTTATGGTGTACATATTGTGAAGTAGAGGCCCATGTCAAGGGTATTTGTCCCCGGAGGGCAGTACACACCATGACAGAAGACTGTGAAATTTATCATGGGGACCATGATGAAAGTAGATTCCCCTTGTTATAGTGCATAAGTTGGAAGAATGTGTCTTGCTACTATAAGATATACACCTTTACAACCCATGATACTAAGGACTGTAGGCTCATTGATCAGATCCATGAAGCCATTGATCATGGGGTACGCAAAACCAACATTGCTAGTAGTTCTACAGAATATGATCACCGCTATGAGGAACATGCAGATGGTGGCACACACGGAAGGGGATTTTATGGAGGATTCTGTGGTCATGGTAACCACGAGAGGAGAAAGGAGAGAGCTCCCATGTGGAACCTATTTTAATTGTGGGTCTACAGAACATTATAAATGAGAAGTGCTCATGGTGTGGAAAGAAGCACAAGTATGAGGAATGCTCGAAGTTATTTGAGAACACGAACCAATAACAACGGAAAGAAAAGGGTGCTGCAATGGTAAGCATTAAGAAGACAAACACATAATGGATGCCACGAGTGACACATGATGTAGGCTTGGAACTGTTTTAGTAACAACAAGAGAAGAGGCCACATGCGCAAAAGAAATACCAAGGCAGAGGACCCTGGTTTCAAGAGAGGAAGTATTTCATTAGAAGCACCCAGGACTCACATCAAAAGGAAGTATATCAAGATACCATAGATGTCATTCAAAGTTTACAAGGAGAAATCTAGTGTCTAAAGGAGTAGTCTAGGAGGGAGGAGAAAATGAGGAAGGTCAAGGTGCCAAAGGATGACCTGGATGAGGTCAAGGAAGTATGTAAAATGCTAAGGAAAGAGAATGTTATTCCCTTGCTAGGAGCATGGTTGAGGGAGAAGGTACCACACACCTGGGAGAAGAGCATGAGAGACAGATCCTGCATGCAAACCTTCCCCCTCACAGCCTTGACTATGACAAAGAGATCACATTGGATGTAGTCGTAGATGGATGGCTCCTTAGTAATATCCTCATTGACACATGTATGGAGGTCAATGTTCTCACATTGGATGCTTGACATCGATGGGGAGACCTGTATTATAGCCATCTTTGAATGTGCTATATATGGAAAACAAAACAAATGCAATGCTCATTGGTGTCTTAAAGAATGCATCTATCACTATCCAGGGAGCTAAGTTTACTGGGGACTTTGAAGTCTTGGCACTCCCCAAGGCAAACAATTTCCTTACCGCTTGGGAGCCCATGGTGTTACAAGAAAAATGCTGACCTTCGATTCATCAAGGGGTACATCAGATTTGAAAATAAGGAGAAACGGGTTACTATACCCTTGGCGATGAGAATTCAAAACCCTATACTTTGAATCTTTGAGGGAAGAGGTCCCGGATAGGATATATGTGTTCTCAATCAGGGATCTAGAGATAATCCATCCTACCAATAGAGTTATCTAGTTTGAGGATACTCAGTCAGTAAGTGACACCACCAACCTAACATGTGATAATTGGGTACATGGGACTTATGAATTGATTGGATGGCAATTTGAGAGGATTGGTAACAAAAGTAATAAAGGCACATATTGTCCAGTGCTCAGGAGGAAAAGATTTTCCTAATTATTTAGGAGGGGCCTTCCCTGAGATCTTTTTACAAGAGATGGAAGCTCAGTGGAAGGATGAGAAGGAATGGATGGGGATGTTAAGTTATGTCCTACTCAACATAGTGGCATGGTGGTGGGCTACACATTAGGAGAGCCTTTTAGAATGGCACAAGGTGAGAATTTCTCTCTCTGTCAAGTTTTCTAGAAGCAACATGCCCACCACCATCAAGGACTACCATGGTAAGGAACCTACCTCTTTCCACATCCAAGCTTGTGAGAAGGTCTAGAGAGAAGGTGTGGAAGATTTTCCACCATCCCTTTGGGTGCACAAGCTGTATTCTACACTGCAGGGTTGCACGCATGCATGGTACATACATTTTGAGACATGCCGCCAAACAGAAATTGGCAAGAGCTAGTAGCTAACCTCATTCAAACATTTGAATATCAAAGTACCAAGCCATCAGTTGATAAGGCATTGTAGGTTGTTAAGCACCTTACCATGGGGGATAGTGCCATGGTAGAAGATAGGCTATTGGAACTGCTAGGTGGACCAGGTTTGGAGGCACACTTTGAAGAAGAGGCAAAGGAAGCAAGAGATATAACTTGAGCACATGTGCTTGGAAAAGGAGAAAGGAAAATTAGTATATGTTATTGATGGGGAGGAAGTAGAGAGCTTGGATGTTAACCATTCTGTAGGGACACGTGAGGTAGTGGACAATGCAGATGCTCACGTGTACACCTACCATGAGCCTTTGAAGACAAATAAGGTTAACATCAGCTTAGGAGAAGAACCTAAGGAAGCTATTATTGGAGATTACTAGTTGGAGAAGGAGGTTTCTAAGATCATTGATATTTTGTGTGAATTTGAGGATTTATTCCCATCAGGTACCATGATCTCAAAGGCATCCACCATTCCTTGGGGGAGATGAGGATAAAGCTCAAGGACAATGCACACCTAGTCAAGAAGAGACCCTACTGGATGAATCCCAATTTGCGTGTAAAGGTAAAGGAAGAGATAGAAAAAATGATAGCTTTTGGGATCATTGAAGCTATGGAAGAATCGAATGGATAAGTCTAATGGTAATCAACATCAAGAAGGATGGGTGGATTAGGATCTGCATGGATTATAGGGAGCTGAATGTAATTTGTGTTATCGTTCCTTTTCCAACCCCCTTCATGGAAGAAATTTTAGAGGGAGTCATTTGGGTGAGAAATCTATTCCTTTACATATGGATTTTTGGGAGTACTTTGTACGATGGAAAAGTGACATGTGAGCATAAGAAGCTACAAGTAACTCTTCCTCGTACCCGACCTCCCGAGGTCGTGCTGAGATGACTGGTGAATGTGGAATATATATGGATACAGACAAACTAGTTGGGTAATCTTATATCCTCAATACACAATAATGGAATCTATGAATCTAAGGCAAAGAAGGCCCTCCTAACTTGAATTGGTGTAATGGATCATTCGGATATAATAGTAGTTTGAAGGCTCCAATCAATGTCGAGCTCTACCAAGATCTTGTTTATTGGCTATTGGATACGTGGGAAGTGACCTGTGGGAGCTTCATGTATATTTCCAGACAAGGTCATGAAAATGGTGATGGGAGGTGTAGTGGATTTTCCGGGGTTTTTATGGATGATTCTCTGGTCTAGTCCAGAAATCCTTAGCTTGATTGGCTGCTACGTTTAATAAGGAGAATTGTGTAATAATGTCTAGTGGAAGTGGTGAGGACCTAAATACTAGTGTTCGTAAACCAACATCAATGTCTGATTGATTAGTAGGCCTGTTGGGTTGTGGGACCTATGGATCACAACCATACGTTTGTGGTTGTGTCGAACTCCTATGGTCATATGTAGAGTTAATCTCTCCTTCCGACTATCCAATAATCATACGCCTTTTCAGCCTCTATGTTTAGAACTAGAAGTGTAATTTTCTCAGAATACCTTACAGGTGTTCTGGCAACTTGAATGCGTAAGCTAGTATCTATGTCAATGAGGAGGTCTCCTGCATTAGGTTGTGGAACTAAAGGATCACAATTGAATACTTGTTCTCTTTCAAATCCTTGTACAATCATACATATGTCCCATTTAAGGCAATCTATAGTTAGGATGATTTGACCAAAATGTGTATGCTTTTTCATCTTTAATATTTAACTCTCTTAGTTGTTCACTAATTGCTCGTAGGTCTACCATTACTCGAAAGACCTGTATCCTAAGGTCTTGATCTATATCAGCTAGTGTTGTGGGGAGATTTGGTTGAGGAACTATTGGTTCAAATATGTATTCTCTGGGCTCTCTAGGTCCCGTGATTGTCATGCAAAATGTTTCAACTTTTAACTAAAAATAATAAACTAATTATGAAAGATGTATCTACACTATGTATGTATTTTTATTTTTGTATTTTCGATGAAGTATTTTAATGAAATTAAAAGAGAAGCTATTTTAATATATTTAGCAAATGGACAACTAATTTAGTAACAGAATTGAAACAAACAAAGTAGCCCGATGTAGCTATTTGCTGTGTAGTTGTGAATTTATCCTAAATATCTAAGCAACTAATTGTTTTTAAATTGAAAGGATCTCGATCCTACCTCAGAAGTGAGGAATGAATCATAGTTTCTCAGAAGCTATCGATACCCACAGCTTCCTGGGTGATATTGAGAACGAGTTTTGACTGAAATAAAATAGTTTACTAATCTATTTGATATGTTGTAAGTAGAACTTTGATAGGTCAAACCTAGAGTTTACAGAACAAAGGTAAATCTAGTTATGTGTGACTTCATCCCTCGGTGTGATCTCCTCATTCCTTCATGTTCTCTTGAATCTAGAAAAGCATGTATATGATAGCATCAGCAGAATAAGGTACTCAAACAATGACAGCTTTGGATATAGACCGAATATAATGCAAGTAAGAGAGAGATAGTGCAAGTGAACAGAGCTTGACTATGTAATTCCTAGCGGGATTTATTGCGGGAATACAACAAAAATGTGCCAAGAGTTCTAGAAACTATCTTTTGTGACTAAACAAAACCTACAACTCTAAATGGATTCCAATCTAAGAATGAAACTACCTTACTCTAAACTAGTTTGCATGGAACAACAATAAAGCAAGATTGAAGCAAGAAGATCAAATGACCTCTAAACAACAAAGGAAGACTAACAATGGATGCAAAACATGAAACTATTGGAATTCTAAGCAAGAAACTCAAAATACTGAATGATTAAACAGAGAAGGAGAGGGGCCATTTGTTTGAAAACAAGCTGGATATTTATAGCAAATGCATTCACTAGAAGGTAACTTGGAATGAAACTCTTTTACCATTAAACAAAGTGAAAACACTATTCATAGGGTGGCCAAAACATAAATGCAAAGAAAAGTAGCTGAAAAATGTAGATAGAAATTGAAATTTTACGTTTGATGTGATCTTGGAACTTTTTGGAAAACACGCATAGGATGACCGCCTTGCACATGGCAGCGGTTATAGGACCGCCGCCTGTCTTGGCGCGATCATGGGACTACCACCTAGGCAGGGCAGCGGTCTTGTGACTTAAGACCAAAATGTTGGGAAAAGGGGGGGCAGAGGGCATAACAAAGCATGCGGAGGCCGGATGAGGCATACAGGATACAAACATATACTTGGTGAGATTTTTGGATCCCAAACACCTTTTAAGGAGACTGTATCATCATTGGGGTATGTGTAACATTTTTTCGGTGATGCGGTACCCTACTATTTTGGGTACGTATAGGTACCACCAAGTCCGGATTGCAAAGGAAGACTAGGAGAAGACAACTTTCACCACTGAATGGGGAATTTTTGCATACACGGTCATGCCCTTTGGGTTGAAGAATGTGCCTACTGCTTTTTTTTCACGCATAGTGGTTCAGGCATTCCAGGACTTCATCCACAAATTTCTTTAGGTTTATTTGGATGATTGGATAGTGTATGGACTAGTGAAAGACCATTGTGATAATTTGAGGCTGATGTTTGAGAGGTGTCGGCAGTTAAGGATATCCCTCAACATTAAAAAGTGTGTCTTTACTACCCCCTTTGGGATGTTATTGGGGCATATCATATGTAAGGAGGGCTTGCTATGGTAGATCCTACCAAGGTTACAGTTATTGTGGGATTAGGGGAGCCTACTAGCCAAAGCGCAGTGCGTGGATTCCTTGGGCATACGGGTTATTATAGGAAATTCATCAAGGGGTATGCCAAGATCACCACACCTCTAGAAGAATTTATCAGACATAATAGTGCTTTCCATTGGGAAGAGGTGCAATAGAAGGCATTTGACACATTAAAGGATAGGCTTGTCACCATGCCTATATTACGTTTTCCCTCTTGGGACAAGCCCTTCCATGTTCATGTAGATGCCTCAGGAACCGCCATTGGAGCAGTGCTTGCATAACTAGGAGAAGGAATTGTTGATCATCCTCTATGTTTTGCAAGTAGGAAGTTGACACCAACAGAGCAGAATTACACCACGACTGAGCACAAAGCATTGTCAATGATCTATGCACTTTTCAAGTTTAGACAGTATCTACTGGCAACACCCTTTATATTTTACACTAACCACATGGCATTAAAGTACTTGGTGAACAAGCCCATTCTACAAGGGTGCATATGTCGGTGGGTGCTATTATTTCAAGAGTTTGAGTTTACGGTAGTTGTGAAGCCTCAGGGATAGTAATTGATGACCTAATCATCTGTCAAAAATTGATTCGGGGAGGACATGTAGAGTATTCAAGAGTTTGAGTTTACGGTAGTTGTGAAGCCTAGAAAGAGTAATTGTGGACCTGATCATCTATCAAGAATTGATTCAGGGGAGGACGTGTAAAGTATTGAAGAGACTATGCTAGACACACAACTGTTTAGGTTGCGGCATGCGCCCTCATTTGGAGGAGATTGTAGTATTCCTAAAGGAAGGTGTGGTGCCAGGAGGGATGAAGGCATTAGAAAGAAAGAAACTAGCCATATGTGTCGTGCCCTACATGTTGATTAGTGGGGACTTATACAAGTTAGGGCATGATGAAGTTTTACGCAGGTGTGTACTAGAGCATGAGCACCTCGCCATCATAGAGGAAGCACATGGAGGAAGTGCAGGTGGAAATTATGTAGGTGACACCACCACACATAAAATTTTAATGGTAAGATTGTGGTGGGAAACTCTATATAAGGATTGCAAGGACTATTGTAAAGCATGTGACCATTGTCAGTGCATTGGCAAGCCAGGAAAGAGAGATGAAATGCCTTTACACCCTATCCCTAGTGTTGAACCTTTTGAGAAATGGGAAATAGACTTTGTAGGCCCTATTATACTAGTAACGCATAGGACTAGATCAAACTATGTAATAAATTATACAGACTATTTGACAAGGTGGGCATAGGCAACCCTAACTAGAGAATGCATAAGCAACCACAGTGGAAAGATTTTTGTGGGAGAACATTATCACAAGGTATGGATGTCCTTTAAGTTTAACCAATGATAGGGGTACACATTTCTTGAATGAGACCGTGAGGATCCTGTTAGCATAGTTCATGGTAGCTCATCACAAGACTACCCCTTATCACCCACAAGAAAATGGAACCGCGAAAGCATTTAACAAAATATTGAGTCATACCCTGACCAAGATTTGTGATGTTAGAAGACAAGATTGGGATGACAAGGTATCAGCCGTATTATGGGCTTACATGACAACTTATAAAAGGTTGAACAAAGCCACACCATTTCAATTGGTGTTTGGCATGGAAGTTGTTATGCCAGTTGAATTCATGTTACCTTCTTTGTGAATAACACATGCAAGAGGGGTGGCTGATGAAAAGCACTTTGGAAGAGAGAATTGATGAACTGATGAAGCTAGATGAAAGACAATCACTCACTAGGTGGAGCTAAACAACAAAAAAAGAAAAGAAAAAATCATGACACAATCGCCACATCAGAAATAAGAAGTTTGAGGTTAGGCAGATGGTCTTGCTGTATGATTCTAAGTTTCTATGCCATCCTAGGAAGTTGAAGGTCCATTGGTTAGGTCCCTATAAAATCTTGTACATCCTTGATTTGGGTGCGTTCTAGTTACAAGTGCTTTGGATGGAACAAAATTTCCTAGACACTTCAATGGGAGTAGGCTAAAGCCCTACTATAAATAAGTCTTCTTGGTGTTTGTAAATAAGGTAGTTTTTCTAGTTAGTTTAGAATTTCCTTTATGCATTTCTTTTCTTGTGTTTCCCTTTTCACGTTGTTTTTTTGTGCATTGGGCACCGGTAACCTTTATTACTCTTTGAGGATTTTTGAGTGCACAGAGGACCACACATCATTTTAGTGTGGGGTGGAGTAATGTGAAGGAGAGCATGGGTAAAGTGCCAAGGAAGGTTGTGTTGAAAAGCTCCGGTTGAATGGCCATGTTGAAAGAGGTGCATGGAAAGAGAAGATGGAAAAGGATGGTTGGTGTCAAGATAAGGCTACTTTCAGATCCCATGTACAAAGGAGGAAAAAGTGCATAAGTAACATGAGGTAGGTGAGAGAAAAAACCAGGACAAAATAAGTGCCTTCGGCATCGGTGACACACTCACAAGAGTCTCTTGTCTACATATTTGTTGCACACTAGAAGGTTGGAAGATTGTCTACGTAGGGTTAGGTGTGTGAGTTAAAGTGCTAAAGTTGGACTTTGTTTGAAAAATCTGCATTAAATGTGAAAAGTATGGTGGTAGGTGAAGTAGCATTTAATGCTTAAAAAGGGAAAAACTATAAATAAAGGGTCGAGGCACTTCATTATTCACTTTGCGTATAAGGAGAAAGAAGTGCTTTTTGCATTTTTGCAAACTAGGGCTTCCAAAAACTGATCTGTGTGAAGAAAAATTTGAAGAGATTGAGCGTAAGTGACTAGTTTGGATCTACGAACCAGAAAAAGGGATCTCACAGGTGTAAGAGAGTTGTGAGAAGGCACTGTCTTGTGAAGGGATTATCCCAGCTAGGGTTTGAAGAACTAGGGCATGAGTTTAAGGAATTTTCTTTGCAAATTCGATATCTAAGGTGGGAAAGAGTGGAAGAACAAAGTTATAAGAAGTGATTGAAGTAAGAAGCAAACCTAGACAATGGCACCCAAGAAACTAGTTAGCACACCCAAGAAGGGAAAGGGAAAGGGAAAGGGAAACAACAAGAAATTGACGCACATACAAACAAAGAATGGTATGCAAAAATGCAATACCCAGATGGAGTGTTGCTAGGGAAGGAGTGGGAGTCCCACCTAAGAAACATGTCTGTGAACAAATACAATCATTGTACAAGCACAATCGAGAAGGAGATGGTGCTGGAGTTAGTGCGCCCAATGAATAAAAGGACACCAGAGGGTTTTCCCATTTATAACAATGATGTGAAGGTAAAGTTAGAGAAGGCAGGGTTATTATAACTCTTTGAGTTGCCCTACTTCGGAAGCTTGAGTGCCTATATCAATGGCTGATGTCACGTGTACATGAAGACTAATTCCATTTCATAGGGTGCAAGATGCACATTACCCCTCAGCTCATCTCACATTTCACAGGCCTCATCTGTGAAGGAGATGGTTTGGAAGATGACCTAGGTGATAAAGAGGTAATTAAGGAGACTATCGCTGCCTACGCATATAAAAAGGGGTTAAGGTACTGTTGATGCAAAATCACAGCACCCCTGGATGCAGATCAGGTTTCTAGGTTGATCACTTTGGCATCCAGTGTGATTGCATAACATTGAATCCTTTCTCCAAGTGTGGGACTTGAAAAATGAGAAAGAATTCTCCAGAGAAGGCTGGTTCCTATTCCTCTGTTCAGATGCACATGAAATATGCAGAGGGTTTTCTCAAAACCTAATCTAATCTGCCAAGGAGACAAGGTAAGAAGATGCATAAAATAAATCTAAGCTAATAGAGGTGATGCACCGAGGAATGAAGAACACCTATTTTTCCAGTGAACACAGACCATTTGAATGTGATATAAGATCATGCACAGATGACAAAACCTGCAGTGAAAGACCAGGAGGATGCAAAAATGAACACAGAGAGGGCTGAGAATCATCCACAGACATGCATTACTTGCTCCAAAGATTGATACAATACACTACAGAATGCCATGAGGCAGAATAGTATTACAGTTCAAATGAGAGGTTCGAACTCCACAAATTCGCCTGAGGAGAAGAAGGGAGAGGCAAAACAGAAAAATGTTCGACCTCTGAAAAGAAGCTCCTCTTTACAATATATAGAAAGAATGAGAGAGGGAAAAGAGAGAGGAAAGCCAAATCTACCCCAACCACCTCCAGGTTGCATTCCATTCATCTCATTATGGCAGAAGTGGCGGATCCTGGCAAAACGGTGGGCTGTCTAACAGAAGCGGCGAACTGTCTGCTGCATTAAAGTTGTTTGTTGAAGCATTACTTCTGCTTGTTATTTCGTGCCAGAGGTGTTTCTTGATTTTATCTCTCCAAACTGAACCAAAATGCAAGATTGACCCTGGAATCGTGTAGAGAATTTTACCAGCTTTCCATTGATATAAAGAACGTGCCAATCCGAGCTCTGGATCGAAAGTTATGGCGATCTGAAGATTTAGGGCAAAAACGGGCCAAAACGTGTTTTGAAATCTTTCCCACGCTCTGCCACCTAGATGACACGTGGCACGTGCTGATTGGACGAGCAATTCTCTCTCCTCTACCTTTCGTGGGCTTTCCTTTTGAAATTTCCTTGTGGGCCCCTTAAACTTGGACACGTGGCACTATTTCATTGGTTCGGGTCAGTGCTCGAAACCTCGCCCTTTGACTTTTGGACTATCTCCCTTGTGACACGTGTCGTGATTTGATTGGTCTGCGGGTTTGCTGGCTTTTCGCGCCCTTCGTCTTTATGTCCCAGATGTCCCAAACTGTTTGGGACAAAAACCTCCGATCCGCCCGAAATGGGCTTCCTCGTCCCTCATTTGCCGATGACACGTGGCGCAATCTGATTGGCTCTCGGCTTTTTCGGCTATCCGCGTCCCTCGCGTCCCTGCGGCCCAGATGTCCCAGTACGAACTTTCTCTGTTTCGGCCGAACCAGCCGGTTCGCGTCCATTTGTCCCAAATGTCCCAGTGCTTCGTGGGACAAATTCTTCCGGTTCGCCCGATCCGGCCGATTCGCGTACTTCTGGCCCAGATGTCCCTTTTGCTTCCGGACTGTTTGTTCTCATTTCGGCCGATCCGGCAGGTTCGCGTACTTCACGTACTTGTGTCCCGTTTGTCCCTGGATGAAGACTTGGGAAAATTTTTCCTTCTTTCGGCCGATTCGGGCATTTCACGTCCCACGCGTACCTGTGGCCCAGATGTCCCTTTGCTTCACGGGCCACCTGGAGGCTTTTCAGCCGATCCGCACCTAGATGTCCCAAATGTCCCGACTGCTCCTAGGACTAGGACTTAGCCATTTTTCGTGATTTTTCCTGTTTCAATCTACTTGCCTGGAACTGCAAAACTCTGATGCATGTTATCGAAATTTACCCTGGGGGGTGAAATTTTGACAACAGTACTATGATATCATAGACATCAAGGACCTGGTAATGAAGATGGCCATGCATCTGGTGACAAATTTAAATGGCCAGGAGAGATGGACCCAGGTCAATAAGCCATGGTTACATGTTTGCAAGAAGATCTTAGAAGGCACCATCTACAACTTGTCTACATTCATCGCAGATGAGATTGTCAGCTGCATGAAGGAAGGTGACAAGATCTTATTCGGTAATGTCCTACTAACAATTGTGTTTTCAGAAATTGGAGTACTTGATGCATCGAACAAGTTTGTATGGGAGTACCCAGCTGAGGACCCTTCACCTGTAAAAATATTTGAAAAATATGCATGTGACTCCATGAAAACTATGCACAAGGCATGCCTAGAGAAATGGTATACATGCCTGAGGAACACATTTGGGGAAGAATGGAGAATTCCCAAACAACTGCTAGTGGCCACCAAAGGAGAAGCTAAATTTGTTGTGTACCAACATTTCTACCTAGGCAGGTTCAAACTAATGGATGAGACATGGAGCCCATGGTGCAAGCTCCCCTTTGCCTTCACAGCTCAATACTTCCAAGTGGGAGTAAACAAGTTCAAAGAGTCCAAGAAGCTGAAATTGGACCTTGGTAATTTGGACTAGGAACACAGGGAAATGCACAAAGGGTTGGTCTACCCCAACAAGTGCGCGTACATGGAGAGGTATGTGTCACATGAGGTTTAGATGACAAGGCCCATGACTCGCCCATTGCAGGAGGATGCATGGTGCACGTATACCTCCGCATAAGACCCAAATTGGAGAAGGGCACATATTTGGAGAATGAGGTGTCTATGCCTGAGGATCTAACTGGCAGGAAGAGACCCACACCCAAGTAGGTGGAAAAGGATCCAGAGAAGAGAATACCAAGTGTGGTGGATACATAGGTAATAGGTTCCCTTGGGACAAGCACTAGAACAAGCATGTATTCATGCAAGAAGAGGCCCATAGTCAAGGAAAAGACTCTAGAGCTAGAAAATCCATCAGACAAGGAGTCCTCAGGAGAAGAAGAAACAAAGTCACCTACACTAGAATCCCCGGTTAGGAAGAAGCAAAGGCTAGAAGAGGAGACCACCTCAGAAGAAACTAGAAGTTTGGACAAGCACATAGGTGAAGAAGAAGATAGTGGGGAAGATGAACCTGAAAAAGAACAAGGGCCACCTGTTTTCAACGTACATGATTCAGATGAAGAAGGTAGAGAAGAGGATCGGGGTTCCTCTTCATGCAGCACAAGGATAGCCAGGAAGGGAGAGGCACCTAGGACATGAGAAGTGAGGAGGATGGCGCAGATGCAGAAGGCTCCAAGCCTTATGATGGAACAAATGACCAAGGTGGTAGAGAGAGAAGAAACAAAGGCCATCGAGACCTTGGAGGAGGAGAAGTTAGAATGTAGTGCTAAGCCGGTGTTGGATGAAGAGAAGGAGGAGAGTGTAGGAAAGGACCACAGCAGCGTTGGAGGCCCCATTTTAACTATAAGTATTCCTAAGGGCATGCGCATGAAAGGAAGGTGCAAAGGGGAGGAGAGGCCAGGGATGGGTTATATTGATGACCCCAACAAAGTGTTTCATGCATGGTTCCAAAGCATGATTCCAATAGAAGAGCTCGTAGAAATGTCATCTTTTGACAAGGAGGCTACATACCCACGGATGAGGAAGATGCTCTCATGGGTAATTGAATCCGATATTGATGATCTAGAATTTGAAGTGAGCCATGGGAAATAATAACATTTATAGGGATAATAGAAGACAATCCAATGGGTGAACGCTTAGTAGCTCTTGGATGAACAACTGTGTAATGCGCTCAACAAGGTCTCCATTGAAATCAAAGCTAGACTCTTCGGGCGGAATGATAGAATCAAAGATCTGGAGGAGGACTTGAAGAAGAAAGAGGAAGAGCTAGCTACAAGGGAAAAGGAGCTTAGTTAAGAGAAACTAATCAGCCTAGTTACAACGTGAGTTGAAGGATGAGAAGGCCAAGGTGTGCGCGGTGTACAAAAAGGTGGAGTCTATTAATAATGTTATAGTATTGAAGCATCCATACCTAGCACCCCCACGCACGTAAGTATGGATCTTCCTTGGGATTCCTGGAGGATTTAACAAGAGTCCTCACCATGGAGAGGTAACCATTAGCCTTGGAATCAGAGAAGAAGTGGCCGTGTGCTTGGAGAAAGAAGATAAATTGAAGGTCGTGGAATTCATAGCTGAATACAACAAGGTTCTTGCTAATATAAAAGTTGCTTCCCAGACTACTGAAGCCACATATGACAATTACACGAAAGAGACAAAGTGGCAGGCATCTTGGTTGCCACTCATGAAGCAGAACTCAAGGAGTTTCAAGAGAAGAATAAAGGAAATAGGGTGGAAAGGGACATAATCCTTGCTAAGGTCAAAAGAAAATCTGAATCCATTGAAACCTTAAGGGGTTCAATTAAAAACCGGTTGAAGGAACTATACCCACATATTACATAAAGAATGGATGTGCTGGATGATGTAGGCAAGGAGTTAGAGAAAGTTGCTAACACCATAAGCACACAAGGAAATGGGATAATATTTGTGGAGGTGAGCACCCTGGTTGGTGACCTCTATCAGAGAGCGCAAAACAAAGTCGATGCTTGGAACAAGTTGGAGGCCGACTTGCAAAGGATTTTCCTAGCCTACTGCAGTGATTCCATCACTTCCCATTCTTTCTTCTTTCTATATTCTTTCATCCCCTTATTATTTTCCCACGGTGTAAGTCTATTGTATTATTTATTTTCACTGGAGAAGTGTTCCTATGGATGGAGAATAGGTGTAGTGTGGGGTAATGTTGGGCCCCTTAAATATTGGCTAAGTACAAAAGGTGCATAGGCACGCAAGGCCTAGTTGAAGAAAAGCGTGCAAGGATAAAGCACATAGGGTAGGGTTTAAGGAGGGATTTAAGGAAACCCGTGGTACGCACGCAGACATAACCAAGGGTTCAGGACTTAGCCATATTGGGTGTTTTGGCAGAACATGTGAAAATCATGACCCAACTGTGCATGTGGAATGGATAAGGTGCCAGCCTGGCGACAGGGTGGCCCAAGAAGGAGAAAGCTCACTTTGTAGAAGCTTCTAGAAGCTCATCATGGTAAAAAGTGGAAAGCTGAGGCTTAGAGAAGCATGCTCGCATGGAGGACCACATTCAGACACTTGGCATTAGATCTTAGGCCACTGGAGGATGAGTTGGTAGTTAAGAACTCCTATATATACAAGCGCTGCGCATATATATATATATATATATATATATATATATATAGGCGGAGCTCTACATAAATACTGCAAGAACTCTGTTAGTTTGGGTAATTGTGTTTAGGGAAGGATGTATCAAGGGTATGGGGTTTATAAATTTCTTTTGAGAACCTAGCTATATGAGTCCAGATATAATGCATGACTCATGCGTCTGCTTCTCTATAATACTTTGTAATGGCTCCATGAATGTAATGAGGTTACCAGCTTACATGAATATGAACATTGATGATTCTAATGCATACATATTTCTCATAGTTCCTTTTCAATTATGTTTATGATTAAGTATGGATGTCTGTACAACTTCTTTCTATTTTGGTATAGTTATAAAATCTGTTAAAGCACTTCCTGTCTGGAATGACTGCAAGGACCTAGAAGCCGTTCTAAGCTCTATGGTGCTTGTATGTTTTACTTCCATTCAGATCTCATAAACATGAATCATAGATGATGTTTCCCACTAAACTCACATAAAAGAGAGACTCAACACCCATGCGTGCCTCGGTGAGCACCCAACACCCACTAGGTGATAGGCCGGCATGCATGGGGTTCTTTTCTTTTGTGATAAGGGTAAAAATGACTACACCCCTTGGCTAGAGTTTTGATATTGGTTTGGGTGTTGGGTTTGATTTTAATTTTGTGGTAGATGATTTACATCAAATGTGTTGATAGAAGACAAAGTGTTAGGGCCTCTTTGATTTTCAGTTTTTTTGTTATTGTTATTGTTACCGTTGTTTATGAAACTAGCATTTTGGCTTGATCGGTAGCACTATTCCTCATAGCACCATTATTAAGATTCACACCTTTAGGTCCTTAGTTGTTGGTACCATTTTTGATAATTTGCATTATTTTTATTTGCGATACCAATTTCCCATTGGGACTATATATCTTACGCCCATTGTCTATAGCGGCTTGGTCAATCCAAGCGTACTCTCTAACACTTCCTCGTAATTACGAAATGAAACTTTTGGACTTCCTAGTCTCTCGATTCGAGTGAGTGAAGGAAAAGATCGTAAAGTTCCATCGAGTCCATGTTAGATGAACTTGCATAGGAATAGAGAACTTGGCGCCATCTCTAGATGAAATGGGTAGAATATTCATTTTTCTCATGTCTAATATGTATGAACTCCCTAATCCCTATATGCAACAACTTGTTCATGTCAAATGCTTTGATGAATTTGGAAACAAGTTGTTTAAAGGAATGTATAGAAGCTTCGGAATACGGTAATACCAATCCAATGTGATTCCTTTGAGAGTCTTTAGAAATATATTAGCCACTACAACATCCCAAGGAAGCAATTCCCTGATAGTAGTAGTGTAGGCCTTGATATGAGCATTCGGGTATCCTTTTACCTTAAAGTTTGGAAGATTCGACAATGGATGTGGAAGCATGACACCATGTATTGTGAAGTCAAGAGACCCCTTTAAGTACTCAAAGCATATATACCCATTGCATAAGATTCCACCATTAAAGATCATTGACAAGGACATGGAGGAGGAGTTGGATAAACTACATTATAAGTGCCATTGAGAATGTATGGGGTCCCTTGATATGACATGTAGGAAGTGGGAATGGAATATGGGTCCATCTTGGGAGTTTTTGAATACATGCACATGTAAGGTGGGATAGTACTAGGATATGGACTAGCGGTCATAAAACTAGGTACGTCTCAATGCTGTTGTGGTGGCATTTGAGAATGCATTTTCGTCCCAACCCTTGCGTAGGATAATATTGAGAAGGATGATGACCCATACCTAGTGTGTCTAACCCTGTGAGAATGTCACCTAGATTTGAATAAACCAGATAAACTTGTCGTATAGCATATTGTGTTGGTTGCTCATTGGAAGGGATCTATCCTTTACTATCAACTAGATACCCCATGTTTTTCCCTACTGCATGTGTTGGTTATGAATTCTGGGCACTTTCTAGTTCTCTAATTCTCCCTAATAAAGTAGAAATAAGATCATTGGGAGAGGACTGAGTCCCTTGTTGGGGTACCTATGGTATAGGGTTTGATTAATCAGGCTCATGATACACTATCATGAATTGTTTTGTGTTATAATTCTTGTCTTCCTAAAAATTAAGAATCTTAGGATAGGAATTCAAAATATCATATTCTCGTAGCCTTCATTTTATCCAAAGACTCATCTATCTCGAAGAAGATGATTTGTTATTCATACAAATGTATCATCTTCTATTGATTACATGACAATGTGAGGTCTTAAAAAGACTTTATGGTAATAACATGTTCCATTTGTGATAAAAATGTGGTTTGCATTGAGTTGACCATATTGCATGTTGAATGGTTGATCAACCTCCTCCATCCTTACATAACTAATGGGGTTTGAAGTGTAACTAGGGATGTTTGGATGTTACTTTTGTAATTGTCATCCCATATCGAAAGATAAGGGGACTATTTTGGTTACACGTTGGTGTAGTGTCTATCATAGCCAAATGGCCCTCAAAATCTCTTCTAGACATATTTCAGAAAGTATAAAATACCTATCAAAATAGATGAAGAAATGGAGAGGTGAGGTAATAAAAATGAAAGAAAAGGAAAAAGAAAGAATTAATCGATTCATGTCAGTTCACCAATTTGTACGGATGAAAATTGACATGCAACCTTCAATGGAACTCGACCCCCTGAGGTTGTGCTGGAGCAGCCAATATTGAATGTGTGTGGATGGCTAACTATAGGAGGATCAATGACTAAGATCTGGTAGTGTGATCTCTTGGTAGCTGAGTTGGCAAAGGGGAGATTTAGAGGCTATGAACAAGTAGCGTAAATTCCCTAT
This sequence comes from Taxus wallichiana var. yunnanensis, assembly GCA_018340775.1. Lineage (NCBI taxonomy): Eukaryota > Viridiplantae > Streptophyta > Pinopsida > Cupressales > Taxaceae > Taxus > Taxus wallichiana. The sequence goes on along the minus strand of CM031238.1, from coordinate 412,451,434 downwards.
GGTTTGTTTTCCTAACTTGGATCTAAGTGTTGATCTAGTTTGAAGTGTCTAAATTAACTAAGATGAAAATAACAATCTATGCTACTGCTTGAAAGGAAAATTAACTAAATAAATCAACAAAACTGAAACATCATAATTACAAAGAATTTTCTTTTATTATAAATAATCAAATCTACTTCTACACTAAAAATAAACAAGCAAAATAACTCAATGCGCTTATTCATCTATGCTAAGTGTATTGAAACTAAACCAACTTAAAATAATAACTTTTACATATGATCTATGATATGTAGAAAACCTCCTACATATATTCTCTCCTTCAGATCCACAGGGATGGGAAGAAAAGGATCCATCACTAGGAGCTACTATTAATGATTTAAACCCTCTTGAAATCAACTAATTACTTGTAAATGAAAGGAAATTGATTTCTACTCTATTTGACATGATGTAACAATGAAAAATTACAACATTGAAGGAAATCAAACAACAACTCCAACCTGGAATTCAAAGAACAAAGGTAAATCCAGTTGTGTTATGGCTTGTCCCTTTAGTTTATCCTTCCTTTCTCTATATGTCCATATGAGTCCAAGGAATTGGGAATGCAAAGGAAACAATAGGAGAAGGCACTTGAGAAATGGAAACTTGAAGGTAGTCTGGTTGTAATGCAAGTGGAAGAGAGATAACACAAGTGAACAGAGCTTGGCTATACAATTTCCAATAGGATTATGGCAGCAATACTATGCAAGATACATAAAATTCTCAGGCCATTTTTTTGAATACAAGCATTGAATATATAGGAATTGGATGGGATGTGACTTCATGCAAAATGCAACCTTGGAGTGCCAAATCATTGGGTGAAGAGGTAATTCAAACTAATTAAATCTATTTAAAAATAGAAGAGGGAAGGAATACCATGTAATCAAGACTATTTTTAGGTAATTTGGTTCACAAACACACCCTAGAAGTCAAGTTAAGTGAAATCATGCGTGTTAAAATCATGTATGAAGAGTTCTAGAAAAAGTGCAAAGGACCACCACCCTACTTGGGCGGAGGTCCGACACTAAATGCCAAAACATGCACATAACGAAATGGGAAGCTGGAAGAAAGCATGGAAAAGCTAAGTAAGGATGTCTAGGCTACAAATATACACTACAAATGGGTTTAGGAACTTGAACACCTTCTAAAAGGACATGAATCATCATTGGGGACTTTTGTAACTATTTTTCAACACTGTAGCACATGCAAGTTTGGGTGCATACGGGTCCCTTACCATACATACACCATTCCTTGTTACATTTTAAATCAAGCACCGTGTGACATGGTCTTAGGTTTCCCTTGGCTTCATGCTACCCATGATAACCCTTCCATGCTCCACTTGTGTCTTAAGTTCATTCACAACAATAAATTTGTCACCATTCAAGGTATTACACCACACACACCATTACCTAGGCCAAATCTTTCCTTTCTTTCAGCCCTAGTCATGGAATATAGGCCTCTTACACCTCTATAGTCTAACTATACCTCTGTACCTAGCTCTCCCATTTGCACATGGCCTACACTATGACACCATCATCCTCACTAGGTCTATTATTCCACCCATTGTCCTAAGTCCTTTGCTTATGCAGCCCATTCCTATATGTGTGCTCTATCTCCTTTACCACATTGGTTTCCCTCACATACACATATTTACTCTCCTAAACCACCAACCCTAGACTATGGTCACATGATCTCTCCTTTTTGACACCAAATAAGGGAAGCACACTCTTCACTATAGTTGGACAAGCTTTCCATCACTCACACGCTTTGGGGCATCAAAATTTCTCCCCACATCGTTATTTTCCGTCTCTATTGTATACTCATAACTTATTTACTACACTCACACTCTATGCTTCATGTCTAACTTTCCAAGCACTATCACATCTTCGGTAAAAACATTGTACCTCAATCACTTGATGATAAAATCATGTTATCAAAGTTCATACATGAGTATTGAGGGTATTAAATGAACCTCAAGTGCACACTTGGGGGCATCACACTCCCCTACCCCTCCATAACTATTTTTGTCTCTATCATCTACTTTATCTACTAAGATTCACACTCTGTTCTTCATGATAAATATTTCCTAGCATCTAATCTCAATCACATGCAATACCTTCATTACCCAATGATGCACTCTAGTTCCATAGTTCATACTTGACTGTTGAGGGTGCAATTCCTAAATGAACCTCACATCACACACATCCACATGGGAAAATGAGGCTCCTCTCATCTTCCGGACTTCTATATCCTCTCCATCACATTCACACAACATATACACATTTGTTTGCATTTACTCTTATTAGCTTATACTACTTACATGTTACACTTTTTTTCCTATGATACTTGGATACTTAGTATGTCATTATATTTTTCTATACACAAATGGGAATTCATATGGTATGTTAAGGTGAATCGAGGAATTCTAAAAATTCTTGCATGATGCATAATGCGTGACACTTTTCTTTATTAATCTTGCCAAGGATCCTGGGGCATCTACCTTTTCTACTCTCATACTTTACACATCACAGGTCTTATTGTTATAATATTTATTACTTATCATTACTGTCACTTTACTCTTTGTTGATATATACACACTTGACATACTACTTATCTTTCTAACATGCTAATGGGTGCTTCATGTGTAACATTTTCCTTACATGACACTATACAACCATGGTTATCTGTTACTGCATGTTTACTATTTTTTGCGGGATATTTGCTATGTCATGCTTGATCATTGTTCACTTATGGTCACTCCAGACTTGATTATCTTGTGACATTATGAGAAATGTCCCATGTATGCAACCCATTTTTGTGGTCTCCCTCTTGTTTTCATAGTTGTTTGACACATTTTACTCTATTACATGTTAGCTATTTTATACTAACACTTTTTCTAGCCTATATTTTTTTCATGTGCCTTAATTTCTACCATGCACATCCCCTACCCCATACATGTAGCCAATTCATGATATGCATATCAGTTTCAATTCCTCTCATTTGGGATGCATCCTCCTACATTTTTCACATGCACCCAAAATGAGGGGGGAAACTATTGGGTGAACAAATCACACTTCCCTCATCACAGAGCTCTAGAATAGAATAACACAGTATAGAATTGGAAAATGAACATAGTCATAGATTGGTCCAAAATTAGACTTGGATAAAAAAAAAAAGTGAAAACATTAGTGCCAATATCAAACATGAACAATGGATGCTTGTGTCCTACTTGGGAATGTGTGTCCTAGGGGAAAAACATACATTTTCTTAGTTCAATATAGTTTCTGTCGGTTTATAGTACAACTCCACAAAGATATCGAGGCACTTAGCTCCAAATACATAATTCATTCAATCGGCTACAATTTGGTTACAATCAGCTATAATATGTTAAAAATAAGGACATGTTGATCTGCATTGGTACTTATCATTTAAGAATCATTATATAAGGAGAGAAAAACTATACCTCTCTCCCCAAAACTCTTCTCTTAGCGTGAGATCACCCAAAAAACTCATCTTTTGTGTGAGATTGCCTTAAAAACTTGTCCTCCATGTGAGATAACCCAAAAACCTCAATCTTGGCACGAGATCCCCCAAAATCCTCATCTTTGGTGGCATGATACTCAAATCCTTGGCTCAACACTTTCTTTGTTGGGAATTGATCACTCCCAACCACATTTGATAACATTTCCAAAGCAAACATAATAACTTTCTATCCTTTACTCTCGATACATCAGGTGCACTCTTTCCTTAGCTACTACTTTTACAAACTACTTTTTATACTTATACATAGGTTACCCGATTTTTCACATACAAGACTTTGAATACTCTTTTTCTCTTCTTTAGCATGCCCTTCATTATAAGAAATAATAAGTAACTCACATCTAAAAGCACAAGATCCAAAAACACGCTACTATGCATACACTTCTCCCGTAGGGTCTAACTCCCTTTCTTAGTTGCCATGCTCCACATTTATGATCACTTCACACTTCACATGACTACTTGTCCACTCGGCATACTATGGAATACAATTCTCTTTGGTTTACAAGGTACGTATATTATATCTACTTTATCTTTATCGAGTATCCACTCAACATCATAAAGTGGGGGAAAATATAGATACAAAATCTATGCACTTGGGTACATTTATAGGTCCTAAGGCATACTAATGTAAATATGATTCCCAAGCAAGAAAAATGTTGGTTAAAAACTCCCTTTGGTATTTTAATTGATTTATATTTTACACTTTAATTGGTCTTACACATCTTACACTCTTCCAACATTTGATTGATTTATCTTTTATGGCCTCAAAAACTAGCGCCCGAGTTAGGATAGAAGCACACGAGCACTCCTGTCCCTTCCGGGTGCCCCTGTCATTATCTTTATTCTTCTTCTTTTGATTAATTTTCACTTCTTGGTCACATTTTAACACTTTGGGTCATCATTTCAATTGTCAATTATGAAATTCAAATAATGGAATCATATATATACTTAGTTAATTATTATAAATTAAGGACCAAATACTATAAGTATTATATATCATCACCTGATCTTGCATAAAGGCACAAGATCACTACAAATCATACATCTAGAACATTCATATAAGGTACAATGGCTACATTGTTATGCATACATAATATATAAGGGGAGTGCATTCTATTCTATCACACACATTATACATACTTGAGTACAATTACATCTAACTTGTTATCACTGCGTGCAACTTGCACAAGGGAAACCTAGGGCATAAAACAAATACACACACACACACACAAATAACTACATGGATTCTAAGATGTAGTCTAGCACTTGGTCATAAGTTTACTCTTCGGGTGACTACTGGGGTCAATATGGCTGCACTTTATGCATCTTTTTTATTATATTTGATGTGGTTTTGGAGATGTGTAGGTAGAAATTTGTTTTATAGGTTATAGGTGTGATCAATGATCTAAAAAAAAACTAAAGCGAGTAGAAGAAAAGATCCTCCAACCCGGAAAAACTAGATTTGAAGCATTTGAGTAGACATGGGTCCCCATATCGAGTCACTAGTGCTTGGGGCACTCCTATCCTCCCATGGGTGCTTCTATCCTATACATTTCTATGGTTATAAACCCTCATCAAACCTTTTCACCATTGTTCCCAACTTGTATCAGTAGATACATAGTCCATATCACTCCCAAGTTACAAAAATTAGCTAAGTCATCACCCCTCTCTCATTTTGTTAGGGTATTACATATCTGAATGCTTATTATTTTTACACTACTATAGTTTATTACGCGAACATCATTTTCACAGTAGTTACTCTCTGAAATAGGATTTAATTCAAACTAGATTAAATCAAAAGAAACATAAGGAAGCAGGTTAACTATGTGAATATAAACTAACATATTTTCACAACATTAAACATAATTACTCCACACTCAATTAGAGGAATACAACCTTACAAATAATGATAAGACTAAAAATCATAGACAATTTTTTTATTGATTCGTTTATCAAAGGCACCAACACCTTTCTTGGTTTTACAATATCATCATGTTTAAAAATATGAAAATTTAAGGAAATAGAGGAAATATAGAGAAAGAGGAAAATAGAAGAATGCAATATCTTTCTTGTATCTTAGTAGTGCAAAGCTATCTACTTAGAAACTTACAATTGACAACCCCTTGAAATGGAGAAGTCACTTCAATTTATAGCCTTACACAAAGTATTTTCATCTACCCCCACATGAATTTTCACTTCCCCTTATCACTTGTGACCTTTCATATTCATAGGAAACAAAAGTGAGTCTTTTTCATTAATTGAAAAGAACTCATTACAAAGTTAGACTATAGGTCACTTTAAGTGAATAAGATAAAATAGTGAAAAGTACCTTCCCAACAAAGAATTAGAACATGGAGAGAGAGAAGGAAGGAGGAAGTAAGAAGAGGGGAGATGATCATACTGATGGAGATGAGGCCTCTACCAATGAAGATCTGACTACCGATGAACCTTATGGGAATGCTCCTAGAGATATTTCCCCACCCTTGAATTCCTTGCTAAAGTGGGATGCCATAAGAGACACTTTCTCTTCTTAAGGGATATGAATGAAGATTATAGACTTGATCTATGTTTCAAAATTACCACTGATGTTTTTCTACATATTGAAAAAAACTTGATGATCCTTAGTATTATTGGAAATTGTACATTTAATTTCTAAAAGAGACTCCAAATTATCCTCGTTAAATGAGAAGGGATCTCATGTGTCTTTCTTGAACAATTACTCAAATGGTTTTATAAGCTCTTCCACTAATGAATTTTCACTTATTGGAAGTGACCCAAGCTTCTACACCATGTTGCTTATAGTTTCCAATTTTTTTGATGTGATCTCCTCACAAGAGTAAGGCAAAGATATAACCTCATTGAACATTTCATATCAGGAACTCATTGTGTGAAACCAAATGGTAGAAAAATTATCAGTTATGTAAGTGAATACATTTCTACCCACTAATAAAAAAGAATAAAGGTTACTCATTTCTGATACCAACAAGATTTTTCCTTCTTGATCTCTTCCTTAGTCATATTTACTTTTGTAGTAGTGGCGAGAGAAAAATCAAATAATGAGATGATCTAAGGTAAAAATGTCTTTCCATTTTCAATGGTATTTTTAACCCAAATGTCATCATCTCTTCTTTAAATTATGTGACCTTGGGCCTTTTTTATTATTTTGGGGTCAAAACTACTGATAGGAGTGATAACCTCGGTGGGAAGAGATGGTAGTGAACTAGGATTTAGGAATGACTATACATAAGCAACAAGAGTTCTCACATGCTCCTCTAACTACTCTATTGTTTGTTTGTACTCATCGTTTTGAGAAGGTATGTAGGTAATATATTCCTTGAACATATGTGTGTCACCATCATGTGTTTTTTACTCAAAGAGATTATTTTAATTTCATAATATACTTCAGTCATCTCCTCCATGGTTTTCACAACTTTTGGTTGTGAAACCTATACATAGTGATTACCGAAGCTCCACCGAAAATGTAAAAGTTACCCGTTCCTTATTACATCATTTATTTTTCATGATCTTTGATATGGGTTCAAATTCTAGTGTTGATGCCTATTGCACTATCCTTGGATCACTCCCAATCAATTCTTGGATCCAAGGAAATTTTCTATTGTGTTGGGCTTAATATTAGGCATGATGACACATTTAGGTTTGCGACGAGGAATCACATATTACACATGATGAGATGAATCAACTACTAAGGAGGAAATAGTTAGGAATCGATGCAGAATGGAGGTTGTGAAGGATCAATCTCACCTTTCTCAATATATTCAATGATATCTTCAGTGGTTTTAGCTTTCTTTTGGAGCCTCATGGGCTAAGATCCTTCAACGTGTTCTTCTTCCATGAACTTTATATTTAAGAAATCCCATTAGTGAGTGGATATCGTGGCTCTCTTGGATGCCTTCAAGGATGAAATGTGAGATTCTGTCTCGAGAGAGTTAGGCTATCTCTAAACTCAATGATGGAAATTCTATTTTCCTGAACCACTCCCTTGATACTCTGAATCATTGTTGTAGTCCTCTCATTGATGTCACTTGATTCTCTTATGTTCCATGAGATAGGTGAAAGAGGTGTAGACTTTACTACTTGATACTATGGGTCAAAAATATCCAATCCATCATATCTAAATACTTCAACAAACCAATTTAAGTTGAAATTTGTAATTTGATCAACTTTCATCCTCATATGGCCCCTCTTCCTCACTTTAAAGTGTTGGAATGTGGTCCTATACGTGCTGTAATTGATGAAAAACCAAATTAATGACAAATTGGATGATGGATTAGGGTCAGATGATGCTGTGGATGATGTTGACATGATGGTTTAGATGTGTTCATGATGATATAAAGAGATTCAGTGAGGATTGTTTTCTCTTGCAAGCCCATTCAGGTGCCTAGGTGATGTTGCATGGTGGTATGAGATTATTGTTTGTTTTATAAGAATGATGACATAATGGATATCATATTTAGAGAGCTATTGGGCATGCACATCAGTTTCGGGATACAAATTTAGGTTGGTGACCATGTTTTAGATGCTCATTTGGAGTAGGTATGAATGCTAAGAAGTGTGAGGATGCATTTTGGAAATAAATGATCTCATTTATGCATGTATTTAGGTGTATTATGGTGTTCCAAGTATTTTTGGACAATTTTGAGTGCATTCATGATGTGTTATAGTGTTTTACTAGTTGACCCTAGCTTCTACAATGCACAACCCTAAAGGAAGCTATATAAATGAGAAAGGCTGGAGAGTTTGAGATATGGAGATAAATTTTTGATGATTGGATATGTTATTATGATGTGTCATGAATCTTTGAGAAAAATTTTAGGATGTGAGGATGTAAATTTTGCAAGTTATGAAAATTTTGATGAAACATGGTCAAGAACTAGTGCATTTTCAACTCGAATTGCAACTTCTGATGCTCACACTGAATTGTGTGATTTACATGAGATATTTTGGATTTCAAGGATGTTTCTATAGTGAGTATAAAATGTTTCAAAAAATTAATTAGGTCATCTCATTCTAACATTTTTATGAACTAATGTTAAGAAGGTAAATAACTTTTTATGTGTTTGAACCCCTAACCTAAAATCCGTTTAAGAGAATTGATTCCTAAGTGGCCATAATTTATTCTTAGTGCATGGATGATTATTATAACATGTATAATAATCATTATATTTCCATAAAGGTATGGTAGAGGTCATGGTGATGAGTGGGCCTCACTCAAACATGTTAGTTTATGAAGAAGAGTGTTTTGGGATAAGATTGTCCAAAAGAGTTGCAAGATAAATTGGAATTGTGTGATGTATGTGAGGTTTTATTGATGTAAAAATATTTTTCAGGACATGTCTATGTAATTTCATGGTCAAATGAGCTCCATTTAGGTTGACTGGTCAAAGGGCAATTTTGAGGCAATAAAAAGTAATCTTCAATGAAGTGAGCATAACAAAAGTTACATGTGGAGTTAAGAGGTTAATAAAGTTTTGTTAGAAATAGGATTCAGATATATTTCTATTGCTATATGGTTTGTCTCATGACGATGTGATTTTCTAAGGTTTCTAGGTCATTTTTTGGACATGAAGATTTTTGCCAGTGCATGACAAGATAAGATTTGCTTAATTTTTGAGTTGTTTAAAGCATGCGATGGATTAGGTGATTCTTTATATCACTTAGAGAGTGAATATGGATGTTTTTTTAATAACATTAATACATTTATAGGTATTTATTGTTCCTATAAAGTTGTTAACTAGCTGATATTTGAAAACATATGTTTGGGTAGGTTGATTTGGTGAAGACAAAAGTGGTTGAGGTTTGAGCAGGTGATTGTTTCATGAATTATAAATTTATTAGAAGTTATATAAAGGTTATGAAATTTAAATTGAGTGGTCACAAGAAATATTTTGGATTTTTTTAAGTGATATAGTGGCATACATATGTTTTCGGTGACTGAAGGGGTGTGAAACAACTATTTTGAGAAGAACAAAGAACACTAAGACCATTAAATGAAATAATATAATTGGTTGAGATAAATTGAGAACATTTATGATGTTTAAATGTTAATTTAAAAATATTTTATGATTTATGGGTCATGAATAATTATGGTTTTTATGTTAGGGCATTTTTCTCTTTGTGCCCACGGGGATTTGAGTCTTTTGGAGCAAGTAATGATGTTTTTGGCTAGGCCGACCTACTTGGGTCACTTGTGACTATTATAATTTTAATTTGGTAATTTTTATGATGCATGGGTTGATCTAAAGGAGGGAATTTTTTTGTTTGAATTTTAAATGTAAAGGAGCTTATAAAAGCATTGTTTTGGGTGCTTTTTAGAGCTAGTTGTGTGTGTGCAAGAAGTGTGACCTAGGGGAAGTTATTTTTAGGTGTGTGAGAATGAATTGAGATAATATCAGGTTTATAAGAGGTTAAGGAAGATCATAAATAATGTGTTCAAGAGTTCAAATCTTGAGAAGTTAGGAAAGAACAAGATTGTGCAAATTTGAAGCCCTAGGGTTTGAGCAAGGGTTTGAAGGAGTTTGGATCATAATTTTTTGATCACCATAAGATGAGTTATTGAATAAATTTATTAGTTATATTATTATAAAAATCTTGTGTGATGATTCATATTCATGCAAGTCTCTTTTTATGTGTAATATCAACAATGGTTCAGGGGTTGGTGCCTCACTAAATAAATCTCTTGTGATGTGTAATATTGACTTGAGTATTTTTGTGTATAATATCATAAAAAAAATTAGTGGGTTTTCTTCCCCTTGATTGTGTCTTTGTGTTGTTTATCTTACTCATGATTAATTTTATAAATGCTATATGTTGGTGTGCACACATTAATGGATGAATAATATATAAATGGTTTATGTGAATGATCTGAAATGGAAATTAAATTGTAAGGACTGATTCATGCCCCTCTCAATCCATTTTTCATTCAATAATTTGTGTTAGAGTGAGTAATTTTAGAGAAGTTTGGAAGCTTGAAAGGATATCTTGAAGCACACAATGATGAGTGATAGAGTCATAGGAAAGGCACCAATGTTTGATGGAACAAACTATGCATTTTGGAATCTAAGGATGAATACCTACATTATATCACAAGGTTTTGATGTTTGGAAGATTGTGGAAGATGGATATACTCCTCTTTCCACTCTTATTATCAATCAAGAAAAAAATATGCATATGAACACAATTCTAAGGCCTTTCATGCTATCATTTAGGGTCTTGGAGAATATGAGTTGGGAAAGGTAATGTACTAAAAGTATGCAAAGGAAACATGGGATAAATTGCAAGTCCTATCTGAAGGTGACTCAAAGGTAAGAATTTATAAACTTCAAACCTTTAGAAATTAGTTTGAATCTCTTAAGATGAATGATGAAGATTCCATTGCTGCATAACTACTTAGCATTGCCAAAATTGTCAATAACATGAAAGGGTTAGGAGAAGATGTAAAATAAGTGGTTGTTCAAAATATTATAAGGTCACTAACTCCAAAGTTTTATTCCAAAGTATCTGCCATAGAAGAAGCAAATGATTTGACTACTTTGAATATGGATGATTGCATAGTACCTTGACTACTTATGAGATGAGAATATGTGATCTCAAACCAACCAAGAAAGAGGTTGCATTCAAATCTGAAATGAATATTAAATGCAAGAACGTGAAGGAATATGATTATACTCTTGAAATTGAAGATGAAGAGATTTTTCTATGATGGCTAGAAGACTGAAGCTTTGTATCTGGTAAGTACAAAGGTAAGCTTCCTTATAAATGTTTCAAATGTGGTAAGATAGGAAATTTTGCTGTTAATTGTCCTCATAAACACAAGAAGGAAGATCATGATGAACATGAGTATGATAGTGATCATGACAACAAGTACAAAAAGTATGATAAGAGAAAGAAAAGATTTAAGAAGGTTTACTATAAAAAGAAGGAATTTTTTTATACAAATGAAGATGATGAATTATCTGATGCTAGTTGTGGTGTTTCATATTCTGAATCTGAATTTTATTGTAAGAATATTGGAAATGAGGCATTTTTCATGACTAAAGAAGCTATGAGGTCTTCTAGTGATGGATCTTCTTTGTTAGGAGATTTTATATCAGGTTATTGCACCTATTCTAGTGAAGATGATGAGGATGGAAAACATTATTTTGAAGGCATTCAAAATAAGTTAAAGCATAATGAGAAAGAGAACAAGAAGATGATTTTGTAAGTCAAGGAATATGAAAATAGAATATACAAGCTAGAAGAGATGCATAAGGCCGAGTCAAGGAAACAAAATAAGTCAATCAAATTTCTATAAGAAAAGGAAAAGTATCTTGTTTCAAGTTTGCAAAATAAAGAAAGTATATGTTCAATATTTAAAGAATATATAGAGTTCTTAAGGACCGTCCTACTAAAAGTTAACAAGAAGACTATGACCTTTCAAAATTTTGAGAAATGTATAAATGATCTATATGATCTACTTAGTAAAAAAATATCAGCAAATGGTATATCTGGTTTAGGATTCAAAAGGAAATTGAAAGGAAAGTCCAATTGAAGGAAGAAGACATGTTTTTAAGCAAGGAATTAAGTGAAGATAGAATTAAGGAAGAAAATAAAGTGACTCTCATAAAAGAAAATGTCAAACCAAGACCTATTAGGTAGCCTAATGCCTCAAGGTATGAGAGAAATTTCAATGGATATTGCTATAATTGTAATGCATTTGGTCATAGGGCTAAAGAGTGTAGGAGGTCTCCTAGAGATACTCAACCATGGAGAGATAATAGAAGTGAGTTTGCTAAGAATGTAGTGTGCTACAATTACAATGAACAAGGACATGTTGCTAGATTTTTCTTATATGATCCACCTAGATATATTGATGAATTCATGAGGAAGATTTCAATGATGTGCTATAATTGTAATCAAGTTGGTCATGTTGCAAGGAACTTTTACCAAGGTATCTCAAGACAAAACAAGATTTCTCAAGGTCTTATAGTACAAGTGGTTTTCAAGAAGATACCTAGAATATACCTTGGTGTCTTATCACGAACTTGTGATGATGGAATGAAAGGTAAAACATAGAGTTATGATCATAAGAGAGAGGAATAAGGAGTTTTCTAGGTACCTAAGAGGGCTTGGGACCTCTTTAAGACCTTATTTTAGGTCTTCATTATGCCTATATACCTCTACTATGATTCTTAGAGGTATACTAATTCAAATGAAGTATTGAAGTGAACGGGAGTTTTTGAGTCAAAGTATGCATCCTCCATGCTCATAAGGTATGTCCTTTTGTGTATTTAGGTGTTTTTTTCATGATTAAATAAGGTTATATTTGTGTGTGAGATGTCAAGATCTCTGCATTTTTGTCATAAAGTGTACATGTATGAGTTATTATAGTATGTGTGTTGCATTATCATTGTGTATTTTTCAATATGGAGATGACTTAGTATGAGAAAGAGTTATGTTGAGGACACATAAGTAGTTTAATGTGTAATGTCATTCATGAAATGATATTCATCCAATCTGGGTCGAGTGGTTGATAGTTTTGATTAAGTATATGGTTCGTGGTGTTTCTTGGTAACAATTTCGATTAAATTAAAGTGTCATAAGGTGTAAGGGCATGCAAAACAGATGACAAAGTGTTCATGCTAAGTGAAAATGAGTAGTGGTAACAAAAGGAAAGTTATTGGGTAAGCATGTCTCTCAATTTCTCTTGATGTTTATTGGTAGGTCACAAAAATATTAGGTGAATTAAGTCAAGATGTTCTTGGGTATCCAGAGGCATGACATGCATATCATGTTGTCATGTGCTCAAATGTGTTGAAATGAAGAATTTAAGATAGAGTTTTATAAGAAGTTGTTAAGATCAAAATATCAACATAAAGTGGACAATGACAGTGATATGGTTATCAAAGATGAATTCATATACAAATTAAAAAGGTTTTAGATATGTTTTTGATGTTATTTATCTTCAAACCTATCAAAGTGGTGCTTAAGAAGATATAATATGCTGCTATAGTGATGTCCCTAAAGGTTGATCTCATAAAAGAAAAATTTGTGCTTGTTAGATTATTTTCTGCCTAAATGTATCCTACGAATGAAGTGTTTAATGAAGTGTTATAGAAGGAAAAATGGTGGAATTTAAGGCCTATTTTTGGTACATATAATTTAGAAAAAGTGTTTTACAGGTTTCAAAAGGTTTGATACCTTTAAGTTTCTTAGATTCTTGGAATTCTCTACCAGTGTTTAGGTGACTGGGTCAAGTGTTTAAAAGGCCTAATTGAGAAGACACATTTTGTAAAATATGGATGTTCCTTTTGGTGTATGTTCTCAAGGTGTATGATGGAGCTGAAATGGCTAAATGGGTATCCTTATCTGGCTTGATATCTTCATAAAAGTGTGTATTAAAAGTTAGATGTTTTTCTCACTAATTAAAGGACTTGTAGGACGTGAGTGTGTTTTTTATGGTGTAAGAAAGGAAAAGTGAGACTCTTTTTATTCGCAAAATATTTTGTGCCATAAATGAGATTGTGAATTCCATTAAGAGGCACTAGATGATGGTTAAGGACAAATTATAGTGTGTTTGGATCTTATTTGATCCTTGGTACTTAAAGAATGGGTCTATGTATGCATAATCTATCACAGGTATGTACATCTCCATTTGGTATGATTCGAGTATTCCCAATTGATGTGCTTGAGTGTAACTAAGATAAATATTTTGATCATGATAAGAGAAGTTATCTCGCTCAAATGGTGAGATCACAAGTGGAAATTAATACGTGGTACTCCATGACAATGTTGATGAAATAATGATGAAGGCTATAAGTATAAAATCTAAAAAACATAATCTTTTGAAGAGTTTAAACTATAAGATACTAGTTTATGCATGTTAAAAGGTACTTTAAACTCTAAAACTATGTAGAAAAGATGATTCTAGACATGGTAAGTCTGCAATGTCCTCTTGTGACATATTGAACAAGAAAATGTTATGCTACAGGCCAATATGGTGCATCTACGGGTTTAGAGATAGATAGATTGCATTTATTGCTAAGTTAAAGCTTCAAGGACAAGGTTATGATTTAATGAAGATGTATTTGGGGTTGAAATAATGTTGAAGATGATTAAGGGTATGAATAAGATAACTTTATACTCTTATATGGGTCATGTGTAAAATGTCAAGGTACTAGGTAATCTCGGAGACAGTATACACTTCCATAGGGAATACAATGCTACAATGTTTGTAAAGAGTTCCTCTCAGTTGAAAAGTGTATGAATAGCTCATCTATGACTTGATTAGATGCATTAAAGCTAGTTTATACAGTCTAGAAATGCATTTCTTCCAATATGCAAGTATGTGAATTGAGGACTATGTTAAAACTTGAAATGGTCTATGTTGCTTCAATAGTGCAACGTACATGCCTATAAGTGCTTTCTTAATATTTATGATGGTATGTTTGAAGATATTAAGTGTCCTCTTTTCTTTATAAGGGTGAACAAGTTGATGAAAATGTGGAGAAGTATGTATCTTGGTATTTTAAGTTAGTATTGAGACAAATCAATGAATCAAGACCCAAGGTAGATTATTATAGTGTTACTTGTGGCTCAAAAGTTGTTTCCACTTTGTTGTTTCTAAAGGTGTGAATTGTTCAACTAGTGTATTCTTGGTCAGTAGGTACTTAATTATGCATGAAGGACAATGTGTTGAATGACTAAGTGTATGTTATGATTTTAGACCTTAGTATGTCTAATAGGGTACTAAATTGTTGAATTGATGCTTAGAGATAGTGCTATAGTTCCTACATGTGTTTCTCAAGTGTGTATAGAGTCTTTATGGAAGGAGAGTCCATGGTTTATTTCAGAATGTTATTCTTATAGTTTTAATATGCTAGAAAAGGTATGTGTATTGAATTAGTTGGAGTTAGATTTGAATATAAATATAATTCTTAGATTAGTTGTCAGTATACAAAGAAAAGAAAAGTTTCTCCTATAGGTTCCTTAAATGCTTGGTATGCAAAAATATCAGTAAAATTAGGGGAGCAAGTGAGATTATCTCTAGAAAGGTTAAAAGGTTGTTCTCAAGGCTTATGAAATGTGGATTCACAAATTTATGCATTTCAAGGCTAAATGATGTCATGTTAGGATAATATGACTATAAAATAATGAAATATATCTTTAGGGAAGATTCAAGTTGGAAAAGTTGGTTTATTGACAAGATATCAAGGTAAGATTCTCAAATTTGTGCTTGGTTACTTGAGATAGTGGTCTTGAGTCCAAGGGAGTTTTGGATTACATAATCAAGGTGTGAATAATGTTCTAGAGCATGTCAAAGTTGTCATATAAAGCACTAAAAGGTCAAGGAGGGACATCAGTCTTAGTGATGGTTTGAAATTAATAATGGTAAGAGTTAAGCTAAAATTGTGCCTAGACAAGCAATGTGAGCTCTTGAATAAAGGTATGGTTTTTTATTAGATAAGGTAAAAATAGGGATCGGCTCCTACGGGCCATACAAAAAAAGATAAAACAATAAATCTTGGGAGAAACCACCCAAAATAGAGACAAAACGGTCCAAAAGGAGTTAAACAAGCTTAACTCTAACATTTGAAAAAAACTTGACAAAAAAAACCACAAAAACCAAAAAAAAATGAAACAGCCCGAGAAACAAGGCTTAAATAGTTCGCCAAAAAACTAACAGTTCATGACTAGAAAATATTTTGGATTTTAGGGGAATCTTCCTATTGTCAACAATTTTGTTTGTTGTGCTCTTCCCTTTCTCTCATCTCAGTCTGATCCTCTTCCACATCATCCTCAGAGCTGCTAACACACAAAGTTGAACTTTCTCTTTTTCATTCCTTCCTCCATCACCTCCAACCTGTTACTCAAATCTTTGACCTAATTTTCTAGCTTGACTATCACCTACTTGGTATTCACCTAAATAGTGAATTTTTTGGAAGCCCAAATAACATCCATCATAGCCTCCTAATAGCTAACATTGGTCTCTTGCATAACATGCATCACTATTTCCAAATACATAACCTTTTTATTAAACCCCTCGAAATCCTTGTCTTCACCATCGATGCCCTTGTTTCTGGAAGTGAGAGCTTCACCTCTACCCTCCACACCTTTTTCAAGCACATCATCCTCCTCAACATTCTTGTACACTGGCATTTTTCTCGGCCCTCATTTTAGTAAGGCACTCTGGCTGTGGTGATGTCTTCCTCCTCTTCCATGTATTTCGGGTTTTGGCCAGAATGGGCTTCCCATTCTCATACATTAGAAGAATGAGCCCTTCATGGATAGGCATGTCTATATTATCCTTTGGAAACTCTTCAAAGAACCAGTCAACAATATAAAAGGAAAAAAGGAATGCTCACCATAATTTTATGTCTGAACATATTAAGGAGAGACAGATGGTGCATGTAAATTTTATGATATTTTCCCTCCAAAGTAATATACTTCATAATTTAGAGACAAACCTCCTTCCAAATTCCAATACAAGATCTACCAATGCCATCAATGAAAAAATACACCTTTCCTTACCCATAAAAATGTCTCAATTTTGTGCTCCCTACGGGTTCTATCTTTGAAAATATTGAGCCCTTCCATCTGCATCTCTGTAACCTGAGAAATGGCACTCTTAGTGACTTCAATTTCCATGCCTCTCACCATAAACTTTCCCTCATTCCAAGCCATGCCAAAATCCTTTGACAAATGAAGGGTCATAGCCATGTAATTTAGAGATAAAATTGTGAAAACCCCCAATCTTGAGCACTTTCCACAAAGGTGGATTATAGTCTTTGATACCTTGGCTCGTAGGCTCAACCCTAATTTTGTCACCTCCCATGGTAGCAATGCACAACCTTCCATACTTGCACACACATTTAATGCACAAAATACTTTTAGAAAAATTGAAACATAAGGTGAATATTCTCCCCTTAAATAAACTATCTTGTCCCAAGTGACAACCAATGTTCACTCATGTGAAAATCATCAAATTTAGTGCAGTCTATCCCTTCCAATTGTTTCATTAATATCTAAGGGAAAGTCATCACCTTTACTCTAGGTTTTATAATCATGACAATGTACACCAAAATTCACCAACTTATCTACGCACATATTACCTTGACGTAGGGTATGATTAATTGAAACCTTGTCAAAAAATTTAAAATTTCCATGACATCATAAAGTACATTTCTTAAGGTCCAATTAATAGTATTATTATTGTTAAGGGCATTAACAATAATGAGGGAATCTCCCTCAATCTGGAGATTTTTTATCCCTCTATCCTTATAGCCAGTTAACACCCCACAAAAAAGATCTCTGGCCTTCACCATGTTGTTATTTTGTCTCCCCAGAGGGCCAACATAGGCATATAGCCAGTCTCCATCACTACTTCTAATGATCCCCCTCCAAGTGACTTAAATTCCCTTTTGATGCACCATCAAAATTTAGTTTAAACACATTTCTCACTAGTCTGATCCATCTGGTTTGAATTCTGGGCCTTCTGATCTCCAAAGAACTGGGGGAGAAACTTTTAAGAACTTCTTCTTCCCATCTAGGACAAGGATTTTTTTCCTTACCTTTAAACATTTTGATATTTTCTTTGATGGAAACTATCACTCTGCTTCTACCTTCTTGAGGTTAGCCTTCTGGTCACGAAAGATGCAGTCATTCCTTGCTTTCCATAGACCCCAAAAAGATGAGGAAGGGCAATTTTCTAGGCCATCACCAAAATGGGGAACTTGAAAGGGCTCTCCCATTTCATGTAAAATTCCTCAATGGAATTCAGCATGGTCCATTGAAATTTGAATAGTTCTTGGATCATCATAAAAACTATTTGAGAAAAGGACAATGAAGAAGAAGATGATTGACACTTTCCTCCTCTTTCTTACAAAGCCAAGCATCTATTGGGGATGGTCAAACCATGTTTCCTGAGATTATCCACCATTAGGATTCTATTTTGGGCAGCCAACCAATAGAAGATATTCACTTTAGGAGTAAGATATCTTTCACCCAAAGTTTTCCCCAATACTCTTTTTGAGTAGAGTCTTTAAAATTCAGCCTATAGGCTGATTTAATTGAGTAATTCCCTAACTCTTCCTCTTTCCATTTAATGGAGTCTTCCTTGATTTGAAATTTGGGTATGTAGAAATTCCTTAATTTATTGTTGAGCTCCCAAAAAAGGATGGTGGTCCCCATTAAAATTAGGGGGGGTTTAATGGGCTCCCAACTGATGGTTTCCCCCTGGATCCAATAGTCCATATCCAAATTTTCCCTTGTCTTCATAATGTTGTGCTACCATTTTCCAAGATTCCATGCTAGCCAGAGGCTTATCTTCAATCCAAATTTCATTCCAAAAGCTAATTCTATTACCTTTTCCAATCTCCCACATCGAGCCCTTATTCAATATATCCTTGGAAGCCACAAAGGAATTCCAAAATATGGATCCTCTAGGTAAATCATTTTGATTGAAAAAGGAGTCCATTCTTCCTGTATTTCATAAATATTTCTTCTTGATAATATCCACCCAATAGAGACCCTCTTCTCTAACCACCCTCAACTAACTTTAGCTATCGGGCCTCATTCATGAGTTTGATGTTTTTCAGTCCTAGGCCCCACACAATTTGGGTTTAGTAACTTTTTCCCAAGCTACAAGAGAGAAACTTAAACTTTTCCTCTGCTCCCACCCATAAGAATATTTTTTGAATTTTTTTCTAGAGAGACAATGATTTTGGAAGGAAACTTAAAGAGGGACATGACATAGATAGGGATTCCTTGAAGGGATATTTAAGAAATTAAATCTTACTAGCCTGAGAAAGGAGAATACCCTTCCAAGTAGATAGTTTTCTATTCACTCTCTCCAACAGGTTATTCTAAATAGATAAATCAAGATTTTTATGGGCAAGGGGCATTCCCAAATAGGAGTCAGGAAACTTATTAATCCAAAACCTAGAATGTAAGCTAATCTGACTTAGATCACATCCTCCACATTTATGAATAAAACAACACTTAATGAAAATAACCAATTGTCTTAAAACCAATTCATAATCATTTAGAACTATCTTAAAGTTAGAGGCTTCCTGGACAAAGGATTTACCCAACATAAAATTTTCATCAACAAAACTAATTAAGACAAATAGGAGGAAGGCCATTAGATATTTTAACACCCTAAATACTATTGAGAGACATATCCTGGTAAAAATCCTACTTAAAGACTCAACAAAAATAATATAAATAAAGGGAGAAAGAGGGTCTCCTTGTCTCAAACCTCGACCCGCTTGGAAAAATCCCTCAGGTTTGCCATTCACCAGGACCAAAAACTAGCCATGGAGATACATGTCATGATCATGTTAACAAAGGAAATATGGAAGCCAACCTTGATCAAAATGGCCCGTAGGAAAGACCAAGAAATCCTATCATAAGCTTTGTGCATATCCATCTTGACGAGCATAGCATATCTCCCTGAGTTTTCAACAGAATGAATAGCTTCTTGGATCACTATAATATTGTCCATAATTTGCTTTCTTAGGACAAAAGCTCCTTGATTAGCCAAGATGAAATTGGAAAAAAATTCTTGATTCTTCCTAAAATGATTTTAGTAATCAATTTGTAACTGGTATTACATAGACTTATGGGTCTAAAGTCCTTAACTTCTTTGGCTCCAATAACTTTAGGAATGAGAACCAAGAAGGTGTTGTTCATATGTTTGAGAAGGTTCCCATTGTTGAAGAAATATTGAACCATCTCAATAACCTCTTGCTTGATAACATCCCAGAAATTTTTGAAAAGAAAAAAGTAGGGAAACCATCTGGGCTAGGAGATTTGTCTAGTTCCATATCAAAAACTACAAATCTGATTTCCTCCTCCATGGGAATATTTAAGAGGTCTCTGTTTTCAAGAGGGGAAATGAAATTTTGGAATTGATCAAGAACTTTATTCTGAAACATTATCATCCACAACCGGACCCACATGGAAGATCTCCTTGAAGTAATTTATGATTGTATCATTGATTTCCTTACCCTCCATAGAAATATCCCATTCTCTCTTCTAATTTCATTTATCTTTAGGAGATTGGCTTTGGAAGTGGTTGTGAAATGGAAAAATTTAGTATTCCTATCACCTTCCTTTAACCATTTCACCCTTGATTTTTGTCTCTAGTAAACTTCTTCCTTAGCCAAAATATCATGGTATTCAATCAAAAGTTTATGTTCCTAATCTTTGAGAACAGGGTTAAGACCATCACCCTCCATTAGTTCCTCAATAGTTCTTAAATCCTCAAAATCCTACTTTTTTTCTTGGAAAATATTCCCAAAGGTTTCCTTATTCCATCTTTTGAGATTACTTTTAACATTCCTTAGTTTGAAGCTCAACCTAAAACTGGCCACCCCATGAACTTGGACACCCCACCATTCTTGAATTCTATTGAAAATATCCAGGTGATCTAACCACATCTTTTCAAACCTGAAAGGTCTTGCTTTCTTGGGATGATTCAACCCCAAATTTAGGAGTAAAGGATTATGATCCGATCTAATTCTGGGAAGGGTGGTTAGAGAGTAAAGTTGATTGATCATGCACAAATGACTAACCAAAAATCTATCCAACCTAATCTGAATGAGATCTAACCCCATCCTTCTATTGACCCAAGTATATTTAGGACCCTCCAACTCCAAGTCAAACAAATCATTTCTGGCTAAAAATTTCAACTAAATATTCCATGCTTGTCAGAGTAAGAAATGGATCCACCATTCTTTTCTCTAGGGAGAGGGGTGTATTGAAATCCCTCTAATGATCCAGTCTCTTTCCTTGAACATTTGTCTAAAAATAGAAAGATCCTCCCATAATTTCCTTCTTTCAAAAACCTTATTCGGGGCATAAATATTGGATACAAACCATGTTTTCTTAGACTCAATATCAGTAAAACTTATGACAACATGCCCAGGAAGTAAGAATCACTTCACCCTTCACCACTTTAGGATTCCACATAGTGACTATACCTCTTGAGGCTCCGAGGAGCTGCTACCTTCCCAAAAACCTTCTTTCCAAATAATCTTGCTAACTTCCCTAAATCTATCCACACTCATTTTAGTTTCTTGAAGCATTAAAATATCAAGTTTATTTCTAATTCTAAGATCCTTAGCTATTTTATGTTTACTAGGGGTTGTTCAAGCCCCTAATATTCCATGAGAGAAGGATCATTTAGTCTATTTGAAAGAGGGAAAACCATTCCCAAAATTTTTTTGTGTTCTAATGTCTACTTCCTTCATAGCATAATTTTCCCTAATTCCTTATTACTTTTCCTACCCCTTGTAGCTGACTCTTTACCTACATCTACTCTAGAATTACTATGGGTAACTAGTTTAGATTTAATTACCGATGTTTTGGGAGATGCAATATTTTCATACGTGTCTGAAACATAATCCATCAAGATCCCAAAATAATTTGAGGTTACAATAACATTATCTTATCTTTGACCCAAGGATCTCGACCCACTAATGAAACCTCATCAAATGAGGGACCTACAAAAAAATTCAAGGCATAGTTTCCTTCCAATTCAAATACATTTACCTCCTCTATTTCTCTAACCACCAAAGAATATGATCCTCATTTTCTTTGTATTTGTCTTTGTCTTTATCTTCTTTGAAAACAAAAATCTTGACTTGGGTTTTACCCTTAGGAAATTCTGAGGGACTATCTTCTTCTTTTAATATTTTCTTATTTTCCAACTTGTCATTAATCACCACTCTGCCATTTTTCCCAACCTACCTCAATTCTTGATTCTCCTTGTTGTTTATCTATGGCTGGGTTTTGGTACTTGACTCATTATTTTTATTAGATTGGGGACACCTTCTAAAATCGTGACCAACTAGTTTGCATTTATTGCAAGAAAAATGGGAAGGTTCATAATCAAATATTTGCACCCAAACCCCATCTGTGGTCATCAGTTTGATGTTACCTTCCAAACTAGCATCCTGGCACATGTTGACATAGAATCTAGCATGAGTCAACCTTGACTTGGCTTTTGTAACTAGATCCAAGTGCTATATAGAGAGCCCAAAATCTTCGCAATACCTATAAGAACCTATAGCTCCCAACAATCAAGGGGAAACCTAGAAGATTAAACATGATAGGGTACTCGAAATAGTTTTCTCAAAAGGATTAAATGACGGTTCCCATTTTTATCCACAACATGTGATTTACCAATAAACCATGGTCCTTCTGCCAAAATTTTGGCCACATGTTCTTTACTAGGTAGAGTGACTAGGAAGAAACCATTTGCATAGGCCAAGACCTCAATGGATCCATTCGAAGCCCATCTCCTCTTGGCCCAACCTCTGAAATAGTCAATGTTGGGTCTAGTTCCCATACATTTTGCAAACAAGGATCCTTCCATAGTGGATTTAGCTCTATCTAAGAGAATCTCAAGGATTTTAAGAGATAAATTACCTTTCTCTTTGGAAGGTTCCAATCCATCTAATAGATTTTTTTCCATTCTTTTTCTGACCAACCATTCAGCCCACATGGTATCCACCATAGGATCATCCTCATCATCCTTTCTTAATGTGATCAGATGCTCCTGCTTCCGGATCCAACACCTTCTCCTACTCTGCTTGATCCACTGAAAGTTCCTGACCATTTCCCTCATTCAAAATATTCTCATCCTCCTTCTCATTCTCCCACTCATCCAAAGGTATGGTTAATTTTTAGCTTAGAAATGAAAATTTTGGCATGCTCATGAAGAATATGGTATAAGCACAAGTCTAGTATTATGTTTTCTTAAAGGAAAAACAAAGTTTGGTAAGAAAAAGACTAGGTTGTGCATGCCTACAAGTTGGAAAATGGTGTTTTGGCTGCAAATAAGGTAAGATGTTTCTTTCTTCATCATTCATTGATGTATTTAGATGGTGTATATGCTTGGCCCAGAGGGAGAACGGTGTCTCTATGCTTGAAAATGGAAAAAAATAAGTTCTTGTGAAGAATTTCAAGGTTCCTATGCTTAAATGAGATACTTGGTTTATGTTTCTAACCAAAGCATGATACTATGAAGCTGTGGAATATGAAAAACATATTTCTATAAATATGCCTTTTTCATTAATGTAAAAAGGGAGAAGTTCAGGTAATTTTCCATTAATGACAAAGGGGAGATTATTGGCATGTGGTCCTATAGGTGTTTTAATTGACACAAAACCACATTAATGAAAAAATGGATGATGGAGTAGGGTCAAATAATTCTAGGGATGATGTTGAGATGATGGTTTAGATGTGTTCATGATGATATAAGGAGATTCAGTGAGGATTGCTTGCTCTTACAAGCCCATTCAGGTGCCTAGGTGATGCGCATGATGGTATGAAATTTTTGGTTACTTGATAAGCATGATGGAATAATGGATAACAAGTTTGGAGAGTGCTTGGGAACTCAAATTAGTTGTATAGCACATATTTAGGTTGGTGGCCATGTTTCAAGTGCTCATTTGGAGTAGGTATGGATGCTAGGAGGTATGAGGATGAGTTTTGGAGCTACATGAGCTCATTGATGCATGTATTTAGGTGTATTATGGTGTACTAGGTATGTTTGGATCATTTTGAGTGCATTCATGATGTGTTATAGTGTTTTTCTAGTTGACCCTAGCTTCTACAATGTAAAACCCTAAAGGGAAGCTATACAAATGAGATAGGATGGATATTTTGAGAGATGGTGATGAATTTATGATGATTGAAGATGTTAGTATGATGTGTCATGAATATTTGAGATTTTTTTAGGATTTTAATTTTGCAAGTTATGACAATTTTGGTAAAACAGGGTCAAGAACTAGTGCATTTCCATCTAAAACTGGAAATTATAATGCTCACACTGAATTACATGATTTGCATGGGAAATTTTGGATTTTAGGGATGTTTATATATATATATATTCTATAAGGTTTCACAAAAATAATTATTTTAGTTCATCGCCACATTTTTATGAACGAATGTTAAGAAGGTAAACAACTTTTTATGTGTTTGGAACCCTATCCTGAAAATGGTTTGAGAGAATTGATTCCTAAGTTTAAAAAATTGATTCCAAGTACAAGGATGAGGATTGGAACATGTAGAATAGTCTTTCATATTTCTAGAAAGGTATGGTAGAGGTCATGGTGATGAGTGGACCCCACTCAAACATGTCAGTTTATGAAGAATTGTGTTTGGGATAAGGTTGTATAAAGGAGTTACAAGCTAAATT
This sequence comes from Taxus wallichiana var. yunnanensis, assembly GCA_018340775.1. NCBI lineage: Eukaryota > Viridiplantae > Streptophyta > Pinopsida > Cupressales > Taxaceae > Taxus > Taxus wallichiana. The sequence goes on along the minus strand of CM031238.1, from coordinate 412,426,653 downwards.
GGAATTGTGTGATGAATGTGAGTTGTTATTGATGTCAAAAGAGGTTTCAAGACATTTTAAATGCAATTTTATGGTCAAATGAGATCCATTTAGGTTGACTAGTCAAAGGGCAGTTTTGAGGCAATAAAAAGTAGTCTTCAATGAAGTGAGCATAACAGGAGCTATAAGAGGTGGAGTTAGGAGGTGATTAAAGTTGTATTAGAAAGTGGATTAAAAGAGATTACCACTTATATAAGGTTTTTCTCATGATAATATTTTTCTAAGGTTTTTAGGTTAGTTTTAAGATAGGAAATTTTAGCTAGTGCAGGACATGACATGATTTGATGAATTTTTGAGTTGTTTGAAGCATAAGATGGATTAGGTTATGCCTGATATCACCTGGAGAATGAAGAGGGATGAATTTGGTATAAAATTAATCATTTTATAGGTATTTTATTTTCCTATAAAGTTGTTAACCAACTGATCTTTGAAAACATATATTGGGGCAGGTTGATTTGGTGAAGATAAAAGTGGCTGAGGTTTGAGCAGGTGATTGTTTCATGACTTCTAACTTGCTTATAAGTTTTATACAGGTTTTTAAATTTCCATTTATTGGTCACATGAAATAGTTTGGATTTTTTGAAGTGATCTAGTGGTATATAGATATGTTTTTAGGGACCTGAAGGGTGTAAGAAACAACTGTTTGGAGAAGAACAAATAACACTGGGCCCATTAAAAAAATAATATGATTGGTTGAGATAAATTGAGACCATGTATGTTTTTTAAATGTTAATTTAAAAATGTGTGATGATTTAAGGGTCATGAATAAGTATGGTTTTTATGTTAGGAATTTTTATGTTTGTGACCATGGGGATTTGATTCTTTTTGGAACATGTAATGTTGTTTTTGACTAAGCTGACCTAGTTGGGTCAATTTTGACTGTTATGATTTGAATTTGGGATTTTTTATGTTGCATGGGTTGAAACAAAGGATGGAAAAATTTTGTTTTTTAATTTTGAATGTAAAGGAGCTTATAAAATAATTATTTTGGGTATTTTTTGGAACTAGTTGTGTGTGTCTAAGAAGTACAACCTAGGGGAATTAATTTTGTAGGTGTGTGAACATGAATTGAGATCATATAAGGTGTGTTAAAGGTTAAGGAAGATCAGAAAGCATGTATGCATGATTTTAAATTTAAGAAGTGAAGAAAGAACAAGATTGTGTAAGTTTGAAGACCTAGGGTTTACGGGAGTTTGGAGCTAAATTTTGTGATCACCATTAGCTGAGTTGTTGCAGAAATTTATCAGTGATCTTATCATAAAAATATTGTGTGATGATTTGTATTCATGCAAGTCTCTTGTTGTGTGTAATATCAACAAGGGTTTAGAAGTTGGTATTACTTGTGAGGTTGGTACCTCACTAAAACAATATCTTGTGATGTGTAGTATTCACTTGAGTATTTGTTGTGTGTAATATCAGAAAAAAATTCAGTCGATTTTCTTCCCATTGAAGGTTTCCCACTCACATATTGTGTCTTGGTGTTGTTTCTCTTACTCATGATTAATTGTATGAATGTTATATGTTGTTGTGCACATAATAATTGATGAATGGTTATGTTAATGATTTGAAATTAAAATTAAATTTTAAGGACTGCTTCACCCTACCTCTCGCTTCATTATTATTACAACATAAAGTTATCAAGGAAATTCAGCCAATATTCCTCAATTTGAGGACTATGGTGCAGTCCAAGGAAAGTGAAAGTTTTAGGATTTCTCCTGATATAAAAATCAGGCCTAGATACATAGGAATAGAGGACGAGGGAAAAAAGAGGCTTTAATGTTTGATGCATCTTCAATTTTTTTGTATAAATAGATTCCCAAAGATATAGGAAATGCCAAAACCTTTTTTACTATTCTTACATCTATTATGAGTATGAGGAAGCTACCTACATAATTCAATCATTACCGTTTTATCACCAGTGGTACTTGGGAAGCTTGTGAGGAGAGAGATCAAATCCCGAAACCTTGATGTAGGTGAAGGTTGAGAACTAAGTGAAGGAGATCCCATATTTATATATCATTGCTGCTACCTAAGAGGATATCCTCAACTCATGATTTCCTTCTACTAGAAGTATGATGAGGAACATAGTGAATGCATCATTTAACCTAGAAAAGTGATGGTTACTCTCCTTGTGCATGCGTTATAGGTGCTTCTTGCGGACCAATGACTTGTGAGACACATTTGGAGATGCAGTTAGGAATTTGAAATGTATTATGTAGGCAATACCATATACCGATAGGAGGTCATAGTAAAATTTCTAGTAGAAGGAAAATAGAGAAAATACCACTCCCAAAAATCTTTTTTTCTCTTCTCCCATTACTCGCTCAATAGGATGATAGCATCTAAGTAAACTTTGTGTAATTCACTTCCATATTTTTTTAGGCATGTAAGAAGGTTTCCTTATAATCCTAAAAAGGATTTGAGTGTGAGGCATTTCAGGTATGAATCAATATTTTCCCATTCTTGTGATGCAAATTATTTGGTGATGATGACCATACTATTGCTGGTTGGAATTTGCAAACATTGAGAGATACCCTTAGGAGTGAGGATTGCAAGAACTGAATTGTTGTATGCTCGCACTATCCTGGAGTTAGGTTCATAATGTTGTGCACATGCCAAGACCAACTCAATTCTTTTAATGGATAATGGATGACCCCTTGATGAGAATAATCCACTTGAAAAGAGTTTTTCTTCCACTAGATCTTGAGGTCCTCCAAGCATTCTATTTTTCAGGTCTTCAAGATCCATGTGAGTGACATCATTGTCTCCCACACCTAGATACTTGGTAATGAGGGTTGAAATGGGATCAATACCTGAGTATTTGAAATTAATTTTTATAAAAAACACTGAGATGAGTAAAATTAGAGTCACCACAAACTTTCTGCACTCAAATATGGAACTTTCTATTTTTAGCAGGTAGGGTCCAAAATGCTATTTTTAGAAATTTCTCTTCATTCTTGTTATACGTTGTCCCTAACTCATTTGTATCATTGCTACTATTGAAGGTTTACTATTTTTAGAAACTTGTTATTTTTAGATGCCCATTTTCTTGAATACTACTATTTTTAGAAAGTTCCTCGAATTACCCTTTTTGACGTTTCTTACTTTTTCAGGATATCACAAATGCTGAGAATTCATCACTTTGGAAAACTTACTATTTTGAGAAACCTAAAATTTTGAATACTTTTTATTTTTAGAAACTGCACTTACCAGTGTTGGGTTACAACAAAACCACTTTGTTAAAATGTTTTTTTGTAACAGGATCTTATGCTCCAAACTTAATCATTTTCCATCCATTCAATCTTCGAGAAATTGAAAAATTAGGTTTTAGGTTTTTATATTTCAGTTTTTACTATGAAAAAACTAGGGTATAACTAATTTTTCTTCAAAAACCTTCACAAAGGTGTTTTGGAGAGGGAGATTATGGAAAATTCTACAGGTAATCGACTCCCAGTTGAAGAGTTATGATCAAATTCTCATTTTTGGTGGATATGGATGTCTGGAAGAATTTTGGTAACATTTCTAGGTGAAAATGGAGTTTTTAGGGTGTTACAACAGTAACTTGGCATGAAAATGGCTAACTGTGTGATGAGTGAGGAGTTAATGAAGTTTTATTATGTTTTTAACTCACCCTGTTAACTACACACTTAACTTGGGTTAGAATGAAGTGAATGAGGGTTTCAAAATGGTGAAAGAGGGACTTAGGTGACACAAAATTGTAACTTGCACTAGATGATGACAATTGAAAACTCATGGCGTGTGGCGATGAGATGAAAGGGTGAGAAACTATACCTACAAATTTGTGTGTGGTCACACACGCTATAGAGGCTACAAGAATAATTGGGTCATAATTTTATGTCTCCCTTATACACATGGGGATAAAGGGATAGAGGGTACACCATAGACACCAAAGTGTGACCCAAAAGAAGGAGGGAAGTCACACTATAGTGTCCCCTTGCACCATGGGGATAAAGGGGATAGTGGGGACACATGTGTGTTCAAAGTGTGACTTGGGGAAGAGGATGTGGTCACAAATTTTTGTCCCTCATGGAACCCTTGTCCCTTAGGAGATAGAGGGGACACAATAATGTCTAAAGTGTGATCAAGCTAAATATGAAACACAAATTTTACACTAGATGTCCAAATTTGGACACCAGACTTGATTTTTTCACCTCATAGGCTTAGAATAATGTTTTGGGGTAAAATATTATATTATTTTGACTTAAAAACACATTATAAGATCAATGGAACCATTACCAAGACTTTATGATGCATTAAATTCAAATTCTATGTCTTTTTTTCCAAAGAATTAAGAGGGGTAACTTAGTGTTTTGAAATGTTTTAGGAAACCTTTAAGCCTTGGAGAAAAATTTATGTTTCCAAATTTTATATAATTCCCATATCTTTTCAAAGCCTCATTTTTTTATTCCTAACTCCTTACAAAACTCTTGGAATCATTTGGAGAAGTTATGTTTCACCATTAGGATGTTCATTCCCTGCACCTAGAAAACCCGATGTTGAACAAGTTGTTCCTGAATGTGATATTATTTCCTAATTTTTCCTAAATTTCCTCAAAAAACTTCAATAATATCTAACACCACCTTTAGATACTTTATATATTTATTGAAATTTCTCAGAGGATGCATATTGGCTTCAGAATTACCAAAATTGGCCTTTTTAGGCCTCTAGGAAGACTTTTCTTTCGCAAAGCATTACTAAATATATCCATAAAATTAGTCACCCTTATTTTAATAAAAATGAGTTCTTGAAATATTAATTAGGAATTTACTTGGGGTTAGGTTGATGATGCCATTAGAAATATGTTATCCAAGAGGAGGGTTTAGTGTGCCCGAGAAGTAAAATTTTGCATTGTGGCCTAGGTTGTCATGCTTTGAAATTTGAATTTTTAGGCTAGTTATTTTTACATGACAAAAATGGCTTTAACTTAGGGAAATTGGACTATAAGGGGTAATATATAACCTCAGACATCTCATGGGAGAGAAAACCAATGATTTTTCACATTGGGCAATAGAGTCCTTTATTATAAGCAACATACACACACAAAGGAAAATGACAAAACACAAACAAATAAAAGGAAATACACATATATTGGAAAGAAAAGAGACACAAAAATCAAAGGGAAAATATAGTACATGGTTGGGGATAACCAATCTATCTACCTGTAGAGCTTTAAATGTTTCCCATTGTGAGGAAAATCTAATGGGGTCCCATCAAGGTAAGCTAGATAGTATGTGTTCTCTCCACATAAATGTTTTATCTTGAATAAACTAAGCCGAGTGAGTTAAGATTCCCGTGGATTCCTTGGGCTATCTTATTTTTTCCTAGAGGACAAAATAGCTTATTTAGAAGCTTTTATCTTGTGTTTTCTGATCAAAGATCCTTTTCACCTTAGATTAGTGTCTTTTTATTGTATCAACTATTGCTAACCTATCTTCATTTAACTTTTCCAAGTAGAAAATCCTCTTGTCAAGAGAATATGAATATTCTCCATTTTCTATTGCCTTCACTAGTTGTAAGGTAAGTAACTCTTGAGAAATTGGGATTTGAGCCTTAAGTCCGTATAACAATTGAAAAGGAGAGGTGCCAATGGATTTCTTGGGTGTGATCCTATCATCCCATAAGGGATCATTTAATTTATCTATTGCCTTGTAGATAAAAATACACAAAGTGAGACAAGAAAATAAGATGATTCTAGAAAAATTCCATCAACTCACCTAAAGGGAAGTAGGTGACATTATCTGCCACTATCTTGTTTGGTACCCCAAATCTGACAATGATGTTTTCTTTCAAGAATTTGCACACTGTCTTATATTTGACATGCTTTCTTGGAATGGCTTCTACCCACTTCGTAAAGTAATATGTAGTAGTAAAAACATACATGTGACCTACACTAGAGTACATGTTCAATACACTGATGCATTCCAAACCCCATTATTGGAAAGGTTCTTCAATAACTATAGGCCTAAGGGGTAAAGAAACAAGTCTTGGTCTTCCCAAAAATTGTTGGCATGGATCACATTTTTTAACCCATTTGTATGCATCATGGAAGAGGGTAGGCCAATAATAGCCACCTCTTAAGATCTTGTGGGTTGTGACCATTGCATAAAAATGACCTCCACATGCTTGATCATGATATGCTTTGAAAATATTCTTCTTATTCTTCTTCCACGCACCTTATAAATGTGCCATCCAATCCTTTCTTGTATATAACATTCTCCCAAATGACATATTTTTCTTCCATGAGATAGAGAGTTCTTATTTTATTTTGATCTAGGCCTAGAAGAAAATCCCCATAGGTTAGAAAATATGTCATATTAGCATACCAGGGATTAGTGGTACTTACAAAGAGCATAAGAGAAAGGTCTTTATTTAAGCATGCATATAAATTGGAGAAATCTTCCCATTCTTCTCAAACAATAAGTTCACACAATTCATTTCCTCACACCAATTTGGAAGGTTTGATTTTGAGATCATATTATTACACCTTTTATACCTAATTTCCTCTCATTGTACCCGAGTCTTACTACATTAGAATAAATTTTATTGTCAGACTAGGAATCATAACAACACGAGAGTTCAAAAGATAAAACCTGAAATTATTCAAGGCTCTCACTACTATATAGGTATACTTTTCATGCTATGAGTAGTTAAATTTACCTTCTTTCAGAGGAAAAGTCATGAATGTTATGAGTGATAGGATTTTTTCTTCATTTTCTTACATGATAACCGCCAAGATAATATGTTCAAGCATAACAATAGAGAATGAACTCTTTGCTGAAATTAGGGTGCACTAAAGTAGGTGCTTTTGCAATGGAACTCTTAATAGAATCAAAGGATTCTTTTCCTTGTTTACACAACTTGAAAAATTCCTTAGGATTCATCATTTTGACTATATCCTTTGTAATCTCCATGAAACATGAGACAAACCTTCTCAAGAAATTCACATTTCCAAAGAAAGAGTGCACACATGGTTTGCTAGTGGGTATATACAATGTCTAAATATCTTCTACCCTTTCTAGATAAATATTCATGCATTCCTTGCTCATAATGAGACCAAGGATTTTTATTTTGGTTACCCCAAATTTGGACTTCTTCAAGTTAAGGGATATGTGATGCCTTCTACATAAAATCATAAATTGTTCAAGTTATTGCAAATGTTCCTCTATTTTATTAGTGTATACTGTCAGTCATCTAGATACACCATTATGCACTTTCCCTTCAAATATTTTAAAGAAAAATCCATATCTCTCTGAAATGTGGCACTTATATTGATAAAGCCAAAGGGCATATGGTGGCATACAAAGGTACCCCATGGAGTGGTGATGGTATTCTTGAAATGATCTTCTTTGGAAAATTAAAGTTGATTGTACCCAAAAATACATCAAGCATGGACATCATCTCTGAACCATTCACCACTTGTAGGATGTGGTCCATTATAAAAATGGATAGTTTTCCTTTAGAGAAGCTTGATTTAGGTTTGAAAATCCAAACAAATGTGGATTTCACCACTCTTCTTCCAAACTAGTAGAATGTTAGTTATCCATATTAAATCATGCATAGGAAAAATGATATGAGCATTGAGAAAATTCTCAACCTCCACTTTGATGGTTCTAAAAATATTTGGATTGTACTATCTTTGATTTTTCCAGAAGAATTTTTAATCTAGTTTCAAGGAATGGAGTTACACATTGATTGAGGTTGAAAGGATTTAAAATCATCATAAGAATATGCAAGTACATCATAATAACTTTTCAACAAATAAAATAAGTTTCTCCGTTCCTTTAGTGAACAACATTTTCCTATGTTCATTATCCTTGAGTGCTCACTTAGCCCAATGTTTATCTTTTCATACTTTGATGAATATCTCAGTTGATCCTTGGCCTTTCCATGGATTAACATGTCATTCTTGTCAAATAATTCCTTCAACGAAACTAGCCCCTTCAAACCCTCACATTACCTTTCAACCGAATGAATCCAAATTCATTTGTTTGATTGGTTACATTGTTGTCACTATTATCCATGATAAAATATCATGGGAGTGAGTCAATTCCTTTGAAATACATAGACATGGAATATCTAGTCTTCTTTAGGGAGGAAAAAATATAGTTATCATCATGAAAATTTTCCAGCTTTTCGAGTTATCTCGACACACTTAGATGAAAGACCATTTCCAATGAGAAATTTTCTTCTTTGAAATCTAGATGTGGAATCATCAATGAGGTAGATACTCCCAAAGAATCAGCTTTAGAATTTTTATCTCTAGGGACTACCTTAATGTCAAACACATTGTTTTCATGCAAATGTGCAATAAGGAAATTGTCAATTTCCAAGCATGACAACTATACCCCTGTGTCAAAAATTACAAGTTTTACCCTTCCGAGACACCCCAGTCTATCCAAATCAGTCTAGTGACCTCCCAATTGATGTTAACTCATTCCCATAGGTGATTTAGGAAATTCAATTCAAAACCCCTAGGTGATTTTAGGAGTTCATTGAAAAATGCAAACTTTGGGAAGCTATGGGAAGGGCTATCACTGACCTTCCTAGACTGGAGAAACCCATGGACTAGAACAAAGGATCCAAAATAGAAAAAGAAGTGAATCAAAGGCCTTGGAACATCATGGAAGTGATTTAGGAATATTCAGGAAGGATTCAAAGAAGTTGGGGCAGTTTCACTAAAATTAGGGTTCATAGGCCTAGGCAATGCATAGGCCAAAAAAGGCTGCTAAGCTTCGAAAGGTGATTTTGGGAGCTCCAAATTGAGTTAGGAGAAAAAAATACATCATTATAAATTTAATTATAAGCCATACAAGATGATGAAACAATATTTTCCACAACACCTTGGAGAAATAGGTTTATAACTTGTTTTTTCCATGTACAACTATCAAGTGAGATAAAAATATGATTTTTCAGGACCAAATGGAAGAATAAATACATGATACCAACACCATTGGATTCATAAGGAAATTTTCAGTTGATATCATATAAAATTTCATAAAAAAAAGTCCATTGGGACCTCAAGTTATCTCCATTTCAAGATTCCCTCTGGGAGCGAGTTCGAGAGTTAGTCCAATTTTGAACAGGATATGTGTCACTCCAGATCATGACACAATTTCATGTCCCTTAAATCCATCAATAAAATGGACATAAAGGTAAATTTTTTTCCATCCCCTATAAGCCCTCTGGATCCTCATGCGACCTCTCGGGCATCGTCACATTCAGCTCCCGAAGCTAGTGTAGCCTTCATCCCCTGCCGTCGGATCAAGTGCCACGTGTCATCTTCCTACGCACAATGAAATTTGATATCCCTCATGTAAATTTTTGATGAGGTACATAAATGTATAAAAATGTGCCTATCCCCTCTAAGAATCCTCATGGTTCATCATTTGACCAGATGCTAGCCCCTCAGTGCTTTAAAACTACTTTTTACTCAAATCCCCTGTCGATTTCGCCACATGTCGCAACCATATGTTGTGTGAAATTTTATGTCCCTCACATACATTAATCCTTAAGTTACATAAAGTACATGAAATTTCACCTAACTCACATATGTACTTTATTTTAAATTTTTAAAAACCCCTCCTCCCCGTTTAACATGTAACCTTTCCATGCACAACCTAGTCTCAGAACTTCCTCTGCTACTTCCCATCACCTCCCACCATTACTGAAGCTCAAAAATATCCCTCACATAAATTAAATACTCTATTCCATGATAATACATAGGTCCCAGAATAAAATTTACCAAACCAAGGAGAAAATGAAGAACAAAGAAGAAGAAACAACGAAATCCTTCATGGCAGTGAAGTAGAAATTTGAAGAGATCTTGCAAATGGATGCACATATTGACAATTTTGTTTTTGTTTTTAATTCAAAAATAAAAAAAATAAAAAAAAACCTTCAAAACCTCCTTCCATGACACAAAATTTTTACAGCAAAGAAATCCATTTCTTTGCACAATGGAAGAAAAAGCTCAGTTTCTCATCAAACCAACAACCAAATCGAGGAGAAATTTCACCGGTGAGATAAGAAAAGAAAACCCATATCAAAAATGTAATTTTCATCATGAATGGAGGATAAAACTAGACCTACAATTTTCGAGGTCCATCAATGGCTGCCATGTTTAGAAGCATTGTCAGTCAAAAATTTAAAAGTTTAAAATCTCCTAAACTATTGATCGGTAAGTACAAAATTTCAAAGGTGCAATATTGGGAAAAAAAACCCATATCGGAAAACTTTGTTCCACATCAATATGAGCTCTAAAATCCCACTTTATAAAAATAGGAGGTCTTCTCGCATGAGGACTACTATTTTGGGAAAGTCATCAACAAAAGAACCTGCAAAGGAGATGTTAAACACAGAGGATGCATTGTAGTTGAAAGTTCATCAGAATGAGAATCTTGGTCTAAATTTGACACTTACTAAAAATAGTAAGTGGTCCCACAAGCACCTGCCAAAAATATAAAGTTTATCTTGAAGGCAAGAGGAACACAGGGAGAAGAGGAAATCAGAGTCGCAACATCCAGTTAAGGTTTGAGGGAGATAATTTTTCATACTTACTAAAAATAGTAAGTTGTTATTTCATGCTAAGGAACCATGAAGTACAAATGGAAAGGGAAGAATCCAGTGTAGCCTTTCACTTCTGAGTAGGAGATAGAAAATAGTGTATTCTCTACCATCGGACTATGTGGGAGTAGGTGATAGTGAGGATATCAATAGTGTCTTTTGACACTCATTTCATGCTTCAATTGGTATGCGGGAGGTGGAATTCATATTCAAAACTATCAGACCACTCATCATGATCATGTCCAAGTCCCGAGAAGTGCAGAGGAACTGTAGGGAGTCAGGGAAAGATTTGTTCCAAGGTTTCAGTCCTTTTAGAATGGATCTTCATGAGTGGTGCTCACAGTCACCGAATGAGTCATTTGATAGTGTCTTTAAACACTTAGTTCACGGTGTTCACACATCATCCAAAGGAATTTTCTTAGTGTGTGCAAGAGTTTGGAGATTCAAAGATCATCACATTGGAGCATTTCATCGAGTCATCTGGAAGGATCAATGGGCTTTATCAAAGGTGGAATCTGTCATCATCAACATCATTCTTCCTTCTTCTTCTTCTTTATGCTCTCTCTCTCTTCTCTCCCCCAAATTTCTCTCTCCTCAATATTCTAATCTTGCATTGGGGTTGCACTTTTTCATATGTCTTAATGTTTCTAATGTAATAAGTCACCTTTATATTATAAAAAGGGACTTAATGTTTTCCTAGGAAGGTGAAGAGTCTTAAGTCATGTCGAGACATATGAAGAGTCATTGGGGAGTATGTGAAGAGTCATTTATCTTCCTATAAATTGTAAAGCCATTCCCATTTCAAAGGGTTGGTGATTGATTTTATAAACTTAAGAGTGCATTGAGAGAACAAAGGAGATAGCCAAATTATTCCATTCCCTCATTCTCAAATTTCCTCCATTTCTCCAATATGTACAACTTTTTTTTGAGAAATCAATATAAGAAGAAGGAGTTTCTATATTTCTTTGACTAAGGGATTTCTTGATACTTTGTGCTCATTAAATTCTATTTGGTCTTATTGCTACTTACAAAGTTGTTTCCTCTTAATTTTAGTGCATGTGATGAAAATTCTAACTAGTGTGTGCAGGAATATGATTTTCTACCTGTAACATTAGTTCTCCTACCTCTTTTCTCACTCCCCTTTCCCTCGCTCTTCAAACAAATTCTTCCCTAGAAAGAGATTGCTAGCTTTTCCGTAGGGTCAATGGAGTGCCCCTATTAGATCCCCAACCGTAAGACCACCGGAGAAAAACACTTTCACTTTCACATTCATATATGGAAGTTACATCGGTTAAGTAGAGGAACTTAGAATCCCAAAGCATTGGCAATAAATCATGTAAGTTTGTCCCCCAAAATTTTTCTCACCAACACACATAAAAGGTTTTAAGATAATCCCAAACCCTATTCATGTAGCGGTGGAGAAAATAATTATTCAATTGAAATATGTCTCTCACTTATTTCAAAATTAACTCAACACCGCCATGTACGATGAGTTTATTGATCCCCATCTCTTCAAAAATTTGCATCATGAGCAAAAAGGCTTCATATTTGTCCGTGTAGTTTATATTCAAGAACTAAAACTTGTATGCAAAGGTGAAAATATATCCTTGTGGAGAGGACAAGACAATACCTACTCCTGAGCCCATTATAGAAAAAATCCCATTGAATTCCATACTTTAAATTTCATTAACAATGTTTTTTAGCCTCTCCTCAAGAATGGGCAACTCTTCACTTCACTCAAAACTCATGAAGTAGTTCCCATTTCCTATTTCTTCATATAGAAATTTCCATGATTCTTTAAATAAATCATTTCCAAATTCTCTACTCTAGAAGAGGATATTTTCCACAGGGTTGTCTAGCTTATGAATTGTGTATTTCGTATTAGGCTTAGGAAAGAGTTTCTTCATCTTGTTCTTGACTAGTTTTAGTGTAGAAGACTAGTCCATCTGGATCTAACCTCACATCTCCTAGTATAAGCTTCTATTGAGAAGAATTACATAGGTATATGACATATATACCACTAGAATTTTCACTTTTACCCACTTATCTGGGTGGGTTATGAGAGACATCACTACATCTTTGATTCGTCCAACAAGTAGGACCTCCTTTATTTCCATCAAGTAGCAATGACTGAATGATCTTGAGAGACTCAAACTGATGGCTTGAGAAACCATGAAAGGCATGCCATTTTCAGAGGCACCAGAATCAATGATACAATTATTCAAATGGTATCCATTAATCAACAGGGAAACATATAAAGGCTCAATATTTTTGGTGGATGAAGGGGTAGAGGCTAAAATATTTTGGCTTGGGCTTAGCTCAGGAGTGGGAAGAAGGCCTTTAGAAGTGGATGGAAATTTGGATTTGGAAATTTCACCTTTGATTAACTTGATAATCTTGTCAAATTAATCAGGGTGGGTTCATAATTATTCAGATTCAGAGATCCAAACTTTGGCCTTTTTTTACATGGTCGATGATATCAAAGTTTGAGGAAGGGTTTTTAAAATCATTGAAAACACTAGTTCCATTCTTAGAAGATGTATTATGAAGAGGAATAGCTTTAGGATTATTCTTGGCTGATTCCAAAGAGGGGATTACCACTTAGTTATTATTTTTTTGGAAGTAGAGTCACCTATTGAGGATGTTCTCTCCTTATCCTTATGCTTGAATAATTTATCCTTTTCAAGAGTTTTGGATCGAGTGAAAACAACACAAGAGTGACTATTCATATCAAACATAAAATATTCATAATCATCCTCAAAAGAGGGTACATACTCAAAAATCCAACCTCTGCAGATACAAATTTTTTGATCAACAACTCACCTTCTTCTTCTTCTTCACTTTTCAAAACTATTTATTCTTAAATTTCATTATATGATTGGGTCTCACGTACTACATTCATAGGAGGGGATTCAAGAAAAATCCTCTAAGGACCAATCCTTTGTTTGTTTGAGAAGTTATTCCTTGGAATGTATTTATACATGGAATTTTGAGGAAGTTGAATTTTAAGGAAAACACATCATTAGCCATTTTTTGCACTAATGAGTATGTAGTTTTGAAACTTGAACTTAGAGTTTTTATTTGATCAACCCCTTCTTGATATTTCCATACATTATAAAATCATCCTCTACATCAATTGCAAGTTCTTATGTCTCATCAATAGTACCAAGCTAACTTATTCTCAACATGAAACCAACTTCTTGTAGCTAGGCATTGATGAAGAATCTTAGTTGATTATATTCTATGGTCCTGAAAACTTATAGGATTTTCTAGAGTATTTTTAAAACATTTCTACAAAGTATCTCATGGGTTCATGAGGATATTTTTTCAGTTGAGATCATTGTGTAAGGAGGGCATGAACATATTCTATAGGTTTTAATCTAGCCTCAAATTTAGAGTTCATGTCAACCCAATTTCTAATTGATCTTCTTGGCAAGTGGTAGAACCAATAAAAGTGGATTCTTGTAATGATTCCACAAATAAAAAGAATGAAACATCTTCATGTTCAAATACCAACACACCAAAATTTGTGATGAATTCAGAAATGTGATCATCTGGATGTTATTTCTGGCTCCCTCTAAACTCAAAAAATTATTTCTAGATACTTTTGGAAAATCATGCAGAGGAGGAGCCAAGGCCAACATGTATATTATCCCTAAGGCATGGGTGTAGCCATTATTTATTCTTATTATTTTGGTTATTCTTCTAGAGGAATGATATTTTGTGATTCAACAACTAGTTATTAAATGAGACCTTTGAGAGGGATGGTAGGATCAAACTTAGGAAAGTACTCTCGACCAGTTTTCCTTGCTATGTTAACAATGGGAATCATGAAATCAGCTTGATATTGTTCTTCAAATGTTAGGTAAACTATGCCACTAGTTCAATTAGACCTTATGTATCTTCATTCTACCAATTTGTAGGATTTGTGTATAGCTCAAGAAATATTTCCCTATGCTCTTGTTTACTAGTTTGGAAATTGTCTCATACATTGAACTCCCGGCACGTTCCTTTTCTAAATATAGAATTATTAAAGCAACATGGTAGTGATTAAAAATTTCTTTGTTGTTCTAGAGGCAATTCCTCAAATTATTTGTGATATCCTCTTGATTTTATTAGAAGAAGAGAATGTTAGGTCAGTAAAACTGGGAAACTTCCAGGGATAGTAATTATGGAAAAAATATAGGGTAGGTATTGAGGTTCATAGGATTTTCCAATTTTTGATGTTTTGGTTTTTTTTAGAATATTATTTTTAGGATTTTAATGGTTTTAGAGGTGGTGTACAAGCATAAAAATATGCCCTATGGTGGGAACCAAAAAATGTTGGTGAAATAATATGTCACAACAAAAAATTAGTGGATTTTCACCAACTCTCCCAGACTAAGCCCCTCCTATTAGTAATGGGTAGGCTCCCATTTATTGAATACATAAAAATAAATATGTAGGTGGCCATGAATCTGGATATCACACATGAATACTCCACTAGACCTATGGAAAATTGTTTGCACTTAGTGCAAGGGAGGAATTTTCTTAGTGACAAGATGTAGAGTGGAGTAAGAACATAGGGAAGGATGGATAACTTTGCAAATAGGCACTAACATATTTTCACAACATTAACCAAATTAAATCCACACTCAATTAGAGGAATACAACCTTGCTAACAATGATAAGACTAACAAATCATAAACACATAATTCTATTGATTAATTTATCAAAGGAACCAACACCTTCCTTGGTTTTACAAGATCATCATGTTTACAAAGTTGAACATGTAAGGAAATAGAGGAAACATAGAGAAAGAGGAAAATAGAAGAATGCAATCTCTTGCTTATATATTATTAGTGCAAAGTTATCTACTTATGATTTTACAACTGACAACACCCTTAAATGAATAAGTCACTTCAATTTATATCCTTAAAAATTCTTTTCATCTACCCCCACTTGAATTTTCACTTCCCCTTATCTTTTTGACCTTTCATATTCCTAGAAACAAAAGTGAGTATTTTTCATTAATTGAAAAGAACTCGTTATAAAGCTAGACTATAGGTCACTTTAAGTGAATAAGATGAAATATTGAAATATACCTTCCTAATGAAGAATTAGGACATGGAGAAAGAAAAGGAAGGAGGAAGGAAGAAGAGGGAGATGATCATACCGATGACTATAAGGCTTTTGCTAATGAAGATTTGAATGCGAGATGAACCTTTTGGGAATTATCCTAGATATATTTCCTTACCCTTGAATTCCTTGTTGAAGTGGGATGCCACACATACCACTTTCACTACTTGAGGATATAAACAGAGCTTAGAGCCTTGATCCAGTTTCAAAATCACTTTGCTAATGTTTTTACTAATTGAACCAAACCCGATGATCATTACAGATATTGGAAATTATAAACATGCTTTGTATAAGAGACTCCAAAGTATCCTTGTTGACCAAGAAGGAATATCCCTTCTCTTTCTTGACCAATTCCTCAAATGGTTTCAGAATCTCTTCTAATGATTAGATGTGACCCCATTTTTGTACCCCATTTATAATTTCCAAAATTTGTGATGCAATCTCCTTAGAAGAGTCAAGCTCAAAGATAGCCTCATTCAACATTTCATATTAGGCACTCATTGTGTGAGACCAAATGGGAGAAAAATTATCAGTTGTAGAAGTGAATATATTTCTACCCACAAATACAAAAAGAATGAAGGTTACTCATTTCGCCACCAATGGAATCATATTATCCCAATAATATTTTTCCTTCTTTATCTCTTCCTAGTCATATTTGATTTTATAGTGATGGTGAGTGAAAAATAAAACAATGAGATGATCAATGATATTTTCAACCAATATGTCATTAGCTCTTCTTTGAATTGTGTGGCCTTGGGCTGTTTGATTATTTAAGGGTCAAAGATACTAATAAGAGTGAATACCTCAGTGGGAATAGAGAGTAGTGAATTAGGATATAGGAATGACTATACATAAGTAGTGAGAGTTATCACCTGCTCCTCTAACTTCTCTATCATATTTTTATACTCAATGTTTTAATAAATCATTTGGGAAGCAAACTACTTGAACAAATGTTCATCACCCTCATGTGTTTCTTTACCTAAATATATTGTTGTCATTTCATAATCTTCCTGACTCATCTCCTGCATGGGTTTCACAATTTTTTTCTAGGTAATCTCTATATACTAATTACTAGAAGCTCCTGTAGTGCCCATTTCCCTTGACACCTTTTGATGCTTATTTTGATACTGTGATTACATTATAGACATTTTTATGTTTTGACTTAGTGTGAGGTTAGACATTTGATCATGGATTATTATTGATCTAGATTTGATTATGATGCATGATGATTATTAGAGACCCTTATATGTGGATGATGATACAATATTTGACATGGAGGATTTATGGATATTGTTTGGACATGTGATTTTAGATATTATGAGTAGATCTAGAAAATGAATATTATATGATGATGATATAGTTGTTGATTAAAAATGCAAATGATGTAGTTGTTACTTTGATGTTGTTGTGATTCATTATATAGTTGATTTAGTGATTTTATTTGTATCATAGTGGATGTTCTGATATGACCATGAGGATGAAGGAGGTATTTTTATTTTGTAGGTTAAAAATATCACAACAAACATCGGGGGATCAGAGACCAACCAAAATGGAATTCTAGGTGAATTTGACAAGGTCACCATGACAACTTGTGTTATTGTGTTGTGTGTTGTTTGGTTAGAGATTCCCATGGGGGGATCATATTTACATGTGACCATGTGTTTGTGTATTTTATTAATGTGGTTAAATGTTTATTTATTGTTGTATGTATTTTATTAGTGATGTGTTCCTTTCTTTTAATTAATTAAAGTTGTGATAGATTAATGTGGAAATCATATGATTAAAATTTAAATAAATCAAATTGGGATATGGGAAAATAATAATGGAAGTTTTTGGTTTGTGTAAGAATATGTTTAAGGCTGTTTTGGAGTATGAAATACTCCACCTCCATGACAAATTCGAATTTGTCCTTGGGAGCTATTTTTGGAGGCTTGTGGGACAAGTAAAACTTGTCCCATGCCTCTAAATTTAATCTACCAACCATACTTATGGATGGAGATGTGATTTGTGACTTGTTTAATACATTTTATTCGTCATGTTGCTTGTTTTGGATTGCACTCTCTTACATTTCATTTAATTTTTTGTCCCTTGAGGTGTGGGCTCTTTGGAGTGTGCAAGTAACTTGTCATTTTTCACCCACCTCTTTATTGTGCTTGGAAGAATGGATTATTGTCTTTTGTGTTTGAATTTGAGGGTGTTTGATGTGGCATCCTACATGGATCCACATCATCCTCTTCTTTCCCTCTTCTATATAATTCAAACTCTCTTCTTGTTTTGGGGTTGTTGAACCTTTTTGCATTCTTCCTTGGGGGCGCATTTTTCTTGTGGGGAGCTCTTGTTTTTGGAGGAAGTTGGAGAAATATTTGCATGCTTGGGAGTTTTCTATTTGGACTATGTTTTCTTGGCATTTGAAGCTTGTTTTGGGAGAAAAATTCACCATGGAGAGGTAGGAATTTAACTCTCATTCTTTTGTTGTCATTCCCTTGTAGTGTTTTGTGAATGGTGCATGCTTTGTTTCATTTGTTGGTTGGTTGGGTAGAATTCCTTAGGGAAGGTGTAGGAGAAGGCTATGGGGAATCCTTGTGGGGGATTGAGGAATGCCATTGGCATCAAAGTTTTGTGGAGGGATTTTGCATTTGGGATCCACCATGGAAAAGAAATAGCTTGCATTTCTTACTTTGTGGGGGCATAAGGAAATCTATGGGGGGCATAAGGAGGGATTTGTGGGGGCATAAGGATATGTGTGGTGAAATTTATTGGTAGTTTGTTTTAGTGGATGCCCAATTCCCAATTGGGAGGAATAAGTAGCTTCTACCATAGGCCTTTCTCCTTTGGCTTGCATGATCAAGCGTGAGTTCTGTTTGAAATGTGTTTAAAATGTAGTTGTGAACTATTGTTTTTGTGTTGAAATGTGTTTTAAAAGAAATGTGTATGTGAAAGAATGTTGTGTTGTGGAAGATAGTTGTTTCCATGGGTTGAATTACATCTATTATTGTATTTTTGTTGGGGCTCGGGGCCAATGATGAAGAAGGAAGGCTTCCCCTTTCATTAAATGTATTGGTTGGGTGGAGAGTGTTGCCTTTCCCCTCTTTTGTTATGATCAACTTGGAGAAAAGAAAATGAGCATGTTGCTGCCTTGGAGAAAAAGAAAAGTGCATTTTGATAGTCCCTTGTGGAAATACATTCATTGTAATCCTTTCCCACTTGTTGTGGATGAAATTGTATCATATATTTGTGAAGGAAAGATGTATGTAATTTTATTATGGAGTTAGCTATTCAAATTGTAAAAGACATTTAAATTATGATTCTTTTATTGGAAAGAAATGAAAATTTTGTTAATTGCATTCAAGGAATGAAAGAATGTAAAGATGTTTCTCTTTTTGAAGTCAATAAAAAAATTGTAAGTTCATCTCTCTTTTGCATTGTTGTGATTGAGTTGGAACATCAAACTATGAATGGAATCTTTGTTTAATTACAAAGGAAAGAAAATACGCATGAGAGAATTATATTGCTTGTATTCTTTTGATAAATATATGAAACTGAAATCATACTTTACCATCCATATTTGCAATGAATTTCTTACATACAACTAAATGTATCAGACTAGGTTAGAAATAAGATATTACACTTAAATGATAAATTGGATATATAGAATTTTCCTTGAAGTGAGTCTCTGCCGTAAATTTCTAAAAATGGTAAATTTAAATAAAATGCATAGTTTGGACCAACACTTAACAATCAACTTGGAAAAATTAAAATTCAACATGATATATTAGCAATGAACTCAAATTGACAAAGAAGATTTAAGAGAATAACTTGAACCATTGCAAAATTGAGCTCAATCTCTTCCTCAACTGTTTTCTGTCATTTGTTGGACAAATTCAATTTTGAATCAATTGAACAAATTAACTTCTCTAAAACACTTTAAACCCTCCCTAGATCAATTCTCCATGCCTGTTTGGCATGTTGAGTGAAGGAGAAGACCCAATTTAAACAAATTGAAAAGTTGGAAATTACCAGTTGGCTTGTTAAAATCCTGCAGATCTTTTTTACAAAATTTACCCCTTAAACTTTATCAAAATGTAAAAGTTATGTTTCTTGTACAAAGAGGGCGGTGAGATATTTCCAAAAGTCCTCGTTTTCCCAAAAATAAGATTTTTAGCTCATGTTATGGCACTTTGAAGTTTTTGTGCCTTGGTGGGAAAATTTGGGAAAATTTTCCCTGGCGGGCCTGCAACCCAAAAATTTCCCATCGAATTGCCTTAGAATTTTTTTGAAAAATTTTGGGTCGGGGAAAAATTTCATCTTTTCCTCCACTGGTCCATAGCCAATCGGGGTTTTGACGTGTCTTCACGGGTCATGGTGGAGGCACGACATCCTTTTGCCCTTTGACCTTTTGAAAAATTTAAAAACATTTTCCTTTAGCCCTCACGGTCCACGGCCAATCACGAGATGCCACTTGGCAGCTTTGGGGTACTTGTGAAGGGGTGTGGACCCTATTTTATTTTGAATTTTTTCCTTTGGAAATTTTTGAAAAATTTCCCTGCGTCCCGCTTCCCTACCCTCGCCTTGGTGAGTTCCTTCTGGGCGCGCGACCCAGCGCAACCATTTTCCACTTTGTTCTCCCCTTCGGCAAAATTCTTCAATATTCTCGACCGCTCCACCACTCCCTCTCCCTTCTTCCCATGGCATATTGTGGAGTGCCACATGTCCCTGGGTAGACCCGCATGGTGCGTGGGCACTTTGTTTGGATTTTCTACCCCTTGGGTGAAATGCCCCAAATTCTTCCTTCGCTTCGCCTTTTCCCTTTTCCCTAACGATATCTCTAAGGCCACCATGTGTCCATGGAGGACCCGCAGAGGTGCAGTGTAAATGTGAAATTTCTCCCATGTAATTAAAATTTCCAAATGCTGCCCTGCAACCCACCGACCCAAAATTTTCCCTTCACCCCTGCTTGACATGTGTCCCCTTGGAGAATATTTGACCCCTAAAATCCACTCACTCATATCTTGAGTTTACGGAGGAGTTAAGAGGACTTCTTTATATCACCAAAAAGGTGAGAAAATTTCCTGTCCAATGGGGATGATTTAGGGAAATTTTGGACGTGTTAAGTGTGATAAAAATAAGGTTGAAACTCTAAGCATGTTAGAGAGTGGGTACTGGGGTAAATTACTCCCTGAACCTAACTTAAACTTCTAACCCTAAAATCTGAACCATGTGAACTTGAAATTTGTTAATGAAAGAAGAATTTGTTTTTGTAATTTAGAATTGTTCCAAAGCCTGTCGGTGGTAATCACCATTGTATTGCAACTTGGTTGTAGGCACTTCTAATAAAAAAAATTATTCCCTAATTTTCTAACTAAACCTAGGTTGTTTCTTGGGTCTCAGTGGGTTGTTTTAACTAGGCATAACAGTTTGGTATTAGAGTAGTGGTTCAAAATATTGGACCATTGGGCACACTAGAAAATTTTATACATGAAAACTTAAACCTAGTACACTTGTAAATCTAGAAAACAAGTTAGCTATAATTTGTATATTGTAGCAAACATGGAAGTTGTGTAAAGCTTAGCAAAATGAACTAACTCTCACTTTGGTCTATACAAGAGGCTCAGATGGAGTGAGAGAAACCTTCACAAAGATTCAGACTCATCACCACCACCACCACCACCACAAGATCAGGGTGTAGCAGCCATCCTACCTCAAATTCTATAAATCCTTCAAGATGTTAATGTCACTCTATGCAGAGGATTAGGAGGAGGACATGCAACTAGTCATGATAGAGCCCCTTCTATCGAGGGTCTGGTATCTCCTTGAATCGGCGAGGAGAATAGAGGAGAGAAATCCCATGTGGAGTTGGCTAGAGTAGGGTCACCACCTAGGAGATAGGGTGACGAGTCCCAGCATAGAGAGTGGTCTCGAGCCCTAGGCTTAGAGATGAGCATGTCTGAGACCGAGAGGCGATAGACCACAACAACAGAGATCACATCGGGAGATCTGAAGCTTGACCATCACATTACTTAGATGACATGGGTGGATTTGAGGTAGAGGCCTAGTCGGTGAGCTTGAGTGGTTTCTTCAAGATTTTTCCTTGTTCTAGAAACATGAAATCTCATGTTGTGATCCATCTATTGAGGGATGGAATAGGATTATGGTGGAGGATAGAGGAGTAGATGCTCCACATAGATTCGTAGATAGTGACACGGGAACTTTTTGAGGAGAGATTCAGACTAGGTATTTTTCACGGAGGTTTATACAAAGAGAGGATCGATGAGTTCCACAACCTCCAATAGGATTCCCTTTCGGTAGTGGAGTATGAGAGTAGATTTGGATCTACTCTAGTATGTAGAGTATATGATGGATGAGCAGTGCAGATTCATATGTTCATCCGGGCCTGAATTTAGATATTGGAGGTGCAATGTGGATCCACCGTCTACGACATAAGAAGAGGCCCTCAAGAAGGCCTATAATGTAGAGTAGACTCGGAGTATGACCCAAGTAGGCTAGAGATCGAGTCTAGACCCACATACATAGATGTAGGATGGTAGATCGAGGGATCAGTACCCCTTCCTCACGGTGGACATGGTACAACACAATCATCATTTAGGCCATAGTAGAAATAGTAGTCTTGCCTACCTCACGGACCTCCATAAAGAGTTGATGCACAAAGAGGTCAGAGTATGGGGCCTCCTCCTGGGTCCCATCGGGACACAGGGTGGACCTAGAGCTCACTCGGTGGGAGCTTACTAGTAGAGACCTCGGTGACCAAAACTAGATCATCGGATCCACATCACGAGAATTCTAGGGAACCTACTAGATGTGCTACTCATTGGGAGGACCAGGAGGATGTTTTGGTTATGGAGTTACTGGACACTTTTGGAGAGATTGCCCACAAAACCCTAACAACAAGGGTAAGGCATATATTTCAGAGCTGACTATTGGTGACATGGGATATAGCCACATGATTTATGCGATGGTTGAGACCACCGGGTAGAGCATCGAGCACGGTCGGTGAGACCATAGGTAGTATTGGTGGTATTCCTACCTCTATTTTGCTTGATTCTAGTTCTTCTAATTCTTTCATTGCACCATCTTGAGTAGAGTGATGCAGGCTGATGGCAGTTAGGCAGGGTCTTAGTTGGGATATCGAGATGGCTTCCAAAGCTAATATCTCTGTAGACACCTTAGTTAAGGAATGTGTAGTGGATTTGGGGCCTTTCACCACTACCTCAAATCTCTCGTATCCTTCCTTTGGGATCGTATGGAGTCATTTTGGGTATGGATTGGTTATCTACACATAGGGCCAGGATGGATTATTACCACAAGACTATATCTTGTGTAGATGATTTGGGAGTTGAGTCGGTGATTTCAGGGGTTAGGAGACCCATTTCTATTCACACCATCTCTACTATGCAGCTTAAGCGGTGTGTGTGATAGGGTTGTCAGATGTATGCTATGATAGTTAGTGACAGATCATAGGATGGGTCTAGTGGACCATCGCTAGATGATCATCCCATTTTGAGAGAGTTTGTAGATGTCTTTCTAGGGATCTACCGGGTTACCACCCCCACATGAGATTGATTTTCATATAGATCTAGTTCTTGGAGCAGAGCCTATCTCACGAGCACCTTATTAGATGACCACCCTAGAGCTTTGTGAGCTCAAGTTGTAGCTTGAGGGCCTTTTGGAGAAAGGCCTTATCCATCCTAGTGTATCCCCTTGGGGTGCACCAGTGATCTTTGTAAAGAAGAAGGATGGATCCTTGCGGTTGTGTATTGATTACCGTAATTTGAACAAGGTAATGATCAAGAATCGTTATCCTCTTCCTCGTATCGATGACTTATCCGATCGATGAAGGAGCAAAAATTTTCTATAAGATTGATCTCAAGTCAGGGTACCATCAGCTGAGGATTTTGGAGGCGGACATCTATAAGACCACCTTCCGCATGAGATATGAGCACTATGAGTTCATAGTGGTGCCTTTTGGTTTGACTAATGCCCCTGTAATGTTCATGAGTTTGATGAATGGGGTATTTAGGACCTTCTTAGATCACTTCATGCTCATCTTCCTAGATGACATTTTGATATACTCATGTACACGTGAGGAGCATGAGGGGAACCTTTGCCAGTTTTTTAGTGTCTTTGTGAGCAGCAGCTTTACGGGAAGTTGGAGAAGTGTGCTTTCTTTTAGACAAAGGTGTAGTATTTAGGTCATATTATTTCTGGGGAAGGTATCACAATCAATCCTTCCAAGATTAGAGCCATTATGTATTGGCTAACACCCACTATAGTGATTGAGGTGCGCAACTTCATGAGTTTAGTAGGTTACTACCGGATATTTGATCGGGACTTATATTAGATTATGCACCCTATCACTTCCCTTCAGAGGAAAGGGAAGAAGTTTGTTTGGTCGGACATATACGAGTAGGCCTTCAATTTACTAAAGGAATACCTCACCACAACACATATTCTTGCAGTGCCAAATGCACATGGTGAGTTCTTTGTTTACATAGATGCTTCGTTGGCAAGGCTTGGAGGTGTATTGATGTAGGATGGCAGAGTAGTGGATTTTGAGTCTCGCAAAATCAAGGATCACGAGCTTAATTATCTAACTCATGATCTTGAGCTTGCGGAAGTTGTGCATGCTTTGGTTAGATGGAGACATTTTATTTTTGGATGGAGATTCACACTCAAGATTGATCATTTGAGTCTTCACCACCTCTTCACGTAGCCCAATCTCAATGCTTGTCAGTGGCGTTGGATGGAATCGCTTTGTGAGTATGACATGAAAATAGAGCATGTGAAAGGGAAGGAGAATGTGGTAGTAGAAACTCTCAGTAGATGGAGACATGTGGCTATGGCTACTACAGTGAACACATATTTATGGAGTAGGATTCTTTAGCAGCTTCCTCTTGACAGCTTCTACATTGTAGTACGAGTAGAGATCGAGTCATAGATACCCCTTGAGGGGAATTTTGATGGTTTTTCTTTAGAGGTAGATGGTCTTCTAATGCATAGAGGCCAGATTTATGTTCCTAGAGATATAGGCTTGAGGTAGGACATCTTAGTAGAGGCACATCATGCACCTTATTCATCCCATCTCGGGGTGAAGAAGATGCACGCCACCTTGCGATAGTTGTATCATTGGAGAGGAATTCATAGAGACATGGCCTAGTTTGTGTCATGGTTTTTAGAGTGTCAGAGGGTTAAGGCCGAACATCAGCATCCAGCAGGCCTTCTTTATCCTCATGCTATACCAGAATGGAAGTGGAACACCATTTCCATGGATTTCATTGTTGGGATACCGATGTCGAGATATCACCATGACACCATCATGGACATGGTTGATAAATTGACAAAAGTGGATCACTTTTCTTCAGTGAAGACCACTTATATAGCTAGAGTAGTGACACGAGTATATTTGGATAAGATTGTCGGGTTGCATAGGATTCCGTAGAAGATCATTTGTGACTGATGATCCTTTGTACACTTCAAATTTTGGACTACCATGTAGTATGTCCTTGGGATGAGGGTCAACTTCAGCACAACATATCACCTTGAGACATATGGATGACCAAGTGGGTGTATAATATTTTAGAGGATATGCTCAAGATGTATGTGATGGATCAACAGTCTAAGTGGGAGGAGTACATGTACTTAGTGGAGTTTGCATACAATAATAGTTTTCAGAGTTCTATAGGCATGGATCCTTTTCAGGCTTTATATCGTAGGGAATGTAGGACACCTCTTAGCTAGGACATGTTAGAGGATGGGGTATCTCTTGGATCAGCTCCTCTACAAGACATGGAACAACATGTGGTGTTGATTAGGCAGAGAGATTGTAGGAGGCACATGACAGGAAGAAGAAGTATGTGGATCAACATAGGATTGACCATAGTTTTGATGTGGGCATGAAGGTGTTCCTTCGTGTCAGGTCACACAAGAGCCCTATCCGTTATGGAAAAGGTTATAAGTTAGCTCCTAGATTCGTTGGTCCTTTTGAGATCTTGGATCATATCGGCCCTTTGGCCTATCATCTAACATTACCACCCAACTTGTCTCGCATACATGATGTGTTTCATGTTTTAGTTCTTAGGAGATATATTGCAGATTTGTCTCATGTGTTGGATTGGACATCATTACAGGTGTAGGATTAGGGGTAGGTGATGGTGGAGCCTGTTCACATCCTAGATCGTAGGACCCTGGGCCTTCAAGGCAGAGAGGTTGATTAGGTTTGGGTGTAGTGGGACAAATATGATGAGACTGCAGCTACATGGGAGGATGCTACTTTATTGCGAGTTTAGTTTCCACATTTGTTCCAATGACTTCCAGGAGGAAGTCGAGCCTAAGGGGAGGGATGTAGTGCCCACTTCCCTTTGACACCTTTTGATGCTTATTTTGATATTGTGATTACATTATAGACATTTTTATGTTTTCACTTAGTGTGAGGTTAGACCATTTGATCATGGATTATTATTGATCTAGATTTGATTACGATGCATGATGATTATGAGAGACCCCTTATATGTGGATGATGATACACTATTTGACATGAATGATTTATGGATGTTTTTTGGACATGTGATTTCAGATATTATGAGTAGATCTAGAAAATGAATATTATATGATGATGATATAGTTGTTGATTAAAAATGCAAATGATGTAGTTGTTACTTCGATGTTGTTGTGATTCATTATATAGTTGAATTAGTGATTTTATTTGTATCATATTAGATGTTCGATATGGAAATGAGGCTGAATGAGGTATTTATATTTTTAGGTTAAAAATATCACAACAAACATTGGGGGATCGGAGACCAACCAAAATGGAATTTTAGGTGAATTCGATAAGGTCACCATGACAACTTGTGTTATTTTGTTGTGTGTTGTTTGGTTAGAGATTCCCATGGGGATCATCTTTACATGTGACCATGGGTTTGTGTATTTTATTAATTTGGTTAAATGTTTATTATTGTTGTATATATTTTATTAGTGACGTGTTCCTTTCTTTTAATTAATTAAAGTTGTGATAGATTAATGTGGAAATCATATGATTAAAATTTAAATAAATCAAATTGGGATATGGGAAAATAATAATGGAAGTTTTTGGTTTGTGTAAGAATATGTTTAAGGCTGTTCTAGAGTATGAAATACTCCACCTCCATGAAAAAATCGAATTTGTCCTTGGGAGCTATTTTTGAGAGGATTGGGGGACAAGTAAAACTTGCCCCATGCCTCTAAATTTAATCTACCAACCATACTTATGGATGGAGATGTGATTTGTGACTTTTTTAATGCATTTTATTCATTATGTTGCTTGTTTTGGATTGCACTCTCTTACATTTCATTTAATTTGCTGTCCCTTGAGGTGTGGGCTCTTTGGAGTGTGTAAGTAACTTGTCATTTTTCACCCACCTCTTTATTGTGCTTGGGAGAATGGAGTCTTGTATTTTGTGTTTGAATTTGAGGATGTTTGATGTGGCATCCTACATGGATCCACATCATCCTCTTCTTTCCCTCTTCTATATAATTCAAACTCTCTTCTTGTTTTGGGGTTGTTGAGATTTTTGCATTTCTTCTTGGGGGCACACTTTTCTTGTGGGGAGCTCTTGTTTTTGGAGGAAGTTAGAGAAAGCTTCGCATGCTTAGGAGTTTTCTGTTTGGACTGTGTTTTCTTGGCATTTGAAGCTTGATATTGGGAGAAAATTTCACCATGGAGAGGTAGAAATTTAACTCTCATTCTTTTGATGTCTTTTCCTTGTTGTGTTTTGTGAATGGTGCATGCTTTGTTACATTTGTTGGCTGGTTGGGTACACTTCCTTAGGGAAGGTGTAGGAGAAGGCTATGGGGAATCCATGTGTTGGTGCATAAGGAATGCCATTAGCACCAGATTTTTATGGAGGGAGTTTGGGTTTGGGATCCACCATTGAAAAGAAATAGCTTGCATTTCTTACTTTGTGGGGGGCATAAGGAAATCTGTGGGGGGCATAAGGAGGGATTTGTGGGGGGCATAAGGATATGTGTGGTGAAATTTATTGGCGGTTTGTTTGGTGGATGCCCAATTCCCAATTGGGAGGCATAAGTAACTTCCCCCATAGGACTTGCTCCTTTGGCTTGCATGATCAATCCTGAGTTCTGCTTTGAAATGTTTTTAAAATGTAGTTGTGAACAACTATTTTTGTGTTGAAATGTGTTTTAAAAGGAAATGTGTATGTAAAAGAATATTGTGTTGTGGAATCCAGTTGTTGCCATGGGTTGAATTGCATCTATTATTGTATTTTGGTTGGGGCTCGGGGGCCAATGATGAAGGAAGGATTCTCCTTTCATTGGATGTCTTGGTTGGGTGGAGAGAATTTCCTTTCCCCCTCTTTTGTTGTGATCAACTTGGAGAAAAATAAATGAGCATGTTACTATCCTGGAGCAAAATAAAAATGTAGTTTGACAGTCCCTTGTGGAAACACATTCATTGTAATCCTTTCCCACTTGTTGTGGATGAAATTGTATCATGTATTTGTGAAGGAAAGATGTATGTAATTTGATTATGGAGTTAGTCTTTCAAATTGTAAAAGACATTTAAATTCTAATTCTGTTTATTGGAAAGAAATGAAAATTCTATTAATTACATTCAAGGAATGAAAGAATGTAAAGATGTTTCTCTTTTTGAAGTCAATAAAGAATTTCAAGTTCATCTCTCTTTTGAATTGTTGTGATTGAGTTGGAACATCAAATTGTGAATGAAATCTCTGTTTAATTGTAAAGGAAAGAAAATACGCATGGGATAATTAAATTTCTTATCTTCTTTTGATAAATATATGAAATTGGAAATCAGACTTCACCATCCAAATTTGCAATGAATATCTTACATACAACTAAATGTATTAGACTAGGTTAGAAATAAGATATTACACTTAAATGATAAATTGGATATATAGAATTTTCCTTGAAGTGAGTCTCTGCTGCAAATTTCTAAAACTAGTAAATTTAAATAAAATGCATAGTTTGGACCAGCACTTAACAATCAACTTGGAAACCTTAAAATTCAACATGATATATTAGTAATGAACTCAAATTGACAAAGAAGATTTAAGAGAATAACTTGAACCATTGTAAAATTGAGCTTAATCTCTTCCTCAACCATTTTCTGTCATTTGTTGGACAAATTCAATTTTGAATCAATTGAAAAAATAAACTTCTCTAAAACACTTTAAACCCTCCCTAGATCAATTTTCCATGCCTATTTGGCATGTTGAGTGAAGGTGGAGACCCAATTTAAACAAATTGAAAAGTTGGGAATTACCAGTTGGCTTATTAAAAGTCTGCAGATCCTTTTTGCAAAATTGACCCCTTAAAATTTATCAAAATGTAAAATTTATGTTTCTGTGCAAAGAGGGCATCGAGATATTTCCAAAAAGTCCTTGTTTTCCCAAAATTGAGCTTTCTAGCTCAAGTTATGGCACTTTGAAGTTTTCGTGCCTTGGTGGGAAAATTTTCCCTGGCGGGCCCGCAACCCAAAAATTTCCCATCGAATTGCTTTAGAAAATTTTTGGCTTGGGGAAAATTTCATCTTTTCCTCTGCTGGCCCAAATCCAATTAGGGGCTGCCATGTGTCTTCATAGGGTAGCGGTGGAGGCATGACATCCTTTTGCCCTTTGACCTTTTGAAAATTTTAAAAACATTTTCCCTTTAGCCTCCGCTGCCCACGGCCAATCACAGTGCCACGTGGCAGCTTTGGGGTTCTTGCGGAGAGGCATGGACCCTATGTTATTTTTAATTTTTTCCTTTGGAAATTTTTGTAAAATTTCTCCGCAGCCCCGCTTCCCGCCCTCGCCTTGGAGATTTCCTTCCAAAGAAGCGCAAACCCGCACGACCATTTTCCACTTTGTTCTCCCCTTCGGAAAAATTATTCAATATTTTCCACCACTCTACCGCTCCCTCTCCATTCTTCCTACAACATATTTTGGAGTGCCACGTGTCCCCGGTGGACCTACGGTGCATGGGTGCTGTTCGGATTTTCTCCCCCTTGGGCGAAAAGCCCCAAATTATTCTGTCGGTCTGCCTTTTCCCTTTTCCCCGCGATGTCTCTGAGGCCAATGCATGTCCACGGAGGACTTGTAGAGGCACAGCACAAATGGGAACTTTCTCTCATGTAAGGAAAATTTCCAGACTCCACCCCGCAACTTGCTGACCCAAAATTTTCCCTTCACCCCTGCTTGACACGTGTCCCCTTGGGGAAAATTTGACCCCTAAACTCCGCTCACTCATATCTTGAGTTTCTGGAGGAGTTAGGAGGACTTCTTTATATCACTGGAAAGGTAAGAAAATTTCCTATCCAATGGGGATGATTTAGGGAAATTTTGGAGGCGTTAAGTATGATAAAAATCAGGTTAAAACTCTTATCTTGTTACAGAGTGGGTATGGGGGTAAATTACTCCCTGAACCTAACTAAAACTTCTAACCCTAAAATATGAACCATGTGAACTTGAAATTTGCTAATGAAATAAGAATTTTCTCTAGTAATTTAGAATTTTTTTGGAGCTTGTCGGTGGAAATCATTGCATTGCAAATTGGGTTAGGTAATCATCGCTTCTTATTAAAAAAAAATATTCCCTAATTTTCTAACTAAACCTAGGTTGTTTCTTGGGTCTCAAGTGGGTTGTTTTAACTAGGCATCACAGTTCCACTAAAAAAGTGAGAAGTTACGTGTGCCTTCTTACCTTGATTAATTTTCATGATCCTTGAGATGACTTTGAATTCTCGGTATTGATGTTTGTTACACTATCCTTTTCTTACTCCTAATAAATTCTTGGATCCAAAGGAAATATTATGTTGTTCGGGATGAACATTAGGAATGATGACATGTTTAGGCTTGTGAAGAGGAATCATGCATTACAATTGATTATATGAATCAACTACCCAGGAGGAAACAATTGGGAATCAATGAATAACTGGAGGTTATGAAGGATCAGTCTCACCTTTCTCAAGATATTCAATGAGATCTTCATTGGTTTTATCTTTCTTGTGGAGCATCCTAGGGTGATATCCTTCAAAGTGTGGTATTCTTCCATGACCTTTATTTTCAAGGAATCCCTTGAGTGAGTAGAGATTTTGGATTTTTGGATTCCTTTAAGGATAAAATGTGACATGCTTATCTCAAGAGAGTTAGGAGATCACCATATTCGATGATGGAAATTCTCTTTTTCGAGAACCACTCCTTGATGATATCCAAATCACTACTTTGCATTATTGTCATTGATGTCCCCCGATTCTCTTATGTTTAATGACCTAGGTGAAATAGGTATAGAATTTATTTCTTGATACTATGGGTCGAACAAATATGATCCATCATCTCAAAATCCTTTAACAAACCAATCAAAGTTGAAACTTCTCATTTGATTGACTATCATCCTCATATGGTCCCTCTTCCTCACTTCAAAGTCATCAAGAAATTGTCCCAATAGTCCTCAATTTGAGGACTATGGTGTAGTCTAGGAAAAGTGAATGTTTCAAGATTTATCTTGATAAAAAATTGGCCTAGATACATAAGAATAGAGGATGAGGGGATAAAACAAGGATTCTTTGTTTGGTATATCTACAACACTTTTGCATGAATAGATCCCCTAGAGATATAAGAAAGGACACACCCTTATTTTTACTATTCTTACATCTATTATGAACATGAGCAAGCTTCCTACATAATTCTAACATTACCATTTTATCACTATGGTACTTGGAAAGCTTGCGAGGTGTGAGATCAAAGCCCAAAACCCTGATGTAGGTGAAGGATGAGAAGTGAGTGAAGAAGATCCCATATTTCTTGATTAGTGCTTCTTCCTAAGAGGATATCCATAGCTTAGGATTTCCTTCTATAATTATGATGACAAACATGGGGAATACATCATTCACCCTTGAAAAGTGATGTTTACTCTACTTGTGCATGAGATGTGGGTACTTCTTGTAGGTTAGTGACTTCAAAAAAACATGTATAGCTACAATTAGGCTTGAGAAAGTTCTTGTGTAGGTGAGAACATAGTGAACTTTCTGGTAGAAGGAAAATGGAACAAGTACTGATGAATATTGTCACTTAGAATTTATCCCTAATGTACCATATGGTTCCCTCCAGTGGAAACAAGGATGAATTGGGAAATCCTATCCTGAAACTCTTTTTTCATCTCTTCACCCACCACTTTTCTCAATAGGATGATAATATATGAGTAACCTTTGTGAAATTCACTTATAGATATGTTTTTAGGCACACAAGAAGGTTTCCTTCCTATCCGAGCCATTATATGAGTTCGAGGGCTTATAGGTATAAGTCAATATTTTCCCATTCTTTAGATGTAAATTATTTTTTGATGATGATCATACTACCGTTGGTTGGAATTTACAAACAAAGAGAGATACCCTTAGGAGTGAGGACTGCAAGAATTAAATTTTTTTCGCTACAATATCTTGGAGTCGGTTCTTAATTTTATACACATGCCAAGATCAACTTAGTTCTCTGAATGGATAATAGATGACCCCCTACTAAGAATAATATACTCTAAAAGATTTTCTCTTCCACTTGTTCCCAAGGTCGTTCAAGCATTCTATTTTTAGGTTTTTGAGATCCATGTGAGTGACATCACTATCTCCCACACCTAGATACTCGATGAACGAGGGTTGAAAGGGGCTCATAACATGAGTATTTGAAATTCATTTTTCTAAAATCACCGAGATGAGAAAAACTAGAGTCACCACAAACTTTTTGCACTCAAATAAGGAACTTTCTATTTCAATAGGTAGGGTCCAAAATGCTATTTTTAGAAATTGTTCACCATTTTATCTCTTTTATTTCCCTAAATCATTTGGATCATTGCAAACTATTCAAGCTTTACTATTTTTAGATACCCACTTTCCCAAATACTACTATTTTTAGAAAGTTCCTTGAGTTACCCTTTTTGATGTTTCTTACTTTTTCAAATATCATAAATGTTGAGAATTCATCACTTTGGGAAACTTAATATTTTTAGTAACCAATTGTTATAAATACCTATTATTTTTATAAATTACACTTCTCATGGTGTTGGATTATAATGAAACCATTGTAATTTTTTTTTGTTTTGCAATAGAATCTTCTTATTTGAATTTCATAATTTTTTGTCATTGGATCTTAAAGGAATTAAAAAGAAGGTTTTAGGGTTTTATATTTTAATTTTTTTCTCTAAAAAACTAGGGAATCACCGAAGTTTACTTAAATAAAATTCCCAAAGGAATTTTAGAGAGGAATATTCTAGAAGATTTTGAAGGTAATCAGACTCTCGTTGAAGAGTTATGATCAAATTATCATTTTTGGTGGCTATGGATGTCTAGAAGAATTTTGGCAGAATTTATGGGTGAAAATGGAGTTTGGAGGGTGTTACAAAACAACTTGTCATGAAAAATGGCTAACTGTGTGATGAGTGAGGAGTTAATGAAGTTTTATTATATTTTTACTCACCCTGCTAACTCGTACACTTAACTTGGGTTAGAATGAAGTGATTGAGGGTTTGAAAATGGTGAAAGAGGGATAAAGGGGACATCAAGGAAACCAAAGTGCAAATTTCACTTGATGGTGACAAGTTGTAACTTGTGGTGTCTAGTGGATGAGATGAGGGGGTAGGAAAATACATTGACGAAGTTGTATTTAGTAGCATGGGGGTCTAGAGGCTACAAGAATGCTTGGGTTAAAATTTTATGTTCCCTTTTTCCCCCTAGGGATAGAGGGGACAATGGTGACATCTAATGGGATAAAGAGGGAGGTCTTACTTTTGTGCCCCCTTGTCCCCCTTCCACCATGGTGACAGAGGGGACAATAGGGACACTGGGACACATGGGTGTCTAAAGTGTGACTTGGGGAGGAGGATGAGGTTAAAATTTTGTGTACCTTATGACCCCTTTTCCTCATGGAGAAAAAGGGGACACAAGAGTGTCCAAAGTGCAACTAGGCTAAAAATGGAAAGTAAATTTTACACTAGATGTCCAAATTTGGACACCACAATTATTTTTTTCACCTCAAAGGCTTAAGATAATGTTTTGTGGTAAAAATGATATGTTTTTGACTAAAAACACATTATATTATTAGTAGAACCATTAAAAGACTTGATTCTTCCTTCAATTCAAAATTTAGGTCCTTTTTGTCCGAAACCGAGAGGGGAAGTCTGTAGTGTTTTTAAAAACTTGATTTTTCCAAATTGTAGAGAATTACCATAGCTGTAACATTTCAATTTTAAAACTTTAGAAACAAGGGAATTTTTTTACATAATGTTCACGATCTAAATAAAACTTTATTTAGAAAACACATTCAATGCCAATCAATCTCATAACAAATAACCATATGCAGTTGTAAATGACTTGGTGATACACTCGATCTATTCATTTCGTGACTCGCTTACCTACCGATCTATTCATGTTTCACTTTAAGTATTGAATACTTATAGTATATTAGGTTTTCACCTAAACCGAGTATTGAGTGATCTTGTTTAAAGAACATACCTGAATATTTGTTACCAATATTCATCTGATATCACGTGGCTTTAAACTAGGTGACATAGGACAATGCAACCAAAACTTGCGATACTTTGGCCAAAGATTTACAACATACTGTGTATGTCACTATTCCTAGATGACATACTTGTCATTTTGGAATACATCCTTCACCTCACTTCTCTATTATCTAGAATGATCTTTATTGACTACCGCCAGTCCACTTGTCCAAGGTTTAACCCTAGCCCGGGTTAGGAACATATTCTATTATAGGAAGAAACTCTCGATGACTTAGGGTAAAAGGGCATACTTGGTTGACCTAAGTCAATCCGGGTGTGCAAAACACCCCGAGTTATTGAGAGTTACTTCCTATCCTAAACATGCTACTAACATGACCTAGAGAAAACTAAGTTCAAGTCTTTATTGTTTGTAGATCTAGATGATCAATGTAGAAGGGTGTTGGCACATGTCAACTGCAATGTTGTATCCTCGAGAAGACCCTAGTCTTCTTGAAGGTACAGCCATGTAGTTGGCATGTGCCAACATCCTACAAAAATACCTCATCATGATGTACATACCCCAAGGAGGTTATTAATGTTAAATTAATTTGGATTATAAAACAGATTACAACATCTATGCTAAACCCTAATCCAACACTCCTTAAGTCCTTGTTCTATACTTGAATCAATTAAGCATTAAAGAACTTCCTTTAACTCATGATTTCTTTTAATGTTCATTTATTTAGTTTAACAACAGTTAACCAAAATAGGACAACAATATCATAAGTTCCATTAAATATAACTTAATCATTCAGAGAAGGTGTAGCAACCAAATAGGTTCAACTAGTGGTAGAATTTATAAGAAATGAAGTCTAACAATTAACGATCATATCACCATTCTTTGGGTTACATTTCATTTAGTGAGTAATAACCTTCCTCTATTGATTAAATTTTAGGTTTTGTCAAACCCTTATTATCTTTCACAACTCTAAAGTTCTATCGCATATTCATTACACATTCCAATACTATATCAGAATTGTTTAGATAAGATTGTTAACTTATGCAACTTAACAAGCTGCATCTTATTAAGGGAGATTAAACAAATTCCCTTTTATCTAACTTATCAATTTTATCCAAGTTAAGGATATAATAGATATGAATAATATCATCCGAGAAAGGAATTCCATCTTCTTTATAAATATAAGATAGTTTATATAGCTAATATAAGTAAAAATCCAACATTCAATTCCTCATTATAACTTATTCATTTACAAGACTATGTATTTTAGGCATGCTATATAACAAACAACCTTCATTCCAAAAAGAATACAAATTTTATTTTTCAATACAATTCAAGAATGAATCAAAACTCTTTACATAAGGTTCAAAATTAAATAACCCAATACAACATGAAAGTTCCTATCTTCTTTAATCACTTACGATGTCCATCTACAAAATTGCTAGCACGGGTCAGTTCAATGAACTGAGCATGATAAGCACTAAGCATTAAAGTAAAGTGCATTCCACTAATTGCTTCATTAAACAACTTTTCTTTCATGAAACAATAGAAAAACATCATGTAAATAATCATAAGTAATAACATCTAGAAAGAAGTACAATTAAGAAATCTGAATTTACTTTTAAGAAAGGAACATATTATAATCTGCAATGTCGAATTATACCACAAGACTTAATTGATCCTATCAATAACTATTAAACAATCAACAAGTCTTGCCATTGAATTACTTCATAAATTCTTAAGGATAGAAGGGCACATTTAACTTTTTCCCAATCTGCAAGGAGTTAGTTATAACATATCTAATATTATTATGTTTCATTCCTCCATATAGACAAAGAAGAGAATCGAATAACAAGAAGTTTAAGCAATAAAATTATCAGTCCACAGAAAAAGGATCTCATACCCACAAGGACCCAAAACAAATTTCATTTCATTTATACTATGAAATGAAATCCATCATCCATTACAAACTTAGAAATTCTTAAGCTAGTTTCCAAAAGAGAACTCAAAACCGAATGCATAGTCAAGGCCCGCATACTTCCAATTTCCATACAACCTTCCTAGGAAGACCTATTCTCATTCACCTAGCTCAAATCCAAAATCAAATCTCAGAAGAAATACACAGTACAGTCCCAAACTGTAGAATGCCCCCAAGAGAGTATAATTCTTTCTCTTTAATACATGGTGGTTCAACAAGGATATAATAGTGGAGTAAAATTCCTCCAATCGAAAAAGATTGAAAAGTCACAATAACTCTCAACTCAAAGACTGAATTCCCATTACAAACATTAACAAAAACTGCAAATGAGAAGGTAGTTCGAAATCCCAAGAAAGAGCCACATTACCAACATCTAGATAAGTGATACTGTAACTTTTTGAACCACATACAAAATAACAGTTTAAAATTTAGCATTCTACAAAAACCCATGACTCAGATGTAAGTAAGTAGTTAAGTAATTCTATAAAACAAGTTCTTTCCTACCTTCTTCCAACTTGAATGAACAAAATAACCACAAACTTCTCTAGTTCCTTTGAAAATCATAAGATAGGTAGGGCTCGCTCAAGCCTTTCGTTTCCCTATGGAAGAATAAAACCTCACCTAAGATCTTAAGTACATGGCATAGCGCAAAAACTCAACAATGAATTCAATATTCATAAGAACTATATACAAGTTCAGTTATTGAATATGAAGATTCAACGAAGGTTCAAAATTTGAATAAGTTCAAACACAGTCCAAACAACACACGGTCCCAATAAAGCTAAAACAAATCTCTAGCTTCAATAAAGTTTGGAACCCCTACAGAGCTCCACTTCTAGCTCATGAAACACAAGTGTAAACAGAGATTCAGAACCCAACAAACAATGAGCCAACTCTTTCCACATTATTTTTGAATGTAATAAAATAAAGCTTTGAATACAAGATACAAGCTTCAAATACAATTAACATAACTACTAGTTCAAGTTACATAGTTCAATAGAGCTTCAAGTACATGTTATAGAGTTCCAAAACAAATCGCATTCAAACCTCTAACAACCAATACGGATAAATTTCACAAAAACTGTCAATATAACAACAAAGGATTCACATTCCAAAACCCACATAATTTCCAAGAATACATGCAAGTGAATAACCACATACATCATGCAAATATAAAATTTCCAGTGAGCAGAATTGTTTTAATGAATCATTTAGAAGAAAGCAAGAAATCTTAATGGGTAGAGCCTATCATGCCTGATAGTGCCTCTGCCG
Source organism: Taxus wallichiana var. yunnanensis (assembly GCA_018340775.1). Classification (NCBI taxonomy): domain Eukaryota; kingdom Viridiplantae; phylum Streptophyta; class Pinopsida; order Cupressales; family Taxaceae; genus Taxus; species Taxus wallichiana. The sequence continues at coordinate 412,389,146 of CM031238.1, read as the reverse complement.
ATTCAAAGAAGACTTCCAGCTGAGTTTCCAAGACCTCTTCTTCTCCAAGCAAGATCAAACAACAAGTAATATTTTTCCACAGTGCCTCTTATACATTCCTCAAACTAAAAATAGATCAAAGAATTCAAAAATAGCCACTAAGTGTAGATCAAACTGTTGGTTCAAAAAACCAGATAGCTCCATGCAGAGAAAAAAATCGTGAAGCATGCAAAGAAAAACAACCCCCAACAAATCCACCAACATGCCTTCCAAGATGGCTTTCTCACCAAACCCGAGGCATATTAATGACATTAATTCCAATTTTCCCGCTTATCTTTCCTTGCCACCGCCATTCATAGTTGGCGAGACCTAATTGCACTTCAAAATGCATTTCCAAACTTAGCGATGCCTCCACGTAGGTTCCTCTAAACTTTCACTAACCCCTGCCACACTGGCAGTACTTTCATGCATTCAAAACCAAATCAAAATCAAATCCCAATAAAAGCTTAGGAACCACCACTTAGTTTCCCCACTTGCCAATGGCCCATAGGTCCCCTTTCATATCCCATTAGTTTAGGATAGATAGAATTTTCTTAGGTTAGATCTTAGGTTAGTTTAAATATATATAACCTTAGGATATAACCCCCAACAATAAATTTCCACCTTAGGATAGGATGTAGATTTAACCAAAAACAATAGGTTTAGAAATAACTTAGCATCCCCTAGGTTATTTCCTTTCAAGCTAACAACTTAGGTTAGAATGTCATCCCATGTAAAGTGGTGTAGTAATAGTTAGGTAAATTACCTGAGTCCTATATCTATTAGGGTAGACCATATAGGTAAAAGGGGTACATAATAATTTATTTTTCTCAAGAATCCGAAGCAAGGTTTCTATTTCCCTTAACACCATTAAGCGCCCTACAAGGGTTGATCAAGAAGAGTGAGCACAACACAAAAAACAGAATGCAAGCACTATTTTCAAGATGATAAAGAATTTGCAATAACTACAAGTTCAGTTTGTTAAGTATTTTAATCGATGAATGTCAGTTTTTCATTCAATTTTGATAAGAAGATTTAAAACATACCTTGGATCAATGGAATTGATCCAAGGATGAGTCTAATTGCAAAGGATAAGTTTACAACCATTCAAACCAGATTACAACTTTACTCATAAGAAGTGAAATAGATTATTGCAAGCAATAACATACCAGCCCTTCAATCAAAGAGCATAAATGATTTATCCATATCAAGCATGATCTTCAAGATCAAAAGAACACATCTTTATCAAGAAAATCACATGTCAACACTTGAAATGCAAAGGAGGAATATAACAATTTTCGAGGGTGTTACATGATTCCCTCCTAAAAATAATCATTGTCCTGATGATTACCTCATTTTAGTCATTGAATTCGGGATAGTCAATTTTTTTATTCACTTACTTAACATATGTTTGCAACAAGATTCTGAATTTTAAGTTTCGAAATCAGCATTAAATAGCCGTTTATTCAAAAAAAAATATCTACCCAAAGCGGCATAATTATTGTATTGTAAAGATAAAACCACAATTTTTTTTTATCAGTCAACAGAATCAATTCTATTCAAATAGATATGGAAAAGTAGTTTTCATATCTTCTAGGTTTTCCCAGGTTGCACTTTCTTTGTTAAACTAGCCCCTTTGGACCTTGCATTGATTTATCTCATGATTTCTTAAATGCAACTGGCGAGTTTCAAGCACTCGTATGGGTTTAACCACAATTATTCCTGGGTCTTGGACCTACAAGGAATTCCAATTTAACACATGTGATAAATCTAAAACGTATTTCTTAAGCAAAGAAATATGGAAAACATCATGCATTCGTGATAAAGTAGGAGGTAATGTTAAGCGGTAAGCTACAGGGTTGATTACTTCAACTATCTCAAAAGGTCCCACATAACGAGGTGATAACTTGGAAACCTTGCCAAAATTTATAGAGATATTTTTTCGGTTTGACCCAAAGAAAGACTTTCTCACCAAGTTCAAATTTCCTATCTACCCACTTCAAATCAGCATAACTCTTTTGTCTATCTGCTGCTTCTTTCAAGTGTTCACGAATCAATTTAATTTTTGTTCCATTTCAGTAAGGATTTTAGGTCCAATTACCTCTCTATCCTCCATCTTGTCCCAACTAACAGGGGTTCTACATTTTCTTCCATATAATGCTCTAAAAGGTACCATATTAAGAGAGGCATGATATGTATTATTATATGTAAACTCAACTAGTGGAAGACAATCTTCTTACTTGTCTTTGCTGATCCATACAATACATTCGTAATATATCCTCTAAAACTTGATTAACTCTTTCAGTCTGTCCATCCATTTCTGGATGATACATAGAACTGAAATTCAACTTAGTTCCTAGAGCTACATTAAGCATTTGCCAAAATCTTGACGTCATTCTAGGATCTCTATCTGAAATGATTAATTCAGGTACTCCATGTAATCTGAAAATTTCATGTACAAATATTTTAGCTAACACAGAGAATCATCCTTCATATTTCCAGTGATAAAATGTGCTACCTTTGTTAGTTTATCCACAACTACTAAAATAACATCATGTTTATTTCTTGACATAGGCAACCCTTGTACAAAGTCCATGCTTATCACTTGCCATTTATACTGCGGTATGCTATGAGGATATAAAAATTGGCTAGGTGCATATGTTCCGCTTTAACACGTTGACATTCAAGGCAATGTGTCACAAAATCTATAACATCCTTTTTCATTCCCTTCCAGAAATATTGTTGTTTTATATCAACAAGCATTTTTGTAATACTAGGGTGTCCAGAAAAAGGTGAATTGTGGAATTCTACTAATAATTTCTTTCTCAAATCATTTAGTGAAGGTACATATACTCTATTTTCAAATCGTAATATTCCTTCATTATCAAAGTGAAAACCTTTATACCTCAAATCATTCAGATCTACAGCAAGCATTGTCTTTACTTGTTGAAAATAAGAATTAGATTCCATAACACTTTTTACTTCATCCTTAAATTGAGTTCTTAATGTTATAAGAGCATAAATGTGCTTCCTATGACTTAGAGCGTTAGCCACTCTATTTTCTTTACCCTTGATATAATTGATGTCAAAATCATATTGAGACAAAAAATCTAACCACCTTCATTGTCTTGCATTAAGGTTTGGCTGAGTGAAGATATATTTTATCCCACGATGATCAGTTTTCAATTCAAAAGGTTTACCAAACAGGTAATGCCTCCAAACTTACAATGCATGCGTAATGGTAGCAATATCTAAATCATGTGGAGCATAATTCAACTCATGTAACTTAAGTTTTCTACTTTTGTAAGCTATGACATGACCATTTTGTAACAAAATAACTCCTAGACCTTCACGAGATGCATCGGTTACCACCATAAAATCTCCATTAGGATCTGGTACTACTAGAATAGGTGCTGAAGTTAACTATTCCTTCAAATTTTTGAATGTAATTTCACGTTTCTCATTCCAAACAAACTTTTTATCCTTCTTACGTAAAAAGGTTATTGGTGCGACCACCTTAGAGAAATATTTTACAAACTTCCTATAGTAGCCAAAGAAGTCCCATGAATCTTCTAACTTCATGTACATTCTTTGGTGCAGGCCACTTAGTTATAGCTACAATTTTAGAAGGATCTACAACAATTCCATTCTTACTTATTACATGTCCCAAATAGTGTACTTCTATGTCATAGAAAGAACATTTAGATAGCTTACCAAATAACCGTATCTTTCTTAATATTTCCAAAACTATCTTCAAATGTTCATGGTGTTCCTCAATAATTTTAGAGAATATGAGAATGTTGTCTAAGAATACGAGAAAAAAATTTTTCCAAGTATTCTTGAAAGATATTATTCATTAAATTCATAAATGCTGCAGGTGCATTTGTTAATCCAAAAGGTAAAACCATGAACTCATAATGTCCATACCTTGTCCTGAAAGCTATTTTATGAATATCCTCATCCTTAATCCGCAATTGATGATATCCAGATCAAAGATCTATCTTAGAATATATCGATGCTCCATGCATCTAATCAAATAAATCATCAATCCTAGGGAGTGGGTATCTATTCTTGATTGTTTCTTTGTTTAAAATTCTATAATCAATGCATAATCTAAGTGTTCCATCCTTCTTTTTCACAAAAATTACAGGTGCTCCCCAAGGTGAAACACTTGGTCTAATCAAACCTTTAGAAAAAAGTTCTTGCAATTGAGCCTTAAGATCTACTAATTCTATAGTAGTCATTCGATATGGTGCTTTAGAAATAGGTTCAGTTCCAGGCTTGATCTCAATCATGAAATCAAACTCCCTTTTGGGTGGAAGACCTAGCAATTCTTCTAGAAATATGTCACTGAAGTCTTGTAACAATGGATATCGTTCCATAACATCACTATTCTCTTCAGTTGTTTCAACAATTTTTACTACATATAAGGTACAACCTTTATTTTTGGCCTTTTTAAGTTACATAACTGACAGTTTTCTAACAAAAATCTCACGTTTCACACCCTAAATCTTTTCTATTTTCTAGGGTCATCTAAATAACTAATGTATTTTTCAAAAGCAGTCCACTTTAGCCTTATGTTTTGCTAACCAATTAACATATATGATTACATCATAAGACCCCAAAGGTGCAACATAAAGATCAACTTTAGTGGAAAAGTTAGGTAAATCAAGGACTGCTCCAAAAAGACACATACTAATTGTATGAACAACATTGTTTCCATACTATATAGTCCATGTTTCTAGCTTTTCTTTTTAATTTTGATGCTAATCTATTATAAATAAAACATTCAGTAGCTTCGGTATCAAAAAGAATAGTTACAGGTAAACCAAATAACTTACCCAAAACTTCTATAGGCGTGGCTTGTTTCTCATCCTACTTGTCAGCTACTACAACATGTATCTTGTGCTACTAATTATGATCATCCTTTTTCAAAGGGAACTAATTTGCATAATGATCTTTGCCATAGTAATAAAAACTCCTACAAGTCCCTTCTTAGGCTTGGGTTTATTTCTAGCTTTAGAGTTATCGTTCGATCCCCATATGACTTCGTCTTTATTATTTTTCTTAACAAAGTTGTTCCGTGCATTACCAACAAACTTGTTTGTTGCCGCTTTCTTATTAGTATCAGATGAAAACTTACTTTTCATTTTGAATTTCTTCCATGGTCCTTTCTTAGGTTAAGAGATGATGAAGAGGAATTGGAATTTTTCTTCCTTACTTCCTCCTTATGAGAAAAAATTTCCTTTAATTTCTGTTCCTACCTTATGACCTTTTCAAAAACCCCTTCCATCATGGTTGGGCTGTGAACATCCACCTCTCCTCCTCTAACTAGATTCAATACCATGATGAATTTTTGTATCATGAACTTCTCATATGTTTGGTACTAAGGTAAATACTTAAGAAGTTTCATAAATCACTCCCAAGACTCGATTCTGATTAGCTTCCCTTGAGCTAAGTTATGAAATTCAATCATTTTCTGATCATAGTAAAGTTTCTACAACCAACGTTGCCTAAAATAACCTTTAAATCGATCCCAGGTGATATTAGTTTCATCAATATTCAACTCAAATTATCATGTGTCTCACCATGAAGATGCTTCATGAAAAAGTTGATATGCTCCTCATATTGCCTTGTTTCTTCTGAGAAATTCCTTATTGCAAAGTATTTCTCCATTTCACTGAGCTAGTTCTCAGCCCCATCTCCTAATGTGGTGCCATAAAACTTGGGTGGAATTATCATTTTTATATCATTAGTGAGTTCAACTACTAGCCTAGCCTTTTTGTTTTCAGGCTGAACAGGTATGTTCACATTGTTATTATCAAAACCTACATTGGCGTTGTCCCCAGGAGGTGGCTGATTTTTGTTGTTAGCATATTCCTCCTCCTCATTACTTATTACTTATTGTTCATGTACAACTAAATGATATCTTATGTCCAACAGGGAAACAAGGATCTCATTGATTTTTTGGGCTGTTGTTGTTCCTTCCTTAGGCGGAGGGTTATTTCCAACATTTCCTCTTGCTCTAACCATTTTCTGTTACAAGAAAATTTAAGTTTCATTAGATTATGTACACAGTAGGTCCAAGATTTGTAACCTTCAGCTTTGATACCAAGATGTAACATTCCCATTTTAAGACTTTAGAAATAAGGGAATTTTTTTTTACATAATGTTCATTGATCTAAATAAAAATTTATTTAGAACACACATTCAATGCAAATCAATCTCATAATAGATAACCATATGCAGATGTAAATGACTTGGTGATACATTGATCTATTCATTCCATGACTCGGTTACCTACCGATCTATTCATGTTTCACTTTAAGTATTGAATACTTATCGTATACTTGGTTTTCACCCTAAACTAGGTACTGAGTGATATTTTTAAAGAACATACCTAAATATTTGTTACCAATATTCATTTGATATCATGTGGCTTTAAACTAGGTGACATAGGACAACACAACCAACAGACTTGTGATACTTTGGCCAAATATTTACAACATACTATGTATGTCACTATTCCTAGATGGCATACTCGTCATTTTGGAATACGTCCTTCACCTCACTCCTCTATTATCTAGAATGGTCTTTACTAACTACCACTATTCCACTTGTCCAAGGTTTAACCCTAGCCTAGGTTAGGAACATAGTCTATTATAGGAAGAAACTCTTGATGACTTAGGGTAAAAGGGCATACTCGGTTGACCTAAGTCAATCCATGTGTGCCAAGGTACCCTGAGTTATTGAGAGTTACTCCCTATCCTAAACATGCTACTAACTTGACCTAGAGAAAAACTAAGTTCAAGTCCTTATTGTGTGTAGATCTAGATGATCAATGCAAAAGGGTGTTGCCACATGTCAACTGTAATGTTGTATCCTCGAGAAGACCCTAGTCTTCTCAAAGGTACATCCTTGTAGTTGGTGTGTGCCAACATCCTATAGAAACTGCCTCATCACGATGTACATACCCCAAGGAGGTTATTAATGTTAAATTAATTTGGATTATAAAATAGATTACAACATCTATGCTAAACCTTAATCCAACACTCCTTAAGTCCTTATTCTATACTTGAATCAATTAAGCATTAAAGAACTTCCTTTAACTCATGATTTCTTTTAATGTTTGTTTATTTAGTTTAACAATAGTTAACCAAAATAGGACAACAATATCATAAGTTCCATTAAATATAACTTAATCATTCGAGAAGGTGTAGCAACCAAATTGGTTCAACTAGTGGTAGACTTTATAAGAAATGAAGTCTAATGATTAACGATCATATCACCATTCTTTGGGTTACATTTCATTTAGTGAGGAAGAACCTTCCTCTACTTGATTAAGTGTTAGGGTTTGTCAAACCCTTCTTATCTTTCACAAACTCTAAAGTTCTATCACATATTCATTACACATTCCAATACTATATTAGAATTGTTTAGATAAGATTGTTAACTTATGCAACTTAACAAGCTACATCTTATTAAGGGAGATTAAACTAATTCCCTTTTATCTAACTTATCAAGTTTATCCAAATTAAGCATATAACATATATGAATAATATCATCAAGATAGGAATTCCATCTTCTTCATAAATATAAGATAGTTTACACAACCAATACAAGTAAATCTCCAACATTCAATTCCTCATTATAACTTATTCATTTACAAGACTATGTATTTCAGGCATGTTGTATAACAAACAACCTTCATTCCAAAAAGAATACAACTTTTCTTTTTCAATACAATTCAAGAATGAATCAAAACTCTTTATATAAGGTTCAAAATTAAATAACCCAATACAACATGAAAGTTCTGTCTTCTTTAATCACTTACGATGTCCATCTGTAAAATTTCTAGCATGGGTCAGTTCAATGAACTGAGCATGATAAGAACTAAGAATTAAAGTAAAGTGCATTCCACTAATTGATTCATTAAATAATTTTGCTTTTATGAAACAATAGAAAAACATCATGCAAATAATCATAAGTAATAAAAGAAGTATAATTAAGAAATCGAAATTTACTCATAGGAAAGGAACATACAATAATTTGCAACGTCGAATTATACCACAAGACTTAATTGATCCTATCAATAACTATTAAATAGTCAACAAGTCTTGCCATTGAATTACTTCATAAATTCATAAGGATAGAAAGGCACATTTAACTTTTTCCCCAATCTGCAAGGATTTAGTTACAACATATCTGATATTAGTATGTTTCATTCCTCCATATAGAAAAAGAAGAGAATCAAATAACGAGAAGTTAAATCAATAAAATTATTAGTCAATAGAAAAAGGATCTCAAACAAACAAGGACCCAAACCATATTTCATTTCATTTATACTATGAAATGAAATCCATCATCTATTACAAACTTAGAAATTCTTAAACTAGTTTCCAAAAGAGAACTCAAAACCGAATGCACAATCAAGGCCCGCATACTTCCAATTTCCATACAACCTTCCCAAGAAGACCTATTCTCATTCACCTAGCTCAAATCCAAAATCAAATCTTAGAAGAAATACACAGTACAGTCCCAAACTATAGAATTCCCCCAAGAGAGTATAATTATTTCTCTTTAATACATGGTGGTTCAACAAGGATATAATAGTGGAGTAAAATTCCTCCAATAAAAAATATTGAAAAGTCACAACAACTCTCAACTCGAAGACTGAATTCCCATTACAAACATTAACAACAAACTGCAAATGAGAAGGTAGTTCAAAATCCCAAGCAAGAGCCACATTACCAACATCTAGATAAGTGATACTATAACTTTTCGAACCACATACAAAATAACAGGTTTAAAATTTAGCATTCTACAAAAACCCACGACTCAGATGGAAGTAAGTAGTTAAGTAATTCGATAAGACAAGTTCTGTCCTACCTTCTTCCAACTCAACTAAACAAAATAACCACAAACCTCTCTAGTTCCTTTTAAAATCATAAGACAGGTAGGGTTTGTTCAACATAAAAGATAGAAAGGAAGTAAGTAATTCATTCCATGAACCTCTACAACTGATACGACTGTCCCATAATAGAACACAGTTCCAGTTCCAATTATTTCTATGAACAAAGTAGTCAAGTTTTCCCACAAGACATGGGTACGCTCAGAATAGATATGAATAGAATACACTCTTTAATTCACACACCCCGTCAAGTTCAAAAACACAGTGTAGTCTAAAAGGTAGAAGTAAAACAACCATTCCTTCTCAAAATCAAAACAAAGGAGGCCACAAAGAAGTTACACGGTCTATTCTAACCATACAAAACTCACAAGACCCCCTCCATCAGACAATATTAAATGAGACAAAAAAATTCAATTGTTAATACCTTTAAGTATACCACTTGTTAATTTCAAAATACAGAATCAAAACAACCATCAATGGAATACCTATGTTGCATTAAATACGTGCATCAATCACAAGTTCTAACAACACAAGCTCAAATATGAGTTTAAAATGGAATCCCATGGCCCTAATAAAAGCTCATAATAACACCAACACCCTATTATGGGTTCAAGCCTTCCATTTCCCTAAGGAAGAATAAAACCTTAGTTAAGAGCTTAAGTACAGGGCACAACGCAACAACTCAACAACAAATTCAGTATTCATAAGAACTATATACAAGTTCAGTTGTTGAATATGAAGATTCAACCAAGGTTCAAAACTTCAATAAGTTCAAACATAGTCCAAACAACACATGGTCCCAATAAAGCTAAAACAAATCTCAAGCTTCAATACAAGTTTAGAACCCCTACAAAGCTCCACTTCCAGCTCACGAAACACAAGTCTAAATAGAGATTCGAACCCAACAAGCAATAAGCCAACTCTTTCCACATTATTTTTGAATGCAAGAAAACAAAGCTTCGAATACAAGCTACAAGCTTCAAATACAATTAACAGAACTACTAGTTCAAGTTATAGAGTTCAATAGAGCTTCAAGTATAGGTTATAGAGTTCCAAAACAAATCACATGCAAACCTCTAACAACCAGTACAGAGAAATTTCCAAAAACTATCAATAACAACAAAGGATTCACATTCCAAAACCCACATAATTTCCAAGAATACATGCAAGTGAATAACCACATACATCATGCAAATATAAAATTTTTAGTGAGCAAAATTGTTTTAATGAATCATTTAGAAGAAAGCAAGAAATCTTAATGGGTAGAGCCTATCATGCCTGATAGTTCCTCTACCGATTTGAAGAATACTTCCAGCTGATTTTCCAAGACCTCTTTTTCTCCAAGTAAGATCAAACAACAATAATATTTTTCCACAGTGCCTCTTATACATTCCTCAAACTGAAAATAGATCAAATAATTCAAAAATATCCACTAAGTGCAGATAAAATGGTTGGTTTGAAAAACCAGATAGCTCCATGTAGAGAAAAATCATGAAGCATGTAAAGCAAAAACACCTTCGACAAATCTTCCAAAGCATGACTTCCAAGATGACTTGCTCAACAAACCCGAGGCATATTAATGACATTAATTCCAATTTTCCCACTTATCTTTCCTTACCACCACTATTTATAGTTAGCGAGACCTAATTTCACTTCAAAATGCATTTCTAAACTTAGCGATGCCTCCATGTAGGTTCCTCTAAACTTTCACTAACCCCTACCACACTTTGGCAGTACTTTCATGCATTCAAAACCAAATCAAATCAAATCCCAATAAAAATCTTAGGAACCACCACTTAGTTTCCCCACTTTCCAATGGCCCATAGGTCCCCTTTCATATCCCATTAGTTTAGGATAGATAGAATTTACTTAGGTTAGATCTTAGGTTAGTTTAAATATATAACCTTAGGATATAACCCCCAACAATAAATTTCCACCTTAGGATAGGATGTAGATTTAACCAAAACAATAGGTTTAGAAATAACTTAGCATCCCCTAGGTTATTTCCTTTCAAGCTAACAACTTAGGTTAGAATGTCATCCCACGTAAAGTGGTGTAGTAATAGTTAGGTAAATTACCTGAGTCCCGTATCTATTAGGGTAGACCGTATAGGTAAAAGGGTACATAATAATTTCTTTTTCTCAAGAATCTGGAAGCAGGGTTTCTATTTCCCTTAACGCCATTAAGTGCCCTGCAAGGGTCAATCAAGAAGAGCTGAGCACAACACAAAATAGAATGCAAGCACTATTTTCAAGATGATAAAGAATTTGCAATAACCATAAGTTTAGTCTGTTAAGTATTTCAATCAACGAATGTCAGTTTTTCATTCAATTTTGATAAGAAGATTTAAAACATACCTTGGATCAATGGAATTGATCCAAGGATGAGTCTAATTGCAAAGGATAAGTTTGCAACCATTCAAACTAGATTACAAATTTACTCATAAGAAGTGAAATAGATTATTGTAAGCAACAACATACCATCCCTTCAATCAAAGAGCATAAATGATTTATCCATATCAAGCATGATCTTCAGTAGTCAAAAGAACACATCTTTATCAAGAAAATCACATGTCAACACTTGAAATGCAAAGGAGGAATATAAAAATTGTCAAGGGTGTTACAATAACTTTCCTATGCATACTTTTTTGCTTCCTAAATCATTATAAAACTACCAAAATCATTCAGAGAAGTCAGGTTTCACTATTAGGATGTTCGTTCCCTTTACCTAAAAAACCATGTGTTAAACAAGTTGTTTCGAATGAGATATTCTTTTATAAATTTTCCTAAATTTCATCAAAAACATTAAATACTCTCTAAAACAACCTTAAGATATTTTATATATTTCTTGAACTCTCCTTGAGGATGCATATTAGCTTGAGAAAGACCAAAATTAGAATTTTTAGGCCTCAAGAAGACTTGCCTTTCGCAGATGCTTCCTGAATCTATCCATAATTTTAATCAACATTCTTTGAATATTTATAATGCTTGAAAGATTAATCGGGACCTTACTTGGGGCTATAAATATGGGGCCATTGGAGACGGAGTTGGCTAGAAGGAGGGTTCAATGTGGCTAAGAAGAAAAATTTTACACTATGGGCTTAGTTGTTATGCTTTGAAATTTGAATTTTTAGGCTAGTTATTTTACATGAAAAATATTTAAATCCAAAAATGGATCTTTGTTGTTCCTAAGCGTAAATTATTAGGACATGTATTTAAAGATGGTCTTTCTATTAATCTATATAGAATTACAACTATCTTGGATTTGTCTCTTCCCTAACACAAAAGGCATTACAGTCATTCCTAGGGAAAATCAATTTTGTGAGGACTTTCATCATTAATTTTTTTGAGTTGGTAAGACCAATATTGTTGATGCTTAATAAAGGATGTAATTTCTAATGGATATAAGATTCCAAGTATAATTTTGAGAAAATAAAACAAGCTATACCCCGAGCTCCCACTCTTATCAACCCTAAATTTGACAAATAACTCATCCTTTATTATTTTTAAGGGAAAAATAGTATTGTTGTATTAATTGAGGAAAATTAACAAGGATTGGAACAACCAATATATTTTATAAGCCAGACACTTAAAGATTATGAAATCAAATAGAAATTTGTTACAAAGTAAACTTATGATATTTTAAGAGCTCTAATTTAAAAAAATAAAAATTCAAACAATAATACTAGTCTTTGTTACTCATCCAAGCATTAAAAAATACATTATGAGCATTGAAATAAGTGAAAAGATATTTTCTTGGATTACTAAAATCATGGAGTTTGAGATTGAAATCAAGTCTAATAAGTTAATAAAAGGTAGAGAACTATTTCAACAATTGGTTGAAGATGTGTGGGCCTCACAAGAATTAGTCTATTTCTAATCGATTCTGATAAAGGAAAGTATTGAAAATTACTTGGTCTCAAAATATGGTTGAATACTTATACACTAGAAATTTTCCCAACACTTGCAACATAAATCATAGAATTCATTTCAGATTGCAGGCCCTTAACTATGAGTTGTTTAAAAGTGTCATCTTTAAGAGAAACATTGATGGTGTGATGTTGATATGCGTGAAGCTTGAAAATTTTGAAGATTTAATCAAAGTTTTTCATGCAAGATTTTCTAGTGGGAAATTTTCTCCTCAAATTACTACAACTAAGATCTTGAGGGTTGGATTTTTTTTTCCCACCGTGTTTTCAGATTTTTACAAATGGGTAATAGGTTGTAAGGAATTTTTCTTTTTCACTAGTAGAAAATGGAATGAAACCCTTCCAATTTAACTCATCATCGTTGATCAACCTTTCTCTCAATGTGGTTCAGACTTAATTGGTATGGTGAACCCTACTTAAAGTGTTGGTCATCATTAGGTTTTACAACGACAAAATAATTTACAATATGGGTGGAAGTTTTCCACTAAAAAAATAACTAAGAAAATCATTATGGACTTCTCAAAAGTCATTACGACTAGATTTGAGGTCCAACACACATTAATATATGATAATGAAAAGGCTTTTGTAGACATCGGTTTTCATCAACTTGCTTACTTCATATTATATAGAAATTATTCAATATAAAACCTATCTAAAAACCATTATCCTAAGTCACCCTATCCATACATCTGTAAAATCACCATTTTACCCATCCTAAACCACTTTACCACTTTAAATTTTCCTTAACAATCTTAAAACAAATAAAGTCTATTTTATCCTCACATCCTAGCCTCCACATCTCGTCCAAAACCTCCTATTAACCATTTCCCCTCTTTATTTACCCAAAAAACCTATTTGGAAGTGGTTTCAATGACTTCCTAAACATTCTCCCTAAAAACCCCGATTTCAGTGATCCTAACTAATCGCTAACAATTATAAAAAAGAGTTTTTTCTCCTTTCTCAAGGATCTTCAAAATATTTTGTTCATGCTTAAAATTCATTTTCGAGACTCCACTACGAATCTAAGCCATTTCTAGAGATCATCAAATAATTGTATCTATTTCAAGCTCTCACAAGCACATAATTTTTATCTCTTTTCCATTAATCACCTCTCGGGAAGTTCAAGAATTGGTCATCAAATTCAATCAGCCTAGCCAATGTTTGGAGACATTTGTAAACTCATTTTTGCATCAAAAGGTATTTATTGATCATGTCTCATGGATTAAATTTCACCTAAACATCAAAAACAATCAAAAATCATTATTTAAAAGCCTTGTTTATCATTTTCATCAAAACCTTTCATTTCATAGTAATCATGCCATGATTACCAAAATCACCAACAATTTTGTCGATTGCAGTGATCCTGTCAAATCACATCTCTCTACTAATTTTTCAGTTAATTATCATTTTTATCAATATTTTTACATTTAACTTGTTCTTTGTAAGTATGTATTTACTTTAGATGGTAGTGCTATCCAGGTTCCATCGATCATGGGCATTTATGACCTCCTTATATTTCAACGTCCCTTATTTTAGGAACATTTCAAAATCCTTCATGAGTTAAAATTATGTGCAATACACTTTTCCATTGACACGAGAAGACATTAAGGATCATATCGATTTCCTCCATGACATTTAAAAAGAGACAGGAATTTTGGTATAATTAATTTGATTTTTTTCGATCGTATCCACCCTTGTTTGGGCCATGTTTGAATTTGCACAGAATTACCTTTCAACCTTGAGATCTAGATCTTGTCAACATTTATTTATCAATATTTTTTATTTATAGATATTTATCATTATCTTTGTCAATCTACTTAACTATATGAAAGTGAGTTGACATCCTCTAAAGAAGTCCTTTTGGATTTCTAGAATTGACATTTTCCAGTATCTTGTTTACCAATCTATATAATATATTTTGTTTAGTGTCTTTGATTTGAAGTCTTATTCATTGGAAAAATAATAAAGAACTCTTATCACATCGATCGACATCCATCCTCATGGGTATCGATAAACCTTGCCATATTTTAAGGTTAGTTGGTTTTTGTTATTCCATTTTATTAAGTAAAATTTGGAAAGAAAAAAAATATTTGGTACATTTTATCATGCACGGTGGGATTTATTTCCCTTTCTTTCATTTCAAAACTAATTAATTTTCACTTCTAGGTTCTCTGATTTGCAATCGTTAATGATCTAGTCAAAATTCCAATGATGTAGGTGAATTGCCAATGATTCTTGTGAATCACCGACAATCTCTGTAGATAATTTTTATTACATAGTCAATTAGTCTCTAACATATCACTCCTCTTTTTTGTTCTCTATTTTCATCTAACCATTATAGGTTGCTATCTCGGAAGCTTGTTTTCTACATTATAGTGTGCTTAAAAATATCAAAAATAAAATAAAAATGAAAAAAGGAAGTGTTTTACTGGTGTGTGTTATCTGCGTTTATTTTTATTTTAAAGCACTTTGAATTCTTGTTTTCTTCTCTCATTGAAATCAATTTTTATTTTGGATTTAAAACAAACATTTCATCGTGTTTGGTCATATAGTTTAATTAGGAGGTTAATAGAGTGAATTCACTTAACCTCCCCCCACACACAACTAGATCACCTTAAACTCAACCTGCATTCCTACCTAGGTGGACCTACATGGATCTCATCACCAAGAGGAGAATCCAACTCGGTGTTTTGGCTGATTATAAACAATTAGTTATCAATATATTGGCTAAGCACCCAACTCCCTTATCATTTTAGAACCATGAAGTGAGTGGGTAGGCCCTAATACTAGGCCTCATAATGGCACCAACACATATTTGGGACTCACGTACCCTCAGGTATATCAAGGAATCCAACCTTAAACATCACCTGAAACCATCCATAGACTGTCATTTCCTAGGACCCCATCAACCATTTTCACATTTCACTCTTCTTTTAAATAATCAAGATAATAATAAAAAATTATGTGTGATTTGTCTGCTATTTGTAATAAACTATTTAGATTCATCTTTATTTTTGTAGGTGATTGTTTACTTTCATGGTTACTACAAGATAATAATCTCATCTTCAAAATACCAACAATATGACAGAAAATTTCCAATGATGTATTAAAATATTCAAACCCGCATCGAGGATGCCTCACTTCTACTTGAACAATGGCGAGTGACTCTATCATCTTGACTAGAAGATCAAGAACAATCCATTTCTCCTAGTAGTAAAACTATATAATATGAAATACCTAATCCACCTAGTCCTCATTTCTTTGATGGTTAATATCCTATCTTTTTGAATTTCTAGATTCAAATCCCATTTCCCTCAATGCTTATCTTACTACCCAGTATCCACCTCCAACCTGTTCATACCTAGACCATGCCCTTATATACCTGACCCCTCATGTGCCTTCTTCTCGACTTATTAATCATGATCATGATATGATCATTCAACAACTACATATTTATCCCACTAGTAGCCAATCGAAACATCTAATGTTTTGTCTTCAACTCCTATTATTACTTTCGATCTCGGTGTGGTCTCCTCATAAGACATGACCAATCAACAATCCACGTCTTAAATGGATCTCTCATATGGATCCACATCATATCAAAATAATTCTAGCACTTCTTCATCCACATACACCCCATTAGTCTCTTCTACCATCCAAACTACTCCCATGAGTTTTGTCTCCATACCATCAAGCATAGCTCAACCTCATTGATCCCAAAACCTACACATTTCATTAAAAATGGAGTTATGTCCATCCCTACATCAAATCCACTTATTAATACTAGCTCTATTTCTACTATTTTCCCATCTTCATAGCAAACATCCACTATCTCGCACTTCTTCTCAATCCATACCTCAAGTAATCCCTACCTCTCATTCATACTTCCATCCCCTTTCGAAAATACCTCAATAGTCCCAACCACTTATTCATTCTTCCACCCCTTTTCAACACATCCCAAATCAATCACAACCCCTTATTCACACATAGATTCCCTTTCGGTATATACCCCGAAATTAAAACCCCTCTTTAACACTTCTATGCCCTTTCAATATCAATACATTCAACCTTCATAGTAGTTAGTTTCACAACTTCTTTATAACATACCCCTAAGTACACCTCCTCTAAAAAAATCCCCTTCCAACATAATTTCCCTTCACAATATCAACCATATCAACAACATAATCAATTATTATATAATAAACCTAGTTCGTTCTCATCCAAAGAAACAACAACCACAAAGTAATCCTCTCTAGGATTTGATGAAAAAAATATATAAACTTGAAGTCACTTCTCTTTTTCCCAAGAACACGTTATCATACAAAAAAATATGTAACGAACACATCCATCCATCAATAACTTACAAAGCCTATCCTCCACATTGGGAACTTCATAATTTCCTCAAGTTCTATAGTAAAGGAGACCCCCAACAACACATCTGGGCCTTTTGACATGCCTGTTATCTTGTAAGACATGATTAATATATTTTGCTAATGGCATTTCCTATGTCCTTAGCTTGCCTTACTTTAGAATGGTATAATATCATCCCTAAATATTCACTCTTTTCATTCACCCAACTTTCTCAATTATTCTTAGAACATTTTTCAATCAACATAGCACACAAAATCACTATCACCGACCTATACACAATCAAGCAATTTGAAGATGAATCATTTCTGATTTTTTCACCCGTTGGAGGGTATTATGCATATGGTGTCATTCTCCCTCCCATAGAATACACTAATAGAATTGTTTTCTCAATCATGTGCTAAGCACATCTCATCCACATTACAAATCCAATCCTTTTAAATGTTTGATGATGCCTTCACAATGGCCTACAAATTTGAGCTTCGTGCCCTTGAAGAAGGTAGAGTTAAACTTAGGCCAAAGAAACCAAAACCTGAGCTTTCATCCAAACCATCCGTTATTCAAGACAAATCTAATATTTCATCCAATGCAGTAGTAATAAAATTCTCTCCCAAAGAATGTTTGAACACTGAACACTCCCTTCCTCAACATACTTATACTTCTATAAGATAATTGTATAATGTAGTATTTAAAAATTTCTTGTAATTACCATGATCCCTCTTCCCCCATCCTCCCCATCGATACATCAGTTTTAAAACCTTCTTAGTATAGAGAAAATTATTATTGTAAATACCATAGGATCAAGGGCCATGACATCGAAAGGTGTCGTTCATTCTAAAATTCCCTCCAAGATCTTATTGATAATGGTTCACTATAATTAGATAACCCAAATGCACCTCAAAATAAAAACCTAGATGTCTTTAAACAAATTTTCCCTTATCTTTAAAAAAACCCTTTTTGTCCACCTCTTCTTCCATGTGCTTCTTTCATCCTTGCACACTTTGTACCCAGAACCGGACAATTCACCACAACTTTTACTGTTAGTTTAACTTGTATTTTGGGCCTATACTTTGCATTACTCCACCCCACACTAAAACAAATGTGTGGTCCTTTGTGTATGCACAAAATTCAAAAATTAATGTGGTTACCGACACCCAAGGTGAAAAACAAACAACAGAACAAATGATGAGAAGGGGAAATACAAGAAAGGAAAATTACATAAAGGGAAACTTATACTAAATGGAAAAACTACCTTATTACAAACACTAAGAAGACTTATTTATAATAGGGCTTCAACCTACTCCCATTGAAATGGCCTAGTAATCTCGATCCATCTAGTGATATCAATTGGTATGTGCCTAAATTAGGGATGTCCGAGATGATATAGGGACCCAACCAATGGACTTTCAACTTTCTGAGATGGTGTAAAAACTTAGAATCATATAACAATACCATCTGCCCAATCTCAAATTGTTTGTTTCTGATGTGGCGATCATGCCATGCTTTTTGTTTAGCCTTTTCATCCTTTTGAATCCACCTGCCAATGATCATCTCTCATCCAATTTCATCAATTTGTCAATCCTTTCCTCCAATGCTTATTCGTCATCCAATCCTCCTGTGTGTGTTATACACAGAGAAGGTATCATAAATTCAATGGGTAAGACATCCTCTACACCAAACACCAATTGGAATGGTGTGGATTTATTCAACCTCTTGTAGGTTTTCCTATACACCCATAGAACTACGATACTTTTTCATCCCAATCTCGTCTACCAATGTCACAAATTTTGGTCAAGGTATGACTCAGTATTTTATTAAATGCTTTGGTAGTTCCATTTTCTTATGGATGGTAAGGGGTAGTCTTATGATGAGCCACCATGAACTCTACTAGTAGAATCTAGATGGTATCATTTAGGAAATGCATACCTCTATCACTAGTTAAGCTCAATGGGCATCCATACCATGTAATAATATTTTCCCATAGAAACCAGCTGTTATAGCCACTATACAATCCTTGGTAGGTGTTGCTTCTACCCATCTTGTCAAATAATATGTGCAAGTGATTACATAACGTGATCCTATTCTACACGCAAATGGTAAAATGGGGCCTATTAAATATATGGCCCACTTTTCAAATGGCTATGTACTTGGAATAGGGTGTAAAGGCATTTCATCCCTATGCCCTGGTTTGCCAAGGCACTAAAAATGATCACATGCCTTGCAATACTCTTTGTAATCTTGATATAGGGTTTCCCACCATAACCTAGCTTGTAATATCTTGCGTGCAATGGCATCCCCTGCATAATGTCCACCCGTGCTTCCTCCATAATAGCTAGGTGCTCATGTTTAAGAATGCATCGACATAATACTTCATCACATCCTAGTTTGTACAAATCACCACTAACCAACATGTAGGGTTTGGCGCGTATGGCTAACTGATTCCTCTCTAATGCTTTCATCCCTTCTGGTACCATACCTATTTTGAGAAACACCACAATATCCTCTAAGTCTGAGGGTGTAAAATACAACATAAACAAATATGCATCTGGCATGGTTTCCTCAATGCTTTCCAACCTCTCTTGAGTCAATTCTAGATAAGTGATCAGGCCCAGAATTACTTTCTTGTCTTGACAACCACTTTGTGAACTAAAATTCTTGGAATAATAGAACCCATTGACATATGTGCCCTTAGAGAATGGGCTTGTTTACCAAGTATTTTAATGTAATGTGGTCCATCTAAAATACAAATGGTGTCACTAGTAGATATTTCATGAACTTGTGCAATGTGTAGATCATGGATAGTGCTTCACGCTCAGTAGTGGTGTAATTATGTTATGTTGATGTTAACTTTCTACTTGCAAAGCACAAAGGATAGTCAAGTATCCCTTCACCAGGTTGTGACAGTATTGCTCCAACGACTATACCAAGAGGCATCCATATGAACATGGAAAGGTTTATACCTAATGGGGAAACAAAGAATGGGTGTTATGATAAGTCTATCCTTCATATTTTCAAATGCCCTCTACTGCGCCTCTCCCCAATGAAAGGAACTCTTGTGTCTAAGTAATTCCTCCAAGGGCATAGAGATCTTGGAATATCCCTTGATGAACTTCCTATAGTAACCTATATACCCAAGGAATCTACACATGACACTTTGGCTAGTAGGATCCCCTAAACCCACGATGGCTATAACCTTGGTAGGATCTACTAGTAAGCCCTCCTTGCATATGATATGTCCTAATAATGTTCCAAATGGGTTAGAAAAAACACACTTCTTGATGTTAAGGGATATTATTAACTATCGAAACATTACAAACATTAGTCTTAAGGTATCACAATGGTCCTTGACTAGACCATACACAATCCAATCATCTAAATAGACCTGAAGAAATTTATGGATGAAGTCCTAAAAGGCTTGCACTACAATGTGCGAGAACACAATAGGAGCATTCTTCAATCCAAAAGGCATGACCGTATAGGAAAAAATTCCCCATTTAGTGGCAAAATTTTTCTTTCTCTAGTATTCCTTTTTAATCCGTACCTGGTGGTACCCTGAGAACCCATCCGTGAAGGAGTAGATTTCACACCACTCCCTCTAAAATTTCTTCAGTAAACGAGGTAGGGAAGGGATCAATGACACATACTACATTTAGGTCCCTTGAGTCAACACAGATCCTTATCCTCTTGTCCTTTTTGATGCTGATGAAGATTGGGCTTATCCATTCTGACTCTTCCATAGCTTTAATGATACCCGACACTATCATTTTGTCAATCTTCTCCTTGACCCGTACGCACAAATTTGGATTCACCCGGTATAGCCTTTTCTATATTGGGCATGCACCTTCCTTTAGTTTTATCTTCATCTCCCCCAAGGAATGGTATATGCCTTTGAGTTCATGATACCCACAAGGGAATTGATCCTGGAATTCAAGTAAGAGATCAATGATCTTTGAGACCTCCTTTTCCGACCAATAGTCTCCAATGATTGCTTCCTTGGGTTTTACCTTTGACCCAATGTTAACTTTCTTTGTTTTTAAGGGCTCATAGTGAGCATGTGTCCTTTCTATCTATAACATCATGTGTACCTACATAGTGGTTAATATCTAGACTCATTATTTCCTCTCCATATATGACATAAACCATATTTCCATTTTCCTTTTCTATGTAGGATTGCTCAAACTACATATCCTTTGACTTGTCATCATCGAAACATTCCTCTAAACTAGTCTCACCTAGAAAATATAGTAGCTTGTCTTCTACCATGGCACTATCCCCCATCGTAAGGCACTTGATCACTTGCAATGCCTTATCCATTGATGGATTTGTGCTCTAATATTCAAAATATTGGATGAGATTAATTTCCATCTCCTACCAATTTCCTATCTAACGACATCTTTTGAATGGATATACCACGCATGCACACAACCTTGTCATGTGGAATACAACTTATGTACCCATAATGATGGTGGAAAATATTGTTCACCTCTTACCAAGACTTTTACATGCTTGGATATGAAATGGAGGGGTATCTTTACCATGGTAGTCTTGAATGATCGTGGTCATGTTGCTCCCGAAAAAACCTTTCGAGAGAATGTGATTCTTACCTCGCACCACTCTAGGAGGCTCTCTCAATGTGTAGACAAAAACACTATAGTACCACATAGGCTATAACTAAGCATCCCTCTTCTCTCATCCTCATTTTTCCACTGAGCTTCCATGTCCTGTAAGAAAATTTTAGGGTATGCCCATCCAAAGTAACTTGGTAACTTCTTTACTCCGAGGCGATTGAGTGAGCATGCCTTGGTCACTTTTTTAGATACCCCCTCAATTTTCACGCAATTAACTCATAAGTCCCATGCCCCATTTTCACATGCCATGCTCATGGTATCACTCATAGAATGGGCATCCTAAAATTGGTTAACTCCTATAGTGATGTTAATTATCTCCGGGTCTCTGATGGAGCGCACATAAATTCTATCAAGGACTTCTTCTCCCAAATGTTTAGTGTAAGGTGCCAAATTACCATCCATCGACGGATGATGAATTCTCAAAACTGATATATCCTTTGTTTTACCTTAGGTCAATGTTATTATTATGGTACCATGGGTGCCCAAGTAATGCTGGGAAATTATCTACCTCGGTGAGTGCCAAGACTTCAAAGTCTCCAGTAAACTTGGGCCCCTGAAGGGTAATCACTATATCCTTTAATACTCTAATGGGAATTGCCTTACTTTTGTTTGCAATATATAACACATTCAAAGATGGCTATAATGCAGGCCTTCCCATTTGACACTAGGAATCCAATGTAAAAACATTGAATTTTTCTCCTGTGTCAATCAATATGTTTCTTAGAAGCCAACCATCCACCACCACGTTTAGTGTGATTTCTTTTCATAGTAAAGGCTATGGGGAGGAGGTTTATATGCAACATCTACCTTTCACGCTCTAGCTCCGTGTGCATGGTATCTTCTTGCGTAGCCATTATCCTAGTAAGGGAATAATATTCTCTTGCCTTAACATTTTACACACTTATTTGACCTCATCTAGGTCCTTCTGCAGAGCCTTAACATTACTTCTTTGCTCCTTATTCCTAGACTTAGCTCCTTTAGACACTAGAATTCTCCCTATAAACTCCAAATGACACCTCCAGTGTCTCTTGATACACTTCCTTTTGTTGGGAAGCATCCGGATACTTCCCATGCTCCACTTCTTCCCTTGAGACTAAAGTATTTTTCCTTAGTACTTCTTTGGTATGCACAACCTCTACTTGTGTTGTCACGAGAATAGGCTCTAACCCTGATTCACGCGCAACTCTAGGTATCCAATGTGAATTGACCTTATTTTTACTCACCATCCCATCACCCTTTTCCTTCCAGTGTTGCTTGGCTCATGTGCTCAAACAACTCAGGGCACTCCTCATACTTATGCTTTTTCCCACACCACGAGCACTATAATAAATTTGGGCACTCGCACCTATAATGTTATGTAGATCCACATTTGTCATAAGCAGGGTTCCTAATGGGAACTTACTTCTTCCTCCTCTTTGGTTATTACAACCTTAGAATCCTCCATGAGAAACTCTCCCACGTGCCCCTCCATTCATGCATCCTTCATAACGATGATCATCTTCTTTGGAACATCTGGCAAGGATGGTCTAGCACACACCATGATCAATGGCCTCATGGATCTGGTCAATAAGCCTATAATCCTTAGTATCATGGGTTGTAGACATGTATATCTTATAGTAGAAAGACACATTCTTCTTAATTGTGCTCTATAACAAGGGGCATTTACTTGCATCATGGTCCCCATGACAAATTTCACAATCTACCACTATGGTGCATCTTGACTTCGGGGCATCTATCCTTTGCATGCCCCTCTATTTCCCAATCCATGAACCAAAGACAACTACGAGTCTCATGTGTAGAGCTTGCAGACAACTTCTCTAATTATTTGGCCATGATCAGCTATTTGAGCCTCCAAAAAGGGCTTACAAAAGTATCAATGCTCTTAACTACTTCAACATGTAAGGTAGCCTCTAGAGCCTCGTGGGTCAATAAATGTTTTATGAGACAATTCCCTCATAAATGGAGTGATCAACCCTCCAACAAACCATTGAGCATGTTGTGAAGGGTGAATGTCATATGATAATTTTGATAGGAGATTCTTAAACCGTGCATCATACTCCCAGACTTTCTGCCATTCCTATTGGATCTCCTTCAAAGTGTTGATGCTCTTCTGTTCGAAATCCAATATATGGAACTCTACTAGGAAGGAATTTTTCAATGCGGTGTAGTCTACCACCGTATGATAGGTGTCATACTTCATATACTAGCTATGCGTGCATCCTTACAATGTTGTTGTAAAATTAATTTCCTTTCATTCTGGGGTAGTGATCCCCTTCGTGCGCCATAGTAATTCACACTTTTGCACATATTCTACAACATCCTTTATACCCTGGTAATTTATAAAATGTAAAGACATTTCAAATAACACCTGAGGAGGTGGCTAAGGCCCCTATCCTCTTGATCCAATTCTTAGTTCCTTCTGTTTCCTGGTATTCCCTCCACCAGATCCACTAGATCCACTAGGTCTTGTACCTCCATATCCACCAGTTCCACCTCCAATCCTCTTGTAACTAGAAATGGGCCTAAAGTGGTCGCGCCTAATGTCCCCAACATCCCACTGAATTGTGCCACACAATGGTCTATGAGATTGATACACTACCCAAATGCATCCCGCATCAATTCTAAATGTGTTTCCTAAACCTTGCATACTTGTACTCTACTCCAAAATTCCTCCAAACATCGAATGGTATGTGTATCCATGGACATACCAAAAAAAAATTATACCTCCTAGGTGTTGATCGGTCACTCCCACCGATACCAACTAGGTTATCAATACTCCTTTGATTTAGAAAACCAAGTGCTAGGGGTTGGTCACCAAGTGGGTTTAGATGCGTGCCAATGGCTCTCCTTTCTCCATGCGATGAAATCTCATCATATGTTGAAGGGGCTCTCTCTCATGCTTCGAGATGGGGTAACACAAACTACTCAGGCTCCATGTCCTCCACATGAACTTCAACACCCTCCCGCAACATCTACCTCCATAGATCCATCACACTTACAACCTCACATTGTCTAGTCATCTCCCTTTCACAAGCTTCACTATACTTGAGCCGTCTCTCCTCCCTTTCCTTTTAATCTGTAATGTCTGCCATTTTACTCCACCCTAGCTTCCTCACCTAATGATCAAAGTAGCTTAGCCAACCAATGGAAATGTTTCTAAACTCAAAGTAATGACCAAGATCTTCATAGCCAGAGGAATAAAACTCAAAAATGGCCCTCTAGGATCCCTCAGAAACTAGAACTCAGCAAATTTTGGCCAAGAATACATCAAAAAGGCATATTCTAAAATGTAACTGGCCAACACTCCCTTCCACTTGTGATCAACAACATGCATCCAAGTTATATCTACATCCTGCAGCCTCTGATAGTCATCTTGGGTCCACATGCATGATCTATAGAACCAGCTTGATCTAGATGTGTATGTCCGAGAGCCATTCATATAGCTCTACTAGGAAGAAACAAAAGAATGTCTCATACAACTCATGGTATATGTTCTCTTCTATCATCCACGCGCATTGAACTTAGGTCCAGTTGAATATTTGAGAAAACTCATCCTCCATGCTCTTGAACCACGTTTCAACACTTTCTAGAGTCAAGTACTTTGTCATTACACATCACAAAGATAAATATGCATGTCATTTCTCACAACAACTTCAAAAGAGGTCCCGGCAATAGAACCAAAATGTAGTTATTTTTATGCCCTCTTAAACACAAGGAAATCCATGCACGCTGGCATATCACCTAGTGGAAGATGGCACTCACTCCAGAGGCATGGGCAATGAGTCCATCCTTTATGTGAGTTGTGTGAGAATGCATTATTTATGAAAAACTTAAGTGGATAGATTGGAAAGGAACCATACATTCATCTTAGATCTCAGAATGACTTCTAGACCAATGTGTTCATTCACATAAGAAAAGAATTATAGAATATAGATCTAAATCATAACAAAAAGAAATGCACATGGGTTTACACCCACTCATATGAAATATATATATATAATATATCCGTACATATGTAAGTAGAACTAGAACCACACATATATTCATGTTAAGCATGTTGATAACCACATTACATTAACTCAGGAAATCACATATTCATATGATAATGTAGACCAAAGTCATTTATTGGAACTAGATTTAGGCCCTTCATAGTATAAGGAAAAATGTTCAGAACTATCCCCTTAATATAACATATTCCTATAGATCCTCTAAACCCAACCTATGGAGTTCTCACAATATTCTTGCATGGCTTCGCCTCTTTCTCCTTCTATTCTTGGTCTCTCCATTTGTGTATTTTTCTTCTATCGGGAACTCATATATATAGCCTTGTCAAGCACCGCCATGCTTTTCTAAAGTTGTAGATTTCTTGCCATACATCCAAGTGGTCCTCCATGGGAGCATGCTTCTTCAGATGCAAGCTCTCCATCCTTTTCCATGATGACCTTCTGGAATATTCTATCACAAGGTATATTCCTTCCGTGGGCACCAAGTTACCAAGTTGACACCTTATCCACTTCACATGCATAATTGGGTCATGCTTTCCTTGTGTTTAGCCCCAATGCAAATATGGACAAGTCCCAAGATCTTTTCTCTACCTTGCACATGCCCATATGGTTCTACTAAAACCCTCCTAAAACCCTATCCTACACACTTTCTCCTTGCGCACCATTCTTCAAATGCCTTACATGCCCACACCTTCTTACTTAGCCAATATTTTAGGGGCCCAACATCACCCCACACTACGCCTATTCTCCACCCTCAGAACACCTTCTCAAAGAATAAAGAATGATTTTCCTTGAATAGTTTAGAGAAAGAATAAAGGAATGAAGAATTTGGGGAAGAATGAAAGAATGGGGAACTATGATTATTTCTGCAAGAGGAGAGGAAATCCTTCATCAAGTTTGCCTCCAACTTATTCCAGGTATTGACCTCACTGCTATGTTCTTATGAGGGTAGCTAACTAAGGTTCTCACCTCTTCAAATATTAGCCCTTCTCCTTGGGTATTCATCATTTCCACAATCCCCTCTAACTATTTTCCCAAATCCTTGAGCACATCCATCCTTTGAGTGATCTAGGGATATAACTCTTTCAGAAATTTTTGATTGAGCCTCGTAAGGTCTTAATAGCCTTTGATTTATCCTCAACCTCAGCTAGGATTTTGTCATGTTCCCCTTATTCCCCTTATTATTCTCTTGGGAATCCTTGAGATTTGCTTCATGGGTGGCGACAAGAATGCTCACCACTCTATCTTGATCAATGCAGTTGTCATAAGTGGCCTCTCTTAGGTGGTGGCCTTTTCACATATGTGAGGATTTTCTATATTGGGAAACAATTTCCATAACCTTCATATTTTCCTCCTTTTCTTTATGCACCATGCATCCTCTATAGACTCCAAGGCCAAGTGGTCTATCTTTCTATTGTGAGGATGTGAGTAAGGTCCTCTAGACACTTCTAAGGTGGATCCATACTTCATCTTTGGTGGCGTTAGGTTTGATGCTTCAAGAAGATGGTATCTATGATCATCTTGTTTTCTTGTTGACCTTACATACCCTTTCCTTCTATTATTTCAACACACCTTATCTGCATGCTGATTAGTTCCTCTCAATTTAAGTCCTTGTTTATTTTCTCCATCTCTTATTCCTTCTTCTCTAGTTTTCGCTCTAGGAAATTCACCTTGTCGTTCCTCCCAAAGAGTCTCACCTCTACTTCCACTGAAACTTTGTTCAATGCATTGTAGATATTTTCTCATCGATACCCATTGAGAATTTACCAAGGGGTTGCACATTTTGACTCACTGGTACCTTCATTATTTCCCTTTGGCTTACTTTGAATTCTAGTTTGTCAATGTGGGACTTAAATTCCCAAGAAAGCATTTTCCTCGTTCAAGGGTATGCACCTTCCACATCAAATGATTCCATAGCCAAGAGTTACTCCATTGGTATGGTAATTTGAAAGCGTATGCATAAAACTTTGTTCAAATCATCAATATAACCCATCCTCTGAACCTGTGATGCCTCTGCACTTTTCTCCCTATGTGCGTGGCCTTAGGAAAGATCACAACCAAATTGGGATCTCCTCCCATGCTATCATATTCCTTTTCTACACTTTCCTCCTCTACTTCCTTCATCACTAGGTTTGCGCTGCGTTCCATCTCTTACTCTACTAGGTATTTGATTATCTTGGCTACTTATTTCTCCATGGCCTTGTCTATCTATTCCTTAGTGAGGCTTGGGGTCCTCTATTCTTTTGTAACTTCCTCGCTTACCCCCTTGTCCTGAGTATCCTCTTCTTCCTTTTCATTCTTCCTCTTGAAAAATATGTAATCATTCTCTTCTTCCTCTCCTTCCTCCTCTGAGTCATGAACCTCATAGATAGGATGGTCCTCACCTCCTAGTTCATCTTCTTCATCATCATCTCTCTCTCTCCTCTATAGGCCTCCAAGCTCTTTGTATCCTCTGAATCATTTTCTTCTATCACCTTCTACTTCTTCCTGGTAGGAGATTCTGCTTCCTTCTCCTCCTCCTATGGTGAATTCTCTTGGGTGATGGGTTCTTTGTGCTTTGGTGCTTCTTCCTCTAGAGTCTTTTCTTTCACTGGGGACTTCTTTTCGCACGTAACTATTGGGCTTAGTGCTTGTTTTTGTGCGCTTACCACTTTGTGTATCCTAAACACTTGGTGCTTTCTACACCTCTTCTCTTTCCCTCTTCTTTAGTGTGGGCTTATTTCTTCCTATGGGGTCCTTAGGGATGGATACATCATTTTCCAAGTATGTTTCCTTTTCAAATTTTGGCCTGATGTGAATGTATATCCTTGTTGCAACCCTTCTAGTGATAAAAATGTCATTGGTTTCATCATCTGTATCTCATGGGAGACATATCTCTCCACGTATGCATGCTTCTTGGGTAAACTAACTTTTTGCAACTCCATGTGGTCTTGATCCACCTCACTAAGGTCGAACCTTAGTCTTTTGGCCTTTTTGAATCTATTCACCCCCACTTGGAAGTATTTCACGGTGAAGGAGAAGGGAAGATTGCACCATGGGCTCATGGTTTTCATTTATCAACCTAAATCTGCCAATGCAGAAGTGTTGATATACCAAATATTTTACTTATCCTTACATGAGAGCATGTAACTACTTTAGAATCCTCCATTTGGTCCGTGACGTGTCCCTCATGCGCTTATACCATTTCTCTAAATGTGCCTTGTGAGTGGTTGTCATGGTATCACAAGTATATTTTATGAACCATTTCGTGGGTGAGGGATCCTCTTCTGGGTACTCCCAAACAAACCTTTCCGGCCCATTGGGCACTCGATCTTTGAGAATACAATTGTGAGGAGGACATTTCCAAATAGTATCTTCTTTCCTTCTTACTTTCTCCTAATGATTTCATCCTCAATGAAAGCGGACAAGTTGTAGATGGTCCCCTCAGATATTTTCCAACACACATTTAGCCATGCCTTGTTCACTTGAGTCCATCTCTCTTGGTCATTGAGATTGGTTACTAAGCGCGTAGCCATCCTCATCATGGGGTCTGGGATCTCTATGATGTCAAAGTATCATGATCATTTTTATATTCATTGCAATTGTTTCCTTAATGGCCTCTTTTTCACTTAGGTCATCATCAATGTTATCCCCTTCACAGATAAGGCATGTGAACTTGGAAATTAACTAGGGATTTATGTGCATCTTGTGCCCCATGAAATAAAAATGGTCTTCATGAATGCATGCCATTAACCACTTGTAGAGGTGCTCAAGTTTTCCGAAGAAGGTAATTCATAAAGTTGTAGTAACCCTGCCTTCTCCAATTTAACCTTTACTTCATCACTGTAGATGGGCATGCCTTCTGGTGTCCTCTTGTTTGTTGGGAGAACCAAATCCAAAGCCATTTCTTTTTCTGTCATGTTGGTGTGGTGATTATAGTCACTTACAGACATCATCTTCCAAAAATGAGATTCCCATTATTTTCCTAGCAATACCCCATCCGGGTATTACATCTCCGCGTACCATTCTTCATTTTTACTTGTGACATAAGCCATTTTCTTTGCATCACCCTTTCCGTTTGCTTTTAGGTGAGATGGTTGCTTTATTTGGTGCCATTCTTCTAGTTAGGTTATCACTTCAAGCATATTTTCCTTGCTCTGCTCTACCACTTTATCCAACCCTAATACACAACCTTGCAAAGAAATCCTCCTACACTATGCCCTAGCTGCCAAACCCTAACTAGAAAAATTCTTCCACAAGACGATACTTCAACAACTTCCTTCTCAACAACTTCCTCCATGCTCGTGTACTCCTTTCCTACTAGTTTGTGGATCTTCTCTAGTCACGTCCTCTCAGATATCTTAAATTTTTCTTCACACAAATCACCTTTGGATGCCCTAGTTCATGAGATCTCTTTTCTCTTTATAAATGCAAGGTAAATAATGAAGTTCCCAACTTCTTATTTATAGCTTTTCCTTCTTTTCAACATTAAATGCTATTTTACCTACCACCATACTTAGTACTAAATGTGACTTTTTCCACCAAGCCGACCTTACACGCCTTCACTCATGTGACCCATTTTACATGAATTTTTTTACAATCTTTTGGCATGCAAAAATCCATCCCGACAAAGACTCTTACGCTGTGTTGATGGTGCCAAAGGAACTATATCTGCACTTCAACTAGGTTTTGCTCTCACCTACCTTGTGTTGTTTCTATGATTCTTCCTCTCGTGTGGTTTTCTGAAGTCTTAGCTTAACACCAACCATTTTCATCCACCTCTTATTCCATGTGCTTCCTTCATCCTTGTGCACTTTGTATCCATCAACCGGGAAATTCACCGCAACTTCTACTACCAGTTCAACTTGTATTTCAGGCCTATACTTCACATTACTCCACCCCACACTAAAACAAATGCACGGTCCTCTATGCATGCACAACCTTTAAAAATTAATGTGGTTACTAGCGTATAATGCACAAAACAAAACAAAAAAAATAAACGATGAGAAAGGGAAACACAAGAAAGGAAAATTACATAAAGGGAAACTTATATTAAAAGTCAAAACTACCTTATTACAAACACAAAGAAGACTTATTTATAGTAGGGCTTTAACATACTCCCATTGAAATGGCACAGTAATCATGTTCCATCCAAAGCTCTCAACTAGCACGTGCCTAAATTAGGATGTTCGAGATGATATAGGGCCCCAACCAATGGAATTTCAACTTTCTTCGATGGCGCAAAAAAAACTTAACATCATATAACAATACCATCTACCCATTCTCAAATTGTTTGTTTCTGATGTGGAAATCATGTCATGGTTTTTTTTAGCCTTTCCAAAATTTGACTCCACTTGGCCAATGATCATCTCTCGTCCAATTTCATCAATTTTTCAATCCTTTCCTCCAGCACTTGTTCATCGGCCAATCCTCCTCTATGCTATACACATAGAAGGTATCATAAATTCAACAAGTAAGACAACCTCTATACCAAACACCAATTTGAATGGTGTGGCTTTATTCAACCTCTTGTAGGTTTTCCTATACGCCCATAGAATTGTTGATACTTTGTCATCCCAATCTCATCTACCAACGTCAAAAATTTTGGTCAGGGTATGACTCAATATTTTATTAAATGCTTTGTAGTTCCATTTACTTGTGGATGGTAAGGGGTAGTCTTATGATGAGCCACCATGAAATCTACTAATAGAATCTGGATGGTCTCATTTAGGAAATGCATACCCCTATCACTAGTTAAGCTCAATGGGAATCCATACCTTGTAATAATATTTTCCCATAGAAACCTAGCTATTATAGCCACTATACAATCCTTGGTAGGTGTTGCTTCTACCCATCTTGTCAAATAATCTATGCAAGTGATTACATAGCGTGATCTTGTCCTATGCGCGGCTTGGAAAAATGGGGCCTACAAAATCTATGGCCCACTTTTCAAATGGCTCTATACTTGGAATAGGGCACAAAGGAATTTCATCCCTCTGCCATGTTTTCCAAGGCACTGACAATGATCACATGCCTTACAATACTCTTTACAATCTTGATATAGGGTTTCCCACCATAACCTAGCTTGTAATATCTTACACATAGTGGCATCCCTTGCATAGTGTCCACCTGTGCTTCCTCCATGTGCCTCCTCCATAATAGCTAGGTGCTCATGTTCTAGCATGCATCGGTGCAACACTTCATCACGTCCTAGTTTGTACAAATCACCACTAACTAGCAAGTACGTACGTATGACATGTATGGATAATTTCTTCCTTACTAATGCTTTCATCCCTTTTGGCACCATACCTATTTTGAGAAACAATGTAATATCCTCTAAGTCTGAGGGCAAACACCATAACCTAAATAATTGTGCATCTAACATAGTTTCCTCAATGCTTTATAGATCCTCTCCTAAGTCAATTCTAGACAAGTGATCGGGCCCATAATTACTCTTTCCTAGCTTGACAACCACTATGAACTCAAATTCTTGGAATAGCAAGACCCATCGACATATGCACCCTTATAGAATGGGCTTGTTTACCAAGTATTTTAATGCCATGTGGTTCATGTAAAATATAAATGGTGTCGCCATCAGATATTTCCTGAACTTGTGCATCACATAGATCATCGATAGTGCTTCACACTTAGTAGTGGTGTGATTTTGTTCTCTTGATGTTAATTTTTTTCTTTCAAAGCATAAAGGATATTCAACAATCCCTTCACTAGGTTGTGCCAATACTACTCTAACGGCTGTACTAGAGGCATCCACATGAACATGGAAAGTTTTATCCCAAATGGGGAAATGGAGAATCAGTTTTGTGACAAGTCTATCCTTTATAGTATCGAATTCCCTCTAGTGCACCTCTCCCTAATGAAAGGAACTCTTGTGTCTAAGTAATTCCTCCAAGGGTGTGGAAATCTTGGCATATTCCTTGATGAACTTCCTATACTAACCCAGATTCCCAAGGAATCCATGCACGACGCTTTGGCTAGTAGTATTCCCTAAACCCATGATGGTTGCAACCTTGTTAGGATCTACTAGTACGTCATCCTTACATATGATATGTCCCAATAAGGTTCTAAATGGGGTAGCAAAGATAAACTTCTTGATGTAGAGGGATATTCTCAACTGTCGACACCTTTCAAACATTGGTCTTAAGTTATCACAATGGTCCTTGACTAGACCATACATAATCCAATAATTCAAATATACTTGAAGAAATTTCTGGATGAAGTCCTGAAAGGCTTTCACTACAATGCGTGAGAACACAAAAGGGACATTCTTCAATCCAAAATGCATGACCATATAGGAAAAAATTCCCCATTTGGTAGTGAAATTTGTGTTTCTCTGGTCTTCCTTTGCAATCTGTACCTAGTGGTACCCTAAGAATCCATCCGTGAAAGAGTAGACTTTACACCCGGCCACTCCCTCTAAAATTTCTTCAGTAAATAAGGTAGGGAAGGGATCAATGACACATACTACATTCAAGTCCCTGTAGTCAACATAGATCTTTATCCTCTCATACTTTTTTTATTTTTTATGAAGATTGGGCTTATCAATTTGACTCTTCCACAACTTCACTAATACATGACATTATCATTTTTTCAATCTCCTCCTTGACTCGTACGCATAAATTTGGATTCATCTAGTATGGCCTTTTCCAGATTAGGTGTGCACCTTCCTTTAGTTTTATCTTCATCTCCCCCAAGGAATGGTGGACACCTTTGAGTTCATGATACCCGTGAGGGAATAAATCCTAGAATTCACGTAATAGATCAATGATCTTTGAGACCTCCTTTTCTGACCAATAGTCTCCAATGATTGCTTCCTTGGGTTCTACCTCTGACCCAATGTTAACTTTCTTTATTTTTAAGGGCTCATGGTAAGCGTGCATCCTTTCATCAGTGCTATCTATAACATCACATGTACCTATAGAGTGGTTAATATCTAAACTCTCCATTTCCTCTCCATCTATGACATAAACCATCTTTCCTTTTTCCTTTTCTATGTAGGATTTCTCAAACTGCATCTCCTCTGACTCATCCTCATCAAAATGTTCCTCTAAACTGGGCTCACCTAACAAATCTAGTAGCTTGTCTTCTACCATGGCACTATCCCCCATCGTAAGGTACTTGATCACTTGTAATTCCTTATCCACTGATGGATTTGTGCTCCGATATTCAAAATATTGGATGAGATCAGTTGTCAGCTCATGCCAATTTCCTGTCTAGCAAAGAGCAGTGTGTTTCTGAATGGATATACCACACACGTGCACAACCTTGTAATGTGGAATACAACTTATGTACCCATAATGATGGTGGAAAATATTCTGCACCTCCTATCCAAGCCTTCTCACATGCTTGGATATGAAATGAAGTGATCTCTTTACCATGGTAGTCTTGAATGACCGTGGGCACGTTACTCCTGGAAAACCTTACAGAGAACGTGATTCTTACCTCGTACCACTCTAGGAGGCTCTCCCGATGTGTATCCCACCAGCATGCTACAGTATTAAGTAGGCTATAACTGAGTATCCCTCTTCTCTCATCCTCTTTTTTCCATTGAGCTTCCATGTCCTGTAAGAAAATTTCAGGGTATGACCCTCTAGAGTAACTTGGTAACTTATTTTCTCCTAGGCGCTTGAGTGAGCATGCCTTGGTCACTTTTGTTACAGACCCCCTCAATTGTCACCCAATTAACTCATAGGTCTCATGTACCCAATTATCACATGCCATGCTTATGGTATCACTCACAGACTGGGCATCCACAAATTGGATAACTCCTTATGTGGGGTGAATTATCTCTAGGTCTCTGATGGAGTGCACATAAATTATATCAAGGAAATCTTCTCCCAAAGGTTTAGTGTAAGGAACCAAATTCCCATCCATCAAAGGGATGATGAATCATTCTTCCTTATTCTTGAAACTGATATATCCTTTGTTGAACCTTAGGTCAGTGTTGTTCTTATAGCACCATGGGTAGAAAATCTTTGGGAAATTGTATGCCTCGGTGAGTGCCAAGACTTCAAAGTCTCTAGTAAACTTGGCCCTTTAAATGGTAATCACTGCATCCTTTAATACTCCAATGGGAATTTCCTTAGTTTTATTTTCCATGTACAACACATTTGAAGGTGGTTGCAATGTGGGCCTTCCCATTTGATGTCAGGCATCCAATGTAGGAACATTGACTTCTACTCCCATGTCAATCAATGTGTTTCTTAGAAGCCAACCATCCATCACCACGTTTAGTGTTATTTTCTTGTCATAGTCAAGGCTATGGGGAGGGATGTTTAGATGAACCACCTTCCTTTCACTCTCCACTCGGCACATGGAATCTTCTCCTGTAATCATTATCCTAGCAAGGGAATAATATTGTCTTGCCTTAACATTTTACACACTTCCCTGACCTCATCCAAGTCCTTTTGCAAAGCCTCAACATTCCTTATTTTCTCCTGCTACTTGGACTACTCTTTTGGACAATGAATTTATCCTGTAAACTCTGAATGAAATCCATTGTCTCTTGATACACTTCCTTCTGGTGGGTAGGGTCCAGATACTTCTCATGAAACACTTCTTCCCTTGAGACTAGAGTCTTTTACCTTGGTACTTCTTTGTCATGCAGAACATCTACTCATGTTTTCACCAAAATAGGATCTAACCCTGACTCACGCACCACTCTAGGCATCCACTGTGGGTCAACCCTATTTATACTCACCATCCCAACACCCTTGTCCTTCTAGTGTTATTGGCTCATGTGCTCAAAAAACTCAAGGCACTCCTCATACTTATTATTTTTCCTACACCACGAGCACTGTAATAAATCTAGGCACTCGCACTGTAATGTTTTGTAGATCCAAAGTTGTAGCAAGTTCCTCATGGTAACTCAATTCTTCCTCCTCTATAGTTACTATGACCATGGAATCCTATGCGAGAACCTCTCCCATGCACCCCTCTATCCATGCGTCCTTCATAACAACGATCATCTTCTTTGGAACAATCAAAAGGCTAGTCGGTGCACACCATGATCAATGGCCTCATGGATTTGGTCAATAAGCCCATAATCCTTAGTATCATGGGTCATAGAGGTGTAGATCTTACAAAGTAGAAAGTCACATTCTTCCTAATTGTGCACTGATAAGGGGCATCTATTTTTATCATGGTCGCATGAAAAATTTCACAATCTACCACTATGGTGTGTCTTTGAATTACGAGGAAAATATCCTTGGCATGCCCCTCTACTTCATAATCCATACACCAAAGACCACTATGAGTCTTATGTACAGAGCTTGCAGAAAAATTATCTAATTGTTTGGCCATGACGGCTATTTGAGCCTCCAGAAAAAGGCTTACACCAGTATCGATGCTCCCAACTGCTTCAACATGTAAGGAAGCCTCTAGAGCCTTGTGTGGGTTAGTAAATGTTTTATGGGACAACACACTCCTAAATTGAGTGATCAACCTTCCAAAAACCATTGAGCATGTTGTGAAGGGTGAATTTCATATGATAATTTTGATAGGAGAGTCTTAAATCGTGCATCATACTCCCACACACTCTCTATCATTCCCTGTTGGATCTCCTTCAAAGTGTTGATGCTCTTCTATTCAAACTCTGGTATATGGAAATATTCTAGGAAGGAATTTTTCAATCCAGTGTAGTCTACCACCGTCTAATAGGGGTCATACTTCCTATAGTATTTATGTGTGCATCCTTGCAACATTATTGCAAACTTTGCCTTCCACTGCAGGGTAGTGATCCCCTTCGCGTGCCATAACAATTCACACTTATGCACATGTTCCACAACATCCTCTATACCTTGGTAATCTAGAAAGTGTAAAGACATTTCAAAGAACACCTAAGGAGGTGGTTGAGGCCCTTATCCTCCTAATCCAAATCCTTAGTTCCCTTTGGTGTCCCCTCCACTAGATCCAATGGATCCACTAGGTTATGTATCTCCATATCTACCGGTTCCACCTCCAAATCCTCCTATGAACAAAAATGGGCCTGAATTGGTCATGATTAGTGTCACCAACATCCCACTCAACTACGTTCCAATGGTAGTGCGAGATTTATCCACTACTAGAAGTGTATCACGCGCCACTCCTAGATGTGTTTCCTAAACCTTGCGTATATGTAATCTGCCAAAATTCCTCCAAACCCCGAGAATGGTATGTGCGACATTAACATCCCAAACAAAAAATTATACCTTACGGTGTTTATCACTCACTCCCACTAATACCAACTGGGTTATCAATACTCCTTTGATTTTGAAAACCAAGCACCAGGGTTAGCAGCCATGTGGGTTCGAGATGTGCACCGATGGATATCCTTTCTCAATGTGATGAAATCTCATCAAAATATGAAGGGGCTTCTCTCCTACACTTTCCAAGATGGGGTAGTACAGAATTCTTAGGTTCCATATCCTCCGCATGAACTTCAACACCATCTCGTAACATCTACCTCCATAGATCCATCACACTTGCAACCTTGTGTTGTCTAGTCATCTCCCTTTCACAAGCTTCACTATACTTAAGCCATCTCTCCTCCCTTTCCTTTTGAGCCGTAATTTCCTCCATCTTCCTCCACCTAGCTTACTCTCCCAGCCTCATAGTAGCTTATCCAGCCATGGGGAATACTTCTAAACTCAAAGTAACGACCAAGATCTTCATATCTAGAGGAATAACACTAAAAATGACCCTCTAGACTCCCTCAAAAACTTGAACTCAGTAACTTCTGGGAAAGAATACATCAAAATGGCATATTATAAAATGTAATTGGCCAACACTACCTTTCACTAGTGATCAAAATCACGTGTCCAAGTTAGATCTTGATCCTGTAGCCTCGATAGTCATATTGGTTTCACATGTGCGATCTATAGAATGAACTTGATCTAGATGCCTATGCCAAGAGACATTCATATAGATCTCTTTGGGAAGAAGCAAAAGAATATCTCATATAGCTCATGGTATAAGTTCTCTTCTACCCATGCGCACGCACATTGAATGCAAGTCCAATCAGCTAAATCTTTAAGAAAACTCATCCTCCATGCTCTTGAACCACATTTCAACACTTTCTAGAGTCATGTACTTTGTCATTACACATCAAAAAGATAAATATGCATGTCATTTCTCACAACAACTTTGAAAAGAGGTCTCGAAAATGGAACCAATATGTAGTCATTTTTATGCCCTCTCAAAGAACAAGGAAATCCCATGCATGTTGACCTATCATCCAACGGGTGCTTTGGGTGCTCACCTAAGGCATGCATGGGCAATGAGTCCCTCCTTTATGTGAGTTGTGTGAGAATGCATTATTTACGACATAAACTTAAGTGAACAAATTGGAAAGGAACCATACATTCATCTTAGAGCTCATAACGAATTCTAGACCAATGTGTTCATTCATATAAGAAAAGCATTATAGAACATAGATCTGAATCATAACAGAAAAGAAATGCATAGGGGTTTACACCCACTCATATGAAATATATATATATATATATATATATATATATAATTGATCCATACAGATGTAAGTAGAAATGGAACCACACATATATTCATGTTAAGCATGTTGATAACCACATTACATTAACTCAGGAAATCACATATTCATATGATAATGTAGACCAATGTCATGCATTGGAACTGGATTTAGGCCCTTCATAGTACAAAGAAAAATGTTCAAACCCATCCCCTTAATAAAATATACTCCTACAAATCCTCTAAACCCAACCTATGGAGCTCTCACAATATTCCTGCATGGCTTCACCTCTTTCTCCTTTTATTCTTAGTTTCTCCATGTATGTCTTTTTCTTCTACCGGGCGCTCATATATATAGCCTTTTCAAGTAACACCATGCCTTTCTAAAGTTTTAGATTGCTTTCCATGTGTCCAAGTGGTCCTCCATGAGAGTATGCTTCTTTAGATGTGGGCTCTCTATCCTTTTCCATGACGACCTTCTGAATCTTCTATCACAAGGTATATTACTTATGTGGGCACCAAGTTACCAGGATGGCACATTATCCACTTCACATGTGCATTCGGGTCATTCTTTCCTCATGTTCAACCTGAAATTCCAAATATGGCTATGTCCCAAGAACTAATCTCCACCTTACATGCATGCCACTTTGGTTCTACTAAAACCCTCCTAAAACCTGTCATGTGTGCTTTCTCCTTACGTGCCCTTCTTCAATTAGGTCATGTGCGCCCACGCACCTTCTTGTACTTAGCCAATATTTTAGGGGCCAAAAAACAACCAAAAGACCATGATCTTCCCCTCTTCATCACCACTCAAGTTAATGATGTGCTCATTAAAAGACTCATGATTTATAACGACACTAGTATCAACATCATTTCATCATACGCCTTGATCAAATTTGACTACCTAATATCATTATTACCCAAACACCAAACCTTCTTCATGCCTTTAATGACACTTTCATACCTACATTAGGTTCTATCATCTTACCTCTGAGATTCAATTTCAAAACCCTCCCCAAAATATTCTATCTAATAGAAGAAGAGTTCTAATATAACATACTATTAGGCCAACCTTGGATCCTCACTATGCATTGTATCCCATCAAAGCACTCCATCGATGTCTTAAATATAAACACGAGGGTAAAATATTTATTGTTCTTGTGGATCCTAACCCTTTCAGATCTTGTAACATGAATTATCATCCCAATGATGTACTTATTCCTAAATAGAACTTAGGATCATCTAATGAAGCCTCCAACAGGTGCATCCATATTTTCATCCAAAATACCATATGATTTTTCCTTCAATGAAGTTATGAAACACCTTTCACTAGGAGAGTATCGTCTCCTATTTTTCACTTCACTTCCCACACCTAAGACATATGGAAGACCTAATAAATAACCTATGTATGAACACAATGTCATAGATGTCATATCTTATGGTTCACCACATCTAAATTAAAGTATTATCTATAAAGGGATATACCACCCTCTTCACATCCCACTTACCAACTACACATCATGTCATTCATATCATACTTTAAATTATTATACAACCAAGTATTTGAATAGATGTACCTCCACCACTTTGCACTGGAAAGGATTCACATTTGGATGTTATGGACAAGGAATCCATGATCTAATCATCCAACATTACCTCAAACCACATGAAAAATATTGACTAGGTTATGACAGACTCGCTTCGAGTCCTTGACACATGCTACATCTAAATCCATTATAGAATTAGAACCATCTTCCTCATCCATGCAAGAATCTATGGACATAGATGACACCATTTCCATTCACCCTAATGTTTTTAGTAAATATTATTACATTAGAACCACTAACTTATCAAATTAATTATGATACTAAGACCCTTCCTCTCATCTGGTCTGAGATGATAGAAGAAGACTCACCCACCATAAACATCCTTTAATATCAAGATGATCAGTCTATTCTCTCTCATATGGGGGAAGAGGACCATTTTCTTTAGAAATTCTTACCACCTGAAACTTCAAAAATCCTCAATGAATCCCATACTTGACATTAACATAGGGAATCTACAGGGAACCTCATATAGTTAAAGTCGGTCAATATTTAGATCCACAAGAGTTAAATGACTTCACTACCTTCATGTCCAAATAAAATCAAGATTTTACTTGTTCATATAGTGACATGCCGGTATGGACCCTAACATCATTTTCCACAATATTGTTACCTATCCTAATGCTAAACTAGTCAAACAGAAGCTACGTCGGATGCACCCTCATATATCTCTTCTCATCAAAGAAGAGTTACAATGCTTACTCTCCACCAATTTCATCATACCCATTGAATATCCACAATGGGTCTCTAATATCATTCCCATAACCAAATCCTTAGGTAAGTTACGCATATGTACCGACTTCCGAGATCTTAATCTTTCTTATCTAAAGATTAATCCCTCTTCTAAACATTAAACAACTCATCGATCTAACATCCGACCATGATATGATTTCCTTAATAGATGGATTATTTAGTTATAACCAAATCCTAACTACTACCTACGATAAAAACATCCTTAATCACTACATGGGGGACTTTATGTTACCATGTTATTCCCTTTACACTAAAAAAATTGGGTGCCACTTACCCATGTAATTTTACATACATATTCCATGACCTCATCCATGAAACCGTAGAAGACTATGTTGATGATCTTTTAGAAAAATAAAAAGAACGTAGGGACTATCTCACAATCCTTAACACTATCTTCAATAGTCTCATTAAATATTTCCTTCATCTCAACCCTACAAAATGTATCTTTGGTGTTCTCACTGATAAAATTCTAGGGTTCATTGTATCCATCCGGGCATTAAAGTAGACCCCACTAAAATCAAAAATATTATCAAAATTCCTCCACCTTCCAACCTAAAAAAATTGAGCCTTGAGGGTAAGATTCGGTATATCCATCACTTCATATCACAATTATCATATCGCTATCAACCCTTTCACCATCTTCTTTGAAAATATGTATACTTTAGATGGGATCCCAATTGTCAAAATGAATTCGACGACCTTAAATAATACCTCCTCTAGCCACCTATGCTAACACCTCCATGTGAGGGAGAGCCATTTATCTTTACATATATGATACTAATCATGCCTTAGGTGTCATGCTCACCCACCGAGATGAGCATGGTCATTAAAAATATCTTTACTATATTATCCGCACTCTCCATGAATATGAGACTCATTATATTAAAGCCAAAAAAAAAGTGTTGTGCCTTATACTTTGCAACTTATACAATATATCACTATCTACTCAACCGCAAAAATTATGTTGTTACAATCTTTAACCCACTCAAAACCATGCACTCCAAGCCATATCATAATGATCACATCACTCAATGGCTCATGATCATGACCAAGTTTGATCTTGAATTTTTACCACATAAATCCATTAAATGACAAGCTATTGTTAATCAACTCACCGAAGATCCTCTTCCAAACAATCAACCACCTCATGAACAATTCCTTGACAAATTTATCAACATTATCATTGATCAAGAATTTACCCCTGTCAAAAGGACTCTCTACTTTGTGATTTAAATGCCAACAAGGGGGAGGGAAATTTATTTTCATTATACCTCCTTGGGGGAGTCCCATCCCTCTATCATTCAAACTTAATTTCAAACACACTAACAACATGACCATATATGAATATTTAATCATGGGTCTTCAAACCACCATCATGCTAGGTGTTTAAATCCTAGACATTTATGGAGAATCAAACCTTTTTATCAATCTAATAAAAGGAGTTTATCGATGTAAAAATGAATTTCTACAAAAATATAAATCAATTATTATGTTCCTCTTAGAAGCCTTTGAACATTACACTATTTAGTCAATTCCATGGTCTTCTAAAAAATTCATGGACACCATGGCCTCTTTAGCATCCCTCATCCCTTTGTCAACTAAAGATTCAACTGATAATTCTAAAATTTTTGTTTTCATCCACAAACTTGATCAAAAATCTCAAAAAAATGAACTCCCCTCTATCAATATCATCGAAAATATCCAACTGGTCTTTGATACACTAAGATAATTTTCTATCTTTCAGAATTCAAAATTCCTCCCAATCTATCTAGAAATTCCAAAAGATATTTTTTCAATGCACTACCCGGTAAGTTATCATAGGTGGTGTCCTCTATAAACATGGTTTTGATGGACTCTTTTTAATATGCCTTAAGTCTCATGAGTTTAATAAATCCATTCAAGAAGTCTAAGATGGTATATGTGGTGGGAATTTCAATGGCACTAGTGTC
The DNA here is from genome assembly GCA_018340775.1 of Taxus wallichiana var. yunnanensis. Taxonomy (NCBI): domain Eukaryota; kingdom Viridiplantae; phylum Streptophyta; class Pinopsida; order Cupressales; family Taxaceae; genus Taxus; species Taxus wallichiana. The sequence goes on along the minus strand of CM031238.1, from coordinate 412,346,521 downwards.
ACTAAACATGTCCTTTGACTAGGATATTATTGTCCTAATATCAATCAATATTGCTGCGCATATGTTAAGAAACGTGTCAAATTTTGAAAAAAAGTGAATCTGACTCATATCCTCAGTCAAGATTTACAACCCGCTCAATACCCATGGCCTTCCTCATAACGGGGATAGACCTCATTGGTATAATTAATCCTCACTCATCACAACAACATAATTTTATCATCATAGCCATTGAATACTTCAGTAAATGGGTAGAAGCCACTCCCTTAACTTATACTAAAGAAATAAAAATGTCAATTCCATATATCAGCATATCATATATCGTTTTGGTGTCCCTCACAAACTTGTCACGATAATGAAAAATCTTTCAAGAAAAAAGACATTAAGAAAATTTGTGACACATTTAAAATCAAACTAATATTTTCATTACCGTATTACCCTTAATAAAATGGACAAGATGAAGCCTCTAAAAACACTTAACAAAATCCTCATGCGAAGCCATTGAAAAAGCGAGAAGGAATTGAATCTCCAAATCTCGTTTTCTCTCTGGGATTATTGAACTAGCATATGTACTCCTATAGGTGATACAACCTTCTCATTAGTCTATGGCTTTGAGTCATTCTTACCCCTTGAAGTTCATATATCCTCACTCTGTGTATCTCTCAGAGATTTCATCTCCGAGGAAGACTATCGATGAGACCGCCCAACAAAATTAAAATTGATAGATGAAAAATGTTTACCAACTCTTGAACATCATCATGTCTATCAGGAGTGCATCAAGAATGTTCATAACAAGCATGTAAAAGCACAAGAATTTAATGTAGGTGATCTTGTTCTCAAAGAAAATCAAAATGTCACTACTCTAGAAAGGAGTAAACGTGGAAAATTTACCCCTAACTGGATTGGTCCATAAATTATCACTCTCAAGTATGGTTCGGGAGTGTATTATCTAGTGTCCCTTGATGGTACACCTAAAAATGACCTATGAATACCTCATATTTGTGGCCTTTCTATTATCAATATCTTGGCCCGTTATGAAAATAGTTACATCAAATATATTTTTCACCACCAACCGATCATCTTATCATTATAATGATTTGAAAGCATGTGGTTCACTGAAACTTCCCTCAATAACTTAAAGATGAGCACCCCAACTCTATTCATCACATCTTTCACATGGATAAATTCCTCCTTAGTAAGAACCTCATAATCATTACATCCATCCACCTTATATGTCAACCAAAGACATGTCATGGGGCACACATGTGTAGTTTATGTACATACCCTTTCCCCTCCTCAAAATGGTCTATTAAGGTTTACCCTCAATAAAAAAATAAATTCAAAAGAATTTATGGATACATCTTATCAAAAATACATAGACTAATCCCGAAGAGAACAACTATCAAAAATCAAAAGTCATATTGTATAAAAAATTAGATTGATCCATCGAAGGACAACTACTCATTAAAATCATATACCTATCCCTTGAAGGACAACTATCTAAAATCAAAGTCAAAAAGTCAAAATTTTAGACCACTCCCTCAAAGGATGTGTTATCACAAAAAAGTAACACCCTAGGATTATCTGATGACAGATCCCTACCTTTTTCTAACATGGGACCATCTCTCAAGTTATGGGACTTACATACTTGAGATGGACCTCCAAAGAAGGCTGACTCCCTCTACCTAAATCTAGTGCTAAACTAATCCTAGAAGGTAAAATGTAGCTGACTAATCCTAATCTAACCACACCAATAGACCGGGGGAGAGAGAGGGTTAGAAAAATGCATAAAAATAAAATCCTAAGCTAAAAGGTTGTTATAGCACCAAAAAAGGGGGAAATACACTTTAGTGAGGGAGAAAGAAATAAATAGAGAAGGAAAGACTAGACATAAGTGAGACAAACCCAAAGCTTAATTTACCATTTGCTCTCTCAAGAAACACAATGTAAATGAACTTGTAAGGAGAAATACATGCACAACACAATGCACTAAGTAAAAGAGAGGAAAGGTTGTAGCTGAAATGATCTAGGATAGACAAATGTGTCACAAACCAAGTTTTATTACAATTAAAGTATGAACATACCATTAAAGTTGCAAAAGAAGGAACAAGAACACATGTGAAGTCCAAAATGGAGGTTTGATGGCTCACAACTATTTTGGAAAAAAATTTACGAGTTCCATTACGCTTTTTAATGTCCATCCTCTTTCATATGAAATATTTTGCAATATATAGCTAGAGAAAGAGAGAGAAGAAAGAGAAGAGGGAAAACAAATAAGGAAAACTTTTTAAACTTTAAACAACTAACGGTTTACATTAAAATCCTCTACTAAGAATATAAGAACTCTGTAAAGTCATTCTTGTGTCTATTTTACCTATGCGAAGGAAATGAAGCCATGCTTTATCAAGTCTAGTGGTTGAGCTCTCTTCGCCTCGGAAGCAATGTTTACTATTTTCACCCACTAAAAGCCACTAAAATCAGATTTTTCTGATGTCAAATTGAAGGTATTGAGGAGAGGTTTCCAACGATATAAATTTTGTCTTATTTGGAGCTTTGATTCGAAGATATGGCCATTTGAGGACATGTTGGGAGACACAAGAATTTGACATGTGGCATCCTACAATTGGTTTGGGGATCGGGACTTTGCTTCCCTTTACTTATTTCAATTTCCAATTTTCCTTTCGACCTTATTAAAACCTGGGCCAATAAATCCCTACCACATTTCTTCACACTTTATCGGAGGCCTTCCTTAGTGATTTTTAGTCCTAGAGAGATGTGAGCCAATAAGAAACAATCACGTTTCTTCATAATCTACCTTTATAAAGCTCATCGATTGAGCATTGCAAAGTGTTAGCCAATAGAAAATATCCATGTAATTTACATTTCATTCCTTTTTATTCACCACCATTGACATCCATGAAATTGTGGCTAATGAGGAATCTCCAAGCCTTTATGAATTGTTAGACTTTTGATATTATCATCGACAATTGTAAATTGCAAGCTAATGAGAAAGCTCCACACACTTTGCGTTGTCGGTATTTTGATAGTATCATTTGACAATTGTGAAGTGCAAGCCAATGAGAAAGATCCATGCACTTCGTGTTGTCCTAATTTTCTTTGAACTCCTTCTGAAAACTATGAAATACAAGCCAATGAGATGGCTCCACGTTGCCCTCATATCAAGACCTATCAAAATTCCTTCCTCATGCTTGTCTATGATTCGATGGGTGTTCAAATTTGTCGGTATGTGAAAGGAAAACCAATAGGGTGGTGCCATGTAGCTCTTTGCATCAAAGTTTTGAATCTATAGGGACTTAGAAAATTTTTGGCTTTGAAGTTGGCCACCACCTATCCCTTTGACCTTGTTCCTCTACCACTTGTAATTATTTTTACCTGCCATGTGTCGGTATTTGATTGAATGCAGATTTTATTTGCTCCCCTAAGTTTATTTGAACATGCCTAATTCCTAGTCGACACTCTTTTGTATTGAGGATTTTAAACATATAACCCATTAATGAATTAAACCTTAGTATCCCATGGGTTTTCAAATGCCAACGATCGGTGATTTTGTGAAGTGTAATTTGATGGTTGTTTGAATGTCACAAACTTGAAAAAATGGCTAAGTCCATTTTTGATGTGCTATCCAAATTGGCTTGGGGGTAAATTTAGGATAACAAGATGGCTACCTATGTAAAAGGCTTCTGCATCGATCAACCTGCAAAATTAAAAGTATCAAAAGCATCCCGGAAATCTTCTTTGCATCAATCAACTTTCCCATCAAAGAAAACTTCTTGCATTAATCAATTTGTGCAAAAATAAAATATATAGCTGGGAAATATCTCTTTGAAACCGTTGATAGGAGAAATTACTATCCCACACACCTACATTTTTCAACCCATCCCATGTCTTAGGAAGGTACAAATTTCATTACCATATATCCAATATCCTACATGTGACTACCCATTGTTAGTCATCTATTAACATTTGTAATAAAGGCCAAAAGTGCAAGTTCCTTCACCATATTTATTCCCATCACGTATGCATCAAATCTAGTGTAAAATCAATCATTCCATTTTTATTCTTATTCAAAAGTTAAAACACATTTTGATACACATCTTGATCACATTAAAGTCACAATATTCCTAACACATCACATATAAACATCATCATTTATTAAAAATCAATGTTCAACAAAACATCCACATAATATCAATATCCATATAAATAACCATTAACAATTAAATATAATCACAAATCACATCACATTATAACATAATAATCAACACATAAATACATAATCAAACCCATCATCTCATATATATAATCATGTAAAAAATATCTCTCATACATCATTTAAAAATATATACATTGAAATATAGGACTCATAAAAGAGCCGTATACATCAAAATACCATACATAATATCTATCCAAAGAACTAGACATCAACAAACAAGTCACTACCATGAACAATACTCCCCTAAGAAGCTTGACCACTAATACCTTATACACCGCCATCTTCACCATATGGCCCTCCATCCGGTACTCCTCCATCTGGACCTCAAGGTGGTTGATCCATACTTGTAGCATTAATAATAAGACCTACTCATCATTGACCTAGATTCTCCACATAACAAATTGTGGTAGGAATATTCAACACCACTAAGTCATTATAATAGGATAACTCATCTTGTATGCTGATTGGTAATGAGCTAAGATAACCATACCTAGTGGTACCATCTAACTACTAGCTTTGAGCTTGAGCCACCAACTAGGAACCCGACACCGATGTACCTATAATGCTGAAATCCCTTTTTAGGTTATCTTGGTGCTATCTCTGTATCTATCACGATCGACATAACTTATGCCAACTACTAGCTAAGGATATCTCGCTCAGTCCTCAACCCATTTCTCTCCACCACCAATCTATAAAGCTCATTCCTCAATATATCTCTCTATGCAGCCACTATATCCCGCTCTACCTCCACTATGATTTTCTTTGTCATTAATCATTTAATCATAGTTCCCAAGTCTTCCCTATCTCCATATCTATCCTCCTCACCATCATCACCATTACCCTCTGAGTGTACCCCCTTCACTTGGACTCACACTCTCCTACCCCCTCGAGTCGAATAACTCTCTCACATGCAACATAATCCCTTTTCCACTATGTAGTATAACTCACAGTCACACCAACATCATCTATAAGAACCACATATACTTGATCATCCATAACCATGCCCAATCCTCATCAATCATAATATAATGTGGCTCTACCACTTCCTTGGGAGTATCCACATACCCATCATCCCATCTATGCAACATTGGATCCTCTAGAACATCCTGTAACAAATAAAATTTACTCCTAGCGTGACTAAATATAATGATCTCCCACTCTCCTCCTCATCACCCCTGAACCCATAACTCTTGTTGAGTGGCATTAAACTCACTCTCATGTCCCTCCCATACCATAAATCCAATGTAGGGCCTCCATAACACATCCCCCATATGTAACCTTGAAAGTTTATTTCTATAGTGCTCCTCACTCCATATTAGTCCACCATTCCCTGCACCAACATGCCATTGCATGAAACCAACTGACCTCCCAACCATATCTATACCTCCCCATGGTAAACCATGAGGATGAGCCCCGTAAATATGCTCAAATACCTAATATTGTAGTAGAAATGTGATATCAATCTTGAATCTCTGTTGGATCCTCCAGTCCATAGCTACGTGTAAGTATATGCTAGAAAAGTAGGGGCCCATGGAAATATTGTCTAATGCTCCATCATCTCTTCTATCACCCCTGTCATAATCTGGGGAAACCTGTCCTAACTAGAGTAAGGAAAAGAAAAATAGGTAATCTCCATCATCATCATAGTCATCCAAGTACAACCCTCCCTCTTCATAGAGTATAAATAATGATGATTAAATACACGCACAATACATCTCTCATCATCAACATCCTCCCCATATAATCTCCTCAAAACATACTCCCTCTCAGTATCATCAATACAATATATGCCCTCTCTATATATGTGAAATATAGTGATCCTATGAACATCCTCTAGGGTGATGGTCATCTCACTCATCGGTAACCAAAAAGTACGGATGGTAGGATTTCATATTTTTATCAATGCTAATAACAACCCTCAATGCCTATGAATGTGTCTATAATCATGCATCCCCACAAAACTAACCTTTTCTACATGTACCCAATCATAATATAATATATACTTCCTCACCTCTGCTAAAATCATTGGAATCCTGTCTCTAATAGTCAAATTAGCCTTCAAATGCATCCACAAAATACCAAAAACATGGATTAGAACAATTTTTTATCAAAAACATTGATCGCTAATCATTTGGTATAAATATCTAGTGATCCATATGAATCACTTACGATCCATGAAAAGTGTTGGAGGTAACCTAATCACCGAGGATTCCGACAATTTAAAAACATGCCCTTGTATGACCATTGAAGACAAGAAAATAAAATAAATAAATAAAAACACACAAAATGACAAAAACATACATACCTCTTCCCGGTGGGCCTCCTCTATCATCCGGATGGCCTTGTAGCTACCATTACTCATTTATCACTTGTTAATCACCCAATTAAGTTATCTAAACTAGCAAATTGTAAATGAAAATTACTTAAGTAAATTGACTATTTATAACCCCCAAATATTTCACGCAAGAATTGCTGACAATTCTTGTAATAGTTGACAATTTACCCTAATCACCAATGATTCACCTAAATTGCTAGTGATCCTTCATTTTCTAGCACAAGCCATCATTTTTTCAATACTGAAAATTATTTTCAACCACATTATTACATCCTTCAACAATGTGCCTCATTTTGAGGACCCCAAAACTAGGTCATCCTTCACAAGAATAATTTTATGACCTTATCACTAGTAAGCCATACGTGCCATAGGTAGTGAACCCCTTGGTTCTCGCTATCAATTGGATCTACGATATTTTAGCTATCCCTACAAATTATACACACACACATATGTATATATATATATATATATATATGTATGTATATATATATATATGTATGTATATATATATATATATATATATATATGTATGTATGTATGTATGTATGTATGTATGTATGTATGTATGACACAAACCCTTTGGTTCCCCTATCACTTGATTGCACAAGTGATATCCATGTTGTTTCGATACCTCGTCTTAGGAAAAATTTAAACAAAACAAAACATCTCAACAATTTCCAATAAACTCAATAAAACTGGTGACCCTTACAAGTGCATCATAATCACCCCCATTTTAAGGGGGATCACCCATTTAAACATAAAATAAAACTTTATCTCACACCATTTTTGTCTAGCGATTCTACAAACTACTCAACAAAAAGGGGAAAATATAGATACCAAGTTTTTCATAAACTCACCTACTTCATATTATAAACAAATTAATGTATCTAAAACCTACCTCAAAATCATTACCCTAAGTCACCCTTTCCACACATCCATAAAAACAACTTTACACTCTCATAAATTACCATTTTACACATCCTAAACCACCTAACCACTTTAAATTTACCTTAACCATCTTAAAACTAATAAAATATATTTTATTCTCACATCCTAACCTCCAAAACTCATCTATAAAATCCTCTCAACCATATTACCTCTTAATTTACCTAGAAACCTTGTTTGGAAGTGGTTTCAACCACTTCTTAAATGTTTTCTCCGAAAAACCTGGATCAATGGTGATCCTAACCGATCACTAGTGATTATAATGTTGTCTAAATTTCTCATTCGTAATGAAGTTAATGCACTAGCTACTAAAGAAACTAGAAACTCAGAAATGAAGGAGGGTTTATGTTACCTCAGATTTGATACAAGCACTAGATGGTTGATTCTCACTGCAACTTGATATACCTACGAAAATGGAATAAATATGGATTAGATAGATATATATGGGGGTTTCTGATAATGTGGTTCTAAGAAGTGATTAGCTTCCTTTCATAGATGTCAACCCCTGTTTGTTTAGAAAGATTGATGTAAATGATGAAATTACAGAAACATGTTGAAACATGAATATCACTAAATCTCGAAAGATGAGAGAAATTGATCTAAAGGCTAATTAGATGGAAATAAATGTAAATTAAATGTTACAGTCTCGGGTTGATGGTGACCCAGATTGTGTAGAGGAAAATCAATGATGACTTGGGAGGGAAGATCTGGACTGTAGGATGAATATGTAGACTTAAAAGGTCTTAATGCTAATTGGAGGATGACAGAAACCTATGTATGTTGTGACTAATATGTAGGAAAGACATAAATACAAACAACCCCGAGAAAATGACCGAGAGACAACAAGGGAGGAATTCAGATTGAAAAAATAAGTGTGGGTCAATGATGACCCGATTTATGCTAGGCGACGCCAACTTTATAAAAATTGGATAAAATTGGGGACAAATGGATGAGAAAGATAATGTGCAAGAAAAAAGACTAAAGGGGAAGGTTTCAAGAAGATTTGAGTGCTTGCTATTTATGGTTTGAACCTACAAGAGATTAAATACAAGAAATACCCAGATAATATGATAAAATTTGAATAAAGCAATATAATGATAACGATGAACCTCATGACGGATGATTGTGAGCGATGAAAACATGCTGAAAAGATGTCCAGAAGATCTATAAATGTTTTAGGACTACTCGGGCATGAGGAAAGATGCTCGAGCTAGGACAAATCTTGAGAATTGCATACATTTGATGATTAATAGAAAGAAAATATTTAGTTTTATAGGGTCGATGGTGATCAGTGGGTCACTACTTGATTGTGGGGAAAGTTTCCCTAATGGGTTGTTTTTGTGCTTTTGATGAGATTTTGAGTTTCTTAAAGAATAAAAGGATATTTTAAAACACATAAGTAGGAAAGACATGAGAATAGGTTATTTAGGACATAAAAATAGATAAAAGCTAGAAAATCAAAGGGGATGTGTGTGTAGTATAAAAGTAATAGAAATAGAAGGTTGGCTAGGAAATGGAATAAGATTAATTAATTAATATGAATTAATTAATTAATGAGCATAAAGATTAATCTAGATGGGATAATTTGGCATGTGAGATATTAAATGATTAATTAATTAATGTTACTTAATTAATTAATGAGGATTAGATGGGTATTTAATTAAATAAGGGGGATGATTAAAATAATTATGTACATGTGGGTGATGAGGAGGGTATTGATACCAGATTTAGATGTCTACATTTTGCCCCTTTTTATTGAGTGGTTTGGGCTAGTAAGCTATTATACAAAAACGATGAGAATTGGATTGGATTAACAAAAAGGATTGATGATGAGCTCCCCCTCAAATGAGGGATCAATGACATCAAGGGAAATCGATGACGTGTTTGAAAAAGGTAGATGAAAAAGGGTGGGTGGGTGAAGAAAATATGGGTGAAATCATAACCAAGGCAAGATGCCCCAGGTAAAAAGGATTGTAATAATGATGGAAAACTATGGCGGTGAATCCAATATCACATTAGTAGGGGAAATTTGTTGTCTCAATGGAGACATGCTATAATTTTCTATGGACCAGTGAGTGAGTGAAGATCATTGCAGTATGGATGCAGAATGGGATGACCAATGGGTCATAGGAAATTCATCAAAGTATGTGTAACTATATGCGAAAGGTATGTGAAATCCTTCATACATGAGGAATCGAGTGAATAGGTATGCATCCATAAGGGATGTGGATGAATCATATAGTGCCTAATGGGACATGAAAAATGGCTGATAAGTAAAAATAAAAAAATCAAGTGATGAAGTAATATGCCCCAAAGGGAGAGAGCATGGCCGCAAAGGAAAAAGTCAAATATGCCCCAAATGGGGAAATGTATGGCCGCAAATGAAAGAAAGGAAAACATATGCCCCAAGAGGGGAAAAGCATGGCCAAAAAGGTGGAATTTGATGAAAAATAATGGTTCCCCAAGGATAGGCATGAATATGGACACAATAGTGGACTTGATATAATGAATGTAATGCCCAAATAGGAAGATGAATATGGCCTCAAAGGAGGAATTCATGTGTGAATTAGATAGGATTATAAAATAAAATGCCCAAAAGAGGAGTGATTATGGCCACAAGTGTGGACTTAGGGAATAAATATGATTAACACACCTAAAGGAAAAGGAGAAGGAAAAAATGTAGACTTAAAGAGTTACATATGCCCAAAGGAGGAATAGTCTAAAAAAGTTATATGAAAAATGACCGAAGGGAAAATAGAGATGACCACAAGTGTGGACTTAATGGTCAATAATAAATGATGCCCTAGAAAGGGATGCAAGAAAGAGGGGAGAAATCCCAAAATGGTTAATGCTAAGGAAAGTCATAGGTGATCGAGGCCAATTGACAACGACCCAAGGGGATTGATGGAAACTAGGTGTTGGTGGGCTATATAAGCCTGAGGGTCGGTTGACAATGTTCATTTTCATGAGTAAAATTAATGAGAGAGAAAAACAAGAAAAGAGAGACTAATAAAATGGAGTCCTCCGGAGCTGCAAGGAAACACCAGAGGGTGTAGAGGATGGTGAGTAACAAAACTCATGCTAGTTGATTTAGTTTCATGTTTTATTTAATTTTTTTACATTTTTTTGTAAAAATGGATGATGCCAGGGGGTAGTTGGTGGCAACCCAGTGTTGGTTGACATCAACCCATCCCTAAGGTATGTCCACTAATCCTAAAATGTGTCAACCCAATTGGGGTTAACATCAACTAGGGTTAGATTGGCTAAAAATGGATTTAGATGGGATGTAATGGAATTTGGATCATAGGTATAATGTATTCATGTCTTGTTTATGAATTCAAGCTAGAGTGACCTTATATTTGAGGTATAGAATTTTTGCTCTATATGAGTAGATCAAAAGAGATGTGACAGATTTCGAGCGGGATCATCTCATCTGCAGCTATACTAGGAGGATTTAGACATTATCAAAGGATCCCATGAGATGTGGGGCTTATGATTTCTTTGGTTGAGAGGTGGGATAGGTAGATATGTACATTTGGTTTAGGATAGGGATCCACTATCACCCCGGAGGATGTGTATCAGATTATCGGCTATGAATAGAAGGGAAGTAGATAGTTCCCATTACTAGTGATGATAGATTGGAAATTTTGACTCGGTTATTAGGTGGTGATGCACCCTGTATTGGGTTTTATTCGGTGCTTTTTCCTATGAGAAGAGATATGAGGCTAGGGTGGCATTAAACTAGATGATTTACATGGTGATGATGGCAGCATCCTCTGCTATGCTTTTCTAGACTTAGGAGGAGCTCGGTTTCCATGGGCGTTGACTGGTGTAGTGGCCGCTATTGTTGATCATGGGATTGTATTATCTTTTGGGACCACACTATTTTATTAGGTTTACCATGAGCTATTTGGATATAGGGTGGGTAGGAGGTCTGGTTTGGATTTAGGATTCTTACTTCACTACTAGGCCTATGAGAATATTTATGTGATTAGGCCACCTAGGCTTCCATGGGTCATAGGAGAACATATAGAGATGATAGTTGCGTTTTTGAGATGGAGGGATGATCAAGCCTTTGGTGACATGAGTGAGAAGAGGGTAGATTGGTATGTGTATCGGTCACGAGTTGGATGTTGATCAGATTGGGTGGTGGCCATATCGGGATTCCCCTACCTAGCTTGGTGTGGATGTGGAGCTAGTGGGGATGAGGAGGATGAGATGGGTGTAGGGGAGATGGTTGAAGATGATAGAGGTCGTTCAATTTGATAGGGTGAGATGACAGTTTGGATTCATTTAGTCAGTGCCTCATGATCTAATTTTGTACAGGAGGGAGGAGCTCAATAGAGAGAGGTTGATTCGTACTATGGAAAACCAATTGGAGGAGGAGGTTGCACCATGGGATGATGATGATGATGTTGGAGTAGGAGCGGGATAATTTGATTGGCATACAAATGTGGGTAGCTTGGGTGGTTGAGGAGGGAGGAGAGGAGGAGAGGAGGAGATATAGGAGATAAAGGTTAAGGTTGAGGTGGCTCTAGGAGGTAATGGAGATAAAGCGGGAGAGGCCAGAGGTGCCACACTTGCATATCAAGATAGATCAGATGAGAGTAGAGAGAGATACAACCTTATAATAGTAGGATGCAAATCACTCGGAGAGAGACTAAATTATTTATGAGAGGGACCACTACCATAGGTAGAGGGAGGCCTACAAGGACCGTTTTAAATATTTATCTACTGTTGTAGCAAAAAAATTGACCAATAGTGTTTAGGAAGAACCAAACAGATAAGGATAGATGGCACCCCTTGACATGATTGGGATGGATAGGTACTTAGCGTTAGATGATGAGGCCAAATATTATGAGGATATTGTTATCCATAAGATACCTCGATTGTTAATATACCGAGAGCATCTCCAAAGGTAGGTGATAGGTGGAGCTAGGTTATTGAGGAATACAACAAGTGTAGCTCAGCTATTGCAAGATGAGGGAGGCCAGGAGGGTGGTGATGGCGCACAGGGTTCAGGTGCTATACCTTCCCTAGGAGATGAGGGCTTAAGAGCCTAAGATATTAACTTTACAAATTTGGATAACATCTCTACTTTGAGGGATCCCCTAGATGGCCATTATCTACTGATATACATTTTGATATATGATATATGGTTTTGTCAAAGAGGTTTGAAATGAAACTTGTATAAGGAAAGAGGGTTCTCCAAAATCGGTGTTCCCTAAACTATGCCCCATCTCTAGGAAGGGGAAAGAGAAAGTTGATAAATGCAGGAAGATTTCTTAGGATGCTAATTAAATGGAAGGCTAATCAATGTGGGAAGCATTCAAATGCTATAAGGAGTAGCCATCCTTTGAGGGTATGGTCTACTTTATAAAAATATAGATGACAAGAATAATGTATGATAGCCATCCTTTGAGGGATAAATCTATTTATTTGATTTTATTTTGAATTCATGCTTTTGATTTCTTTTATTTTTATTTATTTTTCTCTTTTTTACATGAATAGTTTTCCTTCAAGGGATTAGTCTATTTTTGATAAATTTGATTTTTATTTAAGCATCCATGAATTTTTATTTTACATGGGGAGAGCTGGGACTAGCTAAGTAGACCACTTAAGAGGGGATGATAATGTAAAAGAGACACCCCTGGACCCTTTGCATGGTTCCAATAGGTAAATAAGAAGGTGATAGATGTGATGATCATGGAGTTCACACCAAAGGGGAGAACCTATCCATAAGGAATATGCTATGGCAGAGCCGTGGTGCCCATATTTAAGGTCACATATAGGAAGTGACAAAAGACCACATAATTCCAAATCATCACGATGAGATATGGAAGGGGATGCGATGGAGGAATGATTTGATGACATGACTAAGGGCATAAAGGTAAATTTACTAACAATATAATGGGTGCAAGTGTAATGTGTTAAGTAGTTCCACTTCTAGTTTACCATCAAGGAAAGCCAAATTATAGGCTCTCGACCCATACTTGTGTGTAATAATGTATGGTCTGATTTAGTTAGGGGAAAAAAATCCACGTTGGATCCTTTCTAGAGTAGTGATATTCTAATAAATCTATGAGGCTGCTAACATTAACGTCATGTTAGGAAGATGGGTTGAGATGAACAAGAGAAAATAGGAGCAAGAACTACCTATTAAGGAAGTGAATGGTATGTGTCTAGGAAGAATAAATTGTCCCCCTAAACCAACAAGATAAATTAGAATCAAATGAGATGAGTTAAATAAATATTATGAAATAGGCACTGCAATGGAATGTTTTAGATAAATCCATGGTGCTTCTAAAGGGATGCACAAATATGGCCAAGAAAGTGGTCGTAGGAGGAGAAGATAGAAAATACGCTCAGATAAACTAAGCTAGATGAGATATGATGATGTCGAATGTCTAAAGAAACTAATATGTGAATAGAAAAGTCCTATAAAGAATTCCCCCTAACATGTGAGGATGTATCGAGAAGAAGGATGCTAAAAGATCAATAATGAGGGAGGGGGAAGATACTCCTCCGAGTGAAAGGGATGCAGATAGGATAGTGAATGTCAAAGGATATGGATGTCAGGAAGATGGTATATCAAGGTGAATAGTATCAATAAAAAATGGAGGAACCTCATCAAGAGGAGTGATAGGATATGATGTAGACAATTGAATATGCCCAGGAAGCTAAATGAATGAAGATGTGGTAAAAGGGATTAGATGGGCTATGGATGAAGTAATAGATGAAGAAGTGGAATTTTCGATGAGTTCCTCTCACTCAATAAGATTATGGAAAATAGTATGAAGGTCCTTACAATGCTTCCTATCATGGCCTCAAGTGTAATGAAAACCATAGATGCAATAAGGATCAAACCATGAGGGCTTCATACGGTTTGGGTTAATGGCCTTGATAGGTGGGAGCATAATGGCAGAATTCTAAAGTAAATGTTGGAGTACCTCCGCATATGATTTGATGTGGGCACTAGGGAAGGTTCTATAAGATGGTGTGGATGGTGATGGTGAAGGTGGATTGGGTCAAGGTCTAGGTGGTCTAGAAGAAGATGTAGTAGTGGATGGTTTTGGCTTAGATAGCTGGATAATTGGAAGTATTTTTTATGAGGGGGAAGGTTGTAGGATGGAATCATACTTTTGGATTTAGATTGGTTGATTGGTCGCAATAGAGGAGGGGGTCCTAAGACAAAGGGATGCGGCCCCAGGATGGAAGATGTATATTTGGTCTTGATTTGAGGGATGTCGATCTTCTTTTTAGGACACTCAATGGATCGATGTGGAAGGAAACCCAAGTTTTAGCTTTGGATTATGGAGGAGTGCCCTTTGTAGCGATAGCAATGATTTCGATAGGTAGATCGGAAGGTGATGTAGCAAAGGGATGGTGGGAGTAATTTTTGCATGATTTTTTCCAAGGAGGATGGGGATTAGTTCAATGTGGGAATGTCTAGTTGTGTGGATGAGATGAGAGGATCACCTATAGTAGTTGTGAGTTGAATTTCTCTCCAATATTTCTCAAATGATGTAGGTGGTGTATAAGAATAAGGAGATAATGAGGATGTGGTAACGATAGTCAATATGGTAGATATGGGCGTAAGCACGAAATAGGAACCGGTATGGAATCTAAGGATGGTACAATAGGAAAATGTAGAAGAAATTTAGATGTGGGAATAGGGTCTGATGTAGTGGATCAAGTAGATTTAGGTGTGGAATCAATAATATGAGTAGATGTGGATATGGAAATAGAAAGGGGTGTTTGGATCATGCAATTAATAATATCTATGTGAGAGGGGGATGATATAGATGATGGATGAATCAGTGTAGAGATGAAGGGTTGTGTGGGAGAAGTGTGAATACCTTTTGTGTTTGTCTTAGATGTCCCAAGAGGAATTATGGATGTAGACATAAATCAAGAAGATGTGATGGGGGATGTAGATATAGGAATGATAGATGTTGGAGGACCGGGATGATGTGAGAATGGGTAAAGAAATATGTGACAGTGATGTCAAGGTATACTTGTGTGGTGGATTTGTGGATGTGGAATAAATAATTATAGTGAGTGGTGTGTGGGGGAGAGATATAGGTAATGGTCTAGGAATGATAGGTGTGGATAGAGAGACATGTGTAGTCAAGGCTAGTGTAGATGTGGTAAGATTAGGACTAGTTGTAGATGAAAGAGAAGAAGTGGAGGTTAAGGTGGTAGGTAATGGGATCATAGATATAGTGGACGTGAGGATAGCCCTTGAAGGGGTGGTTGGCACAATATATAAGATAGGGGTAGATGATGAATATGGTAAAATATATGTGGGAGAAGATGTTTGCTGTATGATGTTGATTGAGAATGGGTTAAATTGATGTGATGTAGAAGGTGAAGATGAAATCATTGGTGGGGGATTAGGAAATGGTTGTCTGAAAATGTCATGTGGTGAAGATGGGATTGTTTGGGAGGATGTAGGAGCATGGTGATAAGTAGGATCATGGTAAGATGACAAGGATGGGGAAAGAATGTGAAGATATGATATGGAAGGCTCATAAAGAATGTCCCTGGGTGAGACAGGTATGTCGGATGAAGGGGAGATGTCATAAGGTGAAACTAGATCTGTTAATTGATATATATGGAGGAGGAAGCTATAGATGGGGTTCTCATGAGGAAAATCCATAACTGAAGTGGGTATGGTGACATGACCCGGGAAGAGCATGAGGTAATGGAGACAAATATGGTGGGGTCGAAGTAGAAATGGTGTGAGGTGATAGGGATAAAATAGGGGCTACTGGTCGATGTGATTGAGAAGCGAAGAGGGCATGCGGCGAGAGATAATCATAGATAGGACTAGAAAAAGGTTTGGAAGAAACCAAGGGTTTGGATGGGGTCACAATGGACTCATTGAGAACTAATCAAGGAAGCATTTGGTTTCATTATTAAATAGAAAATACAAGTAAACAATTCATTTTTTAATGTTTTGATTAATAATGTGAAAAGAAAAGGGGTTGAATAATAACGGACCTAGGAGAAGGTGGAATATGTTTGGTTTCAAGTTTTTGTGGCTAGGGAATGTCTGAGGTGACTTCCTGTTGGGTGATCAAATCCCAATAATTATACAAGGAAAGGTAATGTTTTAATGTGTTAATTTGATTTGTGAGGTTTAGGATGTGTGTGAAAAGATGTGCGATGGTCTTTGTAGATTGGACCCCTATTTAGACTATGTGAGAAAGTAGGATGCAAAAAGAATGTTCTTTTAAAGCCAAAACAAAGTGTTATTTTTGATGAGAACATAGACAGGAAGGGGAAGTACAATGCAAAAGGAGAAAATAGGGAAAAGAGGAATACCTATATAACACATTTCCTATTTATCTGCACTTTTGGGTAATGAACGATCCAAGCCATGAAACCAACATGAACAAGCAATAAAGTGGAGCCTCATGTTGTAGTGTTAGTGGAAGATAGGAAAAGAAAAGGAAAAAATAAATAAATGCAAGAGATCACCTAAAAGGGTGGTCCCATTGGGCTTACTTAGGAATGTTGTCCAAATTTATCATTCATAATGAAGTTAATGCAATAGCTACTAAATAAACTAGCAAATCAAAAATAATTGAGGGTTTATGTTACCTCGGATGTGTTACATGTGCTAGATGGTTGATTCTCACCGCAACTTGATATACTTGTAAAAATAGAACACGATGGATTAGATATATATGGGGATTTCCCGAAAATGTGGTTCTAAGAATTTATTAGCTTCATTTCGTAGATGTTAACCCCTATTTTTTATAAAGTGTGATGTAAAGGATGAAATTGCAAAAAAATTTAGAAACAGGAATATCACTAAATATGGACATATTATAGAAATTGATCTTAAGGATAATTAGATGGCAATAAGTGTAAATTAATCATTACTTAGTCCAGGTCAATGACGAACCAAACTATGTAGAGGTAGGTTGATGACAACTTGGGAGGGTAGATCTAGACTCAGAGGATGAATATGTAGACTTGAAGGGTCTGAATGCTAACTAGAGGATGACAGAACTGTGTATGCTTTTGTGAGTGATCTATAGGAAATAACTAAAGATATAAAACCATATAAAATGACCGAGAGATGGTAATGGAGGAAGTCCAATTGATGGATGGTCTAATGTCAACCATGACCCGGTTTGGATGAAGCTCACTGTATTAGAATTGGATAAAGTCGGGGATGAGTGGATAAGAAAGATAACCTCAGAAGAAAAAAAGGCTAAATGGGAAGGTTTGTGAAGAAGCTTTGAGTGTTTTTGTTGATGGTCTAAACCTATAAGAGATTAGATATGAGAAATACCTAGATAATATGATAAAATATAAATAAAGAAACATGATGATAATGATGAACCTCACGATGGATGATCGTGAGTGATGTGAGCATGCCAAAAATATATCAATAAGATATGTAAATGCTTTAGGATTGCTCAGGCACGAGGAAGGATGCTTAGGTTGGGAGAAATCTTGATAGTTACTTGCATCTGATGATGAATAGAAAGAAAGAAAATAGTTTTATAGGGTCGATGGTGACTAGGCTGGGTCTCCAATGATTATAGGGAAAGTTTCCCCAATGGGTTTCTTTTGTGATTTTGACGGGATTTTGAGCTTCTTAAAGAATAGAAGGATGCTTTAAAGCACTTAGGTGGGAAATAGATGAGATAAGGGTAGTTAGGACATAAAAATAGATAAAAGATAGAAAAGTAAAGGGGATGTGTGTGTAGGATAAAAGAAATAGAAATAGAAGGTTGGTTAGGGAAATGGATGAGGATTAATTAATTAATATGAATTAATTAATTAATAGGCATAAAGATTAATGTGGATGGGATAATTGGGCATGTGAGATATTAAATGATTAATTAATTAATACCAATCAATTAATCAATAAGGATTAGATGGAAATTTAAATAAATAAGGGGATGATTAAAATAAGTATGTGCACATGGGTGTTAAAGGTATAAATACTAGATTTACGTGTCTATATATAAATAGGAGTTTTTCTCATTTCTCACGAGATCTTGAAACTTTTTCTCATGATTACACTTTGTTTTTGACTCCACAACAAATCTAAGACATTTCTAGAGATCATCAAAGACCTGTATCTATTTCAAGCTCTCACAAGCACATAATTTTGATATCTTTTCCATCAATCATCTCTTAGGGACTTCAACTATAGATATCGACATCAATCAGCTCCACCCAATATTTGGAGATATTTGTTAGCTCATTTCTGCATCAAAAGGTATTTATTTATCCTATATCATTGATTTCATTTCACCTAAACATTAAAAATAATAAAAAATAATTATTTAAAATCCTTGTTTATTGTTTTCATCAAAACACATCATTTCACAATAATGACTAAAGTGATTACTAGAATCGCCAGCGATCCTTGTCAAATTAGATCTCTACTAATTTTTTAGTTAACTATAATTTTTATCAATATTTTTATTTAACTTGTTCTCTGTAAGCATGGATTTGCTTTAGATGTTAGTTCTTGGCCCGTCCCATCCGATCATATGCATTTAGAACCTCTCTATAGTTCAACGACCCTTCTTTTGGGAACAATTCAACATCCTTCATGAGTTGACATTGTGTGCAATACAATTTTCCAATGACATAGAATAAATTGAGGATCATATTAATTTCCTCCATGACATTCAACAAGAGATGAAGGAATTATAGTATGACTACTTTGAGTCCATTCATATCACATCCACCCTTGCTTGGGTGACCTTTGAAGCTGTACAAGACTTTCCTTTCAACCTTGATTTCTATATCTTCTCATCCTTTATCTATCAATATTTGTCATTTATATATATTTATCATTATCTATATAAATCTACTTAATTTTATCAAAGTGAGTTGACATCCTCCAAGGAAGTCCTTTTGGATTCCTTGAATCAACCTTTTCAAGAAGTTCATTTTCCCATCTACATAACATCATCTATTTAGTGTCTTTGATCTATAGGTTTCTTCATTGGAAATATATGAAGTAACTATTATAACCTTGGTATTGACATCCATTCTCGTGGGTATCGGTAAACCCTTCCATCTTCTCGAGGTCCATTGGTTTTTAATTTCATTTTATTAAGTTAAAGTTTGAATGAAACAATTCTCTAGTATACTTTCATTGGGGACAAAGTGCTTGCTTTTTACTTGAGGTATGTTATTTACTTGAAAACATATTCAAAATATAATCCTTAGGGAATGATATTGTTGAATCCTCTAATAAAAATTTGATAAGAATCATGAAAAGGAAAATGAAGGACACTTAGAGGCAATGATATAATAATGTAATAACAACACTTTGGGATTATAGAATCACACCAAAGAAGTTTATTAAGAACACTCCATTTATGATTATATATGAGAGAGAAACTAAGTTTCCATCTCATTTGAACTTCCACCTTTGGAGTTAGCTCATCAATTGGAATTAGAGCATCATGATGTAGGAACAACAAGGATTGTTGAGTTGGTTAAGTTATAAGAAATTAAATAAGAAGCTAGGGAGAAACTATAAGACCATTAGTAAGCTATGAAAAAGAGGTTTAGGATTAAATCCCATTCTCAACAATTTAGATATGGAGAGTTTCTCCTAAAATGGGATGATGACAACTATAAGCCGAGGACAAAGAAGAATTTTGATGCTCTTTGGAGTGGTCCTTATCAAAATTTCTAGATCAAGGAGAGTAATGCTTTTGAATTGGAAAATCTTGATGATGATATCTTGCCAATCCTAGTCAATGGGATTTTCCTAAAGCGTTATTTTTTATATTTTACTCCCCCTTGTACATAGTTGTAAATATTTTTCATTTCCCACTTTGTCTTGTTTATTTCCTTATTTTCCTTACTTGTTGTGTGTCTTCTTAGCCTTAGTTTTATAATATGGATCTTGCTAATCCAAATTTGTATTACCCATTTTTGTTGAGTCTAATTTTCTAAGAATTTTCTGCTAGTGGAGATTGTTTAGCTACCCTTGATTCACTATGGTCACATCTCTCACGTTTCAATATTTATAATGTTAATATTCTAGTTTCATGTTTAAAAATACACTTGTAGTCTTATAATCACCTTATCCATCCACAAAAGAAAACCATTTTCCTTATATGCCTTATGCTTCTCTTTTGATTAATAGTTGATGTTTTTAAAGAATTGTTAAGAGTTTTAGGTATTAGAGGCACATACCTAAGAATAAATTAAGACTTTCTTCAAGGGGCATAACCTAGGATAAAATTAAGTAAACATCATATTAAGGTGCAAAAGTAGATTTTAGGCCATCACATTTATTTTACAAAGTAGACTAGAGTTTTGGAGAGTATGAAAGAGGTTCTCAAAATTTTCATACTAAATCCATGCCTAATGGATACACGAGGTAAGCTCGGTTCACTCATCTTGTAGGTAGATGTCCCCTAGAGATCACCAAAATGTTGTTAAATAAATAATTGTGCGTTATTGAGATAATTTTCTTCAAATTGTAGACTTAGGTGGCCTGAAACTATTCCAAATTTTCTTAGTTTGTTGCCTCCTAACTCTTCCAAGAAATAAAAATGAATTAGAAATTTTAACCTTGTTTTGTCCTTAAAAGAAAATTCCATCGACTCAAGAAATGGTATATCATTGAAAGGAAAATTCCACACTAAGGGAAAAATCCATAGACCAAAAGAACAATATACAATAGAAAAGGAAAAATATACCCCCAAAGAAAGATCCATGTAAAGGAAAGATATATCCCAAGGAAATATCCACACCAAAGGAAAAATCTGCACTGAAAGAAAATTTTGCAGACGAAAAGAATGATATATTGCGAAAAGGAAAAATCTACCCTCAAGGAAAGATCTGCAGCAAGGAAAATTCACAATCAAAAAAATATCTATGCACAAGAAAAATTTCTTGCCCAAATAAAAATATTTGGAATAAATAGGAGACCTTGAGATCCAACCGAGATATGGATGTGTGGAAAAATATACCTTGAGGGTAAATTTGACGGCTTTGTGGTCATTTCAATTGTGTTAAATGACCCAAAAATCTTCAAATGACCATAATTTTTGATCTTAGTCACCAAATTAGAAAAAATTGGTATAATTTGAATTATATTAAGGATTTATACATGATTATAGTGGTTTTGGGTCCCTTTTAATGACCAAATAATTGATTTAAGGACTCACATTCATTTTTAAATATAAGTTTTACAACACGAATGAGCCTTATCCTTTTACTCATATCTTTTGATCTAGAGGTTACTTGTCACCAAAAAATTATATCAATAGAAGGCTCATGAAGAGATATATGTTTTGAAACCAATCTTACAAGTTAATGTAAAAGGATCAGAGAGATATTCTTGAAATGAATTTAGAGACTATTTTAAATCATTTTCTCAATTTGGGATGCCCAAATCCATTTTTTTCTTCCTTTTAATTCGTATGATCTCAATACCATTTATCAGTGGGATATTCCTTCATTGGCCTAAAAAAATCCTACTAGAGGATTTGGGATATCTTATAACAAATTATAAAAAAACAAGGAGTAGTTTTAGTGGTCCCATAAGCAAAATTATGGGTTTAGAAGACAAATGACAACTCAATGTTCACCGATCTCTCTTGATCTATGGGTATTCATGGATATCCATCCCTAAGTTAATATTATAGGAAAATATTTACTTTAGTTTGCTGATTAAGGAATATTTATTGTTATATATCATTGTGAGATCTCTTGAGACCCAAGAAACAACCTAGGGTTAGTCAAGAAAATTATGGAATAATTTTTTTGATTAGAAGTGTCCACAACCAAGTTGCAAGACAACAGTTGACACTATCAGGTTTTGGAACAAATCTAAAATACTAGAACATACTTTTCCTTTATTAACAATTATCAAAGGTCACATGGTCCAAATTTTAGGGTTAGAAGTTTCAGTTAGGTTCAGGGGGTAAAATATCACCATACCCACTCTCTAATAGGCTCAGAGTTTCAACTTGATTTTTCTCATACTTAATGCATTCAAAATTTCCATAAATCATTCCCATTGGATAGGAAATTTTCTCACCTTTTCGGTGATATAAAGAAGTCCTCCTAACTCCTTTAGAAACTCAAGATATGGGTAGAAAGACTTTAGAGGTCAAATTTTCCCCAAGGGGACACGTGTCAAGTTGGGGTGAAAATTAAATATCAAGTTGGCAGGCCGTGGGGTGGCGTTTGAAATTTTTCCCCGCACGGGCGCAAATTCCACAATTTTCTCGCACCTCTGCAGGACCTCCAAGGACATGGGTCGGCTCAAGATAAGGCAAGGAGAGGATGAGGGAAGGCGAGTGGCGGGGGTTTATTGGAAATTTCACCAAAGGGGAAGAAAAGCCAATTTTGTCTCCACATGCCCGCGGGTCCGCTAGGGACACGTGGCACTCCACAATTCACTGCAGGAGAAGGGAGAGGGAGACAGGCGGAGCGGTGGGGAGATTCAATGAATTTTTCCAAAGGGAGGGGATAGGGTGAAAGGGGTAAATGTGTGCACGTGTCCATGCATCCATGGAAGGAAGTTCTCCCAAGAAAGGGTGGGAGCGCGGGGCATGGAGCCGGCGAGGAGAAATGGAAAATTTTTCCAAAATTTTTAAAAGGTCTAAGGAAAAAATGATGTCATGCCTCCATCGTTGCCGTGAGGACACATGGTAGCCTCGATTGGTGCGGGCATGGAGGAAAATTCAAAAAATTTTCGAACCAAAAATTTTAAAATTTTCCTAAGGATTTTAACAGGAATTTTTCGGGCCGCGGGCCCGCCAGGGAAAATTTTCCCAAATTTTCCCACCAAGGCAAAAAAACTTCAAAGTGCCATAACTTGAGCTAGAAAGCTTGGTTTTGGGCAAACGAGGACTTTCTGAAATCTATCGACACTGATTTGTACAAGAAACATAAATTTTACATTTTGATAAATTTTAAGGGGTCAATTTTGCAAAAATGATTTGTAGGATTTTAAAAGCCAAATGGTAAATTCCAACCTAGAAATTTGATTAATTTTGATCACCTCCTTCTCTCAATCTACCAAATGACATGGAGGATTACTCTAGGAAGGGTTTAAAGTGTTTTAGGAGGTAAATTTGTTCAATTGATTTCAATTTGTATTTCTCCAAAAATTGATAGAAAAACAGCTATTAAAGGGATTTGACTCGTTTTAACAATGTTTAAAATTGTTTTCTTAAGTGTTCTTTGTCAATTGAGTTCCTTAATGTCTTAGCATGCTAAATTATATCAATTCCAAGTTGATTATTAAGTGCAGGTCCGAACTATACATTTTTATTAACTTTAATTGCCAGTTTTGAATATTTACAAGAGATCAAATCAAAAGAGGTCCATCTAACTTTTCATCATGCAAGTAAGGCACTTCATTTCCAATTTAATCTAATACAATCAGTTGTTTTTAAACAAACCATTTTGAATCCAAAGAAAATACTAAATTTCATTTATACACATTCCCAAAATACAAGAAATACAACATTATTTCCACGTACATATCTTCTTTTTCAATAGAGATCTAAATATCTGTTTTGCCATACAATGAAACATTGAATTTAATTCAACAATGCACATGAGAGAAGGTCTTTTAATTTTTATTAATTCCAATTATATACTTTACATACTTCAATGTTTGAAAGCAATAACAACATTCTATTTATTTATTTCCAATGTACGGAGCGAGAATGTAAATGTCTTTCAAAATTCGAATATATATATTTCCACAATCAATTAAAACATCATTTCTTCACAAGTATACACTACAATTTCCATCCACACCAAGTGGGAAAGGATTACAAATGAAAGTTTTTTCACAAGGGACTATCGAACGCATTTTTCCTTTGCTCCAAGACAACAACATGCACATTTTATCTTTCTCCAAGATGATCACAACAAAAGAGGGGAAAGGCAATGCTCTCCACCCAACTAAGACATCCAATGAAAGGAGAAGCCTTCTTTCATCATTGGCCCCGAGCCCCAACCAAAATACAATAATAGGTGTGATTCAACCCATGGAAACAACTGAATTCCACAACACACAACATTATTTAAAACATGCACATTTCAATATAAAGCATAGATTAACACAAAACAACAGTTTACAACTACAATTGAAAACATTCCAATCAAAACTCAGGCTTGATCATGCAAGCCAAAGGAGTAAGGTCTATGGGGGAAGCTGCTTATGCCTCCTAATTAGGAATTGGGAATCCACCAGAACAAACCACCAATAAATTTCACCATACATATCCTTATGCCCCCACAATCCCTCCTTATACCCCCCACAATCCCTCCTTATGCCCCCACAAATTTCCTTATGCCCCCACAACGTAAGAAATGGAATGTATTTCTTTTCCATGGTGGATCCCAAACCCAAACTCCTCCACAAAATTTGATGCCAATGGCATTCCCTTATGGCCCCCACATGGATTCCCCATAGCCTTCTCATAAACCATTCCTATGGAATTCTACCTAACCAACCAACAATTTAAAACAAACATGCACGATTCACACAACACAACAAGAAAATGACAACATAAAAAGGAGAGTTAAATTCCTACCTCTCCATGGTTACATTTGCTTCTAACAGCAAGCTTCAATGCCAAAAACACATTCCCAAAAAAATCTCCCAAGCATGCAAAGATTTCTCCGAGATCCTTCCAAAAGTAAGAGCTCCCACAAGAAAAATATGCCCCCAAGGAAGTTTGAAAAAAATTCAACAACCCAAAACAAGCAAAGAGTTTGAATTATATAGAATATGGAAGAGAAGAGGATGATGTGGATCCATGTAGGATACCACCTCACACATCCTCAAATTAAAACACAAAATACAAAATTTCATTCTCCTAAGCACAATAAAGAGGTGGGTGAAAATATGGCAAGTTACTTGCACACTCCAAAAAAAGCCCACAACTCAAGGGACAAAAATTAAATAAAATGTAAGAAAGTGCAATCAAAACATGCAACATGACTTAATAAAATGCATTATAAAAGTCTAAAATCACCTCTCCATCCATAAGTATGGTTGGTAAATTAAATTTATAGGTATGGGACAAGTTTTACTTGTCCCACAAGCCTCAAAAATAGCCCCCAAGGACAAATTCGAAATTCCAAGGAGCTGGAGTGTTGCATACTCCAAAATTTGACTTACACAACTTACACATCCCTTACAAATTAAATATAAATAGCGAAAAACTTCCATTATTACTTTTCCATATACCAATTTTATTTATTTAAATTTTAACCATATGCTTCCTCCCATTAATCTATCACACTTTTAATTAATTAAAAGAAAGGAAC
The DNA here is from genome assembly GCA_018340775.1 of Taxus wallichiana var. yunnanensis. Classification (NCBI taxonomy): domain Eukaryota; kingdom Viridiplantae; phylum Streptophyta; class Pinopsida; order Cupressales; family Taxaceae; genus Taxus; species Taxus wallichiana. The sequence continues at coordinate 412,320,704 of CM031238.1, read as the reverse complement.
ACATTACTAATAAAATACATACAAACATTAATAAAAGGAAAACACATTAATAAAATACACAATACCCATGGTCACATGTAAAGGTGATCCCCCCCATGGGAATCCCTAACAAAACAACACACAACACAATAAAACAAGTTGCCATGGTGACCGTGTCGAATTCACCTAGAATTTCATTGTGGTTGGTCTCCGATCCCCCTGATGTTTTGTTGTGATATTTTTAACCTGCAAAATAAAAATACCTCCTTCGGCCTCATGGCCATATCAGAACATCTAATATGATACAAATAAAATCACAAAATCATCTAAGTAAGTGAATCACAACAACATCAAGGCAATTTAACATTATTACATACAAATTTATATCAACAACCATATCATCATCATATAATATTCATTTTCTAGATCTACTCATAATATCCAAAATCATATGTCCGAACAACATCCATGAAACATCCATGTCAAATAATATATCATCATCCACATATAAGGTGTCTCTAATAATCACCATGCATCATTATCAAATCAATATCAACAATAATTCATGATCAAATATCTAACAATATACTAAATCAAAACATAATAATGTCCATAATGTGATCACAGTATCAAAATGAGCATTAAAGGTGTCAAAGGGAAGTGGGCACTACAAGATCTATAATATGATCTCAAAGGTATTTTTTTGGTCAATTTCTTCTTCCTAGTATATTTAGGACTTCCATATCCTTATGAAAGGCATATTCGATGGCATAGTTTGATCCCTTATTCCTCCCTCTCCTTGTGTAAATGTAATGAGATTAATAAATGAAACAATCCTCTCTTAAATGCAAATAAAGTTTGAATAATTTTTTTATGAGTGTCCTAATGTAGACACAAAATCATGCACTCAAGTACATTTTTAGGTCCTAAAGGATACTAGTATTTAAATGATTCCTAAGCAAGAAAATTTGTAATTGATAGCTATATTTGGCCTCTTTACTTTATTTATTGTCTTCTTAATATTGTTTTACACCCTACAACCCAATAATAACTTTACTTACTTATCTTTTATGACTTTAGACACTAGCACCTAGCCAGGACGCTAGCGCTTAGGTGCCCTCATCCCCTTTGGATGCCCCTAACCTTATTCCACCTTACTTTATTTTTGGGCTTCTTTTATCTATTGGGATTATTATTTTCTTTTGCATCATCCTTCCACTTATCATTTAAAAAATTCAACCAAGGGAATCATGTGTGTGTGTGTGTGATAAAAAAAAGGGACTAAGATCTAAGCATCTACTAGCTCCACATAATATTACATCCTATTGGTTGCATTTTTTGCCACTAAATATGCCCAATGGAAGTATGCAAAAAAAAATAGTTAGGGAAATTCACCTTTGGACAGGGTGAAATTTCCTCTACTTTGTGAGAGGGAAGTTCCCTCGTATGATGTTATTTTTGTATTTTTGGTGCTTTTAACTAGAAAGCACGAAAGGACAAAAAATTTAAGAAATATAAATTATGAAGAGAAAGGAAGAATGAATGTGGAAGAAGAAGTGTAATTTACAAGCAAAGAGCTGCATGCAAAAGGAAAACTTCCATATCAGATGGAAAGGAATACAATGAGTGTGAAATATGAGAAGTACAAAGTCTTCCTCTCCTTTAGAACATACCGATATGGCAAAAAGTCAACATACTCTGATACCCAACACAAATTCTGATCACATGAGCACCTAACATACTATGAAGGAATAAAAACATTAATAATTCACTTATAAGTAGACTAACATATTTTGTAATTGAAACCATCAACACAATGGCATAAAAGCATTTTATTCTCAAGGTAAAAATCCATGCACAAAAAGTTACAATAACCCATCCAATAGGATAGAATAAATCCTCAAAAGAATTTGAAGATAAGAAAATTTAGAGAGGAAACCCTATTACAATTACAATGCAACTTTATAAAGGCAATCTTCTCCAAGAAGTAGTTACAAAACTACTTGACCAAAATTTAACCCCAATCCCAACCTCAAGTTGACTTAAATTGAGTTACATGTTTTTGGGCCCCAGAATATTAGCTATGTACAAGATGGTGTATGGGTGCATGGGACCTATTTAAAGAAGGGCATGTGGGTTGAAGGTGCATAGGGAAGGGTTCTAGCAGGGTTTTATAGAACACATGGTGCACGCGCAAGGCAAGACAGTTTTGGGGACTTATCCATATTCGGTGTCCCAGGAAGCACATGAGAAAAGCATGACCCTTCTAGCATGCAAAGTGGATAAGGTGCCATCCTGGTGACTAAAGGATCAAAAAGGGAATATTCCATACATGTAATGGAAGGTTCCAGAAGAACATCATTACACAGAGTGAAGATCTCGGATCAACGAGGCATGCTCCATTGAAGGACCACTTGGAAACTTGGCAGCCGATATGTTACCTCAAAAGGCATGGCGGTGAAGGTAGGAAAACTATATATTTAGGTGTGCGGATGGTAGAAATGGCGATGGGTAAGATTGCTAAGAGAAGAGATGCAGAGAGAATAGTGCAATTTGGAAAAGAGGCGAAGCTTTACGTAAATACCATGGAGGATTATATGGGTTGGGATTAGGAAAATATAGGAGTGATAACATATTTAGAGGGATGGGTATGTATTCATATTTGTAATGTGAAAGACATAGTGTAGTTCGATGCATCACTTTGCTCTGCATTATTATATGGGTCTTTTATGACCTCAAATATTGTAATGTGGTTACTGGACTCATCAATATGAATATAAGACTCTATTTTGAATCATATATGCATTCATGAGTATAATCCTTGTGTATTTTATTTATGTATGAATTAGTGCTATATGTTGTTGTTATTTCTCTTTTATGGATACATTGATGTGGTAACTCGTCCTAGGTTCTCAGAATGATGCACAATTCTTTCCTATTTATTTGCACTTGAATATCTATCATGATATGATGTATTCTCACAAGACTCACGTAAAGGAGATACTTGGTGCCTACATGTGCCTCGAGTGAGCACCCAACATCCATTGGGTTATAGGCCGGTGTGCATGGGATTTTATTATTAATATGAGGGTATAAAAATGACTATATCTTTGTTCCATTGCTGAGACCTCTTTTTGAAGTTGTTGTGAGAAATGACATACATCTTTGTCCCCGTGATGCATGATAACAGAACATCGACCTTCGAAAGTGTTGAAACATGGTTCAAGATCATGAAGGATAAGTTTTCTCAAAGATTCAACTAGGGATAATTTTAGTGGCAAATATTCGTAATATGGAGAATATTCCATTTTGAAAAATTGGAAAAGGTGAATTTTCTAGCACAGGTTAGTGACCTGTTCGCCTAAATATTACAGTTTCAAATTTTTTTAGGGGTCAGCTTTGCCTACCCATTTAAACTATCCCCTATATAATCCTAGATTATTAACCAGGTAGAACACTACTAGATCACTCATACCACTTGGGGTATATGTATTATAGATTACAGAAATGTGTAAAAGGAGGCGAGAGGCTACGGATGTGTGACAGGAGAGCGAGAGGATACAAATGCATGATAGAGAGTTGGTTTATGTGCGACAAGGAGAGTTTGTTAACGCGCAAACATGGAAAGTTTTTTGATGCGTGACATGGAGAGTTTTTTGACGCATGATGAGAGTTTATTAATGTTTGACAAGAAAATTTTGTTGTCACATGAGCGAGAGGGAAGAGGCTACAGACGTGCAACAAAATATTTGTTGTCGATGTCAATAAGACAGTTAACACACATCAACAAACCTCACTAACGTGTGTCAGTGAGGTTTGTTGATGTGCATCAACTACCTTGTTGACATGTGATAGTAAATCTCTTATCACACATCTGCAACCTTCATCACACCAATTAAAAATTAGGTGAAACTTTTGCTATCGACCCCCAAAAATTTGCCTTTCCGTAAAACCAATTCCAAGCATATTCACCAAGTATTTTACACCTCTAATTTCTAAGAGGTCTCTTAAAATGAACCACTGGATTCAACGTTGGATTCGAGTTTGATGTGCGTAGATGGGTAGAAGAGAACCTATACCATGAGTTATATGAGACGTTATTCTATTGTTTTCCTATAGAACTATATGAATGGATTTCAGCATATGCATCCAAATCAAGATGGTAATATAGATTACGTGTATGGACCCAAGATGACTATCAGAGGATGTAGGATGTAGATTTAACTTGGACGTGTATTGTTGATCACTGCTGGAAAGGAGTGCTAACTAGTTATACTCTAGAACATGCCATTTCTACATATTCTTGCCCAAAAGTTGCTAAGTTTGAGTTTCTAAGGGAGACCAGAGGATCGTTTTTACATTTTATTCCTTTGGTTATGAAGATCTTGATCATTACCTTGAGTTTAGAGGCATTTCCCATGGCCAGCTAAGCTTCTCTGAGTGCTGAGAGAGGAAGCTAGGGTGGAGGAAGATGGCAGACATTACAAATTAGAAGGAAAGGGAGGAGAGGTGACTCAAGTATAGCAAAGCTCATGAAAGGGAGATGACTAGAAACTATGAGGTTACACATGTGATGGATATATAGAGGTAGAGGTTGTCGGAAGGAGTTGAGGTTCAAGAAGAGGACATGGGACCCGATAATTCTATGCTACCCCATCTTGGCAAGTGTGGGAGAGAATCCCCTTTAGATTCTCGATGAGATTTCATTGCATGGAGAAATAATATCTATCGGCACACATCTAAACCCACTTGACAACCAACCCTTGACGTTTGATTTCCCGGATCAAGGATGAAGTATTATTAGCCTAGTTCGTATCGGTGGGAGTAATCGATTAGTACCGGAGGTATAATTTCTCATTTGGAACATCCATGGCTACGTAATCCATTCCGATATTTGGAGGAATTATGTAAGGTTTGGGTATTGTGTCCGGGAGCGGTGTGGGACACATAACTAGTAGTGGGACAATATCACAAACCATCGACACATAGTTTAGTGGGATGTTGGGAACACTAGGCATGACCACTTTAGGCCATTTTCTAGTTGTAGGAGGTGGATTTGGTGGTATAGGGGATGGAGGATCTGGTGGACCTAGCGGATCTAGAGGATCTGGTGGGTCAGGAGGAACAGGACCTAGTGGATCTAGTGGATCTAGTGGAGGAGGAAACATAGGAGGAAACCAAGGCTCTTGATCAGGAGGACAAGGACCTCAACCACCCCATAAGTATTCTTTGATATGTCTTTGCACTTACCATAGTATATGGGTATTGAAGATGTTGTAGAGCATGTGCACAAGTGTGAATTACTATGGCACACGAAAGGGATCACTACCCTAGAGTGGAAGGAAAGTTAGTTTGCAACAACGTTGCAAGGATGCGCGCATAGTTGGTACCAGAAGTATGATTCCCATCAGATGGTGGTTTACTATACCACATTATAGAATGCCTTCCTAGCAAAGTTCCATATCCCTAAGTTTGAGTAGAAAAAGCATTAGCGCTCTGAAAGAGATCTAGCAAGGAACAACAGAGAGTGTGCGGGAGTATGATGTGCATTTTAAGACTCTCTGTCAAAACTATCCTATGAAATTCATCCTTCTCAACATGCTCAATGGTTTTAGAGGATTGATAACACCATTTAGAAGGGCTTTGTCACAAAATACTTTTACTAGACTTGCAAGGCATTGGAATATGCCCCTGCGTGTTGAGGCTATTAGGAGTGTTGATACTAGTGTTAGTCCTTTTCTGGAGGCTCAAATTGTTACAATGGCCAAGCAGTTGGAGAAGATATCTACAAACTCAATGTATGAGGTTCATAGTGGGCTTTGGTGTATAGAATGTGAAGTGGAAGGGCATGTAAATAATAGTTTCCCTCGAAGTCGGTATACACTATGGTAGTAGATTGTAAGATTTTCCATGGGGATCATGATGTAAAAAGGTTCCCTCTACTACGTGTGTAATCCAAAAGAATGTTTATTTGTATAATAAGAGTTGTACCTCTACTACCCATGATACCAAGGATTTTAGATTGATTGATTAGATCCATGATGCTATTGATCTTGGTGTGCGCCAAATTAATATTGCAAGCAATTCCAAGGATGATGATCTTAGTTATGAGGGCACGTCGATGGAGGGTGCATAGAAGAGGTTTTCATGGAGGATTTCATGGTCATGGTAACTGTGATGGAGGAAAAAGTGAGTTTTTGTGAGGAACTTGTTGTAACTCACGGATATACATAGCATTATAAAATTGAGTGTCTTGATCTATTGTAATGCTCGTGGTGTGGGAAGAAACATAAGTACGAAGAGTGTCCAGAAATTTATGAGCATATGAACCAACAACACCAGAAGGAAAAAGGTATTGGGATGGTAAGCATCAAGAAGGTTGATTCATAGTGGATGTCAAGAGTGACGCGTGAGTCAAGGCTAAAACTTTGTCTTTGGTGACGACGTGAATAGAGGCCGCGTGTGCTAGGGAGATGCCAAGACAAAGGACACTGGTTTTGAGAGAGGAAGTGGTACATGAAAAGTATCTGGACCCTTCTCATCAGAAGGAGGTGTATCAAGAGACTATGGATGTGATGCGGAGCTTACAAGGGGATATCTAATGTCTAAAGAGAAATCAAAGTAGTTGGAACAAAGGAAGAATGTTGAGGCTCTAAAGGATGACCTGGATGAGGTCAAGGAAGTATGTAGGATGTTAAGGCAAGAAAATATTATTCCCTTACTAGGAGAATGAAGGAGGGAGAAGGTACCACATGCTAGAGTAGAGCAAGAAAGGTAGGTTTTGCATGAAAACCTTCCTCCTCATAGCCTTTACTATGATAAGGAGATTACTTTGAATATAATTGTTGATGGATGGCTACTGAGTAATATCCTTATCAACACAGGAGCAAAGGTAAATGTTCTTACCTTAGATGCTTAACATCAAATGGGAAGGCCTGCATTACAACCATATTTGAATGTGTTATATATGGAAAACAATACTAAGGAAATGCCCATTGGCATCTTGAAGGATGTGGTTATCACCATTCAAGGGGCCAAGTTCACTGGATACTTTGAAGTCTTGAAGTTCACCAAGGCGAGACAACTTTCCAGCATTTCTTGGGCACCCATGGTGTTACAAGAACAATGCCAACCTGCGGTTTAACAAGGGGTATATCAGATTTGAGAACAAGGAAGAAAGGGTGATTATCCCTTTAATAGAGGGGAATTTAATTCCCTATACTTAGGAAGAAGTCCTTGACAGAATTTATGTGCACTCTATCATATATTCAAGATAATTCATCCCATAGAGGGAATCATCCAGTTTGAAGATGCTTAGTCCTTGAGTGATACCACTAGCATGGCATGCGAAAATTGGGCGCATGGGACTTATGAGTTGATTGGGAGATAATTGAGAGGATTTGTAACAAGGGTAATAAAGGTGCACTAATTCAAGCACCTAGGAGGAAAGAATTTTCCAAGTTACTCCGAAGGAGCATACCCTGAAATTTTCTTGAAAGAAATGGAGGCTTAGTGGAAGAATAAGGACAAGAGAAGGGGAATGCTTAGTTATAACCTGCTCTAAAATACAGTGTGTTGGTGGGCTACACATCGGGAGAGCCTCCTAGAATGACATGAGGTAAGAATCACATTCTCTGTAAGGTTCTACAAAAGCAACTCACCCACGATGTACAAGACTACCATGGTAAAGAGACCACCTCATTTCATATCCAAGCATGTGAGAAGGCATGGATGGGAAGCACATAAGTGTTACCACCTTCGTTATGGGTGCATAAGTTGTATTCCACCTTACAAGTATGTGCGCATGTATGGTATATTCATTCAAATATGCATCATCAAATAGGTAATTGGCAGGAGTTGGCGGTTGATCTTATTCAAGCTTTTGAGTATAGGAGTACCAAGCCATCAGTAGATAAGGCATTGTAAGTAATCAAGCACCTTATGATGGGAGATAGTGCTATGATAGAGGATAGGCTACTAGAGTTACTTGGGTGAGCCTTATTTGGAGATGCACCTCAATGAAGAAGAATTAGAGGAAGTACAACTTGAGCGCACATGCATGGAAAAAGAAAAAGGAAAAATGGTTTATGTAGTAGATGATGAAGAGATGGAAACTTTGGATGTTAACCATTCTAAAGGTATGCGCGAAGTCATAGATAACGCTGATGAGTGACCACACACCTACCATGAGACTTTAAAAACAAATAAGGTTAACATTGGGATAGAGATAGAACCTAAGGAAGCTATTATCGGGGAGTATTGGTCAGAAAAAGAAGTTTAAAAGGTCATTGATTTGTTGCATGATTTCTAGGATTTTTTCCCTCATAGGTACCAATAACTCAAAGGTGTTCACCATGCCTTGAGGGAGATGAAGATCAAGTTGAAGGAAAGTGTGCACCTGATTCAGAAGAGGCCTTATCAGATGAATCCAAATCTATGCGTACTAGTCAAGGAATAAATAGACAAGATGATATGATCTAGTATCATTGAGGCAGTGGAATAATCAAAATGGGTAAGCCCAATGGTCATTAGTATCAAGAAGGATGGGAGGATAAGAATCATGTGTTAAGTATAGGGATTGTAATGCAAAGTATGTGTCATCGATTCTTTTCCAACCCCTTTCTTGAAGAAATTTTGAGGGAGTAGCTAGGCGCAAAGTCTACTCTTTCATGGATGGGTTCTCAGGGTATCACCAAGTTAGGATTGCAAAGGAAGACCAGAGGAAGACAACTTTCACCACTGAATGGGAAGTTTTTCCTACATGGTTATGCCTTTTGGATTGAAGAATGCACCTATTGTGTTCTCACACATCGTGGTACAAGAATTTCAAGACTTCATCCATAAGTTTATTCAAGTTTACCTAGATGACTAGACTGTGTATGGGTTGGTGAAAGACCATTGTGACAATTTGAGGCTGATGTTTGAGAGATGTCAAAAATTAAGGATATCCCTCAACATTAAGAAATGTGTCTTTGCTACTCCATTTGGAACCCTGTTAGGACATATTATATGCAAAGAAGGCTTACTAGTGGATCCCGCCAAAGTTGTAATTATTGTGGGATTAGGGATCCTACTAGTCAAAGTGCATTGAGAAGATTCCTTGGGCATATGGGGTACTGTAGTAAATTCATCAAAGGCTATGCAAAGATTGCCGCACCCTTGGAGGAATTACTAAAACACAAGAGTTCCTTTCATTTGGGGGAGGCATAGTAGAGGGCGTTTGACACTTTGAAGGATAAGCTTATCACGATGCCCATACTACATTTTCCCTCTTGGGATAAGACTTTCCATGTGCATGTTGATGCCTCAAGGAAAAATATAGGAGAAGTACTAGCACAACCTGGTGAGGGAATTTTGATCATCCCTTGTGTTTTGCAAGTAGAAAGTTGACACTAGTAGAACAAAATTACACAACTACTGAGCACAAAACATTGTCTATGATCTATGTGCTACAAAATTTTAGGTAGTATCTATTGGCAACACCATTTATATTCTATGCAGACTACATGTCATTGAAATACTCGATCAACAAGCCATTTTTGTAAGGGTGCATATGTCATTACGTCCTATTATTTCAAGATTTTAAGTATACAAAGTGGTCATAAAACCAGGAAAAGTAATTCAGATCGACCACTTATCATGGATTAACTCGGGGAGGATGCACAAAGCATTAAGGATAAATGTCGATGTGTAACTATTTCAGCTTGTGGTGCATGCCCTCGAGACTTTGAAGATATCACAAAGTATTCTTGAAAAAAGGTGTGACACCGGAAGGGATGAAGGATCTGGAGAGAAAGAAGTTAGCAATATGCGTCGCACCCTACATGTTGATTAATGGAGACTTGTATAAGTTAGTTCATGATGAGGTTTTACACTGATACATATTAGAACATGAGCACGTGGTAGTTATGGAGGACGTGCATGGTGGGATTTTAAGAGGACACTATGCATGAAATGATACCATGCAGAAGATTCTACTAGCAAGGATTTGGTGGGAAACCATCTACCAGGATTGTATTGAAATTTTTCAAGGCCTATGACCATTGCTAGCACCTTGGAAAACCTGGGAGGAGGGATGAAATTCCCTTACAACCAATATCTAGCACTGAACCATTTGAAAATTGGGAAATCAACTTCAAAGGACCAATTTCACTAGCCACGCAAAGGACTGGTTTGTGGTATATCATTACTTGCATTGATTACTTGACACATAGGGCTGAGGTAGTGCCAACGAAGGATTATACCATAACGAAAACTACTATATCTCTATGGGAGAACATAATCGTAGGTATGGTTTTCCTTTAGGCTTAACAATTGATACATGTACACACTTTCTCAATGAAATAGCCAAGATTATGTTAGCAGAATTTATGGTGGCCTATCACAAGACTACCCATTATCACCCTCAAGAAAATGGAACTGTTGAGGCATTTAACAAAATACTAAGTCACACATTAACTAAGATCTGTGACATTAGAAGAAAAGATTGGGATGACAAAGTATCAACCATTCTATGGGCATACAAGACTACCTACAAGAGGTTGAATAAGGCCACACCATTTCAATTGGTGTTTAGCGCGAAGGTTGCTTTTCCAGTTGAATTCATGATATCATCACTACCTATAATGCACGTAAGAGGGTTAGCTAATGAACAAGCACTGGAAGAGAGGATTGATAAGTTGATGCGATTAGATGAAAAGTGATCACTTACTAGATGGAATCAAAAGACAAAGAAAGTAATAAGAAAGGCATGGCATGATCGACATATAAAAAACAAGCAATTTGATGTTAGGTAGATGGTGTTGTTGTATGATTCTAAGTATATGCACCATCCTGGGAAGTTGAAAGTCCATTGGTTGGGACCCTACATCATCTTGTACATTCTTGATTTAGGAACTTTCCAATTACAAGCACTAGATGGAATGAGATTACCAGTCATTTCAATGGGATTAGGATGAAGCCCTACTATAAATAAGTCTTCTTGGTGTTTTTAAATAAGGTAGTATTTCTAGTTAGCTTAGAATTTTCCTTTATCCTTTTCTTTTCTTGTGTTTCCCTTTCTCGTTGCTTGTTCCTTTCTTTTTGTTTTGTTTTGTGCCTTGTGCATTGGTAACCACATTATTTTTCCAAGGTTGTGTATGCACAGAGGACCACACATCTATTTTAGTGTGGGGTGGAGTAATGTAAAAAAGTAAAGTATAGGATGTAATACAAGATGAGTGGCCCAGTAAAAGGAAGTGTGTAAGGTTAAGAAAGCGCATAAGGAAATGATGGATAATGAATTATGGTATCAAGAAGGTTGTAACAAAGACCACATATAAAGGATGAAGAGCGCAGGAACAACATGAGGTAGGTGAGGGAAAAAATTAGGTAAAGGATAGAAGAAGTGCCTTCGGCACTATAAACACGTGTGTAAGAGTCTTCGGTCGATTGGGATTTTGTGCGCCAAAAGGTTGTAAAGGATTTTTCACGCAGGATGTGGTGTGTGGGCAAGGGTGCTTAAATTCAGATTGGTGAAAAATATGCATTTAATGTTAGAATACATTGGTAGGTGGCATAGCATTTATTGCTAGAGGCAAGTAAAAATAATAAATATAAGGTCGGGCAAGTCATTATTCTACCTTGCTATTGCAAAATTGAAGCACTCTTGCAAACTAGGGAATCTAGAGAGAGATTTGTGTGAAGGAGATGAATCAAGAATCTAAGTGTGTGACTAGAGTGGATCTACAAACCAGGGAGGAAGGAGTACATGTGCATGAGAGAAGGATTTTGAAGTGCGCCATCTTGTGGAAATTTTTCCTAGTTAGGGTTTGCAGCTAAGGCATGGAGATAGAAGGATTTATTCCAGGAGTTGAGCTTTTGAGGTGAGTTTGGAGTTAAGCGAGTAACAGAGTAGAGTAAGGAGTTCTTAGTTTATCCTAATAGAAATCATGGCACCTAATAAGGAAACCATTTCACCAAAGAAACCAAAGGGAAAGGGCAAAGGAAAACAAATTGTTTCCATCGCGTGAGATCCATGAATAATGGTATGCAAAAATGCAATACCAAAATTGAGTATTATTAGGAAAGGAATGGTTGTCACATTTAAGATAAATGTTTTTGAGTGATTATAACCTTTTCATGAGCAAAAAATTAAAGGAAATGGTGCTAGAGTTGGTCTGACCAACTAAAAAAGGACACCATATGGGATGCCTATATACAAAAATGAGGTAAAAGTCAAATTGGAGAAAGTAGGGTTATTACAAATTTATGAGTTTCCTTACTTTGGAAAGCCTGAGCACATTTATCAATGGTTGATGTTTTACTTACATGAGGATCAATTCTTTTTTGTAGGGCGTAAGATACACATAACACCACAGTTGATGTCCAAGTTCACAGGCCTTATTTGTGAAGGATAAAGTATAGATGATGATATGAGAGACAAGGATGATATCAAGGAGATAGTAGCATCATATGCCTACAAGAAGGGTTCGTGATACTTTGACATCGTAGAGATTCCTGACCCTGTTATGAAGATAGCCATGTGCTTGGTGACCAATCTTAATGGTCAGGTATTATGGATGCAAGTGAACATGACATAGCTAAATGTAGCTGAAAGATATTGGAGGGAACCATCTATAACTTTTCCACTTTCATCATTGATGAGATCATAAACAGTGCATAGGAAGGAGAGAAGATATTATTTGGTAACATCCTCCTCACCATTGAATTTTTAGAGATCAGAGTGCCATATGTGCTGGAAATGTTTGTTTGGGAGTATCCAAAAGAGAAATCCTCACTCGTAAAGATATTTGAAAAATATACGTGTGAAACCATTATAGCCGCTCATAATGCACACTTGGAGAAGTGGTATAAACAAATACGTGATGCATTCGGGGTAGAATGGAGGATCCCAGAGTAGTTACCCACTCTCGTGGATGGAGAAGAAAATTTGCAGCTTACTAACACTTATGCATTGGTAGGTTCACTCGACAAATGGGACCAAGATCCCATGTTACAAGCTGCTCTTCTCCTTCACTGCGCAATACTTCCAAGCGGGGTTAACAAGTTCAAATGAGGAATCCAATAACATTTCCAATCACTAGAAGGGATGCGGTGAGGGTATATCTTCACATAAGGAAAACATTTGAGAAAGGCACATATCCAGAGAGTGATGTCTCCATTCCAGAAGACCCCATAGGGAGAAATAAGGCCACGCCAAAGAAGAGAGAAAGAGAAAACGGGTAGGAGAAGAAAGCACCAAGTTTTCAGACCACACAATCGGTGGGTGCACTTGAAGAAATCATGAAGCCTAACACTTACACGCGTAGGAAGAATTCCCTATCAAGGAAAAATCCCCGAGAAGAAGAGGTGACAAAGCATGAAGAGTACCTCACCCATGAGGAATCACCAATGAAGAGGGTGCCTGTCAAGGAGAAGGAGAAAAAATAATCCCCTTTAATGGAATCCCTAGTAAAGTAGAAGCAGAAGGTGAAAGATGAGGAAGACTCAGAAGAGACAAAAGATTAGATTCCTACATCGGTGACAAGGATGATGACAAGCCTGAAGGAGGTAAAGACCATCTAGTATATGATGTACATGATTCTAAGGAGGAAGGAGATGAAGAAGAGTATAACAAGGAAGATGAGGAGAAGAATGATGAGGAATAATCTGAGGCTCAAGGCAAGGGGGTGAGCAAAGAAGTAAGAACCAAGAACCAAAGAACCCCAAGCCTCACCAAGGAGAAAGTAGAGGAATTCGCGAGAGAGAGAAGGGGCTGACATCACAAAGAAGTTATTAGAATAGGAGTTGGATTAGAGCATGAATGAAATTATAAAGGAGATAGAAGAAGAAAGCATTGGGAAGGAGTCTAAAACATGGGTGGGGATCCCAAATTGGTAGTAAGCTTCCCAAAATCTATGTGAATATGTGGGAAAGGCATAGTGGTGGCACAAGGGTAGGGAATGGGATACATTGATGATCCTAGAAAGGTGCTACGTGCACGCTTCTAGAGTCTTCGTGCCAACAGAGCAACTCCTAGCTATGTCATCATTTGATGAAGAAGGTACATACCCATAGAAAAGAAATATGTTATCTTTGGCATTTGAGTCCCACAAGGAGGAATCAAATTTTGAGGTAAGTCGAGAATGCTAATGAAGGTTCTAGAAACCAAAGGAATAAATATGTAGGTAAACGCTCAAAAAATATCATATGAATAGGTCTATAACGTGCTTAACAAGGTTTCAGTTGAAATTGAGGCCAGATTGTTTGGGAGAAATGATAGAGTGAGATTCCTAGAGGAGAAATTGGAGAAGAAAAATAAGGAGATCGTGGAGAAGAGCAAGGACCTACAGTAAGAGGATTTAATCAATGCTAAATTGAGGTGTGAGCTGAAAGAAGAAAAATATAAGGTGCACAAAGTCTCTAAGAAGGTGGAGATGATTACAGATGTCATTTTCCTGAAGCACCCCGACTTAGCACCACCCGAGCAGAAGTATGAATCAGCCTTGCAATGTCTAGAGGATCTGACTCACATTCTCACAATGGAGAGGCAACCACTCACTTTGGAGTTTGCAGAAGAGGCACAAACATACCAAGAGAAAGAGAACAAGATGAAGGTTATTGAGATTGTGGCTCGATACACTAAACTCTTGGTAGACGTAAATGCCACCGCCTTGAAGTTGTTGAAGCTGCTTATGAAAATTGCGTAGATAGGGATAGAGTGGCAAGAATATTGGTTGCCACCCATGAGACAAAACTCAAGGAGTTCTAAGAGAAAAATAAAGGGAATAGAGTGGAAAGAGATAAGATCCTAGTTGAGGTGGAGAAGAATTCAAAATAAATCAAGACCCTGCAAGGCTCGATCAAAAGTTGGCTTAAGGAACTATACCCCCAGATCACTTGCAGGATGGATGCCTTTGAAGACTTTGGAAAGCAATGTGAGAGCTTTGTTGACACCACTAGTTCCAAAGGGGAGGAGGTAATTTTTGAGGAGGTGAGCACCCTTGTGGGTAACCTTTTTCAACAAGCTCATAATGAGGTTGATGCTTGGGAGAAGTTAGAGGAAAAACTAGGGAAGGATTTCCCTCTCCTCCTCTAGCAATAAACAAGTTCCCCATTATTTCATTCTTTCTCCCAATTTTTTATTCCCTTATTCTTTCTTTCCAACCATTATAAGAGCCTGCCATTATTTATTCTTTAAATATTGTTTCTGAGGATGGAGAACATGCATAGTGTGGGGTGATGTTAGGACCCAAAATATTAGCTAAATATAAGAAGGTACGCGGCACGCGAGACGAAGAAGGTGCGAAGGTAGAAGGCGCATAAGGAAGGGTTCTAGCATGGTTTTGTAGAACACATGGCATGCACACAAGGAAATACTATTTTTAGGTACTTGGCCATATTTGGCATCCCAAGTAGCACACAAGAAAAGCGTGACCCTTCTAGCATGCGGAATAGATAAGGTGCTTGCACTTTGCGATCAAGGATCAAAAATAGAATATTCTATGTATGTGATGGAAGGTTCTAGAAGAACATCATCATTGTATGCTGAGTGGAAAACTCAGATTAAAGGAGGAATGCTCCATTGGAGGACCACTTGGACACTTGGAAGCTGATCTATTACCTCATAATGCATGGCAAAGAAGGAAGGAAAGCTATATATTTAGGTGCGTGGATGGTAGAAATGGCGATGGGTAAGAGTGCTAAGAGAAGAGATGTAGAGAGAATAGTGCGCTGGAAAAGAGGTAAAGCTTTGTAGAAATACCATGGAGGATTCTATGGGTTGGGATTAAGAAAATATAGGAGTGATGACACATTTAAAGGGATGGGTCTGTATTCATCTTTGTAATGTGAAGGACATAGTGTAGTTCTGATGCATGAATTTGCTCTGCATTGTTATATAGGTCTATTATGACCTCAAGGATTGTAATGTGGTTACTGGACTCATCAATATGAATATAAGACTCTATTCTAAATTATATATGTATTCATGAGTATAATCCTTGTGCATTTCCTTTATGTATGAATCAGTTTTATATGTTGTTGTTATTTCTCTTTTATGGATGCATTGATGTGGTAACTAGTCCTAGGTTCTCGAGAAGATGCACGGTTCTTTCCTATTCATTTCCACTTGAATATTTATCATAAGATGATGTATTCTCATGATAACCCCATAAAGGAGAGACTTAGCACTTGCACGTGCCTTGGGTGAGTGCTCAATGCCCACTAGGTGATAGGATGACACACATGGGATTTTACTTTTAATCTAAGGGTATAAAAATGACTACAATGTTACATTACAATTTACAGATATACGATATTTAATTAATTTGGTGAACAAATTAATTAAATATATTTCAACTTAATGAACATTTAGATGAGTATTTCACTATTGCTTCATGTTTTCCCACAATCTGCAGCCAGAGAGAATGATGCACATGCCCTTTAATTACACTTTCAATCACCACTAACTGTCATTCTAAACCAGGTTCATTTTCCATAAAATTCTCTATAAAGTATTTTCTCAATTTTGGAATCTCTTGATTTATGTGTATAGGTCTCAGAGCCATGGTTCCAACAAGTATTCATTTGTGTAATTTCATTGAGAATTTCTTGAGATACGACCATCTGAGCGGGGAAACTATTTTGGGATTGCTAGATTTACTTTTATTACACATGGCTAGATGATTACTTTCTAAGTAGCTTTGAAAGATTATTTCAAAATATTTCACTCCTTTATAATGTTTTCTCTATAGTTTTAAAATATTTTGGGCATTAAAACTTGTGGCCTCTCCTTATATCTCCACTGCTTGGCTTATAGAATGGGGGAAGATGCTTGTATTATATTGGGCCAGCTCGACCAACCTGTCGGAGTTAGGATTCACCCTACATCACTGACCCCATTAGACCACACTGTCCCCCTTTCAATGTATTAGGTTTCACTTAGCTTGGTTGAATCCTTATTCATGTCTTGATTGGTGATTTCAGCCCACACTTCCACAAATGGACCAAGGGCCTCCTGGGCTCCTGAACCCCTCCATTCCTGCACATAATGCATCAAGTGATTCGAAATTTTATGCACCAATGTAAAAATCCATTTGAGCCATTTGGGGCATATCTCTTTGCATTTTCCGCAACCTTTACTCTTTGGTGGAGTCGGGATCTTGGCACCCAAATGTACTTTGTGCATCTTGGCCCAAATTTATCCACCATACCCATACTACACCTTCACGGTGTTTTTGGGTCTTCTATACAATCATGCAAAAATGATTGGGCTGTCCAAGATCCAACCTTCTAACTTTTCCATAAGACTCATGCCCAATTCAAACTCTATCTCAGTGATCCATCCTCATATTCCATGTTTTTGATTCAAGATTAGGTCGACCTTAAAACTTAAGCTTAGCTTCATCCATAGTACTCGAACTCACCATCATTGATATTTCCAATAATCAAGTCACGGAGCTTACCCATGTAGATCGAGCTATTAATGACCAAATCACATTGATTTTTTTAGCCTAGCTCCTATATCTAGATGACTCAGTTATGATGCACTTTGGGAACTTGGTTTCTCAAATGAGCTCAATGTCACATTTATTGTTGACCGAACACCCATGACTCAATGCTCAAAGAAAGGAGCCTCATCTATTCTATGCCATCTATCCTATGCTTAGCATAGTTTTCTAATAGATGAATCCTGAGAATTATACAAATCTCCCCTTGTTTGTAATAGCTTATATTTTCCACCATTGAGCTTATGCGGTCAGCGCAGTGATTTTTTCTCCAAACTCAATAATGTGATGAAATCTTCCCAATCTAATTCATTTTTTGAGTCTAGAAAACAACTCGGTGAACTTGTATACTTTGTGTCGGATCGATTTGCAATGTAACCACACCGACCATATTGGGAAGAGCCCTTGATTTGGCATGAGCAAATCAATTTCTCTAGGGTGGCTCAAATTCAATTCTCTTATTTCCTTGCATGATCCAGGTGGCTTGATCACTTTAGGAATAACTTGGTGACTAGTTTTCTTAGCTTACTCCTCTCACTAGCTCGATAGGAATTCCTTGAAACTCAGAGGTTCTCAACTCGCTAATATTTACACGGGCCCGTGCAACTCGGTAAAAACACATAATTCCCTTATACAATTGAATAGCTCACTCAAATGATGTACACGACTCAGTGAGCTAGGGAGTGGCTTGGTCTTCATTGGCTCATCGAGTTCAAACCCACGGTGTACTCACCACCTATTTCAACATCGTGTTGGGATTCTTCTACTTCTAACACCAAATGAGAGGAGATCAAGCTTGCATATGCTGGAAATGACTCGACTACCCTATACATATAGCTAAACTTTGTGATCCTTAATGGATCATCCTTCGAAAGACATTGTCTCATTTATACATGTGTGAAAATACCTTGTTCCTTTTATTTCTGTAATGGTCCTTCACCCTTTTCTTGATGGTTCTCTTCACCTTATATTTGGATACATGTAAAACTTGCAACTTTGAATAATATCCAGCTAGAAAACAAGACTCAATTTTTGAAATTTGACCTCGGTCATGGAATAAATTGGCCCACATTTCATGACATTGAAGTGACTTGGGATTTCATAACAATTGTTGGGCCCCTAGAATATTAACCAAGTATGAAGGCATGTAGCTACACATGATCCCAATTATAGAATGGTGCGCAAGGCAAAAGGCGCGGGAGAGAAAGGTTTAAGGAAGCACATAGTGCGCACAACATGTGAAAGGATGTTCAGGACTTAGCTAATTTGAGTGCCCAGGGAAGAACACGTGAACAACGTGATCATTTACATGTGGATAAGATGCTAGCCTGGCGATAGGCTGGCCCAGGAAAGAGCATGCCCGAATGGAATCTTCTAGAAGATCATCATGAGATAAAGTGGAAAGCTCAGGCCTGGAGGAGCATGCTCACATGAAGGACCACAATCAACACTTGGCATCCAATTTGAGGGCACTGGAAGGTGAGTTGGCAGCTCGGGAAAGCTATAAATACAAGTGTCTGCAGAGTAGAGGATATACCGATATACACATATACATCTTTAGACAGAGATGCATCTTCATAGAGATACATGGAGACATATAGACATATGGGGAGATATACATAGGGAATAGTGGGTTAGAAAGTGAGTGAATCTCTACAGAATTGCTGTGAGTGGATATTTTGGGTTTGGGAAAGAATGTACTAAGCATGGAAGTTATTATTTTCTTTTTTAGCTTAGTTACATACGTCCAGTGATACACATGACTGCGGTCTGCTCTCTGTGACACTCTGTAATGAACCAATGAATATAATGAGGTTACCTATTATAAATAGACATGGATATCAATGGTTTTAATGCATATTTCTCTCATATGAGTTCTCTATCCTTTCATGCTAAGAATGGATGTTTGTATATTTCTTTCTATTATAATATATGTTCTAGATTATGTTAAAAGCCTTGATGCTAAGTGACTGCAAGGATCTGGAGGCCATTCTGAGCCATATGGTTCTTGTTTGTCTTAACTTCCTAAATAATCTTACAGTAATCATAGATGATGCTTCCCACTAAACTCACATAAAAGAGAGACTCAGTACCCACACGTTCCTCAGGTGAGTGCCCAGCGTCTACTGGGTGATAGGCCAACACGCATGGGGTTTCTTCCTTTTGTGATAGGAGTAAAAATGACTACATCTTGGTTCCATTACTAGGACCTCTTTTCAAAGTTGTAGTGGGATATAACATACATCATGATCTGTTTAATGAGTAATGACAGAGCGGTTGAAATTGAAAATTGTTGAATCATGGTTTAAGAGCATGGAGGATGAATTTGCTCAGAGATATAGCATTGGACCTAAATTTAATGCACGTAGATGGGTAGAAGAGAACCTCTACCATGATCATACGAGACCTTCTTCTACTACTTCCCAGTAGAGTTATATGAATGGCTTTCAGCCTATACGTCTAGATCAAGTTAGTGTTATGGATCACATGTATGGGCCAAAGAAGACTACCAAAGGTTGTAGGATGTAGATCTGATGTGGACCCATGTTGTCAATCATTGGTGGAGAGGAGTACTAGCTAGCTACACTCTAGAGTACACCATCTCTACATATTCTTGTCCAGAGGTTGCTGAGTTTGAATTTCTATGAAAGCCTAGAGGAATGTTTCTACGTGCTTATTCCTCTAGCTATGAAGATATTGATGGTTACCATGAGTTTAGAGGCTTTCCCAATGGCTAGCTAAACCATTATGAGTGTTGGGTAAGGGAGCTTGGGTGGAGGAAGATGGCAGATATCATGATAGAAAAGGAGAGGGAAGAAAGATGGCTCAAGTATAGTGAAGCGCATGAAAGGGAGATTGTTAGACAATGTGAGGCTACTAGTGTGATGGATCTATGGAGACAGACGTTATAGGAAGGAGCTGAGGTTCATGTGGAGGACATAGAACCTGAGCAGTATGTGTTACCCCATCTTGGCAAGTACGTAAGGGAGACCCCTTCAACCTTCGGTGAGAGTTCGTTGCATAGAGAGAGGAGATTCATTGGCGCGCATATCTCGAACCCACCCAGGTGATCGATCCCGACACTTGGTTTTACTAATCTAGGAAGAAGTGTTATTGACCCAGTTGATATCAATAGAAGAGATAGATCTGTGCCTAGGAGGTATAATTTTTGGTTCCTTCTTCTATGGCTACACATATTCTAGTATTTAGAGGATTCTTTGGAAAAGGGAAAGTATACAAGATTTTGGTCTTACATCAGGGAGTGGCACGGGACAAAGTAGTGGTAGTGGGGCGCTATCACGGACCATCAACACATAGTTCAATGGGACCGTGGGGGTGATTGGCATAGCTCCTACAGGCCCTATTAGACCCAGTTATTCAGTGGATTTGGTGGCTCACGAAGGCACGGGACTGGTGGGAACCAAGGATCAGGCTTGGGAGGACAGGGACCCTAGCCACCACCTCAAGTATTCTTTGAAATGTCTTTGCATTTTCTAGATTATATGGGCATTTAGGATGTAGTGGAACATGTTCACAAATGTGAGCTGCTATGGCACGCGAAGGGTATCACAACACCAAAATGAAAGGCTAGTTATTTTGTGACCACATTACAAGGGTGCACACATAGCTGGTATAGAAATTATGACCCTCATCAAATGGTGGTGGACTATACTACCTTAAAGAATGCATTCTTGGTAGAGTTCCACATTCCCGAGTTCAAGCAAAAATCATTAGCACTTTGAAAGATATTTAACAAGGAATAGCAGAGAGAGTGTTTGGGAGTACGATGCGTGTTTTAAAACTCTCTTATCTAAATTATCATATGATATTCACCCTTATTAGCATGTGCGGTGGTTTGTTGGAGGATTGATCACCCCTTTTAGAAGGGCCTTATCTCATTAAACTTTTATATACCCATAAAGCATTGGAAGTTTCCTTGCATCTTTGAGGTTGTTGGTAGTATTGATATTGGTGTTAGCCCATTCCTAGAGGCTTAGATTACTTCTATGGCCAAACAGTTGGAAAAATTGTCTATGAACTCCATCCATGAGACTCGCAGTGGTTTATCTTTTGCACAAATTGTGAAATAGAGGGGCACGTTAAGGATGATTGCCCTTAGAGGATGGTACATACTATGATAGTAGATTGTGAAATCTATCATGGGGAGCATGCTACAAGTAGGTGTGCCTTGCTGCGCATGTCGGGAAGAATGTATCTTGTTATTGCAAAATTTGTACCTCCACAACCCATGATACTAAGGAATGTAGGTTCATTAATCAAATCAATGAGGTTATTCATCATGGGGTGCACTAGACCCGCATTGCCGGTGGTTCTAAAAATTATGATTATCTCTATGAGGAGCATGCGAGATGGAGGCACACGTGGAAGGGGTTTTGAGGAGGATTACGTGGTTGAGGTAACTAAGGAGGAAGAAATGATTTCCCATGTAGAACATTTTTCAACTTGTGGATCTATAGAACATTACAAGTGTGAGTGCCTAGACTGTTATTACGAGTGCTCATGGTGTGGAAATAATCATAAGTATGAGGAGTGCACGGAATCATTTGAGCATATGAATCAAGCACACTTGAAAGATAAGGGCACTATGATGGTTAGTATTAAGAAAGAAGACATATAGTTGATGACTCGGGTAGCACGGGATAAAGGTTTAGAGCCTGTCTTGGTAACAACAAGGGCAGAAGCCATGTATGCAAGAGAGGTACCAAGACAGAAGAACCTAGTTTCAAGAGAAGAGGTCATTCATGGAAAGTATCCAAACCCCGCGCATCAGAAGGAGATATATCAGGACACCATGGATGTTATTCGAAGCTTACAAGGGGAGATCTAATGTCTAAAGGAGCAATCTAGAAGGAGAAACAAGGGAGGAGAGTCAAGGCATAAAAGGATGACCTGGATGAGGTCAGGGAGGTGTGTAAAATGCTAAGGTAGGAGAACATCATTCCTTTGCTAGGATCCTAGTTGAGAGAGAAGGTACCACACACCGGAGAAGAGTGCAAGAGACAGGTCTTGCATGTGAACCTTCCCCCTCATAGCCTCAACTATGACAAGGAGATTACATTAAATGTAATTATAGATGGATTACTCCTCAACAATATACTCATTGAATCTTTGGTGTGGAGGTTAATGTTCTAACTTTGGATGCATGACATTAGATGGGGAGACCTATATTACAACCGTCTTTGAATGTGTTGTGTATGGAAAAAAAAACTAAGGCAATGCCCATCGATGTCTTGAAGGATGTAGCTATTACTATTCGGAGGCAAGTTTCTCGGGACTTCAAAGTCTTAGCGCTCGCTAAGGTGGACAATTTCCCAGCACTACTTGGGCACCCTTGGTGTTACAAGAATAATGCGGACCTTCGGTTTAACAAAGGGAAAATCAGCTTCCAGAAAAAAGAGGAGCAGTTCATTATACCCCTGGTTGATGGGAAGTTGACACCCTATATTTGGGAGAAGAACTTCTGGATAGGATATATGTGCACTCAATCAGAGACCTTGAGATGATACACCCTACTAACGGGGTTATCTAGTTTGAAGATGCTTAGTCAATGAGTGATACCACCAGCCTAGCATGTGACAATTAGGCACATGGAACTTATGAATTAATGGGATGATAGTTGAGAGGGTCGGTGACCAAGGTAACAAAGGTGCACATGGTTAGGCACCTTGGAGGAAAAGAACTGCCCAAGTATTCAAGAGGAGCCTTCCCTGAGATCTTTCTGCAGGAGGTAGAAGCTCAGTGGAAGGATGAGAAGGAACGGAGGGGGATGTTGAGTTACGTCTTGCTCGGCACAACAACTTGTTGGTGGGCCACACATTAGGAGAGCCTTTTAGAATGGTGCGAGGTAAGAATTGATCTCTTTGTTAGATTTTCTAGGAGTAATGTACCCACCATCATCAAGGACTACCATGGGAAGGAGCCCGCCTCTTTCTATATCCAAGAGTGTGAACGGGTGCGGAGAGAGAAGGCAAGGAAGATTTTCCACCATCCCTCTGGGTGCACAAGCTGTATTCTACATTGTAGGGTTGTGTACGCACATGGTACATTCATTCGAGAGACACCCCTCCGGACCGGGGTGGCGGGAGCTCGTGGCTAACCTTATTCAAACCTTTGAGTATCGAAGTACAAAGCCATTGATTGATAAGGCCTTACAGGGTATCAAGCACCTTACCATGGGGATAGTGCTAAGATGGATGATAGGCTATTATAATTATTAGGTGAACCAGGTGTAGTGGCATGCTTTGAAGAAGTTGAGGAAACAAAAGAGTTACAACTTGAGTGCGTGTGTTTGGAAAAAGAGAAGGGAAATTTGGTATATGTGATTGATGGAGAGTAATCAGAAATATTAGATGTTATCCATTCTGTAGGGACGCATGGGGTAGTGGATAGTGTAGATGCTCACATGCGTGCCTACCATGAGCCTATAAAGATGAAGAAAGTTAACATCGGTTTGAGAGAAGAACCTAAGGAAGCCTTTATTAGGGATTACTGGATAGATAAGGAAGTATCAAAGATCATTGATTTGCTACGTGAATTTTAGCATTTATTCCTATGTGGGTACCACCCGAGCTCAAAGGCGTTCACCGTCCTTGGGGGAAATGAAGATAAAGCTAAAGGATGGTGTGCACCCGGTCAGGAAAAGGCCCTACTGGATGAATCCAAATTTATGTGTAAAGGTTAAGGAGGAGATAGAAAAAATGATAGCTTCTGGGATCATTGAGGTAGTGGAAGAATTAAAGTGGATAAGCTCGATGGTAATTAGCATAAAAAAGATGGGTAGATTAGGATTTGTGTGGATTATAGGGAATTGAATTTAGTTTGTGTCAATGATCCATTTCTGACCCCCTTCACTGAAGAAATTTTGGAAGGAGTCACTGGTGCAAAATCTACTCCTTTACGGATGGATTTTTAGGGTACCACCAAGTCTGGATCGCAAAGGAAGACCAAGAGAAGACAACTTTTGCCACCAAGTGGGGAATTTTTACATATATGGTCATGCCCTTTGGGTTGAAGAATGTGCTTATTGTCTTTTCACGCATAGTGGTGCAAGCATTCCAGGACTTCATCCATAAGTTTCTTCAGGTCTATTTGGATGACTGGACAGTATATGGTCTAGTTAAAGACCATTGTGACAATTTGAGGTTAATGTTTGAGAGGTGTAGGTAGTTGAGGATATCCCTCAACATTAAGAAATGTGTGTTTGCTACCCCCTTTGGGACTTTATTGGGGCATATCATATATAAGGAGGGATTTCTCGTAGATCCCACTAAAGTTCTGATTATTATGGGGTTAAGGGAGCCTACTAGCCGAGAGGCGCGATACGTGAATTCCTTGGGCATGCGAGGCTATTACAAAAATTCATTAAGGGATATGCCAAGATTGTCACGCCATTAGAGGAACTACTCAGACATAAAAGTTCCTTCCATTGGGGAGAGGCGCAATAGAGGGTGTTTGATACATTAAAAGATAGGCTTATTACCACACCTATTTTATGGTTTCCCTCTTGGGACAAGCCATTTCATGTTCATGTAGATGCCTCAAGGACCACCATTGGAACATTACTTGGACAACCAGTGAAGGGATTATTGATCATTCTCTCTCGTGTTTGCAAGCGGGAGGTCGACACCAAAGAAAAGCAAAATTATACCACAACCTAGTGCGAGGCCATGTCAATAATCTACATGCTCTTCAAGTTTCAAAAATATCTACTGGCAACACCATTTGTGTTTTACACTCGACCACATGACATTAAAGTATTTGATAATAAGCCCATTATTCAAGGGTGCGTATGTCAATGGGTGTTGTTGTTTCAAGAATTTGAATTCACCATTAGTAAAACACGGGAAAAGCAAATCGTGGGCACGATCATCATCGAGAATTGATTTAGGGGAGGACATGTAGAGTATTGAGGAATTAATTTCAGACGTGCAATTTGTTTTGGTTACTGCACACGCCCTCGATTTAGAGGAGATTGCAGTATTCTTAAAGGAAGGTGTGGCACCAAATGGAATGAAGGCATTGGAAAAAAATTAGTTGGCCATACGTGTCACGCCCTACATGTTAATTAGTGGAGACTTATACAAGTTGGGACATGATGAAGTTTTGCGTAGGTGTGTATTAGAGCATGAGCACCTGGCCATCATGGAAGAAGCACACGAGAGAAGTGCGGGTGGGAAATACGCAGTAATGCCACCATGCGTAAGATATTAATGGCATGTTTATGGTGGGAAACCTTGTACAAAGATTACAGAGATTATTGTAAAGCATGTGACCATTGTCAGCGCATTGGTAAACCAAGAAGGAGAGATGAAATGCCTTTACGCCCTATTCCTAGTGTGGAGCCTTTTGAAAAGTGGGTGATAGAATTTGTAGGATCTATTGCAATGAAAATGTGGAGGACTAGGTCATGTTATGTCATCACTTGCATAGATTATCTTACAAGGTGGGTAGAGTTAGCCCCAACTAAAGATTGCATGGCAACAACAGGTGGCGAGGTTCTTATAGAGAGAACATTATCATGAGGTATGGATGCCCGTTGAGTTTGACCATTGATAGGGGTATGCATTTCTTAAATGAGACCATAAGGATCCTATTATCTGAGTTCATGGTGGTCCTTCACAAGACTATGCCCTATCACTCACAAGAAAATGGAACTGAAGAAGCATTCAACAAAATACTGAGTCATACCTTGACCAAGATTTGTGATTTCGGAAGACTTGATTAGGATGACAAAGTATCAGTAGTATTATGGGCTTAGAGGAAAATGTAGAAAAGACTAAACAAAGCCACACCTTTCAATTGGTGTTTGGCGTAGAAGTTGTTTTGCTAGTTGAATTTATGTTGCCTTCTCTGCGAATAGGGCACGTATGAGGGTTAGCCGATGAACAAGCACTGGAAGAAATAATTGAGGAGCTAATGAAACTGGATGATAGATGATCACTTTCCCAATGGAGCCAAACAAAGTGGAAAAGGCAAAGCAAAAGGCTTGGCATGATCACCATATTAGAAACAAGAAGTTTGAGGTTGGGAAGATGATATTATTATATGATTCTAAGTTTTGCACCATTACAGAAAGTTGAAACCATTGGTTGGGTCGTTACACAATCTCATAAATCCTCGATTCGTGCATGCGATTCTACAAGTGCTAGATGGGATGAAGCTACCTAGACACTTCAATGGGATTAGGCTGAAGCCCTACTATAAATAAGTCTTCTTGGTGTTTGTAAATAAGGTAGTTTTGCTAGTTAGTTTAGAAGTTTCCTTTATGCATTTTTCCATTTTTGTGTTTCCCTTTCACATTGTTGTTTTATTTTGCACATTGCATGCCAATAGCCTTATTGCTATTTTTGGAGAATTTGTGAGTGTTTATAGGACCACACATCACTTTAAGTGTGGGGTGGAGAAAAGTGAAGAAGTGTGTGATTAAAGTACAAAGAAAGTTGAGTTGAAAAGCCTTGTTGAGTAGCCGGGTTGAAAGAGGTATATAAAAGAAGAAGATGGAAGAATGGTTGGTGCCAGGGTAAAGCTACTTGTAGATCCCACGTACTAAGAAGGAGAAAGTGAATTTGAAAACAACATGAGGTAGGCGAGAGAAAGGATCAGGACAGAAGAAGTGCCTTCGGTGCGGGTTACGCGTGCGCAAGAGTCTCCTATCAGGTTGGATTGGTTGCGCACGCGAGGAAGGTTGGAAGAGTTTTCGCGCAAGGTTGGGTGCGCAAGTGAAGGCACTGAAGATGGGATTTTCTTGAAAAATATGCATTAAATGAGCAAGGTATGGTGGTAGGTGAAGTAGCATTTAATGATAAAAAAGGAAAAACTATAAATAAAGGGTCGAGGCACTTTCATTTTCACTTTGCGAATAGAGAGAAGTGATTGTGCATTTGTGGCAAACTAGGGCTTCCAAAATTTGATCGTGTGAAGAAGAATCTACAAGGGTGAGGTGCGAGCAGCTAAGTTTGAATCTGCAAACTAGAAGGGATTTCATGGGCATTAGAAGGATTATGAGGAGGCTCTGTTTCATGGAAGTATTATCCCAAGTTAGGGTTTTACGAAGAAGTAGGGCATGTGAAAAGAAATTTTCTTCACGGAATTGAGATCGAGGCTGGAGGAATTTGAAAAGAAGAGTGATAAGGAGTAAGTGAAGGGGTAAGAGGATGTAGACAATGGCACCAAAGAAAGGAAAAAGCAATGGCAAGGCCAAGTAGCAAGAGCCCGAGATAATTAACAATGAAGAGTGGTATGTAGAGATGCAGTACCCCGACGAGGGTAATGATGGGTAAGGAATGGGAGTCTCACCTAAGGAACGTGCCTGTGAGTGATTACAACCATCGAATGAGCATGATCGAGAAGGATATGGCACTGGAGTTAGTGCACCCCACAAATAAACGGACACTAGAAGGGTTTCCCATTTACAATGATGATGTAAAGGTCAAGATGGAGAAGGTGGGATTGTTGCAACTCTATGAGTTGCCCTATTTTGGAAATCTAGAGCACCTATATCAATGGTTGATGTCGCGAGTACATGAGGATTACTTCCATTTTGTAGGGCACAAGATGTGCATTACTCCTCAACTCATCTCATAGTTCACGGGCCTCAAATGCCAAGGAGTCAGCCTAGATGATGACCTGAGTGACAAGGAGGCAATTCAAGAAACCATTACTGAATACGCCTGCAAGAAAGGGTTGAGATACTACGACATCTCAATGATCAAGGACCCAGTGATGAAGATGGCTGCACATCTAGTGACAAA
Organism: Taxus wallichiana var. yunnanensis; assembly: GCA_018340775.1. Lineage (NCBI taxonomy): Eukaryota > Viridiplantae > Streptophyta > Pinopsida > Cupressales > Taxaceae > Taxus > Taxus wallichiana. The sequence continues at coordinate 412,292,464 of CM031238.1, read as the reverse complement.
GCTAAATGGCTAGGAGAGATGGACTCAGGTCAATAAGCCTTGGTTACATGTCTATAGGAAAATTGTAGAGGGAACCATCTATAACCTACCTACATACATCATGGAGGAAATTGTCAATTACACAAAGGAGGGGGATAGAATCCTCTTCGGAAACATCTTGTTAACTATAGTGTTTTCGAGATATTGGAGTACTAGATGCATCAGATAAGTTTGTATGGGAATAACATGTCGAGGACCCTTTGCCGCGAAGAGGTTTGAGAAGTATGCATGTGACACAATGTCAGCACCCCACAAGGTGCGCTTGGAGAAGTGGTACATGCACCTGAGGAATGCATTCAAGGTAGAATGGAGGATTCTCGAGCAACTTCCGAGAAGTCACTGAAGGAGAAGCCAAATTTTGGTGTACCAACACTTCTTCCTAGGTAGGTTCAGACTAGTAGATGAGTCTTGGAGCCCATGGTGCAAGCTTCCCTTCATGTTCATAGCTCAATACTTCCAAGCGGGAGTAAATAGATTTGTGGAGTCTAAAAACTAAGGCTAGAGCTTTGTATTCTAAACTCGGGAGCATAGAGAAATGTGCAAGAAGTTGAACTACCCTGGAGGCAAGTGCACATACATAGAGAGATATGTATCACATGAGATACAAATGACAAGGCCAATGACACTACCCATTATAGGAGGATCTGTGGCGCACATGTACCTCCGCATAAGGCCCAAGTTTGAGAAGGGTGTGTACCTGGAGAATGAGGTCTCCATACTTGAAGATCCCATGGGTAGGAAGAGGCCCGCACCCAAGAAGAGGGGAAGAGAAGGAGAAGCACCAAGTGTGTAGATGGCTCAGACAGTGAGCATGCCGTCAACAAGTGCCAAGCCTAGTACTTATGTGCGCAGAAAGAAGTCCCTGCAAAAGAGAAGACACTAGAGGAAGAGGCACCAGAGCAACCCCTCACCAAGAAAAAGTAGAGGATAGAAGAAGAAGTGACTCGGAGGAGACCGACAACTTGGAGAAACACCTAGGTGAAAGAGAGGATGAGAGTGGAGAAGGTGACAATAGGGGAGGATGAACCTAAAAGGGACCAGGAGCCACATGTCCTAGAAGTATATGACTCTGGAGAAGAGAGTGGAGAGGAGAAATAAGAATTCATTTTCATGTGGTAAAAGAGTACACAGGGTGAGGAAGGTGCCCAAGACATGGGAAAGACTGAGGATAGCGCAGAAAATTAGGAACCCATAAGTTTCACAAAGGAGCAGATCATCGAGGTGGTAGAGAGAGAAGCACGAGAGAATGCTTGAGGTTTTGGTAGACAAGGAGTTGAAGTGCAGCACGAATATAGTCTTTGGAGGAAGGAAAAGAGGAAGATAGTGAGAGGAAGCAGGCCAGTATGGGAGGAGGTCCCAGCCTAACTATAATTTTTCCAAAAGGAGCACTCTTGGGGAGAAGGGCTCTTGATGCAGAGCAAAGGCCAATAATGAGCTATGTTGATGACTCAAGGAAGGTGTTGTGCACATGGTTCTAGAGCACTATACCCACTGAAAGGCTTCTAGCCATGGGGTCATTTGAAAAGGAGGGCATGTACCCCAGGACCAAGAAGATGCTTTCTTGGGTGTTTGAGTCCCACATTGACGAGCCAAACTTTGAAGTCTGCCAAAAATTACTCATCACGTTGCCAGAATCTAAGGGAGACAACCCCTTAGTGAATGCTCAGGAGCTCTCAGATGAGAAAGTATGCAATGCTCTTAATAAGGTTGCGGTTGAGACAGAGGCAAGGCTATTTACATGAAATGACAACATAAGGGCTCTAGAGGGGAAGTTAGCCAAGAAAGAAGAGGAGCTAGCTGAGATGGCCAGGAACTTGAAGCAAGAGGATTTGATCAGCGTGCAACTGAGGCACGAGCTCAAAGAAGACAAAGGTGCAAGAAGTCTACAAGAAGGTGGAGTCGATCAAGAGTGCCATCATATTGAAGCACCCAAACCTAGTGCCAATCCCTTAGAGGTACGCATCAACTTTGGAATGCTTAGAAGACCTAATGCACATCCTCACCATGGAGAGATGACCATTGGCCCTAGAGTCTGCGGAGGAAGTAGCAGTGTGCTTGAAGGAAGAAGACAAGCTGAAGGTGGTAGCACTCATTGTTGAGTATAACAAGGTGCTTGTAGATGTAAAGATTACTTCCCAATCTGCTGAGGCTGCATATGACAAATGCACAGACAGGGATAAGGTAGAAAGTGCCTTGGTCGCTACGCATGAAGTAGAGCTAAAACAATTCCATGAGAATATTAAAGGAAATAGGGCGAGAGAGGGATAAAGTCTTGGCAGATGTAGAAAGAAAATCTAAGGAGTTTGAGGCACTAAGGGGCTCAATCAAAATATGATTGAAGGAGCTATACTCTCATATCACCATAAGGATGGACACACTTGAAGACCTGGGAAAGGAGGTGGAAAATTTTGTTGACACTTTGGGCACCCAGGGGATTGGCCTTACTTTTGATGAGGTAAACATCCTGGTCGGTGGTGACCTATGCCGAGCGAAGGGTGAGGTTGATGCATGGAACAAATTGGAGGCTGACTTGTAGAGGGATTTCCCTATCCTACTAAGCTAATGCCCCCATTCTTTCTTCTCTCCCCATTATTTCATTCCCTTATTCTTTTGCAAAATGTAAGGCTATCACTAAAATTCTTTAAGGCAGTGTGCATCTTAGTTAAGTAGAGTGTTTTTGAGGACGGAGAATAGGCGTAGTGTGGGGTGATGTTGGGCCCCTAGAATATTGACCAAGTATGAAGGCACATAGGCACATGGGATCCTAGTTATAGAATGGCGCGCAAGGAAAAAGAATGTAGGAGAAAGGTTTAAGGAAGCACATAGCACACGCGATGTGCGAAAGGAGGTTTGGGACCTAGCCAATTTGAGTGCCCAGGGTAAAACACATGAAAAGAATGATCAGTTATGTGTGGATAAGATGCCACCTAGTGATAGGATGGCCTAGGAAAGAGCATGCTTGAATGGAATATTCTAAAAGATCATCATGAGATAAAGTGGAAAGCTCAGGCCTGAGGAGCATGCTTACATGAAGGACCACAATCGACACTTGGCATCCAATCTAAGGGCATTGGAAGGTGAGTTGGCAGCCTAGGAAAGCTATAAATACAAGTGCTTCTGCAGTAGAGGATATACCAATATACACATATACATCTTCAGATGGAGATGCATCTTCATAGAGATACATGGAGACATATAGACATATGGGGAGATATACATAGGGAATAGCGGGTTAGAAAGTGAGTGGAGCTCTGTAGAATTACTGTGAGTGGATATTTTGGGTTTGGGAAAGAATGTACTAAGCATGGAAGTTGTTATTTTATTTTTTTAGCTTAGTTACATACATCCAATGATACGCATGAATACAATCTACTCTCTATGACACTCTGTAATGAACCAATGAATATAATGAAGTTACCTTTTATAAATAGACATGGATATCAATGGTTTTAATGCATATTTCTCTCATATGAGTTCTCTATCCTTTCATGCTAAGAATGGATGTTTGTATATTTCTTTCTGTTATAATATATGTTTTGGATTATGTTAAAAGCCTTCATGCAGTGACTACAAGGATCTGGAGGTTGTTCAAGCCCTATGGCTCTTTTTTTGTCTAAACTTCCTAAATAATCTTACAGTAATCATAGATGATGCTTCCCACTAAACTCACATAAAAGAGAGACTTGGTATCCATGCGTGCCTCGGTGAGCACTCGGCCTGGCCGAGTGATAGGCCGACGCATATGGGGTTTCTTCCTTTTGAAATAGGATTAAAAATGACTAAAACAACCAACTTATTTATATGAGAAACTTGACTACTCCCATCCCTTGTATTAGAATAGCTCAACCTACCTTTACGAGTTCAATCTTTCATATTTCCACCGAATAGCACTCTCTTCACTTATATGCAAATTTTGAATTTCCAAGGTGTACTAGAACCTCATGGAGATGTACGGGTTATCAGATTTTCCCACTTTCTTAGAAGGTGGGCCTCCTAAAATATCTACAATGCACGGACGCGTTACCCAAAAAATTTAAATTTTTTAAAATTTGTCCCATTCTCGGAATGGGTGACAACATCTGGATTTTTCTGGGACATGAATTTTATTAAGCATTGTGCAACCAAGACATAGCTCAGAATTCAAAATCTCTAGACCAATGCCCTATCCATTGGGCCAAGGTTTAATATAAAGAAACCTCCTCTCTATACACAACCACATTAGTGCACACAAACACACAAAAAGGAACAGAAAGGGAAACAAGCCAAAACTCGGAAAATATGTACAAAGAAGAAAGAGAATATTTACAAGGGGAGGAAAGGGACTATACAAAATTTACAAAATTCCATAAACATACTAAGATAAATAGGTACCTTTATGGAACAACTTACTAAAAGTATGAGGCACGTGGGAACCATAAATGATCAGTTGAGTATACCAAAATACTACAGGAATGTTGTGTGGCTTGAAAAACAACACATAAGAAAGTATACCATCCACATAGTGATACTCTACACTAAAATTATTTGGTTCTTGTGGAGAGTTGAATGTCTTCCTAAGACTTATCTTCGATAGAGGAAAAGTTCCATACAGAATCTTGTATGGTCCTGAGTTACTTCCATAATGATTTCTGCACACTACTAAGCTCTGACAATTGGATTCCTGAAAAAATACAATCCTTATAGCATCCACTTCCTATTTTGATAAGATATTAATCTTAACCATGTGAAAATTTTGGCAACTTTCATGACACAGATCTTGAAATCCATGCACTTCCACAAGAATTTCAAGAGGGAAAATATTGAATGATTTATTGTTTCCTTTTTCTTTAATTTGTGCAATTTCTACCTTGCCCATAGAAAATGCACCTATTGTCTTTACAAAATCAACTTCCTTAATTTCTGATTCGGCGGGTCTTGAATCCTAAGCAAAAGTTGCATTACTTGATTTGTCTTCATGATTAGCAGGGAAATTGAAGGCTATTAGACTAGGTAAAAATTGATCAATGACATCATTTCCTTGCCCTTGACCACATTCCAAGGAATTTACTAAAACAGGACTATCATTATCATAGTTGTGAATAAAATATTCCAGACATGGATTTCCATTTTCTATTGGTTTCAAGGGATCTAGTGTACTGATTTCATCAGCAAATATAATAGGAGGACTGTTGAGTTCATTACCTTTCTTTTCTTTAGTTAGACACTTGTTTGTTGTTGAAAGAACTCAAAACAAGAGGATTATCATCGAGTTGCTCGGTTTCATTGTCTTCCAATATAGGAGAAAAATTAGCTTTGTCCTGTTTTCATGATGGACCTCAAATTCCACCAACATAGGATCATTCTTTTCAAACTAAGGACATTTAACCCCAGTGCAAGACATGTCTTCCAAGAATTTAAACTCAAGTTGAAATGGAGCCTCAAGTTGTTTGTATTCTTCATTATTTGAAGGAATATTAAATTGGCATGCATTAGGTGGAGCAATAAGAAGACATTCATTGGTGGAATTGAGGTAGCATTGAGGAATAAATACCTTGTAATATGAAGAATCATCATGAGAAGCTTTTGGAACTTGAATGTTTTCCTCTTTGTTACAAAGTGTCTCATATTCATCAACTGATTGTTCTTCAATTTTTTTAGCCTCCTCACATGCCTGTAGCTTCTTGTATTGTCTTTGTACTTCTCTCATCAGCTGTATGGAATTTTTATCATTTGTAGGCATTATTTTCATCTTTCTTCCTTTTGCAGCACTTTCTTGATATTTAAGCCACAAATATTTAATCACTAGGTCATCACATGCAACAATTTGTTTCAATCTCTCTTTCCTTTCTTGCATTGTTAGTTTATTTTTGGAGATGACATGGGTGAAATAGTGGATTTATTTTTGGTACATGGAATATTAGCACAATCTGAAAACATATTTCTTACTTTCCTATCTTCAACAAGTTGCAACAATGTTTGTGAAATCATTTTTGGATTCATACCTCTATAGAAGTTTACGAAACTAGATCATTGCAGATGGACCGGAGCTTGAAAATTTTGAATAGGGAGATCTCCATCCTCATCCCCATCACTATCACTATCACTCATTGGTGTGGGCCAATAAGTGTTTTTCATCTTTCCTTCATTCCTGGGAAGGTTCCTAAATCAAGAGAATGTGATAGAGGTTTGTTCCCCAATAGAGTTGCCAAAAAATATTGGTTGGATTTTTTCCACTGAATATGCCCAATGGAAGTATGCAAAAACTATTAATAGTTAAGGAAATTCACTTTTGGACAGGGTGAAATTTACTCTGCTTTATGAGAGGAGCAGTTCCCTCATATGATGTTATTTTTATATTTTTGGTGCTTTTAACCTGAAAAGCACGAAAGGGTGGTAAAATTGAGTATTAGAAAATATAAAGAGAAAGGAAGAATGAATGTGGAAGAAGTACAGTTTACAAGTAGAGATGCACAAAAGGAGAACTTCTCTATCAAATGAAAAGGAATACAATGAGTGTGAAATATGAGAAGAAAAAAATCTTCCTCTCCTTTAGAACATACTGATATGGCAAAAATTCCACATACTCAGACACCCAACATAGAGTCTAATCACCTGAGCACCCATCATACTATGAAGGAATAAAAATATTAATAATTCAATTATAAGAATACTAATGTATTTTGCAATGAAACCATCAACACAGTGGCATAAAAAGCATTGTATTCTGGAGGTAAAAGTCTGTGCACACAAAGTTATAGCAGCCCATCCAATAACATCTAATAGGATAGAAGAACTCCTCAAAAGAGTTTTAAAATAAGAAAATTTAGAGAGGAAACCCTATTACAATTACAATGCAGCCTTATATAGGAAATCTTCTCCAAGAAGCGATTAACAAACTACTTGACCAACCTTTAACCCCAATCCCAACCTCAAGTTGACTTAACTTGAGTTACATGTTACATTACAATTTACATATATATAGTATTTAATTAATTTGGTGAACAAATTAATTAAATATATTACAACTTAATCGAAATTTAGATGAGGATTTCACTATTGCTTCACGTTGTCCCGTAATCTGCAGCCGGAGAGAATGATGCACATACCCTTTAATTACACTTTCAATCACCACTAACTATCATTCTGAAGCGGTTTGTTTTCTATAGAATTATCTAGAAATTATTCATCAATTTTGGAATCTCTTGATTTTTTTACATATTTCTTCAAGCCATGGTTCTAACGAGTATTCATTTATATAATTTCATTGATAATTGCTTGAGATATGGCCATCTCGAGTAGGGAAACTGTTTTGGGATTACAGTTTACTTTTATCACACACAACTAGATCATTGATTTCTAAGTAGATTTGAAAGATTATTTCAAAATATTTCACTCTTTTATAATGTTTTTATATAGTTTTAAATATTTTGGGCATCAAAATTGGTGGGCCATCTTTATATCTCCACTTCTTGGATTTGAGAATGGGGGAAGATGTTTATATTATATTGGGCTAGCTTGGCCAATCGGCCAAGATGGCGGTCACCCTACATCGCTGACCCCATTAGACCACACTACCCCCTTTCAATGCATTTGGTTTCACTAGGCTCGGTTGACTCCTTATTCACGTCTTGATCATTGATTTCGGCCCACACTTGCACAAATTTCCCAAGGGCCTCTTGGGCTCTTGAACCCGCTATTCCCACACACAATGCATTGAGTGATTCTTAAATTTTATGCACTACTATCCCGACTTCCTTTGGGAAATTTAGAACATATCTCTCTATATTTTTCACAACCTTTACTCTTTGGTGGAGTCGGGATCTTGACACCCAAATGTCCGTTGTGCATCTTAGAAAAATTTATCTACCATACCTACACTAGACCTTCACGACATTTTGGGTCTTTCGTGTACTCATGTTATAAATGCTTTGGGCCATTCGGGCTCAACCTTCCAAATTTTCGACAAGACTTGTGCCCAACTCAAACTGGGCTCGATGAGCCATCCTCTTTGCCATGTTTTTGATTCAATATTAGCTTGATCTTCAAACTTGAGCTTGGCTTCATCTACAGTAGCCGAACTCACCATAATTGATTTGTCCAATGGCCAAGTCATAAGGCTCACCCATGTGGATTGAGATATTAATGACCAACTCACCTTGAGATATTAGAACTTGGTTTCTTAAATGAGATCAATGTCACGTATATTGTTGACCGACCACCCATGACTCAATGCTAAAAGAAAGGAACCTCCTCTATTCTGCACCATCTCTCCCGAGCTTAGCATAGTTTTCCAATCAACGAATCTTGGGAAGTGTAAAAATCTCCATTTGTTTGCAATAGCTTATATTTTCCACCATTGAGATACCATGGTCAGTGTAGGTGATTTGTTTTCCAAACTCAATACTGTGATGAACTCATCCCCATCACATTGATTGTTGAGTTTGTAAAAACACTCGGTGAACTTGTATACTCTGCCTCACCTCGATTTTCACTATAGCCACACTAGCCATATTGGAATTAACCATTCATTTTGGCATGAGCAGCTCATTTTCTCTAGGGTGGATCAACTTCAATTGACCTATTTCATTACATGATGTAGGAAGCTTGATCACCCAAGGAATAGTTTGGCCGAATAGTTTTCTCAACTTAATCCTCTCACTATCTTGATAGGCATTCCTTGAAATTCGGGGTTCTCAACTCGCTTCGCCATATTTACACGGGCTTGTGTGACTTAGTAAAAACACATCATTCCCTTATAAAATTGAATAGCTTGCTCAAATTATGTACACAACTCGGTGAGAAAAGGAGTGGCTTGGTCTTCATTGGATTTTCAAGTTCAAACCCACGGTGTCTTGGCCACTGCTTCCACCTCATGTCAAGATTCTTCTACTTCTCACACCATGAGTGAGGAGCTTAGGATTTCATGTGCTTTGGAAACAACTTGAATACCCTATACATATTGCTAACATTCACGATCCTCGGTGTATCATCCTCTAGAAGACATTGGATGGTTTATGCGTGTGTGAAAATAGTTCATTCCTTTTATGTCTATAACAATCCTTCACCCTTTTCTTGATGGTTCTATTTTCCTTTTGTTCGATATACTGTGTAAAACTTGTAACTTTGAATAATAGCCTGCTAGCAAGAAAGACTCGAGTTTTTGAAAACATGAGCTCGGTCATGGAATAACTTGGCCCACCTTTCATAACATTGAAGCGACTTGGATTTCAATAAAAATTATCTTGATTATATGAGCAACTCAAATACTCCCATCCCCTGCATTAGAATAGCTCGACCTACCTTTTTGAGTTCAAGATTTCATATTTCCACCAAATAATACTCCCTTTGCTTATATGTAACTTTTGAATTTCCAAGGTGTACTAGAACCTCATGGAGATGCCAAGGTTATCAAATTTTTCCACTTTTCTAGAAGGTGGGCCTCCTAAAATATCTGCGCAACACAAATGCCTTACCTAAAAAAATTTATTTTTTTGAAAATTTACCCCATTTTGGAATGGGTGACAACACATATAAAGGCATCTAAGAACACTAAAGGCATTCATGTAATATCTATTCAATGGACAAGGGACTACATTTTCTGCATACACTACATAGGAAGGGGAAGTTCATTATTCCATCCACACATTTATCTACATTGTTACATCTATCTACTACCCACTATCAAGTGCACTTACACAAGGTCATCCTCGGGCACAATTCTTTCACACAATCATAAGAACTACATGGAGTTTGAGATGTAGTGAAATGCTTTGTTGTAAGTTCGATCAGGTTGGGTGGCCACCGAGGTCGATCGAACCCCCATATTGCATCTTTATTTTTGGATTTGATGTGGTATTTTGGGGTTTATTATCCTATTTTACACCCCCTACAAATTATCTAACTTGCAAAATCTAGGCTTGGGTAGTATGATGAATTATTAAGGATAAAGCTAGAGAAAACAAGTGTTATTCATGTTTTGGGGTACTTGAACTTTTTCGTGGCATTCCTATCCTTCTCTACAGTATGAGAAATTCAAACACTTGGGAAAATTTTAAAACTTTGAGAAATTCAGTTATCCCTAAGGAAAAATGCTACCCAGTGACACTTACTACCAACTGACATAGCTAACATATGCTATCAGCCGACACATGCTATCATCCGGCAAGTCCAAAATATGTTACCAACTGACGGGAGGAACAAAATGCTACTAACCAGTAGAAAAAATGTTTCTACTGACCGAAAAAGAAAGAATTATGTAACCGATCGACATAATTCGACGTAGCTCAACTACCTGTAAGGCAATTAATGCATAATAGGTGGGATGGGAGTCTATTTTCTATATATATGTAAAATTTTCTTATTTGAAGGGTCTTTAAGCTGAGATTTTGGAGGATCTTCATTGTAACGGCACCATGCAAAAATGGTGGCCAACTTCCCATGAGTTCTAGACCTCAAATTTGGTCTCTGCAATGTAATCTCGCACCTTCTGCCATGAATATAATGGAATTGTGCATATTTTAAGTAGTAGAATCTATTTTGTGGCATGTTTTGTCTGCCCTAACTTGTTTTATTTTCATTCTTTCCTTTCCATTCATTTTTGGCATGTTGTGTGTATCTCTTTCTTGCAGGTTCCATATTTGTTGTGTTGTCAATGCATGGGCAATTGGGTATGCATGATTCTTGTATGTGGCATGTTTGTATACCCTATCTCCCATGTTTTATCTCTTTCCTTCCCCTTTTGGAGATATCTCACCCCTTTTTCTAGTGCTATCACTACCCCTTTTAACTTAGGATTTCCATTTTCGCATCTCTCTCTAACCCTGGTCCCTTAGAATGCATAGATTAGGATTAGTTAGATTTTATTTCTACATTAGGAGTAGTTTTAACGTTATATTTAGGTAGAGGAACCAACCTTTGTCAAAGGTATGTATTAGGTTTCAAGGTCCCACAACTTGGAGACAATCCCATGTTGCCTCAAAATCCTAGGTTTCTATGACTCGGGCAGGGTGTAATTTTGAGCTCCAAAAGTTTTGGCATGCCAGGTGAGATAGATTTTGAAAAGCTTCATATCTTCATTTCACCAAGTTTGATGTGCTCTTGGTGATATTTCAGCCTTTGGAGGTATTTTCAAGCATATATGGTGACTAAAATTTTCTAACAAACCCATTATTTCATCAGTAGACCTTTCCCTTTCCTTACATTCATTTCCAAACATTATTTCCCTTTCTTTCCATTCTTCCCATTTTCCTCTTTCATGAAGTTGTGAAATCATGGATTCATTTAATTCTTGGAAATATCATTTACAACAAAGAAACCAAACCCCTCCTTCCCCACATTTTCAAAATTCTCCTCCAAATCATTCTTTAGATCCTTATAATAAGGAATATGCATATCAATTAAACCCTGTTGATATTTATGGTTATCCAATTAACCATGGTGCTTTTCATGGACAAGGATATGTCGATATTCATATGCAAAGTCAAGAGATGGAGGAAACATTTCTATAAGGGGAGGAGGCATACAACATCACAGAGGATAAACTACCTAGTTTCAGTGAACCCTATCAATGGGGTAAACCTTTTCCAAGTTGATACAACCATCAATAGAAGCTAGAGGTTTTGACTAAAAATAAAAATATAATGGTTGAAACCTTGAATATATTGTTATTGTCAATTAAAAATAATAAGTTTAATGAACCTACTTGTGAAGAACCTTGTCAATGGGTTAATTATTCACCACCATCAAGAAACCCCACCTTTTAATCCAAACCTGCAACATATTAACCAAATTTTCATATTCCTAGCTTTCAGTCTACTCCCCATTGAGAATTCCCCTTCTCCATCTTCTTCCATTCCATCCCACCTTAAATTATCTACCCTCTTCTCTTCCATTTCCATTCCTCCACAATAATATTATACTCCTTCCATTCCACCTCAAACTTTACAAAAATAAGTTAAATATCACCCTTCCTCTTGCATTCCCAAACCCATTTTGGAAAGAAATGGATCAGGAAATTAGTCAAGGAAAATAGGTTAAAGAGCCCAACATAAAGGAATTTGTGCAAAAATTGAAGTATTGGGATTCAAAATTTGAAACCAATCAAATGCCACTATTGGTTAAACCTTCAACAAACATTGAGACTAAAAAATAAAATGTGGAAGATGATTTTGTAGAAGAACAAGAACAACAAGAAGATGATCAACACTATCTATGTCCTAAGTGTAGTGTGTAGAATGACACTATATTCATAGAGGTTATTGTTTTATCTCCACAAAGATCAACAATGGAGGAAAACAAATCATATTAAGAAGAATTTTATGAATATGCTTTGGTTGAAAGATTATTCTTTTCTTTTGTTGAATCTTATTTTATAGATGAACCTCCCAAGGATGAGAACTTAAAGGAAGATCCTTCCAAAAGTATTCATCATGAAGAAAAAAAGGAGGAGCTTGATTTTCATGCTTCATGCTTGAGGAGGAGGAGATCCATGATGACACTATTTCTAAATTGGTCATCACGGAGGAAGAAAAGTCTTTTGTAGAGTTGTTTGTGGAAGTAGAACAAGGTAAAAACTAGATTTCAAACATCCACCACCTTCAGGAAAGTCTTAGGATGTCCCCATCCATGGGGATGAGATTCAAAGAAATGGGTAAATCAAAAGGATCAGTCCTTTCCTAATCAGGTATTTGACTAGTTTAAATCTAAAAAAATAGTTGTCATTGGTCATGCTCATTTCAAAATACGAGGAAGAGCTTTAGAGTCCCAAAGGTCAGCTATAACACATCCAACTAAACACAAAAAAACTAAAGGAGGTATTCATTTTCTTTTTTTATAATTTGAGGAGAAGGGTGGAAAACCAGCTTCATGAAAATTTTCCACTCTTATTAAGGCCATGTCCATTTCCAAATTAATTACATGGCTACACTTTGTAAATAAGGGAAGCTATTTCTCCCTGCATGTTGCAAGATTTGTTTATCATGGTGGATACTTTTCAGATGAAAAATAGGAGTAAGAAGAAAAGACTTTGAGATTTTTGTAACAGAAGGAAATATTAATACAATATTTAGACTTTGTGCTGAATACCTATGTTATACATCAGAGCTTTCTTATGTTAGATATGTATGTTTGTTCTGTTGGATCTACTTCTGCTTTATTTTCATTTATTCATCAGTATTACTTTGTTCGTCTATGCGAGTAAGTTCGGCTCTGTTTACTACCAACCCAAAACATAGACCCTCTGACCTTTCTACTTTGGAATTCATTTCTTTTCTCCCTTCAGATCTTTCCTATCTCCCCGCCTCGCTTCTTCCCCTTCTTCTTATAGTTGGGAGTACCTCTACTGGGATGAGATCCCAACCCCTGAAGGTAGAATATTATGAGACTTGCATAGATTCCTACTAGTAGAATAGCAATAAACCAATTTAAACGCTTTCTTTGACTCAAAGAGGGGTTATGCCCCGCACATTGTTAGCTTCTTTGTCCATAGATATGTCCACCCAATAGATTTTCGTACCAACATTTTTTGGCTCCTTTTCCTCTAGTTAGACTAGGGTAGTGTAGGTTCGCTTTCGAGAAAAGAAGTGATTTTTAAAACTTTGCATGTTCCACTTGGAACATGTATGATTTTCATGTTTGTACATATTTTTGTGCCTTTTGTTGCATAGTTCATTTTAGGGAAAAATAAGATTCAAGGAAAAATTTTAGTGAGTGTTAATTCAACCCCAATAGATCAATTACGGGGAAAGAGGGTGAAAAGACTAATTTAAAACAATTTTCCTTTCTCATGAATCTTAATTCATAATTATTTTATAATGAGAGTAATCAATTCAAGCTTCAGAACAACTTCAGGTCCAAGCGGCACTTCGGCATATTCGGGGGTGAAGTATTCAAGTTTCAGACCTATTTTAAGATTATCAGTGAATCCATACCCAATGGATTCTTCAAGGCTACTAATGTTTTCAATCTAGTAGGAAGATTATCATGTGAGTCACCAAACTATTATCCAATTTCGCATCCCCCGTAAATTGGATAACATGAAAAAATCTAGGCTTGAGTAGTATGATGAGTTCTTAAGGAGAAAGTTCTGAGAAAACTTGTACTCTTCATGTTTTGGGGCACTTGAAATTATTTTGTGGCATTCCTCTCCTTCTCTCTAGGCTTTAGAAATTCAAACAATAGGGAATATTTGAAAAATTTAAGAAATTTGGGTCATCCCTAAGGAAAAATTGTACCAGTTGATAGGGTTGACATATGCTACTAGCCGATATGGCCAACATATGCTACCGGATGAAAGGATGAATGAAATTCTACCGACTGGTAGCAAAAATGTTTTTACCAACAGGTAGCAAGAATGTTGCTATCGACTAACACCAAAATAATTATGTAACTGGCTGTCATAATTCATGGTAGCTCAATTACTTATCAGGTAATTAATGCATGGTAGGTGGGAGTCCATTTTATATATATTTGTAAAACCCATTCATTTGAAGGGTATTTGAGCTGATATTTTGGAGGCTCTTTTTGTAATGACACCATGCCAAAATGGTGGCCTACTTCCCATGAGTTCCAAAACTCAAATTTGGTCTCTGTAATGTAATCTCGTACATCTGCCATGAATATAATAGAATTATGCATATTTTAAGAAGTAGAATCAGTTTTGTGGTAAATTTTGTCTACCCCAACTTGTATTATTTACAACCTTGACTTTCCATTTATTTTTTGGCATGTTGTGTGTATCTCTTGCTTACAGGTTCCATCTTTTTTGTTGTCAATGTGTGGGCAGCTGAGTCTGCATGGTTCTTGTATATGGCACATTTTTTTCCCTCTCTCCCATGTTTTCTCTCTTTCCTTCCCCTTTTGGAGAGATCTCACCCCTTTTTCTGTGCTATCACTTCCCCTTTTAGCTTAGGATTTTCCTTTTTGCATCTCTCTAACCATGGTCCCTTGGAATGTGTAGATTAGGATTAGTTAGATTTTATTTTTGCATTAGGATTAGTTTTAGCATTAGATTTAACTAGAGGAAATATAATTCTTTAGAGGTATGTCTCAGGTTGCAGGTCCCACAACTTGGATACACTCCCATGTCACCTCAAAATCCTGGGTTGTCTATGACTTGGGCGGGGGTCCAATTTTGAGCTCTAATAGGTTTTATAGGTGATACTTTATCTTGCACATTATAGGTATATCCAACAATCAAAGTGTGACACACAAGTGAATAACAATGAATATTAACAACACATGTGCAACACAAGAAAAATTAGATTCCATCCACTTTTGTAGTCACGGGAACCCAATAGTAGAATCGACACCCATGCACCCTAAACTAGTCCAAGCGCCTTAGTCTAGCTTTGTTTGATAGTTCCAAAAATATCCCGAGTGATTGTGACACTTTGTTATCTTCTTGTTCTTCAGTTTTCTAGTCCATATTAGTCCTGGATCAAGTGCAAATTAGATAAGTCCTTTTTGGGGTTTCATATTTTATTAGCTAATTGATTATGTCATAGTGGATCATAACACATGTATATCATAGTTTACATCCAGTTACTCTGTATTATGGTTTAACAATACATATAATTTTTGTTAAATCATTTGGTGAACCCACATTTGAATAATCTTGGATCCTCATTTTTCATCTCTCATGGATCTTAAAATTCCTGAAATTTATTTGCATGATCTAATTCAAATGCATTCCAATTGCAAGGGTGTTCTTTAAAAAACTGTAGACACTATATATCTCCCTCACAATATGCCACTTGCTCAAGTAAATGACATTTTTGATTGTTTTTCTAATGACTCTATTATTCCTAATCCTCCATCCAATTAATCTATCCTAGATTCCATCCAAGATTTACATTCTTTAATCTAATACAAAATTTGAGCTATGGAAACAATAATTAAATCTCTTAAATCTGAAATCCAAAATGTCAAGGATTATTCTCATGCCCATGTTATTTATCCTTCTACATATCATTCTAATTATATGACTTCCACATGTTCTCATATCAATAAAACCCGAGACCTACCACTCCCCGTGCCTCTCAAGTTTGATTTCAATGGTAAGCAACATGAAATTATTACTCATCTCCTTACTCATCTATTGATCGACTTTCCATCTACTCATTACTATCCTCCTTATCGGATTGAAAAATACCAAGGTCATTCATATTGTAATTATCATCAAATTAATGGACATAATGAAAATGATTGCTATGATCTAAAATGATGAATTAACCACCTTAATTATTATGGTCTCATTTAATTTTCTACACAAAATGCTGATACATGTTCATCTCTAATTACTACATCCCATTGGGTTCCTAAATCTGATTCATCTATGTCTAATGAGCATCATTCCATCACTTCTAATGTTCCTTCTTCGGTCACTCAAGTGTCGCTTATACCAGCCACTCCAACTAAGAAATCACCTTGAAAGTCTAACCTCCTCCTTTTAAGTCATCTACCACCTCACCAAATCCTAAATAACCTCCTCTAAATTTTTTTATAACACCTCCTCCTCTCAATTCTTCTACAACATTATCAATCCCACATAAGCTACCACCAATTCATTTTTTCAAACAAATTATTCCTTATATTGATGGCCAAGACACATTTCAAACTCCACCACCATGGAAAGGTCCTTCTCACATCACCGCATAGATCTCCATCACTCACATAGTTGGGGGGCATCATAGCTTCTCCCCCTTTCATTGTTATCAAATTTTTCTATCATCTCATGCACTTGACACTCTATACTTAAATGTATAATATTTCCTAAACATCATTACAAACCCTTTACTACATGCATTGTATTTTCATTACCCTATGATGCATTCTAGTTCTATGGTTCATACTTGAATGTTGAGGGTATAAATCTAAAATTAACCTCACCTATTCTACACTTTATGCACTATGCTTCATGATCTATCTTTCTAGCATCTATGTTCAAACCATTTCCCGATGACGTAATCTTGTTCTATGGTTCATTATTGATTATTGAGGGGTATTTTAAAAATGAAACTCATCTCATACACATATGCTGGGCACATGTTGCTCCTATAAAATTCACATTGCATACCATTTCATCTCACTCATACACACACAACATACTACATAATCTTGGTTGCATTTATTATTTCTTTCTTATACTTACATATTCACTTCGTTTCCCATGATAGATGGATACTTAATATGTAAATATATTTTCTATATACATATGCACGTTCACTTGGTCTTCGATTGTGAATGGAGAATTCCTCTGAGATCTTTACATACAATAATGATGTTTGGTACTATACCAATTAGTAGTCTCATTGAGGCTTCGGGGAATTTAAATTTCTACTGTTACACATCACAGTTCTATTGTTACATTATTTACTACTTATTCTTATAGCACATTACCTTCTATTGATCTATATACGCTTTTACATACTCTTTATATTTCTAATATGTTAATAGGTGTTTCATGTCCAAAATTTTCTTTGCAACACTATTTTCAGCCATGGTTGTTTTTACACTTTGCTTGACATTATTTTCCATTGTATGCAATTGTTTGTGAGCTATGCCCTTATTCTTGTATGCAAATTGTATGTTTTTTACTTGCTTCACATTTGATTGTCTTGTGACATTGTGAGAGTTGTCCCATATCTGAAACCCACTTTCCATGGTCCATATTATTTACTTTCTTGATTAATTTGGCTTTTATTACATGCTTGATACTTTTTGTAATAACATATTACTATCATTCTTATTTCCATGTTCCTTGGTTTCTACCATGCACATCCCCTTCTCCTGCGGGTATTCACTTCAGATCAGTTTTAGGTCCTCTCCTTTGATTTGAATACTCATATCAGTGTTGCATGAACCCCAAAATCAGGGGGCATACATTAGATGAATCATTCACCCCGTATAATAGCTCGAGCTATAGTTCGGATATGCATATTACATTAACAAAATAGTCTACGATTCAAAAGACTTCCTGAGAATCGACTTAGGTCCTTAGTTCAACATAGACTCTAGTGCTTAAATATAAACACTAGCACCATGGCACTCTTGACCCCCTGTGTGCCTATGTCTTGGGGAAGATACAAATAATTTCTTAGATCAATATAATTCATAGCAATTTACAAATTATTTTTTACATATAGGCATAGTCATACAACAAATAAAATGTATTCTATCTCTATTTTAATCGAACAAATTTAGAACTAATACGGTAAAACTTGGGACAAAACTAGATCACACCATCTGCAATGGTGTATAATCAAGAAGCATTCATGGAAGGAGAGTAAAACTAGACCTCTCTCCCTAACAATCTTGTGTTGTGGCATGAAATCACCCAAAAACTTAGTCTTGGCGTGAGATCTCCCAAAAAACTCATCCTTGATGTGAGATCACCAATAAAACTCACTCTTGGTGTAATAATTTCAAAAAAATAACTATACACAACATTTTTAGGACATATTTCTATCATTTTATACTCATGATCATCAGGTGCACACTTTCCTTTTACTACTTTTTACATACTTTTATAGAGTTTTCATAATAGATGACATTGATTACTCTTTCAATCTTATTTTGTAGGTGCATCCTTAATACACAATAAGAAGAAACCTTCTATTAAGAACAACAATAGGTACAACATGGTACACCATAATACACTTTACTCCTAGGGTCACTTCCTCTTTCTTAGCTTCCATGCTTCATTTTTATCACTTCAGCTTTTACTTGTCTCTTCGGCACGCTATAATGCAGTCACACTCTATAGGAACAAAAGGTACACATATATTATCTAATTTATGTTATTGAGTATTCACTCAAGAAAATAAAGTGGGGGAAAATGTAGACTCAAAATCATGCACTTAGGTACATTTCTAGGTACTAAAATCATACTAGTATTTATAGGATTCCTAAGCGAGAAAATCAGAATTGATAGCTATCTTTGGCCTCTTTTCTTTGTTTTGTGTCTTCTTTCTTGTATTTTACACCATACAACCTAGTCAAAACTTTAATTTCTGATATTTAATGAATTTTATACACCAACACCCAACTAGAATGTCAGCACCCAAGTGTCCTCTTCCCCTCTAGGAGCCCCGACATATTTCCATCTTACTCACTCTTTTTGGGATTCTTTTATCTTTTGGGATTCTTATTTTCTTATGTGTTGGTCTTCTAGTTATCAATTATGAAATTAAACCAAGGGAATCATATGAATACATAACTATGTGATAAAAATAAAGGACCAAGATCTAAGCATCTATTATCATCACCTAATATTGCATCCAAAGGCATCTAAGAGCACTAAAGGAATCCATCTAGCATCCATTCAAGGGACAAGGGACTGCATTTTCTACATACACTACATAGGAAGGGGAAGTTAATTATTCCATCCACACATCTATCTACATTATTACATCTAGGTAAATAACGCTATCAAGTAAACTCACATAAGGGAATCCTAGGGCATGATTCTCTCACTTATTCACAAGAACTACATGGAATCTAATATGTAGTGCAACACTCGGTCATAAGTTCACTTAATCTGGTGACCACTTTGGGGTCATACTGACTCCCCATATTACATATTTATATTTTGGATTTGATGTGGTATTGTGGGTTTTACAGGTCAATATTTATCTTATAGGAAACAAGTACATCTAACAATCAAAGTGCAACACACACGGGTGAATAATAATGACTATTAGAAATATTTTTTTGATATAAGAAAAATTAGATTCTAACCAATTTTTTAGTCACGGGTGCCCAGTATTAGACTTTGACATCAAAATTACCTTCACCCAATCTAGGCACCCTAATCCATCTTTGTCTAATAATTCCATAATTTATCTTGAGCAATTATGACACTGTTATCTTCATGTTCATCAATTTTTTAGTCAAGATCAGTCCCAGATCAAGTGCAAATTAACCAAGACCTTTCCTCTCTCTCCTTGAACTTGCGTTTCATATTTTATTAGCTTATTTTTGTGTCATAGTGCATCATAACATTTTTATATCATAGTGTACATTCAGTTACTCTGCAATTAGGGTTTAGCAATAAATCTAATTTTTGTTAAATCACTTGAGCCTACGTAGACCTTTGTGTTTAGTTATGTAATGCATTCACTACCTTCTCAATGAATATGAAAGATCGTGTATTTATTAAGTAATAATATTTATTTTATTGTTATTCATATATATCCTTTACATTTAGTTATTGCATCTTACCTTTCTCTATTGTTATTATATGATATATATTAGTTATATTTGAATAATTTTAGTCCATTGCATCATTTATAAAAAGGATTAAAGGATGATAGAATACAATCTGGATCATGGCTCATACCTACCCCTTTATCAATGTGTTTATCCATTTTCCTTGATCTCAGGGAGAGTGATCCCTTCATACTCTAGTGTATCACCATTCTTGTCAATTTTCAACACTCTTTCCTTTTAAAATTTGTATACTTTTTTAGTTAGATTAGAGTAGTGGTTAATTTAGAGATTTTAAGGAAATTATTTGGCCTTATTATAGAGGTTTATCTCAAGGGTTAAGGTCCCACACCTTATATATACTCCAATTTTTTTGCAAATACCTTTACACACATGAATAGTTTCTCAAACAATAAGGGTGTACAAAATTATTTGAAAACACATTGATCTAGGTAGTTTTGGTATAGGAAATATATGATATCATCTATAGAGACCTATAAATAGTCATGCTTCCTAGAAAAATGAGGGAATGAAGGAAAAAACCATGGGTATTTTGAATGGGTTCATATTGGTAATATTTTATTGAAAGGGGTCATATTGAGGATCTAACTATGAATCGAAAAGAATGATTTTGTTTAGAACTCTATAGGATTAACCATGCAAAAATACATAGGGATAAATGACATTAGAAATATAGAATTTAGGTTGATGGGATATTTCATGTAGTCACATAGTGGATAATCATATTGGAAAAATAAAGGATAAACAATAGATGGGATCAATGGTGTCATATTTGCATAAAATTTGATCACATTAATTTAAGTAGAATTGATCACAAATGGAGTAGACATGAAAGGAAATTTACATAGGTTCTAATTGTGTAGGAAACAAAGAAAAAAATATATGAATGATTAAATATTTGAGTGAATGTGTTTACTAGGTTGAACCAATCAATGGGTAATAATATACATGTTTCGTTCACCATAAGGACTAAGATATATCCTAGGGTTTTCATCTTGTTTTATAATAATATGAATAGGAAAAATAATAATGGGGATCAAATTTAGGCAAATGCATAAGATGTAAATACAAAATATGCTTATAGAGTTTAAATATCATGATTCTAGAGGATAATAACCCTATTCCTAAGATTTCTACAAGTTTCCAAAGCCTGTATCTAAATTAAAGATAAGTATCCTACTAGGATTCAAAAGATAGATAGGTAAATAGATAGATAAATCCAATGGGTATAATATAAGTATTACAAAGTAATAAACTAAATAAAACATACATCTAATCTAATATAAAGTAATGAATGACCAACCATCCACATAATATAAATAAAAATAAGATAAAGGATAAAGAGGGGTTATAAATACTTAAATATAGTTTGACCCCGATGCATTGATCCCCAAGGACAAAAACTTTGAGAAGAAATAATATGAGTGGAGAAGAGGAAGAATAAGAAAAATACCTCTAATCCTAGCTCATTACAGTGACCCAAATTCAAGAAGGAAATATATAAGACCTCAAGTCTAACAAGTAAGTGTGAACAAATGTGAAGATATAAATCCAATATTACATGGTGTATGTCCGATGATATCAAATGAAGAGACAAGATGTTTATGTGTGTGTGTGTGTGTGTGTGTGTGTGTGTGTGTGTGTGTGTGTGTGTGTTGTGTTTAAAATATGGTTGATAAGATCGAATGTGGTTAATCCTATTGGTGGAAAAATCTAAAGCTTGATGGGATAGACCATGGCTGATCTTTTCAGATTTGGGGGAACCCTAAATTTAAGGGTGAATATCAATGGGAAATGGAGGGTAGAGACATAATAGGGACATGCCGAAGGTTGAAAAATGAAAAAAATGATGGGAAGATTTGAATGAGTACAAACAAGTGTGAGACAAGTGGACATAATGAGGGTAACATATTTCTTAGTTATAATTTCATATTAGTATGGATGTATGAGTTGTAATAAAAAAATTTATGAGTTAGTAACTCACATAAATAGTTATAAGGAGATAACATTATGTTAGAGTGAATAAGGAGACTTTTGGAAATATATTCTAGGAAAAAAGTAGAATTACTGAATATTTAAGAAATATTGAGGAAATTATGGAGAACGATGGTCTTAACACTGTTCTCAAGGATCAAGAAAAAACTCATGTCTGAGTACCATGAGATCCTGGCTAAAGAAGAGGTGTATTGGAGACAAAAATATAGGGTAAAATGGCTTAAGGAGGGTGATAGGAATACTAAATTCTTCCATTTCTCTGCCACTTCCAGAGCTAATATCCTAAATATTAATGAGATAAGAAGTGAGAATGGTGAGATCTACATGGATAGTAGGGATATCAATGCCACTATAATAAATTACTTCAAGGATATTTTTAAGTAGGGGCAGAGGACGGAGGAGCTGGTTTAGAATAAAGTCCTGGATATTTTCCAGAATGTTATCACCCCTCTTGAAAATAGAGATATCTTAAGGATCCCCTCGGAGGAGGAAATTTGTTTTGCAGTCTTTGATATGGAACTGGATAAATCTCTAGGCCTAGATGGTTTCCCTACCTTTTTCTTTCAAAAATTATGGGAGGTGATAAAGCATGAGGTCATTGAAATGGTCCAATATTTTTTCAACAATGGTCATCTTTTGAGGAAAATGAATAACACTTTCCTAGTCCTAGTGCCAAAAATTGTTGGTGCTAAGGAGGTTAAGGATTTCAGACCTATAAGTCTGTGCAACACCAGCTATAAAATACTGACTAAAATCATAGCTAGGAGGATTAGAATGGTTCTTCCTAACTTTATCTCCAGAAATCAAGGGGCTTTTGTTTTAGGAAGGCAAATTACAGAAAAAAATTATTGTGATTCAAGAAGTCATACATTCCATTGATAGTTCTAGAAGATTGGCAATGTTTCTTAAGTTGGATATGCATAAAGCCTTTGATAGGATAACATGGTCCTTCCTCCAGGCTATCCTGTTAAAGGTTGGTTTTGATAACTTCCTGGTAAACATGATTATGACCTGCATATCCACTGCTAGTTACTTGGTTTTGGTTAATGGAAAACCGAAGGTTTCTTCCAAGTAGGTAGAGGGTTGAGACAAGGTGATCCTCTTTCACCTTTCCTTTACATCATAATGGCTGAATCCTTGAGTAGAATTTGTCAACAAGATATGTTTTCAAACTGTATCCAGGGTATTAAAATATCTAATGGTCTTCCCTCTATCTACCTCAATCATTTTGTGGATGATAAATTTATGATGGGGAAGGCCTCTGTCCATGAGGCCTCCAATTTTAAGGTGGTTCTTAATGATTATGAACTGGTTTCAGGATAGATGGTTAATTTCCATAAAAGTTTTGTTTTTTTCATTAATGTGGAGAATCAGGTTCAAGCCGATTATCTTGCATCCTGGGGTATATGATTAAGAATTTTCTAGATTCTTATTTGGGTATGCCCCTGATCCAAAAGAATCCTGACTTCATGGTTTGGAAAGGTCTATTGGAAAGAGTTAATAGTAAACTCTCATCTTGGAAGGGTCTCTTTCTTTCTCAGGTTGGTAAGATTCAACTGCTCCAAAGTTCCCTTCAAGGTATTCCCATTTATGTGATGTCTCTTTTCAAGCTCCCTGCTAAAATTATTGAATCCTTAGAGAAAATCCAGAAGATATTCCTTTGGATGGGAGCTGTGGAGAAGTTCAAATTCCCTCTTGTGGCCTGGGAAAAAGTCACAAAACCAAAGCTTTGTGGGGGCTTGGGGTTAAAAAATATTTCTCTTATGAATGAGGCCTTAATTGCCAAAGCAGGTTGGAGGATTGCTAGAGAGGAAGGACTTTGGGTGGAAATTATAAAGATGAAATATTTACAGAATATAGGTAGAATGGAATCCTTTTTTAATCAAGATAATCTTCCTAGAGGGTCTTCCTTTTGGAACTCTTTTGTGGCCTCCAAAGAAATCTTAACCAAAGGTACTATGTGGGAGATAGGAAAAGGCTCTAGAATCAGTTTTGGTATGATAGTTAGATTGAGGATTCCCCCTTAGCTAACCTAGAAATCTGGAAAAGGGTTGTTTAGTTCTACAAGGAAATAAGAAAATTTTGGATTAACGACTTTTGGATCGAAGAGGATTGTGTCAGATGGGAAACCATTTAACCTTCTCTATATTTTGATGGTGACATCTAACCCTTTCAGATCTCAACAAGAAATTAAGGGATTTCCACATCCCCATGTTCCAAACCAAGGAGGATTCCATCAAATGGAAAGAGGAAGATTCGGGAATTTTCTTGGTTAAATATACCTACATGTTAAATTTCAAGACTGATATGCACAAGGACTATTGGGGTAAGCTCTGGGTGAAGGATCTTATCCCAAAGGTTAATATATTTTACTGGTTGGCTGCCCAAAATAAAATTTTGATTGTGGATAATCTCAGAAAAGGGGAATGAAGCTTCCCAATAGATGTTCTCTTTGTAGGAAGGAGGAGGAAAATGTCAACCATCTCCTCCTTCATTTCTCCTTCTCCCATGATGTGTTTGCTTCCATTTTATATCTATTCAATATCCAATGGAAATTTCCCTTGATGATTGAGGACTGTTGTTTTTAATGGGAGAGTCCCTTATATTTTCTCATTTTGGTCTAGGCCTGGAATATTTCCCTCCCTCATTTTTTTTGGGGATTATGGAAGGATAGGAATGATTGTATACTATGGTATTAGAAATCTCCTCTTGAAAGTTAGAATTAAAATTTTGGTTGTCATTAAGGAAAACATGAAACTCTTTAAAAGGCAAAGCAAAGAAACCTGCTGGAAAGAGAGCAGAAAGTTCTTGATAAGTTCGCCCTTGGACTAGTGGAATTACACAAACCAAAAAATAATTCTAGTTAGATAAGGCCTATGGAAAATGTTGTTAAGTTAAATTTCGATGGGGCGTCAAAAGGGAATCCGGGTTTCTTTGGGGGAGGGGAATTTTAAGAAACAAAGTGAAGGAGATTGGTTTTTTTCTTATGTTGGTCTATTAGGTTGGCAAAAAAATAATATGGTGGAAGCTAGAGCTCTTCTTTGGGGGGTTTTTTTGGCTAAAGAAAAAGGTTTCAAGGACATCCAGATTGAAGGTGACTCTCTCATCATTATTAATGCCCTTAATAATCAGGGTTCCATTAATTGGCCCATAAGAAATATCCTCAACGATGTTAAGGAAAATTTAAAATATTTTATAAGGGTTTCTTATAATCATAATTTACGTCAAAGGAACAAGTGTGTAGATAAGATGGCTAATTGGGGAGCCATTAGTAATGATTATAAGATCTCGGTGTAAATAATATGAATTACCCATATACATTAATGAAAAATTATTATAGATAGACGACACTAAGATTGATGATGTTGGCACGAGTGAGCTCTGGGCTATGACAACTTAATAAATTGTATTCCTTGGTTTCTATTTGTGTGAAAGGGTGTCTTATTTTGAAAAGTGTTAGAAAAAGAGGAAGTTTGGTTGTGTGAAGATGGGTGGTGATAGAATCGAGTTGAAATTGCTAGCGTAACATTGAATATTTCAATCAACATTTGTGGAACTAGCTTAAGATTGTGGATTTTAGTAATTTCATCAGAAAATTACATGGTCATGACCCTCCTGTCAAAGGATTTTGGAAAATCTTGGAAAGAGGGAAATTTTGAGGTCAAAGGTATGGAAATTGAGGTTTCTGAGTCCACCATTGCCCTTGTGATGAATATGAAAATGGATGGGCTCAAAATTTTAAGGACAGAACCCACAGAGAACATGAAATTGAGTTTTTCTTCATGGGTAAGGAAAGGTGCTCTTTCTTTACTGATGGTATTTCTAGGTCGTGTATCCTGGGAATATGGAGAGATGTTTTCCTTCAAATCATGAAGTATATAACTCTGGAAGGAAAATACCAAAAATATATACCCACCATATGACCCTTCTGAATATGTTCCACCATAAGGTCATGGTGAGCATCCCTTTCTTTCTGTTTATGTCTTTGAAAAATTATTTGATGGATTTTTAACAGGAGAAGAAAAAGATGCCTTTGCATGGAGGTCTCATCCTTATACTGTTTGAAAATGGGAAACCTATTCAAAATTATTCTTTGAAAGATAAGGCAGAAGAGGATGATCTCACTCTTGCGGAATGCCTTACTAAGATGAAGGCTAGAAATGCAAAAATGTGGGGGAGGATTCTAGTAAAGAGAAGAGTGAGGAAGGTCATGGGGAAGTGAGCACCTCGAGAAAGAGGAATTGGGATGGTAATTTTAAGGGTTTCAAGGATTTGAGTAGAAAGGTTCAATACTTAGAGGGTGTGCTTCAGAAATGGAGGAAACCAATGTTGGTCAAAGGGAAACTATGTTGGATGTCATTAATGCTTCTAAGCAAATTGTCTCTGCTCAAGTGAAGTCCAAATATAAGGTTCTGGAGCTAGATTACTAGCTCAAAAAGATGAGTGATAGGTTGGAAGGGATGGAGGAAGGCACTAAAAGGAGAAATTTCAATTTGTACATCAGTAGTTCGGAGGATGATATAAATGTCAAGGGTGCTGAGGGTGCTGAGATCAAAGGAAGTCATATTGGTAGCAATGAAGGATATCCTAAAAATTAGTTGGGTTTTCTGGACTGTTGGCAAACTTTTGGTGAACTTCTGTAGTTTTGAAGTTGTAGAGATGGTTTTCTTTTTCTTTGTTTTACTCTCTTTGGTTTAAAGTCTTGATCTTCATTGTAAGAGTTAAGCATTTTTAACTCCTGTCATGGAATTTTTTGTTTCTTTCATGCTCGTTGGTCTCTCGTTATTCCTTATGTAACACCCCTTGGATTCGATCCCTATTTTTACATTATCTAATAAAAAATGTTAGAGTGAATAATGGGTCATGAGATATTAGAGAAAATATTTTTGGATAGATTGGTTGTTAAAGGTAAGATAAAATCCCTTTTTATGGAGATACTTATCTTATATATGTAATAGCTACACATTGCATAACATGGCTCAACTTAATTAAAAAATATTATTTTATTGTGTTTACTACGACCAAACTATGACATCTATGATAATTATGATATCTATAGACACAAAATCTATGTACTTGGGTACATTTCTAGGTCCTAGAAGCATGTTAGAATTTTCATGATTCCTAAGAAAAAACTAGTAATTGACAACTCCCTTTAGCATTTTACTTTTCCTTCTGCACTTTTATTGGCTTTATACATCTTGCACTCTTACTAGAATTTGACCGCTTTATCTTTATATGGACTCGAAACTAGCACCCAGATGGGACACTAGTGTAAGGTGCTCCTGTCCTCCTAGGTGCCCCTACCATTATTTACCTTTTTTAAAATCATTTTGGACCTATTTCACTTCTCAATCACTTTTTACTACTTTGGGTCAGCCTTCCAGTTATCAATTATGAAATTAAAACAAGGGAATAATATAAATACATAATTATGTTTTCAAAACAAGGGACCAAACACTAACATAATTACTTACTATCACCTTGTAGACAAAAAATCACACACTTTGAGTCAATATTTAGTCCCAGTCTCATACTACTATTCATATGGTTCTCAAGTGAAAAGATTAATAATTAACCCATGTCTTTGGCCATTTTGCTTTGTTTTCTATTACTACTTTCGATCTTGCACCCGTACTTTCCCAGTCTGTATTCTCATACTACATTTTTCCTATTTACATTTGGGGTGCCCTGATCCTCTTTGTACTTTCCTCTCACTTTTTGGGAAATTTCTAGCCATTTGAGCTTCTTATATTTTTGGTGGTCAACCTTTTCGGGGTTGATTATGAAATTAAAGAAAGAGAACCATATAAATATAAAGTTATGTGACCATAATGAGGGACCAAGCACTAAGCATTTACTATCACCACCTAAGGTTGCATCCATCAAAGGCATCTATGACTACATTTACATCCATCTATCTCCATAAAAAGGAACACAATGCCTATTCATCTACATCACACTTTATAGGAGGGGAGTCTATAGTTTCGTGCACACAATTAGTACATTCTACATCTAGTTACTTGCTACTTCATAAAGTACAATTGACACAAGAGAACCTAGGGCACAATTGCACACACACACACACACACACCTATAACTACATTCTTTTTAGATGTAGTGTAATGATCGATGACAAGTCCATTAATTTGGAAGTGAGGAAATTTTGGCCCCTTCATATGCATCTTTATTTTATATGTTTTTAATGATTTATCTAGGGTTTTTCAAGTGATTCTTCCATTGTAGGTTTACTAACGCTTCGACAATCATACAATGACATTCATGTGGTAGGGAGAAAACACATGTAAACATCCAAAGACATTCCGAGGAGGTTTCCTAGCCATTTATGTAGACCAAGGCACCTAGATCTCATACCAAGGAACCCATGGGTTCCCTTATCCATCTTCGGTGCCACTATCTATCCGATAGTCCGGATCTGCACTTTTCTAGGATCATGTGTGAAGGTTTCCTTTTCTATTCACCGGTCTATAATGTGACACAATCATGTGATATCATTATATCAACCAAGGCTTTATTAACCCTCTTTACACCTTAGGGTGATGCAACCTATAATCTATCGTGAAAAACCCAGTACACTAGCACATTACTCATTTAAGGTAGTGCTCACCCAAAGCGTGAAAATTTACCAGCCCCTCTTTAGAGTTTCTTGTGCAAGATGTTAGTGTGATGATGGGAAAACATATTCAAATCCATAATTAAACATAAAAATTCCATAATGCATAATCCGATCTAGATCTTAGGGAACCATGAACTAAAAATGACAATAATAATACTAGCCATACAAGAACCAAATCCAGTTATGTTCAACACCATTATCCAACCAATATAATCCATTACATTAAACACTTTGTAAAACTGATCCGAGGATCCTCACGAGAGAAACACCGATCTAAGATCTTCTCAGAAATTGTTGCAGTCATTTTTAAAGCGTGGGGAAAAATTATACGACTCCGACGGAAGTTTCTTTGTAGGAAACGGAGCTCGTTTGCAAAAGTTATAGCCCGCTGAAATTTTTGGGCAACTGGCAAAATTTGGAGTTTTGTGCAGGTTAGACGTGTGCATGCTCACCAAGTGTTGCGATCATATTGCGACACATGGACGAATTGTGTGACGTATTAAAAAAATGGGTTTTGGAACGCCGGTCTTGGACACTCGTTCTCGACAAATGGACCCCGCTATTTACTGGCTGGGGGCCCTCAGCCAGGTTCGACACACTCGATTATGGAGGGGTGCCTTGGCCTCCTTCTCATTTAACCATTCAACCAACTTGTGTATATAAACCTCTATATTTCCTTGTGCGCCATGCATGTGGGACATTGGGCATGTATGATTTAAATTACCCATGCCTTATAACTTATTTACACTTTCCATGCATTTGCTATTCTATTCAACGCCTTATCCATCCCACTTTTCATGCATTAGTTTAAACTGTCCACCACATGCATTAAACTATGGGATAAGCGCCTAAAATTAAACCATGCGCCATCCAAGAAATGCGCCCCAACTTAAGCGCCTACCACATAGGCTAAGGTGGCTTCTAGCCATTCAAAAAACTGCACCCACCTACCTTATTAATCCTTGTCCTAGTCTTCATGCGCCAAATGTGGGATAATTATCCCAAAGGATTTGATCAAAAACAAGGAAGGAGAATGGAACTCGAGTGGGCTGAGAAAAATGATAAGTGCCCAGCCGGCATACTAGGAGGCACATAAACAATATAAAAAGGGTGATATTTTATTTGTAATGCATTCGGGACTGTGTACTAATATTGTAATGCTCATATCTTGAGCTAGGAGTGGAGTTTGAAGGAGATGTAAAAAGCAACCCCTATTATTTTCGACAGAGGAAACTGTGAGAAGGTCATAATTTTGTAGAATTATTTGTAAAGAATTATTTTCAAGATTTTAATATATCGGTCCCATTCAACCGGACCCGGAGACGTAGGCCTCAAGCGCCGAACTCCGTTATCAATTCTTGCGTCACGTTGCTGGTGAATCCTCTTCATTTCTTTCAATATTTGCACAATACTTGCAATTTTTATTCTTTTATTAAAAATACAAAAAGAAATAATGCACAATTTTTACATCGAAAATCAATACAAAGCAAGAGAATGTGTGTACACAATTGCTAGTTAAATTTGGTTTTCAGATCATTGGTATCAGAGCTGGTTTTGACTGATTTTTGGTTCAGTTTAACATGTTTTGGATTGTAAGTTGTGTGTTGGATGTTAACAAGGTCTCGATCTAAGAAGGGTGAAGGAGAATTAGTTGAAGGAGATCCCAAAATTGGTACCAGACGATCTCGAAGTCCTACAATGGCGGATCGAGAGGAAGTGGAACAAAACTTTTGTCAATCCTTCCAACAGATGAAGGAAATGGTGGAAGAAATGTACCAAGAAAGGAAAAGGGAAAAGGGGACTAGAGAAGGTAAGAAAGAAGAAAGCTCTAGTTCTGACATTCCAAAAAGAGACTCCTTAAAATCTGATTTTCTTTCATTAAAGTTAGATATCAAGTTTGAATTGCCTATGTATACTGGAGAGCTAAATGCAGAGAAGTTGGATAACTGGGTCAAGAAAATAGAAGTATATTGCAGGGTTCAGAGAATTGTTGATGATGAAGCAAAGATTCATCTGGCAACTCTTCGGATGGGTGGAACAACACTCATTTGGTGGGAGAGTAAGCTTCAGGAAGTGGAAGAAAACAAAGGTATAGAAATCACTTCTTGGTCTGAATTTGTTTCAAATATTAGGCAACAATTTTATCCTCTTGGTTATAAGCAACAAGCTATGATGGATTGGAAAACATTAAGACAAACTAAGGGACAAAGTGTTCAAGAATACACACAAGAATTTAGGAAAAGGGCTCTAATTCTGGGAATTTCCCTAAACACAGAAGAAACACTACTCAAATATATTGGTGGATTGCATAGTTATCTAAGGCATATGATACTTGTTTTAGGTACTACTAATCTTGATGCAGTATGTGTTCAAGAAACCCATCTGGAAGCATGAGGGAAAATGACAAAGGAGTCCTCTTTCTCTTCTTTTAATTAGAAGAACAAGCAATCTGAAGGAAAAGGTTTGAAAGAACAAGGAAAAGGAAAGGGTAAGCATAAAACAAACTCTACTGTTAAGAAGGAAGATGAAAAACCATTTTGTAATCATTGTAAAAAAAACCATGATGAGTCTAAATGTTGGAAATTACATCCTGAAAAGAAGCCTAAATGGATGGTTAAGAAAGGAAAAGAAAAGAAAACAAACACCGTAGTGCATGATCTTGGTTTTGATTCAGGTGATGAAACCAAAATCACAGCTATGGGTTTACAAGGTAAATCAACTCTTTCAATTTCCAACAATAGCACTACAGATGTTGCATCTTCTTCTAGTAAACAAACTACACCTGACAATAAGAAAAGAAATGAGCTTTTCCACATTAGAGTAATTTCAAAGCATACGAAAATTGATACTCTTTTTGATAGTGGATCTCAAGCTAATTTGATTTCAGAGGAGGTTGTTAAAGAACTAGGGCTCAAAACTACACCACATCCTAAGCCTTATCCTTTGGGCTGGGTTTGTGATGATGCAAAACTACAGTAACTAAAACTTTTACTTTTAGATTTGCCATTACTGAGACAAGTTTATTGATGAGGTTGAATTGGATGTAGTCCCTTTGGATATTTGTGGGGTGGTTTTGGGAAGTCCTTATTTGTATGATCGTAAAGCAATCTTTTATAGGGAAGAAAATAAATATTTGCTTGTAAAGGATGGAATTGAGTTTATTATTAGAGCTCACCGTGAAAAGAATAATCTATCCTTGTAACTATGCGCAGGTCAAATGAAAAGGCTTGTCAACTCAAGCAAAATTTTTGTGCTCATGGTGGTCAAAGCAAAGGAAAAAGAAAATGAGATGGCTTTTGAGACTTGCGATCTAAAACTTAAGGATGAATTAGTAAGAATTGTTTCTCAATTTGATGATGTTTTTCAGGATCCACAAGGTCTACCTCCCAAAAGAGGGGTTCAACATGAGATACAGATTGCTTGGGATGCACCTCTTCCCAATATCGGAATGTACAAAGGGTTGTCGGTAGTAGAGAACAAGGAAATAAAGAGACAGTAATGGAACTTTTGGCTCAAAGTATAATTCGTCCAAGTACATCCCCATGTGGTTCACCAATTATATTAGTTCCTAAGAAGGATGGCACTTGGTGAATGTGTGTTGATTTCCGTGCTTTAAACAAGATTACTATAAAGAATCGTTACCCTCTTCCTAGAATAGATGATTTACTGGATCAATTAAGAAATGCAATTTATTTCACTAAGTTAGACTTAAGAAGTGGTTATCACCAAGTAAGAATTGCAGAAGGTGATGTTTGGAAAACTGCTTTTAAAATGAAACAAGGATTGTTTGAATGGTTAGTGATGCCTTTTGGTTTGTGCAATGCACCGACAACATTCATGAGAGTTATGAATGAAATTTTTAGGCCATTCATTGATAATTTCGTTATTGTCTACTTAGATGATATTCTTATTTTCAGTAAATCATGGGATGAACATATTAAACACATCTAGAAAGTCTTAGATGCACTAAGGAGAGAGAAATTGTATTTGAAGATGTCAAAATGTGAATTTGGAAAAACATCTTTAATTTACTTGGGGTATATTGTAGGAAATGGAGAATTGAAAATTGATCCTGCAAAAATAGAGGTTATTGTGAAATGGCCTAGACCCACAAATGTGATGGAAGTTAGAAGTTTTCTAGGTGCAGTTCAGTACTGGAGGAAATTTATTGCTAACTTCTCATATATTGCATCTCCTTTGCATGCTTTGACAAGTATTAAACAGGTCTTTCAGTGGGGAGGAAAACAACAAAAAGCATTTGATACACTGAAAGAGAAGATAAGTACCGCTCCGATCTTGGCACTTCCGGATTTACAACATTCATTTGAGATTGAGACGGATGCTAGTGACTACGCAATGGGGGCAGTTTTGATGCAGAACAAATGACCAGTGTGTTACCATTCAGAAACCTTTACAAGTGCGGTAAGAAACTATCCAACTTATGATAAAGAGTTGTATGCTTTGGTTCAAAGTGTTAAAAAATGGAAGCATTATTTAATGGGAAAAGAAACAATTATCCATACTGACCATCAACCGCTTCAATATTTACAAACACAAACCAAATTGCAGCAGTCTAGACATTTCAGGTGGATGGGATTTTTGCAACAATTTCATCTTGTAATCAGGTATAAAAAAGGTATTCAAAACAAGGTTGCCGACATGTTGTCCAGACCACCAGTGGTAGTAGCATCTATCCTTTTACAGCATAGTTCTTTGGCTCATGTTAGTTACAAGGAACAATATGCAAATGATGTTGATTTTAGAGAAGTGTATGAGGATTTAGTAAGTGGGAAACAAGTAGGAGAAAAATATTATCATTTGCATGAAGGATTGTTATATCATTCTGGAAAACTTTGTATTCTAGAAAATGAGCATGTGCATATGATTAGGGAAGCACATACTTCTCTTATTTCAGGGCATTTTGGTGTAAGTAAGACAGTTGCACATTTACAAAAATATTGCTATTGGCCTAGAATGCATGAACATGTAAACCGATATATTAAGGGATGTGTTCTTTGTGCCACAAGCAAGCCAAGTAACAGGAAATTAGGACTTTACACTCCTCTTCCTATTCCAACACGGCCTTGGGAAAGTGTTTCCATGGACTTTGTAGGAGGCTTGCCCATGACATAGAAAAACATGATTACTTATATGTGGTAGTGGACAGATTTAGCAAAATGTGTGTGTTGGTTCCATGTACTAAACAAATAACTGGTGAGGGAACTGCACATTTATTCTTTCAGTTTGTTTGGGTTCATTTTGGTTTACCTACTTCAATCATATCTGATCGGGATTCTAGATTTCTTGGGGAATTTTGGTCAACATTGTGGGGGTTAATGGACACAAAACTGAAAAAGAGCACTGCTTTTCATCCACAAACTGATGGTCAAACAGAGGTTGTAAACCACACAATGGTACAATTACTTAGGGGCTATAGTAACAAACACCCTAAATTGTGGGATGAACATCTTTATTATGTGCAACATGCTTATAATCGTGCCTTACATTCTTCTACTTTAAAGTCTCCATTTGAGACTTGTTATGGATATCTACCTAATTCTCCATTAGATATATATTATGGACATGAAACTGTTGTTAATGGTGCAAGTGATTCTGACAAGGCTAAAATATTTGTGCAGAGAATACAATAGGTTCATCAGTATGTCCATGAACAATTGGAGAAAAGCCAGGCTAAGTACAAAGCTAGGCATGATAAACATAGAACTGATCACAAGTTCAAAGTTGGTGATTCAGTTTGGCTTCACATCAGCAAGGAAAGACTGACAGGTGAAGGTAAAAAATTGAAACCTATACGGTATGGTCCGTTCCAAATATTGGTAACAATGCTTTCTTTCCGGCTTAGATTTACCTCCATGTATGAAAATCTACTCGCTTTGTAAATGTTGAGAATTTAAGATTGTATGAACCGCCTATGATTGATGATCATGATGATTCTAACATTATGCCTTCCATTGATGATTTTTCTCCTGAGTATCTTGATGAGTTGCAGGAAGACATCATTTTGGACAGGAAAGTAAGAACTTTGTGAAGGGGTGATATTGAATATCTTCGTGTTGGGTTCAGAGGCATGCATCCGAACAAGGCAAAATGGATGGAAACCGGAAAGGTGAGGGAGAAATACCCTCACCTATTCACCAATTAGGTTGACTTTTGGGGTCCAAAAGTTTCTCAGTGGGGAGGAATGATCCAGAGGATCCTCACAGAGAAACACCGATCTAAGATCTTCTCAGAAATTTTTGTAGTCATTTTTAAAGCGTGGGGAAAAATTATACGACTCCGACGACAGTTTGTTTGCAGGAAACGGAGCTCGTTTGCAAAAGTTATAGCCCGCTGAAATTTTTGGGCAACTGGCAAAATTTGGAGTTTTGTGCAGGTTGGACGTGTGCACGCTCGCCAAGTGTTGCGATCATATTGCGACATGTGGACGAATTGTGTGACGTATTAAAAAAATGGGTTTTGGAATGCCGGTCTTGGACACTCGTTCTCGGACAAATGGACCCCGCTATTTACTGGCTGGGGGCCCTCAGCCAGGTTCGACACACTCGATTATGGAGGGGTGCCTTGGCCTCCTTCTCATTTAACCATTCAACCAACTTGTGTATATAAACCTCTATATTTCCTTGTGCGCCATGCATGTGGGACATTGGGCATGTATGATTTAAATTACCCACGCCTTATAACTTATTTGCACTTTCCACGCATTTGCTATTCTATTCAACGCCTTATCCATCCCACTTTTCATGCATTAGTTTAAACTGTCCACCGCATGCATTAAACTATGGGATAAGCACCTAAAATTAAACCATGTGCCATCCAAGAAATGTGCCCCAACTTAAGCGCCTACCACATAGGCTAAGGCGGCTTTCTAGCCATTCAAAAAACTGCGCCCACCTACCTTATTAATCCTTGTCCTAGTCTTCATGCGCCAAATGTGGGATAATTATCCCAAAGGATTTGATCAAAAACAAGGAAGGAGAATGGAACTCGGGTGGGCCGAGTAAAATGATAAGCGCCCAGCCGGCATACTAGGAGGTGCATAAACAATATAAAAAGGGTGATATTCTATTTGTAATGCATTCGGGACTGTGTACTAATATTGTAATGCTCATATCTTGAGCTAGGAGTGGAGTTTGAAGGAGATGTAAAAAGCAACCCCTGTTATTTTTGATAGAGGAAGACTGTGAGAAGGTTAGAATTTTGTAGAATTCTTTGTAAAGAATTATTTTCAAGATTTTAATAGATCGGTCCCATTCAACCGGACCCGGAGACGTAGGCCTCAAGCGCCGAACTCCGTTATCAATTCTTGCGTCACATTGCTGGTGAATCCTCTTCATTTCTTTCAATATTTGCACAGTACTTGCAGTTTTTATTCTTTTATTAAAAATACAAAAAGAAATAATGCACAATTTTTACATCGAAAATCAATACAAAGCAAGAAAATGTGTGTACACAATTGCTAGTTAAATTTGGTTTCGATCAAAAACACATAAGATTATTACATTATAAGGTATATCCATAAGTCATGCACGCATTAGATCTAATATTATAACTCTACAATAATTTACACACACTAAACTACATAGTTCAATACATATTTATAGAGGTGGGGACTTTCCCTTCACTTCCTATGCACTTCTCAAAATAGGTCACATGTTGATAATATCCATGCACCTTAACAATAGCATGTATACATGACATTTTCTAATAATAGATGTCATATAGTTAATTGGAAGAAGCAATCCTATTATTATCTCAAGCCATATACGTGCTTATCATCCACTCATTCCCAAAATATTATTGTGTGTGTAGTGCAAGTCTTCATCCATATGTGTGCTGCTCTGCATGATATGTCAAAAATAGCTTTTATCCATAACAACAACTAATTCCCGAGCCAAAGTATTCGGCATGTGTTTCCTTCCTATCCTTCCCACACCTTCAAATGTGCCTTGTTCCTATGTGCACATCATTTGTGTGTCTTCTCCTTAGAGAAACATTTTGTCTACTCAACATTACCCCACACTAAAGTAAATTTTCATCCCAAAATGGGAATTATTTCTGATGTTCCCAAATAATAAAGAATAAGAATTGAAAGAATAAAAGAATCAATGTACAAAAGAATGAATCTTTACTCTGCAGCTCCCTCTTCTTCAACTGGGAGGATTAGCTCTGGATATTCATTTTTAATCTTAGCCTCCAATGTCTGCAAGTGATTTAGATCCATCCTTTTCTTCTCTACGGAATATCAATGGATATGGCTTCCAGTTCATCTGAGTAATATTTTCTTTCTCATTATGTAGTACTCAGACAATATTGGCCATACCTGACATCATTCCTTCCATGAGGTCCATCTTCTACGTGATGATATATCCCAATCTTATCAATCCTCTCTTTATGTGGATTCTAGGCTAATGTGAGCGATTCACACTTTTTTTTTCACCAAGTGTCAATCTTTCAACGTGCCCTAATGTCTCATCATTTTCATCACTTGCCAAAATTCATTATCTTCAACTAGATTTCTAGTCCTTATTACTACCTTTGTTGCTTTGCACACAAATTAAGAGCTTGATCTGATTTCTTTAGTTCATCCTTTAAATTTTGGATCAATTCCTCATAAGTTGAAATTTTTCTAAGCATAGAGGCTTGTGCTCTTGTTGATTCTTGTTTAGCATCTTTTGTGTAGGCATTCAAATTATTCTATCCTCTAACACCAAATTGACCAAAGTGCACACATAATGCATAGTAGAAGGAAAATTTTCAGGTACCTTAGGTTCTAGATGTGGCCTTACTTTGAGGATGTGATCACCAATTTCCTTTGCCATGCTAACGAAGGCCTCATTCTTTGTCCATTCTCATTCCTTCTCTTCCTTTAAATGCATTATCTCTGTAGTTTTATCTTTTTTATCCTCCATCAACGCTCGAATGGTGGCAACCTTATCAACATTTCTTCATGCCACCTCAGAAGATACCTTGACCAAGGCATTGCTTGACTTGCTCATCAAACATTAGAGTAGGTTTTATTGTCATGTGCCTACTTTGGGGTGCCTTCTTCACTCTTCACGAGATAGAGGAATATTTGTACATGTCAAAATTTGGTTCATCCATATGAGTCTGCATGGACCAGGATAACAACTTCCTTGTGTATGTAGTCACCATATCTAGGTCCATCGATCCCACCTATATAACTCCTTAAGGCCATAGAGCTTTCAAACCAGGCACAAAAAAATTTCTTGTGTCCTCAACATAGCCCATACTAGGGACAACATATTCTTCACTTCTCTTTGTCCTTGGCCCCTTAGGAACCTAGGCACCAAGGTTTGGAGTTGGCCCTTCTCCTACCTGAGTCATAATGGCACACTAGATTGCTCACACACAACTTCTTCTACTTATTTTACCCCTTCCTCATCATCTCTCATTTCTTCATCCCAGGGTTCCTCCACATCTTCTGGTTGAATTGGGGTACCTGCACACTCTCTTCAGACTCCTCCATCCTCCTCGTTAAGCTTCAACTTTCTTCTTCTCTTTTCTCAGGATCTTCTTTCTGAGGGGAGATTCAAGGTGACCTTCATAAAGGTTGTGATGTTCCTACGCCTTGGGTCTTGGTTTTTTAAACCTTCTTAAACTATCACTCATCATGGAGTGCATCTACGTCCAAGTCTTCCTCTCCTTGCTCCAGATGGGGGAGTATTTGCACGCTCACTCTCCACTTTGTCTGTGGGCTTCCTCCGCCTCTATGGTCCAAGCCTCCACTATCCTCATGTTATTCTTCTTCATCTATCTCTATGGTCAAGGTAGGCTTTGGAGTTGCCACATTTTCAACTATATGTTTTCCCTTAGGCGGCCTTGGAGCATGAACTCATTCTCCACGTACTTTTTATTTTCCAACCTAGGCTTAAGCTGGAGATAGAAAAGTGCAGCTCCACTATCCCCAATAGCCAAACTTATCAGCTTCATACTTATAACATCTAAAATGAGCCTCTCAATGTAGGTAGACTGACCTAGATAAACATAAGTTTTTCTAAGAGTATGGTAGTCACAATCTACCTTGTCTGCATTAAAGCTCAACTAACGCGCATCAGTAAACCTATGTACTACTTCCTAGAAATAACACATTGTGAAGGTGTAGGGAAGTTTGTACCAGGACTCCATGTCCCATCCTTCATTACAAACCTTACGATGAAAAAATGTTGATACACCACAAACTGCATCACCTTACCCACTACTGAAGGGTAACTCCTTTGGAATGCACCATTCCTCTTCAAATGCTACATGTAGTCATCATACCATAGTTTTCCCTTTGTTTAAATGGGCCACTCATTGTTCCTTCACACAAATACTTCTCAAACCTCTCTACAAGGGACTTCTTCTCCATGGGGTATTCCCAATTTTGTTCTTTGGCCCATCGGCACTCCAATTTCTACAAACACAAGAGATAATAGGATAGCACCAAAACTTATCTTTTCACCTGTGCATGTGCTTCCTCAATAATTATTTCTGCTATGAAGCCAACTAAGTTGTACATTTATTCTCCTTGTGACATTTTCTTTGCAATATGTAGCCAC
This sequence comes from Taxus wallichiana var. yunnanensis, assembly GCA_018340775.1. Taxonomy (NCBI): domain Eukaryota; kingdom Viridiplantae; phylum Streptophyta; class Pinopsida; order Cupressales; family Taxaceae; genus Taxus; species Taxus wallichiana. The sequence goes on along the minus strand of CM031238.1, from coordinate 412,253,008 downwards.
ATGGTATTTACTTGCGACCATCTCTCTTGATCATTCAACTTAGTGAGAAGATGCGTGGCTACCTGCACCACATGGTACTTCCTTAATTTGTAGATGTCCATTCCACATGACCCTTGGAGTATCCCAACTCCTTACTTGTGGCTATAACAACTTCCTTATTAGTTAGATCACTACTAATATTTGTCCCTATGCCCTTCAATCCTATCAATGTAGCAATCAAAGGCATGGTGATCCTTACCCACCATCCAAAAAAATAGAAGAATCCTCATGGACTCTTCTCATAAGCCATTTGTATAAACTTTCTAGTTTTCCAAAATATGGGAGTTCATACAGTTGATACACCCCTACCTTCTTAGAAACTTCTCCCAACATCATCATATACTGGAATGTCATCCACCATGTGCTTGTTGGTCTTCTTATTCAACAATGCATCTAACTCTCCCTTTTATCATTGGTGGTGTGGTGGTTGTAATCACTTACTTTACATCTGTGGATATGGGAATCCCAATCCTTCTCAATGATCACTCCTTCTAGATACTGCATTCTAAAAAAATTACTCTCGGGAGAAACTTCAACCTCGACTTCCACCTTCTTCTTCCCCTTCGTACCTCTGTCAGGGTGCCTTCCTTGGTGCCATTATAAAAATCTCACCTTTTGTCTTCTATTGAGTAAGATTTCATGCCCTAGCTCAAAACCCCATGCCCTAGCTTGAAACCATGAGCCCTAACTCCTTCTCAATGCTTCTGCTTCACTCAAACCCTTCTCCAATGGGGACGCAAGCCACTTCTACGCACAAATCTACTCTCCATGTCTAGTTTCACAACTCTTTGCACCTCAATACGTTTCTCTTGGCTTGGTCGCAACTAGCTCGCTTGAATACTTGTGATTACAAAGGTAAAAATGAACCCGCATCACATCCTTATATATATTTTGAAAATTTATTACATTTATTTCTCCTTTACCTACCATTGATCCTCTCATTAATTGACCATTTTCCCAACTTCCACGTGGTACACCTACACACCCTAGCTATAACCTTCTAGCACACCTTCCTACCTTCTTGGCTACAGACCTCCTTCTACGTGTGCATCCATGCACCGAAGTACCTCACCATTGTGCCTTCCTCTAGTAGTTTCTACGGCCGCAACTTACCTCACGTTATACTGTTCATTCATTTATTTCCAGCTATGGTCTTCTCTAGGAGCAATCTTCTTTCTAACAGCTCCTTTCCATACTTGAATAGAATCTGTAACAATGTTTTCTTATGTGTACCCATTTTTTAATAAAAACCACCCCCCACACCAATGGTATGTGTAGTCCTCTGTGCATAAAAATACTTTATATTATAATTAGCTTCCATCATGAAAATGTGCTTATTACACAAAACACCAAACTAAATTGACAAAGCATATGACAAAGAAGGAAATACATTAAAATAAATATAGAAAAGGGAAATCTATACTAAATGGAAATACTTCCTTATTACAAACACCAAGAAGACTTATTTATAGTAGGGCTTCAGCCTACTCCCATTAAAGTAACCGGGTAACCATGTTCCATCAAGCACCTCTAACTGACAAGTGCTGATTCAAGGATGTGAGTGATAACATATGGTCCCAACCAATGCACCTTAAGTTTTCCTGGATGGCACAGAAAAATTGGAATCATAAAGAAGTACCATCTATCCAACCTCAAGCTTCTTATCCCTGATGTGTCTATCATGCCATGCCTTCTTCCTAGCCTTTTCCTACTTTTGACTCCAACGTGTTATGGTGCACCTCTCATCCAATTGTATTAACTTGTCAATTATTTCTTCTAATGTTTTCTCATCAGCTAGACCTCCCACATGTAATACAAAATAAGGTAACATGAATTCCATGGGAAGAACTACTTATGCACCAAACACCAACTGAAAGGGTGTGGCCTTATTCAACCTTTTGTAGGTTGTTCTATATGCCCAAAGTATAACATAAAATTTATCATCCCAATCTTTCCTTCCAACATCACAAATTTTTGTTAAGGTTTGCTCAATATCTTGTTGAAGCCTCAATAGTCCCATTTTCTTGAGGGTGATAAGGTGTAGTCTTGTGGTGCACACCATAAATTCATCCAATAATATCCTAATTGTCTCATTCAAGAAGTGTGTGCCCCTATCACTTGTCAAACTCAATGGACATCCATACCTAGTAAGAATATTTTCCCATAAGAACCTTTTTGTTATAGTTATTGTACAATCCTTTGTAGGTGTTGCTTTTGCCCACCTTGTAAGATAATCTATACAAGTGATGATGTAGCGCATGATCCAATTTTACACACGGGGGGAAATAGGACCCACAAAGTCTATTTCCCATTTTTCAAATGGATCTGCACTAGTAATAGGCCTCAAAGGCATTTCATCTCTTTTCCTAGTTTTCCAAGGCGCACTGAAAGTGATCACATGCCTTACAATACTCTTTACAATCCTTGTACAGGGTCTCCCACCATAATCCAATGAGTAGAATCTTACATGCATGCGGTGGCATCACCTGCATATAATGCCCACATGTAATACCCCCATGAGCCTCTTCCATGATATCTATGCACTCATGTTCTAATACACATCAACACAATACTTCATCTCATCCTAGTTTGTATAAGTCACCACTGATCAACATGAAGGGTGTGATGTGAATTGCAAGTTGTTTCTTCTCTAAGGCTTTCATTCCTTCGGTGCCATACCTATGCATAAAAAGACAACAATATCCTCCAATTCTGAAGGCATGATGTAACCTATACAAATGTGCATCTAAAATTGTATCTTCAATTATCTATGTGTCCTCCCTTGATTGAATTCTTGATAAGTGGTCCAGCCAAAATTACTTTTACCTAGTTTTACCATGACTGTAAAGTCAAATTCTTGGAATAAGAGAACCCATCGACATATGTGCCCCTATAAAATGGGCTTATTTACCAAGTATTTTAATGCCATGTGATCTATATAAAATACAAAATGGTGTTGCTAGAAATTACTTTCTAACTTATGTAGTGTGTAGATCATCGAAAAGGCCTCATGCTCTATAGTTATATAATTTTGTTCTGTAGAGTCAATTTTCTACTAGAAAACAAATAGGATGATCTATAATACCTTCTCCAGGGCTGAGATAACACTACATTAATGGTCATGCCAGAGGCATCCACATGTACGTGAAATGGTTGGTTCCATGAGGGAAACAAAGAATAGGCATTGTAGTAAGTCTCTCCTTTAATGCCTCAAATGCACGTTGTTGTGGTTCTCCCCAATAGAATGTCCCTTTTCCTTTGAGTAACTCTTCCAAGGGTGTGGAAATCTTCACATATCCTTTGATAAATTTTCTATAATACCCTATGTGGCCCAAGAATCCACACACCTCACTTTGACTAGTAGGTTCCTCCAGGCCTACAATAACTACAACCTTAGTGGATCTACTAACAAACCTTCCTTGTAGATGATATGCCCTAAAGAGTTCCAAAAGGTGTAGCAAATACACACACTTCTTGATGTTTAAAGAGATGTTTAACTATCTACATCTTTCAAACATTAAGTGCAAGTTATCACAATGATCCTTAACAAGCCCATATACCATCCAATCATCCAAGTAAACCTGCAAGAATTTGTGAATAAAATCCTAGAATGCTTGAACAACTATGCACGAAAATATACAAGCAGTGCATTCTTCAAACCAAAGGGCATCACAATATATATGAAAATTTCCCCATTCAGTGGTGAAAGTTGTTTTCTCTTGATCCTCCTGTGCAATTCTTACCTGATGATACCCAGAATCCATTTGTAAAAGAGTAAATTTCACCCTACAACACCTTCTAATATTTCCTCGTGAAAGGTGTAGGAAAAGGATCAATCACACATGCAACATTCAGCTCCCTATAATCCACAAATCCTAATCTGACCATATTTCTTTATATTGATTACCATGGGGCTAACCCACTCTGATTCTTCTAGGGGCTTAATGATGCCATATTTCAACATTTTGTCAATTTCTTCTTTAACTTTTACACGTAGTTAGGGTTCATCCTATAAGGTCTCTTTCTTGACTAGGCACGCTCCTTCCTTTAGCTTAATCTTCATCTCACCTAATGACTCATGCACCCCCTTTAACTCATGGTAGCCCTAGGAAATAAGTCCTAGAAATCATGTAGTAACTCAATTATCTTTTCCACTTCAGAATCAGACCAATAATCTCCAATTATGGCCTCCTTAGGTTCAACATCCATGCCAATGTTCACTTTCTTGGTCTTCATAGGTTCATGATAGGAATGTGCATTGTTTTTATCCACACTATCTAAAACCTTGCATGTACCTTTGAATGATCTATGTCCAAATATTCTACTTCTTCATCATCCACTATGTAGACCATCTTTCCTTTCTCCTTCTCAAAGCAAAGTGAAATAAATAGTTCGGCATCTATCTCATCTATTTCATCAAAATGTGCTCCTGGTTCTTCCTCACCAAATAACTCTGAATGAGTTCTTTAGCCTTTACACTATCTCCCATAGTCAAGTGCTCCATAACCTATAATGCCTCTCTCACCAGAGGTTTAGTAGAGAAGTAGTCAAAATTCTAGGTCATTCCTGTAATCAAGTCCTACCAATTTCTAGTCTCCCTATGCAGTTCCATAAACATACCAAGAGTGCATGCAGACCTTGCAAAGTGGAATAAAGTTTGTGCACCCAAAGTGAAGGTGGTAAAGCTTCCTACCTTGTCTGTCTAGAGTCTCTCACACTATTGAACGTGGTGCTGAACATGTTGATTACCATGATATATGTAGATTTGAGTAGGTGCATTGCTCTGAAAAATGAGTTGTTAGAGAAATTATTACTTCATTCCATTCTATGAGATTATCCATGTGAACCATCCACCAATGATGTTTTGTCCCCACAGTAGGGTATATACTAACATATTTCTTCTCTCCACTTGATCCATCCACTACTCCTCCATGGCATGCAAGAATACCGTAGGATCTCCTTCTCTAGTGTACCGGGTACAGAGTTGTTACCTATCCTCCTAATACAATGAGGTTTTCTCCTCCATGCAAATGTGCTTCTTACCTCATGCCCAACCATCTCATAGGTGTCATGTGCCCAATTGTCACAAGAAATACTTGTAGTATCACTAATAGACTATGTGCATCTTCCCACTAGAGGATTCCTTCCTTAGATGGCTCAAGTACTTCGGATCTCAAATGACACGCACATAAATTTTGTTCAAGTCTTCCTCACTCAAAGGTTCAACATAAGGTGCAGATTTCCCATCTATCAAAGGGATAATAACTCATTCTTCCTTGTTCTCAAAACTTATATACCCCTTGTTGAACCATAGATCAACATTATTTACATAACACCAAGGGCACCCAAGTAGAGTCTGGGAAGATGTTTCTACTTCTACAAGTGCTAAAACCTCAAAGTCCCAATGAACTTGGCCCCTTGTATAGTAATGGATGCATCCTTTAAAACTCCGATTGGAGTGGCCTTAGTTTGATTAGCCATAAATAATACATTAGAGGATGGTTGTAATGGAGGTCTTCCCATCTTGTACCCATGCATCTAAAGTAAGCACATTCACTTCTACGTGCATGTGTCAATCAATATATTGCTCAAAATCCATCCATCCAAAACAACATTCAGAGTGATCTCCTTGTCATAATCCAAGCTATGAGGGGGAAGATTAACATGTAGGATCTCTGTCCATTCTCATTCTCAATACATGTGTGTAGAGTGTTCCCTTTAACCAATTCCCTAGTAATGGAATAATATTCTCCTGGCAACATCTTGCATACCTCTTTCAAATCATCAACATCTGACTGGACCATCTCTATTGCCTTCTTTTGTTCCAACTTTCATGATTGTTCCTTTAAACACTATATTTCACCCTAATATTTCTGAGTACCTCCATGGTTTCTAATAAACCTCCTTCTATGTGTGTAGGATCTGGATATCTTGCATGTAAAACCTCCTCCTTAGTAATGGTAGGCTTCTGTTGTAACATTTCTCTGGCATGTGTAGCTTCAACATGTGTAGTAATAATCTTCATAGGTACTACCTCGGTTTCGGTGCCAACTTTGGCATCCACTAATTTTCTATGGTGCACTTGTATTCTAACCATCCATGCACCCTTGTTCTCCTATTTATGTTTCTTGCTAAGATGCTCATATAAGTTTGGGCATTCCTCATAGTTATGATTCTTCCCACAAAAAAACAAGTAATATTCTGAGGGCATTCACACTGTAGTGGTCAGGAGATCCACATGTAAAACATGTTCCATGAGGAAACTCACCTTTCCCACCACCACAAACTCAGCCCCCAAAAATCCACCATAGTATCCTCGACCTCTTCCATGACTTCCCTTCAAAGCACCCCTTTGTTCCGATCAAGCACCCTTGAGTGTGATCACGATCATGGTGCTCACTTTTACTTTTAGAATTATCTAATACTCATGTTTTTCATACACCAATATCTATAACATCATGGATCTGACCAATCAACCTGCACTCTTTTATATTGTGAGTTCGTGGACCAAAAATCTTACAATAGTAAGATACATTCTTTCTTATCACATGTTTGTAATAATGGGTAACAACTGCATCATGGTCTAAATGACATATCTCATAGTCTAGAAATAATGAATGTACTGACCTATAGGGACAATATCCTTAGTGTGCCCTTCCACTTCAAAATCTGTACACCAAATCCCAGTGCATGTCTCTGTGTGCTGAATTGGCCGATAGTTTCTCCAACTAACTACTTTTCCATAGCTAGAAATTTTTGCTTCCAGAATGGGCTCACTCCAGTGTCTATACTTATGATTGCCTCAACACACAACACTACTTCAAGTGCTTCACGTGGGTCCATATATGTCTTATGTGACAACGCCCTCCTAAAAGGTGTGATCAACCCCCAACGAACCACTATGCATGTTGGCTTGCATGAATATCATATGAAAAGTTTAGACAAAAGTGTTTTGAAATGGGCATCATATTCCCAAACACTCTCAATAGTTCCCTGCTTAATATCCTTGAGCACACTTATACTCTTCTACTCAAACTCAGGATATAAAACTCCTTAAGGAAAGCTTCCCATAATGCTTGCATAATCTACGTAAGTCTGATCAGGTCAAACTTCTGTACCAACTATGAGCGCATCCCTATGCAATGTAGTTACAAACTAAATTTACTTGCACTCAAAAGTCATGTAATCCTTTTGCATGCCACATTATCTCACACATGTGCACATTCTCAACAACATCTTCTATTCCCCTATACTCTGGAAGATGAAGTGACATCTCCATGTAAATATTATGGGGTTGGTGAGGACCATGCCCACCTGATCTAGAACCTCTGTGTTACCTCTACCTCTAGACCCACCAGATCCACCAAAACTAGAGCCACCTATGCCCCCTGATCCTCCACCTGTAGCTGAAAGTGGACCAGTGGATGTACTTCCCTATGTCCCAATAATGGTACTAAACTAAACTCCTACAGTCTGCGAGGTGGTACTACTCCCAAAGTGAGTCCAAAATTCTATGTGCTTGAGTTTTGTGCCAATGATGCACCTAAAAAGGTACCTCCAAATAACAAAAGAATACATTTTCCTAGGCCATAGATGCACTTTCTACTTGATTTACTCCTTTTTGCTACTACCCCAAACTAGCTTGTTGACTACTAGTTGTACTAGATACTGGAAAACCAAGTGCAAGGGCTAGGTTTCTAGGTAGATTCAGATGCGCACCATGGCCCATGTCATCTCTACTGGTGCTCCCATATGAGGCCGAGGAGGTTCCTGTCATGCTTTCCCAAATGGGGAGTTCTATATGCTCTGGCTCCATGCCTTCTGTGTGAGCTCCAAATCCTTCACGATCCATCTCTCTCCTCAATGCCATCCATTCTGCAATATCACACTTTCTTCTCTATCTCCCTCTCACGTGCCTCATTGTACTTAAGCCACATTTCTTCTCTTTTCCTCTCTTTCTACTACTAGGTCCTCCATCCTTCACCAAACCTGCTCCTACCCCCACATGTGGTGGGGTTTAGCTAGCCATCGAATTTTCTTCCAAGTTTAGGGTTACCATCAAGATTTTGATCACTAGTGGAATGCCTTATAGATAGGTTCCCCTGGGATAATAAAAATTGGAACTCAACTACCTTAAGAAAGAGTAAGTAGAAATTGAGTACTCTAAAATATAGCTATTCAGAACACCACGAAACCAAGTGTCCACAACACACATATCCAAATTAGATCAACATCATAGAGGGCCTAAAATTCTTCCTACATCTAGACAAGTGTGTGATACCTCCAATTCCTTTTAGATGCATAAGCAACCAGCCACTCATACAACTCTACCGAAAGATAGAAAAGAAAATCTCATACAAATATTCATACAAATTCTACTCCACCCACACACGTGCATCAAACTTAGATCTAATGTTAAACCTCCGAGTACTCTTCTTCCATATCTTTATCCACTCCTCAACACTTTCTAGGTCAACCAATACGTCTTCATCATGAAACATCCTAAAAAAAGCTGAAAAAGAGGTCCCAAAAATGGAACCAATGATGCAACCTAGAATCTACTATGAAAAACCTAGGCACGGCACATCACAGACCTGAGATGAGAGCTCACCCAAAGCATGCAAAGGTACCATGCCCTCTTTAGAGTTTCTTGTGTAGGATGTTAGTGTGATGATGATAAACATATTCAAATCCATAATTAAACATAAACATTCCACAATGCATAATCCAAATCTAGATCTTAGAGAATCATGAATTAAACAATAACTATAATAAGATTAACCATACATGAACTAGATTCAGTTATGTTCAACACCATTATCTAGCCAATATATCCATTACATTAAACACTTGTAAAACACATAATCTTCTTACATTATAAAGTATATCCATAAGTCATGCATGCATCAGATCCAACAACATAACTCTATAATAATTCACACACACTAAACTACATAGTTCAATACATATTTATAGAGGTGGGGACTTTCCCTTCACCACCTATGCACTTCTCAAAATAGGTCGCATGTTGATAATAGCCATGTACCTTTATAATAACATGCATACATGCAAGTGTTCTAATAATATATGTCCTATAGTTAACTAGAAGAAGCAATCCTATTATTATCTCAAACCATGCATGGCGCTTATCAGCCACTTGTTCCCAAAATATCATTGCATGTAGCGCAAGTCTTCATCCCTATGTGTGCTTTGCACGCTATCTCAAAAAATATCCCTTATCCATAAAAATGGCTAAGTCCTGAGCCAAAGTGTTCTAGCATGCATTTCCTTCCCTATCCTTCCCATGCCTTCAAATGTACCTTGTTCCCGTGCGTGCATCCTTTGTGTGTCTTCATTTTATTACTCCTATATTATTAGATTACATTAGAATAAATTTATTTTAGTTAATCACACCTAAGATTGCATCCAAAAAGCACAAAGAACATTAATAAAATCCATATAGTAACCCATTTAAGGTAAAATGGCTACATTATTATGCATACACAACATAGGAGGGGCATTTTATTATATTCCATCTCACACATTATATATATTTGCTACATTCTAGATCCAACTCTGCTATCATTGTGAAAATTACACAAGGGAATCCTAGGGAACCATTACACACACTCTCACAAAAAATTTAGTGCAACACTCACTTGTAATTTCACTCTTTAGTTGACCATTGAGTCAGTTTGACTCCTATTTTATATTTTCCTTTTTAGGTTTTATGCGGTTTTTGGGTATGTGCGGGTGAACTTATATATTGCAGTTACATGTGCCTTTAGAGATCAAGGAGAGAATCTTTTGAGAAAAAAAAATCAAAAATGAATATCTTCCAACATGGAATATATAAGAATCTAAGAATTTTCTTGACCACCGGTGCCCAAATCTAGTCATCAACATCCGGGTGCTCCTTCCCTACTATGGGCGCTCATGCCCTACATTGTTCTAAGATCCACCACTAACAAGTTTTGATGACACTACCAAAATTTTTTCCATCCATTCACCTGTCTAGATCACTCCCATATTACTCAAAATCAGCTAAGTATTCCTATATCCCTCTCTTTCTTAGGGTTTTACATTATACATGCTTTTTTCTTGTGTTTTACTGTATATTATCATTTGTACATCATTATATATAGTAGTTACTCTATAATCAGATTTAATTCAATTTATATTAAATCATTTGGTAACTTCCATCACTCAAACCATACTTTATGATAATGCATTGAATTATATCCCTTCTTTTGAATTCATGGATCAATCTTCTTACCCATCCTATGTTCTAAACAAGGTTTCTAGTATGGCTATCACCAACATGCTTGATTTTATGCAAGTTTGTACTCAACATGCCTTAGCCAATTTTGGAGATCAGGTCTATTCTTAGAGATTGGCATGCGAAGCACACAAAGTGATGCCGAGATTTTCATGCCACTCTTCATGGAGATTCTTTGAGGAGCATGACAACTCACTCTTGCATGGGCATAAGCTAAGAATAGATCCACCACTGTAGTTAACTATCAGTGATCTACATATAGCATACTTGCATGTATGGCTATAGTTGTAAAAAGGCACGTGGCTATTATTAGCATGTGACCTATTTCTGGTAGAGTTAAGTGGTGAAGGGCTAGTTCCCCACCCTATATATACATATGTAATGAATTACTTAGGACAGAGATATAGATATAGATAGATAGATAGAGACACATGCTTTGAAGAATGAGAAAAACATGAGTACATGTGACTAGATAGTTGTAACAGATCCATGCGCGCATGCCTAGTATTGTATGAAGCTTCTGTACTATTGGTATGATGAATAGATAAAGAAAATTGACCAAAAAAATAGTGTTTGATGTGTTTTATCAATGCATATTATTACTTTCATGATGATTTACCTTTAAGCGCTTATAGATCTGGTTAAGTGTAATGATGAATAGATGGATTAGTTACTAAAAATATATGTTTACTACTTTGTCATGCCACCATTCTATTTGCAACCTTTAAAGAGGGACCCGGTACCTTTGTGCACTTTGGTGAGCACTCAGCCTAGGCTGAGTGATGTGCCAGCGCTGACTAGGTGTTACTAACAATTCTAGGCTGCATCATTGGTTCCATTGTTGCCGGACCTCTTTTTCAGTTGTTTCAATGGTTCACGTGATGAAGACATACTGGCTAACTTTGCGAGCGTTGAAGAATGGATTCATGATTTGGAGGAAGAATACGCATGGAGGTTTGACACTAGATCCAGATTTAGCGAATGCACTTGGGTAGAGCAGAATCTGTATGACAGTTTGTATGAAATCTTCTTTGTTATCTTTAAAGTAGAATTATACGAATGGTTGACTGCATATGCATCTAAGTGGAATTGGAGGTATCGCACACTTGTTTGGACACATGAGGAATTTCAAACACTATATGATGCTTGACCTAAGTTGGACTCATCATGCGGTAGATACCTGGTTTCACGGTGTCCTAAATAGCTATATTTTGGAGTATTCAATTTCACTTATTCGTGCCCGGAGGTAGTGGAGTTCTAGTTCCTATGATATCCTAGAGGGATGTATTTGCAAGGTATTCCACTGGTAATCAAAATACTAATGGTAACGTTGAACTTGGAAGCTAAACCCATGGAAAGCTAAAAAAATCTCCACACACGGGGGGTAGGAACAAGATTGGTGAAAGATGGCAGACCTAGTGGTAGCATGGCAGAGGGAAGAGAGGTGGCTAAAGTATGATGAGGCACGTGAGAGGGAATTATGCAAGAAACAAGAAATTGTAGAACGGATGGTGTTGTGGAGAGAGATGGCTCATGAAGGATTTGAGGCTCATGGGGAGGAAGAAGAGAAAGAGCATCAGGAACTCCCCCATCTAGGAAAGCATGATAGAGAACCCTCTTCAGCCTCACATGGAAGCACGCTAGTAGATATGACCTGGGCCACGGGCACATCTAAGCCAACCTGCTGACCTAGCCCTTGTGCTTGGTTTTCCAGTATCTAGTACAATAGGTAAAAATAGTTTTAATTTAGGAAGTGAAAGCACAGAAATAGGTCAGACAACAAGTACATCAATGGCAGCATAGACAACTTCATTATTCTTTGGGGTACATTTTCAGGCTCATCATCTACACAAAATATGAGCGTGCCGAGTGTGGGATTCACCTCTGGAACAGGACTACTTCCCAGACTGTCGGGTCCAGTATAGTACCACTGTTGGGGCACGGGGAGTGCATCCACGGGCCCTATTCCAAATCTTGGAGGAGGATCGGGTGGTATGGGTAGTTCTAGTTCGGTGGTTTGGGTGGTATTGGAGGAAGAGGAAACCAAGGAGGTTCTGGGTCGGGTGGTCAAGGCCCACAACAACCCCAGAACATTTATATGGAGATGTCCCTTCATCTCCCAGAATATAGAGGTATCGAGGATGCTATTGAGCATGTTCATATGTGTGAAATATTGTGGCGCGTAAAAGGTATTATGGCCTCTGAGCGCAAGGCAAGTCAATTTGTGACTACATTGCAAATGCGCGTGCACACAACTGGTATAGGAAGTTTGATCCCAATCAAACTTGTATTGACTATGCAGCATTGAAAGATGCTTTCTTAAAAGAGTTCCACATCCCAGAGTTTGAGCAAAAGAGTATAAGCACACTCAAGGATATAAAGCAAGGCACTACTGAAAGTGTACGTGAGTATGATGCACATTTTAAAACACTTCTATCCAAACTCTCTTATGACATTCATGCAAGTCAGCATGCATAATGGTTTGTCAGAGGATTGATTACCCCATTTCGAAGAGCACTATCACATAAGACTTATACCAATCCACGTGAAGCATTGGAAGCCACTTTACATGCTGAAGTAGTTGGGAGTATTGACACTAGAGTTAGTCCATTTTTGGAAGCTCAGATAGCAGCTATGGAAAAATAGTTAGAGAAATTATCGGCAAACTCAGCTCATGAAACACGCTCAGGGATCTGGTGTATAGATTGTGAAGTGGAAGGGCACACTAAGGATAGTTTCCCTCATGCAAAACTATATATATTTGTTGTTATTAGACTATGAGATTTTCCATTTGAATCATGATGCTAGTCACTGCCCCCTACTACAACACGCGATCAGGAAGAATGTATCCTCCTTTTGTAAAATTTGTAGGTCCATGACCCATGATACTGAGGACTATAGATTGATTGGCCAGATCCATGATGCCATTGATATTGGGGTAAGACAGGTGAGTGTGGCTGATAATTCTAAAGGGAAGAATGAGCATCAGGATAGGGATTATAATAAAACACACTATGATAGGAATGATGGAAGGTTTGAAGGGGTTCGTGAAAGGGGACAAGGATATCGAGGTGGATATGGAGGATGAGGCCGAGGTGGAGGAAGGAGTGAATTCCCTCGAGGAACTTGCTATACATGTGGTTCACCTGACCATTATAGGTGCGAATGCCCATAAAATATTTCTTGTTCATTTTGTGGAAAGGGGCATAGTTATGAAGAGTGTCCGGACTTGTATGAGCATCTCAGTAAGTAGCACAAGCAAGAAAACAAGGGCGTGGGGATGGTTAGAATCCAGCAGTGATAGAGAATCAGTGGATGCCCAAGTTAACACCAGAACTTGAGGTAGTAATAGTCAAGATAACCACACGAGCTGAGGTGGCATGCACAAGAGAGGTGTTGCAACAGAAGCCGAAAATCACTAGGGAGGAGGTTTTGCATGCTAGATATCTAGATCCAACTCATCAGAAAGAAGTCTATCAAGAAATAATGGAGGTCCTTAGGAGCCTTCAAGGTGAGATACAAGGTTTAAAAGAGTCTCGGAAATTGGAGCACAAGGATAGAACAGGCCCCATCGGATATTGATGACATCAGAGAGGTATGTAGAATGTTGCGCTAGGAGAATATTATTCCTTTATTAGGAAATTGGTTGAAAGGGAATACTCCACACATGGGAACTGAAACTAAGAGACAAATACTTCATGTGAATCTTCCCCCGATAGCATTGACTATGATAAGGAGATCACTTTGAATGTTGTTGTGGATGGGTGGTTGTTGAGCAATATCTTGATTGACACAGTGCGAAGTAAATGTACTTACATTAGATGTGTGGGAACAAATGGGGAGACCCCCATTACAGCCATCATCTAATGTATTGTTCATGGAAAATAGAATGAAAGCTACTCCCATAGGAGTTTTGAAGGATGCATCTATCACTATACAAGGGGCCAAGTTCATAGGAGACTTTAAGTACTAGCGCTTGCAGAAGCCGATAGCTTCCCAGCTCTGCTTGGGCACCCTTGGTGTTATGCGAACAATGCTTGATTTGAGGTTTAACAAGGGGTATATCAGCTTCGAGAACAAGGAGGAAAGGGTCATAATACCATTGATAGATGGGAAATCTGTGCCATATGTGGAACCTTTAAGCGAAGAGGACTTGAATAGAATCTATATATGCACTATTCGGGACCCAGAGGTCAATGATCCATCTAAGGAAGGAATCCTTCATTGGGAAGATTCTCAGTCAATCAGCGATACTACTAGTATTACTTGTGATAATTGGGCTCATGGCACTTATGAACTGTGGGGTGTGAAGTTAAGCACATGGTTACTTGCAAAATGGGTTTTCACTCATTCGATGTATAGGTCACATAGTACCCCACTATACTGGATCTGAAGATTTGGCTGGATTTTTATAGGTCATGGAAACAAACTAGGTTGACTAGCTTAAACAACAAGATATGCTATCATATACTTTGGGTGGGATGGCCGTGCACTGTGGGTAGTCCACATGGATAATCTCTTAGAATGGGGAATGATTGGGACCACCTTATCAACCAGGTTTTCAAGAAGTAATGCACCTACAAAAATAAGCCCTTATCATGGTGATCAACCTACTCAACATCATATCTAGTAGTGTGAGAGACTCTTGGATAGTAGGACAGGAAGCATTACCACCCTCACTTTGGGTGCATCGGTTTTATTCTACTCTACAAGGTTGCACGTGTGTGCTTGGTATGTCTATGTTGAATTACATCATGCGACACTAGCAATTGGAAACTTTGACTACAGGGATGATCCAAACTTTTGACTTCTTTTCATCTACACCACCAGTGAACACAACTTTAAGCTTTATCAAGTGCTTAACCATGGGAGATAGTGGGAAAGTGGAAGAACTTGTTTAGGAATTATTTGGTGAGACAGAGATAGGGGCACATTTTGTGGATGAAGAAGATGATATCATATTACTTGAGTGCGCTTCTCTAGAAAAAGATAAGGGGAAGATGGTTTACATAATTGATGAGGAGGAAGTTGAGCACTTGGACGTGGATCATTCACATGGAACACGTGAAGTATTATCTAGTGTGGATGTAGATGCGCGTGCATATCACAAACCTATGAAGACAACAAAGGTCAATATAGGCACAGAAGCTGAACCTAAGGAGGTGATAATTGGGGATTACTAGTTAGAATCAGAGGTAGCAAAGATCATAGAGTTACTTTGAGACTATGAGGACTTATTCCCAAGAGGATACCATGAACTTAAAGGTGTGCATATATCACTCGGAGAAATGAAGATAAAGCTCAAGGAAGGTGCGCGCCCTGTTAGGAAGTGACCATATCGGATGAATCCCAATTTGTGTGAGAAAGTAAAGGAGGAGATTGACAAGATGTTGAAATCCAAGATCATTCGACCATTGGATGAATCAAAATGGGTCATTCCTATGGTGATAAGCATAAAAAAGGATGGTAGGATTCAAATTTGTGTTGATTATAGGGAGTTAAATGCAACATGTGTTACAGATCCCTTTCCTATGCCATTCATGGAGGAAATATTAGGAGTGGCTGGGCATGAAATATATTCATTTACAGATGGGTTTTCAGGGTATCATCAGGTTAGGATTTCCCGGAAGATCAAGAGAAGACCACCTTCACTACTGAATGGGGAAGCTTTGCCTATACTGTGATGCCCTTTGGATTGAAGAATGCACCTGTTGTATTTTCAAGGATAGTGGTACAAGCCTTCAAGGATTTTATTCATAACTTCTTACAGGTCTATCTTGATGATTGGACCATTTATGGGCTGATTAAGGATCATTGTGACAATCTGCTTAATGTTTGAAAGATGTCGATAGTTGAGTATCTCATTAAACATCAAGAAGTGCATCTTTTCTACTCCCTTTGGCACACTTTTAGGACATATTATCTATAAGGAAGGGTTGTTGGTTGATCCAACTAAAGTTGTAGTCATCATTGGCTTGAAAGTGCTAGCCAGTCAGTGCGAGGTGCATGGATTTTTGGGTCATACAGGGTATTACAGAAGTTTATAAAAGGGTATGCAAAAGTTGTCCACACCCTTGGAAGAATTGCTCCAGGAAAAGGTACATTCTACTTGGGGAGTCACAACAGTGTGCGTTTGAGATATTGAAGCAGAAACTTACTACCGTGCCTATCTTGCATTTTCCTTCATGGGATAAACCTTTTCATGTTCATGTGGATGCCTCTGGCATAGCCATTGGTGTTGTCTTAGCTCAACCAGAGAAGGTATCATTGATCATCCCATTTTCTTTGCTAGTAGGAAGTTGACCCTACAGAATAAAATTATACCACTACAGAGCACGAGGCCTTGTCCATGATCTATGCCTTGCACAAATTTCATCAATATTTGTTGGCTACACCATTTGTGTTTTATATACAAATCACATGGCATTAAAATATTTGGTGAACAAGCCCATTTTATAGGGGCGCATTTGCCGATGGATACTCTTATTTCAAGAGTTTGACTTTATGATTGTGGTAAAACTAGGTAAAAAGCAATTCTAGACCGGATCACTTATCTAGAATTCAATCAGGAGAAGAGGCACAAACAATAGAAGAGACCATGCTTGATGCACAGTTGTATAGGTTACAATGCACATGCACCATCGGAATTGGAGGACATTGTTGTCTTTCTAAGGACTGGTATGGCACCAGAAGGCATGAAGGATTTAGAGAAGAAACAACTTGCTATTCATGTGACACCATTCATGTTAATTAGTGGTGATTTGTACAAGTTAGGCAGAGATGAGGTGTTACGCCATTGTGTCTTGGAGCATGAACAAAAGGACATAATGGAAGAAGCACATGGTGGTATTGCAGGTGGCCACTATGCAGGTGATGCAACAATGCAAGATCCTACTTGCTGGTTTGTGGTGGGAAACATTGTACAAGGATTGTAAAGAGTATTGTAAGACATGTGACCATTGTCAACGTCTCGGTCGACTAGGACAAAGGGATGAGATGCCCCTACGACCAATAACAAGTGTAGAACCCTTTGAGAAATGGGCAATTGACTTTGTCGGGCCTATTTCACCAGCCACGCGTAGGACTAGATCACGCTATATCATCACTTGTACATAGATTATCTTACCCGATGGGCAGAAGCAACACCTACAAAGGACTGTACAATGGCTACAACAACATGGTTCTTATGGGAGAATGTTCTTACAAGGTATGGTTGTCCTTTAAGTTTAACAAGTGATAGGGGCACACATTTTTTAAATGAGACAATACGAATTCTTTTAGATGAGTTTATGGTTGCCCACCATAAAACTACACCCTATCACCCTCAGGAAAATGGGATTGCTTGAGGCTTTTAACAAGATTTTGAGCCACACATTGACCAAGATTTGTGATGTTGGAAGGAAAGATTGGGATGATAAAGTATCTGCTATTCTTTGGGCTTATAGAACAACATACAAAATATTGAACAAAGCCACACCTTTTCAATTGGTGTTTGGCATGGAAGTTGTTCTTCCTATAGAATTTATGTTACCTTCTTTACATTGCACACACTAGAGGTCTAGCTGATGAGAAAGCCTTGGAAGAATGGATTGTGAAGATGGTTCAACTAGATGAGCATTGAGCCATCACACTGCTGGAGTCAAAAATAGAGAAAAGCACGCCAAAAGGCATGGCATGATCGACACATCAGGGATAAGAAACTTGTGGTGGGACAAATGGTACTTCTATATGACTCCAAGTTTCGTGCCATCCAGGAAAGCTCAAGGTGCATTGGTTGGGGCCATATGTTATCACTCATATACTTGAGTCAGGTGCTTGCCAGTTGGAAACAATTGATGGCACAAGGTTGCCCGGTTACTTTAACGGGAGTAGGTTGAAGCCCTACTATAAATAAGTCTTCTTGGTGTTTGTAATAAGGTAGTATTGCTAGATAAATTAGGTTTCCCTTTATGCATTTCCTTAATGTATTTCTTTCCTCATCACTATGCTTTGTCAATTTTCACTCTTTTTTGTGTAATAATAAGCGTGCTTGCATGCGCATGAAACTAACTACAATATGAAGCATGTTGATGCACAGAGGACTACACATCCTTTTCATGTGGGGTGGATTGTTGGTGACTCTCAGGTATATGTTGTGAAGATGTCATGTTGTGGGTGTTGAGAAAGAAGGTTGCTAAGGGTAACTGACAAAAGATTTCTTCTCAAGATAAGAAAGGATGAAGATGGATGATGGAAAGTATAACGCGAGGTAAGCGGTGGCCATGGTAATTACTAGGAGATCATGCAGTGATGAGGTACTCGGGTAGGGGTGCACGCTATGAAGAGAAGTCTGTGACAAAGGGTAAAGAGGCGCGCTAGAAGGTTATAGCTTTTGGTGCAGAAGATATACCATGCGAAATGATAAAAATGGGTAATAAATGAGGAGAATTTGGTAGGTGGAGGAGTAATTAATGCAACAAAAAAGTAGAAATCTATATAAGGATGGGATGTGATTTCATTTTTACCCTTGCAACTATGAGAATTTGACAAAGATCCTACACGCGAAGAGCATAAAGCTAACCGATTCAAGGTACGAAGCAAGTGAACCAGGCATGAGAAGAGATTTGTTTATTAGAAGGGCTTGAATCCCCTAGGAAAAGGGTTTGATGAAGCAGAGTAACAAAACAGAGCTAGGGTGTGCAAGTTTGTGATTGTAAATTAGGGCATGGTTGGATCAAGTAGGGTTTGAAGCAAACCACGAAAAAACTTACAACATACAAATCTAGAAAACAAAACCCTGAAAGAAGAATGGCACCAAAGAAGAAAGCAACACCGGTAAAGGAAAAGAAGAAGGTGGTGGTGGAAGAAGAGGAGGAGATGGCCCCGAGAGAGAATTTTTCCAAAATGTAGTACCCTGAGGAAGTTATTGTGGGGTAGGAATGGAATACCCACATAAGACAAAGTAAGATAAGTGAATACAATCACCGACCAATGAAAACTAGAAGAAATTAGATGACCTCCTCACTTCTCGAACAAACAGACACACCTGAGGATGGCATGCCATATATGATGATGCTGGGGAAAAGCTACTAAAAGGAAATGGTGTCTACCAACTTTATGAGCTTCCATACTTTGGAAAGTATGCACCCTTGTATAGATGGCTGATGAGTTGAGTCCATGAGGACTTCTTCTACTTTGCAGGATGGAGGGTAAGATTGACACCCATCCTTATTGCCACAGTTACTAGATTACGGGCATCGGGTGAAGATATTAAGACCGACTTAGCTGACAAAAGTGCCATCTTGGAGACACAGAAGGTGTTGGGCTATCAGAAAGGACCACGTGGAATGGACATTGACAAATTGAAAAATTGTCCAGTAGTACAGGCAAGTAGCACATCTAACCACAAAATTGAATGACCAAGAACGTTGGTCACAAGTTAACTCTATGTGGCTACATGTGGCAAAGTGCATGTCAGAAGGAGCCACTTATAACATTGTCGGCTTCATTGCAGAGTGGATAGTAGAGGAAGCACGTGAAGGGAATAAGATAAGTTTTGGTTGTGTCCTACTAAGTTTGGTCTTCATGGAGATTGGGGTACCAGATGGCCCAAAAGAGAATATATGGGAATACCCCATAAATAAAAAGTCTCCAGTTGAGTGATTCAGCAAGTATCTCTACAAGGATCGATGATGGAAGAGGTGAAGGAGCGATAGAGATGTGGTATGATAGGCTCCACGCGTGGCGTTTGGAGAAGAATGGCGTATACCCAAGGACTTGCCTTCGGTCCTAGGGAAACAGGTACAATTTGTAGTCTACCAACACTTTTGTATTGCATGCTTTCCAATGATAGATGGGTCGTGGAGCCCCTAGTGCAAGCTGCCATACACATTTCCCATGCAATACTTCCAAGCTGCAGTTCATCGGTTCACCAACACACGGAGGTTGGTGTTTAATGCAGACAAGGTGGACTGTGAATATCACACCCTATGGAAGACATATGGATATCCAGGGAGGAATGCATACAACAAGAATAACATCTCGAGATCTTGAGCATTAAGCCAGAAACACTGGCCATTGCGGATATCGGGGCCGCGCTAATATACCTCCAACTGAAGCCTAAAATGGAGAATAACAAGTACGTGGAGAAAAATTCACACTTCCAGGGCCACTAAAGGGAAAGCATACTATGGAGAACATTCCAGCACCTAGGCCCTCTACGCCCAAGCAAGATGATGAGGAAGAGGATGAAGAACACGAAGATAGTGGTGGCCTGGTGTGAAGGAGGAAGCAACCATCTGGCCAGGGGGAGCAGTGTGATAACTCCCCAAGGAGAAGGAGTTATGGGGGAGGAGCAGGGTGCACAAATATTTAAGAAGGTGTTTAAGCGCACAAGGGTGCAAGGAGAAACCCCGCAGGTGAAGGAGCCAGAGGAGAAGAAATGAAGAAAACTCAGGCTGAAGCGAGGAGATAAAAAGAGTCTGAGGAGAAGGTGCCTTCCTCTCCAACTGAAGAAGAGCCTCAACACGAGGAGGAGAAGATGGAAGGAGAAGAAGGGGATCAATCAGAGGCTACACAGGACAAGGGTGGGGATACATCTGGTATTCCTAACCTTGATGCAACCATTCCAAGAGGACCCTGATCCCATCGAACAGGGAGGATGCCAAGGCACATACCATGGGGTATGCAGAAGACCCAAAGCTGATCATTCATGCTTGGTTCCAGAGTACCATCGAGTAGAAGGATTTATTTGGATGGGTGCTCATGGATGAGGACAAGGTGACTTTGCACACAAGGAAGCAACTTTCATGGTCTATGCACACGCATATGGACGAGCCTGACTTTGATGTCGGTGAAGAATCGTGTGCATGTCAAGGTGGTTGAAGAAGGCACCTAAAATGCACCACATGACAATCAAACCAACGGTGATGTTAGACGAGTAGGTGAGCAATGCTCTAGTCAAGGTATCCTCCAAAGTAGCAAGAAGAAACATAGATAAATCTGCTACTACCATCAAGGCACTGATGAGAAAATTGAAAGCCAGGGATGTGGAGATAGCGCGCCTTATACAGGAAAAGGATTTGATTAAGAGGAAATATGACACTTTTGTTAGTATGGCAGAGGAAATTGGGGATGATGTCCTCAAAGTACACCCACATTTGGAATCCCAAGTGCCAAAAGAATTTCCTTCTGCAATGCATTATGTAAAGACAATAATAACATTAGTGTTGGAAGATGAAAAGGTGCGTGTCCTCATAGCCCAAGGACTCTAGGGAAAAGATAGAAAAGGCACAGGCTGCAGTAGCTAGGAAGATTGCTACTTATGAAGGCCTACTGCAAGCCACCCATGATGAGCTCAAGAAAGTTGATCATGTGCTAACAATATGCACAGCCCCAGATGCGCT
The DNA here is from genome assembly GCA_018340775.1 of Taxus wallichiana var. yunnanensis. Classification (NCBI taxonomy): domain Eukaryota; kingdom Viridiplantae; phylum Streptophyta; class Pinopsida; order Cupressales; family Taxaceae; genus Taxus; species Taxus wallichiana. Next base: position 412,231,306 of record CM031238.1, on the reverse strand, counting down.
GATCGTGATAAAAACCTTGGAGGAAGAAAATGAAGTACACAAGGCGATGAAGGATGCTTCCCTAGGCCACACTTGAATGCTTAGTCCTGGTAAAGCAAAAAAGTGTGAGGCACTAGCCGTGTGCATAGGCACTACATAAGGAGAGGTTGGAGGAGCTAGGAAATCTCTTTCTCAGAAGATGGATGTACTGGAAGGGTGCAAAACCTCTATGTCAAGCGTAATGCTTGTGATACAAAATGAGCAAGGGAAACTCACCATGGAAGAGCTGCAGTCCATCATTGTAGATGTGCCTGAGATAGCAGGAGTGGCGCTAATGCGTGGGAGAACCTGGAAGTAGATATCAAAGAAGAATATCTAGAGTTGTTGCTTCAGGATGAGATGGAGGGGCCTGAGGCTTAAACAGTTTTGTTAGCTATGTATACCTTATTCAAAATTCTTTATTCATTCATTCTTTATTTATCCATTCTTTGTATAAGTTTTGGACATCGCCATTGTCGGGGTGATAATGAGATTAGTGTGGGGTAATGTTGATCAGAGAAAACACTTAGTTAAACTTGCACACAGAGTCCACGTGGAAGAACAACACAGGAGCAAAAGCGCGAAGGTATAGGAAGGCATCACACGTGGAGGTGTAGAGTCAGACTCTCAAGGACTTAGCCAATTTTGGAGATCAGGTCTATTCTTAGAGATTGGCATGCAGAGCACACAAAGTGATGCCGAGATTTGTGTGCCACTCTTCGTGGAGATTCTTTGAGAGAGCATGACAACTCACTCTTGCATGGGCATAAGCTAAGAATAGATCCACCACTGTAGTTAACTATCAATGATCTATAGATAGCATACTTGCATGTATGGCTATAGTTGTAAAAAGGCACATGGTTATTATTAGCATGCGACCTATTTCTGGTAGAGTTAAGTGGTGAAGGGCTAGTTCCCCACCCTATATATACATATGTAATGAATTACTTAGGATAGATATAGATATAAATAGATAGATAGAGAGAGACACATGCTTTGAAGAATGAGAAAAACATGAGTACATGCAACTGGATAGTTGTAACAAATCCATGTGCGCATGCCTGGTATTGTATGAAGCTTTTGTACTATTGGTATGATGAATAGATAAATAAAATTGACCAACAAACAATGTTTGATGTGTTTTATCAATGCATATTATTACTTTCATGATGATTTACCTTTAAGTGCTTATAGATCTGGTTAAGTGTAATGATGAATAGATGGATTAGTTACTAAAAATATATGTTTACTACTTTGTCATACCACCATTCTGTTTGTAACCTTTAAAGAGGGACACAATACCTTTGCGTGCTTCAGGTGAGCGCTTGGCCTAGGCTGAGTGATGTGCCAACACGACTAGGTGTTACTAACAAACCTAAAGAACCCGATCACATCAATAGCTTACCCTTTCCATTTTTTCAGGTTACCATGCTCATCCACTTTCCTATAAGCATTGGCCTACTAAATAAGGGTCCGAATGTGTTGTAGAGTTGACTTCATAGTAATAATCCTCCATTCCATATAACCGTGCAATATGGATTTAATATTATCCACCTCATTGGAGAGGTTATTGCAATTGGATTTTAATATTTTAAGACTCCCCCATTGGTAATTTTGGCCACATCTTCAAATCATGATCTCATAAAATGCCATTCATTAAAGAGAAACTGAACTAAACTTTTTGTAAGCCTCATGTCTCATTTCAGCTCTTCAATATCTATAGCCATTTTAGCAAGATGATTATCTCCCTTCTTGAATCCCATTTGACCCAAGGCCCCAACCTGTAGCCCTAACTAGGTGTTAATAAGAACCTAATTCCCCTACATGCTCAACACCCCTATGGTTTTGACAGACAATGGTTGAATATTCTTCACTTTAGGATTGTTGAGGTTCTACATTGCATAAATTTTAGCCACATTATTCTCATCCCTAGAAACGTCCTCTTCTTTTGATTCTAAATCTTCACCGACTCATCTTCCTCTCGAGTCCGAGTCATCTTCCTCATCATAATCCTTAAGGGCCTTAGTGAGAATACCAATTATGTAAATATCAATGGAATCTCTTTTGAATAGGGATAGAATAAAACCTTGGTGAAGAGGGACATGCACACAAATTCTAGAAAAGAAAATAGGGAAAACTAAAACTATGGCCATGTCTTAAAAAAATTCAGCATAGGAAGATGGTTAGCATAAATGCATTTTTGGTAGCCTTCAAGGGTCAAAAAATAAATGAGGGTTAAAGCCACTTCATCAAAAGGGTGGGGTAAAGATGAACGTAAGAAACCGGAAAAATGGGAGGTAAGTTTTTCATTACCTTGTAGGAAAATCTTCAATTCATCTTTGGCCTCTTTTTGGGATTATACACCTCCCTTCCTTCCACTAATAAACCCATGACATTAGCCATTATTTCAATGGTAATCTTGACGTACAAAACTTGTAGGTTCATGATTCCACCTTTTTAGTAGATTTCCGTGCTCGACAAAAGTCCTTTCTTAGGTTTTCATAACAGCCCTTATAAATTTTTATAAAGGGAGTGATTCCCATCCTGTCAAAAACTTCCATAGCCTCTGGCTTAATAGCTTCTAGGTCCCATGGTTCAATTTGCACAAGATCACTCCCCATTAGATTTTTAAAGCACCAATCCACAAAAGCTTTAAAATTGAGGATAACCAATTTGTTTTGAACAATCCCAACTATGATGATTTTAAATGCATAGGAGGGATTAATAATAATGAAGTAGCACGAGTGACTCAAGTCCCAGGCTTTGCATAACCCCAACTTTTAAAAAAATTTCTTGCAGATCTTAATCATAAAAACTTGATTATACAGAGAGAGACTCCATGATCTGTTATAATTATCTAGTGGTGATGTGTCCATGTTGTTCATTTTTAAGGTTTTCTCACACCTTAGAATCTATAGCTTCCACATTGGTGACTAATGTCATACCATGACATGTAACCCCCTTATTGGAAAAATAATCCACAATACCATTTTCCTCTCTATAGACATGTTTAAATTTAATATCTTCAAACATATTTATCATCCCTTTTATGTTAGTTATAGAGTTTTGAATAGATATGGAAGTGGTACCTTTGCCAAGGATGTTGTTAATAATGTTGAGAGAATTACCCTCCACTTTGAATCTAACAATTTTGTGTTAGCGAGCTATATAAATACCCAAGAAGGTATTAATAGCTTTATCAACATAATTTGATTGAATTCCAAGGTTGCAATGATAACCTAAAATGAAATTTCCTTGATGATCATGAAATATCCCAACACAACCAGCATTTACAAGGTTTACCTTGGATGCCCCATAAAAATTTATCTTTATCCAATCCTTTTTGGGTTTTTCCAAACCTTATAACAAGGGGTTGGGATGAAAGGAGTCAATTGATTGGGGGCACAACCCAATTCTTAAATAAATTACTCTCATTTTGGAGTGTGGTTTTCTTATGTGAGGTAATAATAGAAAATCTTGTATTAATAGCAATAAAACAATGAGCTCCAACTCTCTTTTTGAATCCTTCTTACCTTTGAATATTCACCTATTTCTCTCTTTCCAAATTTCCCAAACTAGGTGCATGAGGTTAGAGTCCAAATATGTTTGAGTCCTTGACTCTTGAAGGGACTGAACCATTGAGACCATAGTTGCTTAATGGAATATGGGAAAATCCACTTTATCTCAAATAGATTAAGAAGGGTGTTTCGATGATTCCAAAAATTACATCAAAGGAAAAGTTTTAATGAGTCTTCATATATTTTTCACAAAGAACACACCTATTCACCATGTGAAAATTCCTCTTGTTGAGATTACCCACAGAAGAATTTTTTCATGAATAAATAACCACAAAAACATGTTGACATTTGGGGCAACTTCTTTGATCCCCAAAATTTCCAATTTAAAGCTTTCGAATCTTCTTCCCCAATGAAAAAGGCATTATATGCAATTTTAACTAAGAAAATTAGATTTTCCTCCCTTGACCAAAGTATAAGTTATCTATCTCTAAACTTTTGTTATTAACAATAACTCCACTTAATTTTCTATTAATAGAGTTGATATCATTATGTTATGTCCAACCAAATCAATTGTTTTCCATTAACTCAAAGGACTCTCAAGATTAAAGTAATTTCTTACCTTAGTTCCATATTTTACAAAAACATCCTTGTAGAGTTTAGGGTATATTTCTTCTAGTGGTTTTTCCCTAACCAATTTTCCTCTTATAAATTCACCAAGCTCCCATCCCCTATCATCCATTTGTTTCCTTTAGATACAATGTCATTATCCCAATTTATTGATTTCCAAAATGTTGATCCATTAAATTCAGCATTTCTAAAGCACCAATCATTAACTTGAAGATTTATCCAGTATTTGTGCCTTATGATAGAAGTCCACACATTGTCTTCCTTAACCAATCTTAATATCATTTTTGACAACATAGCTTTATTCATTTGTTCCCGATCTCTAATACCAAGGCCCCCAAGTCTCCTGGGTTTACAAAAATATTCCCAGGAAAGGAAGGGAATTTTGTCTTTTGGTTCAAAGCCACTCGAAAGAAATATTTTTATATACTCTCAAACCTATTAGCAATTGAGGAAGGTAATATGTAGATTGACATATTATACACTGGTAAATTTTGAATGGAGCATTTGAGGAGAATAGATTTACCAGCTTGAGATAGTAATGATCCCTTCCACCCTTCTAATTTCTTGAGGAATCTGTCTATAAGAAAATTCCAATCAGCAGCCTTTGGCTTCTCAGTCCTTATAATCATTCCAAGATATCTTAGTCCATGTAATCATTCCAAGATACCTAGTGGGAATTTTTTTATCTCATAGCCAAGAATAACTACTATCTTAACACATCTTTTTTCAGGAGTATTGATAAAAAATAGAGCTTTTACCAAAATTGACTAGTTGGTGGTCAAGATTCCTCATAGTCAACCACCAACTGTTTGAATTCTTTAGCCTTAGGAACCATAGCCTCTCCAACCAAAATTGTATCATCAACAAAATTTTAATGGACAACATTGTCACAGCTTAATAATAGGGAAATTTTTTTGATTCTACCTTCAATATTAGCCTTATTAAGGGCTCTACTCAAAGTTTCCGCCATAATAATAAACAAGAATGGAGAAATGGGATATCCTTGTCTTAAGCCTCTAGTGTTGTTGTAGCAACCAAAAGGAGTGTCATTGATCAAAACAAATAATTTGGCTATGGAAATGCAAGTTTGTATCATATTCCTAAAATCTTCAATGAACCCAAACCTGGTTAATACTTTTTGAAAAAAAGACCAAGAGACTCATTCATAGGTTTTCTCCATGTCAATATTAATGAACATAGCTTCTTTTTTAATTTTCTAGGAAATATGAAGAGTCTCTAAGATATTAACTCTACCATATTGGATCTATTTTCCCATCACAACACCCTTTTTGATCGAGAGATAATGGAAGGAATAAGAATTTGAACTCTTAAAGCCATAATTTTTAGCACATTTTGTAAATGCAGTTACAAAGACTGATAGGTCTGAAATTCCTAAAATCAGTAGGATTGTGGTTCTTTGGGAACTAAAAAAGAGAAGTGTTGTTTAATTCATGGAGCATCTTTTTGTTCTTAAAAAAATCTTGAATAGCTTTACACGTATCATCCTTGACAATATCCCAAAAGGATTGAAAAAAGAGAGTTGGAAAGCCATCTGGTCCAAGAGATTTGTCAGGGTTCAAGGTATTCAACACAAATTCTATTTCCTCTATATTAGGCATCTTAGTGAGCATGTTGTTATTATTCTATGTGATCAACTGAGGAATATAGTCCAAAAAGTAACCTTCCTTATTCATATTAGATGTATAGGTTGTTGAAAGGAGTTAGCTAAAAATATAAGTAGTAACATTCTCAATATCATTTATTTCAGATAGCATCTCTCTATATTCCCTATAATACGTAGAATTATATTAGTGCTCTCCTTTTTAAGGTTGAATGTGGAAGAATTTAGTGTTTTTATTCACTTCTTTAATGCATTGCACATTGGATTTTTGTCTTTAAAAACTATCCTCTTTACTCAAGTATGTTATGGTATCTTTGCCAACAATTCTTTCTCTTTTTCTTGACCTTCACGAATCATCCATTTGTTAGGGATATACAAAGAATCTGAAGGGTTAATAACTCATTCTCCAGGGAATTCTTTTTTCAAAAATATTACCAATTTTTTTCGTTCCATCCTTTAGACTTGTTCTTCGTATGAGCCAAGGTTTTAGTAATTCTAAACGTAGTTGTTTCTTTAATTTTCACATTCCACCAATATTTCATAAGGTTAAATATTTCCTTATTCGGTAACCATATCTTCTCAAACCCGAATGGATTTCTTATCCTCAAGCTCCTTCCTACTTTATTACTCCAATGCACGATCTAACTATAAATAAGTCACCACTTACTATAACTAGCCACCTATAACTTTACTTATTTCTATCCCACCACTTCGAAAGGATATGAAATCATTGACAAACACATAAATACACCAACCGAAATATATATGTATGATCTTTTATGAAGTGCACCATATTTTCATCATACCTTAGAGGCCACCCTACGATCTATACATATTGAAAGTAATAATTCCCCTATTGCATTTACCCATCTTATTCAATCTCTAAAAACATACTACATGTCATATCCTTCAATGATGAAGATATCCTACCTAATATCACTAGTAATATTCCTATGCCTTTTCTCATTACAGCTAATATTGGTTCCATTTGTATCAAATGTATTGACAATTAGCATTATAAATTTATGTTCTCTATTACTACTAAAAATGTGTATTTACAATAGTTTAATCACTAAATCCTCTACTATCATTCATGGTTATGATTCCACTACTTATGCATGCATTGGAACCATCACATTATCTTTACAAGTTAGACCTAAAATCCTTCCCTCTCTGTTCTATGTCATCGATGCATCATTTCAATTCAATTGCTTACTTTCTAGACCATGGATTCATGACATGAAGGCTATTCCTTCTATAGTTCATTGATGCATTAAATTTTTACACGATGGATATGAGCATACCATTTATACTTGACCTTGACCCATTCAAGTTTTGTTGCATAGATCCAGTCACTATAATGCCCATACCTCCGCTGCATCCTATTCCATACCATAACATCAATACATGTAATGTCATTCAATCTAGTGTTTATATTAATTATGCTACCTCCAGGGCTTCCCTTCCATCCCTACACATGCCACCAACCTTATATCACCCACCCCATATATCTAGCACTACTACTACCTCACCTATCACTTATCCTCTAAACCTTACATCTTGTTCCATACCTAATATCCTTGACAACACTATCAAGAAAGATAATGCTAGTATCGATGATTCTTATGATGAAGTTTATGTCATAGAGATCACCGCGAAAAATTTTGAAACCTAAAATTTACTCCCCTCAAAATAGATGAATCCTACTTCTAAGACACTTGTGTTGCTACTAGTACTTGTAAATATCAATTCAAACAATCTACTCCTTCCACTACGACCATGATATCCTTTTAGGGGACTATCTACACACTATATAACATACCACCTACTTCATCTCCCTAAGTGTACTCTACATCATGGCTTGATTCCTTCACTTGCACTCTTTTCATACATGACTCTTATTGGCCTCATATCCCATTTGACCCCACTTTCTTTGACATTGTTTATAAACATGAACTATTAACATAGTTAGGATTCAATCAAGATAACATCCTCTCCCCACCTCGGTTTCCTCATCTATATCATGGACATGTATTCATCACTGCTACATATGGCCTCCATGTCCTCCATTTATTGATCTTCCTTGTGCAAACACGCCGGTCTTCTCCACTCACACTCAGACAATCTTGGCTCAATTATATTGGTGGCACTCTTGATCCTCATCATACCAATATCACATTTCCTATGCACTTTTACCATATCTCTGTATGTAATGATTCATTCCTTGGCTATATGAAAAATATCACTCATTGGTATACACATGATTGTATGCAACCTCCTTTTTACTGATGAAGAATATGCTATGGGTATGTATAATTTACATCGTGTAGGCTCTTTATATGATCAACCTCACACTATTACATACCAAGTCTCCAATCCAAATCCTAAAGGCTAAAAATCGACATTGATAATCTTCTAGATGGTTTTATTTGATTCTTCACCCCTTACACACTTGGGGGCATCACACCTTCTCCCTCCCTTTATCGATATTAAGTTGTCTCTAGTATCAACTACCACACTTAGAGATATGTGATTCATGATTAATTATTCTTAACACTCCTATATCTTTAGTATACACATTTTATTTTCATTACACGATGATGTACTATAGTGCTACAATTCACACTTGATTTGTTAAGGGAATAATTCATCCTTGAAACTCACATAATACACACTTTACACTCGTGCTTCATGATATATCTTTTCCTAACATCTATTACTTTCATGCTCGTGTTTCATGATATATATTTCTTAGCATATATTACTCTCTCTTGTTCTATGCTTCATCAATATATTTCTGAGAATCACCACATCATTAGCTCACATAGAACACACTCATTGCTCGATGAAACACTATGGTTCATTCTTGACTATTAAGGGAGCATTTATAAATGAACCTCATCTCATACACATCCATTGGGGGGAAACACTGCTCCTATCATCATCACACCTTGCATATCACACCATCACACTCATATAACATTTACATATCTTGGTTATATTTATTCTTGCTAGCTTATACTACTTACATCTTGCATTTTTCTTACTATGCTAGACGGATACTCAGTATGTCATTATCTTTATCATATACACATGTGTGTTCACTTGGTCTATGGAAGTGAATGCATATCTCTTACATATCCTTACATGATGCATGATGTTTGACACTAAATCCATTTCTAGTCCCGTTAAGGCTCCTGGGGGAATCTACCTTGAATAATCTCACACACTACTCGTTCTATTGTTTCATCCTTTACTACTTACTAGAACTTACTTTCCACTAATATTACATTCTTTGACATACTATTTATCTTTCTAAAATGTTAACAGGTGCTTTATGTGTGGCATTTACCTTTAAGGACTATATACAACAATGGTTATTTGATATATTTAACTTACTATTGTTTGCTATTGTATGTTATTATTTGTGGCATATACCCTATGTCTTATGTGATCATTATATTCCTTTGGACTCTTCATCCATGATTGTCTTATGACACCGTGAGTGATGTCCCATGTATGAAAACTGCTTCTCGTGGTCTATATTTTTACCACTTGCTTGTTACATTGTTTTATATTGCATTCTAGCTAATTCTACTACTAACACTTGTTACTAGCCTACTTTGTTTACATTTTCCTTCGTTTCTACCTTGCACATCCCATACCTCCTGTAGGTATCAACTTTCATATATGCATATGAGCTTTTGGTCCTCTCATTTGGACTACATTCTCCTACACCCATCACGTGTACCCCAAACAAGGGTAGTATACATTAGGTGAATAAATCACCCCTACAACATCTCAAGTCTACAAGACAAATCATACAATATAGTTTCAACATAGAAACATAGTCACATAATGGTCTAGAAATAGACTTGGACCTCACACACGAGATAGAAACTAGCATTCAATATCAAATAGTAAACCAAACACTTGTGTCCTCACCGGACACTAATTTCCTTGGGAAAAAAACAATCATTTTCTCAATTCAACACAACCTTCAAAAATTTACGACATGGTTCTCTAGTAGCAAGAAATCACCTCTAGTCACATAATGCATTATATCTCCTATAATCAATTACAATATGGAACAAATAGAACAAATTGAAATAATTAGTACTAATTAGAACAAATCGGAACAATTGGAAAAAATTAGGATGTACCATCTATAGTGGTGCTAATTGGGCGATTCATGGAAGGTGAGTAAAACTATACCCATCCCTCCAAAACTCTTCACTCTTGGTGTGAGATCGCAAAAAAACATCACCATCTAGAAAGAAATCCACCATCTCCAAGAAAATTAGGACAAATTTCTTTCTTTTACTCTTTTATACATTAGGTACACACTTTACTTTTACATACTTTCAAACTTTTACTTACTTATACACATGCTACTTTGATTTCTCATATACAAAACTTTGACTAGTCTTTCACTCTTCTTTTGCAGGTCCGTCCTTAATATGCAACAAGGATCAACTCACAAAAATAAGCACAACACATGAATACACATACACTTCACTCTTAGGGTCCACTTCCCTTTCCTAGTATTAACACTTCACATTGTGATCACTACACACTTCACTTATCCACTTAGCATGCTATCAACTACACATTTCCCTATAAGGTTATAAGGTATGCATATTCTAACTAATTTATGCTATCGAGTATTCACTCAAAAACATAAATTGGGGAAAATTTTACACACAAAATATATGCACTTGGGTACATTTCTAGGTCCTAAATTCATGTTAGCATTTACATTATTAATAATCAAGAAAAATAATAATTGAGAAATCCCTTTATCCTTTTTCTTTGTCTAATTCAATTTTATTGGATTTATACATCTTACACTCTTATTGGTATTTGACTATTTTATCTTTCTATGGCCTCGGACACTAGTTCCCAATTGGAACACTAGTGCCGGTTCTCTTGTCTTCTTGGGTGATCCTTTCCTTTTTACCTTTTTAAAATCCTTTTGGACCCCTTTTTCTTCTTAATTAATTTTTACTACTTTGGGTTGGCCTTCCAATTCTCAATAACGAAATTCAAATAAGGGAATCATATAAATATACAGTTATGTTTTTAAAATAAGGGACCAAGCACTAACATTACTTACTATCACCGAAGCTTACATCCAAAAGGAATAAAGAACATCAAAAGCGTACATCTAAAAATTCATTAAAGGGACAAAGGTTACATTCTTCTACATACACAACACAAAGGGGATGTTTATTCTATTCCATCACATACATTGTATATATTTGCTACATCTAGAACATACCTGATATCATTGTGCAACTTACATAAGAGCATTATAGGGGATCATTACACATACTCTCATAAAGAACTACATGGAGTCTGAGATGTAGTGTAGTGTTTGGCTATAATTTCACTCTTTGGATGACCGATGGGATTAGTCGACTCCCCATTCTAAATTTACTTTTTAGGTTTGATACAGTTTATGGGTATGTGTAGGTGAAATTCTTTATTACATGTTACAAGTACCTTTAATAATCAAGGAGATAATCTCAAATGATAAATATGAATCAACAACGAATATTTTCCGATGTGGAAGATATCGAATATGAGCATTTTCATAGCCACAACACCCAGATCCAATCATCAGTACCCGAGTGTTCCTACCCTACTATGGGTTCTCCTACCTTATATCATTATGAGTTCTAGAACCATTGGTGAGCTTTGATGAAACTTCTTACATCTGTTTCATCCATTCACTTGCCCAGATTAGTCCTAGATTACTTGGAAATCAACTATATCTTCCTATCTCCATATCTTTCTTAGGGTTTTACATTGTACATGATTTTTTGATTGTCTTAATGTATATTATCATTTGTATATCATTATTTACGTATTTACTCTACAATCAAATTTAATTCAAATTTTTTTAAATATCAAGGAAAACATATTGGTATCTCTCCAAGGTGTTATGGTCTAGCCCATGTGACCAAATCCGATCACCTCTCATCCCAAGTGGCCCCACAAGGTACCCACTTAGGAGGATAATGCACCAACAACCCTTGCATAAGAGAAAAGGTTAACAAACATTAAAACTGAAGTGTATATATTTTGTCATAGAAATTACTAATATTCCAAATCCTATATCCTCATTGTAGGAGGAAAGAAAGAAATTTGAATGCATTGAAAAATGTGAGCATGCCTTTAATATCCTCAAGAATAATTTGAGAATGAAAATAATACTCCATATTCTTGACTAAATGATAACTTTTAGTGATAATGGATACTTTGGATGAAGGGTTTGATGGAGTGTTGATGTAGTATGGGAAAGTTATTACTTATGAGTATAAATATGCCTCACATGATTTAAAATTAGTGGAAAATATTCATACGTTACATATTTAGAGTCATTTCTGTTAGGGAAGTCACTTGAATTAAACATAAATCACCTTGGGCTGAAGTATATCTTCATGCGACTAAATTTATTTACTGAATAAAATGAAAATGGTTAGAGATTTTGTTAGAGTATGACTTTCATTTCAATTTTATAAAGGGAAAGGACACTAGAGTCACAAATTTCCTTATTCATAAGAATTATATTGATGCAATGTTGACATAAGATCAAAATTCATGGAATTATTTTGAGACACTTTCCTAGAGATACATTTTATCAAAGACAAGTTAAATAACCAATTGAGGTAAATATGAAAGATCATCAAGATATGAGAAGTAAAATATATATTAGAAATTTTTTCTTAGATTCAATGGTATTGTTGGTGCTCGTTTTGAACTCTCTCCTTTGATTTACATATGCCTTTGAAAATTTTCATATCCTTTATTAGAACTGAAATACGCGTGTCTAGATGATGAACCCATGTTAAACCAAGAAAAGACCTCTTGTTTGATTTGTAAATCCAGTGTAAATCCTATTTTTTGGTTGAGGTAATTGTAACCTTACCATTCCATGGAAGTATCTAATATAGCATTGTCGAATGATCATGTTAGTCCTTGTGAACTCACCCTATGTGTCATTCTTTTGATCTTTAGTGAAAATTGCACTTTATTATTCGATGCCCGAGAATGCATGGCATGATTTAATTGGATGAGCTATGTTGGGTCATATTTTCACAATTACACAAGTTACCTAATGACTCCAAAGTGTAGGCCAAATTCTGAAACTCAATGAAATATTCTAAGGAATATTTGAGTTATACGATGCAAAGTGCAAATAAAACCCCGCTCAATGAAAGGAACATGTGTTCAAGTATGAGTGGAGTGGGGAAATGGAGTATTGGTGTAATTTTACATCGAGGCCAAGATAACGAAAAATTAAAATGTATCCCTAGAGCCCAAAAGAGGAAACATGTCATTATTTAAATCAAGGTTAATAGGCGAGTATTCGGGTCAAACTTGCAATTCCACACCCATTCAAGAAAACATACAAAAGTGTAAATAAACCCTGCAGCTCCGACATGTCTTGGATCAACCCATGTGGATGGTTCAAATTCAAAAGGATGAAAAAATTGAAGGGTCATGATTTGAATAATTAATGGTTGCCATAAAAAATCATGCACACGATCAAAGTATAATTTTTAAAGTATTTTTGATCGTATCTAGTTTCCACCCTACACACAAGAGATTTGGATGCCCTAGTAGCACTAATTCACAAAAGAGTGAAGAAAAATTGACTATGAGGTGGTGACATTGAGCCAAAGAACTTGAAGTTATGAATATAGGGAGAATTTCACAAATTTTATATGAGGAATGAGTAAGTTATTGCATTGCATTCATGTTCTTATTTTTTGATTTATAATTTTCAAGGAATTAAGAGGAGAAATTAAGGTATATATGATGAATCCCATGGTGTTGAAATTTCATGTTGCCTCTAGTATTACTAGTAATTTGGAAAAATTACTGGACACAAATTTGTTAAATTTTGATTTAGATGTCTTTCTACGAAGGCTCTATGATCCCAATAAAATTGAATTCATGGCAGCCATTGAGGCTAACTAGCTTGCCCTAGTTGTTGTGTTCCCTCACTCTATTCATTGTTACGAGATGGCAAGATTCTGTACTGAAAACTATGATTTGGAAAAAGGGAAGTTTTGGATGGAAGTGGTGGAGTGTTGACCCTAACACCCAAAGCATTTAGATTAATGTTAGGGCTACCAAGAATTGTGAGACCAAGTAACCATAAGCATAAAATCATCCCTTAAATATTACGAGGCCAAAAATAAAGACTATGCCAGAGTCATGAATACTAAATGGTTATTGATAGATAGAAAGGCTACCACAAAAATTCCTAAGAAGTTGGTCAGATCACAATTTGTGGAAGAAGTGGAGGACATACTTGAGTTATTGAGTAAAATTTTTAGCATGGACGAGGCTTATGAATTTAAAGAATGGGTTATCTTGGAGGATAAATGAAGTATTTACTAGGCAACACTCATAGCTACATCAATCCACACAAAGCTCTTGAAAGTAACCACAAAAATTTATGTAGGTGTCACTACTTGTTATTTAGTTATATATGATGTCATACTTCATCTACAATATTGTAGGTCATAATATTTTCCCTGGCCTCCCACAAAAGGCACGTTTCAAAGATAGTAGAGTATATGAGGTTTATCCCTAGCTATGTCTGAATAACTAGAAAGGAAATGTGAGGCAAGTAAATGATGCATTTTTCGCACCTATAATATGTCTTTTCAAACCTAAATGGGAGTAGTATAGAATATCTGAAGAGGCTAAGAATGTAATACTATTGTATGGTTTCTTCTTCATTCAACATAGGTTTTTCACTTATATTAGAGCTAGTGGATTTGATGGGAAACCATGTAAATTGCCTAGATATGTAGATGAAAAGTGGGCCCTATGTGAGATTTCAAGGAAATTAACACCAATGCACAAATTAATTGCAGGAAATCATAAGACCAATATTAAATTTCCTATTAGGATTGGGAGGTATTCTTGCCCCTCCATTGCAAAATCTAGATTACTAGAAGAAGAGATGGAAATATTTGAAATGGAAAAATTTGAACCAAGGTCCCAATATGACATCAGATGGGTTGTTAGCTCAGCTTTGGGGAGTTCATATGAACATGAACCTCATTTTGAGGATTACTAGATGAACTGCAGAGATGAAGAAGAGGTCGAATTAGATATTTCTCAAGGATGACTCTTAGGTAGATTATTGACTTCAATATTGCTATAGTACCTCAAGTAGAAGATGATCAACAAAAAATGATTCACTATTATATAGACCATAATATTGAGAAAAAACCAATTTATCCCATAGTATGGGATGAGGAAGAATCAAAGAATCCATATGAAAGAATATCCAATGTGATGAGATAGACCTTGACTTGGTTGTAAGGAAAAAGTATAGATTTTTCCATACAAAATACAAAGGTATTAAATGAGTTCAGAGATTTGGGAATTTTGAAGGAGGATCTCCCCCTTTAAAA
The DNA here is from genome assembly GCA_018340775.1 of Taxus wallichiana var. yunnanensis. NCBI lineage: Eukaryota > Viridiplantae > Streptophyta > Pinopsida > Cupressales > Taxaceae > Taxus > Taxus wallichiana. Next base: position 412,216,079 of record CM031238.1, on the reverse strand, counting down.
GAAGGAGCTGATAAGATTGATCCATTAGGAGGAAGAGCTCCTCAATTTCCCACCAAGAAACCCACCTCAGGCATCATTGATGAGTGGAATGCTGCTACTAGTGGGACTGGAACTTCTATATTTGATTTGAAATAGATGACAAAATAGGTGCTCTTGAAATCCATGCAGAATGCCCCTATCACTCAGGAAGTTCCTATACAATCTAAGGGAAAAAGTATAACCAAGCCAAGGACTCCCAAAGTAATATTTATAGGGTCATCTAGTATAGGAAAGAAGATGAGAGAATATGTGGCAAGTTGACACACAATACTTAAAATTCAAAGTGCCAAAGAAAGGGAGGCACCTAGCCTTAGATTTTTTGAGAGGGTTGCAAAGAAAGCAAAGGTAATGTCACCATTGGTAGGGGATATTGGTATTTAGGTAAAGGAAAGTGGTCATGAACTAGAAAAACCTAAAATTAAAGAGCCTAAAATCATTACTCTAGTCCCACTCACCAAGGATCAAGAGAAATTATTTGCCACATTTACATAACAAGCAATGTCATTAGAAAGTCAAAAGGAAGTTAAATTTGATCCACATGTACAAATTGAGATTGAAATTAAATTTTTGATTCCAAAGGGAATAAAGACAAAATTGTCTCAGGAATAAATGAGTCATAGCATTCCCATGTCTAATTATTCTAGAATTATTATGGTAGAAAAGGAGCTAGAGGAATCAAATGCAATGACGTTTAAAGGTTAGGATTTACCTCAGTACAATCAACCACATGGACAAGTGAGAAGTCAAATTAAAGTAATATACACACTTGTATTTGATGAGGTGCCGATAATCAAACCTTTTAATGTAATAGTTGAAAAATATATGGTAAAAGGTGAGAGTGTTTCTTAGGTAGATGAACAAATGAAGGAAGTTTCCCAGCCATCAACTATTGAAGTAGAAGTTCAAGTGTAAATGGTCCATACTGAAAGTTCAAAAATTACAAGAGCATATGAATTAATGATTCAAGGACTTACAAGTGGCACATATATAGAGAATATTGTCTCTACTAAGGATCACTCTAAAGAAGAAGAAAATATTATAGAGGGTAATGAGTCACATAAGGGTACAAATATTGCTAAGGAAGTTATGGTGGAGAATACATAAGAGACCACTAAAATAGTGGAGACCATTGACAAAAAAATGAGAAAACTAATGACAAGGGTCAAAAATCAATTGATGGGTCCCGGTCTATAGAACAACAAGAAGATGAATTGCTAAAGCAATAGCTCACCAATGTGCCAACTCAGGAAGATATATTTATTGAACATCAGTCTCTAAAGGAGGAAGATAATACAAAGAAAGAGGAATTATCCAAGGTGGAAATTCCAATTGGAAAAACCACAAGAAAAATACCGAAATTATGTTGGTGTGTGTGACTATCTAGTCATCGTCCACATCACCTAGGTGAGTCATCTCACCTTGTGAGAGTCATAGGTCTTAGGAAGTCAAATGATAAGTGTCAGATTCTATCATAGAATATGACATTGTCATTTACGTCAATGTGTCATAGGAGTTACATTCCTTATTTGGAATTGTAACTCCTCTTCTAGTGGCGTCATATGCGTTAGTCAACGTCATATGTGTCAGTGGTGTCATTGAGTTCTTTCCATGTTTAGGCATGGGGGTTACACAACACCCCTATTTGTACTTCCTATTTTTCGATCTATGAGTATGAGCAGACCCATTATTCTTACTTGCAATCTTCTTTCCATTGTTTCAAATCTTGTGTATTGCGTTGGCTTGACATTACCATCGGAGTGCAACTTCGTTGTGGTGCATCACTTTTCGACATCGGTTCTCGCAAATCCCTCTTTCATGGTATCAGAGCTGGTTTCAGTAAACGTGCACTCTTCGTTTCTTAGTTGTTTATTACTTCTGGTTTCTTCTCATTTCCTCATGTGCAAGTTTTTTTCGATTATCATTTTGGAATTATTTCTCACCTCGTATTGAGGTTTCAACATTCTGAGTTAAGGTATTTGGTTGGTTTTCTTATTAGCCGAGTTCGTATTTGGATATTTCCATATCTTTGTGGCTATCGTTTCGGGTTATTTGTGTGTTTTTTTGCTGGTTGTGTTCGATTCGGCGCTTGCGGGTAAAAAAGAGCTCATTTTTGGCGTGGACTGTGATTACTAGTTGGGATCTTTGTTTTTTCTTCACCGGTGTATACTCAGACTATTCCAAGCTTTTTCCTCATCTTTGTGGTTCCTTGCTTTGTCTCGAAGTTACCTCTGCCTGGTCTCAAAACATTTTTGCAAGCCTGCTGAAAACCCCTCACGTTTTTTGCAAAATACTCACGTTTTTGCCTGGTCTCTCACATTTTTGCAAAACCTCTCACGTTTTTGCCTGGTCTCTCACGTTTTTTGCAAAACTACTCACATTTTTCCTCTGTTCTGAGCATTTTCAACTGTTCCAGACGTTTTTTGGGCCTTTCTGAGTGTTTTCTCCCTTCCAGTGTTTTCTTTGTCTTCAGGCATTTTTCTCCCCTAGCTGTGTTTTCTCCTTTGTTCCAGCATTTAAACCTGTTCCAGGCGTTTTTCTATCCCCTGGCTGCATTTTCAACTGTTCCAGGCATTTTGAACTATCCTAAGGCGTTTTTCTCTCCTTTCCTGACGTTTTTGCATGATGTTCTAGCGTTTTGGATTGTTAAGGTGTTTTTGGGCTGTTAAGGTGTTTTCTCCTTCAGCTAGCATTTTTGGCTGTTTTGGCATTTTCTTACAGTGGACAGTCACTGCATTATCTATTTTTACCTGCCTTTCATCCCCACGTGGCCTTCTCATCTGTCAGGTAATATCTCTCTAAAAATACGTTTTTTATTCACTTTTCTTAAAAAACGTGGTTGCATTCTTTTTATCTTATCACTCTTCTAAAAAAAACATGTTGTTTCATTACTTTTAAAAGGTATAAGGTAAAAACATTACATTTTATTGGCATTGTAAGTTTTTTGGCTTGTTTTATTAACCTTCCGTCGAGTGCCGAAGACGAAGGGTGAGGTCCGGGATTGGCAGGTGGCTAATCCCCCCTCGCAATACAAACAAACCCTATCTCAAATTCCATGCCATTTCCAACAGAGCATACATATGACACCTTTTGCATGCGTTTAGGGCACTTTTTTAATCCATTTGCAGGCTTATTGGCTTTTTTCTCATCAATTGTGGGAATTAGTTTTTGCTATAACTTTTGACTCATTGCTTGGTTTTGAGCACTTATTTAGTCAAAGTTGCATGTTTTTTTGCACTCTAGATGATGGGATCATTAGTTTTGTAAACACACTAATTTTATAAAGTGCCACATTCTAGGGGGTGTCTTTGTATTGCTTAATTCAGCTCATTTTTTCTTGAGCTTTGTTCTATTCCTTTTTTGTGGACTTGTGAGCACGTCCGCCATAGTCTTACGATAAAGGGATTCTTTCATGCAACATGAGACACTTTGTTTCTCAAAAATCTCTTTCTTCCCCCTCTTGCTTCTCTCTTTTTGTGCTTGCTTGCAGTGTCGATCGGTTGTGCCCTATGAACCTTGATTGTTGTCTCCACCATTGCACGTTATTACGCTAATTGCAAGGTGAGTGAAAAACTGGTTCTCGGAACACAGTCGCATCTGGTTGTAATCAACACACTAGATTATAAAGTGCCAAACTCGGGGTGTAATTTTTTTACGGGGTGGTTTTTTTCTTTCTCTCTCCTTCCTTCCGCATTCCTTGGTTCTATCTCTTCATTATGGATATCTCTAAAGTACCAGTGCTCACACCTTTTAATTTCTTCAAATGGAAATCTAAAATTATATTGGTTTTGCGAAGTAAAGGGTTATACTGAGTTACCATGGGGTTAGAGACCAAACCTACTGATGAACCCGAAAAATCTAAATGGTTCAACCATTGTGATGAAGCCTTAGGTCTTATCTGTATGTCTGTCTCTCCCAACTTTCTCTTCCACATCGAAACTTCCTCAACACCCGATCAAGCGTGGAAAACACTTGATGATATGTTTGGGAAGTAAGATGACATGAGAGCGCATGAGTTGGAGAACGAACTACTAGGGTTAAATCCTAGTGACTTTGAAAACCTATAGGCCTTCTTCTCAAAATTTGTCCACACTAGAATTCTTCTAAAGGAATGTAAAGTGGATAAGAAAGACTCTCAATTGATCTTGTCGATTCTTTCTAAGTTAGGTCCTGAATACTTTGTTTTTGTTTCAACTTTTCACGCCATGAAAGCCGCCTTGGTTAGTACTTGGACTATGTCCTCCTTTGATAGTTTTTTGTCCCAACTCATTCGAGAACAGGACAAACTCATTCAAATGGGGACTCTAAAATCCAAGTCACATGCCCTTGTGGCAAATAAGGGCAAGAAAAATGAAAAGAAGAAAGAAAATAAGGACTAACCTAAGAAAGAAACCAAGACCAACCAACCCCCCGTTAAGCCCATCACTCATACTTCGACTTCTGAGCCTAAAGCAAAAAAGGAAAAGTATAAATGCTCCTATTGTAAGAATTCTGGCCATGATGAGCAACATTATTTTTGGAAACAAATTGATCACTTAACTCATTTACTTGAGAAGAATAAAATAAGTTTTCTCGAATCCATTAAACAAAATGCTCAGAAGGTGAGTCTTCTAATTCAAAGGAGACTAAAAATGAAAAGAAGAAAGGTAAGGCCCTCATAGTAGATCAGCTCCATCATCAACTTGGATTATCGATTCTCGGTGCCTCGCACCACATGGATTCTTCGAGAGGTTGAATTCTCTAGCATTGAACCATGTGGAATGTCCCAAATCACGTTGGGTGATGACACTCATGTGTCGGTTTCCAGTAGTAGATCGGTAGAGATCAAGGTGGAACATTTAACCAAGTGTTTGTTAGCATAATTTAGCATAGGCATATTTATTGCATTTTATTGCATTGTCTTTTATTTAATAATGTGCAACATGTGCACTCTAGTCTAGTGACTTGCATTCAATATTGTTATGTTGGATAACATTCAATATTGGTATTAGTAGTAATTACATGTGCATGTGAGATGGGTCTTATCATCTCGTAGTTGGTGTCTGCTAGGGTGTCATGTCTATCCATATGAGGCTATCTAATATCTATAAATATTACAGCTCTTGCATTGTTATGTAATTTGATTTCATGATCAATAATATTTGTGAGGCTTCTGTCCCTCTTTGGTCATTGCAATCTTATTTTATTCTATCATTTGGTATCTAAGCTATACCATTATTATCATTTGGTATCAGAGCAGGTTCTATCCAAGCAAGGTTGAAGAGGAGCACTATTGGAGAGGATCCATTGGAGAAGAAGATCTGCATCAAAGGAGAGCCATTGAAGCATCCCGCAGCCTCCATTCCTCCCAAGCATCCATCAACTAAAATTTGACCTATCCACTTATTTGGAAGGTAAATTTTTTTTATTAGTCATTGGCATAGCCAATTGATCTAACATATTGGTGGAATATTTCAAATTTGGAGATCTTTAAAAAAAAGAGAAAGATCTTGGAAAAATTTCACATCAAAAGAAAAAAAAAAAAGATCAGATCTAAAAAAAAAAAATCAGATCTGAAAGTGGAGGTGTGAAGAATTCGGGAGCAAAGGTTGAAGCAGTCCCATCAACAAAATTCCAGCAGATAGCTCTTAGAAAAAAGGACGTAACTTTTTCATAAAATGTTGGATTGATGTGCTGTTTTTTTTTTTTGGAAAGATAAGAAGGAGGCGCACAACTTTATAGTTTACATCATCTTCAGATTCGGCCTCTACATGTGACGAAAAACTCAGATGAAGTCGATCATTTTTTCTGAAAAAAATCAGATCTAGCTAGTAAATTGGTAAGATATCAAAAATAAGATTCCGATTCTTCTGAAATTTTGTGGGTTTCAAGAAAAATATTTTATGATGCTGTTGTCAAAATTTTAGAAAAACCCAGATCATGGTTTGTGAGAAAAGGTGAAAACAATATTCAGATTGTTTGTTTGGATCTTGGGAACAAACAGGTCAGCGGTTCAATTCCCACTCTCTCCATATTTTTTACTTAAATTATTTTTTTAGAAAATTTGGAGAAATTAATAAATTTTGGGAGATTTCCAAATTTATAAGCTCACCAAACACATTTAGAGCCACCGCTAAATTTAGCGGAAAAACACCTATTGGGGGTAAAAAAATATTTTTGGCCTAAATTGTGTATTTTGTGATTCTAAACCCTTTTTTGTAAAGAGGGGGGACACAAAAACTTCATTTCAATGTACTTTTGGAGAATTTTGTACTAATCTTGGTGCATAAAGTGAAAAAAAAAAGGTACAAATTTTTTATTTTATGTTTGGTTCTATCACACGAGATCTTTGATCTCATAGCAACGTTCGGTATATATGGTGCCTCTAGGAAGTGCTTACGGGTGATGCCGTCGCGACTACTACTGCACTTAACACCTAACACAGCTACCTAAATGTCATCTAGGCATCGACCCTATAAAATCGACGGGGAGTAATAAGGACACAATACACACACATTTGAGCCCTCCCATCCGTTTGTGCTTGCACAAACCCCTCTCTGTACTGTCTAAGTACCACGTACTAAATTCTTTCACGTGCGTTAACACCTCTTTCCATACTGATGGGTATATTGAAAGGGTGATCTTCTTCCACGTACTGACGGGTATATCAGAAGGGAGCATATATAGAAAGGTTTGGTATATCGGCCTGATGGTATATTGAGAGGGAGACCATAAACTTGGAGTGATAAGAGCCTTACCCTTTGTCAGAAATTTAGAGTTTCAAAAATTCAGATTGCAGAAATGGGTGCACAAGCACCAAAGTTCTTCTTGCTAGATTCACAACTGCTTAGAGGAGACAACTATGCTGCATGGAAACCGAAGATCAAGATGTTACTTGAGTTTGAAGACCTATGGACAGTTGTAGATGGACAAACAACAAGATCACTTGATGATGGAAGACAACAAGTTCAATTTGACAGGGCAAATCAAAAGGCCAAGTTGATCATCTTGTTTAGCATAACAGACGATGTGCAACCCCACATTAGAGATGCCACATCGGCCAAGGATGCATGGGATAAGTTGAGCACAGTCTATGAGGCAAAGAACAAGAATGCCATCCTCAACCTACTATCACAACTGCATACTCTCAAGTTCAAGCACAATGAGAAGGTTGAAGTTTTTTTGAGATGAGTTGCTACTTTGAGGGCATCTCTATTGGCATTGGGAAAAGAGATAAGTGATGAAGACCTCGTACCAATTTTGTTGCGAGAACTTCCTCCTTCCTACAAAATATTTGTGACAACTATCAATATGAGTGAACACACAATCATCTTTGAGAAGTTGGTCAATCTACTCCAACAAGAAGAGGCAATGAACAACAAAGATCAGGAAGATGAGCAAGCACTATCTTCCAATCATAAAGGAAAGGGAAAATTTCAGTCCAATCACAAGAAGTCCCAACAAAACCAAAGTCAACGAGACAACACCAAGAAGTGTCCCATTTGCAATAGAGGGGGACATGACATCAAAGATTGTTGGTACAATTCCTACAAAAAGGGTTCATCAAGAAATTCAAAACCCAATAACCAACAGGGTAACAATAATTCAAATAAAGGGAAGTCCAACAACAACAACAATCAAGGGCAGAAAAATGGTAATTGGCAAAGAAAACCCAAACAACAAGGGTACATTTCCGAACATGAGGATGATTCAGATGAAGGACACCACATGTATTCTGCTCAATTTGATAAAGAAACCAAGTCCACACAAGATATCTGGTATGTTGACTCGGGTGCAACTCGACACATGACTGGACGTAAGGATTGGTTCTACACACTGCGTGAATCACCTAACAAGAACCATGTGTCATTAGGTGATGACTCATCATACAAAGATGTCAAGGGATTGGAAACATTTCACTACCTCTTGGAAAGCATGACTGCAAAATCACAAATGTATTGTATGTACATGGGTTGACCAAGAATTTGCTATCACTTAGTCAACTCCTTGATCACAACTTGAAGTTAGATTTTGACAGTAATAATGGAGAAAAAGTGTGCTTGATAAGAGATAAGTCAAGAGGTTCCAAGATTGTAGCAAGAGCCTCCAATGTGGGACGCATGTTCCAACTTGATTTTGTCCACAAGGATGATCAAGCTCTAGTGGCCAAAGACACACAATCTGCAGAACTATGGCATCGCAGATATGGTCACATCAGTTTTGGCTATCTCCAAACACTTCAAAAGGGCAACATGGTGAAAGGATTGCCTACACTCAAGCACAACACTGACAAGTGTCACAATTGCCTAGCTGGAAAGCAACACAGAGTACCCTTCCAGAAGAACACATATAGAGCTAAGGGAAAGCTTGATTTGGTGCACATCGATCTTTGCGGGCCCATGCAACCAAGTCATTCTGGATGTCAATACTTCATGCTTTGTGTTGATGACTACTCAAGAAAGATGTGGATATATTGTCTAAGAAACAAGAGTCAAGCCTTTGAGACATTTCAGAAGTTCAAAGCACTTGTTGAGAATGAAGTTGGTCACAAGATCAAAACTCTCCGCTCAGATCAAGGGGGGGAATTCACAAGCAATGAGTTCAAGACTTACTTGGAAGCTCATGGGATTCTTCGATAAATACCTCCTACTCACACACCACAACAAGAATGATATAGTTGAGAAAAGGAATCATACTATCATGGAAATGGTGCGATGTATGATTGACGACTCGGGTTTAACAAAGACATTTTGGGCAGAAGCTGCAAGAACTGCAGTCTATTTGTTGAATAGAGTGCCCATAGTAGCTCTTGAAGGAGTGACACCTCAAGAAGCATGGTCAAATCGAAACCATCAATTGCACACCTAAGAGTATTTGGGTGTAAAGCTAGCATGCACATACCCAAGAAGAACAAGAACAAGTTGGATATGAAAGCTGAGAAACTGATATTCATTGGATATAGTGAAGAAGCACTTGGGTACATATTATGGGATCCGAAAGCAAAGAAAGTATACACAAGTAGGGATGTTGAGTTCTTTGAGAAGAAACAAGCAGATGCTCCACTCAATGACTCAACAAACATGCAGAATACACCTCTTATGAAGACAAAATTTGATGTTCCCACTGAAGATGACAGTGATGAATTGGATGATGGTGAAAAATTGGATCCACCACAAGCCAATGGAACAGCTAAGAAGTTACCTAAATGGTATACTCAATTAATAAGAGATGCAAATTTGGATGAAGCACCTAGCACATCATCCAATCTTGGACCTAGAACTCGTAGTCAAGCTTGTGAAGAGGTCAATTATGCCCTAATGAGTAGAGTTGTTGAAACAGTTGAGCCATCTACAGTTCAGGAAGCCCTACAATCAAAAGCTTGGAAAGATGCCATGGATTCAGAGTATCAGTCAGTGATGAAGAACAACACATGGCAACTTGTCGACCTTCCACCAGGGAAGAAACCCATTGGATGTAGATGGATATTCAAGACTAAGTACAAATCAGATGGGACTATTGACAAGTATAAAGCAAGGCTTGTAGTAAAGGGGTATGCACAACAAGAAGGCATTGATTATGAGGAGACATTTGCTCCCACAACCAAGATCAAGACAATCAGGATGATCTTTGCTCTAGCTGCACAATTTGGTTGGAAAGTCCACCAAATGGATGTGAAAAGTGCCTTTCTTAATGGAGATTTGCAAGAAGAAGTCTATATGACTCAACCGAGAGGGTTATGTAATACCAGAAAAGAGATGATGGTATACGGACTCATAAAATCTCTATATGGCCTAAAACAGAACCCCGGGCATGGTACATCAAAATTGATGAGCATCTCATAAGTCATGGATTTGAAAGGAATCCTTATGACCCCAATCTCTACCTCAAAAGAAAGGGGGAGATTGTCATTGTGGTTGTTTATGTCGACGATCTAGTCATTACATGCGGTTACGTGAAGATGATCGATGCAACAAAGAAGGATTTTAATCGATCGTTCGACATGACAGATCTCGGGCTCATGCACTATTGTCTTGGGTTGGAAGTATGGAAAAAAGAGAATCATATCTTTGTGTCGCAGTTGAAATACACCAAGACAACACTCGAGAAATTCAGGATGATGGACTACACTCCTATTGCTACACCTATGGAAGCGAGACTTCAGTTATCTCGTTCCGATCCATCACCACCGGTGAATGCAACTCTCTATCGGCAGTTGATCGGGAGTCTCATTTACCTGACATATACTAGACTAGATATCAGCTTTGCAGTCAGCTATTTATCACGCTTCATGTAAGAACTGAAAATATGTCATTGGAAAGCAGCAAAGAGAATACTAAGATATCTAAAGGGTATAGTTGACCTTGGTCTAGAGTACAAGAAGAATGACAATTTCTTCTTGACAGGATATTCAGATTCAGATCATGCAGGAAACATGGATGATAGGAAGTCAACATCAGGCTTCGTCTTCTTTATGGGATCTGGACCGATATCATGGGGAAGTAAGAAACAAAAATTTGTTTCTTGCTCTTCTCTGGCTTGAAAGCAGTATCGAGTGTAGGTGAAGTCATTTGTGAAGCAATATGGCTACGCCGAATACTTTGGAAGAAATTGGTCTACCACAACATAAATCTACTCCAAAGGTATATGTTGATAATGAAGGAGTTCGAAGCTTGTTCGCAATCCAAGTATTTCATGAGAGAACCAAGCATATTTAAGTACGGAGTTCATTTCATACGCGAGCATGTCTTGAAGCACAACATACACCATTTCTGTCCTACAAATTTGAATAGAAGGCGAGATGTTTTTACACATGATAAATTCACAATTTGTTCGCAGAGTTCCTCTCCACTTCATTAGAAACTATGCAAAATTAAGGGGGGGAATGTAGCATAATTTAGCATGGGCATATTTATTGCATTGTCTTTTATTTAATAATGTGCAACATGTGCACTCTACTCTAGTGACTTGCATTCAATATTGTTATGTTGGATAACATTCAATATTGGTATTAGTAGTAATTACATGTGCATGTGAGATGGGTCTTATCATCTCGTAGTTGGTGTCTTCTAGGGTGTCATTTCTATCCATATGAGGTCTAATATCTATAAATATTACAGCTCTTGTATTGTTATGTAATCTGATTTCATGATCAATAATATTTGTGAGGCTTCCATCCCTCTTTGGTCATTGCAATCTTAATCTATTCTATCATTTGGTATCTAAGCTATACCATTATTATCGGTGTTGAGTGTTCCCAATCTCTCTACCAATCTCCTATCAGTTTACCAAATCACCCACCTTGGTGAAGGAATGCGAGTGGAATTTGGTCCTAACTCGGTGATTATTCATGATCTTAACTCTGACTGCACTATGGTTGAGGGAAAGGTAGATCACCGTTCACGGTTGTATACCTTTTCCCACTTCTCTTCTGATTCGACGCCCAATGCCTTGCTCACTCATGCAAATGAGGTTAGTAAGTTATGGCATGAGCATTTTGGGCATCTAAATTATCGTTACCTTAAACAATTGAGCCAAAACGAAATGTTCAATGGGCTACCCCGAGTTAAGTTTTCTAAGGGTCTTTGTGAGGGTTTTACCCTTGGAAAGCACCCTGAAAAAAGCTTTGACAAGGGAAAATCCTGGAGAGCTACTCGTCCCTTGGATCTTGTTCATAGTGACGTTTCTGGCCCTTTTCTGTCTCCTTCTTTTACTAGAGCTCTCTATATACTAACCTTCATTGATGAATTTTCACGTTATACTTGGGTATATTTTCTTAAGCTTAAGTATGAAGTTTTTGAGCATTTTCAAAACTTTAAGGCTCTTGCTGAGAAACAAGTGGAATGGTCTATCAAGGTTCTTTGAACCGACAATGGAGGTGAGTATGTGAGCAACAGTTTGAGGATTTATGCACTTCTGAGGGGATTACTTTACAACGTACGATTCTTCTGACCCTTCCCAAAATGGAGTTACAGAAAGAAAGAACCAAACTTTAAAGGAGATGGCTACTTGTATGGTTCACTCGAAATCTCTTCCTCCACAGTATTGGGCTGAAGCAGTGAATTGTGCTTGTTATATTCAAAATCGTGTTCCACACAAGGTAGTAAGAGGGATGACACCCTTTGAATCCTAGTTTGGACACAAGCCTAATGTCGAGCACTTTCGAGTCTTCAGATCCAAGGCTATGGCTCAGATTCCTAAAAATAAATGTAAGGCATTGGATCCATAATCCAAACCTTGTATCTTTTTCGGGTATCCTAATGGTGTGAAGGGATATCGATTGTTGAACCCTACCACCCATGAGCTTTATATTGAGAGGAGTGTGAAGTTTGATGAGTCATCCTTGACTTCAACTTCCACTGAGGTCCTTTTGCCCACTGATTCAGATTCTGACTCTTCAGATGATGATGTTGTTGAGCGAGTTCCACCTCTCCCTACTCCTCCCGATCCTCAAACTTCTGAGTCTTCTGATTCTAACAGTAGTGATGATGAGGACTATGTCCCTTCTCACTCAAGTGAAGAATCTTTCGACTCGGAGCCTGAGCCATCGGGACCTCTTTGGGCCAGGAAAACTTTACAGAGTGCTAGAGATTTAGTTGGAGATCCTTTGGATGAGAGACGTACTCACTCAGACTTCACTAGACCTCACTCCTTCTTCACCTCTACTTCTGATCCACCATCTTTCCACGAAGCTTCTAGGATTCCTGAGTGGGATTCTACCATGGATGAGGAGTATTCCTCACTCATAAAGAATGACACTTGGGATCTTACCCTTCTTCCGAAAGGAAGAAAAATCGTTCGGTGTAGGTGGGTATATCAAACAAAGTATGGAGCTGATGGAGAAGTTGAGAAGTATAAAGCGTGACTTGTAGCTAAGGGTTTCTCCTAGGTAGCTGGGGTTGATTACTCGAAACCTTTGCTCCGGTTACGAAGATGACTTCCATTCGATTGACCCTTTCCATCGCTGCCACTACTAACAGATGGGAAGTCCACCAAATGGACGTTAAGAGTGCCTTCCTTCATGGGGACCTAGAGGAGGAGATCTATATGGAACAACCTCAGGTTATGTCCATGATCCATCCCTCATTTGTAAATTAAATAAGTCTCTCTATGGCCTTAAACAAGCCCCTCGGGCTTGGTATGCCAAGATGGACTCCTTTTTACTTACATCAGGGTTCACTCGGTGTCACTCTGACCCAAATGTGTATATTCTGCGACAGGATGACTCCATGCTTATTCTTGTTCTCTATGTTGATGACTTGTTGATCATTGGTAGCTCTTCCTCTATCATTGATTCTGTGAAGATCTCCTTGGCCAACAAGTTCTCCATGTCTGACTTAGGATTGCTTCATTACTTTCTTGGGATCCATATTTCACAATCTGACTCGGGAATTATGATCTCGCAACCTAAATACTCTCTTGATTTTCTTGCTCGGTTTCACATGTCCGACTGCAAGTCCTCACCTACTCCTTTTCTTTCCAAGATTAAGTTGGTTTCTGATTGCTCTTCCCCCTTGGTTGATGGTACCCTTTATCGATAGTTGGTGGGAAGCTTGATCTACCTTACTCACACTCGGCCAGATCTATCATATGCCATCGGGATCGTGTCCATATTTATGTAGGAGCCTCATGAGTTGCACTTAAAAGTAGCAAAGTAGATCCTTCACTATGTTTGTGGCACTCACACAAATGGTATTCATTACTTAGGAGGGACTGAGATTGACTTGGTTGGATTTATAGACTCAGATTGGGCCGGTGATCTAGATCATCGAAGTCTACCTCAGGCTATAGTTTCACTCTTGGTTTAGGTCCTGTCAGTTGGTCCAGCAAGAAACAAAATGCCATTTCCATATCATTGACAAAAGTAGAATACAGAGGAGTAGTTAATGCTGCCATAGAAGCTGTTTGGTTACAGGGTATTATGACAGAGTTTGGCATCCACTTTCGGCGGCCTACCATTATCTACTGTGACAACATGAGCACTATCTCGATTTGTAGAAATCCCATTCAGCATCAATGGACAAAGCACATTGAGATTCATATGCACTTCATACGGGAGCTGATACATGAAAACATCATCGACATATAGTATGTTCAGACAGCTGATCAGGTTGCAGACATTTTCACCAAGCCCTTCACTGAGGTGAAGTTTCTTCACTTGTGGTCTCTTCTTGGGGTGAGGTCTGCTACAGCTGCCCATCTTCTTCGAGGCTATATAGTCCTCCTTCTTCTCCTCTTCTTCTTTCTAGAAATATGTTGTTTGTACATGGGCACCTTATCAGGCCTTTAGTTGCCGGGGCCCATTGACACATCTTTCTTAGTTGTCTAGGGGAGTCTTCTTTTTCTGTTCTGGCTTACCTTGACCTCTTCCTTAGCTTTGATGAAGGGGGGGTGTTGGTGTGTGTGACTGTCCAGTCATCGTCCACATCACCTAGGTGAGTCATCTCACCTTGCGAGAGTCATAGGTCTTAGGAAGTCAAATGACAAGTGTCAGATTCTATCATAGAATATGACATTTTCATTTGTGTCAATGTGTCATAGGAGTTACATTCCTTATTTGGAATTGTAACTCCTCTTCTAGTGGCATCATATGCATCAGTCAACGTCATATGTGTCAGTGGTGTCATTGAGTTCTTTCCATGTTTAGGCATGGGGGTTACACAGCACCCCTATTTGTACTTCCTATTTTTTGATCTATGAGTATGAGTAGACCCATTCTTCTTACTTGTAATCTTCTTTCCATTGTTTTGAATCTTGTGTATTACATTGGCTTGATGTTACCATCGGAGTGCAACTTCATTGTGGTGCATCACTTTTCGACATCGGTTCTCGCAAATCCCTCTTTCAAATTATTGTTACTCCAGTAGAAGATAAAGACAAGGGAAAAGCACAAGTTGATAGTGTGACTCAAGAAATGACTGGCCAATAAAAAAATTAGGGAAGGAAAATGCACAATTTTAAATAGTAAAAATACACGATGAACCTAAAGAGACAACATTAGAAGTGGACAAGATGCAAGAAGAAGTGTAATTATTAAAAATTCCTCGGGAAGCATCTTAAGATTTGGTAGTTTTCTCTAAGAAACCCCAACTTGTATCACAAGGATAAAAATTGGGAAACACTCGCACAACTGGTTAGTTGGGAGGATTGATTTCAGATGTGGAAAAATAATTTTTTTCGGAAGATGTTATAGACATCATAGGTATAGATTTCCCAAATCCCAAAAGACCTTTAAACAGATAATATCCTTACTATGACCCATGCATACCAACAAGGGTTTAGAGTTCTAGAGATTTCAACCCCCACCAAGGTAAATCAAAGGATGAAATAAAAATGAGTGATTATGATGTCAAACACATCCAATTGGGGAATCCCACTAGAGAAACACTAAAATAGGAAGCCACAATGGTAGTTAAGGTCTGATACAAAAGGTTGATAAAGATAAAGTATCTAAAAGGCAGTTGAAAGAGAAAATAAATACATTGACTTCATGCTTACAAAATTTGGTAGGGCCAAAAAAGAAAGTCAAGAATTTTCCACTACCATTACTCCTAAAATGCTAGAAAAAGTAGAAAAGGATAGTGAGAAGGCTGAAGTAGTGGATAAATGGGTGGAGGATTTGTCTCAGAAAGGAAGAAAGGTCATTGAAAAACAATAAAAAGGTATGCAAAGTTGACCAATGTGCTCAATGACATTAATGAATTAAATGATCAATGTGAAAATGAATTGTATTATTGGGAAGGGATCCTTCCCAAACTTGATACAATAAACCAACTTGATGAGGATTTGATAGAAAAGGAAGGAATAATGCTTCCTAAGGAAAAAGGGACTCATGTATGCAATGGAAGATCTAGCCAAAATCAGGGTAGAAGTTGTAAATCAGGTCAAGGAAAGTTAGAAATAGAGAAGGATTGGATAGGAAAGGGTATTGATACTATAGATAGCATGATATAACATATGGTATTTGAAAAAAACAAATCTACCTATGAGGACTTGGAAAGTGACATCCTGATTGAATCATTTGATCAATACATCGAAGAGGAAAATTTATCTTATGAGGTCATCAAGAGGCTTATCTATGTGGAAAAAAAAATTGTTGAGCTAACTAAAAAAGTTGAGAGAGTATAAGAAAAGGATGGAAAAATGTGTTGAAGTGTTGAATAGGCATAACTTAATATTCAAACATAACATGGGACCTGATGAAGATGCGTTGATATAATTGTTCCAAAGATTTGATGCTTATATGGATAGACGACGACTGGAGGATAAAGACAATGAAAAAGGAGATTATGATCATGTTTAACTATGAGCAAGCTTAGGATTTTCTTTTCTAAAAAAATTCCTTTTCCAATTATTACTTTCATAAATGATAGTTGAACATTATTTTAAATTGTGGATTTCATTTTTAATAGAATTATATATCTATTATTAACATGAAATTCATTGTAACATCTTGAATCTTTTTCATTTGAAAAAGAAAGAAAAATGGGGTTTTATAGGAACCCCAACCTAGGAAAATTTTTACATACATTATTGAAATTATACGAGAAAATGAGGATAAGGAAAAGATACCTAGTCTTTTATTATTAAGAAATCCTCCCTAAAAGAAGGAAATTAAAAAAAAAAAGCTATTCTTCCTAGGTACAAACTTTTCTATCCCAATTTCCATTTGCACAAAAAAATTATCCCTTGCCAAAATGTAAGACACACCAAGAGCCATGAGAACATAAATATTTTCCCCAGGACCATCCAACATGCCAATAAGTTCCATTTTATTCTTGTAAGAAGGGACCTATCCCTGGAGATCCAAACCACCCCTAGAAAGTGATTTCTTACCTGATTATTTGTAAGTAGAGGTGGAATGGGAATGTTTTTATAGTGGGGAGTGCAACCACGGTGGTTTTGGAGAAGATTGAACAAGAGGTTTGAAGCCGACTCACCCCCTGCATTTATTCATAAAGATTTATGATGCCATCGAGATGTTGTGAAGCCATAGATTCTATTGGCTTCTTCTCTAACACAGAAACACATTGCACCAATTCATTTACCTTGAGAAAAAGAGTAGGAACTATTCACCAAGAACATAATATTCTAAAGGAACTATCAGAGGAATGACAAAGATCTAGAGGGAATCCGTGAGCACCAAATAGTTACACTTAACCGCAAAATGATGTAGCTTCAAGATCAAAGAAAGAAATCATTCATGGAAGCAATGTGCATGCATTGAGGAAATAAAAGCTAAAAAAACAAAGTCTATTCCATTCCCTATGTGTTTCTCAAGATGAAAGGGTGTACAAATAGTAGTGGGGTGTGTAACTCCCCCAAAAATGTAGCCATTGAGAAGTGGGAGTTATATTCCGGAATAGCTTTGTCACAAATGTAACTCCAATGACGCTCTATGATGTGTGTAAGATCCATAATGACACTCTATGGCACCTAAGCATGGTGAATCACCTATGTGGAGGTATTCCATGTATTTAAAATAAATACATGGAAAATAAATTACACTAACACTCCCCTAAAGCATAGCTTAGGTGGAGACATAGATAAAAAAATGAGAAGTGGGTCCCGACAAGAAGCCTAATGAAGTTCCCACGTCTGAAGCTCTCGAAAAGTGGAGTAAAAGGAGAAAACCAAAGGTGGGAAAAATTCCCCCCCAAAAGAGAGACAATTCCTCTCTCTAATATAAGAAGGATCTAAGGATGGGTCCCAACCACGCAGGCGAGCCTGTAAAGGTACCCATGTACAAAGATGCAATCTCTCAGAAAGAAGAAGAAGAGAGAAGAAGATGGAGATGAGAGGAATGCAAAAGATGCCATGGACGGATCTGAATTCTACACTCTAGGAGGTCTCCCGGAAGAATCTTGATCATGAGCACGAAACCATAATAAACCAATAGCATGGGAGTCCAAACCAGAAGTAACACAAACCAGTGATGCAGTCATGAACCAGGGTGCCCAACCAAAATCCAAGCAACCCACGATAAACAAGGGGCCAACAAACACTTATCCACATGATGCACATCCAACACAGGGTTAAAATTCAAGCACGACGTCAAGGAGGTGAAGCCAATGCAGCAGAGAACAACACAAGGCTGAATCACCAAAAATGTAGCACAAGAAACCAGGGAGGTGACCAAACATGAGCACGACAAGCTAGAACAGAACCAGGGAATAATGCAAAGCATGAGAACTCAGTGCAAAGCATCCAAAAAGGTGAAAATCTGAGCCAAGCAGGGATAGCCAGCTGGAAAACAAGCCCAATGCCAACGCAGATGCTAAGAAGTCAGCCAACAAATTCAACAAGGTTTCAGGCTCGTGAAATATAAAGAAGCCTGGAATAACAACCTTCGTAAATCCAAAACCATGAAAACCAAACACCAACAAATGTAACATGAGCAAGAAGCCGATGCACGGCACGAAGAGCTACAGTGAATGGTCAAAGACCAATAACCACTAAACTTGAAACCATGAACAAGCCACTAGAATCTTGAACAACAACCCTTGAAAAATGTAAGTAGAGCACATGTAAATGATAGCTTGCACAAGAAACTACGAGGTAGAGAGTAGTAAGCAACCGAGGTGAGCAACATGATTTTGATCCCCGAGCTCTAATACCATGTCAAAGGAATGACAAAGATCTGGAGGGAATCCGTGAGCACCAAAATGTTACACTCAACCACAAAATGATGTAGCTTCAAGATCAAAGAAAGAAATCATTCATGGAAGCAATGTGCATGCATTGAGGAAACAAAATCTGAAAAAACCAAACTCTATTCCATTCCCCATGTGTTTCTCAAGATGAAAGGGTGTACAAATAGTAGTGGGGTGTGTAACTCCCCCACAAATGTAGCCATCGAGAAGTGGGAGTTACATTCCGGAATAGCTAGTCAAATGTAACTCCAATGACGCTCTATGATGTGTGTAAGAGCCATAATGACACCCTAGGACACCTAAGCATGGTGAATCACCTATGTGGAGGTATTCCATGTATTTAAAATAAATACATGGAAAATAACCTACACCAACAAGAACATCCTTCATAGTGAATTATTCATTGTAAATGAAAGGTTATGTGTTATAAACTACACCTTTCATAGCTGACCTGCTCCTGAGCCAAAACTGCTTCAACACCTCAGGATTCTTTTGATGCTCCCACCGAAAAAGATTAAAATACATCATTTGGAAAGAAGAAAAGGTAGAACTAATCTTGATTAGTATTAAAATTAGTGCCACTCGAAGAAATTGAGCTATCAATGGCCCATCATAGTCATCTAGTGCTGAAATTCCATATAGCATTCTTACGAATGCTTCATCTAGGCTCGATAAATAAAAAAACTGAGTTTAAATCCTCGGAGGAAAGTTATTTCAAATTGGATGCTAATGCTACTCCCGCCATATTACAGACAAATAATTTCACTAATATTCTCACACTTAAAATAAGGGATGTGAATTTGTAGAAGAAATGGTGGAAATTTATAGTGAATAAGAGGCTGGTAAGTTAAGATGAGAAAAATCATGGTGAGTTAATTGCTAATATTTCCTATGATATCCACACAAAGGAGATAAGTGTGAAGCAGACTGATATCATATAAAAAGGAGGTAATTGGCCTGATGTAACACAACACATGTGAAAACACTCAGCTTAGAAAGATATGACAATGATTGTGTGTGTTTTGAGGTGGATTCCCAAAAGGTGGGAATGATTAAACATCAAATCAAACTATTTGGGGAACTCAAAAAAATCATTTAAAAAGGTTTCCCAACTTACCCAAAATAGAAATGACCAAGTTGGTGATGTCAAATAAATGACATAAGCATCCCATTCATCATAAGGGAATGAAACATACACCTAGCAACATTTGTAAAGATTTCTCCACATGGCATGAAGGGAAAAATATTTTCAAAAGTGATAGAATCAGATACTATCCTTAGGAATATTCCTTGAAAGGATTAAATTTTTTTGGGGAAAAATCAAGCAAAGAGAGACATGTTCTCATATCGGGGGTTAAATTTTCTAAATTTTTTAGAATAAACAAAGTAAAATGATAATCATTCTTGAAAACCTGAATCAATTGAGATACCTATGTTTGTTTCACCTTTCAAATCTTCTTATGTCAAGATGGTTGCAAGTGTACAACCATTGACAAGAATTGAGATCATAGGTTTTATTTTCCCTTGCTAAGAAATCTAAAAATCTTGAAATAAACTATGTGTATGTTCATGAGCATTGTTATCTTTGTTTCTTGGTAATATACTTTAAATGAACCATTTGTATGTCTTGTTGCAATATTGTGTTGATAATTCCTTTGAATTACACTAGATATTGTCCTTGTGGTGGTATTGTGGCAACTGCAATCGTTTTGTGAGAAGATCTTTCCTTTCATAGTGTGATAAACAATTTAAATTCATAATGCATCCATTTTTTTGAGAGGATTTTTGTAAGTCTTTGAGTGAATCTTGGGCATAATGGATCAAGAATTTTCAATATTTTATTGAGAGGTTAACATGATATTTTGTGTTTGATTTCTTAAATATTGTGTGAAAGCATGTATTCTTGGGCTTCCATGAGTGCATATCTTCTAGTTAAAGGGTTGCTACTAGTTGTTTGATGTGTTCTTTTTACCTTGAGAAATTTTCTAGACAATGTTAAAGTTTGTTGAGAATTCTATATAATCAACTTTATCCTACTTTAATCTCCCACTCCTACAAAAATAAAATCCTACAATTTTTAAATCCTTCCTGAACCACTTTTGTTTGCTCTGTCTATGAACATTTGCTAAGGAATTTACCATTTTTACCTTCCCTTCTTCATAAATATGCAGAAGTAGACCAAAATTTCCACTGTCTAGAGTAACTTGAGTCCTATTTGAGTGAAATTTTCATTATTTAGTGTGACAACTCATGAGAGTTAAGTAGTGCATACATTGACCATGTTCATCCATAATTGACCTCCAAATCTCAAAAAGAAGGCCAAGAAATTGTGATTCCACCTATCTTTCTTACAAATTCAGGTTACAAAATGGGTTCTCTCACCTTGGTTAAAGGTAGGACCTAAAGTAGTAGGGAAGGTCATCCCCTTTGTACGTGCCACCTAGTCCCTCCAATTCCCTGGTTCTAAATAAGTTTTTCAAACATCTTCCCCGACTACAAAATGATAAGTCTTCCATACTTAGAGCATCCCACTTCAAGTGTTGATGTTTCCTAGCCCTAAAGGAGGTGTAAATTTGGGTACCAACATGCTTTTGGTGCCTTTTTCAGGGACTATATCTTGAAATTGAGTGAAATATGTATCTCTAGTGTTGTTTACTGTGTTTGATTTAAATACACGTCTAAAACCCAATCATTTGTTGATATTTGCTAAAATAGAGCTTGATTTGAACTTGTTTGCTTTATATTTACCTACTATAAGCAAACTTTCCATTAAATTTGACTTAGATAGGAGAATCCTAACAAATATTGTGAAAATTTGTAAATATTTTTTCATTTACGTGTAAAGTTATCATTCATTAAGTGATCTCAAGTAATCAACACATCTAAGGTGCAAAACCTTAGTGGTGGCTCTATCTTCTATGAGAATTATGGTAAGAACTAGTGTAAAGTATATAAATCTTGGTTGATTTACTTGTCAATTTCACAAATATGGAAGGAATAAGATCCTTATTTAAATCATATCCTTCCAAAAATTGTCCAAGGAAAAAACAAGCTGTAAAGCCTTGGGTGATCAAAGGTCGGAAGAAAAAGTTGTACCTATTGCTGAAAGTAAACAACCTTTGGTGGAGGATTATTCTAGTACTTCAGATGGTTCTAGATTGAGAAATCCCTATATAAATATGTATTCACTAAATTGTGAGGGTCCTTCATTTTTAAGTGATCTGGGTATTACTCATTTCTATCCTTTATTGATTAGAAATAGTAGAATATTTTGTGAGACAAAATCATTAAAGGATCGATACTTTGAAGATCACACTCCATTTCCTCAAAGACCTCCAATTCCCCATCATTTTAATCCTCCTATTGGAATACATCCTCAAACCAATATGGCTAGACCACCTCCTAGAACTCCTTTTTGTGAATGTATACATGCCTAAAAACATAAATGAAATGGCGGGTTATCCAAATGTAGTCCCACATAAATTTAGAAATAGGTTGTCCAAATTTTAGGGCAATAATGCCATTAGTGGAGACCAACATCTCAATATTTTCATAATACTATGGAATATTTTGAGATTGAGCATGAGGATGTATATGTGAAGTTATTTATACATACTCTAGAAGAGTATGTCAGGGATTGGTACAAATAATTTCTTGATAATTCTATTGACTCTTGGTTAGAAATGAATAATGCATTCAAATCACAATATGGTGATAAAACTGACCCCAGGTTCCTCCTCACTAAATTTGAGAATATAAATAAAAACCCTAATGATCCTGTCCAGGATTTTAACACCATATTTAATAAGACCTTGACCAAACTGCATGTAAACTTAAGGCCAAGTGATGAATCCTTCCTAATTAAATATTATGATGCCTTTGACAAGAAAGTAACATATTATTTGAGGGATAAAAAACCCTAAAACTTTGAGGCAAGCTTTCTCTCCGGAAGTAAAAATTGAGAAAAATATTAAGGCAAATGTCGGAAGCCTCGAAAGGAGGGTGTTAAATTGATCATTCCCGAGAAGCCTCGGGAAAGTAAGGGGTAGATCTCGAGGAGGTCATCAAGAATTTGGTGGAGAAATGAAATAAATCTCATACAAGATTTCCAAAGAAGAGAAGTGTTTAGCTTCAAACTCCTAAGCTCAACACCAACCCCACAAAAAGAAAAAAGTTTGAAATCATCCTAGGGGGTGATTATAGAGCTAATGACAGAGGGAAATGACCTATGGGGTTAGGAAAAACATAACCAACCCCTGGAGAAAACAAGTTAGTCCTTGATACATTGAATGCCAGAGTGTCATTAGTAGAAGATGATTATGTCATTGAATGGTATGATAGGTTTTTTCTACCACATTCCCCATGTGACCCCAGTGTATAAGAAGAATAGGTTGATGATGAGGCTACCTTTGGTGATGTATGTATGTTTGAATGTGTTGATTATCCACCACAAGGAGCTACTTCCAATGAGTTGCTAAGTGCCAAGACTGTGGATTCTTTTTGGGAATGTGTAAGCTGGGTATCTTCTTTCTCCTCTACTAGTTGTGTTGATATAGATATGGTTCAAGAATTCTAATTACCTAACCATGAATTTAAATATTTGAGATATTTAATGATAAAAATATGATGGTGGTGTACCCTCTAAAGAGGATAGGAAACTTATGATGAATGCAATAGTAACATAAGAAAAGGAATATAATTTACAAAATAAACTAGTCAAAGAACCGGGCCACAACCCAAAACAAAGGTGCCTATCCTAACTAACATCCAAAGGAATGGCCCAAAGAAATATCAACCAAAAAAACCCATTTATTCCTAAATAGCCAAGTGCCCCTACCAATTCTCAAGTAATAAAAGACCTCATCCCACTAAAAAGGTAATCATTTTCCCCCTAGCACCAATTTACCTAAGTACACCCCATGTGATATGGCTCATATTTTGAGCTAGATAAAATTTACTATGCATATTATAGAGATAATTAGGATTCCTAGGAATATAAGGAGAGAATTTGAGTACTCGAGAATTCAAGGAGGAAAAGGTTATTGATGCAGCCTAGAATTTAGAAATACAAGCCTAAGTCCATTGGCACATCACTCAGCCTATATTGAGCACTCACGTGAATCGTGCAAAGGTACCAGGTCCCTCTTTAGGGTTGTTGTTGTAGGATGTTAGCATGATGAATAATTTAATCATTCAGATCTATAGCTAATATATCTTTCAAACAATGCATATTCAGGTCTAGATCTAGAACATAACAGACTTTAACAAATAACCATAATGGAATCAAGCATGCAATACTAAATTATAACCATGAGAACACCTTGTTTCAGTCCATAATATCCATTATATTAATTGCAGTAAATACACAGAAGCTTCATTACAATAACAATAGTATACACTCATGCACGTAACAGATCTAGTAGCATAATCTCACTATACCCTAGTTCTCACACGTATATCTATGCTCTCTCTATCTATATCTCTACTACATAGTTCACTACATATTTATAAGGGTGGGGAATTTCCCTTCACCACTTATCTAATCCCAAAATAGGTCACATGCTATTATTAGCCACGCACCGTTACAAAAATAGGCTTACATGCAAGAGTGTTAACAATAGATCTCAGGAATATGAAGTTATTTAAATCATATCCTTCCAAAAAAATGTTCAAGGAAAAAACAAGCCCGTAAAGCCTTGAGTGATCAAAGGTTGGAAGAAAAGGTTGTGCCTATTGCTGAAAGTAATCAACCTTTGGTGGAGGATTATTCCAAGATTTGGATGGTTCTAGATTGAGCAATCACCGTATAAATTTGTATTCTCTAAATCGTGAGGGTCCTTCATTTTTAAGTGATCTGGGTATTCCTCATTTCTATCCTTTATTGATTAGAAATAATAGAATATTTTGTGAGACAAAATAATTAAAGGATCGCTACTTTGAAGATCACACTCCATTTCCTCAAAGACCTCCAATTCCCCATCAATTTAATCCTCCTATTAGAATAAATCCTCAAACCAATATGGCTCAACCACCACCTAGAACTCCTTTTTGTGAATGTATACATGCCTAAAAACTTAAATGAAATGGCGGGTTATCTAAATGTAGTCCCACATGAAATTATAAATAGGTTGTCTAAATTTCAGGGCAATAGTGTCATTAGTGGAGATCAACATCTCAATATTTTTCATAATACTATAGAATATTTTGAGATTGAGCATGAGGATGTGTATGTGAAGTTATTTATACATGCTCTAGAAGCATATTTTAGGAATTGGTACAAATAATTTCTTTAAAATTCTATTGACTCTTGGTTAGAAATGAATATTGCATTCAAATCACAATATGATGATAAGATTGGCCCTAGGTTCCTCCTCATTGAATTTAAGAATATAAATAAAAACCTAATGTGCCTGTCTAGGATTTCAACACTAGATTTAATAAGACCTTGACCAAACTGCATTTAAGCTTAAGGTCAAGTGATGAATCCTTCCTAATTAAATATTATGATTCCTTTGACAAGAAAGTAACATATTATTTTAGGGATAAAAACCCTAGAACTTTGAGGCAAGCTTTCTCTCCGAAGTAAAAATTGAGAATAATATTAAGGCGATCAAGAAGCCTTGAAAAAGGAGGGTGTTAAATTGATCATTCTGAGAAGCCTCAGGAAAGTAAGGGGGTAGATCTGGAGG
This sequence comes from Taxus wallichiana var. yunnanensis, assembly GCA_018340775.1. NCBI lineage: Eukaryota > Viridiplantae > Streptophyta > Pinopsida > Cupressales > Taxaceae > Taxus > Taxus wallichiana. The sequence continues at coordinate 412,190,725 of CM031238.1, read as the reverse complement.
AGGTGGTCAAGACTTTGGCAGAGAAATGAAATAAATCTCATACAAGATTGCCAAAGAAGAGAAGGGTTTAGATTTAAATCCCTAAGCTCAACACCAACCCCACGAAAGAAAAAAATTTGGAATCATCCTAGGGGTGATTACAGAGCTAATGACAGAGATGAAAGGACCTATGGGGTTAGGAAAAAAACAACAAACCCCTAGAGAAAACAAGTTAGTCCCTGATCCATTGACTGCCAGAGTGTCATTAGTAGAAGAGGATCATGTCATTGAATGGTGTGACAAGTGTTTTCTACCACATTCCCCATGTGACCCCAAGTGTATAAGAAGAAGAGGTTGATGATGAGGTTACCTTTGGTGATGTATGTATGTTTGAATGTGTTGACTATCCACCACAAGGAGCTACTTCCATGAGTTGCTAAGTGCCAAGACTTGTGGATTATTTTTGGGACTGTGTAAGTTGGGTATCTTCTTTCCCCTCTACTAGTTGTGTTGATATAGATATGGTTCAAGAATTTGAATTACCTAACCATGAATTTGAGTATTTGAGATATTTAATGATAAAAAAATATGATGGTGGTGTACCCTCTTAAGAGGATAGGAAACTTATGATGAGTGAAATAGTAACATAAGAAAAGGAATATAATTTACAAAATAAATCTGGTCAAAGAACCGGGGCCATAACGAAAACAAAGGTGCCTATCCTAACTAACATCCAAAGGAATGGACCAAAGAAATATCAACCAAAAAAACCCATTTATTTCTAAATAGCCAAATGCCCCTACCAATTCTCAAGCGATAAAAGACCTCATCCCACTACAAAAGGTAATCATTTTCCCCTAGCACCAATTTACCTAAGTACACCCCATGTGATATGGCTCATCTTTTGAGCTAGATAAAAGTTACTATGCATATTATTGAGCTAATTAGGATTCCTAGGAATAGAAGGAGAGAATTTGAGTACTTAGAATTCAAGGAGGAAATGGTTGTTGATGCGGCCTAGAATTCGAAATACAAGCCTAGGTCCGTTGGCACATCACTCAACCTATATTGAGCACTCACGTGAAGCATGTGAAGGTACCGGCCCCTTTTGGGTTTTTGTTGGAGGATGTTAGCACGATGAAGAATTTAATCATGTAGATCTATAGCTAATATATCTTTCAAACAACATATATTTAGGTCTAGATCTAGAACATAACATACTTTAACAGATAACCATAACGGATTCAAGCATGCAATACTGAATTATAACCATGAGAACACCTTGTTTCAGTCCATAATATCCATTATATTAATTGCAGTAAATACACATAAGCTTCATTACAATAACAGTAGTATACGCTCATGCACGTAATAGATCTAACAACATAATCTCACTATACCCTAGTTCTCACATGTATATCTATGCTCTCTCTATCTATATCTCTAATACATAGTTCACTATATATTTATAAGGGTGGGGAATTTTCCTTCACCGCTTATCTAATCCCAAAATAGGTCGCATGCTATTATTAGTCACACACCATTACAAAAATAGGCTTACATACAAGAGTGTTAACAATAGATCTCCCGTAGTCAACTATTAGTTCACAATTCTATCTTTAGCCTACATCCATGAAAATTACTTCCTAGTCAATCATCCAAAAATAGGTAATGTGTGATGTGCAAGTCTCCAATAGGTGTGAGTGCTTCGCATGCTATTTCCAAAAATAGATCCTCATCATGAAAATGGCAAAGTCCCAAATTTTTCTCGATTACATGTGTGATCATCTTCGATGCTTCCATGCCTTTGAATGTGATTTTCTCTCCCACATGAACCTTCTACATTTCCTTCACTAAGTGCCAAATTTTGGTTGATCAACATTACCCCACACTAGTTTCATTGCCCCCGAAATGGTTGTCTCCAAAAATGAATCAAAGAATATGAATAGAAGAATAAAAAGAATTTTGATGAATGAAAGAATGTCTTCAACTGCATTATCTTCTTCGCAACATGGATAATCAATTCTAGATATTCCTCTTTTATCTCTACCTCTAATTTCGCCATTCATTGAGCATGGCCTCTTGCTTTCTTTATAATATCCACTGCAATTGACTCTAATTAATCCCTTGCAATCTCTCCTTTTTCATTCTATAAGACCAACACTATGTTGGACATGCTAGTCATTCTCCCTTCCAACAAGTCCATCTTTTGAGCGATGAGTTTTCCAAGCTCATCTAGCCTTTCCATAGGGATAATTTTAGTGGTGAATATTTGTAATATGGTGAATATTCCATTTTTAAAAAATTTGAAAAGGTGAATTTTCTAGCATAGGTCAGTGACTTGTTCACCTAAAAATTACAATTTAATTTTTTTAGGGGTTGGCTTCACCTACCCTTTAAACTATCCCTTATATAATCCTATATTATTTGCTAGGTAGAACACTATTAGCTCACTCATACCACTTGGGGAATATGTATTATCAAGTACAGTAAACACACAACAGGAGGGTGGAGGCTGCAGATGTGCAAAAAAGAGTTTGTTGACACGTGACATGGAGAGTTTGTTCATGCGTGACAAGGAAAGTTTTTGACACGTGACAAGAGTGCAGAGGAAGTAGAAACGCAATAGAGAGTTTTTTGATGTGCGACACAGAGATTTTTTTGTTATACAACAAGATGGTGGAGGCTGCAGATGTGTGATAGAGATTTGCTTATGCATATCAACAAGGTGGTTGACGCATGTCAAAAAACCTCATTGACACGCGTTAGAAAATCTCTATCATGTGTCTGTAGCCTTCTGTCCCACCACTTAAAAATTAGGTGAAAATTTTTCTATCAAACCCCGAAAAAATTTGCCTTCCCATGAAATCGGTTTCGAGGATATTTTCCAGGTATTTTCCACCTCTGATTTCTAAGAGGTCTCTTAAAATAAACCTTACCTTTCCCTATGAGGTTCCTAAGTAGCTATAAGGGCCTCGCGCTTCCGATTAACATGTGTTAACCATTCTATGTGGCCTAATGTATCATCCTTTATGGTCTTCAGGACCTCATTGTCTTCCAAAATAGTCATGGTCCTTATAATCGGCCTCTGGTGCTATACAAATATTCAACACTTGATCCACCTTTTTTATTTCCTCCTAGAAGCTCAAGAAGAAATCCTTTATATGATGTAATATTATGCATCACTTTGAAGACTTTTCTCACTCTACTTCCTATGTTGGATCTTTGGCTCGGGAATGTGCGAGAGGTTCATCTTCAAGCACTAATTCCACCAATGTACTTACATAATGTATTGATGAAGGAAACGTTTTGGGTACCTTTGGCTCTAAGTGTGGCCTAGCCTTCATGATATTGTCACCAATCTCCTCTGCCATGGTGATAAAAATAGTGTTATTCTTCTATGTCAAGTACTTTTCCTATTTTAGGCACACTGTCTCCTCATCCTTAGTCTTGATCTCTTCCCTTAGCACCCTAATTTTTCGTAACTTTATGCATATTTTGTAATGCAACATCTTTCAATACCTTCACCAAAGCATTTCTCACCTGTTCATTAGATATAAATTTAATATTTATTATTATGTGTCTAGCCTAATGTTTCTTTTTCAACCTCCTTAACACACATGACTCCTCAAATACATCAAAGTCTGGTTCATCCATATATGTGTGCATCGACCAATAAAATTGCTTCCTTGTGTGCACTTTTGTCATATTGTCATCCATTAACTCCCAACTGTATAACTCCTTTTGTGCCATTTTTCTTTGGAAATGGGTGTGGAAAATTTTACCTATGTCCTTAGTGTATCCCATGGCTAGTGGAATATATTCCCCATTTTTTCTTCTTGATCTAGGTTTCTTAGGAACTTGGGCTTAAAGATTGGAAACTTGTGCTACTATATCATGAGCGGTCTCTATTGTTGTCTCTGTTGTTGTCTCTTCTCCATCCTTCAAAGTTTTTCAATGTATGCATTTCACCCTAGATACACATACTTCTTCCTCAGAGTGTGCATTTATTGCTCCTCCACCTACCAACAATCCTCTCATTAATTTACCATTTTCATTATTTCCACATGGTATATCTTCACATCCAATATATAACCTTCTAGCGCACCCTCCTACCTTTTGGCTGTAGACTTCTCTTTAGCATGCTTCCATATGCTTGAGTACCTCATCACTACGCCTTCCATTGGTAGTCTTCCCAGCTCTTGTTTACCTCGCATTATACTTGTTTCTTCATTCCACTCTATATATGGTCCTTGTGTTGAGGAGATTTTTTTTTCAATTTTCCAACCTTGAATAAAACCTGTAGATAGTTCCTTTCATGTGGAATTATTTCCATCAGTCGTGTACCTAGATATCAACAACCTACCCCACACTAAAGGTATGTGCAGTCCTCTGCATATAAAAATTATTCAAATAGTAATTATCTTCTGGCATGTAAACACGCTTATTAAACAAAAAAACCAACTAAATTGACAAAACATATCAACAAATAAGTAAACAAATTAAAGTAATGCGGAATTGAAAACCTAATCTAAATGGCAACACTGCCTTATTACAAATAGCATGAAGACTTATTTATAGTAGGGCTTTAGCCTAATCCCATTGAAGTAACTGGGTAGCCGTATTCCATTAAAGGCCTCTAACTGACAAGTGCCTGATTTAAGTATGTGAGTGATAAAATAAGGCCCCAACCAATGTACTTTGAGTTTTCCTAGATGCAGTAAAAACTTAGAATCATAAAGGAGCGCTATCTTTCCTATCTTAAGCATTTTACCCTATATGTGCCTTTCATGCAATACTTTATGCCTTGGATTTTCTTGTTTTTGACTCCAATGTGCTATGGCTCTTCATTCATCCAATTTTATTAACTATTCAATGCATTCCTCTAATGCTTGCTCATTAGGAAGACCTCCAGCATGCATAATACGCAAAGAAGGTGACATCAATTCCATAGGAAGAACTACTTTTGCACCAAACACTAACTGAAATGGTGTGGCTTTGTTCAACCTTTTATATGTTGTTAGCTATGACCAAAGTACTACGAGATACTTTATCATCCCAATCTTTTCTTCCAACATCAAATATTTGTGTCAATGTCTGGCTTAAAATTTTGTTGAAAGCCTCAGCAGTCCCATTTTCCTAAGGATGATAGAGTGTAGTCTTATGGTGTGTAATCATGAATTCATCCAATAGAATTCTGATTGTCTCATTAAGAAAATGTGTGCCCCTATCACTGGTCAAACTTAAAGGACATCCATACCTTGCAATAATATTTTCCCAAAGAAACTTGGTTATCATGGATGCTATACAATCCTTTGTAGAAAGCTATTCTGCCCATCTTGTCAGATAATCTGTGTAAGTTAGTGATCCAATTCTATGTGTAGTTGGTGAAATAGGACCCACAAAATCTATATCCCATTTCTCAAATGGTTCTGCACTAGTAATGGGTTTTAGAGGCATTTCATATTGTTGAATGGGTTTCCCAAGGCATTAACAATGATCACAAGCCTTACAAAATTCCTTATAATCTTTGTACAGGGGTCTCCCACTATAATCCATCAAGTAGAATCTTGTGTGCAGTGGCGTCACCAACATAGTGGCAACCTACAATACCACCATGAGCTTCTTCCATAATACTTGTATGCTCATGTTCCAATACATAACAACAAAATACTTTATCTTAGCCTAATTTGTATAGGTCACCACTAATTAACATATATGGGGTTGTGTGTATATCAAGGTATTTCTTCTCCAAGGATTTCATTCCTTCTGGTGTCATTTATGTTCGTAGAAAGAAAACAATGTCTTCTAGTTCTGATGGCACTCATTGTAACCTATATAACTGCACATCTGACATGATATCCTCAATTACCTGTGCTTCTTCTCCTGATTGTATTCTTGATAGATGGTCTAGTCTAGAATTAATTTTCCCTAGTTTTACCACAAGTGTGAAATCAAATTCTTAAAATAAGAGCACCCATCGACATATGCACCCTTGTAAAACAATATTTTTACCAAATATTTCAATGCCATATGATCCGTATAAAAAAAATGAATGGTGTAGCTAGTAGATATTGGTGGAATTTATGTATTTCATAGATCATTGACAAATCTTTGTGCTCTGTAGTTATGTAATTATGTTCTACAAGATTCAACTTTCTACTAACAAAATAGATAGGATGATCTACAATACCTTCTTCAAGTTGAGCCAACACTATGACAATGGTCGTGCCAGAGGTGTCAACATGTACATGAAAGGATGGGTCCCACAAAGGAAAACATAGAATAGATGTGATAGTAAGTTTTTCCTTTAATGTATCGAATGCGCACTCTGCGGTTCTCCCTAGTCGAACGTACCTTTCCCTTTCAATAACTCTTCCAACGGTGCAGAAATTTGCAAATTTTAATTTTGCAGTTGTGCCTTGATTTTCCATATCCAGTTTTGCTTAGAAAACGTTTCATTTGCTCAAATTGGTGACCTGCAATTCATATTTTCCAATTGAATGCCTTTGAATTGCTCACATTGTCATGATTTTTCCCTAAATTGAAACAAATTTCCAAGTTCCCCTCTTTTGTGCCCTAATTTCTTCATTTTTTTGAGGTTGAGCCATTTTCCCTTTGTCAAATTCATGCAAAAAATTAAAGTGGATCAAATCCAAGTTGTTTGTTGTTAAAATCTCATTCCCGGGCCTAAATCAATGTAAAATCATGTTTCATTGATTTAAAACCAAGAAATCTACCCTCCTTGTGAATTTTTTTGATTTCTAGGGCATCCCTACATTTTTTATGTTTTGACGGGCATACGGGTGTCATTTTCCCATCAAATTCATCCTTGCATCCTTTTGATGATGTGGCAGGTTTCTATTGGCTGGGGGCGGTTGGGAAAATGTTATAAGTTGTTACTTTTTGAAAAATTGACAAAGGAAAATTTTGCTCCATGGCCCCGCATTTTCTACAGTGATGTGCCTATGTGGCATGATTTGATTGGTTGGAGGATCGGCGGGTGGTGGGGGTCACTTAGAACATTTTCTTCCATTTTGGAAAATTTCTCAAAGTCACTTTTTGTTCCAAGGCCCACGTCCAATGCGTCCAATGAAAAGAGGACACGTGGGTACCCGGGGCCCATCCAATCTGAGGGGGAGGGTCAAGTGGAGAGGCGAAGAGTTGGAAAAATTTGAAGTTTTTGGCTTCAAAATGCTAAAGGAAAAATTTGGCCGAGAGCCCGCAATGAATTGGAAGGTGACACGTGGCACAGGAAGGTCAGGCGGGTGGAGGAAGGACTTGAAAATTTTATTGTTTTTTGCCTCGGATGCCAAGGTAAAATTTTGACCAAAAGGCCCACCTCCAATAAGAAGTGGACACGTGTCCAGGAAAGTCAGCATGGAGGGGGGAGTTTGTGAAAATTTTGAAGTTTTTAACTTCAAAATGTTAAAGTTAAAATTTTTCCCGAGGCCCGAACTAGTAGGAGGAAGACACGTGTCCAGGAGGCGAGATGGAAGAAGGGGCCGAGGGAAAATTTTAGGAATTTTGGCCTTTATGTTTGCAGGGTAAAAAATGAAGAATAGGCCCGTGTCCAATGAAAATAGGACACGTGTACAAAAGGAGGCGGAGGTTCGAGCTAGGGGAAAATATTGAAAATTTTTACAAATTTTGGTAAAGATAAAAAGTTTTCCATGGCCCCGACAGGGAAAAATTGGAGGTGTCCCCCATAGCCAATCAGGGGGTGACACGTGGCATTTACAAAAATGGAAAAAGGGAGAGTGTGGGCCCATGAGGTTTTAGTGCTCATGGAGGTTTGAAGGAAAACTTGGAGGGTCGGCTCCACAGTGAATGGGAGACCGCCACGTGGCAGGGGAGAGAGTGGGTGTTCGGGCCCACGGAGTTTTTTGAGAAAATTTTCCTTTTCTCAAAATGGTGGTGAAATTCATCAAATTGGCCCACATTTTTGGTAGGGCCCACATGTGGACACGTGGCGGGTCCAGGGGCATGCGGGAAAATTTTAAAATTTTCCAAAGGTCAAAAAGGGTTGAAAATGTGTTTTTAAGATGGGGACCCACCCCAATCATGTTTGGACACATGTCCACCTAGTCCAAAGGGAAAAAAGGGGAATATCTTTGACACGTGGAGGGCTAACATTAAAAGTTGATTTTTAAATCAACGGTTGTTATGCAATTTCATTTTTGTGCACCATAGGAACTCCAAGAAACTTGGAAATCATGTTTCTTCATCAAAATGCATGAAATTTTATATGATTTTGCATCCCCTCAGCCTTCTGAGTGCAATGGCACATTTTTGGGAGCTAATTTGATGGCTTATGATGTTTTTTGATGAAATTTTTCCCTAGACCCGTGAAAAAAATGTGAAAGGTGAAAATAAAAGGTTGCAGAGGTGAAAAATGATGAAGTAAAAGGTGAAAAATGATTACAAAAGCATGTTGGCATGTCTGAATGCCAAAAATGTGACCCTAGGATGGATAAGGATCCAAATTCATGCAATATTTTAAAATATTTGTGCATCCTGGCATATTACGAGTTGTTTTACAGTTTGATGTCATTTTCATGAAATGGATAAGAGTTTTGTAACAAATTTGATCCCTTGAGCATATTCTTTTCTTGGGATGCAAGGATCCAAGCTGGCATGAGGTATAAAATGTATTTTTCAAGGATTTGTAAAGGAGGAGAAAAATAGAGAGAAAGAGACTTAGAATTTTCACAAGGAAAAATAGGAATAAATCCATTTCTCTGGAGAAAACCACCTGAGAGTCATTTTCAATTCCATTTTTGTATCAGATTTCATCATGTTGAGTTGGTTTTAGTTGTAAAGCCATCAACAGGCTCTGAGATTGTTCTCATGAATTTCCCCTACTGATGTATCTGATCATTTTCTGGATTATTTGGTTCATTCTCTTGGCAAAGTTTGCATATACTTATGTTTCAGAATGTTTTCAGTTTATGTTTCTTGCTCATGTTGCAATCTTGTGTTTAGGATCTCTTTGATCATACAGGTCTCATTTCTTGTTGATGGTTTAATGGCATTTGCAATCTTATATTCAGAAGAGCTTTCATCTGATAGAAGATAAATAGATTTAAAATCATTTTATTGTCCTTGAATAATGAGACTGTTTGTAAACCTTTGGGTGCACCTCAGGTCATGATTGAATAGGGACTCCTAGATACTTTGCTGGTATTTTGCTTCAAGCTTTTGTGGTAGGTTATCAAAGGTTGTGTGGAAGAGTGCAGATCTGGGCCTCCATTTGTGCACATATCCTAGTTGAAGGAGCATTTAAAATCTCTGGAAGTGTTCTTGTTGTGTAGGTGTTACAAATTTCTTGCAAAGGTTCTCAAAGAAGTTGGTGGTTCCTAGCTACTCTTGTCCTAACATCTCCCACAAAATTTCATTCAAACTAACTCATCCTACCTATACTACCCCTACATTGCATTGTGTGTCAACAAAAGAATACAATCCTTCCACCAAAATGCACAAAGTATATCAGGGTTTCATCATGTCTTTAGCAGCCTTAGCCTTGTTTTGAAAGCATTTCCATCATTTAGTAGTGACAACTCCTTTGAGTTTGGATAATGGATGCTTGATCATGTTTTCACAAGGCCTCTTCCATACCATATGCAAAACACAAGGATATCTCCATCTCCTTTACCATATAAGGGCTGCAATATAGGTTCTCTTGCCTTGGTTGATAGGCACAACCTAAAACAGTGAGGGTTAGATCAAAACCCTTTTGAAGGTGCTATCCACTCCCTCAAATATTGAATGCAAACAAGCAGATAGGTGTGCTCCCCAGCTACAAATGACATACAAACCATCTATCTATCCTTGAGTGTCTTGTGCAAGTTCATGATGTTGTTCAAGTTGTGAAGGAGATTAAATCTAGATACCAACACCCGAGTGGTGCCATTTGGGGAATTCTTGGAATTTCTTGGTGGTTTTGAAGTGTTTGAAAGGTTTGAGCATTTGTGTGATCAAGTATTTGAGTTGTTACATTCTTGAGATATCATTTCATACTTCAGATCTGCATGTTTTGGGTAAAAAATTTTCAAACTCAGCCTGCTCTTCTCATTTACTAATAGTTTATATGATTTGGATGCATTGTTTTTGGTTGAATCAAGAAGAAGAAGATCTGATTGTAAACCCTTGCAAATTTTCAGTCATAGCATACATTTGATAGAATATTTTAGTGCTTTCTTGCACAACTAAGGTGGAAATCCTTAGTGGTGACTCCATGTTGTTTGGATCTTGAAATACCAGTTGTCTTATACATTTCTGTCATTTGAAACTTGTTGTTTAAATCTATCAAGCTGGAGGGAAGGAGATCCCTCTTCATCAAGGACTCTTCTAAGAAGTTTCTCACCAATCAAGAAGCTCAGAACTAGAAGGAAGAAGAGTGTGGAAAGTGGTTGGTGATTTGGTTGCAAGAAAAGAGATCCCCATAGTTGAATTTGAAGGAGAGCAGCCTGTTATTGAAGATTATAATTCTTCTTCAAGTAGATCTGATTCAGGAAATCTTCTTGCTGATTTTCATTCTCCATCAGGTGAGGGACCTTCTTGTGTATTTAAAAAAATTTCTCCTAAATCTTCTCCTGTGGTTTCTAAGTTTGCTAAAGTTTATCAAGAGAGAGAGCCTTTGGGGGGTTGTCATTTTAAAGATCACTCATCTATTCCAATCAGACCCATTACTACTCCTCACCAGCTTGTTTCACCTCCAAGATCACCCCCACCAAACAATATGGCTCAGCCTAGACCTCCATTTGTTGTTAACACCTTTGGTCCTATAAATTTTGGAGGAATGGATGGTTATCCAAATGCTGTCCCACAAGATGTGAGAAATAGGTTACCAAAATTCCAAGGTAACAATGCCATTACTGGTGATCAACATCTCAAACTGTTTGATAATATGATGGAAGATTTTGAGATAGAATTTGAGGATGTGTATATCAATTTGTTTATCCATACACTTGAAGAAGATGCTAGGGATTGGTACAAGGCTCTACCTGATAACTCTATTGATTCATGGACTGAGATGAAAAATGCATTTAGATTGCAGTATGGTGACAGGACTGATCCTAGATTTCTTTTGTCTGAATTTGAAAATATCAAGAAGAACCCAATGAGACAGTCCATGACTTCAATACAAGATTTAATAAAACATTGAGAAGGTTTCCTATCATTTTGAGGCCTTGTGATGAATCTTTCTTGATCAAATATGCAGATGCATTTGATAAAAAGGTAGCCTATTACTTGAGAGACAAAAATCCTACAAACTTGAGGCAAGCTTTCACCATGGCACTCAAATTGAAAATAATATTAAAGCTATTGGTAAACCACTTAAGAGGGATGGTGTGAAGCTGATAAACCCTGAGAAGCCTCAAGCTAGCAAGGGTGCTGATTTAGAAGATGTTGTTAAAACTTTGGTAGGGGCTATTAAAGAAATCTCTTACAAACTAGCCCGGCTGAGAAAGGTATTGGGAAAAGTTCACAAGGACAAAAAGAACTCAAAACCATGATAGATTTGGCAATCATCCTAGGGGTGATCAAAGACAAGATGATAGAGGTAAAGGGCCTGTTGGATCTATAAATAGACAACCCCAAGCATGTGAAAATAGAGTGGTGCCTAACCCTCTAACTACAAGGGTTGTTGTTGTTCAAGAAATTGCTGATATGGATTGGTGTGATAGATGTTTTCTTCCTCATCCTCCATGTGAAATGGACCAGCAAGATATTGATGATGATAATGAGAATGAAATGGATGATGACATTTGTATGATGGGCAGCTCTTTAGGCTCACAACAAGCAAGCAACATCAACAGATGTGATAAGTGCAAGGACTGCTTTCAACCTTTTGGGATTGCATAAAGAGGGTACCATTTCTTTCTCTTCCTCAAGCTCATGATGTAGATGTAGTTCAGGCCTTTGAAATTCCTAATAATGACTTTGAATATCTAAGGGCTTTAATGATCAAGAAGTATGATGGTGGTATTCCTTCGAGGAAGATAGACAATTGTTAATGAATGTTGTGGTTGGTCAAGAGAAAGAGTACAATACTAGAAGTAAAGTTGTTAGAGGAGCTGGTCCTCAAGCCAAACCAAAGACACCCTTGCTCACAAGCATTCCCAAAGACAATCCTAGAAAAGAAACAATTGCCAAGAACCCTGTTGTCCCATGCAAAAATATCAGTCCTCTTCATGCCCAGGCTACCAAGAATACTTCTCCATCTGATGAACCTTCTTGTTTCCCTTCCAATGTTGTTTTACCAAAGAATGTTCCATATGATATAGCCCAGGTTTTGAGCCAAATTAAAGTGAGTGTTCCAATTATTGAATTGCTTAGAATTCCTGAGCATAAGAAGAGAGCATTTGAGTACTTGGGATTGAAAGAAGAAAAGATTACCCCAAGTAGAAATGTAAATGTTGTTGAGAATCCTCTTCAAAGCATTGTTGGCCTTGAAACACCACCACCAATGGAAGATTTTGGAGAGGCACCTGAAGTATATTTGGGGACATCCTTGGTTGATTCCCAATTGAATGTTGATCCATTCTTCACAACTTTTCTCATAAAAGATAGGTTGCTTCACAATTGCATGTTTGATTCCGTGCATCATGTAATGTCATGCCTCTAGAAGTCATGAATGAGTTGGATATCAAGGTGACAATCAGCATATGGGAAGTGTACAGCCATGGATTCAAGGGAAGTGCCAGTTGTTGGTTGTGTGAAGGGTTTAGTAGTGCAACTTGCAGCCTATCCGGGTAAGAATTTAAAACTTGATGTTGTAATTGTTGATTGCCCTACCAAATGGGGTATGCTTTTGTCAAGAAAATGGGCTGCAAGTGTTGGTGGTAGTGTTCAAATGGACATGTCTTTTGCCACCATTCCCATTGAGGGCAGCCTTGTCAAACTCTATGGTGAAAAGAAGATGTTACACTTGATTGAAGATCCCAACAATGCTTCTTATGAAGTGTTGTTTGCTGATGTAGATGTTGACAACTTCATTGGTTTTGCTGATGGAAAAGAGAATAAGATGGATAAATCAGAGTGCCTTGGTATGGTAGGTTCTCCATGGACATTACTATTTGATGGAGCTTGCTCCAAATTTGGCAATGGTGCTGGTATAGTGTTGGTTTCTCCTAGTTTGGAAGAGTTTCCTTTCTCCTTCAAGCTCAATTTTGAATGCACTAACAACATTGCTGAGTATGAGGCATTATTGTTGGGATTAAGGATTGCATGGAAGTATGGAGTAAAGGATATTGTTGCTAAAGGAGATTCAGAGCTGGTTGTCAAGCAAGTAAGAAAGTTGTATGCTACAAAAAATCAGCGTATGAAACAATATAAGCATGTTGTTTGGGACTTGATTGAAATGTTTGATTCCTTTAACATTGTTTACCATGATAGAAGTCTTAATGCTGCTACTGATAAGTTGCTGTCCTTGGTTCTAGATTTGAAAATTGCACCATTTCACCTTTTTGTGAATATGACATTGAAGTGCTAACAAGGCCAACTGTCCCGGATAATGTGAAACATTGGCAGATTTTTGATGATGATGCACAAGTATTGAGATTCTTACAATGCCAAGGTGAGTTTTCTGGTCAGAATATTGATTGGGAACCAATGGTATGCATGAATGAAGGTAGAGAAACTTTTTTGACAAGGATATTATACAATTGAAGACAAACACCATTCCCAAAGGTCTTGTTGCACTTGAATCCAATTTTAACAATGCTGATTGCATCATAAATAGAAAGATGTCTGCTTCAAGGGATGTGGAAGAGCACAACTTGGGAACCAAGGATAAACCAAGGAAGATTTGGTTGGGCAGCAATCTCAAGCAAAGAGGAAAAATAGTCCTATGCCCAACTTTTAAAGAAGTATCAAGACTACCTTGCTTGGTCTTATTCAGAGCTAAAGGCATATAGAGAAGATTTATTTCAGCATGAGATTCCTCTTGAGGCCAAGACTAAGCCATTTAGACAAAAACAAAGGCCTATTAACCCACTTGCTTTCCATGAAAATGCAAGAAGAGTTGAAGAAATTGAGAGATGGTGGCATCATTCAGCCTACTAGATACTCATCTTGGGTGGAAACCTTGTGCCAGTTAGAAAAAGAATGGTGATATCAGACTTTGTGTGGATTTTAGGAATCTAAACAAAGCATCTATGAAGGACAAATACCCTTTTCCAAACATGGAGAATATGTTGCAGCTTGTAATAGGGTCAGAGATGCTTTCTACTTTGGATGGTTTCTCCGAGATACAATCAAGTAGTTGTCAAAGAATCAAAAAGACTTAAGACAACCTTCACTACTCCTTGGGGACTTATGTTTTTGTAAGGATGCCTTTTGGATTGATGAATGCTAGTGCTACTTTTCAAAGGGAAATGGATGTTGCCTTTGCTGGTTATATCAATGAATTTATTGCAGTTTACCAAGATGATGTGACTATTTTTTCAAGGCAACGAGGAGACCATTTGCAACACCTAGAGAAAATGTTGATCAGATGTAGAGAGTATGGAATTTCACTTAATCCAAAGAAGTGTCATTTTGGCATGTAAAAGGCCAAGTTTTGGGACATATTGTGTCCAAAGAAGGTGTTATGATAGACCCTGAGAGAGTGGAAGCAATCAGCAAAGTGCCCATTCCAAGAACCAAGAAAGGTATCCAATCTTTCTTTGGCCAAATCAATTTCATTAGAAGGTTTGTTTCCAATTTTGCTGAGCTAACTCTTCCAATCACAAGCATGCTAAGAAAGGATCAAGTTATCAAGTGGGAGGAGGCTTCCATTCAAGCTTTTGAAGGAATAAAGGATGCACTTAAGCATGCACCTATTTTAGCAGCCCCAAACTACAAGAGACCTTTCCAAATCTTTTCTTTTGCCTCTGAATTCACTATTGCTTCAGTTTTGTTACAAAAGGATGAGAATGGAGCTGAGAGGCCTATTGCCTTCTTTAGCAAGGCTTTACAAGTAGCTGAGTTGAAGTATACAATCATGGAAAAATAGGCATTTGCATTGGTAAAAGCAACAAAGATTTTCAGGCCCTATATATTGAGTTCAAAAGTTGTTGCTTATGTTCCCCACACCATGGTTAAAGACATCTTATCAGACATGGAGATATCAAGCAAGAGATGTAGATGGGTCAAAAATTACAAGAATATGATATAGATATCCAAACAACAAAGCTGGTAAGAGGTTTGGGTCTTGCCAAGCTCATGGTTGAGAGCAATTTGCAAAATGTAGAAGTAAATCAGCTAGAGGAAGAAAGGGAGATCTTCTTGACAAATTGATGAGGTCTGAGTGGTAAAAAGATGTGATTTTCTACCTCAGACACCTATGTTGTCCTAGTCACTTGAATAAAAATCAGAAAAGAGCCCTCAAGCTGGCTTCTCAAAAATATATCATAACAGACCTTGGGCTGGCTTGGAAGAACCCTGAAGGTGTCCTCTTGAAATGCATAACTGAAGATGAAGCTCCCAAGTTGATTGCTGATTTCCATGGGGGAGTTTGTGGAGGAAATTTTTCTTGGGAGAGTGACAGCACATAAGATTTTAAGAGCTGGTTATTGGTGGCCTACTCTTTTTAAAGATGCAACCCAGTTGGTTAGAAAGTGTGATAGTTGCCAACATTTTCAAGAAGATTGAAAGCTTCAGGCTCCCTTCCTTTGCAGCCTGTATCAATTGAAGCTCCTTTCAAACAATGGGGAATGGATTTCATTGGTGAGATTTCAGATCCTTCTAGTGCTGGTCATAAATGGATCCTTGTAGCAACTGATTATTTTACAAAATGGGTTGAGGCAATTCCATCTAGAAAAGCAACACACCAAGTGGTAATGGATTTCTTATTGAATCATATCATATGTAGATTTGGAGTTCTAGTTAAGATTGTATCTGATAATGCCATGTGTTTTAGAGCCAAGCCTTTGATGGCAATGTGCAATGAATATGGGATAAATCTGACTTATTCTTCAAACTACAATCCACAAGGAATGGACAAGCTGAGTCAAGTAACAAGAACTTTCTCAAGATCATCAGAAGGACCTTGGAAATCAACAAGAAGAAGTGGGGAGAGCAATTGAAATTTGTAGTTTGGGCTGATAGAATAACTCCAAAAAGAGCAACTGGTAAAAGTCCATTTGAATTGGTGTATGGAACTCAAGCATTGCTGCCCTTACACCTACAATTATCCACTTTTCAGTTTTCCCAATAGTTGGAAGATCAAGAACATGGCCCATATGAATCAAGGATCAATCAAATCATTGAGTTGGATGAAGAGAGAAGAGCTTCTCACCAAAGGCATGTCAGATTTAGAGAGAAATTGAAGAAGTTGTTTGATAAGAAGGTCACCCCTAGAGCCTTTCAAGTGTTGGAGATCTGGTTTTGTTGTGGGATAGTAGGCATGAAGACAAGGGAAAGCATGGCAAGTTTGATGCTCTATGGATGGGCCCTTATGCCATTGATATCAAGATTGGAGAAAATACATTTTTTCTCAAGGATTTGGATGGGGATTTGTTGGAGCTGCCTATTAATGGTAGACATTTAAAACATTTCTTGGATTAAATCCCCATGTGAGGTATGCACAAGTTGTACATTTTGTATAGTCCTTGTTTTTGTTTTTGTCTTTTGTTGTTGTTGGCTCATGGTTTTCCCTTTTGTCCTTGGCAACCATTTTTGGTCTAGTTTTCTCGGCTTTTTTTGGTGAAATTTCTAGTTTTTGGGCTGCTCTACATTTTTAAACTCCTTGCCCAATGGATTTTTGGCACTTGGTCTACATTTGTGATCTTGTGGCACTTGTTGGGAGTGCCCATCCCCAAGCAAGAGCCAATGTTGGTGCAAATTTTAATTTTCACACTTTGCCCTAATTTTCTATATCCATTTTTCTCAGAAAATGTTTCATTTGCTCAAATTGGTGACCTGCAATTCATATTTTCCAATTGAATGCCTTTGAATTGCTCACATTGTCATGATTTTTCCCTAAATTGAAACAAATTTCCAAGTTCCCCTCTTTTGTGCCCTAATTTCTTCATTTTTTTGGGTGAGTCATTTTCCCTTTGTCAAATTCATGTAAAAAACTTAAAGTGATCAAATCTCCAGTTGTTTTGCAAGTTAAAATCTCAATCCCAGGTCAAAATCATTGTTAAATCATGTTTCATTGGATTCAAAACCAAAAATCTACCTTCCTTGTGAAAAAATTCAATTTCTAGGGCATCCTCTGTATTTTTTACATTTTGATGGGCATACGGGTGTCATTTTCCCGTCAAATTCATCCTTCCATCCTTTTGATGATGTGGCAGGTTTCTATTGGCCGGGGGTGTCGGGAAAATGTTATAAGTTGTTACTTTTTGAAAAATTGACAAAGGAAAATTTTGCTCCGTGGCCCCGCATTTTCTACAGATGATGTGCCTACGTGGCATGATTTGATTAGTTGGAGGATCGGCGGGTGGCGGGGGTCACTTAGAACATTTTCTTCCATTTTGGAAAATTTCTCAAAGTCACTTTTTGGTCCGAAGGCCCGCATCCAATGGGAAGTGGACATGTGGTGGGAGTGGACACATGTCAAAAATTTTGAGGAGAGGTGAAGAGTTGAAAAATTTGAATTTTTTGCTTTCAAATGCCAGAAAATTTTGAAGTTTTGGCTTCAAAATGCCCGAAGGAAAAATTTGGCCCAGAGCCCCAATGAATTGGAAGGTGACACGTGGCACAGGAAGGTCAGGCAGGTGGAGGAGGGACTTGAAAATTTTTTTTTTTTGCCTCGGATGCCAAGGTAAAATTTTGACCCAAAGGCCCACCTCCAATAAGAAGTGGACACGTGTCTAGGAAAGTCAGCATGGAGGGGCGGAGTTTGTGAAAATTTTGAAGTTTTTAACTTCAAAATGTTAAAGTTAAAATTTGGCCCGAGAGCCCACGATGACCAATTGGAGGAAGACACGTGTCCAGGAGGTGAGATGGAAGAAGGGGCCAAGGGAAAATTTTAGGAATTTTGGCCTTTATGTTTGCAGGGTAAAAAATGAAAAATAGGCCCATCCAATGAAAATAGGACACGTGTACAAAAGGAGGCGGAGGTTTGGAGCTAGGGGAAAATATTGAAAATTTTACAAATTTTGGTAAAGATAAAAATGTTCCCAAGTTATCCACGGGCCTTGACAAGGAAAAAAATTGGAGGTGTGCCCCATAGCCAATCAGGGGGTGACATGTGGCATTTACAAAAAGGGAAAAAGGGAGCGCGGCCCATGAAAGGTTTTAGTGCTCACGGAGGTTTGAAGGAAAACTTGGAGGGTCGGCTCCGCAGCGAATGGGAGACCACCACATGGCAGGGGAGAGAGCGGTGTTCGGGCCCATGGAGTTTTTTGAGAAAATTTTCCTTTTCTCAAAATGGTGGCAAAATTCATCAAATTAGCCCATAGTTTTTGTGTGGGGCCCACATGTGGACACGTGGTGGGTCCAGGGGGCAAGCGGGGAAAATTTTCAAAATTTTCCAAAGGTCAAAAAAGGGTTGAAAATGTGTTTTTAAGATGGGGACCCACCCCAATCATGTTTGGACACATGTCCACCTAGTCCAAAGGAAAAAAAGGGGAATATCTTTGACACGTGGAGGGCTAACATTAAAAGTTGATTTTTAAATCAACGGTTGCTTTATGTAATTTCATTTTTGGGCGCCATAGGAACTCCAAGAAACTTGGAAATCACGTTTCTTCATCAAAATGCATGAAATTTTATATGATTTTGCATCCCCTCAGCCTTCTAAGTGTAATGGCACCATTTTTGGGAGCTAATTTGATGGCTTATGATGTTTTTGATGAAATTTTTCCCTAGACCCATGAAAAAAAATGTGAAAGGTGAAAATAAAAGGTTGCAGAGGTGAAAAGTGATGAAGTAAAAGGTGAAAATGATTGCAAAAGCATGTTGGCATGTCTGAATGCCAAAAATGTGACCCTGGATGGATAAGGATCTAAATTCATGCAATATTTTAAAATATTTGTGCATCCCTGGCATTTTACGAGTTGTTTTACAGTTTAATGTCATTTTCATGAAATGGATAAGAGTTTTTGTAACAAATTTGATCCCTTGAGCATATTCTTTGCTTGGGATGCAAGGATCCAAGCTGGCATGAGGTATAAAATGTATTTTTCAAGGATTTGTAAAGGGGGAGAAAAAATAGAGGAGAGACTTAGAATTTTCACAAGAAAAACAGGAATAAATCCATTTCTCTGGAGAAAACCACCTGAGAGTCATTTTCAATTCCATCTTTGTATCAGATTTCATCATGTTGAGTTGGTTTCAGTTGTAAAGCCATCAATAGGCTCTGAGATTGTTCTCATGACTTTCCCCTACTGATGTATCTGATCATTTTCTGGATTATCTGGTTCATTCTCTTGGCAAAGTTTGCATATACTTATGTTTCAGAATGTTTTCAGTTTATGTTTCTTGCTCATGTTGCAATCTTGTGTTTAGGATCTCTATGATCATACAGGGTCTCATTTCTTGTTGATGTTTTAATGGCATTTGCAATCTTATATTCAGAAGAGCTTTCATCTGATAGAAGATAAATATATTTAAAATCATTTTACTTGTCCTTGAATAATGAGACTGTTTGTAAACCTTTGGGTGCACCTTAGGTCATGATTAAATAGGGATTCCTAGATACTTTGTTGGTATTTTGCTTCAAGCTTTTTGTGGTAGGTTATCAAAGGTTGTGTGGAAGAGTGCAGATCTGGGCCTCCATTTGTGCACATATCCTGGTTGAAGGAGCATTTAAAATCTCTTGGAAGTGTTCTTGTTGTGTAGGTGTTACAAATTTCTTGCAAAGGTTCTCAAAGAAGTTGGTAATTCCTAGCTACTCTTGTCCTAACATCTCCCACAAATTTCATTCAAACTAACTCATCCTACCTATACTACCCCTGCATTTGCATTGTGTGTCAACAAAAGAATACAATCCTTCCACCAAAATGCACAAAGTATATCAGGGTTTCATCATGTCTTTAGCAGCCTTAGCCTTGTTTTGAAAACATTTCCATCATTTAGTAGTGACAACTCCTTTGAGTTTGGATAATGGATGCTTGATCATGTTTTCACAAGGCCTCTTCCATACCATATGCAAAACACAAGGATATCTCCATCTCCTTTACCATATAAGGGCTGCAATATAACCATTTTGAAGGTGTTATCCAGTCCTCAAATCTTGAATGCAAACAAGCAAGGTTCTCTTGCCTTGGTTGATATGGCACTAAAAATAAATAGTGAGGTTAGATCAAAACCCTTTTGAAGGTGCTATCATCCACTCCCTCCTCTTAAATCTTGAATGCAAAACAAGTCTAGATAGGTGTGCTCCTCGATGAAAGGCTACAAATGACATACAAACCATCTATCTAAGTAGACCATTTTTATTTTTTCTTTCTCAAGGAAAGAGCATTAGAGTAATGTTTCATCCACCTCTATTTCTTCAACAAGATGTGCTCTTGAGTCTCCTTCATCCAATAAATCCTAAAGTATTTCTTCAGCCTTGGCACTATCTCCCATAGTTAAGCGCTTTATGAATTTCAATGCTTCTTCCACCAGAGGATTTGTAGAGAAGTCAAATGTCTAGGCCATTCCTATAATTAAATCCTACAAATTTCTGGTCTCTCTATGAATTTCTACATATGCATACCAAACACGCACGCATACTTGTAAAGTGTAATAAAACTTGTGCACCCGTAACGAAGGTGGTAAAGATTCCTACCCTTCTATCTAGAGTCTCTCACACTTCTGAACATGGTGCTGAACAAGTTGATTACCATAATAAGTATATATTTGAGTAGGTGCATTTCTCTTGAAGAACCTAGTAGTAAGAGAAATCCTAATTTCATTCCATCCTACAAGATTATCCTTGTGGGCCATCCATCAGTGTGCTGCTATCCCACATAGTGTATATGCTAGCATATTTCTTCTTTCCAACGGGTCTATCCATTTTTCTTCCATGGCATGTAGGAATACCATAGGATATCCTTCTCTCGGTGTAACAAGGTACCGAGTTGTTACCTATTCTCCTGACATAACGCAATTTTTTGCCTCTAGAAATATGCTCTTTACTTCGTGCCCTACCAACTCATAAGTGCTATGAGCCCAATTATCACAAGTAACACTTATAGTATCATTAGTGGACTGTGCATCCACCCACTAAATTATTCCTTATTTAATTGGCTCAAGCATCTCTCGGGTCTTGGATGGCACGTACATAAATCCTATTTATATCATCTTCACTTAATGGCTCAACACAGGCACAAATTTTCCATCTATCAAAGGGATAATAATTCTTTCCTCCTTGTTTTAAAAACTGATATAACCTTTATTGAATGAAGATCATCATTATTTCCATAGCACCAAAGTGATTCCCAATAGAGTTGGGAAGCTATCCGACTTTGCCAAAGTGCTAAAACCTCAAAGTCTTTGGTGAAATTGGCTCCTTGTATAATAATGAATGCATCTTTCAAAACTCCGATGGGAGTGGCTTTAGTATGATTAGCCATGAACAATACATTAGAGGATGAATTTAATGGGGGTCTTCCCATTTTTACCCATGCATCTAAGGTAAGAACATTGACATCCGTGCCTGTATCAATCAATATATTACTCAATAGCCACCTATCCACAACAACATTCAGAGTTATTTCCTTGTCATAATCTAGGTTATGAGGGGGAAGATTCAAATGCAGGATCTATCATCTAGTCTCAATACTTGCTCACAAAGTGTTTCCCTTTAACCAATCCACTAACAATGGAATGATATTTTCCTGGTGAAATATTTTAAACACTTCCCTTAAGTCATCTATATTAGTTTGGACCATCTCTGATATTTTATTTTTCTCCATCTTCCGTGATTTCTCTTTTAAGTATTGTATCTCACCTTGAAGATTCTTAAGAACTTCAATTGTTTCATGATAGACCTCCTTTTATGGCAATGATCTAGGTACTCGTGTGCATGTAGAACCTCCTCCTTAGTGATGGTAGGCTTCTTCTACAATGCCTTTCTAGCACATGCGCGCCTCGGGGGGTCATGATATTCACTTGCAGCTCCTTGGACTCGCCTCCAACTTAAGCATCCACTTATTTTCAACAAAGGTATCATTGTATCCTAACCATCCTTGCACCTTTGTTTTCTTGTTTATGCTACTTAATAAGATGATCATATAAGTCTAGGCACTCCTCATAGATATGGTTCTTTCCATAAAGAATAACATGTAATATTGTGAGGACATTCACACATGTAGTGGTCGAGATCTACATGTATAAAATGTTCCGCGAGGGAACTCATTTCTTCCACTACCATGGCCTTGTCCTCCAAATCCACCGCGGTATCCTCGACCTCTACCATGAATGTGTTCAAAACAACCTTCATTCTCGATCATAGCATGCCCGAATGTGATCCAGTCTTGATGCTCATTCTTGCCTTTAGAGTTATCTAAAACTCCTATTTGTCATACACCAATATCTATAGCATCATGGATCTAACCAATCAGCCAAGTAGTCTTTTGTGTCATGATTTGTAGACCAGAGATTTTACAAGAGATTGAAACGTTCTTCCTTATCACATGTTGTAATAATGGGAAGTGGCTAGCATCATGGTTTAAATGGCATATCTCACAATCCAATAGCAATGAGCATACTGATATGCAAGGAAAAATATCCTTTGTATGACCTTCTACTTCACAATTTGTGCACCAAATCCCTATGCACGTCTCATGTGTTAAATTTACTAATAGTTTCTCAAACTATTTTTCCATATCTGTGATCTGTGCTTCTAAAAATGGGCTCACCCTAGTATCTATACTTCCCACTGCCTCAACATGTAAGGATGCTTCAAGTGCTTCGCGTGGATTAGTGTATGTATTATGTGATAATGCCCTTCTAAAAGGGGTAATTATGCCCCCAACAAACCACTGTGCATGTTGGCTTGCATGTATATCATAAGAAATCTTAGATAATAGCATTTTAAAATGGGCATCATACTCTTTAACACTCTCAGTAGTTCCTTTCTTAATATCCTTGAGTGCACTTATACTCTTCTGCTCAAACTCAGGGATGTAAAACTCTTTAAGGAATGCATATTTTAAAGTTGTATAGTCTACATAAGTCTGATCAAGGTCAAAAATTTTGTACCATATGTGTGTGCACCCTTGTAACATAGTAGAAAATTGGCTTGCCCTATGCTTTGAGAAGTCATGATTCCTATAGTCTAGAAGATGAAGAGACATCTCCATGTAAATATTATGGGGTTGGTGTGGACCTTGCCCACCTAATACAGAACCTCCTATGTTTCACTTGCCCTCAAAACCAACAGAGATCTGCTGGAACTAGAACCGCTCATGCCTCCTCATCCTAAACTTGTAGCTGGTGTTGGGCTAGAAGATGTACTTCCCTATGTCCCAATAGTAGAATTGAACTATACCCCGACAGTCTACGAAGCATTACCACTCCTAGAAGTTAGTCCAAAATTAACACGCCTATATTCTATGCTGATGATACACCCAAAAAAGTACTCCCATATAACAACAAATCCATTTGCGTTGCCATTATTGTGCCTTTCATAAGACTCACTCCTACTCTTCCACTACTTGAATTAGCTTTTTGACTGTTTATTGTGCTAGATGCTAGAAAATCAAGTACAAGGGTAAGGTTTCTAGGTGGATTCGATGCGCACCTGACAGCCTAGGTTATCTCTCTTGGCACGCTTCTAAGTGAGGATGAGGAGGGACCCCTATCATGCTTTCCCCGATGGGGAGTTTATGATGCTCTTGCTCCATGTATTTTACGTGAGCTCTTAATCCTTCATGAGATATATCTCTCCTCAATGCCATCTTCTCTGCAATGTCACACTACTTATCTACCTCCTCTCGCGCACCTCATTATACTTCAATCATCTCCTCTCTTTTCCTTTCTATCACTAGGTCTTCCATCCTTCACCCAACCGGCTCCTACCCCCATGCGTGGTGGGGTTTAGTTAGCCATCGGTTTACTCTCTAAATTTAAAGTTACCATTAGGATCTTGATTTCTAGTGGAATGCCTTAAAGGTAAGTTCCCCTTGGATATCATAAAAACTAGAATTTGGCTACCTCTGGACACAAATAAGTGGAAATTGAGTACTTAAAGATATAACTGTTTAAAATTTCATGGAACCACGTATCCACAACTCAAGTCCAAATTATATCAAAGCATCATAAAGGGCTTGAAATTATTCTTATGTCTAGAAAAGTTCATGATACCTCCAATTCTTCTTAGATGCATAAGCAATTATCCACTGCATAATTCTACTAGAAATATAGAAAAGAATTTCTCATATAAACTGCGGTACATGTTTTGTTCTACCCACCCACGTATGTTAAACTCGCAGATCCCATGTTGAACCGTCATGTATATTATTCTTCCATATTGTGTATCCACTCCTCAACACTTGCTAAGGTTGACTTGTATGTCTTCATTGCAAACCATCCTGAAAATAATCAAAAAGAGGTCTTAGAAACAGAACCAATGATGTAGCGTAGAATTTAGCAATACAATCCCAGGTGTATTGACACATCACTCAGCCTAGATTGAGTGCTCACCCGAAGCACACGAAGGTACCAGGCCCATCTTTAGGGTTACTATTGTAGGATGTTAGCATGATGAAGAATTTAATCATGCAGATCTATAGCTAATATATCTTTCAATTAGTGCATATTCAGGTCTAGATCTAGAACATAACAGACTTTAACAGATAACCATAATGGATTCAAACATGCAATACTAAATTATAACCATGAGAACACCTTATTTCAGTCCATAATCTCCACTATATTAATTACAATAAATACATAGAATCTTTATTACAATAACAGTAGTATACGCTCATGCACATAATAGATCTAGTAGCATAATATTACTATACCCTAGTTCTCACACGTATATCTATGCTATCTCTATATATATCTCTACTAAACAGTTCACTACATATTTATAAGGGTGGGGAATTTCCCTTCACCACTTATCTAATCCCAAAATAGGTCACATGTTATTATTAGCCACGTGCTGTTACAAAAATAGGCTTACATGAAAGAGTGTTAACAATAGATCTCCCTTAGTCAACTATCAGTTCACAATTCTATCTTTATCCTGCATCCATGCAAAGTGATTTGTAGCCAATCATCCAAAAATAGCCAATGTGTGATGTGCAAGTCTCTAATCAGTTTGAGTGCTTCGCACACTATTTCCAAAAATAGATCCTCATCATGAAAATGGCTAAGTCTCGAATGCCTCTGCTTACTATGCACAATCCTCTCCAATGCTTCCATGCCTTTGAATGCACTCTATTCTCCCACATTAACCTTCTTCATTTCCATCACTAAGTACTAGATTCTGACTAATCAACAATTGTCACAAGTAAAGATGTCAACAATGTGGATGTTCCACCTATTTTTGTTGAGATAAAAGTACCTAAAGAACTCCGAAAGTGTGGGGAATCCCTATAAATATATTTAGGAACTTTTTTATTGAATCCCAGTTGGATGTGGACCCATTTTTTACCACATTGATCATTAAGGACAGACTAGTCCATAATTGTATGTTTGATTTAGGAGCCTCATGCAACATAATGCCACTAGAGGTTATGAATGAATTGAACATAAAGGTGACAATATATTTTGGAAAATTCCATGCCATGGATTCAAGGGAAGTGCCAATTATTGGATATGTGAAGGGTTTGGTTGTGCAATTAGCTACTTATCTTGGTAAATACTTGACCATGAATGTGGTCATTGTTGATTTCCCTGCTAAATGGGGCATGTTGTTGTCTAGAAAGTGGGTTGCAAGTGTGGGAGATAATTTTTAAATGGATATGTCTTATGCCACTATACCCTTGAGGGAAACTTTGTGAAGTTACACAGGTGAGAAGAAGATGTTACATTTGATTAAAGATCCAAACAATGCTTCCTATGAAGTGTTATTTGTTGATGTGGATGTAGATAACTTTGTGGGGTATGTAGACTTTGAGGACCATATTATAAAGGACAATGTAAAATTGGAAAGTGTTGGTGCCCTTGGGTTATGATGTTTGATGGAGCATGTTCTAAAATAGGCAATGGGGCTGGAGTGGTACTCATTTCCCTAGACAAAGAAACATTTAATTTTTCATTCAAATTAAAATTTGAGTGCACCAAAAACATTGTAGAGTATGAAGCATTGCTCTTGGGTCTAAGAATTGCATGGAAATATGAGATCACAGATATGACTATCAAAGGAGATTCTGAATTGGTAGTGAAGCAATTCAAGAAGCTGTATGCAATAAAGAATCAAAGAATGAAATAGTACAAGCATGCAATATGGGACTTTATTGAAATGTTTGAGTCCTTCAACATTTTATACCATGAAATATCTCAAAATGCACAAGTGACAAGCTTGTTGTTCTTACATCCCAATTTGATAATTGTATGGTTTCCCCTTATTATAGCTATGATGTTGAGATAGTATGTAGGCCATTTATGCTGATAATGTCAAATACTGGAAAGTATTTGAGGATGATGTTCGATATAAAGGTTCATGAAAAATGAAGGTGAATTTACAAATCAATACATGGATCTTGAGCCAATGGTTTTAGTTTGTGATGGAAAGGAGACTTTGTTTGGGAAAGACATAATTCAACTAAAAACCAATACAATTCCCAAAGGGTTAGTTTCCCTTGAGTCTAATTTTGAAAATGCCGACAAGGTAATAAACATGATTATCTCTGCTTCAAGAGAAGTTGAATAATACAATTTAAGGAGCCCAAAGAAACCCATGAAGGTCTGGTTGGGATGTAATCTGAGAAAAGAAGAGAAGAAAACTTATGTAAAGTTGTTGAAAAAATACCAAGATTGTTTGGCATGGTCTTATTCCGAGTTGAACGCATGTGTATATGTATCTCTTGGATAGAGATACACATATGACATCCCATTTTGGAAGACTCTGCATGCATCCTTAGGGAAAAAGTTAAACTTTAGTCCCACTTTTCATCTAGATAATGATGGAAAGGTTAAGCAAGTAAATCATATTTTAGATATGTTGAGATTATAATTTATGCATCAACAATACAAGTTGGATAATTATATTCCTTTTTTGAGTTTAATTATAAAAATCATACCATTCCATGCTGAAAATGGAACATTTTGAGGCTCTAGATGGTAATAAATTTCAAGCACCCATTGATTGGGATAATGTAGAGGACAAAGAAGTAATTAATTGGTATGGAAATTTTGATTGAAATGGAAGAGCAAATACAGATGATTAGGAATTGTCTTAAAGAAGCAATAAATTGAAAAAAGAGTTATGCAGAGACAAGAAAAGGATATATAGAAATTTTTGGTAGGGAATAAGGTTTTCTTGGGAGCTAAGCCACAAAAATATCAGTAAATATTGAAAAACTAAAAAAATTAACACCTAATTATATAGGACCTATGATTATTTGGAAGTAATCAACCCCGTTGCTTGTAAATTAGTTGTGTCTCTCACCTTATCTCAATTGTATGATGTTTTCCATGTCTCTATGTTAAAGAAACATATTGTAGATGCATCTCATAATCTTTA
The DNA here is from genome assembly GCA_018340775.1 of Taxus wallichiana var. yunnanensis. Taxonomy (NCBI): domain Eukaryota; kingdom Viridiplantae; phylum Streptophyta; class Pinopsida; order Cupressales; family Taxaceae; genus Taxus; species Taxus wallichiana. The sequence continues at coordinate 412,163,181 of CM031238.1, read as the reverse complement.
TTGGAAATATTTGTATGTGTAATACCCGGGCATGGTAATAATAGAGCCCATTAGAATATTGGATGTTTGCAAGATTTTATTGCAAAAACATGAAGTGGATCAATGCAAGGAAAATAGGACCAATATTTTGAGCAGAGTTCCACTTGGGAGGATCACGAAGATACACTTTTAAATATTCTACATTTATTTGAGTAGCATTACTAATTATTATAGTTAATGGATCATTGCTTAACTACCTTGATTATTGAGTTGATTTTTTTAGATTATAGGATAAAAAGAGGATTTTTATAGGGACCCTACCCTATTATAAAAAGGGATCTAACATTCAAATATAATAATAAACATAAAAAGAAACAAAATAAGAGATAAAACAAAAAAACTAAAGAAAATAGCCCAAAAACAACCCAAATACAACCGAAGTGCAGTTTGAGTGTAGCCAAAATCCAACCACAAAGAAAAAAACAACCATAGATCATTTTTTATTCTTCACTTAATTGGAAACATGGATGAGGTATTTCATATACTATTCACTCTTCTCTTATTCCTTTATCATAGCTTCTTCACCATTGTTTCCCTTGTTGTTTATCTCTTTCATAATAGAGTTTAAGATAACATTTTGTATAATGAATCCATCTGCCAAGATGTTAAATTTGTTTTCCACTCCCTCCAATTTTATATTTCCTTGTCAGTCTTATTAGAATTAAGGTCCTTAACATTCCCCCTAATAGCTCTGATATCCTTTCTAATCCACTTGACTACATCTTTTTGAAACTCTAATTCATCATGCGGACAAAGTTTTTTCTATTCTTATCAATGTTGTTGCCTAGGATAAGAATGCTTCAAGTAAAAAAATCCCCTCATTCTCTTGTTGAGTGTTATCCTAAGCTAATTTGTTGGATCCTTCAATATTTTTCCTTTATTGGTGTTTCTTTTGATAACTCTTGAGGGATGATTTCCTATCCCTACCTTTTGTTATTCTTAGGAGCAGAAGTGGAGGTAAGAGAGGGGTAGATTTTTTCCTAGGATTGAGACTCATGAAATAAGTGTAGATGAGGGGGATGATATCCTGATGGAGGGGATAAATATTTTTCCCCATTGAACCTCCTTAAAAACAATTTCCAAGGACATGAGAATACAAAATGGGAGACTTACTAATATTTTTCTTCTAAAGTTATTTAGGAGAACCAAGTGGTAGGTTTTGATGTGATGGACCATCCCTTCAAGATTCATATATTTGATGATAAACATAGCCACTTATTCAAATGGAATGGAGATGGAAGTTTGAAGGAAGCCCCTAGGAATGTGTTGTATTTTCTCACCCTCATCCATTTTTTTCCTCTTTCTCATCTTTGTTACACTTACTTTTATAGAAATTGGTACCCATTTGTGCTCATTCAGGTGATAGGAGCTATAAGGTCCTCATAAATGCACCATATCTACTCTCTTAACTAAAAACTATGTCCTTTCACGTGGAGGGAAAATTAGTAGAAATGTGTGGGTCATGGCCTCAAACTCTTTCAAGAAATGTGAAGAAATTACCGTAACCCAAAATTATCTATAGCTCCTCATTGTTTGTACAACTTCTATTGAAGGGATATTCTCTATGGCAAGGTTCCCCACCCATTTTCCCCAAGTTATGAGCTCTAAAACAAATATGAAACAAATTATTGAGTTTATTTGAGACATTATATAATTATTATGTTCAAACTTTTTTTAAGACATCATGACCATGAATCTTCTTAAAAGGGAAGGATGTTATAACCCAAAAATTATTTTCTAAGAGAAAAATAATTAGTTTGAATAATTGTCTCATTTATTATGATTTTATGATATAGTTGATGGAATTTTAATTATGTTTTGTGAAGCTTCATATGTTTAAATATGTATGATTAAATTGGTCAAATATGATTAAGTTTTTATCATATCTAATATGTTATAACATTATTACATTTTTTTATTTAATAAATGTATTTTTTAAAAATTCAATTGATAATTCATAATTTTAGTTGTTCTTATGGTCTAAATACATGCATTTTTATGAGTTATGGATGAAGGAAAAGGTACCCTCGCAGATATTGAGACACCCAGAGGGAGGATATCATTAGGGATAAGTTTGTAGATTGGGGTAGACATCACTATACATGGAGGTATATGAGAACCATCGCACATACATTAGGATTTACTTTTGTTAATTGTTGCATTGGTATATGTGTATAAAGTTGTGTCGTATAGTGATTTTTGTGACTATGTTATGATATTTTTATTGTGATTGAGGTTCAATTATATTTTAAACCCTTGTTTTATTCCATCATAATAGATCAAATATAAATTAGAGACGAATTCTACTAGGGTTGTGTCAAGAGGCATTTAACACTCAAGGTAGCTCAAGAAATAGGGCAAAGAAACTTGCAGAATGCGTTACCATACCTTCATTGGATTTATATATATTATATGAGTAACTTAATATCTCCTAAATCCAATTATTTTCACCAATTAAAAATTAGTGAATATATACAACATTTCTCTATTTTATTATATTCATGAGCATAAGCTCGTATTGACTAAGTTTGTGGATAAATAATTTCCATAGAAACTTTTTTGTCGACTTAATCATTTCCATGATGCAATTATGTAATTTGATATTGCTTGAATTAATTAGGTGAATAAATAGTACATGGAATTTATGGTCTTAGCATTGTGGATAAATTATTGATTATTTGACTTGGCTTCGACTTGTAAATCCTTTTGATAAAATTTAGGTATTTTAATTCTTTTGGATGCTTTTGGTTTATTACCAAATAGTAATTTTTATTGACCATCAATTTTTTATTGGTAAAAATTAAACACAATGAATGGGATAAACATTGACCTTGAAGTCATTCATTATAATTTTTTAATGAAGTAACTTCAACTACATTGTTTTAGAACTAATCTAATCCTATCGATATTTACTCAAACAAAACATTGATGGGTTATTTTTGGTAAGATAGATATTCGATAGCCTAATGGATTTATGAAAAAGTATGTGGTCATTTAACCCATATTTTTTATATGCATGGCGGTGCTTGTATTGGGACTAGAGCTATGTTCTTATTAATTTTAATGTTGAAATTATTTGGTATTGGGGATGATTATTATTCTTGGTGGTTGTCTTAATTATGGGAAAAGTTTCTATTTAGAGGATGGTTTTAAATTTAGAGGGAACAATATTTTATATATAGTAGACAAGCTTATTTGGGAATGATTATTGATTAGTGGGGCTTGAGTGTCATTTTTAAAATAAATATTTTTATATTCTGAATGGGAAGTGATTATTTTAAGCAAAATAAAGCTCATAAACTATTTTGGGGGTCATCATCAGACATATATACATGAGATGAGATGGATATATTTTGGTAAAGGTAGATCAACATTGAGATTGAGTGAAGGAACTATTTTTTTATCTCGAATATTTTTCTGATCTGATGTGTTTATCTAGATAAGGGTTTCTTTTTATTATCCTTTTAATTTTAAATATAATGACATTATGTTGTAAATTATGTAACTATGTTATACTTTTATGAAATGCAATGTGATTTTTTGGGTGTAATTCAGGTTTATAGGGGATTAAAATTATTCCAATTACAACTATTTGGGATGCCAATTTTTTCTTATTCTAAGCTCTAAAATTTGAAAAAATAATAATCTTCTCATTCCTTACATTATATTTGCATTATTCTTTTATTGTTGATAATGGATATAGGGTTTTATGTGACCATTAATTATTTAAGTGTTAGAATAACCCCTTAGTAGGTGATCGGAAAATACACCATATTTTTTATTCTAATCGAATTATGAATCACCCCGCACACAAGTGGGGATAAAAATTGACACACTCTCGATTTCCCGATTCTAGGATTCAATAATAATTCACATGAAATAAGTACTATAATAAGATGGATAATTAGATTTTTAACTAATCATATAATTTAAATATATCAATAATTATCAACCCATATTTATTTTCTTCCTTTTAATCCCATTAATGAAATAACAATGTTTACACCATATAATACAAAAACCTATATGATTTTGCATGTAAGTTTTAATCCAATCACTCAATGAAATTTGAAATTAATTCATTTACATGTACATTTCAATTTATACATTCCAATGAATTTTGACATGAACATGACAAGAAGTAATTCGAACAATGATACATTTCATTTACTTAATCTATAATACATTCATAATATAATTATAAGTTACCGAGTGATTTACAATCCATAAATATAATTAACTATCATTGATTACAATATCATGAACCATTTGATAATCACTTACAATAAATATATAGATTTAAATTTACAATGTATTCTAATATACAATGATTACATTCATCTACCTCAAGTAAGAATAATACATGAAGTAACATGAATACAATATCATAATATAAATCATGAAAATAATTTTCTCTTTCTCCGAGAGATCCATCTTGATGTTGATGCTATGCAATAAGATAAAAAGTATCATTAGATCTCTTTACCCCAACCAAGATCCTTAAAATTCTCTTGGACACCTCTCGTAAAATGAGATTAGAACTATCCTTTGTGAGAAGGAAGATGCAAATAACCTATAATGTAAGAGGGAAAACCATGTATAATACTCACACCAAAAACATGAAGGCACCATGTAAAAATACTAAGTCATGATAGACATATGAGTAGGGAAGGATGGAAAATAATATGTTATGAAAGAAATAAAAATCATGATTCTGGCCAAAAGACTAAGATAAATTAGGAAATATCTAATATAATTTGATAATGTACTTTGGCATGTAGAAATCCTACCTAGATACTTGTGAGGGAAGCATTTGGTACTTGCATAATCAAAACCTTACCCCTTAGTAGACACAATGTGTGAAACTATATAGGTAAACCCACCTCTCTCTATATATCACTTTCTATCTCAAATACACCTCTCATAAAATTACCATTCATATTTATATCTCATAATAAAATATCTCTACTTTATGCAACATCCAAAATTAAGTAGAAAAATAGAATCATGAAATAAGTAACAATAACCCTCTTGGATGAATCATACCATATAAGAAAATTTATGTTACATGGATCTTAACCCTAATTCATCAATAAATCACAACATAAGCTAAACTAGGGAAAGGAATTGAGTAATAACAACCCTATTAAATGTCTTGTACCATTTGAGAGCATTTTTATCATAGGAATCCTAACCTTAGCTGACAATACAATGCAAAGGACTTATAGTGCCCCATAGATAGCCTCAAGTACATGAATAGGTGAGATGTGTTTTAGGTTTAATAGTGCATAATAGGTTATTTGGTCATTTATAACACAATTTCAATTATAACCAATCATGATTTTATTATATAGTTCTAAATTATTGAAGAGGTCAACTTATATCCCTAGGGTTGCAATCATAATGTTTTCCTTATTAACCATAAGAATAAACTTAGTTAAACTTTTACAAAATCATGGAAATCATTAAAAAATAAGTAACTTGGTTTCATAATATCAATCATTTGAGGAAGTGTTTATAGGCCTTGATAAGGTTGTTAAAGTTTACTAGACCCATAGATGACATGCATGTTTATCATTGGTTGATAACAAGAATAATATAAAAGGGTTTTTTCTTAAATCTCATAGGTTTATAACTTTATATTGTTTTTCATTTGGTTATTTTTATGTTACTTTGTTAATTTGTAAATTAATATTATAAAATAATTACATTTTCCTAAAAAAATTGACTATAAAGGTTAACCCCAACTTGTTAAAATCCCCTTATAATGTTTTAATATTTTAAATTTTAGGTTTACATTTGCAAAAATCCCACTAATTTACAAAATAAATAAAGATACACCCCATAACATAATATAAAGGCCATTTAATTTAAAATAAATTATAATAAACTTCTAGTTTAATTTTCACCAAAATTTAGGAGAAGGGGGTCGAAATGCGACCCTTTCCCGCTAAGTCTTTTCCCAAGGTCACTCGACCATTTTACTATTGTTTTATTACTCGGAAATTGTTTAATGTATTCAACCTTGATTTTTTTATTAATAAATTGATAACTTTCCCAAAAGTTTTGGGGTACATTGGTGAAACCATGACCCTTCGATTCTGATAAAATGACTTATCCATTCGACAAAACCTTTCCTTGGCTTGTATCACCCGATCACAAATATTTAAGCATATAATTTTTGTAGATAAAGTATTAAAGTATAAAAAAATAATAGTCATGTATGGGGATTTAACCCGATACCCTTGGGGTTCAACCCAAATGGCTTATCCATTCTACCATACACACATATATCAATAAAATAACCTACAAATATTCAAAGGTTAAAAAGGAGAACTTGAAAACTGATGCGAATACAAAAATATTTTCTCCTTAAGTTCTCTGTCACCTTGCCTTCTTGTCTTCTACCTTCTTTATTTATTTTCAACTCTCTTTTCTTCTTGATCTTTCTCCCTTTCAATAAAAATAAATTCCTACTTTGTTTTATATCTTTCACCTCTACAACATATATTTTTAATTCTATATATCCCTTTCAAAATCTCTCAATTATCATTATATATATATATATATCCTCTAATAAAAAAAATACCTTATGTATTATGTATCCTATATTTTAAAACTCCATTCTCTCTCCAAATATAATCTCCCGACTCTATTCCATTTTTGGATCTCCAAAAATAAAAACTATCCTTTGGTTTAGAGCACCGCCCATTTTTATCTCATCATGTAGAGCTTCTAATGAAAAGACTTACTTTCCTTCATAGATAATGAGGAGAATTGGTAGGAGAAGACCCATTAAAACCCTAAATTAGAGTGAATTTAGTTTGATAATGGATAGGAGTCAAATTTTTGTTGGGAATTAAAGTTATTTGTCAATTCTAATTGGGACTTTAGTCCCACATGCAACAAAAAAATGGTGATGACAAGAGTTTAAATAATAAAGTGTTTCATAACATGGTAGAGACATATCCATAGGCCATTCCCACCCTAGGTTTTCCTAGGTGGTAATTGCAACCAATGAAAGTATGTCCCTTAAGAGGCTCACCCAAGCCCGAGGAGGTATACATAAGGTTAGGGTGAAGATATAATGTGTATAGAGAGATAATGATAAAGTGTAGGGAAAAGACATAGATAAATGTATAAGGCCAACTAAAACCTCTAGCTAAGTACCCATCAACAAAACCCCCTTTACTAGAAGAAATTATTTTTTGTTATTTTAATTTTTTTTATTCCAAATCCTCATATTATTCATATTCCTACATTGCTATAATTATACAAACCCAAACATCATAATAACCACATTAATAAAACTATTGTCATTAAATAAAAATGTGTCACATAATGAATGTTGACAAGTGACATTGCACCTCTTGTCACCGTGAAGAGTGTGCACACACAATCTGATTATCATTGTAATATAACTTGCCAATCATAGTTCCTCGACAATGTGACGTCACTATACAACAAAAAAACAAAGGGTAAATAAGGAAAACTACTACTCACTGTCACACCATTATATATGCATTACTGCACACATGTTTCTTCCTCTATCCTTTCCCATTGTTGCATATGTTATGTTTTATATCTCCATGATGATACCCTTCCTCATACTCAAGGACACATACATATAATAAGAAAATAAATACCTAATGCATTGTCCATTTCTAATAATGAAAATTTGATTTAACAAATATTGAAAATATATAAAATTCTAATTACAGAGTCACAACGAGATGATAATGCAATAAGGTGCATATTTGAGCTAAGAAATAAGATAGAAAATATGAAACCCTAGGTGCAAGATAAGGGATAAAGTACTTAGCTGATTTCACAATTAATACCCGACTCTACCGAACTAGAAAACCGACAACAGGATGAAATTGTTAAAGATGAACCCACAAAATTATGTAACTATTAGATCTATCTAGACTGGGTTAGGGGTGACTAGGCACCAGAGACCTCCTATGGGTGCATGTGACTATAAAAACTATTAGAAAGTGATTTCTTATGTGTCACAAGATGTTGGCTAGATGTCACTTTTAGTCACTGTATGTTGTTGGTTGATCACAAAGTTCACTTGAAACCTACAAAGAGAAAGAGAACCTACAAAACCCCAAAACACATCAAATCATAAAAATAAAAATATGCAAATGAAGAGTCGACTAACTCCAAAGGTCACCCGACTAAGTGAACTTATGATCCAGGTGTTGCACTACATTTCAAAATCCATGTAATTTTGTATGTGTGTGTGTAGAATCATGCCCTAGGTGGCTCTTGTGTAAGATGCACTTGATAGAAAGTAATAGATAAATGTAGTAATGTAAGTAGATGTGTGCATGGAAAAATTAACTTCCCCTCATATGAAGTGTATGCAGAATAATGCAGTTCCTTTTCCCTTGAATGATAGCTAGATGGATGCTTTGATGCTCTTGAAATTCCTTTAGATGTAACCTTAGGTGATAGTAGTAGATGTTTAGATCTTGGTCCTTTATTATTGTCACATAGATTTATATTTATATGATTCCCTTGTTTGAATTTCATAAGTAACCACTAAACATTTGAACCATAAGCAAACAAGATGCCCAACAACTAGAAATGACCCTAAATATGCCAAAAGATAAAAAGAGGTCGGGGGAACCTAGGCACTGGGAGTCCCGGGCTGGGTTTTGATGTCCATACTTAGGAAAGATGAAGTATAAAAGTCGGGGAAGTAGGGTGTGTAAGAAAAAGAAGGAAATAAGAAAGAAAGCAAATAGGCCAAATAAAGTGGTCAATTAGTATTTTTATTGTTTAGGAATCATATGAATAGTGGTATGTGATCATGACCTATAAATATAGCCAAAGTGCGTGATTTAGTGTGTACATTTACCCCACTTTATGTTGTTGATAGAATGATCGATAACATAAAGTAGATAAGATATGCATACCTAATAACCATATAGATTGATGGCAAAAGTGTGCCAAGGAAACAAGAAAAAGTGTGTAGTGATAAAAATGAAGTGTGGAAGCTAGAGAAGAAGTGATTTCAAGGTGAAAAGCGTATTCAGTATATTTTGCATTATACCTATTTTCATTTTTACTCGATGTTTCATGATGTGATTACTAATCCTCATTACGAAAAACACCTGTAAAAGAGTAGTCAAAGTTGTGTATATGAAAATTCGATTCAAACTTGTAAAAATTATGTAAAAATGTAAAAAGGAACATATGCACATGATCCATGATGAGTGAAAAGGATAGAAAGGATCCTGAAAATGCTGTAGAAGAACGATTTTTTTGGGTGATATCATGACAAGATTGATTTTTTGGGTGATCTCATGCAAGTACAAGTTTTTCGGGTGATCTCAAGGCACGAAAAAAAGAAGTCGAGGGAGAAAGGTCTAGTGTTATTATCCATCCTTTGAATGCTTCCAGATGCTTTATACACCACTAAAGATGGTGTGATCCTGATTTATTCAAATCCAATCCATTTTAATCCAATTAGATCTAACTCAAATAGAAAAATGGAGAAAGTATGCATGTTCATTGTAGGAGGATTGCGCTTGTAATGAGAAAACTACTCAAAATTGTCTTGATATGAGGAAAAATGTTGTAACTTACCCTTGGTCATAGGCACTTAGGAAGGGTTAGGAGTTCCAAGGTTCTCATGTCTCGTGTCTAGGCATTGGCATATGTGGTATGTTGAATACCCAAGTTAGATTTTGGGTCATTTATGAGACTATAGACAATGTTGATCCTGCACTCAAATGTGCTATATTGTAACTATGAACTACTTAATGGGGTGACTGATTCACCTTATGTATACCACCCTCGTTTGGGGTGCATGTGAATTCTCTAGGAGGATGCAACCCAAAGAAAGGACCAAAAAGTGATATAAAATTGATGCCTTGTGGGGGAACGTGCTTGGTAGAAACCAATACACATGCAAACAAAGTGGTTGGAAAAATGTTTTAGTGCAAAAAAGTAAAATATGCATATATAATACAATGTGTAATCTAACAAGTAATAAGACAATGCGAGACCATGAAAAGTGGATTTCAGACATGAGACATCTCTCACAATGTTGCAAGACAATCTAGGTTGAAGTGACCAAAAGCATATAGTGTACACTCAAGATAAAGGGAAAAGGCCGTAAACAATGGAAAATAGTGACAAATAGTAGCACACAAAGTAATAGATAACCATTTTATAAAATAGTTCCTACAAAAAAATACTACACATGAAGTACTCATTATCATGTTAAAAAGATAAAAGTTATGTCAAAGTCTATATGATCTGATATATTAGTGTGCTAGTATGAATATGAAATAGTATAAAACAAAACAATAACACCTTTGATGTGTACAAAAGTAGATGTCCCAAGAGTTGTTGTGGGACCGGTGAGAGGTACAATGCCAAGTATATGTTATGCATGTAACAATATTTGTAAATTCTACATTCACAACTAGAAGGCAAGTGAACGTGCACGTGTATATATAAATGATAATGACATAATACATATTTGTCGACATATTAAGTAAAGTGTAACATATGAGCATAAGTAAACAAGAACAATGTGCAACCAATATACGTAATATGCTATGAATGTGAATAGAATGGAATGCAATGTGAGTGTGATAGGAGCAGCATGCCCCCAGAGTGAATGTGTATGAGATGAGGTTCATTTATATAAGACCCTTCAACATTTAAGAGTGAACCATATAAAAAAATTATGTCATCGGAAATGGTTTGAATTATTCACTAGAGAGATATGATCGACAAAGCATAGAGCGTAGAGAGTGAGTGAGTGTCATGAGGTTCATTTCAAATTTAGACCCTCAATAGTTGAGTATGAACCATGGAACTAGAGCGCGTCATTAGGTAATGACAATACAAGTGTCCATATGTGTAAAATGTGTGTGAAATACTAGATGAAAATAAATGTGAGACACCTAAGAATGCTAGAAGGGGAAGAGTAAGAATGATACCTCCAAGTGTACCAATGATGGAGATCTATGCAATGACATGAGAGATAACATGCCATTTTGGGAGAGCATTATCTATGTCATGATAAGAGAGAGAGCCATAAAAATGGTAGGAAGAAGAAACATTAGGAACATGTGATGGTGGTAGAGTTTGAAATGTGTCCTGACAATTAGTAGGAGTAGTTTCTTTGAAAAAATTAATCGGAATGGAAGTGGAGTAGGATGGGGAGGAATCTTGAATAATGGAATTCAAGATAGACCATCTAGAGTTTTTTGGTCTTGCTTAGTGAGTGGTTTCTTAGTTTTACTCAGAATGCGGTGGAAGAATTGAGAGGGGGAGGTGTTAGATTGATTTTGAGAGGTATTTGCTTAGGAGGCACTTAAATTATTGTAGAAGGAATCTAAGTAACGATGGCATGATGCTCCTTAGATATAGATGAATCATATTTGGAACCCGGTGCGATGTATAAATTAGAGATGAACATTTAGGATCATCTTTATAGCAAATGAAATGAGTCCGTAATGCTTAAGGTGGCCAAATTGTCACTTAAGAGCATAGTAGTCATTTTCATTACCTCTATTGATTCGATCATAATTACAGCTTTTTCAAGCCGATAAGGAGGATAACAATGAATATATGGACATATGATCAATTGATGAGTGAGGAGATGTGGAAGAATATCTTTTTTTGTTAGTATTGAGATCAAAATTTAGAGGCATAGGGAGTGATAAGACTTGGGGTTCACTGATATGAGCACATGTAGAAGACATAGAATAAGGATGAGAATAAGAACTAGCGTGATCCTGAGAAACATCCTTAAGATGTTGGATTTAGGATTTAAGAGATGTAATAGAGGATTCCATAACCTAAAATTTATCTTGAAATAAAGAATGTAAAGCTTTAATGGATTTGTAAATAGAGTGATTAAAATTAGGACCAAGAGAGTCTTCAAAGACGATCAAAGATAACATTGACTCGTGAAGGTGACATGTTGATGAGTAGATACATAGTGTTTAGAGTTTTTGGATAGCATATTTACAATATGGGTTCATTTGAAGCAATTGAATAAATGAGAATTGGGAGACATTATGAGCTATGAGAGAAGAAAAATGAGGATACATGAGTGTCCAAATGAGATGGGTTCACCAAATGATTTAATAAATATTGAAAATATGTTAAATTCTAATTACAGAGTCATAGAAAAATAATAAAGCGATAAATTATAGATATGACCTAAGTAATGAGATAGAAAATATGAAACCCTAGGTGCAAGAGTAGGGATAAAGTACTTTTCTGATTTTGTAATTAATCTTGGAGTGTCTTTGGACTGAAAAGCTGATAAATAAGAGGAGGAAACTATCAAATATGAACCCATAAAATTATGTGATTGTTGAATCTTCCTAGACTAGGTCAGGTGCACCTAGGTGGAAGAGACCTTCTATGGGCACTTGTGACTCGAGAAAACTATTAGAAAGTGATTTCTTCTGTTTCGCAAGATGTTTTTGGATGTTTCTTTTAGTCACCTATATGTCCCTGGTTGATTTTCGAGTTGACTTAAAACCCGCAAAGAGAAAGAGAACTTGTAAAACCCTAAAATACATCAAATCCTCAAAATAAAAAATATGGAAATAGGAAGTCAAAGTGACCCCAATGGTCAACCAACTGAGTGAACTTACAATATGGGTGTTACAATACATTTCATAATCCATGTAGTATGTGTGTGTGTGTGTGTAGAATTGTGCCCTAGATGAATCTTGTGCAAGATACACTTGATAGCGAGTAATATATAGGTGTAGCAATGTAAGTAGATGTGTACATGGAAAAATGAACTTCTCCTCCTATGAAGTGTATCCATTCCCTTGTCCCTCGAATGATAGCTAGGTGGATGCTTTTATGCTCTGGAAATTCCTTTGGATTCAACCTTAAGTGATAGTAGTAGATGCTTAGAGCTTGTTCCTTTATTATGGTCACATATCTTTATATTTATATGATTCCATTGTTTTAATTTCCTAATTAACCACTAAAATACCAACCCATAAGAAAAATATTCCCATGGCTAGAAAATACCCACAAGATACAAGAAAGATACAAAGAGATTGGGGACACTTAGAGGGGCGAGGAACCTGGATGTTAACATCCTAGATGGGTGGTGGTGTCTAGACTCAAGAAAGGTAAAGTATCGAAAGTTAGACTGGGTAGTAGGGTGTGTAAGACCAAAAATGAAACTAGAAAAAAGAAGACAGGCTAAGACAGTGGTCATTTAGTAATTTTCTCGCTTAGGAATCATATGAATAGTGGCATGTGATCAAGACCTAGAAATATAACCAAAGTGCATGATTTAGTGTCTAAAAAATCAACTAAATTCAAGTACAAACAACATATAGACAACAATCATAACTGAAATGTAAATAATCATCATCATCCACTAATAAATAATCATCAGATAATTAGTGTTTTAAACCCAAAACATACCATAATAATGTTAAAATCTATCAAATATGAATAAAGTTCCACATATATGTGGTAAAAACCACTTATCACATTTGAAAGACTCTAAAATAATATAAGACTGAAAAATAAGATGTGACATCCTTCCCCTCTAACGAAGGCATCATCCCAATGATTATTACTAAATAACTAAGTAATAAAACTACTAAAATCAATGGGGTAAGATCTACGTAATTCATCATAGTCCTCCCATGTAGAAATCTACTCTAAATATTAGTCCTACTATACATCTCACTAAGATAATTTCCTATTTTATAAGTGTATGTTGTGGACCTCAAGCACCTAAAGGGGCTCAATCATAAGCACTCTGGTTCATCCACCTAAAGATATTTACAATCAATAACACGAGATATATCAAAATTATAATGCTTAAGCAATGACACATGAAATATACTATACCATTGAGATAGATCCATAGGTCGTATGAGTCTATATGCAAATGGATTTACCACTTCAAGAAAATCAAATGGTCCTACATAATAAAGACCTAGTTTGGATGAATTTACAAAATTTATAGATCTCTTCTTAGGTTTCACCTTCTTAAAAACTTTATCAGAATTTTCTTCCTATTAACATAACTCTTTTACATATCTACAACCTCAAACAAGAGTTTCTTGATAAATTTCACCGCATTTCAAGAAAAATAACCATTCTACCCTCTTGTTGATCCCAACCAATAAGTGTGTGAAATTTTCTCCCATACAATACATCAAATGTAGCCATGCCTAATGTAGTGTGATATGATTTGTTATATACAAACTTAATCAATGGTAAATACTCCTCCCACTTATATTATTCATCGATATAGTACATCCTAAGCATTTCTTCAATAATTACTATTAGTTCACCCTCTTGTTTTGACCATTTGTCTCCATGTGATAAATATTACTAAAATTTAGCTTCATTCCCAAATATGTGCATAGTATTTTTCAAATCCTTGATGTCATACGAGTATCATAATCATAAATAATCTTCTCGAAACTCCATGCAAATGAAAAATCTCCTGAAAGAACCTCTTTGACAACATTGGTGAGTCATCTTTCAAAATTTCTTATAATGAAGGGGATAATTTGGTGATTTTATAAACAACCACCAAAATGACACCATGCATGTTCTTGGATATTGAAATTCCATTAAAAATTCCATGATAATAACCTACCACTTCCATTTGAGAGGTACATGGGGTATAAAAACATTTCTCGATGAATGTGTTCAAACTTAACTCATAGACACTCCAAAAACCTAGTAACAAATTTTATTAGACTTGTCTCAAAAAATACATGTATTTGAGATCAACGAACATATTTTTCACACCAAGGTGACCTAAATAAAGAGAATTATCACTCCTCCAAAACCATGATTCTCAAACCATAAATATTAGGTACATACACTCTTTCATGGAATCTAATAAGTCCATATCTATCAAATTAAAAACATTCATACCTATGATCTTGGATATCTATATACAAAGTAGATTTGACCTTCCTATAAATTATATATGAAGACAAATTACTCAAAACTATTATAAACAAGTGGTCCTCACTAAGGCCATTGAAGATATATGTCATCTCAACTATGACTAATCAATCCTTTTAACAACTCCTACAACTATGAATTTAACTCAAATAACTCATTTATTTCATTCGATAAGGATCTTTTGAATTAGGATCTAATCTACACATAATGTCAATAGAGAAGTCAAACTCTCTGTAGAGGGAATCTTGAAAATCATCAAGAACTTGATCACTGAAATTATGAAGGAAAGGGTAATCCTCTAGTGTGTGGGCTATTTCATATCACCTAATAAGTAATTTATGTGAACTGTAAACATGATGAATCCGTTCCTCTTAGCCATTTTCAATCGTATAGCTAAAATATGTTTTAAATTAGTGTTTTTCTTTATTCCTTTAAAACTAATGTATTGACCACTATCATCTTGAAATGTATTAGTTTTGGTGAAAAAATCAAATTTCACATGTTGTTTCCATTGCCAATTGACTCCCAAATTATGTCTAAGATCCTAACATTGTAGACATATAAATTGACTTATGTATTAAACCCAAGAAACTCCAAATCAAATACAAATAAATATTGATCTACCTTATTTTTCATTCAATTACCATACTAAACTAATAAAAAAAAATCCATAATACAAAATGTTGTAATTTTTTATTTATGATATTAGATGTTATAAAACATTCAATTTCTCATGCATCTATTAAAATGGAAATGTGAACACCAAAAATTTTATCGATAACCTCTACCAGAGTAATTTTATAATCTTCCCAGATTATCAACATTTCTTATATATGATACTTGAAGGATTGGTTATATAGATGTAGTGGTGGTCAAAAACATTTCTCCCAACTAAAATTTGGATATAATTATTCACATAGTGATCACTACCACAATTGTAACTCACTTAGTCCTTGTTTCCTAGGAAAAAATTCGTATCCATTTTTATTTTTTCCATTTCCACTCATGTTTCCATTATGGAATTTATCGGTCCACTATTTTGTTTGAATTTATTTGAATTCTTGTGGGAATTTCATGAACTACCATCCCTATTTCCCCTCTTTTTTAATTTTCCAAATTTCTTCTTGAATGGGGTGTACTATTGCTTATGTAAACTACTTCCTTGTCCTTTGAAATCCTTCTTGGAAAACAAGATAACATGTAAATTTTTCTCTTTTTTCATGGATTTTTCAAACGCCTTAGTCATATAAGTAGGATCATTTACATGCAATTCTTCTCCAATACAGGGATTCAATCCCAAAGTTAACTTGTGGATTCAAAAAACTCATACATATGATATTGTAGAATATATTTTAGGATTCTCATGAACTTATCTCAATACTATATGACTATCATATCTCCTAGTGTATATCATCTTTCCATAAAAGAAGCATTTTAGTAGCCACCTTTTTTTGAATAACATAACAAATAAATACCTTGTGGTATTTTTTGCATTCAATTTCTTATACAATTTCTTATTTTTCTACCATATTGGTGTTTCCTCAGTAAGTTGATAAGTTGCCCAAATAGATTTTGTCTACTCATAAAAATTATAAATCTCAAATTACTTCTCTATCTCTATCATTCATGATTCAACTCCATCTCCAAGTACTACACCATTGTAATTTGGTGGGGATGTCGTCTTCATATCCTTGGTAATTTCCATCTCAAACTTTTCCCTTTTAGGAAACTATTTCACTACACGATCCTCAAAAATTTTACTGAGCTTGTTCATCCTATCCATATTATTTCTTATCTTCTTGATTTCCTTCCCGATCATCCTCTATTTCCTCTCATGGTTCCTTATCTATAACTCTTTTTCAATGGTATTCAATATATTATGAGTGTCTTCTAGAGAGCTATAATCTAATCCAATTTATCATACTTGATCATTATAATTATCATTCCCACTTCTAAAATTAGTTCTTGTTATTACCATTTCTATCTTGGGCATGCCACAAAAACATAGTTTAAAAACATATTGAAATTAAATAGGCACGAGTGTTAATGTTAGGATCTAATACTAAGGTGTAAAGAACCCCAAGCGGGTGACTAGAAAACACACCATATTTTCTTCGAACTGACATTATCAATCACCCTACACATAAACATGGATACAAATAAATTCCTTTTAGATTTCCTAGTTATGCAATTCACTAATCATTGACGTGCAAGAAGAAATACTATGATAAATGGATAATTAGAGTTGTAACTAATCATATAGTTCAAATGTGTCAATAATTATCAACCCATATTTAATTTCTTCCTTTTAATTCCATAAATTAAATAATAATGATTACAACATCTAATACAAAAAAATCTAGATGATTTCACATGAAAATGTTAATCCAATTAATCTATTGTATTTGTAATTAACTCATTTACACATACATTTCCATTTATACAATCCAATTAAGCTTGAAATGAACATGAAAAGATGTAATTATGAAAAATTATCCATTTAATTTACTTAATCTATAATAAATCCATAATAAAATTACAATCTATTGAGTGATTTACAATCCATAAACAAAATTTATCAACAAAGATAGTTTTTACAATTTTTAATGTTCCAAATGTCCAACATACATTGATTATAATATCATGAACCATTTTAGAATACCTTACAATCAACAAAAAGATTTAAATTTATAATTTACTCCAATATACAAGTATTACATCCATATACCTCAAGTAAGAATAATACATCAAGTATCTTGAATATAATATCACAATCTATGTCATGGAAACAATTTTCATGTTCACCCGAGATCCATCCTCATATTGAAGCTATGAAATAAGAGACATTATAATAGAAGAAATTTACTTTCAACCAAGATCCTTGCGGTTCTCACGCATACCTCTCAAAAAATTAGAGTGGAACTACCCTTATAAAGAAGAAAGATGCAAGTAACATGACGACATTGGCTATGTTCAACTCTTGGTAGAATATCAAATCCAACATTGAAAAATCCACCAAAAAGTAATTGTGGGTGCTTTTGCTGCACTTCTTTGTAATTATTGTTGTTTTTTTGCTATCTTTTTGCTGCTTTCCTGTAGTGCTCGTGTTGTTTTTGTCTTGATGGGGTAGCTGCTCTTGGGCTACTTTGGTTTTCATTGTCCCATCTAGATTTTGATCCTTTTTTTTTTCTGGTTCTCATTCCTATTCTGGCTTCTAGGCCCTCTTTTGTTCTCAAGGGTATAGTCCCTTTCAAAAATCTATTTGCCAAAAATTAAAAAAATAAGGTAAGAGAGAAACCATGTGTTGTACAATCACAAAAACATGCAGGAACCATAAAAATGCTAAGTAATGATATACCTACAAATAAGGATGAACATCCTATTAAAGTAACAAAATCATACTTTTGCCAAAATACTAAGATAAAATTAGGTAACCCCTAATGAGATTTGACAATGTACTGGGTATGTAGAAATCTTACCATTATACTCATGAGGGAATACTTTGGTACCCTCACAATCAAACCCTTTCCCCTAGTATATGTCATGTGTGAAACTATGTTAGCTAAACCAACCTATCCCTATAGATCACATTATAGCTCAAAGAAACATCTCTTGTAAATTTTCCAATTTATAACTTACAACATGATATCTATTTTACGCATCATCCAAAACTAAGCAAAAACAAATAAAAACTAGAATAAGGACATAAGTAATGATAACCCTCTTGGATGTCACATACCACCCAAGAGCACCATTAGTATAGAACACTAACCCTAATTCATCGATCCAATATAACACAATCCAAACAAGGGATAATACTTGAACAATAACAACCATATTAGATATCTTATGTCATCAATAAGAATTGTTGTTATAGAGATTCTAACCCTAATTGACAATAAAATGTACAGGATCCATAGTGCCCCATAAATATTCTCAAGTACATAATTAGGTTTTACATGTTTTAGGATTAATAGTGAAATAATAGGTTGTATCATCATTCATAACATAATTCCAATTATAACCAATCATGATTTCATTCTATGGTTCCAAAGTGTTAAATAGGTCAAATTTTATCCATAGGGTTGTAATCATAATGTTTCCTTATTAACCATTAGAAACAACCTTAGTTACACTTTTATGCCATCATGAAAATCATTATAATATAAGTTACTTGGTTTTGCAATGTCAATCATTTTAGGAAGTGTTTATACACCTTCACAAGGGTGTTAAAGTTTTCTAGACCCATATAAATTTACAACCCCCGCGTTCTTATTCATGGCAGATCTTAGAGTGTTTTACAACTCCGTTATTAAATAATTATTTATAAATGGTTGATATCAAGAATAAGATAAAAAGGTTTATCTTATATCTCATGGGTTTATAACTTTATATTGTTCGTACCTTTGTTGTTATATTCCTTTATTAATTTATAAATTTAGATTATAAAAGAATGGAATTTTCATAAAACCCTTAATTACAAAGCTTAACCCCAACTTGTTTAAACTCATATTCTAGTTTTTAATCTTATAAATTTTAAGTTTCAATTGGAAAAATTCCCACAAACTTATAAACATAATAAAGATACACTGTATAACATAATATAAACCCCATTTAATTTTAAAAAAATTATAATCAAAATTTTAGTTTAATTTTTTACTAGAATTTATGGGAAGGGGGTCAAACCAGTGTCCCCTTCCCACCGAGTATTTCCCATGGTCACTCAACCATATTGTTATTTGTTTATTACATAGGTATGGGTTTAAATTATTCAACCTCAAGTTCATGCTTTTTAAAGAGATAATATTTGAAATTTCCTAAAAGGGTTGGGTTACGCAGCTTCAAACCCATGACCCAATAGTTCATAAGAAAATAGATTAGCTATTTGTTCATGCCTTATCTTGCCTTGTACGAAAATTCACACATATTTTAACATATATTTTTCAATATATAAAATTTTAAAGTTTAAGAAAAATAATAGTCACATATAGGGTTCAAACCTTAGACCCTCGTATGGATCTCTAACTAAAACTCTAGAAGCTTATGAGATGGGGTCGACTTGGATTAAGAGGAAGAAGACTTGAGTGAAGAATCCGATTCTCAGGAAGGTGACTCAAGAGGATAAAGATGAGGTTGAAATTTTGGCAGCCCAAATCTTAGGGAGATGAAATCCAAGCAGGTTCCTAGTGTTCCTTTGAACACCAAAGGGGAGTCTAGTAAATAAGAATCTCTAGCTCCTATCAATGTGCAATTGGAACAACAATTCGAGGCTATGGGGCATGTTGGACCTGTGAAAGGGGAGAACCATCTAGCTAAGATGGCGGTGGATATTGAGGAACTTAAGGGAGATATGAGACTCACCAAGAGCTCGGTGTAATTTTTGTTCAATGATTGGCATAAGATGAAAGTGCAGGTTGAGGAAGTGGTTAACAATGGGCATGGTGGAGAGATCAATGTTTTAAAATCCAACTATGGTTTCATAACCAATGAGTTGGACCATTTTCATGCTATTCTCCATAGCTACATGGAGTGGAGTGTTGTCATGGTTAAATCTACTCTGCAACATCTCCAAACTCTGGGTTAGCTCGCTAATGCTTATAGTGTTGTGGATAGTCAGGGCATGAAAAGAAAGGTGACTCCCAAAGGTCTTGACTTGGTTTCTTTGGTTAGTAACATAGATACTCTGGATAAGGAATGGGAAAAGGTGTTGGAGGGGCTTGAAAAAGCCTATAAATGATCTGGGGAGGGGTGTTTTGTTTTATTTACTATCTCTGTATATTTTTGGTTGTTAGTTTCTACGTTGTTGTTAGTTCCTCTATGTTTTTGTTGTTGTTGTTTAGCTACTCTTTTCTATTACTCCTGGGGGAGCCCGTTTATTATGGAATTTTATATTATCATTTTTGATGGTTTTGTAATGTATTTATCTACTCTCATGGAGTTGTGACTTTTTTCAGGGTAGGTTCCCCTCAACCCTTTTTTACCTCTTATAAAAAAAAACCTTAGACCCTCAATATTCAATTCAAATGTATTTACCATACCACCATATGTGTGCATATATCAATAAAATAACCTCCAAATATTTAGAATTTTTAAAAAAGGAAGAACCTAAAAATTGATGCTAATAGACTAAAATTTTCTCCTCCACTTATATGTTTTATTTATCACTTGTATTCTCCCTTCTTCTTTGCTTTAAACTCTCTTTTATTCTTGATCTTTCTCACTTTCAATAAAACTAACCTTGTGCTCTATTATAGATCTTCCAACTATTCAACATATATTTTATTCTTTGTATATCCCTAGGAAAACTCTCTCCATTCTCATTCTTTGTATATCCTATGATAAACTTTGTACTCTTATATTATAAATCTACTTGATTTTAAAAAAATTCTCTCTCCAAATATAAAATCCTGCTCCCATTTTGTTTTGGATCTCCCAAAACTAAAATCCTATCCTTTGGTTTAAGGAAGCACATCCTTGTAGCTCAACATGAAAAAATTATAATGTAAATAATTTCTCTCCTTAATAGGTAACAAGGCCACTTGGGAGGATAAGACCTGTTGATTCCCCAATTAGAGTGGAGTTGGTTTGATGGGGAGAGGATTTAGGTCGGTATTAGGAAGTAAAGTTAACTATAGCTTCTATTGGGACTTTAATCCCACATGTAAAAAAATGGTGATGAAAAAAATTCAAATAATATAATGTTTCATTTCATGGAAGAGACATGGCCCTAGGCCATACCCACCCTATGATATAAATTGATCCTTAGAAGAAAGTATAGGGTAAATATATAATGTGTATGGATAGATAATCATAGGGTGGTTATGTTTCTTCCATATCCACCCTATGATATAAGGTGTATGGATAGATAAGGATAAAGTATAGGGTAAAGGTATAAATAAATTCATAAGGCCAACTAGGACCTCTAGCCAAGTTCCCATCAACAAACAAACTCTTTTCTTTGGGATACATTGATTTTTAATTGTTTTAATATCATTATTTCAAATTCTCATATTACACATTCGTTTATGAATTTCCATACTTATGTGTACCCAAAAGTCGTAATAACCACTCAAGTGAACTATTGTCATAAAATGACAATATGTCACATAAAGAATGTTCAAAGTAACATTATACCTATTTTATAATGAAGAGTGTGCTCACACAATATTATTATTGTTTTAATGTAAATTGATGAACACAATGCATTGCATGAGGAGACATCACTATATAATGAAATGACAGAGGGTAAACAAGGGTAACTAACACTCATAATTACATCACCCAATGATACCCTTCCTCATATTTGAGGATACATGTGCAAAATAAAACAAGAAAAACCAAGTGCATTATCCTTTTATCATAATGAAAATAAACAAAATTCAAGTACAAAAACATATTAAAAAAATCATTAATTAAATGCAAATCATCATCATCCATTGACAAATAAATCAACAACTAATCAATGTTTTAACCCAAAACATATCATAATAATGTTCAAATACATAATGTAATGATTAAAGCATCATATATACATGGTAGAAACCCCGATCACATCTAAAATACTATAAAACAATATAAGTATTGAAATGGGACATGACAAGAGCCTTGGCTTGAATATTATATACAATATTGATTGTTAAATTTATAAAACAACAGTAGACCTTTTTAAAATTGGAATGAGGCTTTAAGTTCCTCTCATTTTCAATGGGGAACTTGTTAGGAGTGATGAAAAATCCATAAAAGCTAATAATAAAGGTCTTGCTAATTTGGTAGCTACCAAATATTGTTTAAAAAAATCGGTAAAATTTAAATATGGATTTTTGTAGAGAAACTTGTTTCGTTGTCAATAGACTAAAAATTTATGGAAAAAATCTTGTTTTCCCTCTCTTGCACTAGTATGAAGAATATAAAATGTAAAAGATTATTTGAAATTTCCAGCCTTGGCCTTGAATAAATTATCTAAAATTATGGTAATGTTATTATAAATTATTGCTATGAAGACATGGGGTTGTCCTCTGAGGCATATAAAAATAAGATTTAAATGATACTTAAAGATTAAATAAACTATTTTGATGGAATATTATGGCCATTGATTTTGAGTTTGATTAATTAGTCCCTTTTAAATCAAATTTGATTTTTTTTGTAGTAAAGCCACATTAAAGAACTTTTGGGAAACTTTGTGGGAAAGTGTAACATCTCGAATTTTGGAACTCAATATCAATAATAATCTGTTTGGTTGTTTCTTCTTGGTTTCTGTATGTATTTTCATTAGTCATTCATCAAAGGTATGACTATGCAACACAAAGGAATGGACATTCGTCCATATACCCATATGGGTATGATCATAGGTATGTGAGCGTATATACTTATTTATATAAGGTATCATAGTTGTGTGCATACACATGTGAGTATATGCACAAGTTCCCACTCTTCTGTGAGTTAGCACTCACCCTTTTGATTTAGTGACAGTGTTTTGGTAGCTTCCGGTGTGATATTATTTAATATCATTTGCTAGCCTAACTAACCTAAGATATAGGTTACGTGATCTAGCCTAAGCCTAATTTATGATGGTATGTTAGCAACATAACCGAGTGTCAAAATATTATCTAGATGTTTTTGACTCAACCGTAATAAATGCATGACATTTTAATTTGCTTGGTTAATGAGCTCGACATTTAAATGATGCTTAATTAAAATGATATTTTTATGGAATTCGACTTATGAGTTATTTTGGCATTAACTTATGTGTTAATTATTCCTTTTGGAATGTGGCACATAGTTTCATTTAAAATAAATAAATAAAATTAAACTTAGCCTAAAAGCTAAGTGGAGGCATTTTTGAAGTTTAATTATGTTTAAATGGATTTTGGAATCCATGGAATAAAGGAGAGTTAGGTTTTGATTTTTACCATTTAGCATGGCATGAAGAGAGGAGCAAGTAGAGGAGAGACCATGTCAATTTTTTTTTTTGGAGGATTTCATGGAAGTTTTACGACCATCTAGAGCTGATTTTGGGCCTGTATTTTGGGATCTTTCCATTCTTTATTGCAGCAATGTTGGGGAGAAATTTTCTAGAAAAATAAATACGGTTTTGGAATTTTATTTTGTGTAGTGTGGAGCTAAGAAGCTGGAGGAAGAAAAATAGAGAAGGAAAGAGGAAATCACAAAGGGTTTTTGGTCTTCTTCATCTCAAATCTTTCAGGAAAGGGTTTCTTGTTTTTATCTATGAAATATTTTACAAATAAATGCATATTTAGTTTATTCCTCTTCTGGGTAATGAGAAATATGGATTATCTTTTGTGGGTATTAATAATTTCAAATCAATCCTTTATGGGTATTTGGAAAATGTGTTTAGTTTATTATGGATAATATAGATTTCAGATCTCTCAAGTATGAGAGCCAATGATTTCATTTTTAATCCTTACTTGATATCTGAAATTAAATAAGGTTATTTACTTGGGTGTTGAGAGAAGATTTCTTGACATTTTTCTATGGGTTCTAGACTGGTCTCTAGGCTACATTTTTAAATGTTGGAATACTACATTTTTGTTGATTCGTTGATTTGCTTCAGATATTATAAGTTGCATTATTTGCTACTATAACAATTGCTGGAAGTGTTGTTTTTTTAATTAAATTATTGTTGCATTTCTTGCTGCAGCGTTGGCTGTTATAATGCTGAGTTTTGGGTAATTCCTTACTGTGTGTAGTTAATATTTGATGTGTTATTTTGTTGTAACACTAGCTGTCAAAACACAATGCTTTGGGGTGATTTCTATGCTCCAGGTTGCTGTCAGATTGTTGTTTTCTTTACTGCAGTGTTTGCTGCTAGTATGTTGCATTTTGTCAAATGGTTAATGTGCAATCATTTGCATAGCATTTGAAAGAATGTTTTTCTATGAAATTTTGTCAAATGATTAGTGTGTAATCATTTGGATAGAATATTTAAAGAATCATGTGTTGTGGCATTACGTCAAATAGTTGATATGCAATCTTTTGATTGTTGTTTTATTTGTTGCAGTGTTTTTTGTTAATACGCTACATTTTGTCAAATGATTAGTGTGTAATCATTTGGCTAGAATATTTAAAGAATCATGTGTTGTGGCATTATGTCAAACAATTGTTATGTAATCTTTTGATTGTTGTTTTATTTGCTGCAGTGTTTGCTGCTAAAATGAATTCGTTGGAATTGAAGTGAATATCTTTATGGCATTTTATTATACTGCTGGAACAAATTCATTTAAATTTATATGAAGTTATTTTATGGCATTTTATTATACTGCTAGATTGAATTCATTGGAATTTATGTGAAATTCTTTTATGACACTTTTTCATGCTGTTGAAATGCATTCTTGGATTATATTGGAAGTTTATATTATGACATTTGGTCATACGGATCTCATGCATTCTTTGAGTATAAAAGGATTTGTTGTGCTTGTTGAAAATGCATTATGTTGCTGATCTGATTTGGCATATTGTTCATTCTGAGCTTGTGAAGTGAAGTTCATGACATGAAATTTTGTCATACAATTGATATGCATTCCTTGGATATATGTGAAGTTCATTATATGAAATTTTGTCATATGGTTGGCATGCATTCTTGGGTATAAAGGATCTTTTGTTCCTCTTGGAAATTATGTTATGTTGCTGATCTAATTTGGCATAAAGTTCATTGTAAAAATTTTAAAGTGAAGTTCATGTTGAAGCTTTGACAATTGCTTATCATGCCTTCTCCTTTTTACATGGAGCATATATGTGACATTTCTTCAAACAGTTGGTATGCTGATTTGATTTGGCATGAAATAATATTATGAAATGCATTATGTAATCAACCTTACATGAGGTAATTTTTATGCATTTTCATGTAAGATGGTTAAAGACACCACTCTTGAAAGATATTTTGAACTTGGTTAGTTCGTGCATGTATACATGCTTTTTGAAATCATTATTATAATAATGAATGAATTAGTATGTTGATGCATGACTGTATATTCTAAATACATTTTCATTTGTATAATACTACATATATGAAAATGGAAATCCTTGCTAGTTCAATTTGAGCTAACCCCTTTGTGGAAAATACAGGCCATTCTGGAGATAAGGGAAAGGAAAGAATCTGAAGGGATTCAAGCTGATTTCAGATCTTGATTAGTTACTTTTATATTTCAATTATGGAATAAATTGTACTTGATGTACTGCTGGAATAATCAATATATTATATAAGCTTATGAGGCTCTTTGCCATTGCATGTAACTTATAAGATTGTACTAAGATATTGAAAATAATGAAATGTCCTTTGGACTCAACGCTGATTTTTAGCAATATGTTTAGCACATATGATTTGTTTGTATAATTTTATGATTTGATTATGTGAGAAATCAACATATCAATTTAATAACGGGAATAATGGGAGTTAGAAAAAAAAATTGGACCTCGGTTTTCGAGGTTTCTACAGAAAGCTAATAATGTCTTACAAGATAGTGTATATAGAAGTATATACATGATTTTGCATGTATATAATGGTATATACCATACATAAGTATATAATACTTCCTAATTTTTAAAAATCGTTACAAGAAGCTACTAATTGTTGATTTTATGTCCAAATTATGATTTTTACTTGTAGGGTGATAGAAACATTGATAAGATAAATTATTAGGGTGATTTATAAAACCAAATAAACTTATGCCAAAATAATACTAATATGTTATAATTATTTATGGTATAATAATTTTGGGATTTCCTTACAAGATCCCAAATTTACTCATTATGAACCATAATTGATCTCAAACATTAAGTCTAAGTTCATATGAATTATTATCTTAAATCCACTAAGTGGTTTTACTAACTTAATTGACTTCCAAACTAAACCTATATATGTATATGTATGTGCGTGCATGCGTGCGTGCATGTGTGTGTGTGTGTGTGTGTGTGTGTGTGTGTGTGTGTGTGTGTGTGTGTGTGTGTGTGTGTGTGTGTGTGTGTGTGTGTGTGTGTGTGTGTGTGTGTGTGTGTGAAAACCATAGTTGTTAGTCTCATTGGGATATAAATGTCATTTTATATTTACCTTAATATGTAAAGGGAATTCTGTTATGGTTCCTTGTCGGGTTAAAGTTCTATGAAATCTATTTTTAGTCACCATCCTTAATGTCTATAAGAGAATATTAGAACCCCTTTTAGACTACGGGGAAACAAATTTATTGGAATGATTTTGTTAATGATTTTTAGTTAAAAATTTGAATTTAACAATTTCTTGGATGTTCTATTTGGTGTTATCTTAAAAATTTTAGAAGAGTGATTTTATATATTGTGTATAGAAATACATGAAAATATTGATTTTATCTCTTGAAGGAGAAAATTCTCTAGGTCCGTAGATAGTTTCCCGACGTGTTTCTTTAAAATCTATTGGGAAATATTCAAGAATGGCCTACTCAAATCCATTAATGAATTATTCTACATTGGAAACCTCCTAAAGGAAATAAATAATATGTTCATTTTCCTCATCCCTAAGAAATTTGGTGCCAAGGATTTCAAATATTTTCAAGCTATTAGTATCTCTAAAACAATCTACAAAATATTCACAAAGACTATAGTGTCGAGAACACATCCTATTTTAAAGAACATGATCTCATGATAAGCAAGGTGGCTTTATTTAAGGTAGGAAAATCCATGATGGTATAGTGATGGCTCATGAAATGATTCATTCAATGGAAATGAGTAAAAAATATGAAATGATAATAAATTTTGATATGAATAATGATTTTGACTTCAACTTAAATTTATGAATAAAAATATTAGGGAAAAATGGCTTCAACTTAAATTTCGAAAGTTGACCAAGGAATGAATTTCCACTCCAATGTTTTCTATTCTCTTAAACAGGTTCTCCTACTAGTTTCTTTAGCGGGAGTATAGGGATTAGGAAAGTATATCCTATCTCCCCATTATCTTTATCATCATGGAATAAACCCTTAGCAGAGCTAAAAAAATATCCACTATTTCAAGTATTCTTTAAGGCTTTAATCCTTCTTCTAAGAACTTAATGGTTTACCATCAACAATTTTTTTCGATAGCACCATTTTTTTGCCATTTCCTCTGTTTTGGAAGCTAAGAAACTCAAATTACTATTTCCATGATATGAAGAAGCTTCATGGAAACTCATAAGTTATGCCAAAAGTTTTGTTTTCTTCATCAACACCCCTTGGATCGAGATAATGAAAAAATTCTCAAAATATTGGGTGTAGTGTTAAGCCCCTCCCCTCCACATATTTGGGTAAACCTATAGTTAATTGATCAATCCCTATTATAAACACAAAATCAAGAAATTTGAGTCAATATTTAGTCCTCATCTCAAACTACTATTCATATGGTTCTCAAACAGAAAGAGTAATAATTAACTCATGTCTTTGGCCATTTTAACATTACTTGCTATTGTATTTTCTATCTTACACCTATAATTTCCCAATTTTTATTATAATTTTGCATTTTTCCTATTTCTAACTCGGGGTGCCCAAATTAGGACCTGGGTGCCCAGTTCTCGGTCCCCTATGGGACACTCGATCCTCTTTTTACTTTACTCTCACATTTTGGGAAATTTCTAGCTATTTTAGTTTTCTATATTTTTGGTGGTGTTGTCCACTCAAAATTTCCCTGCTTTTAAGAAGTTCAAAGTTGAAAATTTTGAAGTTGGAAACCTTTTCTGTTTTCTTGGTAATGGAGGAAGTCAAAAGATTGAGGAAAATCTACAGTTTTTGGGTCATTTTGTGTGATTTTTGGGTCTGTCGGACATTTTTGTCCCAAGTGTCCCAAGTTCATTCAAGCTCTTTGTTCCCCGATCGGCCGCTTTACTTGAAGTTCGTTTCTTTCGGGCTCGTCAGAACTTTTTGTCCCAAGTGTCCCAAGTTCACCCGGGCTCTCTGTTCCCTTTTCATCTGATTCAGCCGAATCGCATACTCCGCATACTTTTGTCCCTCATGTCCCAGAAGCATTTGTGCATACTTTTCCCGCATCGCTCATATCGGCCGAATCGCGCTTTCACGTCCCGCGTGTCCCAAATGAACCAAAGGTCATCCGAGTTAATTTTTCCCGCTCTTCACAAATATCTTGCTTTCCAAGTTGGTAGATGTGTATTTAATGCGCATTGATTGTCTTTCTCTCTCCCAAATGGCTATATAATAAACTGCCCCCTATGCATTTTGGCACACTGCTTTCTTGCCATCCATTTCTCTTACCCTTGTGATCAAATTTCTGCGCACGTATCCATTCCCCCTGAAATTTCATCTTGAGTCCAAATTGCAACCTTGGCTTTTCAAATTGCTAACAACATGAAGATTAAATTCCAAGGCCAGGAGCAAGTCTCACCACTCGAGTCTGCCGTTCCCGATATCGGGGATAGTGAGGTTCACCACCTCGACTTTGGAGATTTTTGGGAAAGAATGACAGACGCGAACCCTTCACCTATGGCACAGATGATTCATGACAGTGGTTTGGCATTCACCAGGTGGTTTCCCTATCTCGGTGCAATGTGCAGATATAGTGCTCTCCTATGGTGCTCATTTCAATCCTGACTCGAGTGAGCTGACAAATGTGCATGGGGAACTCATCGCCAAACTTGACGCTACCACCATTGGCACTGCCCTAAGAATTCCAGAGATGGACAATGCTATAGTAATTTCTCAGAACCAGGCACAAGCCCTCTTCGATCAGGACAGTGAGAAATATAAGGCGTGGGTGGCGAAGTCCTGGCTTAAAAACCCTAAAAAGGGGGCGTCTCATCTATCCAAGGTTCTTTTCTGTGTAGATTTCAATGAGGAATTGTCGGATTTTATAATCCTACTAGCTCGGGTCATGGGCTTACCCTCTACAAATGAGTTCCATTTTTGGATGTGCCCACTTATCAATATGGTGTGTGAAGGAACTCAGAATATCAATGGGCAGAGATCATTAGTATGAACCTAGCAGAGCAGCTGTCTAATGTACAACA
Source organism: Taxus wallichiana var. yunnanensis (assembly GCA_018340775.1). Lineage (NCBI taxonomy): Eukaryota > Viridiplantae > Streptophyta > Pinopsida > Cupressales > Taxaceae > Taxus > Taxus wallichiana. The sequence goes on along the minus strand of CM031238.1, from coordinate 412,133,216 downwards.
AACCAAGAAGTTCTATATGACTTCATACTTAATGTATAACCTAGCATCAGTGAGGCAATGGTTTGGATTCTCATACGTTGATGCTCATAAGGTTGACCCTGTGTATTCCTACTGCCCTCGAGCCCAACCTGGACACTAGCAATCACAACTTCAGAAGGGTGAATGATGCTTTCACCTTGTACATTATCAAGCTTCTAGAGAGCGAAACAACAAGGATATTTTCTGATGAAGCTATGAATCTGATATCGCACTACGGTGCCTACTTCATCCAATTTAGAAAAATTTCCTATATAAGGCTTGCAGGCTATGAGAGCACTCCTCTCAAGCTTCCTATGTTTTACAATGATAAAATGGCCTTGATAGAGGTATGCAGGTAGCTAGAAAAGTTACACGTAACTCCATGCGGGGATAAGAAAATAACTCGCCTGCACTTCCCCATATCTTTGGGAAACTACACCTGTAAAACGGCTCTAGATGCAAAAAACATAGAAAGATCCCTAGCTCCCATCACTGTCCATTTCTTCCGGCCAAGAACTTGTTTTGATTTGAAGAATTTTATTGAGCAGAACATCAAGATCACTTATCATCATAGGGCAGACACAGAGGATTATTGGGCTGACTGTGCTGATGATTTTGAGGCAAGGAGGAGACACTATGGCAGATTTTCTCTTCAATTAATTCAAGAACTTAACCTGTACCATGTTCCTGAAGGGCTCCAGGATGATAATTCTGACCTGTACTCATACGAATATGATAACATGGTCAAACACACTCCTTTGGAGGATTTGGATTGGTTCAAAAAGGAGAAGGACGATCTGGTAGAAATCCTAGCTCCCGTCTTGGTAAGAACCAAAATCTGGTTTGATAAGAAAGTCCGTGAGCTTAGAAGGCACTCAGGGGAATCCTCCTCCAAGGATACTACAACACCAAGAAGGGATGCATTGACACCCAGTTCAGAAGAACCTATGCAGACCCCTCCTACCTCGTCAACTCAAGGTCCCACAGTCTCCACTCCTTCCTCATCCACCCAAGTATATCAGAAGAAAGTCAAGGAGGTTAAGAAGGAACCTATTGAAGAAGAGCCTACAGTGAAGCATTCTGAATTTCCCTCAGGTCCAGAGAACATTATTGTTCTTAGTGAAAGTGAAGAGAGTGAGGTGCCAGCTCCCATGAGTGCCCCTGAAGCCCCAATAGATAAGGACAAAGAAGTCCAGAGCACTGAACTTCCAAGCACCATTGATTCCTCCACACCAGAAGTCCCGAGTGTCCCGAGTGCCCCACTCATATCTCAACTAGAGGCAACAGCAGTGCAAACCTTGGGTGCCATGAGTTCTCTATCTCTTGGTCCTCTTGCCCCACCTGCTTCTTCCTCCTCTTTTGCATGGGTGCAGCCTCTTGTTGACAGTAGGAAGAGAAAGTCTTCCTCCTAAATCTCGGGACCCAATTTTGATGTTGTGGCAGCCTTATTAGGTACTACTCCTCCTACTCATGCCAAAAATCTAGAACTACCTCCAGGATAGTGTCTGATGCTCAGGGCCAAAAATTCCTGAGATAGCCAGGCCTAAGGTAGACAAGCCAGAGCAAGATTTGCAAGCATCCGACCTTGAGCTCTCAAGAATTCCCATGGGAGAGTCCACCCCTGAAGGTGAGATCCACAATCTTCAAGAAACAATCACTAGAGTCATTGGGAGGGTAGATAAAGGACAACAAACCATAGAGTAGTTGGAGGAGCAGGCCTAGATTCTTATAGGTTTCATCAAGTCACTGCTATCTAAAGATAAAGTTCTAGATCCTACCCCATTGACTACTCTTCCACCACCTGTGATTCTCATCCAAGATGAAGTGCAGAGTATCAAAGATATGCACAAGTATTCTCTATGGAAGGGATATGGAGGCCATGGTGGATGATATGCTTGTTGCAGGATTGAATTTCATTGATGAAGCCTTCAAACTCCATGAGAAGGTGAACAATTTGCAACAGAAACTCTCCTCCACTATTGGGAACATAGATAAAGAACTTAAACTTTGGAGCAGTTGTATAGTAGACCTTCGCCTCATGGGACAAACTGATGAGAATATTTTAATGGCAAGCAAGGTCTTCGATGATGCAAAGGATAACTTGTCAAAATCATGGGTGTACAGCGTGGAATGGAAAATCAAGGTGTTGGAAGAAGCTTCGGGAGAATTGAAGAATAGCTGGCAGAAGGGTGAAGCCTTCAAAACTTTGGTAATATCTGCTTTCAAAGACATACATTGCTATCTCCATGATGAGACCTCTGGTGCATCCCTCTCCTTGCAAGAAATCAAAGCTCAATTCAGAGCTTTTGTCAAAGGTAATCTATTCAAGGAGAGTTCCATTTCCAAGGAAAAGATGAAGGAGATCTGCTCTCTTCAATCTACTATAGAGGAAGCAAATAAAGATTATCATACTCATGTCGAATTCGACAAAGAAATGGAGAAGTGCCTCAGATTTTGGACTTAGTCCACTGCCAACACATCAGTCCCACGAGGTAGAGACATAGCAGAGGCGTTGAAAAGATTCAGACAACGGATCCTAAAGTCAGTGGGCCCCTCTCAATCATGAACGCCTGTCTTCTTCTCCTGATTCTTCTCTTTTCTTCCTTTCTTCTCGGATTTAATGTAATTAGTTGGGGTATTGCGATTAGCAGCCCTTTAACTAAAACATTAGTTAAAAGAAGTAGTTACCAAGGGTAACTAATTTGTAAACTATATAATGGCCTCTCCTCGCCATTTTTGAGAGGAGAACTTGGCTTATTTGTAAAAGTGTAAAGAAATCATAAAGAAATCAATACAGAAGGATTTCCATTCTTTGTCTATCTCGATTCTTTTTATTCGCAAGCTATCCATTAAATATAATTAGATCATTTGTCTACATTATGCTGAGAAGCTTTATAATTAGATCATTTGTCTACATTATGCTGAGAAGCTTTGTATTCTTGTAGATGTTATTCATAGAACTGTGTGTCTTTTCAAATTTCATCTTATTAATGTGGGTACAAATGATCTTATTCCAATTCACTGTATTCTTGCACGCATAAGGAATTATTCTGTCATCTATAATTCTGGATGGTGCCTTTCTAGCTTATTTTCACATTTTCATTCCTCTATCCTTTTGTAATTGGTGATCTATTTAGGAAAAACATTTATGATATCCAAGTTCCATAGTGAAACCACGCTTTGTACATGTGTAAATAGGTTCGTTTCTGAATAAGGGAACCTATCCCACTAAAGAGGAGGGACTTCTTATCCCTTGGCTGTTGCTCTTCCTAAAGTTCCTTTTCGACGACCAACAGGTGGTCAAAATTTTCGTGGTTAGTTTCAAAATTAATTTAAGATAACCCTATAAATATAAAGTTATGAGACCATAATGAGGGACCAAGAACTAAGGATATATTATCACCATCTAGAGTTACATCCATCAAAGGCACCTAAAGATATATTTGTATCCATCTATCTCCATAAAAATCACACAAGGTGGTTCATCTACATCACATTTCATGGGAGGGGAGTCTATTGTTTCCATGCACACATTTACTACATTATACATCTTTTTATTTTATCACTAATTCACAAAGTGTGATTGGCACAAGAGTAACCTAGGGAATGACTTGCACACACGCACACATGCGCGCGCACACACACACACACACACACACACACACACACACACACACACACACTAGAACTACATTAAGTCTAAGATGTAGTGCAACGCTCGGGATAATTCCATCAATTTGATAGATGAGGATAGTAATAACCCTTCATATGCATCTTTATTTTTATAGTTTTTATGCTTTATTTGGGGTTTTGCAAGTGATTCTTCCATATTTGGATTACAATGACATTTGACATAGTTCAACCACATTAGTGTGACAAGAAGTGAAAATAGAATAAAATACGGTGATACTATGGAGGAGGTTCCTTGGTCATTTTCGTAGACCATGGCACCCAGATCTCATACTTAGGGCACCTCAACCCCCTATCCCTTTACAGGGAACCCTAGTCTTCCTAGATAGCTTAGATTTGTAGCTTTTTCGGCATCTATTGAGTTGTTTCCTCCTCTTGTTTAGCTAGTATTCTCTATAACACAATACCAAATCTTTTTGAATTAGATAAGGCCCTTCTTAACCCTCTCTTGCATATTAGGGTTTTATATTTCACTTGCTTATTTTTTGGGTACTATTTCAGTATTTTATTACTTCATTTATTTAGTTATTTTATTTCTCCTATAAAATTAGATTATACTAAAATATATAATCATATTTCCTATTTTAGTTAATCATTTTGGTGAACCCAAATGATCCAACCCTTCATTTTGATCATGTTTTCTCCTTATCAAGTCATGAATCAATCATCTTATCCTTCTTTACACCAACTAAAGTCTCTGGTATACACACTATTGCTACTGATTTCATGCAAGTGTGTACTCAACATCCTCCTCACTTTGTTTCCTCTAGGATTGATCCATCAATTAATGTCATTACTACCCATCACACTTATCCTCCTATGGTTTCACCCACTAATCTTCCTCCACCTATCACTTCCTCGGCTCCTTTGGCTCCTCCTAAGGGTTATGATATCATAGAACAATTTAAAAACATGCTATCTAAGATTTCTCTCTATGACCTCTTACGTAGTGTACCGGACTATCATCAAATTCTTGAATCAACCTTTTATGCCATTCATATATAAAGTGATAATTATGAGGTCTCCTTTACACACCTCATAAAGTATCTCAAAAATTTACCACATGTTATATCCTTCACTGATGATGATCTATCACCTTTTGCTAAAATCAATCCATGTGCACCTTTGATCATTACCGTTGTCATTAGCACCACTCGTATCAAGCACATACTAATTGATAATGGGTCAACTGTCAACCTATGTGCTCATTCTCTTTTAAAATAACTAGGTATTAATGATACTCTGTTTTTTAAGAATTCTACTCTCATTTGAGCTTATGATTATACCATTCGCATGTGTCTAGGGACTATTTGATTACACATTAAGGTTGGAACTAAAATTTTTCTCATTGACTTATATGTTATAGATGCCTCACTTTAATTCAATTTAATTCTAGGTAGACCTTGGATCCACGTAATGCAAGCAGTCACATCTACTATTCACCAATGTGTCAAATTTTTTCATGACAGATATTAACACACTATTTTGGCATAGATGAACCATTCAAATTTTGTCACATAGACCCCATCATGGCTATGCCCATTCCTCCTACATAGCATATCCCATATAGTAGTATTGATACATATGATGTTGGTCAGTCTAGTGTTTCCCACTCATCTATCGCTCAAAATAATCCAGTCATTTCTACTCATATTATTGCCATCATTTAATCTACAACACCTACTTTCATCCCCATTAATACTCAACCTATTACTGTTTCATCTCCTATTCCTCCGCCTAGTACATATCCTAGAAATATACTTGGTAAAGCTATACAACATGATAATGCAACCACATATGATTATGAGGATTATGAAGATGAATCCGTTGTTGTTGAACTTATTGATGAAGCATTATGACATCTTAGCTTTATGCCTATTGATGTAGACGATTCCTATTTTGATGATAATTTCATGGTGATGGCTCGGGTGAATATAAATTCAAGACCAATCCTACTAATGCTATGGTACTTTATCAAATATTTGTTAACACCTTAGAAAATGTTTCATCTTCTATTGCACCATTTGCATCTCCACCTTCTCCTTTCACATGTACCTTATTCATCAAAAATTCCTTTTGGCATAACATCCCACTTGATCATGCTTGTTCAAATGTTTTTGTACACTTGAGGGATTAATAATACTTGGTTTGATGCTTGATGACATTCTACCACTGATTCAATCACCTCATCTATGCCATGGTTATTGTCACATTACGGCTGCCTATGGCCTTCATATGTTTCACTTTACAATCTTCATTTCCCGCACCCTCGTACCTCTCCATTGACATTGGGGAAATCTTGGATTGACTATATTGGCGGTACTTTAAATAGAGACAACACTTTTCTCAGATTTCCTATGCCATTTGTCAATGTTTCCATCAATAGTGACTCATATTTTACTTACTCTTAGAATATTTCTCATTCATATGAGTATCACTATCCACTAGTGCCATTCACTAATGAAAAGTATGAAATGAACATTTATACACTACGTCTCAATGGATCTTTGCATGATCCACCTTATTCCATTGCTTATCATGTATCTAACACTTCTCCAATAGGGTTCAATCATGACAACAATGATTTTTTAGAATATGTTACATGATTATAATCACCACCACACATTTGGGGGAATTGTATCCATACATCCTCCCCTACCCTAACATCAACACACATTTAATACTACACATCCACCTTTTCACATATGTATATTCATCTACACTACAAACATTGTCATTACCCGATGACACACTCTTGTGCTTCGGTTCACACTTGATTGTTGAGGGAATTCTATACACATGGACCCCACACACATAATAGTCACTACACATTAGGTACCACATATCATCACACATCATCTACACATTATACACTACATTCCAAGCTATAGATATTACGCGTCTTCATACATCATACATGTTCTACACCCACTACACCTTAGCTATCACATGTTGCACATTTTTCACACATCATACACATCACCTTACATTATACATCCTTCACATTACATGTTACATCTTGCATCTTACATCTACTATGTTATACATCTTAGGGAATTGACACATCTTGCATTTACATCCTATTCTACCATACATACTATGTATTTTATACATCCATTTATACGTGTTGCACTCACTACCCTATGACAAACTCTAGTGTCATGGTCCATACTGGATTGTTGAGGGTATACATTACAAATGGACCACATCACATTTGTGCATTCAATCATTCAATATTATTTTTCTCATGTGACATTTCTACGATTAGTTATACGCTATAACATCACTTTCTATTAAATTGTTTAGTGGTATACACTTTAGGATAAATCACCAAATCCTTTATATTCATATTTTCATGATATACGCTTAGGATATAGAGTCACAAAAACTTCATAACTATGTCACATCTCATCACTAGCCACTCATCACATCGTCTACACACAACACACACTTCGAACATTTCTCGATGATGCACTCTCGTTTATGGTCCATTCTTAACTGTTGAGGGGGCATAATAAATTAACCTCATTACATATAACTCCATTTACTCAGGGATCATGTGGCTCCTATCATCTATTTTTCATTCTACTCCATCTATCCATAACATACTGCATTTTATGGTTGCACTTACTCTTTCTTACTCATGCTTTTATATGTACACTTTACTACACATGCTAGATAGATATCGTGTATGTCATTATCTTTACCATACACACATGTATGTTCACATTATTTTCTAGTTTTGATCACATATACAAAGATTCTACATGCAACATGGATCCTTGACATACTACCTATTGGGGAACCTACATTTGTGTGATACATGCGTTATTGTTTCATTTTTTTTAATAACACACTACTTTAGTTTATACATGCTTTGACATACTTGATATTTTTATAACATGCTAACGGGTGTTTCATGTGAAACATTTATTATGTAGGGATATTTTATTCCATACTTTTATTTCACCTCCTCTGTCATTGCCTATTATTGCTTCTTATTGTTTGCGGGATTTTTCCTTTGTCTCATGTGTACACTTGTTTATTTACGGCCGGTGCGGCCTTAAGTATCTTGCAACACTGTGAGTGGTGTCCCATTTTTGCAACCTATTTTATGTAACCTACATTGTATTCTTTGGTTTTTTACATTGTCTACTTATGTTCTACCTTACACATTGTTTGAAATACACTTGTTTTCTACATGCATACTTGTTCGTACTAACACTTTTTTTCTATCCATTTTTTTGTAACATTCCCATATTAAAACTTTAGAAACAAGGGAATTTTTTTGTTATATATTTATAATGCTCTGTTCTAAATAATCATAATTTAGAACACACATTCCATGCCAATCAATCTCATAACAGATAACCATATGCAGTTGTAAATGACTCGGTGAACTACCGAACTGTCATTTTATGACTCGGTTTAATACCGATCTCTCATGTTAACTCATTTAAATTGTATACTAAGTATACTTGGTTCTCTTACCCTATTCTGGGTATTGAAGTGTTCTATTTAAGAGACCTAACTGAATATTTGTTACCAATATTCATCTGAATCTTGTTTCTTAAACTAGGTGTCACAGGACAACGCAACCAATAGCTTGCGATACTTTGGCCAAATATTTCCACATATTATCTATGTTTATATTCCTAGATGACATACTCATCTAATGGAATACATCCTTCACCCCACTTCATTTGTTATCTAGAATGGTCTTCACTAACTCCTATCAATCCACTTGTTCAAGGTTTGACCCTAACCTAGGTTAGCAACATAGTTTGGTATATAGAACCACTCGCGGTGACTAAGGGTACATAGACATACTCAATCGACCTAAGTCGATTGGATGTGTCTAGTTACCCTAAGTCATCATGAGTTACCCCCGTACTAAATCATGTTCCTAACCTAACCTAGAGTAAAACTAAGATCAAGTCCAAGTTTATGTAGATCTAGATGATCCAATTTTGAAGGGTGTTGCAGCATGTCAACTGCAACATTATATCCTTGTGAAGACCCAAGTCTTCACAAAGGTTTCTACAGTTGGTGTGTGCCAAAATCTAACAAAATTACCCATCTTGATGTACATACCCAAGCAAGTAAGTTAATTACCCAATTATTTTTCTTAATTAAGGTTTAATTACAACAACCTTGTTGAACCCTAATTTCATTAGCCCTTAAGGTTGACATCCACAATTGAGTTGTTAATATATTATAGTAACTTCATGGTTAAGATTTTTATTCACTAACTTCCTACTTTAGAATTTAGTTAATTAATAGAAACAACAACATTAATAAGATTTACTTATTATACCCTATCATTCTTATCCTATTTAAGTTCCAAAACAGGTTCCATTATATTAGACTTCATTGAGATGAAGTCTAATTAATAAATGTTCATAATTACCTTTCATTTGTTTTATACCTATGAAAGTATAGGTCAAGAAGAAGTTCACCTTCCTCCTTCATGTTATGAATTAGGGTTCTTATACCCTTTTACATTATACAAGTCATCATAATTAATTTGCACTTTCATTAACATCTTTTTAATAAATCATAGTGACTTAGATAAAAGAACATCTATGCATGCCAACTTAATAAGTTACATTTCAATAAAGGGATAGTGTATCTAATTTCCTTCCATCTAACTTATTTAATGTTAAATTAAAAAGGATCCCATTCAGATAAGAATATGAGAAAATAAAGATAAGATTACAAATTCCCTTCACAGAATGCACAAGTAGGATGACACAACCAAGACAAGTAACTCTCAATATTTTTCAATTCATCAAGGTGAAATACACATTTTACAAGACCATGCATTTCAAACATCTTTCATGTCAAACAACATCAAGCTCAATTAAGAAATACAACTTTTCCTCTTTCAATACATTTCAATAATGAATCATATTTCTTCATAAAAGATCCAGATTTAAGTAACAAATAACATCATAAAAGTTATTTTCTTCCTTTATCACTTACGAAGTCCATCTACAAAAATTTCTAGCACGGGTCAGTTCATTGAACTGAGCATGATAAGCACTAAGCATTAAAACGATGTGCTTTCAACTAACTGTTTCATAAAAAGAACTTTGCTTTTATGAAATAGTAACACATTACAGATAGATACATCATAAAGAATAACAATCATAAAAGAAAGTACAAGGTGATCAACCACATTAATATTTAGTAAAGATCATGATATAATCAACACTCATCAGCCATTGGTTTCATAAGAAATTATATCAGATAAGTAATATTTCATCCTAATTACTTATCTCATTCTAACTATAGGAATTTATAGTTTATTTCTTACTTCATTCAATCTAATTCCAAAGAAAGACACTAATTCAGATATTTCCCAAAATTAGAGTTATTTTTAAGAAGAAAAGATCCAACATACTCAGCATTATCATGTTCCATCATAAAACATCTACGACCAAGATAATTCAAACTTCATGAAAGATTTTAGGATGAGCCAACAACATCTTAAGGTAAGAGATTCCTATTTCAGATGCTACACCCAAATTTAAAGCCCAAGATATAGCCTAAGTCTTAAGTTAGGCCACAACAGGTTAGAAATAGGAAGTGTATTTATTTGATTACATGCACTAGACATTAGTCACACATTACCAAATATAGTTTACAATCAACACAAGTCAAGGAGAATAAGAAAAGGATTAACTCCCAACTACTCACTCAAAAATCCCATTAAGTAGTACAACTGAACTGGTCAGCTCCTTCAACAAGAATAACAGTGAGGAAAGGAATGAACAAAGAGAGAGAGAGAAACAACTCATAACTTCCCTTAGAGTTCAAGGAGAACCGTGTTGAAAACCTTATCTCAGAAAAGTGAGTAAGGATGTCACAAATTTGTTGGTTGGATATTTTTCAAACCAAAATATGGGGTTCAACCACAGTATATGAGATTAAATCCCTCCTCAAAGACAGGTGAGGCTGCCTGCTTATTACTAATCTAAAACACAGTAAAAACGATATATACAGTATTCACACTAATCTAACCATTGGGGGTGGGATGGAATCCCGAAATCCACATTCACATGATTCAAGGATATTTCTTTCGTAAATGAACTGGGTTAGAAATTGTTACAATGAAAGAAGCACAGTAGAAAGGAAATGAGAGAAACGTATTTTCTTTCGAGTAAACACAGAGCACGAAATAATCATACGAGTTTTAGATCACAAATATAATGTCCGAAATAATCAGAAACACTAAGATGCCATGCAAAGAATAGCTTAAGATCATGAACATAAGAACACTGTCTTAAGTAAGATATATTCCACAACACAAAGTCTGTAAAATAATATCAACTCCTATTCTTCAAAATGATTGAATGAAAACACAAAGTTTTTCTTCTTTCCAATAGCCCCCAAATATTCCAAAAAATCTCGACCCTTTGGAATGCATAAGCATTCCTTATTTATAACAAAAGAAGTAGAGATAAAATAGGGCAGATCCTAAAAAATAGCATTTTAACAAGAGTTCTGTTTTGCTTGATTCTCACGCAGGAGATCAAGTCAAAATATGATTCAAAAATGTGACGAAACAGAAATGAAAAAGACATGTCGATTTCAAGATTGAAATGACATGAAACGTTGGACTTAATCTGAATCATCATCCTTTGCTCCTTCCTCTTTTTCTTCCTCCAGCTGAGACTGTTTGCTCTGAAATTCCTGGAACTTCCGAATTATGCCTTGCATTTCATTTTCATCAGGCGCAGTGGAATGATCATTCCAAATTTCGCAAGTTTCATGAGTATCGCTGGTATTGCCGGGAAGCTTTTTCAATCCTTTGCTGAGCTTTCTTAAGGCCTCCAAAGAATGTTCAACCCTTACCAACCGATCCATGATCTCAAGGTCAAATCCGCTTATTGGTTCATGCTGAACAGACTCTTGGATTTGCTTGAAGAGATCATCTGCTGATAGGATACCTGAGTTCCCAACTGACACCTTTGGACAAATCTTCAGCAATTCTTCTTCCAGATCACTTTTCCCATCAATCAATTTATCCCTTGATTCTCTCAACTTACTGCAGGCTTCATTGAGAATCTTTATTCTGAACCTGATGGTTATACCGGAAGAACGGAAGAGTCTGACACTAGCAAAGATGATGTAGGAAAATCCTAAAAACCCGATGCGCTGAAAATGTCGGAACTTCTGAAAAACCTGATACGTTTGATAATGTTGGAACTTTGGGAAAGCCCGACACTGCCGATGATGTCGGAAACGGAAGAAAGCCCGACACTTGTGTTGATGTCGGGAACTCTGGAAAGTCCGACACGCCAAGCCTTCAATATACTTCGGGTCTTCGACACTGCATAACAGCCTTCAACCAGAGAAAGGGAAGATCGAAAATCGCGATTCAATCGGGCACAAATGAGCTTTCGGGTTTCGAGGTTGGAAGAGCATGTACGAAAAATCCACGAGTTAAAAATACGTCCGGTAAAAATGACGTGGAAATCCGCGTATTTATAAGAAAAATTGTAATTAATACACTTCAGCTCGGCACGTGCCAACTCACCGACAACTCGGCATGAATGCCATGTCAGCATGTTTGAGAGGTCCGAAAACCCGACACAAGGGGGCTTAGTGCAATTCGGGTTTCGGTTTTGGGAAACACAAGACATAAAGCATGAGATGTTTAGATGCTTCACAGCTCCGAAAACCCGATACAAAGGACTAAATCGGACTTCGGGTATCGGGAACAGGTGACACAAAACATGTTTTGAATAAGGCATGTTCCGATGCGCCGGAGGTCCGAAAACCCAATTTACTCAATATGAAGCGGGTTTCGGGTTTCGGAAAATAGGCGACACAAAGCATGTTAAAACTCATGTCGAACTGTTGGACAAACCCGAAAACCCGAATTTCTCTAAAAGAGGCCATAATGCAAAATCAACTTCAAAAATTTCGTAGGGGTTATCTAATCGTTTTGTCGTGAACTCAAAACGGAGATAACAGCTGGCTCCAGCTGGGGACTTTCTTTGTAATACCAAAGGAAGAGAACTCAGAATCTCTGGTCTCGCGGACCAGAGCCTTATCCATTGGGCTACGGAGTCAAGAAGAAAACCAAAACAAAACAAAATGAAGAAAGAAAGAAAACCAAAAGCAAACACACAACAAAACAAAGTAAAATATGTACAATGCAAGAGAGCATCTTGCATTAATGGTGGAACAACTTTAGATGTTGTCCACTGAAAGGCAACGGGAGTAGTCCTCCATCCAGATATGATAGCAGGAAACTATTTTCACCATTCAGCTCATGGATTTTGAAAGGTCCTTTCCACAAAGAATCAAACTTCCCGTGCATTCCTTTTTGTTCTCTTCTCTTATCCCAAAGCAACACCAAATCTCCAATCTGGAAGTTACGCTGCTTTGATTTTTTGTCGAAAATTTTCTTCACTCTGCTCTGATGATCTGCTATGCGATCAACCACCTTTATTCATTCCTCTTCTAGCCTGGCTAGGTACATAACCCTCTTCTCGATAGAATTCTGAAAAGCCGCATCTTCAACCGCTTTTGCCAACTGCAAGGCCGGCAATTCTACTGAGATAGGAATTTCAGCATCAATCCCGTATAGCAATTGGAAAGGAGACATCCCTATGGCTCGCTTTGGAGTGATTCGATCAGCCCACAATGCATCATACAATGCTTTGTGCCATGTCCTCTGGTTTTCATCCACTAGTTTTCTAATTATGGTAACCAGGTTCTTATTGCTGGACTCAGCTTGCCCATTACCCTGGGATAATAATCAGATGAGTGAGCCAGAGTGATGCCAAATCCATAGCAAAATTCTGTCAACTCATGTGACGAGAAATTAGAGGCATTATCAGCTACAATCTTATGAGGCACACCGAATCTGACAATTATATTTTCTTTAAGGAACTTGCAAACAGCTTCAGAAGTTGCTTGCTTGATTGGTGCGGCTTCTACCCACTTGGTAAAATAGTCTGTAGCAGTCAGCACGTAGTTATGTCCAGCACTGGAAGTAGGATTCAATGTTCCGATGAAATCAATCCCCCATTGGCGAAAAGGTTCTTCAATCACTACAGGCTTCAGAGGAAGAGCTGCTAGCTTGGGGCGACCAACGAAATGTTGACAAGCTTCACATTTGGACACCCATTCTGCTGAATCCCGGAAGAGAGTAGGCCAATAGTACCTAGCCCGTAGGATCTTATACGCTGTTACAGAGGATGAAAAATGTCCTCCGCATGCTAGGCTATGAAAGGATTCTAATAACTTTTCCTGTTGTGATTTATCAACACAACGCAGGAAAACACCATCAATACCTTTCTTGTATATTGCATTATTCCACAAAAGGTATTTTGCAGATCTCAACTTGACGGTCCTCTTCTCCTTTTGATTTAAATGTGGGGGGCATTCACCATAAGTTAGGAAGAAAGCAATGTCCGTGTACCATTCATCGGTCGTACTCACGAAAAGCACCATGGGCAGCTCTGAAGAAGTGTCTTGAGTCTTTTCATACTCTGCTTCGGCATGATTTTCTGCAATTAATTGGCACAGGCCCCTTCCTCGTACCAACTTGGTAGGCCTGATGTCTAAATCATACTCCTGAACCTTAGCTATCCAAGTACCTCGTTGACTTCCCAGCTCTTGTTGAGTCAGAATGGATTTAACAGCAGTATCAGGAACGAGAACGAGAGTATGGGAATTCAGCACATAGTACCTGAAATGTTTTACTGCTCGTACCACTGCGTAAGCATGTTTTTCAATCTGTGACATCTTCAATTCATGTTCTTTCAACGGACAGCTCATGAACGCGATGGGAGCTTTGATGCCTTCCCCATTTTCCTGCATCAGGATGGCTGACACTGTGTGGGCAGAGGCGTAGCTGTACATGATGAAATTTTTCTTGAAGTCTGGACATACTAAGATAGGAGCGCAAGCAACTACCCTTTTGATTTCTTCGAATGCAAGCTTCCCTTCTGTACTCCATCGAAATGGAACTTTGCCTTTCATCATTCCAAGGATATCCTTGGTTTTGTCAGCGAAATCAGGTACAAATCTTCTCAAGAAATTAACCTTTCCGAAGAAAGAATGAACTCCGGTTTTACTTGTGGGTAAGGTGAGGCTCTGAATAGCCTTTACCCTTTCTGGGTCAATTTTGGTTCCTTCTTTAGTCACAATATGACCCAGCAGCATTTTCCTTCGGTCACCCCGAACATGGACTTCTTGGGATTCAATGAAATCCCGTGACGCCTGCATCTCAAAAGTACTTGTTCTAAATGATCATAATGATCACTCCGTTTTTTAGAGAAAACGGTCAAGTCATCCAAATACACAACTATGACCTTGCCCATCAAATCTCTGAATGCCAAGTCCATAGCTCTCTGAAAAGTGGCTCCGGCGTTGATCAAGCCGAAAGGCATCCTCCTGTAAGCAAAGGTACCCCATGGGGTCGTGAAGGCCGTCTTGTGTTGATCCTCTGGTATTACCTCGACTTGGTTATATCCCGAAAATCCGTCGAGCATGGAAAGCATTTCTGATCCAGTAACAGTTTGTAATACCTGATCCATGATAGGCAAGGGATAGTTATCCTTCAGTGAGGACTGATTCAAGTTCCGGAAGTCAACACAGATCCGGATTTCGCCATTCTTCTTCCTGACAGGAACAATGTTAGCAATCCAAGTGGAGTGATGGATTGGGAAAATAATTCTAGCATCTAACATCTTCTGAATTTCTGCCAGGATAGTTCCTGAGATCTTGGGATTGTAATGTCTTTGCTTTTGTCTGTACGGCTTCACATCAGGCTTCAAAGGGATACTGTGTTGTACATCTTTGGGCTTGAAGGATTTTAAATCTGCATAAGACCAGGCCAACACATCGATGTATTTCTTTAAAAGTGAAGTAAATCTTGCCTTCTCTTCAGGAGAACAACATTTCCCAATATTCACCATCCGAGGTTGATCAGACGAACCTAGATTGATTTGATCTACTTCAGAGGAAGAAACTCCTTCGACTTGCCTTTTGTTTTGGATAAAACGATCATGCTTATCAAACAAGCCCTCCAAAGAAACCAAACCTTTAGGTATCTTGTTGCCTTTCAGCTGGATAAATTCACCATCAACCTCCTGATATGGATCTGAGATAGTTTCACGGAAGGCTGATTCTGAACCTTCAAAATATAACTCACTGAAATTGTCAGCCTTTTCTAGAAAAGCCAACACCTGTTGATCATCATTGAACACTTGCCAATGAGTTGCATTATCTGGGATACTGGGACGATACACAATCTCAATAGAGTATGTATCTTGCTTGAACTGAGGATGAGGGAGAAGAAGGGATGCAGATACGGCCAAAGAATCAGCCTTGTCATTATAATCTCTCAAAACTGCCTTAATAGAAAATGCATCAAAGCATTCTATACTATCCCAAACTTTATTCCGGTAATGTTTCAACCGATCATTTTTCACCTGATATATACCCCTGACCTGATTGACAATCAGCTCCGCATCTCCCTGAACCTTGAGATTTCGGATTCCCTTCTGTCTGGCCATTTCTAATCCTAATAACAGGGCTTCATATTCGGCCGTGTTGTTAGTATTATCAAATTGCAACTTGTAAGCTGATGGGAAAATCTCGGAGCTAGGAGATATAAGGACAACACCAGCGCCTGATCCAGAGGTTGAGCAGCTACCATCAAATTCGAGCGTCCAAATAGCATTGGGATCTTCTTCTTCAACATCTACAATGGGTATCTCTGAAGTCATGAAATAATTCCCAAAGCTAGCATCTTCGAAAAGAATCTGAGCTTTTGGATCATCTGATTTGGTCACCAAATACTTCGCCTGTGGTTCAGGATGAAGAACCTGATGAACCCCATTGACCGGGATCTTAGCTTTGGTCCAATCCATATTAATCTCTCCTCCGACGTCTTTACAAAATCCTCTACCCAAGAGGATACCGTAAGCTGCAGGAATGTCGGCAACCAGAATAGTCATTTTCACTCTCTTCTCAGGGAAGGCAACAAATGCAAACTGTGCGTCCTTGATTTGACCAATCAAAGGGACTTGTTTAGTTTCCATGGAGTAGCACCGTCCATATGACTTAGTCAAAGTAAGTCCAAGGGCATGGGCCACTTTTGCGGGCATAACATTATCAGAGGCTCCTGAGTCGATGATGCAATTGCTGAGTTTAAACCCATTTATAAGTAGAGACAAATAAAATGGTTCAATTTTTCCTGAGGAAGAAGCAGAGGTCAGATTGTTCTGTGGTGGGAGTTGAGTAGGATTTGGAAGGAGACCTTTTGAAGGTGATGGAACAGCCGCTTTACTTCTGATGAACTTGGCCAGCTTTTCAAACTGTTCAGGATTCGACTGAAGGTATTCTGCTTCTGACATTTGAATTTTGGTTCTCTTTGCATGATCAATAATGTCAAAAGCAGTATAAGAAGGAATGATGGTAGGCTCAGATCTAATTACATGAGCTTGTGCTGAGGCACTGATCTTAGGAGAAGGAGAATAAGGAGCAGCTGCCTTTTTGGTAACCTCTCTTTCAGTTTGTGCTGAAATAGGGGTACCCCTCTTAACTATGGATATGGGAGGTTCCTTATTCTTCTCCTTAGTGTTTTCAAGAGGTTTTCTGGGATTCTGAGATTGGGACCGAGTGAAGACAGCAAATGACTGACCATCTGGCGAGCATTCATCTTCATCGTATTCCAAATACCCAATGCTGGAGTCGCCAGCTGACTCATCATAAGACTCATCAGCATATCCTGAAGCTTCGAAAGCCTCACGGGAATCTTGTTCTTCTCCTTCATCATCTTCTTCAATTATTTCTACTGCTGCATTGACGGGAGGAGCTTCAATTGCTAGTCTCGGTTGAGCAGGAGTTAACCGTGGCCTATCTCTGACAGGTGCACCATTGTTGTTATTGAAATTCCGTCTAGGGATATCCCGATACGGAACATTGCTCACCTGTTGGGACATTTGCTTTTTTAAAGCAATCAAATCGTTAGCCATTTTTTGAAACATAGGATCAGTGTTACCTTGAGAAGAACCTTGATTTTTGAGTTTGGGTATGTCTTTCTTGATCCTTCCGGCCAAGATGAGATCATCCTCTATTTCAGTAGCTGTTGACTGAGCAGTAGCCAAATCTGGGATAACCGACCTTCTTAATAAAAAGCTTATATCAGGAGGTTGAGCATTGATGAAGAAGCATTTTTGGTTTTCCGGAGTAGGTACAGCTATTTCTGGAATCTTCCGGATCAGCTTGTTGAACTTTGCCACGAATTCCCGCATAGGTTCATGCGATTCCTTCTTCATATGCGTGAGCTGAGCTAACAAAGCATGGGAATCTTCAGCTGGTTTGAAACGTGCTTCGAACTTAGTCCGCATGGTAGCCCAGTTTGCGATGCATGCATTCGGGAGGTGATAAAACCATTCAGCTGCTGCACCCTGCAACGTTTCAACGAAGAGTCAGACGGAGACATCTTCGTGGGCTACTCCGAGAACACCGCATGCAACAAAGAAAGATGCTATGTGCTCGTCAGGATGCTGCTTCCCATCCCCATTGAACTTGGGAATGTTTTTACGCGATCCACGTGGTAACTCATTCAATGGAGGAGTCAAAGAAAGAGGACCAATAACTGCACCCCAAGGCACAGGTTGAACCGCCATCCTTCTGAAAAGAGTGCGTACAGGGATCCGAGTATCAGACAAGAGTAGTGCACGACAAGTTGCAGATGCTTCCCGTTCCACAGGGATCCGGTTTCTCAAACAGGCGAAGAACTTCTGGTTCGGTTAGAGACAATGCTGTTGGGAGAAAGACTGAAATTGTGTTGTTGCAGTAACTCAAAGAGCGGATCAATTTCACCTTGAGCTCGGCGGGACCGAGTGAAGATATTCCTGGCCAGCTTGAACTGAAAGGAGATCTTGTTGAAAATAAGGCAAATACGGAGTCGCCAGACACCGAGAGGATAAGCTTTATACTATAGATCCGTATTCCCCAGCGGAGTCACCAAAAACTGTTGGTTGGATATTTTGTCAAACCAAAATATGAGGTTCAACCACAAGATATGAGATTAAATCCCCCTCAAAGACGGTGAGGCTGCTTGCTTATTACTAATCTAAAACACAGTAAAAACGATATATACAGTATTCACACTAATCTAACCATTGGGGGTGGGATGGAATCCCGAAATCCACATTCACACGATTCAAGGATATTTCTTTCGTAAATGAACTGGGTTAGAAATTGTTACAATGAAAGAAGCACAATAGAAAGGAAATGAGAGAAACGTATTTTCTTTCGAGTAAACACAGAGCACGAAATAATCATACGAGTTTTAGATCACAAATATAATGTCCGAAATAATCAGAAACACTAAGATGCCATGCAAAGAATAGCTTAAGATCATGAACATAAGAACACTGTCTTAAGTAAGATATATTCCACAACACAAAGTCTGTAAAATGATATCAACTCCTATTCTTCAAAATGATTGAATGAAAACACAAAGTTTTTCTTCTTTCCAATAGCCCCCAAATATTCCAAAAAATCTCGACCCTTTGGAATGCATAAGCATTCCTTATTTATAACAAAAGAAGTAGAGATAAAATAGGGCAGATCCTAACAAATTCCGAATTATGCCTTGCATTTCGTTTTCATCAGTCGCAGTGGAATGATCATTCCAAATTTTGCAAGTTTCATGAGTATCATTGGTATTTCCGGGAAGCTTTTTCAATCCTTTGCTGAGCTTTCTTAAGGCCTCCAAAGAATGTTCAACCCTTACCAACCGATCCATGATCTCAAGGTCAAATCCGCTTATTGGTTCATGCTGAACAGACTCTTGGATTTGCTTGAAGAGATCATCTGCTGATAGGATACCTGAGTTCCCAACTGACACCTTTGGACAAATCTTCAGCAATTCTTCTTCCAGATCACTTTTCCCATCAATCAATTTATCCCTTGATTCTCTCAACTTACTGCAGGCTTCATTGAGAATCTTTATTCTCAACTCCGATGGATATGCCGGAAGAACGGAAGAGTCCGACACTGGTGAAGATGATGTAGGAAAATCCTAAAAACCCGATGCGCTGAAAATGTCGGAACTTCTGAAAAACCCGATACGTTTGATAATGTCGGAACTTTGGGAAAGCCCGACACTGCCGATGATGTCGGAAACGGAAGAAATCCCGACACTTGTGTTGATGCCGGGAACTCTGGAAAGTCCGACACGCCAAGCCTTCAATATACTTCGGGTCTTCGACACTGCATAACAGCCTTCAACCAGAGAAAGGGAAGATCGAAAAATGGCAATTCAAATAGGCACAACCGAGCTTTCGGGTTTTGAGGTTGGAAGAGCATGTACGAAAAATCCACGAGTTAAAAATACGTCCAGTAAAAATGACGTGGAAATCGGCGTATTTATAAGAAAAATTGTAATTAATACACTTCAGCTCGGCACGTGCCAACTCACCGACAACTCGGCATGAATGCCATGTCAGCATGTTTGAGAGGTCTGAAAACCCGACACAAGGGGGCTTAGTGCAATTCGGGTTTCGGGTTTCGGGAAACACAAGACATAAAGCATGAGATGTTTAGATGCTTCACAGCTCCGAAAACCCGATACAAAGGACTAAATCGGACTTCGGGTATCGGGGAACAAGTGACACAAAACATGTTTTGAATAGGTCATGTTCCGATGCGCCGGAGGTCCGAAAACCCGATTTACTCAATATGAAGCGGGTTTCGGGTTTCGGAAAACAGGCGACACAAAGCATGTTAAAACTCATGTCGAACTGTTGGACAAACCCGAAAACTCAATTTCTCTGAAAGAGGCCATAATGCAAAATCAACTTCAAAATTTTGTAGGGGTTATCTAATCGTTTTGTCGTGAAATCAAAACAGAGATAACAAAATTAAGGATGGGAGAATATCTCATTCCCCTTTTTAAGAAAAATAAAAATATATTTGAATAAAGAACTAAGACAGATATGACTAAGGGATCCTTCAACTCTATCTACATTGAAAGCATAGAACTACTTAGAAAAGAGTTAGATATATGACAAAACATGCAAGTCAGAGTCCAAGGATAAGGTTCTCTCATAAACAAACTAGAATTGTTACTGTAGTGTAAAAACTACTACTAATGAAGAGTGATACAATGATCTCAGTTAGCAACAATTCACAATAGCAACAGAACAATGCAATTTATCCTACGTTAACAACTTTAGTCCCTATACTTCTTCATTTTCCCAAGCAAGAGAGAGAAGATAATTTTATTCTCATACAACCACGATTTCCTTTCAGGTGTCTTTGCACCTAACACCTATTCAGCCTTTGATGGTTTAAAAGAAGACTTGAATTCAAGATTTTAACAACCGCTTACCCGTAGTCAAGCCAACCCAAAATTCAAGCTTCAAAGAACCAAAGGTTCAAGATACAGGTCAAGAAAAACAAAACCCAACCCAGTTCATCCACAAGGGAAACAACAAACCACATGACTCCAAATCGAATTCAAAGATGAGTTCAGAAGAGAAGAAACAAACGTAACATATCACCCCAATTCCTTAAAATAGTCAAGACTAAACCAATCCATAGTTTGACATAAATATTCCTTTCCTATGAACTCATCTAAACATCAAACTTGATTGCAAAGAGAAGTAACTCTGACAAGATAACTGACAAGGTAACTCCTGAAGCACTAAGTCTTTCCTTAGAAATGATACATAAATCAATCAGTAAGTCTTTCCATAATCACGATAATAGGTTCCTATTCTTTTTAAATCAGACAAATTTTAACAAGGAGATTCATTTAGGCCCTAGAATCAAGCCATTGACAAGTCATCTCCCAATTTACAAGTGCAAGTGAAAAATTGACTTCATTGCGGGTTCAAGAAGATACTACAAAAATGAAATTTCAACTAGGAAGAACAAAAACTCAACATCTTCCTAGTTAGCAGTTACTCAACTTCAGAATAGTCTAACAGAGAATTCTCAAATCCCAAAACATATTAAACTCAGAAGAAGTAACTTGCTCCTGTTATTTTTAAACAAGTTAGAATCCACAATACATTGAATCGAACAACCAATCCAACATAACTCAACAGAAGTAACTAGATTCAAAGCAACTCAAGATGCAACTAAAAATACTACTTTTCTTACCTTCTTCCAACAGAGGAAGACAAACCCAAATCAAATCTTATAGCAAACAATGTTTTCCCATAATCCATTTTACACAGACAACAAGATTCACACAAATTGACATCATTCCAGTCCCAACAAAGTTGAAGCATGATTCACCACTATATTCAACAGAGAACAAACTCATATTCCATTTTATCTAACAAAGACTCTTCATCGAAAAATGCAAAGAAAAAATCAAGCATGAATGCAAAATAACCATCACGAAATAAAAACCCATTTGTTTCCAAGAGCAGAGTTTTTTTAATGAAGACATTTAGGAAAAAGTAGAACAACTTAATGGATAGAGCCTATCATGCCTGATAGAGCTTCTATTGATTTGCAGAAGATTTCCAGCCAAGCCTCCACAATCTTTTCCTTTTTCCAAGTGACGTCAACAATTTCATACTTCCTAATGCCTCTTATACCTCCACTAGATCAAAAATAGCTCAGAGGTGCCAAAAATAGCAAAGGATTGAAAATAGAACTATTGGTTCAAAGAACCCAAAATCTTCATGCAGAGAAAAAATTGCCATGCGCAAATGACCAAACAACCTCTCCAAAATCCACTTGCATTCCTTCCTAGGTGGTTTCTTCACCATGACCAAGGTTCATTAATGCAAGGACAGCCAACTCTCCCACCTATTTCTCCACGCCACTGCCATCCAAAAATGGTGAATTCCAAAACAAACTTTACATGCATTCTATCTTTAGCGATGATGTCAGCTAGGCATCCCCCTTACTCCCCATGCCTCTGCCAAAACTAGCTAATTAGAGTTCATAAATTCAAAATCAAATCACATTAATGCCTTAGAAACCGACGCCACCAACTCACCATTTTCCATGCAACCCTTAGGTACCCCCTTAGCTTAGTATTAGCTTAGGTTAGATTGACATTAGATTAGGATCCAACCTTAGTCTAGGTAAATAGTATTTACCTTAGGTTATTCTAGCACTTTTCCATAATTAAAACATGCCAACATAGGTTAAGACATAAACCTTAGTAATAGGTATTAGGTAGACCTGAATTACCTTAGATTAGAATCCACATAGGATATGACATTGCAACTAAGGTTAAGGTATTCACCTTAATAGTCCCATAATAGGCCCTTAATCCACTTACACTTTTCAGTGTCTCATAAAAATATTTAACAAGAAGGTCCAAGTTCATCATTTACAACATGATGCAAAGAAAGGACACCTAGAGCCGGTCTCTTAAATTTTAAAACAAAACAAGACTCAGTCACACTACCTTTTTTTTAGAATGCTAGGTTACCAAGATGATCAGTTAAGAAGAATTGAAGCATACCTTGGATCAATGGAATTGATCCAAGGTTTTTCTGTTAACATATGATAAGTATGAAAACAACAATACAGGTTCACAACCCTTTCAAAACACAGAGAAGAATGACTTCAATTTCAAGTAAACAGAATCTCAACAAATTGAATCCTTGCACAAGTAATAATTTATCCATTGCAAACATGATTTCCAATAGTCAAAAGAATACACCTTCTTAAGACAAATCACATGTCAACGTTTGCGTGTCAAGACAAAATGGAATCAAATTAATAGTTTTTCAAATATGTTACATTTTTATGTGTACCTTGGTCTTTACCAAGCACATTCCCTCCCCTTATAGGGTTGAGTTTCATTATACATTGTCAGTCCTCTTCTAGGGCCGCATTCTCATATCAATGACATTGCATATGCCCCCTAAAAGGGGGGAATCATTTGGGGTTTGTTTTCGCCCTCAAAATCCCCTCATTTTCCAAGTCAAGTTTCAAAAATTTTGAGTTGGTGCCTTTGAGGAATGTTTAGAATAGAGTAAGAAGTCTAGAGAGATGGAGAAATTCATGCTTTGAAGTTGTTGGTGCTCGGTTTTTAATCTCACCCCTTTCATTTAAAATTCTCCAGTCTGCATGGTTTGATAAACTTTCTATCTTCCCATCTAGATGCTTAAAAAAATGTTTCCTTCATTCGAATGTTGTTGTCAATCCTTCTCTTTGGTTGAGGATCACGTCGAGCCTTGTGTCATTTGCATTTTTCTTCCTGTGAAAAGAAATTTGTAATCTAGGCATGAATGGTGGAGTTTTTCCCCTTTGTTTTATCTTTTATGGGCGTATCTTCCCTATCAATTTTTCCCCAACATCCACAGGTACGTGGACATCTCTAATTGGATGTAGCAGGACGGGTTCTTTTTGTGAACTTGTCATTTTTGGTTTTTTTAGAAAAAGTGTCAAATTGGCCCCGTGGCCCAAAGGATCCTAATTGGCTGAAACAAGTAGTGGTGGAAAGGCAGGCCCTTTTTGTGTTTTGATGCGTTGAAAGGTCAAAGGTGGAAAGGCGGGCCCTTTTTTTGTTTTGAGGCATTATGGTGAAAGGCGTAAAAATGTAAAAGAATGCCTAAGGCCCACAAAGGGACACATGGCCATTTTTAAGTCAAAAGTGGAGAGGTGGGTTGTCGGGACACTTTAGGAATTTTACCTTTGTTTCCAAAAGGGCGTAAAGTTATAAAGTGAAGCACAACCCCGTTGGCACCCAGGTGAAGCCACATGTTGATGCCTACATTGAAAAGTCAAAGTGGGGAGGCGGACCGTCGGGGAACTTTTGGAATTTTGGTTTTGTTTCCAAAAGGGTAATAAAGTATAAAAATGAGCCATGACTCCACCATTGAAAAGTCAAAGTGGGAAAGTGGGTTGGTGGAGCACTTTGAGTTTTTGAGATTTTTGTTAAAAAGAGTTAAAATTGTAAAAGTGAGTCGCGACTCCGTCACCACTCAAGTAAAGCCACGTATCAAGCCTATATCAAAAGTGTATGGGTGGGCCAAAATGTTTTGAAGTGCTATTTCTCTAAAAGGAACACAATATAAAAGTTTTCCGGACCCTTTGACTAAATCTCTCCCACGTGGATGGCTCAAATTTAAAGTTTACAAAAGCTAGATGAATGGCTATGATATGATGCATGTGGTTTTTCCGCCAGACATGGAAATGGCCGAGGCATTAGAGAAGTTCAGACATTGGTTTCTTGAATCAGTTTCATCATTTTTTTAACCAAATGTAACCATTCTTGAAAGTTATTTAGTGGGTTTTCAATGCCATTGTTCATGGTTAGATCCTCGATACTCAGTCGATGTAATAGATTCAAAGTAACCAATACATAAATTTTTCTCTTTCTTCCTTTGATATTCCTTCTTTCCTTGTTTGAATTTGTGAATCATCCATCTTTGTATGATAAGAAACTTTTTGTTCTTGTTAATATGATTTCAAGAACTTTGTGTCTATGAAATTATATATGGTATAAATGCGAATGATTCCATTCTACATCTCCTTTTCTCAATATGCATAAGGTTATACTCTGCTATATATATTACCTAAAAGTATTTCTATGTTATTCCTCTCTCATCTCCTTAGTTCTTATATTTTTTCATATTCATAATATTTTGGGAAGAAAACACTTGAAGTATTAGGAATCCACACTTTGAAAGTTGTACATAATTTTTTTACTTGTTTTCAAGAAGGGAACCTCTCCCATTAAAGACGAGAGACTTGTTGTCCCCTAACGTGGTTTTTAAAGTACCATTTAAAAACCCAATAGGGTTTACACATAGTACTGTACATGCTTTAGTTATATTTTTCTTACATGACACAGTGGGTTATACAACAAGTGGGTTCAGACAAGTCTACGAACTCGATACACAATGGATTTTACAAGACATATTATCCTTAGCATTATGGGGAGAATTTATAGGTTGGAAGAACATCATAATTTCCTCCCTACACTTCTTTTTCCAGTGGTTTTGGATCACACAAAAAACCAGATAGTACAGAGATCTCTTCACTAATCTCAGGGAAGTAGTTATAGGTTGGAGAATAACACAACTTTCTCCCTACACTTCTTCAGCCACAGTGGCATGAGATCGCCCAAAAAAATCACACTTCATAAAAAATTATAGTATATCCTTTTTACACCCTTTTGTCTCATCATGAATCATGTCCTTTTTCATTTTTGTACTTACATTTACAATATTTTTACTATATACATGCATTTTTACACATATACATGCATATTTGACTACTTGATCATCTTCTCTTTTGCAATTCCATCCGTATGGGAATAAATAAGTCAACAACAACAACAACACACACATGGCGGGTACATCACACACACAATATTAACCATGCAAGTACACTACACACATTTGTATCTACACAAATTCTTCTCGTCCCAGTTCACTATCATCACTTTTTTACACTTTTGCATATTTAGTATCCACGCTCCATATTTTTTTCACTCCACTCTTTGTCTAGTCCTTCAGTGCATTTTCTACATCACTCTAAATGGATATCAAGTACACATCTCTATCTACTTTATGCTACCGAGCATTATGCTCACCAACATAAAGTGGGGGAAAATGTAGACATAAAATCAAGCACTTTGAGTCAATATTTAGTCATGGTCTCATACTACTATTCATATGGTTCTCAAGCAAAAAGGTTAATAATTAACTCATGTATTTGGCCATTTTTACATTACTTGTTGTCATATTTTTGATCTTAAACCTATACTTACCCAATCTGTATTGTCATTTTACATTTTTCTTATTTCTGAATATAGCACCTGACCAAGAATGGGGCACCCTGGTCCCCTCTGGGGTGTCCTAATCCTCTTTGCACTTTAATCTCACATTTTGGGAACTTTCTAGCCATTTGAGATTTCTATATTTTTAGTGGTCGACCTTTTTAGGGTTAATTATGAAATTAAAGCAAGATAACCCTATAAATATAAAGTTATGAGACCATAATGAGGGACCAAGCACTAAGCATCTACTATCACCATTTATAGTTGTATCCATCAAAGGCACCTAAAGTTACATTTGCATCCATCTAGCTCCATCATAAGGCACACAAGGTTGGTTCATCTACATCACACTTCATAAGAGGGGATTCTATTGTTTCCATGCACACATTTACTACATTCTACATCTAGTTATTTTCTCACTACTTCACAAAGTTCAATCGGCACAAGAGCAACCTAGGGTGTGATTTGCACACACACACACACACACCTAGAACTACATTGAGTTTGAGATGTAGTGCAATGCTAAGTGATAATTTGATCAATTTGGTAGCTAAGGATAGTCTGACTCCTTCATATTCATAGTTTTTAAAAGGATTTTGTCATGTTTTATCTAGAGTTTTACAGGGTGATTCTTCCATCTTTGGATTATAATGGCATTCAAAATAGTTCAACAACATTAGTGTGACAGAAGTGAACATAGACAAACATCCAACGATGCTCTGGAGGAGGTTCCTTGGTCATTTCTATAGACCAGGTGCACCCATCTCGAGGCGAGGGCACCTCGGATGCTCTTATCCCTTTCTAGGCACCCTAGTCTACCCATATAGCTTTGATCTATAGCTTCTTGGGATTTTGTGTAGATTTTTCCTCCTCTTATTTATCCTGTCTTCTATGTGAAATGGTCCTACATCTTCTTTGAATCAAATAAGGATTTTCTTAACCATCTTTTATATATTAGGGTTTTATATTTCACTTGTTTACCTACTTGGGTACTATTTCAGATTTTATTACTTTATTTATCTAGTTATTTTAATGCTCCTATAGCATTAGATTACTCTATAATAGATAATCATATTTCTTATTTTAGTTTATCACCTACGGAATTTTAGAACTCACTCTTAGAAATATTTCAAATCAAACTTGCAGATTGGAAAGGGGTAGTACTCTCAAGTGGTAAAAAGTGCAACTTAATTAAAATCACATTAAAAAATCTACCATTTATCTCCTATATCTCTTTATAATTCCACAATCGATTGTATAGAATATTGATTAAATTTAGAAACATTTCCTTTGGGTAGGAATTGAAGAAAAAAATAGAGTTTCGTTGGTGGCTTGGGAGAATGTCTGCAAACCAAAGTTCTAAGGAGGTTTAGGTATCAAGAATCTCAACTATATGAATAAATATCTCCTTTCTAAGATGGGATGGAGTATCCTAAAAGAGGATCTTCCTTGGTGCAAAATTCTCAAAAAAAAAGTACTTGAAAGATGATTTTATTAATGATTTTACTGTGTTTGATGACCTTCCTAAAGGTTATCGAGTTTTCCCTCTAATTAATAGTAGGGATTTGATCAATAAAAGAATTAGATTGGAGTTAGGAAATGGTAATTAGATTTCCTATTGGGAAGATGAGTGGAATCTTGGGATAACCCAACAAAAAAGGGATAATATGCTAGTGTTGAGCATGGAAAATTGACTAAGTCCCTGTAAATAGAGGTTAGTGTGTGTAAGAGGAATTACATAAGAAATGTGCATGAGGACACGTGTGTAAGGAGGGAAGGTTTTGGGCACTAGGGTTGGATAGGAATGCACACAGGAAGAAGAATGGGCGGACATGACACTTAGCCAATTTTGGGGCATGATGCTAAGTATAGAGATGGTGTAAGAGACATGCAAGAGAAGAATACATGTAATAGGTGTATATTTTTGGATTAGGGAACTAGCAAGCTGAACTGGGTATGAAGATTTGGAGACCATGTAAGGATATTTTGGGACAAGTAGAAGGACGAGAATCATATAGTGCTTTGAGCTAATAATAGAGGTGGAACTAAAATTATCTATATATGATCTATTGATTAGGAAAGCTTGCATGTTTTTGTAGTTATATTATAATGGAGAATAGCTATTCTTAGCATGCAACCTATTTTGAGGGTGCATAAGTGGTGAATGGAAAGTCCCCACCCCTACATATATGTATTGATTTAAACAGTTTAGGGATACAAATTTTGCTAGTGTTATGTTCTTGGTTTACAAGCGTGCATGACCTATAATGATACTCTTATGTACGTATTCAACTTCTATTTTTTCTAGTAATTCATACAATGGATCTTTGTGGTGTGATATTGATTTTTGACATATCTGTGATTAATTATTGTATGGTAAACCTAATCTTGATTATTGAATAAGTTATACTTGTATATGGATAGGATCTAGATCTTTTATGGTTCATTACTTTGCATAGTTTTTATGGATATGGAATATATGTGTGTGTGTTTATCATGATAAATCCTTGGAAAAGCTTCTATAAAAGAGGGACTTGATACCCTTGCCTGATTCGGTGAGTGTTTAGTTCTGGATGAGTGATGTGTTAGTTTTCCTTGTGCTGGTTGGTGAAATAAAATACTACATTTTGGTTCCATTTATGAGACCTCCTTGTAAGATATTTGCAAGGATGTTGCATGATGAAGATGTATCGAGTTGAATTTGGAAAGCATTGAGGATAGGTTAAAGAATTTAGATGAAGATTATGCTCACATATTTAGCACTAGACCTGAATTTTATGCATGCACATGGGTTGAATAGAATTTGTATCATGAAATTTATTAGACGTTATTTTCCTATAGATCTCATGAGTGGCTAGTAGCATACACATCAAAGAAAAATTAGAATTATAGAGCACTTGTTTGGACACAAGAAGAATTTCAGACTCTGCATGATGCTGATCTAACTTGGACATGTATTGTAGATTATTGGTGGAGTGGTGTTTTGAATAGCTACATTTTGGAGTATGTAGTTTCTACTTATTCCTGTCCAGAGGTTGACTGAGTTTCAGTTCCTATGTAAACCTAGAGGATCTTATTTACATGTTATCCCTTTAATGATTAATATCTTGATCATGACCTTGGATTTGAAATAGTGTCCTATGGCTAGCTAAACTCCACCACGCACGGGGAAGGAGTAGGTGTGGTGAAAGATGGCAGACCTAGTGGCAGAAAGGAAGAGAGACGAAAGGCATCTTAAGTTTAATGATGTAGCCGAGAGGGATTTGGAGAAGAAACATGAAGTTTTGGAGTGAATGGCGTTGTGGAGGGAGATGAATCATGAAATATTTGGAGCTCACATAGAGGACGTGAAGCCAAAGCATCTAGAAATCCCCATTTGGGATCATATGAAATATAACCCTCTTCGACCTTAGATGAGAGCATTCTAGTAGAAACTACGAAGAACAAAGGCTTAAATTTGATCCCTCCTAGGGACCTAGCCCTTGCACTTGGTTTTCTAGTTTCTATGATAGTTATTAGTAAGAAAGCTAGTGTGGGAAGTAGAGTAGTGATAGATAGAGTTAATTTTCCATCAAGTTCATGAGTTAATCGAGAGTTTATTCATCTATGTTGGCATAATAATGATCTATATTATTTCAAGGTCTAGTTGGAGGTATGTTTTCTGGCACATCATTAGCACAAAAGGCGGGCATGCGAGAATGTTGGTATTACTTTTTGAAGTAGTAAAAATTCATAAACCATGGGAGTTTATTTTAGCAAAACTGTCGGACACAAGGTAGCACATCCTTTGGTTCATTACCCACTATGTGGTTTGGGATCTAGTGGATTTGGTGGCTCTAGAGGAGGAGGGAACACATGAGGTAAAACCAGTTCTAGATCTGGTGGGTACGGTCTGTACTATCCCCAAAAATTTTATTTCGAGATGTCCCTTTTCCTACCAGAGTATATAGGAATTAAAGATGAATTTGAGCACATACATATGTGTGAGATACTATGGCATGGGAAAGGGATCACAACTCCCGAGTGTAAGGCAAGTCAATTTGCTACCACATTGCAAGGGCACATGCATAGTTGGTACAAGAAATATGATCTAAACCAGAATTATTTAGAGTATATTGCGCTACATGATGCTTTCTTAGCAAAGTTTCATATACTTGAGTTTGAGTAGAAGAGCATCAATGTGTTGAAGGACATCAAACAAGGCATGGTTGAGAGTGTTAAGGAGTATGATGCATGATTCAAAACCCTTTTGTTGAAGTTATCTTATGACATTCACCCAAGTTAGCATGCTCAATGGTTCGTTGGAGGTTTGATCACACATTTTAGAAGGGAACTCTCACACAAGACTTATATAGATCCATACGAGGCACTTGAGGTAGCTCTATGCACCGAGGCAA
Source organism: Taxus wallichiana var. yunnanensis (assembly GCA_018340775.1). Classification (NCBI taxonomy): domain Eukaryota; kingdom Viridiplantae; phylum Streptophyta; class Pinopsida; order Cupressales; family Taxaceae; genus Taxus; species Taxus wallichiana. Next base: position 412,102,361 of record CM031238.1, on the reverse strand, counting down.
TCAAGAGCATTTACATTGGGGTTAGCCCATTTTTGGAGGCTCAGATTATAGCTATGGAAAAATAGTTAGAGAAATTGTCAGCTAATTTAGCTCATGAGACACATAGTGGTATTTGGTGTATAGATTGTGAAGTGGAAGGACATACTAAGGATAGTTTCGATTGTAAATTGGTGCACACCATGTTGCTTTGGATTGCGAGATCTGTCACTTGGATCATGATTCAAGTAGGTGCCCACTATTGCAATGTGCTATAAACAAGAAAATTTCCTTTTACTATAATATTTATAGGTTTATCACTCATGATATAGATAATTATAGGTTGATTGATTAAATTCATGATGCTATTGATACTAGTGTACGTCATACCAATGTTGTAAATAATCCTAAGGAGCAAGGAGAGCATCATGATCATAGTCAAAATGAAGGGAGGTGTGATGGTGGTGGTAGAGGTAGAGGTAGAAGATATCGTGGAGGATTTAGATGACATGGTTTTGGTGGTGGAAGAAGTGATTTCCCCATGGAACATGTTATACATATAGATCCCTTGATCATTATAAGCGTGAATTCCCTCAGAATATTAATTACTCTTTTTGTGGAAAGAACCACAATTATGAATAATGCCTAGATTTTATGATAACCCAAGAGAGAATCACAAGTAGGATAAGGGCACATGAATGGTTAGAGTATATCACGTTGTGGAAGATCAATGGATGCCAAAGGTGGCACCTAATCCTAAGAGGTTGCTTGTATTGGTCGCTACACGATGAGGATGCACGTGCTAGGGAAGTCCTAAAGCATAAGCCTATTATTACAAAAGAGGAGGTATTGCATGCAAATTATCTATACCCTACTCATTAGAAGGAAGTTTATCAAGAAACCATGGAAGTTATTAGAAACTTACAAGGTGAGATACAATGCTTAAAAGAGAAGTCATGGAAGTGGAGCAGGAAAAATTAGTTGAGCTCCTCAAAAGGAAATTGATAATTTGAAGGAGGTTTGTAAAATGTTACATCATGAAAAAATCATTCCTTTATTGGAGGAATGGCCAAGGGGAAGATGTCATGTGCTGAAGTTGAGTGCAAAAGATAGATTTTACATGCTAACTTACCTCCTCACAGTCTTGATTATGAAAAAGAGATCACTCTGAATGTTGTTGTTGATGGATGGCTCTTGAGTAAAATTTTGATTGATACAGGTGTAGAAGTGAATGTACTCACCTTGGACATGTAGAATCATATAGGGAGGCCACCATCACAACCATCTTCAAATGTTTTGTTTATGGAAAATAGGACTAAAGCCACACCCATTGGAGTCTTGAAATATGTTACTATTACATTACAAGGGGCCATGTTTACTGGGGACTTTGAGGTATTGGCATTTACAAAGGTAGAAATTTTTAGAACATTTCTTTGGAACCCTTGGTGTTATGAAAATAATGTTTATCTGCACTTTAATAAAAGATATATCAGTTTTGATAACAAGGAAAATCACATCATCATTCCTTTAATAGATGGAAATGTTGCACCTTATGAAGAACCTATGAGTGAAGAGGATTTGAACTTAATTTATGTGCACACCATTAGAGATCCCAAGTGTTTGAACCATTAAAGGAAGGCACTATTCGGTGGGACAATGCACAATCTATAAGTGATACTACTAGCATTGCTTGTGATAATTGGGAGCATGGGACTTATGAAATGGTTGGGCGTAAGATGAAGAGTGTAGTTACGTGCATAAGTAGGATGCACTATGTTAGGTTTTTTGGGCAAGTAACCAAGTAATAAGGTACACTGGTGAAGGAAATCCTGAAGTATTTCTTCATGTTGTGGAAGCCCAATGGACAGATCAAGTGGAAAGAAGGAATTTCCTAGTATATACCTTGCATGGAACAAAAATTCACTATGGATAGTACACAAAGATGGTCTTTTGGAGTGACGAGAAGTAAGAATCAACTTCTCTGCTATATTTCTTCAAAGCAATGTGCCTACCAAGACATGTGAATTTCATGGGAAATATTATACGTTGCATCATGTTAAGAAATGTGAGAGACTTTGGATAGAGGGGTAGGAGGCCTTACCACCTTCACTGTGGGTGCACACATTATACTTCACCATGTGAGGCTATGCGCACACATGGTATGTTTATGTGGATTTGAATTGGCATGAACTGATTGCATGTATGATTTAGACATTTGATTATTTTTTCACTAAAACTCCAATGAACGAGGCATTATAGGTTATGAAGTGCTTATAAATGGGGGATAATGCAAAGGCTAGGGAACTTATTCAAGAGTTACTAGGTGAGTCATATCTAGAGGCACATTTTGAAGAAGAAGAGACAAATGAGGAAAAGTTTGGGTGCACTTTCTTAGAGAAAGAAAAAGGTAAAATGGTCTACATGATTGATGATGAAGAAGTGGAAAATCTAGATAATGACCATACTATGGGTACGCGCGAGGTCTTAGACAGTGCGAGATGAGAATTAAAATGCATACCATGAGACCATGAAATGAATAAGGTCAATATTGGGACATATGCTTTGGACCTAAGGAGGCCATCATCGGAGATTACTTGGTTTGACGCAGAGGTTGTAAAAATAATTGAGCTGTTGCGTAGGCTATCATGAGTTGAAAGGATTAGATCACTCTTTAGGAGAGATGAGGATCAAGTTAAAGTAAGGTGTGCTCCTAGTTAGGAAGAGGCCTTACAGGATGAATCCTAACTGCGTGTCAAGGTAAAGGAAAAATTGATAAGATGTTAAAATATGGGATCATTGAGCCCATTGAGGAGTTAAAGTGGGTTAGCCCAATGGTGATAAACATAAAGAAATATGGAAGGATAAGAATCTATGTGGATCATAGGGAGTTTAATTTTACATGTGTAATAGATCCCTTTCCCACACTATAGAGGAGATTCTAGAAGGAATTGTAGGGAGTGAAATCTACTCTTTCACTAATGGGTTTTCTCGGATATCATTAGGTGAGGATTGTTAAAGAGGATCAAGATAAGACAACTTTCACCACTGAATGGGGAAGTTTTCATACACATTTATTCCTTTTGGATTAAAGAATGTACCTACAATATTTTCATGCATTATGGTTCAAACATTCCAAGATTTCATTCATAAGTTTTTACAGGTTTATCTGGATGATTGGATAGTTTATGGGATAGTAAAAGACTATTGTGACAAATTAAGACTTATGTTTGAGAGATTTTGTTAGTTGAATATCTCCTTAAATATTAAGAAGTGAATTTTTGCTACACCCTTTAGGACTTTGCTGGGACGTATTATATGTAAGGAAGGCTTGTTAGCGAGATATTACTAAGGTTTCTGTCATTTTGGGATTAGAGGATCCTACTAACAAGAATGAGGTGTGCAGATCCTTAGGGAAAAAGGTTATTACAGAATGTTTATCAAAGGATATGCTAGGATTTTTAGCCCTTGGAGGAATTGCTGAAGAGTAAAAGCAAGTTCCATTGGGGTGAAGCACAATAGTGTGCATTTGAGACATTAAAGGAAACGTTTACTACAGTGCTTATTTTACTCCTTCCTTCATGGACCAAACCTTTTCATGTGCATGTGGGCTCCTCTAGAATGGCCATTAGTGTAGTATTAGCCAACCTAGAGAATGTATTGTTGATCATCCTATTTGTTTTGCAAGAAGGAAGTTGACCCCAATTGAACATAATTATACAAATAAAAAGTGTGAGGATTTGTCTATGATTTACACGTTGTATAATTTTTGACAATACTTGTTGGAAAAACATTTTATATTCTATAAATATCACATGGTACTAAAGTACTTGGTGAACAAGACCATTTTGTAGGGGTGCATATGCTTTGTTGGATTATGTTATTTTAGGAATTTGACTTTACAGTGGTGGTTAAGCCAAGCAAGAGAAATTCTAGACTAGATCACCTATCAAGGATTAATTCAGGTGAGGATGCATAGAGTATTGAGGATATAATGTTGGATGCATAACTATTTAGATTGAACTTCATGCCGTCGACTTAGAATATATTGTTGTCTTTTTACATACTTGGTATGATGTTTGAAGGGACGAAAATTTTAGAGAAGAAACAACTTTCCATATGTGTCGCGCCTTGTATGTTTATTGGTGGAGACTTATACAAATGAGGATGGGATGAAGTTTTATGTTGATGTATGCTTGAGCATGAGTGTGAAGATATTATGGAGGAAGCTCATTGTGAATTTTTAGGTGGACATTATGCAAGAGATGTAACACCCTTGACTGTTGTTATTTTCCTCCTTTGCATTCAAGTGTTGATATGTGATTTTCCTTATATGGATATGTTCTTCTAAATTATTAGAAATCATGCTTGATATGGATAAGTCTTTTCTGCTCTTAAGATCCTTTGATCGAACTGGTATGACTTCTCTGAATCCATTTTTCACTTTTGGTAGGTGATTTGCAATCTAGTTTAAGAGTTGTAAACTTGTCTTTTTATCCGACTCATCCTTGGATCAATTTCAGTGATCCAAGGAATGTTTAAAACTTGCTCTGTTGAATGAATGGTAAAATCAACATTCCATGAGTTAAGCTACATGTTGGACTGAACTTTGTTGTTACAAGTTCTTTGACTTCTGTGTGAACGCACTTCCATTCAGTAGGTTGTTTGGCTTGGGTCCTTGAAGATCGACCATGACAGGTCATTGCTTATAAAACGGGAATGTAACTTGTTCACGGCGTTATAGATATCCAAGATCTTGTTGGGGACTAACCTACAGATCCTAAGCTAGGTGAAAGTACTTCCTACCTAAGCTATGTTACTTGATATAATTCTGACTCTAACCTAAACTTGGTACTAAGGAGATGGAAGGGTTGCTAGGTAATAAAACTAGAACCTAATACTACAGGGTTATTTGGTGATCTAACCTAGTTCCTAAAGCTATTGTATTTTGATTACTTACCTATGTTAGGGGTTAGTGGTTAGTGTTATATCCTAAGGTATAAACTTTAATCTACCTAAGATCTAACCTAAGCCATTAATCTATCCTAAGTTATTGGCATGAAGGGGAACCTAAGGGGTTGCATGCAAATTGGCAATGGTTCCTAAGGCATTTATGAAGATGATAAGGTTTATTAATTCATACGGACTATCAGCTTTGGCAGGGGTTAATTGGTTTGGCAGAGGCTTAGGTGGCAGTATCTCTAAAAGTGGAAATATATGTTTTTTTTTTTAGAACTCGCTTGACTTGGCGGTGGTGGCAAGGAAGATTGGGTAGGAGATATGGAATTAATGCAATTAATGAACTTGGTTTCATGAGCCCAAACCACTTTAGTAGGCATGCCAGTGGATTTTTGTTTGGTTTCTTCATTTTGCATGCTCTTTGATTTTCTCTCTTCATGCGCTCTGGTTTTTCAAACCAGTAGTTTAAACTACATTGCATGGCTATTTTGGAGGTTTCAAATCTATTTTTGTTTTGTGGAGTGTATATGAAGCATTGTGGAAGAAGTATTTGGTTGTTTGATCTTTCATGGAGGAGAGGAGAAGAAGCGAGCTCAACTAGAGGTCTTATTCGATTTTACAACGACACTATTAGGCATGATAGGCCCTAACTATTAAAATATCTTTCTTTCCTCTAAGTGTTTTCATTAAAACAACTTTTCTCTAATGATTTTTGTGTATTTCATGCTTAATCTGATAAATTGATCAATGGGTTTTGTAATATTGCATTCTGGGTTTCGAATCCATGATACATGTGGTTCTGTTGAAAAATTATGTTGCACAAATGATCTATGCATGCAAAAACAAAGTTGGAGAATCTGTTTAACTTCTTTGATTTTTGGAAATTGTTGTCTGGTTAGACCACTTTTGTTGACAATGAAATATTAGCTGAGTTTTTCCTGTGTTGTTGAGATTATTGTTTTGATAACTTGTTGTGTCTTGTGATCTCACGGCCTGTAAGGACTCTAGTCTTATTAATCTTGTATGCAAGTTCAAGCTTCAGTTGGAAACTTGTTTTGGTAGAGTGAACTGTAATAGAGATTCTTGGGTCTGTGAAGCATGCATTTTGATCCATAGTTTAATGGACTATGGATAGACCTGAATATGGTTTGGGTTTTGTATTTCTTCTTGCAAAAACACTGACTGTTATTGAAATTCTCATGCACTGTGGATAAGCCAGTATATGGCTTTTTGTTCTATATTTCACCTTGCATGAAACATTGAATGATATTGAAACTTGCATGCACAAGAAAAACCATATATGGTTTATTTTGTATTTCATCCTATGAAAACTTGATTGTTTTTGGAACAATATTGAATTTGGAACTTGTGTTTGTTATCTTAGATAGATTGTACTGTTGTTCGAAGATGCTTTAGGCAGGGTGCTTGTGAACTATTTCCTTATGACTATTTAACTATTACTTTGTAGGTTCGTTATGAACCCAACTTTCATGTTTTGTAGTTGTTTGGTCTGAACTCTATTATGTATCTTACATTCAGTATGGGAAACTGGGTTTGAAAGGATCTTAACTGAAAATGGAAGCTAGTTGTTCGTAGAATGAACTATTTTATAAGAAGTTTCTTCTTACTCGATCTAGCTCTACGATGCTGGTGTATTTAGGGATTTGTGATTGTGATATTGTGATACATCCCTGTACAATCATTTTGTTACTTGGTGTTTGTAATTAAAAGGTAACCTGAATGATGTGTTGGTTCAAATATTATAATCTTTTGATTATTTATAAACTATTGAAGAAAAATGTTGTTACCCAAACTTGGTTACAAGCATTTTAATGATCTTGATTCCTTGTGGGAGCTTATACTTTACATTGTGTTCAGATTTGTAATTCAAATCTAGGATAGTACGTATTATTTATATGATGTTTTGATCTAGTCATTTGTCTGGAAACCCAATCTGTAGTTCATGTAGTGATATACTGTTGAGATAGTTCTATTTTACCTGAACTGTTGGAAAGTTTTGAGTGTTCAACATCTACTCAGACTTCTTACCTCTTGTTGGGTCTAATAAATGAATGTTAGGTCTTGAAAGTTTAATTGTGATTCAAATCCATTGCAGACTGTGTTTGAATTTCACTATTTTATCATCAAGTTTAAAAAGAGAATAGTAATGGAAAGGATTGATGGAACTTCATTGTTAGATGGTAAAGTGTTCTAAGAAGGAAAAATGCTAGTGTTCTCTCTTCAGGCTATTCTGGTCCAATAAAAGATTGTTAATTCTTTAACAGAGACACTGTGAAACTTTACTACCCGTGGACTGTGTATGAGCTTTATTGTTATAATGTTTCTAATGGAAAGTAGAACTCATGCATTATAATGGAAAGGTTTAGAAAGGAAGATAGCATTTAGTTTTTTCTTTCCTTGAAGTTGATTTTGTTCTCTTTCTTTGGAACTCTTGCATGAACTTAAACTGTAAGTATGAGAGAAGGTAAAATTGTTTTATTAAGTTGAAAGAAATGATTAGAGTTTGGAATCATATTCTAGTAAGACTCTTTCTATAATGCAGTTGAGTTAAGTTCATTGGTTGGAACCTCCTGATTTTTATTCTTGTTGGAAAAGGAAATCAGTGTTTATTAGTCTTGTATATTTTTCATTTGACTAAGATGAAGTAGAATGAGATTGAAGTTAGGTTGGCAAAAGAAATTGTAACTTGTGTTTGACTTTTAATCCATCACTTCTTCATGGATTTATTTCATGTGGATCTATTTTGATGAATACCTTAAATTTTTAAATTTTAAAGTAGAGTTACTTTAAAGGAACACTTTAAATCATGATATACACTATTTTAGCTTTGCTGATGGTTATGTACCTTGGCAAATGGAATGATTTCTTTTCTTCCTTACTTGAAAGTGAGGTGAAACATCCAAGAGGGAATATGTTGTAAACACTTCTGTTTCTTATAGTAAATATATGAGTTGTATTATATTTGATAGATTGGAAACAATGATATGTTATGTTTTGTTGTTTGGTAAAGATAATTGATGGAATCAATTATACTTTAATTTATAGGATAGGTATTATAGATTATATTATGTTCTTCTTTTTGTTAAACTTGTTTAGTATTGCTCTTCTTTTTATTGATATTACTTATGCTTAGGGAGTATGAATTACTTGTTGTTCATTAAAGAAGGGTTGTTTTTATTAGAATAATTAGTGGAATGCACTTCATTTTAAGGATTAGTGCTTATCATGCTCAGTTCATTGAACTGACCCGTGCTAGCAATTTTTGCAGATGGACTTCGTAAGTGATAAAAGAAGGAAAAACTTATATGATGCATTGGCTGATCTAAGTTGATTCTTGAGAAGAATTCTGATCTATTCTTAAGTTGTATTGAAAAAGAAAAGTTATTCTTTTTTTGAATGAAGGTTGTTGTCATGTAGTATGTCTGAAATGCATAAGTTGTAAATGTATAAGTTTTGAAAAGGAAATGTAGAATGAGAATTTACTTGCATGGATTATGTAAATTATCTTGTACTTTTGCAAAAGAAATGGAATCCTATTTAGTTGATGTTCTTCATGTTAATTATATGTTTCAATGAGTGTTCTTGGATAAGTAGGAAAAAGGGAATTAGAGTATTTTCCCTAAACGTGAAGCAACTAAATAAGTTACAGATAATCAATGTTCTTATCTAAACAATTCATATTATTAAGGTAACGTGTGATAACTTACAATGAAAACTATGAAATTGTAAGGGACATAAAGGGTGTGTTAAACCCTAGAACTTAATCATGAAGAGGAAGAATCTTCCTCTCTTTTTAAAAAGTAAGCAAAAAGGGAGATATGAATACAATCATTAGACTTCATTTAATAAATTCTACTAAGTTACAACCTCGGTGGTTGTTACACTTCCTTAAATAGTTAAATCACATTGAATGAAACTTAAGAGGTCATTGTCCTTAATTCGTGGTGGTTGTTTGTTCAACCAACGTTAGCGAACATCGAAAGCAATCTTAAGATAAGGAATTTCTACAAGGGTTAACGGAACTTGATTTCAAAAAGAGCTTAGGAAGAGTTAGATTAAATTTTGGGCGGGGTTGCTGAAATCTGTCTTTTAAAAACCAAATTAATTTAACTTAATAACCTCCTAAGGGTATGTATATCTCGACGAGGTTATTTTGTAGGATGTTGGCACATGCCGATTGTAGGGTTGTACCTTCAAGAAGATTAGGATCTTCTCGAGGATACAACATTGTAGTTGACATGTGGCAACACCCTTCTGCATTGATCATCTAGATCTACACACTTTTGGACTTGAACTTAGTTTCTCTCTAGGACTGAGTAGTAGTGTAGTTACGATACAAAGTAGCCCTCTAGGACTCAAGGTATCTTGGCACATGGTGTTGACTTAGGTTGACCCAGTATGCCAATCTATCCTAAGTCTTAGTGAGCTCCTTCCTATCATAACCTACGATGTTAACCATAACTTGGGATAAACCTTGGGCAAGAGGACTGATGGAAGTCAGTAAAGGAAATTTTAGATAACAATAGAGTGGGGGTGAAGGATGTATTCCATATTGATGAGTATGTCATCAAGGAATAAGTAATACAATCAGTATGTAAAAATATTTGACTAAAGTATCGCAAGTTGTTGGTTGCGTTGTCCTATGTCACCTAGTCTAAGGATCATGATGCAGATGAATATTGGTAACAACTATTCAGTTAGGTTCCTTAGACATATCACTCGATACCTAGAATAGGGTAAGAGAACCAAGTATACATAGTATACAGAAAAGTATCCAATACTTAGTGTTAAACATGAATAGATTGGTAGTTTACCAAGTCATTACAACTAGCATATGGTTATTCTGTTATAAGAATGGTTGTTTTGGAATGTGTGTTCTAAATTACATATTTAGAACAGAGAACATTACTCAAAAAAATTTCCCTTGTTTCTAAAGTTTTAAAATGGAAATGTTACATCTTGGTATCAGAGCTGAAGGTTGCATCTCTTGGACCTATTATGTCTATAATATGATAAAAACTTGAATTTTTTTGTAACAGAAAATGGTTAGGACAAGAGGAAATGTTGCGAACAATGCTCCACCTAAGGAAGGAGTAGTAACAACCCAAAAACTTGATGAGATCCTTGCTACCCTATTGGACACAAGAGATCATTTGACTGTGCTCGAGCAATAAGTGATGGGTAATGAGGAGGAAGAAGAAGTTGGTAATAACAATCAACCACCTCTTGAGGACAACCCTAATATGGGTGTTGATAATAACAATGTTAATGTGCCTGACCAACTAGAAAAAAAAAAGGCTAGGTTGGCTATTGAACTCACTAATGATATAAAAATGATAAGTCCACCTAAGTTTGATGGCACCACATTAGGTGATGGAGCTGAGAATTGGCTCAGCAAGATGGAGAAGTACTTTGCAATAAGGAACTTCTTAGAAGAGACCAAAGCTATTTGGGGAGCATATCATCTTTCCCATGAAGCATCTTCATGGTGGGCAATCGGAAGGCTGAGCTAAACATTGATGAAACTAACATCACCTGGGATCAATTTAAAGGTTATTTTAGGCAACGATGGCTGCCACAACTTTATTATGATCAGAAAATGACTGAATTTCAGAACTTAGCTCAAGGGAAGTTAAGCAGAATCGAGTATTGGGAATAGTTTACTGAAATTACTCAAGTATGTACCTAAGTATCAAACTCGATGAGAAGTTCGGGATACGGAAATTCATCATGGGATTGAACCCTATGTTCACAACCCAACCACTATGGAAGGGGTTGTTGAAAAATCCATAAGGCAGGAACAAAAATTAAAGGCTATTTCTCCTCACAAAGAAGAAGTACGAAAGAAAGTTCCGAACTCTTCTTTAGTTTCTCTTGCACCTAAGAAAGGACCATGGAAAAATTTTGGTAATAAAAGTAAGTTTCCAATGGATATTAATAAGAAAACAACAATGAATAAGCCTGTTGGAAATGCACGGAACAATTTTTCCAGGAATAATAATAATAACGGGTGAAAACCCTATGGAGGTCAGAGTGATAACTACAAGGCTGGAAATAATTATTTGGGTTTTGTATTTCTTCTTGCGAAAAACACCGATTGTTATTGAAATTCTCATGCATTGTGGATAAGCCAGTATATGGCTTGTTGTTCTATATTTCATCTTGTGTGAAACATTGATTAATATTGAAACTTGCATGCACAAGAAAAACCGTATATGTTTAGTTTGTATTTCATCCTGTGAAAACTTGATTGTTTTTGGAACAATATTGAATTTGGAACTTGTGTTTGTTATCTTGGATAGATTGTACTTTGTTGTTCGAAGCCGCTTTAGGCAGGGTGCTTGTGAACTATTTCCTTATGACTATTTAACTATTACTGTAGGTTCGTTATGAACCCAACTTTCATGTTTTGTAGTCGTTTGGTCTGAACTCTGTTATGTATCTTACATTCAGTATGGGAAACTGGGTTTGAAAGGATCTTAACTAAAAATGGAAGCTAGTTGTTCGTAGAATGAACTATTTTATAAGAAGTTTATTCTTACTCAATCTAGCTCTACGATGTTGGTGTATTTAGGGATTTGTGATTGTGATATTGTGATACATCCCTATATAATTGTTTTGTTACTTGGTGTTTGTAATTAAAAGGTAACCTGAACGATGTGTTGGTTCAGATATTATAATCTTTTGATTATTTATAAACTATTGAGGAAAAATATTGTTACCCAAACTTGGTGACAAATATTTGAATGATCTTGATTCCTTCTCGGGAGCTTATACTTTACATTGTGTTCAGATTTGTAATTCGAATCTAGGATAGTACGTATTATTTATATGATGATTTGATCTGGTCATTTGTCTGGAAACCCAATCTGTAGTTCTTGTAGTGATATACTGTTGAGATAGTTCTGTTTTACCTGAACTGTTGGAAAGTTTTTTAGTGTTCAGCATCTACTTAGACTTCTTACCTCTTGTTGGGTCCATTAAATGAATTTTAGGTCTTGAAAGTTTAATTGTGATTCAAATCCATTGAGGACTATGTTTGAATTTCATTATTTGATCATTGAGTTTAGGAAAAGAATAGTAATGGAAAGGATTGAAAGAACTTCATTGTTAGATAGTAAAGTGCTCTAAGAAGGAAAATTGCTAGTGTGCTCTCTTTAGGTCATTCTAGTCCAATACAAGATTGTTGAGTCTTTAAGAGAGACACTGTGAAACTTTACTACCCGTGGAATGTGTACGAGCTTTATTGTTATAATGTTTCTAATGCAAAGTAGAACTAATGCATTATAATGGAAAGGTTTAGAAAGGAATATAGCATTTATTTTTCTCTTTCCTTGAAGTTGATTTGGTTCTCTTTCTTTCGAACTCTTGCATGAACTTAAACTATAAGTATGAGAGAAGGTAAAGCTGTTGTTGTTGCCAAATCAATGCACACTCCAAATGGCCGGGATGTGAATAAGGCGTTCGGTGTGATTGGGACACATGGGATCACCTCTCAAGCTGTGGGACTTGGGCTCGAGGTGAACCTCCGGAGAAGGCCGGCTTCCTCTTCCTAAACTAAGTGATGTACTACTCCTAGTATAAAAAAATGATTATCTAGTCCTATGCTAACATTTTCATGGGGTTTTAGGGAAAGAGATTTACAGAAATGAAACTATATTAGGGATGGTGATGCACTAAATAAAGGGTGTCTTCAGATTCAAGAAGGGTTAATTTGAAGAGGGTGTGTGCACCACAGGTCAACTTCACCTACTGCAACTTAGAGAGGGTATAGGATACCACAAACTAAGAGACACGCGTTCCCTTTGTTAAACTTTATCAGACCGAGAAATATACTAGTTTCCCAGTGAAGAAGGATGAACTCAAGAAGGGTGAACAGACACCACAACTCAACTGCATGCAATACTTCACCACTCGATAAACACGAACTCCAAGAACTCTTGCATAGAACTTAAACTTGCACAGTGTACCTGCAAGTATGAGAAAGGCACAAAGAAGCACAAAAGGATGAAAGGACCGAGATTAGTCACAAAACACACACTTTTATTGCTTCAATAACATGCACAATGCATCATACATTCAGAAGAGGCAATAGTTGCCATTACAGTCTTGAAGAGGAGGCTTGAAAGTTCTCTCAACACACAAGAACAACTTGCAGAAGAGAGAGGATTCTTGAAAAGTATACACTTTCCTGAGATATCTAACTGTCCAACTTGTCTGAACTGTTGGAACCCTTTGAAATGAGCTTCCAACTTACATTTATAGAAGAATATGTGAGAAAGAAGAGGAAAGGTCATAATTACATTCCTAAATTGAAGGCCCATGATGTATTTATTGCAGTTAGTTGAACCACCTGAGAAGGTTCCATCATGGGTCATTAATTGCCTGATGACCTAGTCTTCTCAATTAATTAAAAGAATATTTAAATAATAATAATAAATATTATTATTAAAATATTTAAATAAAAATATTAATTTAATTAACATAATGTTGGGACCCCCGTTGACCCGTTTGACTTGAAGAGGAGGGGGGTCCATGTGGATAGAGTCTGCACAAATCTCAACTCGGTGAGTTTCAAATCCTCTAACTCAGTGTTGCAATTGATTTTGAACCCTACACCAACTCTTTCCTCATCTTGGCAATCGGGCTCTTTTGCATTGAATCCTTTGAATGGTGAGCTATCAAACTCGATTCTTATCATTTTCCTCTGTTAACTCGAAGCCATTTATGCATTCCACATTCAAACTTCATGAAACATCACCATGAGCTCCTTCGCGAAGTCACCGAGCTCTTCATCCAAAGCGATCTTACCTTTCTGGGCTCAAACTCACTTGAATGTTGAGCTTAACCCAACATTTCTGAAAAGAATGGTTTTACCAAAATTCTCATGGTTCTTCCTTATCTTATAACACTTGCAGTAAGAATGTTTTAGCTTGGCCATAATAAGCAAATTGTACCTTCCAAACGATGAGAAAATTCCATTACCAATAAAGACCTAATGCTTTGCCATGATGATGACCCGGGCTCATGCCCATAACATGTCGATAGACACCCTTAAGACTGATTTTTTGGCCAAAGTGCCCTTCAATATTTTGGTAGTGCACTCTGCAATCTTGGCTCCAATCAACAATTATGCCACTATTGGGATCTTAGTATGGCATGTAGGTGTGAGCTACACCATATACTCATTTTCAAGAAACTAAAAGATCCTTTATGTTACAACTTGCAACACATAAAATAATCCCTTCAAAAATACGTTGAACAAGCTGGGCAACCAAAAGGACCTTGGAAAAATGTACAGGTAACAACCATATGAATTCTTCCTTAGTCGTGGATCAAAGCTGATAGAAATAAGCTAGATAAAATCAGCTTGAAATTACAGTATAATCGTCCATTGTTAAAACAAGCTTCTCTGAACCTGGTAAAAGAACACTTTTATTGTCTGATTGGACGTACATAATGGAAGGGTATAAATATTGCTTCTACCCTCAGAGTTTCTCAAAGAGACCATTTACAAGTAACAAGGATGTAGCATGCAAAACGGCCGACCAGGTATTTCAGAGTTGACCTTCACATTCAATTCATTTTAGGAGAAGAAATGCTGAGCAATATGAATCGTTTCATTCTGCACCGTAATAAACCTTCATCTCCTGGTTCAGGGAAATTTTATGAAGCCTCGAATAGTGTGACTCCAATCCATCGTACACGGCAGTGAATATTTGTTTCCTGCAGCTGTCTGCTTGAAGCGCTAAAACGGCTTCTACTATACTGCAACATGCCTGTGCCTGTGCGTGGGATTTTGCCTCGCATCCTGAATGATCAGAGCCCGAATCAGAGTTGGGAGAAGTATGCTGGCAAAGGTGAACTGATCAGGTCGGGCATCTATCTGTTGCTGTAAGGAAACCTGTGTCTTCTGTAAGCTGCAATTACGGTATTCCATGAGAAGGCATTTTCTTTTTTGTGAGCCTGAAACTGGATACTGTTTCCAACGTCGACCCATCTTCAACCATCTCGCCATCATCCTCCCTTATCGATCGGAAGATTACTCAACACCCAATTTGCAACTACCACTTTAATTCTCCTGGTAACTCGCAAAAAGACTCGGACCACTCCAAGCTGCGCGGGGTTTTCATGACGGATAGCCATCATATTGTCTTCACTTGGCAGTTTGATCCGATTTCTCCCCAATTCCCACCAGCGCATGGGGGATTTTCAGCTTGGCCTACCATTCATAAAAATCCACTTGGAAATCAAGTGAAATATTTCCCATGCATGGAAATATTGTTCTCTTGCCATGATCGTGCCTTCACTTGGCAATTTGACCCGATTTCTCCCATTCACGGAAGTTTGGTCATGGTTTGCCAAACCAATATTTCCACGCTTGGCAGTGTTTTCCTGAATCTCCCCATTCCATGCCCAATCCTCTTTTTCCAAGTCAAATTGGCATGGCATTTGTATCAAGGAAGTCTGCAGGATATGTGTGGGGATCTCGAACTTATGAATCCAATTCGCCATACATTGCCTTGGCAGGTCGGTTCCTAATTTCCACTTCTTGACTTGGTCATACCACCCCAAAACTCCCCCAATTTGGAACTTCTTCTTTGGCTTGCCATCCACGAAAACCCACTTGGCATTAGGCTTCTCGGATTCCCATGATTTTTCTCCTACCGAGTTTTCCTTCATCAGATTTGAGGATAACATTAAACTCTCAGTGCAAACATTTCAGCTGTAGCTTGTAAGGTGTGATAATTTCAACAGAAACCTTTATGCCTACCAACTTAGTGACTCGTTGAAGATGCTCATATAATTGCAAAGAAAATTGTGCCTCATGAATATTCTGATATGAAACAGTTCCACCTCTATGAGATCCGCTTCCATGAATTACATCGTAAAACCAAGTAAGGTCTCGATAGAGAATCTTTGTAATAAATTTCATCAGGTCTCCCAGTAACACTCTCACTATCACTTAATCGATTTTCATAAAAATATCTTGAAGGAAAATCCCGAATTTGAGGATGCATTCGATGCTGAACAGATAAAAACATAGTTGGACGACCTACTTGCTTGGAAGTGCTCAAAAGAACTTCTTATCTTTATGACATGTCAACTGCTGCATGCACCGAACACTTGGCCGAGGAAGGTCTGAACACCATTATAATTCGCAGCTCTCTTTTTTTAAATTTCAGTTTGACTCAATTTTACATTGGTATTCTATGGTGCTTATACTATCTTCCTGGGTCGATAGAAGTCCTTCCATTATGTAATTACAAACCCGAGATTCAATGATGTTGAACCTCCCATATTTGCATAATTTCATATCATTTCTATCAAACAAGATAATTCTCCCAAGTGGTTGGTCGAGCACTGTCTTAATGGATTAAACTTGGCATCATGTTAACTTTGACTCTCCCTAACTTGGCCTTCAGATCTTTTTGCATCAATCTCCACCGAGATCCTTGTAGAGTTCTTTTCATTCGTGAATTTTCAATTAGCTATATTTTTATTAACAAGACCATCGTCGAGCTCTTACAACCGAGAGTCTCTGCTGAGATGATTTCGAGATGACTATCAATTTGACACCGGATTCTCTATCAACTCGACCCCAAACTCTTCACTGAGTTGAGATAAACTGGGTGCCTTTCAATGCTAGGTGATCTCTCATATGCAATTTAAGAATTATTTTTAATTTTTGTATCTTGATAATAACCGGAGATGGGTTCCTGGGACTACTATTTCATTTTGAACGTGATAGGACCCTCTTGTCCAATCTTGCCAGTGTGTGCAAAATTGGATAACATTTTTGGCGACCTCTCGGGGATGATTGCCTGCTAAGCATGATTCTAGTAGCCTTAAGTCATCCATTGGGCATGGAGTCTATGTTGGAATCTTGAAAGTAGTATGATTTTCTTTGACACATCCCGGAATCTCCTTGAACATTGCCGATATCCTAGACCTCCCTGGAATGCTAAGCATGAAGTATACTGAATCTATTGAATGCTTGACATCCATGGAACACTGCAAAAATTTGAATGAAGTAGATTTTGAAACTCTTATGGAAACCTTGAACCTTCTTCTCCTTGACACCTTCCAATGATGAAACAATGTGCAGAACAACACAAAACACAACAACAAGGAAAGCAAAACAACAACACACAACAATGTGCATAAGCACTTGGAGGAAAACACCTAATTTAACTATACAAGGGGGTGGAACGCTTCTCAAAAACAAGCTTTGAGATGTATCCCATTCACATGAATGGGTAGTTCTTCTCCATTGAGCCTAGATAGATGGAATGAATTTGCCTCTTTGCAACTTGTGATGATGTATGGCCCACTCCAGAGAGCGTCAAACTTGGCATGCCTACCTGGTTTGGCCCTGTCTTCATCCCATTTGAGAACTAAATCTCCCTCTTGAAAATGCCTATCGAATGCCTTCTTGTCAAAATATTTCTTAACTTGAGCCTGATGCTGCTCCAAAGTTTTCATAGCCTTGTCTCGTACTTCCTCTAACTCCATGAGTTCAGAAAACCTTACTGTCAGAGGATCACTCTCTATAACTTCAAGTTGATGAGCTAACTCTAAAGAAGGTAACTCCAATGAGAGTGGGAGTTTTGCCTCTCTTCCATATACAAGAATGAAAGGAGAATTTCTGATGGCCCTTTTAGGTGTGATTCGATCTGCCCATAAGGCGGTCTTAAGTTGTGTATGCCAAGTCCTCTTGTTAGTCTCCATTGTGCGCTTAATAATCCTTATGAGGTTTTGTTGCTAGACTCAGCCAATCCATTTCCTTGAGGATAGTAATTGGATGAATTTTTGAGGTATACCCCATTTTTAACAGCCCATTCACTCAATTTCATACCAAGAAAATCCAAGCGCATTGTCTGAAATGACTGTAAACGGAACACCGAACCTCGTCATTATACCCTCCAAAAAATCTAGAACTACCTTTTCATTGCTCTCTTTTAATGCTACCACCTCTGTCCATCGAGTAAAATAGTCTGTTGTGGTAAGGACCCACTTATGTCCATCACTGGATGGAGGATTAATCATTCTGATGAAGTCCAACCCCATTGAACAAAGGGTTGATCCACTTGAATTGGATGCAATGGAAGAGCTGCCAAACTACTTACTTACAAAAAGGCACATTCCTTACATTTCCTTACCCAAAGATGGGCATCCTTGAATAAATCTAGCCAATAGTAGCCAACTCGCATGATCTTGGTAGCTGTTGTTCATGCGAGAATAATGTCCTCCAGATAGGCCATTATGAAACTCTTCTAGTATCTTACTGACCTGTTCTGGTCCTATGCACCGAAGGAGGATGCCGTTCAAATATTTTCGAAAGAGAACGCTATCTACCAAAACATATGGGATAGATTGAAGATGGAAAGTTCGTCTTTGGTTTTTATCCATGTTTTTCGGGTATGCTCCTGAGAAGATGAAATTCTTCATTTTGGATAACTAGTCAACTTGATCAACATCCTCATCAGTATTTAGGAGTGTCACGTCCTCATTACTTTTGATTCCATGTCTGCAGCAAGTTGCTTGACATAAACCCTTACCTCTGACAAGTTTAGTGACTTTGATGTGCACGTCATACTCCATTACCTTCGTGATCCATCCAGCATGCTTTTCATTCATTTCTTTGTTCAGCAAAAACTCCTTGACACCTGGATGAGACACCATCAGATGAATCTTGTTGTTGGACAACATGTGCTTGAATTTCTTCAAATCTCGAATAACCGCAAAGACTTGCTTTTCAATGAATGAGTATTTGAACTCGTAGTCTTTGAGGGATTGACTGAAGAAAGTGATTGGTTGCTCCATCAGGTTGTTGTTTTGTTGGGTGAGGATCCCTGAAATGCTCTCTTGACCTGCAAAAGCATAAAGGATAAAATCTTTGTCAAACCTGGGGTTCACAAGCATGGGAGCTTGAGAAATGGCTGTTTTGATGGCTTCAAAGCTTTCTCATCCTTCCTTTGTCCATGAGAATGGCATGTTTTTCTTTAGCATGGCTGTCAGTGGTTTAGCCAATGTCACGAATTGAGGGATGAATCTCCGCACGAAATTTATGGTTCCCAAAAAACTCTGGAGGCCCTTCTTGTGACTTGGGAGAGATAAGGACATAATTGAATGAATCCTAGCTGGATCGATTGATAATCCTTCTGCTGAAACCACATGCCCCAACAATTTTCCCTCGTGCACTGCGAAAATACATTTCTTGGGGTTAAGTGAAACCCCAAATTCCCTACACCTTTGGAAAACTTTCCTTAGATGCGTGATGTGATCTTCTGCATGCTTAGAGTATACAGTTATATCATCAAGGTAAACTAAAATAATATCGTTGATTAGTCCCTTAAATGCCATGTCCATGGCTCTTTGGAAAGTAGCCCCGGCATTGGACAATCCGAATGGCATTTTATTGTAGGCATACGTGCCCCACTTGGTAGTGAAAGCCGTTTTGAATTGGTCGGATTCTTGGACTAGGATTTGATTGTAACCTGAATATCCATCGAGCAAAGAAAATCTTTGAGCTCCTGCCACCATTTGAAGGATCTGCTCCATCGATGGAAGAGGATAATGGTCTTTTAATGATGCACGATTCAAATCCCTGAAATCTACGCATAACCGGATCTCTCCGTTCTTCTTCCTCACGGGCACCAAATTGGCTACCCATGAGGAATGCTTGATGGGAAAAATTATACAGGCCTCGATGAGCTTGGTTAGCTCCTTTCTCATTAGTGGCTCAATTTTGGGATTAATTGGTCTCTGTTTTTGACGAACTGGCTTAGCATTAGGATCCAGTTCGATGGTATGTTGTGCTAGACCTGGATCAAAACCACGCAGATCTTTATAGCTCCATGCAAAGATGTCATGATACTCTTGAAAAGTTTGATGAAAGCTTCTTTCTCTTCAGAAGTACACACTTTTCCGATCTTAAGAAATTTTTCATTTGATACTTCAACTTCCTCAAAATATTCTTCTCTGACCACCATGTTAGGGCTTTGTCTTGTGGCTTGGTCATCTGAATTGAAAATGGATTCCAAAGTGACTAAACCTTTTGGTAACTTGTTTCTTTTCAATTGGATAATTTTCTCACCATATGACTCCTGCAACTTATCTTGATTCTTTGTAGCAAACTCTGCCTCTTCTTGTAGGAAGAGGACAATTTGTTTGTCACTATCAAACACTTGCCAACTACTCACATTATCAGGGACTGCTGGTTGAACCACCATTTTAACAAATTGCTGCCCTTCTTTCATGATATCAACTGGTATGTTGTATTGTGAACCAATTGTAGCAAGCCTATCTGCATCTTGATTTTGATCTCTAGGGATTGCATGGATTCCAAAAGCTTCAAAATCTTCAATCAGGTCCCAGACTCGGTTCTTATATGATCTTAAAAGATCATTTTTGGATGCACTACGTGCCGAAACTTGATGAACAACTAACTCACTATCTCCAAAAATAGTCAGGGCCTTGATTCCCTTCCTTTGGGCTAGCTGAATTCCTTACACAAGAGCCTCGTATTCAGCAACATTGTTAGTGCAACTGAACTACAACCGGAAAGATGAGAAGTACTTATCTCCCTCTGAGAAATTAACATAACACCAGCACTGGATCCATTCTTACTTCTTGAGCCATCGAAGAACAATTTCCACAATCCTTTAGAATCACTTGGTGTTTTGACAAGTTGTGGTATGATCGTATCTTCTTCATGGATACAGTAAGTACCTAATCTTGTTTCTTCCAAGACCAGCAAACCAGCTTCTTCTTCTACCAATACATCAGCGTAGGGATCATACTGATGATCTCTACTTACTTCATCTAGCAAAGTATCAGGGACTTCTTCAACAAGGGTGGTTGGTTCATGATCGGCATCTTCCTCTTCGGATCGCCGATGGTGTAATTTCCATTTATGGGACTAGCAGTGTAGGGTTCTACATGATTATGGCAGATTGGTTCTACCCTTATAGTTACTTTGGTTCCGTATCGAGTCCTGAGAATCATATGTGACCAATCGGCCGATAGGTAACCGCCCATCTTGGCGGTGAAATCCCGTGATAGGCATATGGCAAAGAGGGGAGGGAGATCGATGACCGATATGTCTTGGGTGAATGACAAACTTGGGCATGCATGAATGGTAAGTTGAAGTCCTTTGATAACCCCAATAGTCTTAACAATGTCCCATCCGGTTTGAACAACCCCTCTTATAATCGGCATATTGTATGCCTAGTACATCTGTAATTTGTTTCGGCATGACAGAGCTACTGGCACCAGAATCGATCATGCAATTATGTACCAGGTGGTCACCAATGATCAGGGAAATGTAGAATGGCGGTGGTTTGTTTGCCGTAGGAATGATTTTCCCTTCCGGTTGACACAAATTTGTAGCATTTTTCACTCCATGGCTTGGTGATCCGCTGGTTGTACTAAAACTGTTCAGAGCTTCTCACAACAGGTTTCTTTGGGAAGGGATCGAGAGTGCGTCCCACATGGTAACGCTCAGATTGGTTTTCTTCATTTGTTCTACTATGCTGAAGGGAATTGCTCCAACTTTGATGACACTTTTTTGGGCATTGGGGTCCTCCTTTGGAAAATGTTTGTTGGGTACCGTGATGCCTGGAGAACCATCTTTCCCTGCGGTGTGGCTAGCCGGTGTTTCTGGTGATTTCTTTCCCACATTTTTATCAACTACCATTTGTAACCCAAGTTGAGAAGTGGATGCTAGATCAGCTTCGAGAGGTTGAGGCTCCATTTCTCTCTTTTTGGAATGAGTGTTTGCTACCACTGATGAAGAATCTATATTTAATCCACAAAAATCTTCTTCTTGCCAGTTTAGCAAAGTGGATTCTTCAGGTGCCTGCGGTTGATCTGCTGCTTCTTGCGTAGATGAATTGTTTGTTAACTCTGAAGGGGCAGATACACTTTGAACCATAAGGGCCTGGCTAAGAACCCCATTGGGACAAAGATTTTGATTGTGAGGTTGAGAGCAAGGATAACACCATTCGTAGTCTTGAACTAGATTATTTTGAATAGGTACTATAGCTCTAGATGAGCTAGCTACAAGAGGGTTCTGAAAGTTCAAGGGCCTGACATTTGCAACTTGACTTGTAGTTTGATTTTGAGGCTGATTGTTCCCTTGAAAAGGAGAATGGTTAGCTTGATACTGCTGATTTTGTGGCTGATACGGATGATTGTATTGAAATTGTTGCCTTTTGAGTGCAACGAGCTCATTTCCAAAATTTTGCAGTAGTGACTTGACTTCAAATAGGTCATTTGAAGAGGCAGGGGAAGATTGAGATGGTTTCTTGGAGTCTACTAGAATAGGAGCAATGATAGGCTGATGATTCGTAAGATCTGGAGAAAAGGGCATTGGTGGTCGTGGAGCTATCTTTCCAGCCTGAATCAAAGAATTCTCTGCACTTATGGCAACTTCGTAAGCATCAGGAAGTGTAGTCCCTCCCATGGACTAGATCATAACTGCTACATCACTATTCAAGGCTCACAAATAGTACAAGAATGCATTATGTGCAGAAGGCTTTACGAGCACTTGGAATCCTATTCCAAGTCCTGTGGAATCGGAAGTTGAAATCACTCATGTATTCTTGGGAAGCTCTCTTTATGGTAGTAAGTTGTTCCAAAAGTGATAGGTGATCACTTTTGTCTTCAAATGTTTACATAGCTTTTCTCCCAACTCATCCCAAGTGGTTATAGTGCCAACACCTAACCCATGAAAACCATTGAAGTGCTTTTCCCTTGAAAGAGGTAGCAAGAAGTCTAACTGCAACATTGTCTTCGGTGATATTATGTACTGTGCAGATGTTGGCTACATCAAAGATATGCTCCACTAGAGTAACGTGAGTTTCCCCCATGTAGAAGGGTAAACTTTTGAGTGCCGCAATAGGTATCGGGTCACGTTGAGCCAACATAAGAGGACTGCTTGCATTGAAAGGGGGAAAAACTTGGTTCCTCGCCATAGCAATGAAAGGTTGATTGTTCCTGGGTGGAGGAAATCTTCCGTAAGGAGGAGTTGAATGACCCCTACTAGGTAAATCTGCAACTGGGGATGTGGAAATGCCTCTTCTTCTTCTCTTTGGAGGAGACAAGGAAAGTTCGATATGCTGATACTTTCCTTTCTTTGAAGAAGCTCTTGTCTGAATTCTTCGCATAAGTTACTGCATTGAGATTTGGAATCCAGAGATATAGAGTCACCAGGTACTTTGACTTGTGTAAGTGAGAAGAGAAGTACCAACTCTGTCCCACCGGCATGCCAAAAACTGTTGTGTGTGGTCACACGGTGGCTTAAGATTTCCTATTTGATAATGAGACACCTCTGAAAGATGGAACTCTAACTCTGAATGTGGACCGTTTGTCGCCAAATCACTGCACCCTCCGAATGGCCAGGATGTGAATAGGATGTTCGGTGTGATTGGGACACATGGGATCACCTCTCAAGCTGTGGGACTTGGGCTCGAGGTGAACCTCCGGAGAAGGCCGGCTTCCTCTTCCTAAACTAAGTGTTGTACTACTCCTAGTGTAACAAAAATGATTATCTAGTCCTATGCTAACATTTTCATGGGGTTTTAGGGAAAGAGATTTACAGAAATGAAACTATACTAGGGATGGTGATGCACCAAATAAAGGGTGTCTTCAGATTCAGGAAGGGTTAATTTGAAGAGGGTGTGTGCACCACAGGTCAACTTCACCTCTGCTGACTTAGAGAGGGTACAAGATACCACAAACTAAGAGACACGCGTTCCCTTTGTTAAACTTTATCAGACCAAGAAATATACCAGTTTCCCAGTGAAGAAGGATGAACTCAAGAAGGGTGAATAGACACCACAACTCAACTACATGCAATACTTCACCACTCGATAAGCACAGAACTCCAAGAACCTGTAATAGAACTTAAACTTGCACAGTGTACCTGCAAGTATGAGAAAGGCACAAAGAAGCACAAAAGGATGAAAGGACCGAGATTAGTCACAAAACACACACTTTTATTGCTTCATAACATGCACAATGCATCATACATTCGAGAAGAGGCAATAGTTGCCATTACGGTCTTGAAGAGGAGGCTTGAAAGTTCTCTCAACACACAAGAACAACTTGTAGAGAGAGAGGATTCTTGAAAAGTATACACTTGCTTTGAGATATCTAACTTCCAACTTATGCAGAACTATTGGAACCCTTTGAAATGAGCTTCCAACTTACATTTATAGAAGAATATGTGAGAAAGAAGAGGAAATGGTCATAATTACATTCCTAAATTGAAGGCCCATGATGTATTTATTACAGTTAGTTGAACCACCTGAGAAGGTTCCATCATGGGTCATTAATTGCCTGATGACCTAGTCTTCTCAATTAATTAAAAGAATATTTAAATAAAATATTTAAATAATAATAATAAATATTATTATTAAAATATTTAAATAAAAATATTAATTTAATTAACATAATGTTGGGACCCCCATTGACCCGTTTGACTTGAAGAGGAGGGGGGTCCATGTGGATAGAGTCTGCACAAATCTCAACTCGGTGAGTTTCGAATCCTCTAACTCGGTGTTGCAATTGATTTTGAACCCCACACCAACTCTTTCCTCATCTTGGCAATCGGGCTCTTTTGCATTGAGTCCTTCGAATGGTGAGCTATCAAACTCGATTCTTATCATTTTCCTCTGTTAACTTGAAGCCATTTATGCATTCCACGTTCAAACTTCATGAAACATCACCACGAGCTCCCTGCGAAGTCACCGAGCTCTTCATCCAGCAAACGATCTTACCTTTCCTGGGCTCAAACTCACTTGAATGTCGAGCTTAACCCAACATTTCTGAAAAGAATGGTTTTACCACAATGCTCACGGTTCTTCCTTATCATATAACACTTGTAGTAAGAATGTTTTAGCTTGGCCATAATAAGCACAATTGTACCTTCCAAATGATGAGAAAATGCCATTACCAATAAAGACCTAATGCTGCCATGATGATGACCCAGGCTCATGCCCATAACATGTCGATAGACACCCTTAAGACTGATTTTTGGCCAAAGAGCCCTTCGGTATTTTGGTAGTGCACTCGGCAATCTCAGCTCCAATCAACAATTATGCCACTATTGGGATCTTAGTATGGCATAGGTAGCTGTGAGCTACACCATATACTCATTTTTCCAGAAACTAAAAGATCCTTTATGTTACAATTTGCAACACATAAAATAAGCCCTTCAAAAAAATACGTTGAACAACTGGGGCAACCAAAAGGACCTTGGAAAAATGTACAGGTAACAACCATATGAATTCTTCCTTAGTCGTGGATCAAAGCTAATAGAAATAAGCTAGATAAAATCAGCTTGAAATTACAGTATAATCGTCCATTGTTAAAAACAAGCTTCTCTGAACCTGGTAAAAGAATACTTTTATTGTCTGATTGGACGTACATAATGGAAGGGTATAAATATTGCTTCTACCCTCAGAGTTTCTCAAAGAGACCATTTACGAGTAACAAGGATGTAGCATGCAAAACGGCCGACCGGGTATTTCAGAGTTGACCTTCACATTCAATTCATTTTAGGAGAAGAAATGCTGAGCAATATGAATCATTTCATTCTGCACCGTAATAAACCTTCATCTCCTGGTTCAGGGAAATTTTATGAAGCCTCGAATAGCGTGACTCCAATCCATCGTACACGGCAGTGAATATTTGTTTCTGTGCATTATTGATCACGAGTTGAAGCGCTAAAAACGGCTTCTACTATACTGCAACATGCCTGTGCCTGTGCATGGGATTTTGCCTCGCATCCTGAATGATCAGAGCCCGAATCGAGTTGGGAGAAGTATGTTGGCAAAGTGAAAACTGATCGAAGTCGGGCATCATCATTCATTGTTGTAAGTAAACTTGTCTTTCGTAAGGCTGAACGCATTATGGTATTCCATGAGAAGGCGTTTTCTTTTTTGTGAGCCTGAAACTGGATACTGTTTCCAACGTCGACCCATCTTCAACCATCTCGCCATCATCCTCCCTTATCGATCGGAAGATTACTCAACGCCCAATTTGCAACTGCCACTTTAATTCTCCTGGTAACTCGCAAAAAGACTCGGACCACTCCAAGCTGCGGGGTTTTCATGACGGATAGCCATCATATTGTCTTCACTTGGCAATTTGATCATTTTTTGATCCGATTTCTCCCAATTCCCACCAGCCAAGGATTTTCAGCTTGCACTTGGCTGCCATTCATAAAAATCCACTTGGAAATCAAGTGAAATATTTCCCATGCATGGAAATATCATTCTCTTGCCATGATCGTGCCTTCACTTGGCAATTTGACCCGATTTCTCCCATTCACGGAAGTTTGGTCATGGTTTTCCAAACCAATATTTCCACTTGGCAGTGTTTGCCTGAATCTCCCCTGTTCCATGCCCAATCCTCCTTTTTCCAAGTCAAATTGGCATGGCATTTGTATCAAGGAAGTCTTCAGGATATGTGTGGGGATCTCGGACTTATGAATCCAATTCGCCATACATTGCCTTGGCAGGTCGGTTCCCAATTTCCGCTTCTTGACTTGGTCATACCACCCCAAAACTCCCCCGCATGGAACTTCTTCTTTGGCTTGCCATCCACGAAAACCCACTTGGCATTAGGCTTCTCGGATTCCCATGATTTTTCTCCTGCCGAGTTTTCCTTCAACAGATTTGAGGATAACATTAAACTCTCAGTGCAAACATTTCAGCTGTAGCTTGTAAGGTGTGATAATTTCAACAGAAACCTTTATGCCTGCCAACTTAGTGACTCATTGAAGATGCTCATATAATTGCAAAGCAAATTGTGCCTCATGAATATTCTGATATGAAACAGTTCCACCTCTATGAGATCCGCTTCCATGAATTACATCGTAAAACCAGTAAGGTCTCGATAGAGAATCTTTGTAATAAATTTCATCAGTCTCCCGGTAACACTCTCACTGTCACTTAATCGATTTTCATAAAAATATCTTGAAGGAAAATCCTGAATTTGAGGATGCATTCGATGCTGAACAGATAAAAACATAGTTGGATGACCTGCTTGCTGGAAGTGCTCAAAAGAACTTCTGCTATACTGCAACATGTCAACTGCCTGTGCACCGAACACTCGGCCGAGGAAGGTCTGAACACCATTATAATTCAGCAGCTCTTTTTTTAAATGTCGGTTTGACTCAATTTTACATTGGTATTCTATGGTGCTTATACTATCTTCCTGGGTCGATAGAAGTCCTTCCATTATGTAATTACAAACCCGAGATTCAATGATGTTGAACCTCCCATATTTGCATAATTTCATATCATTTCTGTCAAACAAGATAATTCTCCCAAGTGGTTGGTCGAGCACTTTGTCTTAATGGATTAAACTTGGCATCATGTTAACTTTGACTCTCCCTAACTTGGCCTTCAGATCTTTTTGCATCGATCTCCACCGAGATCCTTGTAGAGTTCTTTTCATTCGTCAATTTTCAACGAGCTATATTTTGCATTAACAAGACCATCATCGAGCTCTTACAACTGAGAGTCTCTGCTGAGATGATTTCCGAGATGACTATCAATTTGACACCGGATTCTCTATCAACTCGACCCCAAACTCTTCACTGAGTTGAGATAAACTAGGTGCCTTTCAATGCTAGGTGATCTCTCATATGCAATTTAAGAATTATTTTTAATTTTTGTATCTTGATAATAACCGGAGATGGGTTCCTGGGACTACTATTTCATTTTGAACGTGATAGGACCCTCTTGTCCAATCTTTCCATGTGTGCAAAATTGGATATTCTTTTCTTCCTTACTTGAAAGTGAGATGAAACATCCAGAGGGAATATGTTGTAAACACTTCTATATCTTATAGTAAAGATATGAGTTGTATTATATTTTGTAGATTGGAAACAATGAGATGCTATGTTTTGTTGTTGGGTAAAGATAATTGATAGAATCAATTATACTTTAATTTATAGGAGAGGTATTATAGATTATATTATGTTCTTCTTTTTGTTAAACTGTTTAGTATTTCTCTTCTTTTTATTGATATTACTTATGATTAGGGAGTATGAATTACTTGTTTTTATTGGAACAATTAGTGGAATGCACTTCATTTTAAGGATTAGTGTTCATCATGCTCGAGTTCATTAAAGCCGACCCATGCTAGCAATTTTTGCGAGATGGAATTCGTAAGTGATAAAAGAAGGCAAAAACTTATATGATGCATTGGCTGATCTAAGTTGATTCTTGAGAAGAATTTTGATCTGTTCTTAAGTTGTATTAAAAAAGAAAAGTTATTTTTTTTTAATGAAGTTTGTTGTCATGCAAAGTATGTCCAAATGCATAAGTTGTAAATGTACAATTTTTGAAAAGGAAATGTATAATGAGAATCTACTTGCATGGATTATGTAAATTATCTTGTACTTTTGCAAAAGAAATGGAATCATATTAAGTTGATGTTCCTCATGTTAATTATATGTTTCAATGAGTGTTCTTGGATAAGTAGGAAAAAAGGAATTAGAGTATTTTCCTAAACGTGAAGCAACTAAATAAGTTGCAAATAATCAATGTTCTTATCTAAATAATTTGTATCATTATGGTAACGTGTGATAGCTTACAATGAAAACTATGAAATTGTAATGGACATAAAAGGTGTGTTAAACCCTAGAACTTAATCATGAAGAGGAAGACTCTTCCTCTCTTATTAAAAAGTAAGCAAAAAGGGAGATATGAATACAATCATTAGACTTCATTTAATAAAGTCTACTAAGTTACAACCTTGGTGGTTGTT
Organism: Taxus wallichiana var. yunnanensis; assembly: GCA_018340775.1. Taxonomy (NCBI): domain Eukaryota; kingdom Viridiplantae; phylum Streptophyta; class Pinopsida; order Cupressales; family Taxaceae; genus Taxus; species Taxus wallichiana. Next base: position 412,073,618 of record CM031238.1, on the reverse strand, counting down.
ACACTTCCTTAAATAGTTAAATCACATTGAATGAAACTTAAGAGGTCAATGTCCTTAATTCTTGGTGGTTGTTTATTTAGCCAATGTTAGTGAACATCGAAAGCAATCTTAAGATAAGGAAGTTCTGCAAGGGTTAACAGAACCTAATTTGGAAAAGAACTTAGGAAGAGTTGGATTAGAGTTTGGGCAAGGTTGCTGAAATCTATTTTTAAAATCCAAATTAATTTAACTTAATAATCTCCTAGGGGTATGTATATCTTGATGAGGCTTTTACTGTAGGATGCTAGTAGACGCGACTACGGGTTGTACCTTTGAGATGATTAGGATCTTCTCGAGGATAAAGCTTTGTAGTTGACATGTGGCAACACCCTTCTGCATTGATCGTCTAGATCTACACACTTTTGGACTTGAACTTAGTTTCTCTCCGGGATCGAGTAATAGCTTATTTGTGATATGAAGTAGCCCTCTAGGACTTAGGGTATCTTGGCACATGGGGTTGACTTAGGTCGACCCAAGGTATGCTAGTCTATCCTAAGTCTTAGTGAGCTCCTTCTTATCACAACCTACGATGTTAACCGACTTGGGATAAACCTTGGGCAAGAGGACTAATGGAAGTCAGTAAAGGACATTATAGATAACAATAGAGTGGGGGTGAAGGACGTATTCTAGATTGATGAGTATTCCATCAAGGAATAAGTAATACGATCAGTATGTAAAAATATTTGGCCAAAGTATCGCAAGTTGTTGGTTGTGTTGTCCTATGTCACCTAGTCTAAGGATTGTGATGCAGATGAATATTGGTAATAAATATTCAGTTAGGTTCCTTAGACAAATCACTCGATACCCAGAATAGGGTAAGAGAACCAAGTATACGTAGTATACAGAAAATTATCCAATACTTAGTGTTAAACATGAATAGATCGGTAGTTTACCAAGTCATGAAATGAATAGATCGGTAGTTTATCAAGTCATTACATCTACATATGGTTATCTGTTATAAGAATGGTTGTTTTGGAATGTGTGTTCTAAATTACGTATTTAGAACAAAGAACATTACTAAAAAAACTCCCTTGTTTCTGAAGTCTTAAAATGGGAATGTTACAAGAGATCTACCACGCGTAAGATTTTATTGGTTGGTTTGTGGTGGGAAACACTATATAAGGATTGTAAAGAATATTGCAAGGCCTGTGATCATTTTCACCACCTTGGAAATTACATGATTTGAATCCATATGGCTCATATAGCCATGCAAATTCCAAAAAAATTCTCTTTTTGAATTTTGATTTTTTGACCTTGTAGTTAGATTCAGTGTAGATGATGCTAAATCGCCCCACGGTGGGTGCCAAAACTATTAGCGAGGAAATTTTTCAGGTCAAAAAATTATGGAATTCATTTCCAATGCTCTAGGAATATAAGTCCCTCTACTTAACCAGTGCAGCTTCCATATGTGCATGTGTAAAAAAATGTGGATTTCTGTGGTGGCCTTTCAATTAGGGATCCAGCGGGGCACTCTCTTGATCTGCATGGAAAAGCTTACGATACTTGCAAGAGAGAACTTGTTCGAAAGTGGGAAAGGGAGTGAGAAAATAGGTATGAGAACTAATAATGTAGGTAGGAAATCAGATTCCTCCACACACTAGTTAGAGAATTCATCACATGCATTCATGAGAAGAAACAACCCTATAAATGGCAAGAAGACGAGATAAGATTGTGAACTCAAAGTTTCTAAAATATCCTCATCAAAGAAAGCTAGAAACTCCTTCTTTTATTAATTCTTAAATAGAAATTGTACATAGTGGATAAATGGAGGAAAATGAGAAGGGGGGATGGAAGAAAATGGCTATCTCCTATGTTTTCTAAAAGTACAATATGCTCTTGAGTTTACAAGATCAATCACCAACCCTTTACAATGGCGTGAAGAAGCCATTAAATATCTTACAAGAAATAGTTACAACTTCTTCTTTGTTAGCAAGAAATAGTTTACAATATTTTCAATCATCCACGTCCATTCAGATTCTTGATTCGCGAAGAAACGCCAATGGCGGAAAAACTAGACTTTTCATAATGCATTCATTACACTCGTTTTGTAACTTTGAATGTGAACCGTTCATCTTGCCTTTGAAATTTTAAACTAGAGTCATCCACGTGGGAGAAATTTATTGGAGCGGGTGTGGAGGATGCCATTTGCATATTGTGAATTTATAGAGATTTGGCATTTTGGAACATTTTGGCCTACTCACCCGCTTTTGATATGGTCTTGACATGTGGCCTCACTTGATTGGAGACAGAGTTGTGGGCCAATTTTATGACTTTTCACCTTTTTCACAAAGAGGCTCAAAACCTCAAAGTTCTCCGCCAACCCGCTTCTCTACTTTGACTTTCTTGATATGGGTTCAATATTTGAATTTTTCCTTTAAGGCTAATTAGGGCTGCGGGTCACTTTATGACTTTTCACCTTTTTTACAAAGAGGCTCAAAACCTAAAATTTCTCTACCAACCTGCTTCTCCACTTTGACTTTCTTGATGCGGGCTCAACATTTGACTTTTTCCTTTAAGCACGATCGGGCTACTAGTCACTTTATGATTTTTCACCATTTTTACAAAGAGGCTCAAAACCTCAAAGTTCTCCACCAACCCACTTCCAATTAGATATGTCCATGTACCCATGGATAATGGAGCCAAAATTTTACGGGAAGAAAACACCCGTCATTCACGACTGTGGAAAAAATGAAGAGAAGAAGAAAACTCCACCATTTCATGCCCGATTTTCAAATTTCTTTCACGAACCAAGGAATTGAAAACAATGCCAGGTTTGACAATCCATGGCCATAGAAATATTAAAATTTTCATTCAAATGAGGACAACAATAAAATTTTCACGTGTCTAGACAGGAAAATAGAAAATTTATCAAAACGTGTAGACTGGAAAGTTTAAACAACTTCAAAGCATGAATTTATCTATCTTTTCAGACTTCTAGCTTTACTTAAACAATTTTGGAGGGTGTGAGCTCAATTTTTTTGAATTTGAATTTAAAAAGAGGGGGATTTTGAGGGCAAAAATAGTTGGCTCTAGCTTGGGGACATGACAAGGACTGAGCATAGTGAAGACATGACATGGGAATCTAGGATCTCAATTTCTAGACCATGTAATTCATTGACCAATGCCTTATCCATTGGGCCTTGTAGAGTCATGTATAACTTTGAGAAAGAAATATCAGAAGAAGGAAACACACAAGCACACAATGGGAAGGAAACACATGACACACAATAGAAGGAAAAAAAAATCCACACAATGAAAGGAAACACACCTATTAATCACCTATAGTACAAGGCAGGGGACAACCCGCTTTCACTGATGATATAATTTCAAGTATTTCCCACTCTGAGGCAATTCCAGTGGTGTTCCATCCAAATATGAGAGAAGAAAAGTGTTCTCACCACAAGCTTCATGAATCTGGAATGGGCCGAGCCATAATGAATCGAACTTTCCATGGCTGCCTTTTGGTTGTCTTCTCTTTTCCCATAGTAGGATGAAGTCTCCAACTATGAATTCTCTTGCCTTAGCATTCTTATAAAATATATTATTTACTTTAAATTGGTTCTCCTTAATGTGATCCACCACTTGGAGTCTATTTTCTTCCACCTTCTCAAGAAAGAGGATCCTCTTGTCAATGGAATCCTTGTATTGACCATATTCTATTGCCTGTAGCAGCTTGAGAGCTGGCATCTCGATCATGAGAGGAATTTCTGCTTCGACTCCATACAAAAGCTAGAATTATGACATACATATTTCCTTCTTAGGAGTGATCCTATCCACCCACAATGTGTCATATAACCTTTTGTGCCAATTCCTTTTATTCTCATTTACAAGCTTGCAGAAAATGGTCACAATGTTCTTGTTGCTTGATTCATCTTGTCTGTTTCCTTATGGATAGTAGTCAAAAGAATGAGATAGGGATATTCTATAGCTATAAAAAACTTGGTCATCTCTCTTTAAGATAAATAGGTAGCATTATCTTCTACAATTTTACTGTGGCACTCCTAAATAGACTATGATATTCTCTTTGATGAAGTTGTATATTGTTTCAGTGTTGGCTTGTTTTACTTGGAATGGATTCCACTCATTTGGTGAAGTAGTCTATTGTTGTGAGTACATAGGTGTGCCCCACACTTGAGTGAGGGTTCAAAAAACCAATGAAGTCCAGCCCCCACTATTGAAATGGTTCTTCAATAACCACAGGCCTGAGTGGTAATGCAATGAGTTATGGTCTTCCAATGAATTGTTGGCATGCTTTGCATTTAGAAACCCAATCTTGAGTGTCTGTAAATATGGTGGGCCAATAATACCTTCCTCAAAGGATCTTGTGTGTAGTGACCATTGCTGAAAAATGTCCACCACATGCTTGGTCATGGTATGCTTTAAGCAAATTTTCTTGTTTCTCTTTATCTACGCACCTGAGGAAACAACCATCCATGCCTCTTTTGTAAAGTGCATGATTCCAGATTACAAATTTAGTTTCCTTCATCTTGAGTGTTCTCCTTTGCTTGTAATCAAGATGGGGAGGGAATTCTCCATAAGTCAGGTAATAGGCAATATCAACATACCACTCATCAGTAGTGGTGAAAAAGAGAACATGTGGGTTGTCTTTTGAACAAGTTGAGCAAGCACAATTTTCTTCGCCATGTTGAAATTTGAGTGTTTCATCTTTAGCAATCAACTTACACAAGCCATTTCCCCTTACCAGATTGGAGGTTCAAATCTCCAAGTCATATTCTTGAATCTTTACAATCCAATTTCCTATTTCATCTTTGAGATCATGTTGTGTTAGGATGGACTTGATTTCACTTGTTGGGGACCATCACCACCGTATGGGAATTGAGGATGTAAAACCTGAAGTTTTTTACAGCCTTGACCACTACATAGGCATGATTCTCTAATTGGTCGTATTTTAGCTCATGCCTTTTTAAAGGAAAAATCATGAAAGCAATAGGTGTTTCCACTCCATCATTTTTTTGAATGAGAATGGTAGAGAGTGTATGTTCTGATGCATAACAATACATGATGAATTCTTTGTTAAAATCTAGAGATACAAGAGTTGGAGCCTTGACAATGGATTTCTTGATCTCTTTGAATGTTTCCTTCCCTTCATTATTCCATTTGAAGTTTTCTTGTGGTTTCATCATGGAAGTGATGTGCTTCATCAACTCAGCAAAAGCAGACACAAAATGATGAAGAAAGTTCACCTTTCCAAAGAATGAATGAAATCCTTTCTTTCTTGTGGGCAGGGCTAATGCTTGAATGGATCTAATCCTCTCAGGATCAATGTGTGCTCCATGTTTGTTCACAATTTTCCCCAATAACTTGCCTTCTGTGACTCCAAAAATGCACTTTTTTAGATTTAGAGATATGCCATGTTTCCTACACCTTACAAGTACCTGTTCCAAGTGATAGATATGATCTCCCCTCTTCTTTGAAAATATTGTGAGATCATAAAGATATATTAAAATGCAATTCTTTAGATCTTTAAAGGCAAAATCCATTTCCCTTTGGAATGTAGCTCCTACATTGATTAGACCAAAAGGCATTATGTTATAGGAAAAAGTGCCCCAAGGTGTTGTAAAGGTTGTCTTGGTGTGGTTTCCTCCACCCCTTTGACTTGATTATATCCTGAGAATCCATCAAGTAATGAAATCATTTCAGATCCAATGACTACTTGCAAGATATGGTCCATGATAGGAAGAGGATAATTGTCCTTTAGTGATGCCTAGTTCAAATTGCAAAAATCTACACATATCCTTATTTCACCATTCTTCTTCCACACTTGCACAATGTTAACCACCCACGTTGAATGGTGGATGGGAAAGATGATCCTTGCATTAAGCATCTTTGTTACCTCCTCCTTGATGGTATCAGTAATCTTTGGGTTGTATGACCTTTGTTTATGCCTGAAGGGCTTAACACCCTACTTAAAAGGTATTGAGTGATGCATTTCCTTTGGCTAGAAGGATTTGAGTTCATCATAAGAGTAGGCCAAGACATCTGAGTATTTCTTGAGTAATGTAACAAACCTTCTTTTTTCTTTAGGAGAGAAACATTTTCCAATATTGACCATCCTTGGCTCCTCTAGGGTACAAATGTTTTCTTTATCAAAATCTGCTGGGCACCGAGAAGATTGATTTTCTTTCTCTTGAATGAATTTTTCATGTTTGTTAAAGAGGCCTTCTAAAGATACTAGGCCTTTAGGAATTTTGTTCCCTTTTAATTTGATTACTCCCTCATCATCAATCCCTTCAATTCCTTCTTTATCTTCTTTGGGGATGCTTCTCAATGTGTATTTCACCTCCTGTGAAGAAGAGATTATTGAAATTATCCCTTTGATCTAAAAAGGTTAGAATTTGGTTATCATCATTGAAGACTTGCCAATGATTTTCATTTTTTGGTACACTAGGCCTAAATACCATTTCAATGGTCACTTTTTCTTTACCAAAAGAAGGATGAGGTGTCACTAGGGAAGCTGACACTGTAAGAGAATCAACCTTTTCATTTTGTTCCCTTGTAATAGCTTCACATCAAAAGATTCAATGCAGTCCCACACTCTATTTTGGTAATGTCGAGTCTTGGATTCTTCACTTGATATTATTTGTGGACTTTCTTTACTACAACCTCTGCATCACCTTAGCATCTTAGTTTCTTGATTCCCATGTCCTATGCTGCACTCATGCCTAAGAGTAGTGCTTCATACTCTATAGTGTTATTTGTATTATCAAATTGCATCTTGTAGGAAAATGGGTACAACTCATTTGAACAAGAGTACAATACTACACTAAATTAGCTCTCGAGCCCGTCTTGGAATGACTACCATCAAATTCCATTTTCCAAATTTGATCTTCCTCTTCCTCCATGAGAAGTGGAAAGTTCTCCTCTTTTCTTGATGTGAGAAAGTAGTTTCCTAGCCCACAATCTTGAAAGAGAATGTTTGCTTTTGGATCATCAGACCTTCGTATTGTGAACTTCATCTTTCTAACTGGTAGAAAATTTTTCATCTCGCCATTTATTGGGATAGTTACAGATGAAAAATCCATTTTTATCTCTCCACCTAGGTCTCTGCAGAAACTCCTACTCAATAGCATACCAAAGGATGTTGGGATGTCTACTACTAGTATGGTTAGGAGCACCTTCTTGTCTAGAAAATCAGCTAGTGCTACTTGTGCATATTTTATTCTTCCTACTAATGGAACTTGTTTGGATTCCATTGAGTAGTAGGTTCCATTTACTCGGGTCAAGGTGAGGCCTAGAGAATTTGCAAATTTGGCTGGCATCACATTGTTTGAGGCTCCAAAATCTATGATACAATTATTTAGCTAGAAGACTTTAATGAGGAGTGACGGTAGAAATGTTTAATCCTATTGGTCTTGGAGGAACTTAGGGCTAGAATGTTTTAGGAAGGTGGTGTGGATGGTGTGGGTAGTAAGCCTTTAGAATTAGGACTCGAGGATACAAGGTTACCACCATGAACTGCATTAATGAACCTATCAAGCTGGGCAGGGTGTGTTTGTAGGTATTCTATTTATGAGAGCTGGAATTTGGTTTTTCTTGCATGTTCCAAAAAGTTAAATGGGGTTATGGTGAGTGAGGAAGAGGTTACGGAAATGGAGGAAGATTTACATGGTAGAGGATTTGCTACTTTGGGTGTTGAATTCTCCTTTTCGGGTGTAGAAATTGGCTTGGAAGGGGGTGAGGGTGTAGCTTTTGATTGAACCTTAGATGTTTTTACAGGAACAACATTTAAAGGAGAATTGTTCTTAGAAACTTTTGAGTTGGGAGAAGAATTAGATGACTTACTTGGCATAGTAGCATGATCCCTAATAACCAATGAGTCTAGTTTTTCTTTGGCCGACTCCATAGAAGGTGGTAATGGTGATCCTCTACTGATGATTTTATTTTATGTGACCTCTAGAGGAGAATCTTATTTATTATTCTTATCCTTTACCACAACCGTTGAGGATGAAACACCTTTCCTAGATTGTGCATGAGTGAAAAAACACATGAGAAACTTGGAGCTTCTTCATCATCCTCATCTTCATCATCAACGTACTCAATTAGGCCATTGTGCATATCAACTTCCTTAACCTCAAGATAGTTTTCATAGTCTTCCATATTTTCTTCTTTAGTTTCATCAATTTATGCTTCCTCCTCCGTCTCTTTGGTGTCACGAGATAACATTGACTAGTGGTGCTTCAATAGCAAGACGATGAGGAGGTGGAGCAATCCTTGGCCTATCTGGAGGTTTTGCTTTCCTTCAAGAATTCCACATTGTGATCTCGAGATAAGCTGCTTCTTCAAGGAAACTATGTCATTTTCCATTTTTTGGAACATCATATCTGTGGTGACAGAGTTTGAATTCTAACCTTTTTCTTTCCATTGGGGCCTTTCACTTTACTAGACAGATTAGATCATCATTGGTTTCTATTACATGGTCTTGAGCTTCCCTTAATGTTCTTGGTTGGGTTCTTCTAAGGAAGAAACCTACTTTTGATGGCAAGGCATTGATGAAGAATCTCTTCAAATTATTTTCAAGAGGCACCACATCTTCAAGGATTCTTCTTATCACTCTGTTATATCTTGCTACAAATTATCTCATTGACTTAGAGGTTTCTTTTTTCATTTTTACCAATTGGACCAAGATCCTGACAATCTTCTCGTGGTCTTGAACCTATGTTTGAATGCACTTCTTATATCTTCCCAACATGTGACAGACCTCAGGGTAGCATGTAGAACCATTCGGAAACCTTTTCTTGAAGTGACTCCACAAAGAGTCAGACTAACACATCTTCATCCTCAACACCCAACACACCAAAAGAAGTGATAAATGCTGCTACATGCTCTTCAAGGAGTTGAGAACCATCCCCTCTAAATTTTGGGAATTTTTTTCTTGATCCTCTCGGTAGCTCATGAAGTGGTCAAGAAAGAGCCATTGGACTAGTGTTTCCTCCCCATGGCACATTAGGCCTATGGGCCTCACGATCACGTTCACGATCACGATCATGATCCCTCATTCTATCTTTGTTTCTAGCTTCCAATCTTGTTAAGGCTACGAGCTTTTGTTGTTTCTCTTTCGTTTGCCTTGGCTTGAAGTCTCTCAATTTCTTTGAGTTGAGCTCTTATTTCATCTTCTGCTCTTGCTTCTCTTTCTCTAACTTCTTCTTTAGTCTCAACATTGGTGAAATATTCAAGGTTATTGTTTATGTAAGGAAATTCACTATCCAAAGGATTGGCAACACTCAAGTTCCCAACGTGACAGGTTTCTTGAAAAGGAGGCCTCTAGATTCTGAGTAGCTCTTGTCTCCTTTGAATTTCCTCATTAATGGGATCAGTTTTTCCCCTTGTCTCTATTACCGGGTGTATCTTCTATCTGCCAGCTTGAAAATATATACTCTTCTTTGTGGTGTTGGAATTTGTCTTTGCCTCTCTAATTCAACAGCGCATTCTTCTTCTTCAAGGTCCATAATTCTTGTGGCAATGAAGTAGTGATTGGCACTTTGTCTATTATGCTAGATAGCTTCCCTCAAATCTGAAGCAACATCTTCTTGGATGTGGAAGAGAAATTTGGGTCTTTCAATAGGAGGGTTTCCTAGAATAGCCATGATTTGAATCCATGTGGCTCATATAGCCATTCAAATTCCAAAAAAATTCTCTTTTTTGAATTTTTAATTTTCTAACCTTGCGGTTGCATTCAAGTGTAGATGTTGCTAAATATACCCCATGGTGGGTGCCAAAAACTATTGGCGAGGAATTTGTTAGGTAGAAAATTTTGTAAATTCCTTTCCAATGTTCTCGGGAATCTAAGTCCCTTTACTTAACCGGTGTATTTGTTGTATGTGCATGCATGAAAAAATGTGGATTTCTATGGTGGCCTTTTGACTGGGGATCTAACATGGGCACTCCACTGACCATGCAACAAATCTTGCAGATACTTGAAAGAGAGAAATTTGTCTAAAATTGGGAAAGGGAGTGAGAAAAGAGGTAGGAGAACTAATGTTGTAGGTAGGAAATCAAATTCCTGCACACACTAGTTAGAAAATTCATCACATGCATTCATGAGAAGAAACAACCCTACAAATGGCAACAAGACGAGATAAGATTGCAAACTCAAAGTTTCTAAAATATCCTCATCAAAGAAAGATAGAAACTCCTTCTTCTTGTATTGATGCTTAAACAGAAATTGTACATAGTGGAGAAATGGAGGAAATTGAGAAGAGGGGGAAATGGAAGAAAATGGCTATCTCCTGTGTTTTCTCAAAGTACAATATACTCTTGAGTTTACAAGATCAATCACCAACCCCGTACAATGGCATGAAGAATCCATTAAATATCTTGCAAGAAATAGTTACAACTTCTTCTTTGTTAGCAAGAAATAGTTTACAATCTTTTCAATCATTTGCGTCCGTTTAGATTCTTGATTTGCGAAGAAACACCAATGGTGGAAAACCCAGACTTTTCATAATGCAACTGTTACACTCATTTTGTAACTTAAAATTTGAACCGTTCATCTTTCCTTTGAAATTTTGAACCAGAGTCATCCACATGGGAGAAATTTACTGGAACGAGTGTGGAGGATGCCTTTTGCAATATGTGACATTAGAGATATTTGGCATTTTGGAATGTTTTGGCTCCGCTCACCCGCTTTTGATATGGTCCTTACACATGGCCTCACTTGAGTGGAGACAGAGTTGTGGGCCACTTTTATGAATTTTTCCCTTTTTTACAAAGAGGCTCAAAACCTCAAAGTTCTCCACCGACCCACTTTTTGCTTTGACTTTCTTGATGCGGGCTTAACATTTGACTTTTCCTTTAAGGTTGATCGAGGCTGCGTGTCACTTTATGAATTTTTTTCCTTTTCTACAAAAAGGCTCAAAACCTCAAAGTTCTCCAGCGACCCGCTTCTCCACTTTGAATTTCTTGATGCGGGCTCAACATTTGAATTTTTCCTTTAAGCTTGATTGGGGCCGCAGTCACTTTATGACTTTTCACATTTTTTTACAGAGAGGCTCAAAATCTCAAAGTTCTCCTCCAACCCACTTCTAATTAGATATGTCCACATACCCATGGATAATGGAGCCAAAATTTGATGGGGAAGAAAATGCCCGTCATTCATTCACAATCATGGGAAAAATGCGAGAGAAGAAGAAAACTCCACCATTTCACGCCCGGTTTTCAAATTTCTTTCACGAACCAAGGAATTGAAAACAATACAAGGTTCGATGATCCATGGCCATATAAATATTGAAAATTTCATTCAAATGAGGACAACAATAAAATTTTCACACATCCAGATAGGAAAATGGAAAATTTATCAAAACGTGCAGACTGGAGAGTTTAAAGAACTTCAAAGCATGAATTTCTCTATCTTTTTAGACTTCCAACTTTGCTTGAATGAGTTCCAGAGGGTGTGAACTCAAAATTTTTGAATTTGAATTTAAAAAGAGGGGTGATTTTGAGGGTGAAAACAATTATAATTTATACATACTATCTTACAAGGTGGGAAGAAGAAGCATCTATAACGGATTATACAACAACTATGGTAGAAATGTTTCTATGGGAGAACATTATTAGTAGGTATGGATGCCCATTGATTTTGAAAATTTATAGGGGTAATCATTTTTTTAAAGAGAAAATCAAGATATTATTAGATGAATTTATGGTGGCACACCATAAAACAACACCCTATCATCCACATTCTAATGACATTGTTGACGGTTTCAAAGAGATATTGGGACATACATTGACTAATATTTATGACGTTGGAAGGATAGAATGGGATGATAAAGTCTCTTATGTACTTTGGGCATATAGAACAACTTACAAAGCCACACCCTTTCAGTTGGTGTTTGGAACGGAGGCTATTTTTTCTATGGAATTCGTGTTACCTTCTCTATTATTACACATAGTAGGTATGAATGATTAACAAGCATTAGAAGAACACATTGATAAAATAATATAGTTGGATGAAGGTGTACCATTTTCGGATGGAGGAAGAAGACAAAAAATGCCATGCAGAAGGGATGACATGATAGGCATATTAAGGATAAAAAACTTGAAGTTGGAAAAATGGTTATTTTTTATGAATCCAAGTTCTTGCACCACCCTATAAAGCTCATAGTGCATTGGTTGGTACTATATGTTGTGACTTATATACTTGATTCAGAAATTGTCGATTCTGGGCGTTGGATGGGACATGGTTTCCTAGTTACTTTAACGGGAGTAAGATGAAACCCTACTATAAATAAGTCTTCTTGTTGTTTACAATAAGTTATTTTTTCCATTTAGATTATATTTCCTTTAATGCACTTCCTTTATATGTGTTTTCCTTCATCGTTGTTATGCTTTGTCGGTTTAGTTCAATGTTTTGTGTAATAAGTGTGTTTGTGCGCCAAAATCTGATTATTATCTATTGAATTCATGTGCGAGAGGATTGTACATACTTTTAGTGTGGGGTAATGTTGAGCATGGAAAATTGACTAAGTCCCTAAGAATAGAGGTTAACACACGTAGGATTCATTACAAAAGAAATGCGCATGATGACATACACGCAAGGAGGACATGAATGTGTGTAGGAATTAAAATGGGTAGACATGACACTTAGCCAATTCAGGGCATGATGCTAAGTATATAGATGGCATGTGTGACATACAAAAAGAAAGAATCCATGCAGGAGGTGTCTATTTTTGGAGCGGGAACTAGTAATTCGAATTGGGGTATGAAGACTTGGAGGCCACGCAAGGCTATTTTGGGATAAGTAAAAGGAAAAACATCATGCAAAATTTCTTAATCAATAGATCATCTATAGATAACTTTCGTTCCACCTCTATTATTATCTCAAATAACTTCATGACATTTTTCCTTCTACTTGTCCCAAAATAACCTTGCGAGTCTTCATACCTCGGTTTGAACTACTAGTTCCTGCTCCAAAATATACACCTCCTACATGGATTCTTCTCTTCCTTGTCACCTATGCCATCTCTATACTTAGTTTCATCCCTAGAATCAGCTAAGTGTCATGTCCACCCATTCTTCTTTATGTGCGCATTCTATCCAACCCTAGTGCACACACCTTGTCCTCATGTGTGTTTCTTATTTGATTCCTCTTATGCATGCTAACCTATATTCTCAAGGACTTATTCAATTTTACATGCTCAAAATTACCCCACCTTAATTATGTTTTCCATCCATAGCGCCATTTGTTCTACTTCAAACATTGAATAAAGAATACTATAATAAATAAAGAACAAATGAATGTATAGCTTACACCAAAGAATGAATGAATGAAGTTACTATGTCAGGAGGATGGGAAAATATTTATTCAATGACTCTTGAACCATATTAAATCCCTCCAACTCACTTTTTTTCTTATTGAACAAATCCCTAATCATTGCAATGACTTTAGCAAACAGCTTAGAAGTTATGGTGGAAACATTTAAAGCTAAGGGTGAAGAGCTAACGTTTGATGAAGTCAATGTAATGATTAGGGATTTGTTCAATAAGGAAAAAAGTGAGGTGGAGGAATGGAATAAAATTTAAGAATTATTAAATAAATATTTTCCCATCCTCCTGACACAAGAACAAATTTATTCGTTCATTCTTTGGCACAAGCTATACATTCATTTATTCTTTATTTCTTGTAGGATTATTTATTCAATGTTTGAGTAGATTGAATGTTGCTATGAATGGATGAAATATTTAGTGTTGGTTAATGTTGAGAATGGAAAATTGACTAAGTCCTTAAGAATAGAGGTTAGTGCGCGTAAAGGAATTACAAAAGAAACGTGCGTGAGGAAACACATGCGAGGAGGATAGGGTTTGTGTGCTAGGGTTGGATAGGAATGCTCATAGGAAGAAGAATGGGCAGAGATGACATTTAGCCAATTATGGGGCATGATGCTAAGTATATAGATGGTGTAGGTGACATGCAAGATAAGAATCCATGCAGGAGTTTTCTATTTTTACTACAAGGATCTAGCGGTTTGAGCTGAGGTATGAATAATTTGAGGCCACAAAAGGCTATTTTGGGACAAGTGTCATGCAATTCTTTGAGATAATAATAGGGGTGAAACTGAAGTTACTTATAGATGATCTATTGATTAGGAAATCTTGCATGTTTGTATAGTTATTTTATAGCGACACATGGCTATTATTAGCATGCAACCTATTTTGAGAATGCATATATATGTATTGATTTTCACGGTTTAGCGATCCAAATTTTGTTAGTGTTATGGTGTTGGTTGACAAGCATGCATGACTTATAATGATACTCTTATGTACATATTCAACTTATGTGTTTTCCAAGAATTAATACAATGGATCTTTGTGGGTGGATATCAATTTTTGACATATCTGTGACTGATTCTTGTATAGTAAACATAATCTTTATTATTGTATAAGTTATAGTTGTATATGGATAAGATCTATATTTTTTTATGGTTCATTACTACATAGTTGTTATGGATCTGGAATATATCTTTGTGTGTGTTTATCATGCTAACTCCTTGGCAAATATTCCATAAAAGGGGAACTTGATACCCTTGTGTGCTTCGGTTGAGCACTCAGTTCTAGCTAAGTGATGTGTCAGTACACCTTAGGATGGCTGGTGAAATAAGATATTACAATAAGCTCAAATAATTAAGATTAGATAGAACTATGGGGACAAAATTGTGAGTATCTAATCAATAATGATGGTTAAAGAGAATAGAGAAGAATTTCTCTTGAAGGAGGCTCAAATAATGAAAGAGATAATTTGAATACCTTCAAAATATGATATCTAACATATACATCCCCAACATAAATATTGAAGATGAACTTATTTGGGAAGACTCTGGAGATGGAAATTATAGTGTTCACTTGGGATACATTAGTCGAGCTAAATTAATCCTTTAATTTCTGGAGAAAAGTGTGGATCAAATAACTCGCAACTAAGATAAATATCTTTTGATGGTTTAAAATTTAGAAAAAAATATTTACTATGGACAACATCGGAAGAAAAATCCAAATGCTTCCCAATAGGTGCATCATGTGCAAAGTTGAGGAGGAAAGTGTTAATCATCTTTTTATTCATTGTAAATTTTTCACCTCAATATGGGGCCTCTTTTTTGATAAAATTGGTTTAAAATGGGTTCTTCCTTATTCTTTGATTGAATTATGGTCCCAATGGTCTTTTCAATCAAAATATAAGTCGATGAGACTCCTTTGGGATATTATCTTTCCTCACACCATTTGGAAAGAAAGAAATAGAAGAATCATTGAGGATAATAGCCTTCATATCAATTTGTTCTTCAAACATCTTATTTTTCTAATTATAATTTTAAAAAAAAACTACTATTACCTCCGAAAAAAGAGAGCATAAAATATTCAAACTTAAGTTTCTTTAGCAAATGAAATTTTCAGATTGAAAAGAATTCAAATCAATGTTACTTTAGATCTCTAAGGAAAGAGACACTATGAAATTATCCTTCAGGGGATATTTAAATATTAATTTTGACAGAGCTTCAAAATGAAACCTAGAAAAAGTGAGGAGAGGTGGTGTCATCAAAAATAAAAATGGTGATTTAATTGTAGCCTATGCTTTGGAACTTGGGATTTCAAACTAATCATTTTTCAGAAGCTATGAAAGATTTGTGAGGGATAAAAATTTCTAAACAATTTGATATTATAAATATATGGGTGAAGGGAGATTTTCTTAATATCATCAACTACCAAAGACAACAAATTCCCTCCTAGCTGGTCTATAAATAAGGTCATTATGATGATCTTCTTATCCTTCGTACTTTCCTTCAAGTCAATATTACCAATTCATATAGAGAGGGAAATAGATTTGTAGATATTTGTGCCAACATTGGTGTTAATTCCACTACTCTTTGTCATTGGATTTGGATATTAGATACCCCTTATATGTAATGAACTTGGTGAATCATGAAAGTACCAAAATATATTTATAATTTGGTCGTGTATCTTCTTTTGGATATGGTTTTATGTTGGCATTCCCTTCTCACTCTTGAATATAATAATTTATTTATGCATATACTATGGGAGTATACGATACTTTCATGTGTTAACCTAGACCCCCATTCCTACTTCAGTGCTTGTAATTATGGGGAAAATATGGGTGGAGAAACCTTTCAAGTTAAGCTCCCTTTCAAAAAAGTTGGAAAGAAAATGAAAAAATGTGGAATATTCTGGGTGTGGTAAACTTCTCCAAATTCTTGGAAATAATTCATGGACATGACCCACATATCTCAATGGATTTTTCTACCACATAGGAGGAAAAAATTCTGTAATTCATGAGATGGATATGGTTCATTTATGAGGGACTTATAGCTCAAATTACGAGGATGAGTACTCTAGGTATCAAGTTTTACAAAATCAAGTGCAATAGGGATGAACACAAGGCCAAATTATTGGAGTAAGGTGAACAACTCCACCATATTCATGGGGGGTTCCTCCGTTCCTCCATTCCCAGCCCGTATGATGAAGTAGCCAAAATAATTATAAAGTAGTTAATGTTGGAAGGGAGATTCCATTGCATCATTACATACCACTTGGTTCTTCTAAATAATTTGAGAAGAAACTATTTGGTAAGTCTTACTTTCCATATTCTTATGTCTTTAGAAAACTCTATCAATGAGGTGCAATGAGGAAATAGGTTTTATCCTCTACATAAAACTATTATCCTCCTTGTTTACATGCATTTTATGATCCAAAACCCTAGACAAAATCCTACCCCCTCCCTTCCCTCCACCTTTATGCCTAAGAACAATAAGAGGCATGGTGAGGATATTATCTCATCCAGGGTGCTAAGAAGTATTTATAATAAAGGAAAAAATGTTGAAGGTGCCAACATTTCATAGGAAAAAAATCAACAATGGAATGAAGGGGATATGGTTGTTAGGTTCCTTCTAAGCCTTAGAAAGAATAATGACAAGAAATGTAAGGATTCTTTCCACAATGAGCTATAATTTCAAAAGATATTATTAAGTGGATCAAAATGATACCAAAACTATCATAGAGGAATGTTAAATACCTCGATACCAATAATGCTTGAAAAGGATATACGTAGAACTTGAGAGAGATTGAACTCAAGTGGAGGAAGTGTAAAACAAGTGCAACATTTTGACATATGGCTTCATCATCCAAAATTCTATCTTAAGATCTATCTTGAAAGATCTTAACAACAAGGAAGTAAAGGAAAAATAAATGAGGAATATAGGAAGAAGTAAAATGAGAATATATATCAAGATTCGATAGAACTTATCCACATTTCTAACCAAATGAGCAACCATAATTAATTATTATTTGTTTTACTATTTTTGGCACACTTGGGTTGTATATGGGTTGGTGTTTGGTTATTTTAATTATGTGTTTTGGTTTTAGATCTTGTTTTGATCCATTTAATGTCTATTATAATGTCTAGATGTTAGATCTTTTTGTACAGGTATGGCCCCTATAAAAACCCTCTTTTTACCCTACATCTAAACAAAATTTATGCCCACATGCAATCCCTTATACAAGGTTTGTGTTTTAATTATTTTTACCTTGGAGGAAAAGTTGGAGTCATGTAGGGATATCCACCCTCATTGAGGCCACATTATACTCCATGGTTCATATTTATATGTAATTGCATTGTTATATAGTTGGTATAAACTAAGACATATATTTTGTGTTTGTGAACCCCTAAGGTGCCAAAATACAAATGTAATTTAGAAAGCTTTCGATAAATTAGTGTGTTTTTCTATTATCATCATCTGTTAATAGTTATATGGAGTGGAATTTTTGTTATAAATAAATTGTTAGTGGTTTACGTAATTCATTTGAGTGATTTATGTATAACGATTAAAATTTCATTTATATCCACATGGTTCTCTATTTTGATATGTACAGGCTGAATTCCCTTATCTAATCCCTTTGTTGAATGGTAGGGTAATGACCCATTTTGGGTTGCTAAAGGAGGCCCATTATAGGTTTTTGGTTAGAGGAAATAAATTCCTTGATAATATCCTCCCTTAGTTACACTACTTTATACCGCAGTCACAAATACTATAGAATTTGTTTTTTTGACATTTAACATTGCATTATGCTTTACGAGACATGATAAATATCATATTATATAATGTTTCTTTAATACTAAAATTATGCATGTTTATATTGTGGCTAAAAAGTGAAATATACTAAATGAAAATTTCTTATTTCTATTGGTGGCTTCCCTTGTATTATTTTTAAGAATTAATGCATTTCAAAATTAGTTATGGTAAATACATAAGTACAAACTTGTAATTTAATACCCTTTGATTTTATGGAAAATATAAAGTTATAAGATGGATTAAATTTTATGAAAATTGAATTATTAACTCCTTTTTATAATAATGGGAAACCTCTTTTCTTATTATGAGAATATCTATTGTTGAATTGAATACATTGTTTTGTTTTAAAAAACATGTGTTTTTCCATTATAAGTAATGATATTATTACATTTTGGTATCAAAGCCTAGGTTCAACACTCGGACCTATTTGGTTTCACATTCACTAATGTAATTACTAACTCTTAAAAATAAATTTTGTCTTACACTCACACAAATATTGGGAGTGCTTACCTTGAAACCCTAATGTTGATGTCAACCAAACAATAAAGCTTTATGATATAATTTATTCTCCCAATGAAACACATGATTGCATGACTTATCTCAAGTAGGAAGTTTATGGTGGTATTGAATATGATAAAGAGGTAGATAAATATAAAAACCAATAGTAGGAGTAAGAAGACAAGGGTTTTGACCATGAAGAAGGGTACTAATATATAACTAAATCAAAGAAATTAATATTGTTTAGTTAATGAGCTAGCTAAGAATCACATGAAGATTATTCCACCTAAGTTTAATCAATACTAAACTTATAAATGGTGTTGATTTAATGAATGAGTGAAATAGAGAAATGCTTTAAGATCCGTGATTGTTCTAAGGAAATGAAGGTGGTATGGGGAGCCTACCAATTTTTAGGTTTGGATTTTTCATGGTGGGATAGTAAATAGATATAAATAGGTCTTATAGTCGCTTTCTACTACTATCACTTGGGATGAATTTGTGACTTTTTCTAGGAAAAATGGTTTTTATAATTATATTTTGACTATAAAATGTCCAAATTATAAGATATTCATAAAGGAAACCTTTCATTGATTGAGTATAGAGACAACTTCAATAAATTTATCAAGTATGTTCAATAATATAAGGATGAGAGATTTTGAATCAAGAATTATATCATGGGTTTGAAACCAACCATTGGTGATGAAGTGGATGTTCATAGACTTGATACTATGGATTGGGTATTTGAGAAAGATATTAAGAAAGAGTAGAAATTCTAGATCATGGATAATGTTTGACAGAAAA
Source organism: Taxus wallichiana var. yunnanensis (assembly GCA_018340775.1). Classification (NCBI taxonomy): domain Eukaryota; kingdom Viridiplantae; phylum Streptophyta; class Pinopsida; order Cupressales; family Taxaceae; genus Taxus; species Taxus wallichiana. Next base: position 412,054,191 of record CM031238.1, on the reverse strand, counting down.
TTAATAAATTTCAACCTTCTTCATCAAACACTCCTAATTTAAGAAAACATTGATGGAGAAATGAGAGAAATAAAGAGAGACCATTTTTAAATATTAGTAACAAGATAATAAATAATAAATCATTATTTAAGAAGAAAAATATCCTAAGGAAAACAACAATGGAAAAGGTAATAATGGGAACAAGACGAAAAGGTAGAAAGGACCACATTCAAGGAACTATGAAAAAATTAGCAAGAATATTAAGAAATAAGGGCATAAAAACATATTTCAAATCATTAAAAAATATTAAAAATAGCCTACTCAATGCCAAGGATCATCAAGACATGACACTCAATAAAGGAATTTATGAAATCACTTGTGACTACAACATACCATATATTGGTGAAACAGTTAGATCACTCAAAACAATAATTAAGGATCATAACTCAACTATTAATGATTTAAATTAAAAAATCCCCCATTTTTGAACATGAGTATCAATTTAGACATGCTATATAGATTAGTAAGGCCAATATTCTTGCCACCGAGAATCACTGGGTAATAAAAATAATTCAAGATGCAATCAAAATTGAAAAACGTCCTAAAAATCTCAATAAAGATGATGGTTGGAAAATAAATCAATCCTAGTTACCACTCATCCATAAACAAAATTTACCTCCTTCGTAAGAATTCCAATTTATCATTTGTCATTGATATATTAATTAAATTACGTAATAAATAAGGTGTATTAACCAAATGTGATATACCTTTAGTTACTTTAATTTCATTAATACATTGGGACTTCCTACCTTAGCTGATCCTCTCATACATTATATCCCAATCACAACATCTCTTCTAGCATATTTGTAATATAATATTATCCTATTGTTACTCAATAATTTTCTTCATCCATTCCTTGATGGCGAGTCTTGCAGAGTGACTCAAAATGTCAAACCAAAAAAACATATGCTATTGCTTCCAAAATATTATAACAATATGTTGTGCTGTAAATATTTGCTAAAAAATAAAATTGGATATCCCTATAAAACATAATATTGTACAAAAATCCATGCATCTTTATAATCTCATTGAATAAAATATTTGTGATATGATTCGTATCACTAGTCCTCCTCGCAAGTAAAAAAATGTGTCATCTTTACAAATATTTCCACCACAACATAGACAGAATAAAATCCACTTTTCATCCTAGGAAAAAATTAAAAAAATAAATACTTATATCTTCCCAAGGATACTTCATAATTATAAAATGCTGATATAACTCTACATTATAAATTATCCCCTTAGCTAACCGACATAGTTTTCATTCCTACACAAACTTACACACACTCGCATACATCAACTAAAATAAATTGTCTACTAGTTGTGTTATCATTGTATCCATTCTAAAGTGTTATGCTAATCCACCAATGTGTTTCTCCTTCACAAAATTATATCCCATTGATCCAATTGGGATTTAAAATTGTCTTTATTTTAATAATAGGCATTCCTATGTATAAAAATTACAACCAAAGTATCTTGTCAACACTCATGGGTGTTGCACACATTCTCATGATCCACAACAATATTCAAAACTCCTTGATGGATTCAATACCCACCACTTCCACTCTCATCTCTATCTAAAAATACTACACCTACTCAATGCATTAACAATGTTGTTATGTTTTTCACTCCTATGATCCAAGAAAAATTATATCCTTAGAGGTATTCTACCTACTACACATGTATTTGATTCAATTTTCTCTAAATTTTTATCAAATGCAATGATCAATAATAAGTAAATAACATAAAATATTTCCACAATAAGTAGTACCTACACTTCTTAAGCACTTGCACGATTGCATATAACTCTTTATCATACACATTATACTTATTCTTCATGGCATTAAACATCTCACTAGAATAAGATATTGTCCTTCCCTCTTTGCTCAAAATTAAACTGATTTCTATACCAATAACATCACAATCAACCTAGAATACCTTCAAAAAAATTAGGCAATGCCCACATTAGTTTTTAGTCACCTTATAATTAATCTCTTAAAAACATTCTCTATGCATTGTCACTATACAAAATATATGGACACAGTCCACTATAATTCATGATGAACTTGCAATAAAAATTTCCATCCCATGAAATGAAAAATAGGGTTGAATGGATGTGGAAGGAGCTAAAAAAAAGAAACTTAAAGTGTTGATAAACCTATGATATAACCTAGAAATAAACTCTATATTATCCAAACAAGACCCAAGAAAACTAGTGATTAAGCTAGTGTAATTGCTTGTGTACTTGATGATCAACTATGCACCTTTGTACACACCACTAAAATTCAAAATAATATTTTAAAGATTATTAGTTATTAAATATTAATATCTGAAATAAAAAATAGTAAAAACTACTTACACAAATTGCATTAATGGAGTACTATGTCACCATGTTTTGGGTCATGTTACACAAAATTCCTTATTTTCCACTTAAAACTCAACTTGTAAAGAAATGTAAACTCAAAATAGAAGAAATAATAATATTAAAATAATCCTAAAGTAGTTTTGGAACTATAGTTAACTCAAAAATAGACTCATGTAATCCAAGGGAAAAGCCAACATGCAAGAAGCTTTTCCCATAATAGAATTATATAAGCTAGACACACATTCAAATTCTAGTTATAGATATCTCCTAGAGAATGCATCCCAAGGTACCTAAAATATAGGTATTGTCATAAAATTATCATATTTATAGTTATATTAACTTAGAAAGTTTTCCACCTCTTTAGGGATGACTACACAAGAATTTGTACTTTAGAAACTGACAATTGACAATCTATTTTTAGCTTTTTCTACTATTTTCAAGGAAATAACTGAAAACAATTATTTGTTCCAAATTGAATAAAAACACATGAATGAAATAAATAAGTCCTAAAACATCCTAAAAGTCTATTTTTAAAGTTTTTAAAAATCAGAAATTATCTAAATTTAGTAGAATTTCAAATGCCAAAATTGATAGCATTCCCAACATGAAAATGTAATAGTTCAAAAACTCAACAATGAAGGATACTCCATTTTTTATATATCTTATATAAATCTATCTTCAAACCTTCTCTAGAAATCAAAAATACCATATATATTAATTTTTCTTCCATAAAACTAAGATTTTTCAAATTTATCATCAACTTCCCTTTACATAACCACTATGACACTTGCCTTATATGCAAAAATTGATCTTATTACATCCTATATTGGATATCAAAATATCGTGATAAAAAAATTTCCCAAAAAATATGTTAGGACTTCATTTGCCAACTTCATGAAATTATTTTGTGTGTTTCTCAAACCAAATGACATTTCTTAAATACAATATGTTATTCATCACCCTACCTAATGTGAATCTACTTATATCCTCTCTTCAAATCAATATTATTGAAATAATTTTTTCCACTTATACAACCCACTATGTCATCCATGTGAAGTTATAGAAACATATACTTGATGGTGATCTTTTTTTATGGATATAGAATCTATACACATATACCACTCAAAACCCTTCTTTGGAATTTGAACTATTGGTACTGCATGGGATTATAATCTCTCTATTCATTCATCTATTAAATAACTCCTTAACTTACCTATATGTATGTGCATTATCTTGTTTTGCTATCCTATATGCCTTGTTTTTTGAAAAACATGATCCTAGAATCAAATCCATGTGGTGACTTATATTCCTCATAGGAAGTATCCCTTACGGAAACCCACTTGAAAATATTGGCACCCAAAAATGTGCACTAGATTTATGAGGCCTTAGAGTTAAATTTTTTTCTTAAACAATAAGACAACCATCATTTTTATAATTTCTATGTTTCTAAACTCTCCAAAAATGATTACATGTCCTTTCTTTATGTCTCTACAGGTTTCTCCAAAAAAATTGGCAAGATTTGAAGTGTTTTTGGTCTTAAGATGGGAAGTCGATGGTTAATTGGTTGGTTTTTAGGAAGTTTAAGCTATGCGGTTGGTGTGTGACATTTCCCGATGGAGGACATGTAGTGATGATTGGTGAAGGTAACTGATAAAATTCTAAGGTTTGAATCCCGTGAAGATAGAGGCACCGATGGAAGCCACGTTTCTCCCATTAGTGGCATGAGAAAATAGATAAGCCAAGGCATAGAGGAGGAACTGATGATGGAAATGTGTCATTAATTAGTGCAATCGAAATGGAGAAGACAAATCCCCAAGTCTTGATATTGAAAAGTTTGGTGAGAGTTATGAGTTGAGGTTAAGTTAAGGGAGACATATGTTGCATGTTGTAGTTGGGTGTAGGAAAGTTACACAAGGATAAATATGATAGCCAAATAAAAAATGAAAATGAGCTCATGGACTTCATATTGTGTGGACAAAATCATGAGCTTGGTATTTTTCTCATAAATTTTGACTAGGATCCCCAAAATTACACAAACATGGAACCGTTAGAAAGGTTATGAAGATATATTATCACTAAAAACAAATTTTGGATGAATTAATAATATATTTTGTAGTGTATTTTATGGAAAACAAATTTGATAGCATTTGCCATATTTTGTCACCATCTACCAATTGATTCCTCCATTTTATTTCATCTAGCACATATGGGTTCTATATTTTTATGATTTCATGATTTTAAATAAATGAATTAGGACCATTGTATATTTTATAAGATTATAATAGGTGTTAATTATCATCTGATCCATGATGGATCCATTAGAGTGATCTATGCATTGTCACTTCTCTTCTCTCATTGGTTCTCCATAGTTCTATAGTTCCTCTAGTTCCATTTCTAGAAAATTATCAAATTGTATAAATAGATGAAGCATGTGCTTCATCTAGTCATCTTCTAACTTGATAAAAAAATTCATTAAGTTTGGTTTATTAATCTAAATCTTTGATCCCTTTGGTAGTTTAGCCTGTAGGTGTTTCTTTTATATTTTTTTAGATGTTTGGATAAGGAATGAATGTAATCAATTAAAGGATATCATAGTAAAGATTTGTGAGAGTGGTCACATTTTTATTATTGATTCAAGAATTAGATATTGGATTAAAAGGAAGTTATCATTTGAAGTGAAAGTATATTCACTTAAATTGTTAGAGTCTCCATTTGGTAATTAGATGCATAGGTTTGATGCATAGTCACTAAAGCATTTTCTTATAAAATCCTTATGGAATTTAGCTTCATTTACATTCATAAACTAATCTAATGTTATATTTCAGATTCTAAGTTATGGTGGTCTATGTAAGGTGGGCCAAAAATATGTTTTAATGGCTTGTACTCCTAAGTCTTCTGTTCTACAAGGGTATGAGACAAAAAATATTAGACACACATGGACCAATAACAATTTTTTTAATTAAAAGGGTCTATAACAAGCACTAAGGTCGTATATCCAAAGGGTAATAATCCCTATACTAGGTTAACCTAGGGTTTCAAAGGGTCGTAGTCAAGATAGAGGAGAGCACCTTTTTAGGATATCCATTATCGGGGAGAGGCATAGATTGATGGAAAAATGAGATAAGCATGCACAATTTACACTACTGTAAATATAGATGAAATGTAACTAAAATAAAAGTAACGAAAAGATAAGAAAGTGATCATGTAAGAAAACTATGCTAACTAACACCAATTATTATGTAAAAATTTAGCAACCTCAGATTACACATTGTAGATTCCTACTTTTTGCTAATATGGGACCATCAATCAAGTTATGGGACTTGCTAATTTAGATCGACATCTAGAGAAGAATGACTTCATTTACTTAAATCTAATGCTAAACTACTCCTAAAAAGGAAAATGTAGCTAACTAATCCTAAACTAACCATGCTAAGGGACTAGGGAGAGAGAGAAGGTTAGAAAGATGCATGGAAGGGAAATCCTAAGCTAAAAGGTAGTGATAACACTAGAAAATGGGTGAGAGACACTCTAATGATGGAAAAAGGGAAGGAAATGGAGAAGGAAGAGGCCAAACATAAGTGACACAGACCCAAGCTTCATTTACCATCTGTTCTCACATGAAACACAAAAATGAACTTTCAAGGAGAAATACATGCACAACATAATGTAATAAGTAAAAGAGAGGAAAGGTTATAAATAAAACAAGCTAAGACAAAAAAATGTGTCACAAAACATATATTTATTGTAACATAAATATGAACAGTCCATTATAGTTACAAAAGAAGGAACAAAAAACTATTTCCAAGTCCAAAATGGGGGTTTGACGGCTCATAGCTATTCTGGAAATATTTTTACAGAGTTTCATTACACTTTTTGAATGTTCATCCCTTTCAAAATGAAAGGTTTTACAATATATAACTTGAATAAAAAGAGAGAAGAGAGAGAAAGGGGCACAAATTTTTGGACTTCAACCACCAATCTGCATTCAAATTCTTTTCCAAGCACATGGGAGCCTTACAGAGCCATCATTCAATATATTACATCATGTAGAAGTAAATGAAGCCATGCCTCATCAAGTTTGGTGGTTGAGCTACTTGATTTGATTGATTGCATGCCAAAACAGTCCTCTTCTACCTCCAAAAGATGTGTTTTCCATTTTGACCCACCAAAAGCCACCAAAATTAGATTTTGATGATGTCAAATTGAAGGGCTTGATGAGAGCTTTCCAACGATATAAATTTTTTCCGATTTGGAGCTTTGGATCAAAATATATGGCCATTTGAAGTTTTACCAGTTGGGAGGCACAAAAATTTGACACATGGCAACTCTTGATTAGCTTGGAGATCGGGCTCTACCAATATGTATTTTATTTTCTTTGCCAAGTTTATACCTCCAATGGTTGAGAATTCAATATTTTACTTCCTTGTCCTACCATTTGTCCTTGCCTTTGGCTTTATGAAGGTATGTCGTATTAAGAAATACATACCAATAAGTCCTCGCCACGTGTTTTCACCCTAAAATTCCCCTCTTATGAAAGATGAATTTGCAGGTCCCAAGTATTGGTACTCAGTTTTTAATCCTGCCAGTTCCATTTAAAATTCCTCAGTCTATTCATTTTTGAACATTTTTCTATCTCCTTTCATGCATGCATGGAATTTATCAATATTTTTCTATGGCTGTGGACTACGTCGATCCTTGTATTCCTTGCATTTATCTTTCTGTAGAAAAAATCTTTGATTCGGGCACGAATGGTGGTGCTTTTCCCCTTCTCTGCATTTTTCTATGGTCATCTTCCCATCAAATTATTTTCTAGCGTCTGCGGATACGTGGTCACCTCTAATTGGATGCGGTGTGGTGGGTCTTTTTGTGAACTTGTGACTTTTGTTACATTTGCAAAAAGGTTGAATTACCCCGTGTCTCTACTGGATCCTGATTGGATTTTCAAAATTATGAAGTGGCGGAGAAAAAATTCTTACTTTGGCCCCGCAAAGGGACACGTGGTTGTTTTCAAAAGTCAAAGTGGGGAGGTGGGTCATCGGAGAACTTTTGGAAATTTGGTTTTATTTCCAAAAGGGATTAAAGCTGTAAATGAGTCGTGACTCCGCCGGGATGGGAAAAAGTCAAATATCAAGCCCGCATCAAAAGTCAAAGTGGGAATGTGGATCGTCGGTCACTTTTGGAATTTTTGTTTTGTTGTGGAAAGGCATAAAAGTTATAAAGTGACCCACAACCATGCCGATGCCTAGGAGAAGCCACATGGAGAGCCCATATCAAAAGCGGATGGGCGGGCCAAAATGTTCCGAAGTGCCATTTCTCTAAAAGGCACAAAATATAAAAGTTTTCCCCATACCCACTTCAGCTAAATCTCTCCCACGTGGACGACTCAAATTCAAATTTTGCAAAAGTAGGATGAATGGCTGTGATATGATGCATCTGGTTTTGCCACCAGACATAGAAACGACTTGGCGAGGTGTTAGAGAAGTGTTATCCCAATTTCCCCATAGGGAAAAAATTTTAGAACACAATCTTGCATAGGAAGAACGGAAGGGTCGGCCCAGTTGTGTGGACTCACAGTCGACCCCAAAACCGAGTCTTGAAGTGAGTAGAGCTCAACAGAAGAGAAAAATGGAGAAAGGAAGTGTTCAATCAAGGCCTGAATCAACTAAGTATAGAAGGATTGTGGAAGGTTCCATGTGTCTCTTCAATGTACTTTTGGTGCACAAATGTGAAGACCTCAAATGTGCACATGCCCTCCACTTGGTCAGAGTCTGAAAAGACAAAGCTATTCATTGAATTAGCTAAGTATAAAGAGCTGGCGGAAGCCCCCACATATCCCAATGGCACACCTCCAAAGGCCAAGTTCAAAGTAGGATCCTAAGTGAGCATAAAATCTCCATGTGCCTCATCGGTGCAACTTCAAAGGTGCAGCCCAAAGAGAGACCCTAAACTAGTGCCAACCCTCCATGTGTCCCAGGTTCAAAAGGGTACACTGCCATTGAAAATTCTAAGCTCTGGACAAGCCGAAGGAATATTCCACACGTCAGCTCGGTGCATCTTCAAGGTTAAAATCCAGAGGTGGTCCCCAAATGAGCACCAACTCGCCACGTGGTCAAAATCAAGAGGGGATAGAGCCAGCCATTAAAAAGTCCAGAGTCTATGGAAGCCTCCACACATCCAATCGGTGCTCTTTCAAAAGCAAATTTGGGCAACTCCAAATGTGTGCCAACCCTCCACATGTCTTGGGTCAAGAATAACATCTCTACCAATGGGAAAGGACTTTTTAGAGAGCTCTTGGCACCTGTTACTCACCCACCACCATTAATGATCTAGTCTACCATTTTTGAGGTTCTCAAGTCTCTCACCTATCGCCATGGAAACATAAAATATTATTTTCAACAAGATTTGATGGTTAGGAATCTAGAAAACATCTTTCACACTGTTAATACATGATCTAATTGCTTCAACTAGATCAGATTTGATCCGATCTTCCATCCTTCCTTCTCCAATGCACCAAATAGACATGCAGAACTAGACTTGACAGATTGTAGATAGATTTACAGGGGCATTGATGGTTGGTGGTTGAGCTTCCAAATCAGATTTCTTTCCTTCTCTTCTTTTCCTCTCTTCACTTCATCTATAAATGTAAGATCTTGGATCATTGCAGTGATACTTTTGAAGTGTAAATAGAATCAAAAGCAATCAATACAGAATAATTTCCCCTTTCTCTCTATCTTATCTATTGTCTCTTCTTGCTTTCCTAAAATCTATGGATCATTTATCTTTTGTAATAAGAAACTTTGTGTTCTTATTGATATGATTTCTAGAACTTTGTGTCTATGGAATGATATCTTATGTTGTGAATGAGAATGATTTTGTTCTGTATCACCTTTTCTCAGTACGTATAAGGTTATACTATGCTATCTATATTTCTTGAAAGTACTTGTTATATTCTGCTCTTTCCTTTCTTTAGTTCTTCCATTCGTTTGTATTGATAAGCTATTTTGGTAAAAATCATTTCAAGATATCATAATTCCAGCCTTAAGATGAAAGTTTTACATTTGTATATAAGATTTGTTTCTTGCTTTCAATAAGGGAACCTCTCCCATAAAGAGGAGGGACTTGATGTCCCCTGACTATGGTTTTGTTAAAGTACCATTTTAAAACCCAACACCATGTTTCTTCACACTTTGAAAAGTTGTCCTTTTCTCCCTTTCTACCCATTTGAAATGTGAGCTAATGAAAACGCTCCACATTTATTCTCCATTATCATATATTGTGAAACTTGGACCAATGAAACATCTCCACACTTCTTTGCACTAAAAGATCTGCGTGGGAGCTCTTAGAAATGTGAGCCAATGAGAAAAAAACCATGCTTCCTTCACATTATTCCCTTTAACTAACCATTATGAAGTTCAAGCCAATAGAAAGGCTCCACACACTTTACATGTCAGTCCTTTTGATAGCCTACCTCTGACATTTGCAAACCATTGACCAATGAGGAAGCTCCATGCCTTTATGCGTTGTCATATTTTTGATAGTCTCTTCTGAAAATTGAAAATTATGAGCCAATGAGAAAGCTCCATACATTTCACATTTTCAATCTTTTATTTGTTCTCCTCTAACATTTGAAATGTGAGCCAATGAAATGGCTCTATGTTTCCACTATGTTAGGACTTGTCAAACCGCCTTCCTCATTCTTGTCTCGATTCGATGAGCCTTCACATTTTTAGTATACGAAAGGAAAGATAATGAAATGGATCTATATAGATCTTCTCATCACAAATTATAAGTCTCGAGGACAAATTTTTTTGGCTTTGAAGTTAGCTACCAACTTTCCTTTTGACCTTGTCCGACTTTCTAGACTCGATGAAATATGAACTCGCAACTAACTCCGGGGACTTGAAGTCTAGAAGAGCTCATCACTTTAGAAATTTCTAAAAACCGACACGTAGCCTACCTCAACCATTGATCCTCTGCCGGTTGTCTCATGGGCTTGGACCACCGAGCTTCTACCATGTGTCCCTCGCTCTTCCTTCTAACACTAAATTTGATGGGCATTTGAACGTCAATCAGCCTTTTAACAATCCACCAATGTTTTTAAACAGTGATCCCGCAAGTTTTAAATACCAATGTCCAAAGGCATTTTTGAAGTGCAATTTGACAGTTGTATGACCATCACAGACTGTAAAAATGGATAAGTCCATTTTAAAATCTTATTAAAGTGAAATTAACCCAAGGGGTAGTTTTGAATAAAAATTGGTGACCTCTCGGGTAATCTACCTACTAGATTAGATTAGTATCCTTTATGCAATCCATTGGGCATGGAGTCAAGCCCAAATTTTTATAAATTGATCAAAAACATTTAAATTATCTTACCCCAAGTCGTATAAAGCACAAGATGAAATTAGAAAGATCTAGAAGATTGAATTTGATTTGTGGACTTTGAATGAAGCTTTAAATTTTCTCAATTACTGATTTTTCCATTAAAACTTGCTCAAGCTCGAGGTGAAGCCAGAATTGACCATCTCATTATATATTTTTTTGAATTTTATTTTATGAGAGTGGAAAATTGTTAAAAGCCCAAGACTTCACTCTATTTTCTCTGCATTTGATCTATTCAGACAAGGAAAACATCTGAAGTTGTCTCAAAATCTTATTTTTTCCAAGTTTTGAAGAAAAATGTACTAAATCATTGACAAATAATGAAGCATTATAGATTTTTGGATCACATGCTGATTTCAAATGAAATGAATGCAATTAAAACTCTCCCAAGCACTTGAATTTGACAAAGGAAGAGACAAGACAGACTCGAATCGAAAATGATTTTTATGGCTTGAGAAATATACTTTAAAGGATTCCCCAATATCTAATTTTTCCATGAATTCTTCTCTAACTGAACTATGCAACAACAAAAAAGTGCAAAAACTATATACCAACAAAAAAATCATACATGCTCCAATTGGAAACATGTAGAGTGTGTACAAATGCACTTCTTCAACAAAAACAAACCTACCTACTTGAGGAAGAGAAGCTAAGAAAAACCTGCAACTAGATGGGAGAAATAACTTCCCTTCTTTACAAAGTGTGGCCATGTAATTCATTTTGCATTGAACATAACCTCTAATAAGAGTGAACAACTAAATTGAAACTATTTTTCCACCCTTTCCAAATTATCAACAAAAAAGAAATAAAATACCTCTTTAAGTTGATATGTATTTGGTTGTTGGAGGCTTTGATGTTGAACTTTTATGCTTTAAAGCTCTTCCTCATGCTCTGAATTGAGCATGACTGGTTGTAACTCTGATTTTGGCTCCAAACTAGCTAAATACTTGATTGGGAAAGTGGCCTTTAGAACCAATGGGCTAATCCTTATGATTTTCCCATTCCTTTGAAGCTTTTCACCATGAATGGGGGCATCTTTTAGATAATCCACTTGGAAGAGAGTGTCTGCATGCTATATTATGCTTTATTTTTCCCCTACAAACAACTCTGCTTCCTTCAAGACAACATCCTCTAAGTCTAGATAGATTCCTTTTGAATTATATGCTATATTTTTCTCACTTTGTGTATTTTCATCTTCCCAATCAATTCATAACACTCTTTAATGGTTCTACAATCATCAAAAATGATGATATTGGATGCATAGGTGAGATATTGTTCATTTATAGCATAGTTAGATAGAGAGGATTCATTAGAGGATGGTAGAAGGGGGAAATGGGAATGGATTTGCTTTGGCCATCCTGAATAAGACTCTTCTCAACTAATATGGAAATATCAAATGCCTAAGGAAGAGTGTAGCCTCCAAGAGATTGGATCAATACAACCAAATCAGAATCAAGGGCCCTCAAATAAAACAAAAATTCCATACCTTGTGAGGGTCTTAATTCTTGAGGAATTCTATGTTAGGTCCTCTCAAATATGATGTTGAAGTCTAAGATATACTCCATTGAATCTTGTTATATTGTGTTGAGATGTTCCATGAGGAGAAAAACATCTGCATCCTCCTTGAACTAAGTACAAAATTGTTCTCCCAACTAATTCCAAGTGGAAATAGATTATGGAGCCAAACTGTTGAACCAATATTTTTCTTTTCCTCTGAATGATAGAGAAAGGAGTATGAGGCAAACATTTTCTTCAATGACTATGTGAATGGCACAGGTGGTTGGTTATGTCTTGGATATGATCAATAGGATATTGATCTCCATTTCCATGAAAGAGAGGCAAGTTTAATAGGGATTTACTAGGGAAATCATCCCACTCTGTAAATGGAGGGAGAAGAACTGAAATGATGAAGTATAAGAGCTCATTAGAGAGCCATGAATGAAGTGGAAACATGAAAATGTGTAGTCATTTTTACTCCTATCACAAAATAAATGAACCCCATGCACGTCGGCCTATCACCCGTGAAAGCAAAGCACTCACTCGAGGCATGTGTGAGTACCGAGTTTCTCTTTTATGTGAGTTTAGTGGGAAGCATCATCTATGATTCATGTAAGAGATTTTAGAAGGGAAGTTAAGACATACAAGAACCATAGGGATCAGAACGGCCTCTAGATCCTTGTAGTCACTTCAGATTGGGTGCTTAACATAATCCATAACATGTATCGTGATAGAAAGAAACATATAAGCATTCATACTTAGCATGAAAGGAAAGAGAACTCATAAGTGATAAATATGCATCAGAACCATTGATATTCATGTATTTATTATAAAATGAAACCTTATTACATCCATGGAACCATTACAGAGGGTCGCAAAGAAGCAGACCGCAATCATGCATTGCATTGGATTTAATGTAACTGAGCTACCCAAAAGAAAATCTACAACCCCTAGGCCTAATGCATTCTCTCCCAAATACAACTATTCACTGAAAGAGTCCTCACAACATTTCTGTAGAGCTCCACTCACTCTCTAGGTGTCTATATGGATACTTGTATGTATATCTCCATATGTATATCTCTCTGTATATCTCTATGTATCTACGAGCACTTGTATTTATAGCTTTCTTGACCGGCAACTCATCCTCTAGTGCACTCGATCAAGTGCCAAGTGTTTGAATGTGGTCCTCCATGTGAGCATGCTTCTACTGAGCCTAAGCTCTCCACTTTATTCCATGATGTTTTTCTAGAAGATTCCATCGCAGGCATGCTCCTTCCTGGGCCAACATGTTGCCAGGCTAGCATCTTATCCACGTGTATCTAGGTCATGATTTTCACGTGTTCTTCTCTAGATGTCCAAAATGACTAAGTTCTGATCCATTCATGCATCACACATGCTACGTGATTCATTATACCCTTATCTTACACACTTTTTCCTTGTGTACCATTCCATAACTGGGACCTTGCGCGCCTACTTACCTTCATACTTGGCCAATATTCTAGGGGTCCAACATCGCCCCACACTACACCTGTTCTCTGTCATCAGAAACCCTCTACTTAGCCAAGATGTAGGCTACCTCAAGGTGTAATATTACATTTTGTAAAAGATTAAAGGAATGAAAGAATAGGGGAAGAATGAAGAATGGGAGGGCATCAACTCAACAAGCTGGGAAAATACTTCCGTAAGTCTACCTCCAACTTGTTCCAAATGTTGACCTCACTCTATGCCTTTTGATAGAGGTCGCCGATCAGAATGCTCACCTTGTCAAAACTCAAGCTAATTCCCTAGGTGCCCAAGGTGTCAACGATCTTCTCCATCTCCTTGCCTAGGTCTTCGAGCATGTCCATCCTCCTGGTAATCTGAGGGTATAGTTCTTTTAGCCGGGCCTTGATTAAACTCCTTAATGCTTCAATCACCTTAGATTTTCTTTCCACTTTGGCAAGAACCTTGTCCCTCTCTACCCTATTTCCTTTGTTCTTCTCCTGGAACTCCTTCAGCTCTACTTTGAGTGTGGCGACCAAGGTGCTTGCTACCTTATCCCTTTCTGCGTAGGTATCATATGTGGCCTCAACAGATTGGGAAACAATTTAACTTCTACGAGCACCTAGTTGTACTTCACAATGAGTGCTACCACCTTCAACCTATCCTCCTAATTTAATCACGTGGCCACTTCCTTTGTAGACTCTAGAGCCAAAGATCATCTCTCCATAGTGAGGATGCACATTATATCTTATAAACATTCCATAAGGGATAAGTACTTCTATGCAGTGGCACTAAATCAGGGTTCTTTAAAAGGATGACGCTCTTGATAGATTCCATCTTCTTGTATACTTCTTGCACCTTTGTATTTTCTTCCTTTAACTCACGCCTTAGTTGTGTGCTGATCAGCTCTTCCTGCTTCAAGCTCTTGGTCTTCTCCACCAGCTTCCTCTTCTTTCTTCCCTAGTTTCTCCTCCAATACTCTTATTCTGTCATTACGCATGAATATTCTCTCCTCTATCTTGACCGTGACCTTGTTGAGTGCATTCGAGACTTTCTCATCCGAGATTTCTGGGGCATTTACTAAGGGATTGGCTCCCTTAGACTCTGGTACTTGTGATGATCGCTCCTTGGTAGACTTCAAAGTATAGCTCATCAATGTGGGACTTAAACACCCAAGAGAGCATCTTCTTCATTCTGGGGTATGCACCCTCCTTCTCAAATGACCCCATGGCTAAAAACCTTTCTGTAGGTCCCGTGCTCTAGAACCACACACGTAGTACCTTTCTTAAGTCATTAATGTAGCCCATCACTTATCTATGTTTTGTATCAAGGGTCCTCCTACCCGAGCACGTGCCTTTGGGAAAAATTACTGTTAGAGCGGGACCTCCTCCCATGTTTCCATGCTCCTTATCAGTGTTTTCCTCTCCTTCCTCCAACACTATGTCAGCATTGTGCTCCAAATCTTGGTCTACCATGGCCTTGAACATTTTCTTTGCTTCTCTCTCTGCCACCTGAGTGATCTACTCCTTTGTGAAGCTTATAGATTCCTACTTTTCTCGTGCCAAATTCCTCATTCCTTTCCATGTCTTGAGTGCACATTCTTCATCCTTGGTGGCCTTGTGCCATGTGAATATGAACTCCTACTTCTCATCTTCGCTTCCCTCTCCTGAGTCGTACATGCTGAACACATGTGGCTCCTAGTCCTTCTCAAGCTCATCTTCCTTGTTGTCATCTTCTTCACTCTCGCCTTCTCTTTTACCCATATACTTCTCCAAGCTGTCGGTCTCCTCTCGAGTCAACTTCCTCTTCCACCCTCTACTTTTTCCTGAGAGGTGGCTCCTTGACAAGGGATTTGGCCTCTTCCTCTTCCTTAGGAAACTTTTCCTTAGTGAGTGGTTTCCTAGGTGCCTCCACTTCTGGTGTCTTCTCCTTCACCGGGGACTTCTTTCTCCGTGTGTAAGTACTAGGCTTGGCACTTTTTGTTGGCATGCTCACTGTCTGAGTAGTTTGCACACTTGGTGCTTCTTCATCTTCTCTTCCCCTCTTCTTGGGCATGGGCTTCTTCCTACCCATGGGATTCTCAGGTATGGAGACATCGTTCTCTAGGTATGCACCCTTCTCAAACTTGGGCCTTATATGGAGGTACATGCATGCCGCGGATCCTCTTGCAATGGGTAGTGTCATCGGCCTTGTCATCTGGACCTCGTGTGACACATACCTTTCTACGTACGTGTACTTTCCACTGGGGTAGTTCAATATTTTCCACATCTCCCTATGCTCCCAGGTCTAGACTACCTAGTTCCAGCTTTAACTTCTTTTATTCCTTAAATCTATTCACTCTCACTTGTAAGTATTGAGTATTGAATGCGAAGGGAAGCTTGCACCAATTGCTCCATGATTCATTTATCAGCCTGAACCTGCCCAGGAAGAAATGTTGATCAACATCAAATTTAGCTTCCCCTTCAGTGGCTGTTGGGAGTTGTTCAGGGATTCTCCACTTTTCCCCGAATGCATTCCTTAGGCGTGTATACCATTTCTCTTGTCATACCTTGTGGGGTGTTGTCATTGTGTCACAGGTATACTTCTCAAATCTCTTCGTGGGTGAAGGATCCTCGGCATGGTACTCCCATATAAAATTGTCTAGTGCATCAAGCACTCCAATCTCTGAAAATACAATGGTTAGGAGGACGTTGCTAAAAAGGATTTTGTCCCCCTCCTTCACGCAACTAACAATATCCTCCGCGATGTAAGTAGACAAGTTGTATATGGTGCCTTCTGTAATTTTTCTGCAAACATGTAACCAAGGCTTATTGACCTGGGTCCATCTCTCTTGGCCATTCAGCTTTGTTACTAGATGCGTGGCCATTTTCATCATGGGGTCCTTGATGTCTGAAATGTCGTAGTACCTCGACCCCTTCTTGTAGGCATATTCATTTATGGTCTCCTGAATTGCCTCCTTGTCACTCAGGTCATCCTCCAAGTTGTTTCCTTCACATATAAGGCATGTGAATTGAGAGATGAGTTGGGGAGTAATGTGCATCTTGCACCCTACAAAGTGGAAGTAATCTTCATGTACCCGTGACATTAGCCATTGATACAGTGCTCTGGTTTCCCAAAATAGGGAAACTCATAGAGTTGCAACAACCCTGCCTTCTCCATTTTGACCTTAACATCATCATCATAGATTGGCAAGCCCTCTGGTGTTCATTTACTTGTGGGGCACACTAACTCCAGTGCCATTTCCTTCTATATCATGTTTTTTCGGTGGTTATAATCACTTATAGGCACATTTCTTAGGTGGGATTCCCACTCCTTACCCATCATTACCCATATGGGTATTACATCTCTACATACCATTCTTCATTTGTGTTTACATTAGGTTCTTGTTGTTTGGCCTTGGCCTTGCCCTTTCCTTTCTTGGGTGCCATTTTTGAGGTCTTCTTATCACTTCACTCCCTCCTTGTTACTCTATCCTTCCATTTCTTCCAACCTCGATCTCAAATCTGTGATATAAAATCTCTTAAACCTGTGCCCTAGTTTGTTGAACCCTAACTGGGATAAAATTTCCACAAGACAATGGTGCCTCCTCACAACTTTTTTCATGCCCGTGTAACCCCTTCCTTCTAGTTTGCAAACTCAAACTGGCTACTCATGCTTTAATCTCATAGATATTTCTTTGTACGATCGAATCTGAAACCCTAGTTTATAAAACTCGCTTCTTTCTCTATTTCACAAAGTGAAAATGAAAGTGCCTCAAACCTTTACTTATAGTTTTTCTATTTTTAAACATTAAATCCTACTTCACCTACCACCATAATTTTTTCATTTAATGCATATTTTTCAAACAAATCCTGTCTTCAGCACTTTCACTCACGCGCCCAACCTATGTGAAAATTCCTCCAACCTTCTGGCACGTAACCAATCCAACATGACAGAAACTCTTACGTGTGTGTAACCCATGCCAAAGTCACTTCTTCTATCTTTATTATTTATCTCACCTACCTCATGTTTCTTAAATGAAATTTCTCCTCCTTAGTACATGGGATCTATAAGTAGCTTTATCCTGGCACCAACCATTCTTCCTCCATCTTCATACACCTATTTCAACCGGCCATTCAATATGGCTTTTCAACACAACTTACTTGGCACTCTAATCATGTGCTCCTTCAAATTTCTCCACCCCACACTTAAAATGATGCACGGTCCTCTATGTACTCACAAATTCTTCAAAATAGAAATAAGGTTATCGGTGCCCAACATGCAAAAAAAAACAACGCTAAAGGGAAACACAAGAAAGGGAAATGCATAAAGGAAACTTCTAAACTAACTAGAAAAACTACCTTATTTACAAATAATAAGAAGACTTATTAATAGCAGGGCTTCAACCTACACCCATTGAAGTGTCCAGGAAACTTCGTCCCATCTAGTGCTTGTAATTGGCACACACCCGAATCAAGTATGTACGAGATTGTGTAAGGACCCAACCAATGGAATTTTAACTTCCTAGGGTGACGCAAAAACTTAGAGTCATATAGTAATACCATCTGCCCAACCTAAAACTTCTTGTTTCTAATGTGGCGATCATGCCAAGCCTTCTGCTTTGCTTTTTCTATTTTTTTGCTCCACCTGGTGAGTGATCGTCTCTCATCCATCTTCAATAACTCATCAATCCTTTCTTCCAGTGCTTGTTCATTGGCTAACCCTCCTGTGCATGCTATTCACAAAGAAGGTAACATAAATTCGACCAGTAAAACAACTTCCATGCCAAACTACAACTGAAAAGGTGTGGCTTTGTTCATTCTTTTATATGTTGTCATGTAAGTCCACAATACTACCGATACTTTATCATCCCAATCTTGTCGTCTGACATCACAAATTTTGGTCAAGGTATTACTCAGTATTTTGTTGAATTTCGTGATTCCATTTTCTTATGGGTAATAGGGTGTAGTCTTGTAATGAGCTACCATGAACTCTGATAATAGGATTCTCATGGTATCATTCAAGAAATGTGTACCCCTATCGTTGGTCAAAGTCAACGGGCATCTATACCTCATGATAATGTTCTCCCACAAGAACCTTTCCACTATGGCTACTATGCAAACTTTAGTCAGAGCTACCTCTACCCACCTTGTCGTAATATATGCAAGTGATAACATAACGTGACCTATTCCTATGTGTCACTGGTGCAATAGGTCCTACAAAGTCTATTGCCCACTTTTCAAAAGGCTCCGCACTAGGGATAGGGTGCAAAGGCATTTCATCTCTCCTTCCTAGTTTGCCAAGGCACTGACAATGGTCACACACTTTACAATAGTCTCTACAATCCTTGTATAGAGTTTCCCACCACAAACCTGCCATTAATATCTTACGCGCGGTGGCATCACTTGCATAATTCCCACCCACACTTCCTTCCTATGCCTCCTCCTTGATGGTCGCTTCATGCTCTAATACACACATGTGTAAAACTTCATCACATCCCAACTTGTATATGTCTCCACTAATTAACATATAGGATGTGACGCGTATGGCCAACTACTTTTTCTCTAAAGTCTTCATTCCTTCCGTGCCACACCTTCCTTTAAAAATATTTAAATCTCTTCTAAATCTGAGGGCGCGTGTCATATTCTAAATAGTTGCGCATCTAGAATTATTTCCTCAATACTCTACGTGTCCTCCCCTGAATCAATTCTTGATAGATGATCAAGCCCATAATTGCTTTTCCCAAGCTTCACTACAACGGTGAATTCAAATTCTTGAAACAACAACACCCACTGACATATGCGCCCTTGTAGGATGGTATTGTTCATGAAATATTTTAATGCCATGTGGTCGGTGTAAAACACAAAGGGTGTTGCCAATAGATGCTATCTAAACTTGAAAAGCACGTAGATCATTGACAATGCCTCACGCTCAGTTGTGGTATAATTCTACTATGTTGGTGTCAGCTTCCTACTTGCAAAACACAAAGGATGATCAAAAATCCCTTCATCTGGCTGTGCAAGCACTAATCCAATGGCGGTCTCTAAGGCATCTACATGGACATGAAAGGGCTTGTCCCAAGAGGGAAAATGTAATATAGGTGTGGTGATAAGACTATCTTTTAATGTATCAAATGTCCTCTATTGTGCCTCTCCCCAATGGAAGACACTTTTATGTCTAAGCATCTCCTCTAAAGGTGCGATGATCTTGGCATATCCCTTAATAAATTTTCGGTAATAGCCCATATGCCCAAGGAATCTGCGCATTGTGCTCTGGCTAGTAGGCATCCCTTAACCCCATAATAACTATAACCTTAGTGGGATCTACCAGCAAGCCCTCATTACATATGATATTCCCTAATAAGGTCCCAAAGGGTGTAGCAAACACACATTTCTTAATGTTGAGGGATATCCTCAATTGCCTACACCTCTCAAACATTAACCTTAAATTGTCACAATGGTCTTTAACCAGACCATACACTGATCCAATCATCCAAATAGACCTAAAGAAACTTATGGATGAAGTCCTGGAATGCTTGCACCACTATGTGCGAAAAATACAGCATGCGCATTCTTTAACTCAAAGGGCATGACCGTGTATGCAAAACTTCCCCACTCGGTGGTGAAAGTTGTCTTCTCCTGGTCCTCCTTTGCAATCCAGACTTGGTGGTACCCTAAAAATCCATCCATAAAGGAATAGATTTCACGCCCAATGAATCCTTCCAAAATTTATTTAGTGAAGGGGGTCGGAAATGGATCAATGACATAAACTGCATTCAATTCCCTATAATCCACACAGATCCTAATCCACCCATCATTTTTGATGTTGATTACCATTGGACTTATCCACTCTAATTCTTCCACTACCTCAATGATCCCAAAAGCTATCATTTTGTCTATCTCCTTCTTAACCTTTATCCACAAATTGGGATTCATCTGGTAAGGCCTTTTCCTAACCGAGCGCACCATCCTTTAATTTTATCTTGATCTCCCTAAGGAATGGTGAATTCCTTTGAGCTCATGGTACATGTGTGGGAATAAATCCTTAAATTTGTGCAAGTAGATCAATAATATTGGATACTTCCTTCTCCGACCAAGTAATCTCCAATAATATCTTCCTTAGGTTCTTCTCTGGAACTGATGTTAACTTTCTTATTTTTAAGGGCTAATGATAGGCGTGTGCGTGAGTATCTACACTCTCCACTACCTCGCGCATCCCTATAGAATGGATAACATCTAAGCTTTCCGATTCCTCTCCATCAATCACATACACCATATTTCCTTTTTCTTTTTCCAAACACATGCACTCAAGCTATAAATCTTCTGTTTCCTCTACTTCTTCAAAGCGTACCCCAATCTTGGTTCACCTAGTAATTATAATAGCCTATCTTCCATCCTGGCACTATCCCCCATGGTAAGGTGCTTGATACCCTACAAGGCCTTATCAACCGATGGTTTGGTACTATGATACTCAAAGGTTTGAATAAGGTCAGCCATGAGTTCTTGCCAATTCCTTGTCTGGCAGCATGTCTCTGAATGAATGTACCATGCACGTGCATAACTCTGCAGTGTAGAATAAAACTTATGCACCCATAGGGATGGTGGAAATGCTTCCATGCCTTCTCTCCAGACCTGTTCACACTCCTGGATATGGAAAGAGGTGGGATCCTTCCCATGGTACTCCTTGATGATGGTGGGTACATTGCTCCTAGAAAATATGACAGAGAGAGAAATTCTTACCTCACGCCACTCTAAAAGGCTCTCCTGATGTGTGGCCCACCACTAAACTATTATGCCAAGCAAGAAATAAATTAACACCCCCCTCCATTCCTTCTCATCCTTCCACTAATATTCCACCTCCTACAACAAGATCTCAGGTAAGGCTCCTCCTAAATACTTGGGTAGTTCTTTTCCTCCAAGGTGCCGAACCATGTGCACCTTTATTACCTTGGTCACTGACCCTCTCAACTGTCATCCCATCAATTCATAAGTCCCATGCACCCAATTGTCACATGCCGTGCTAGTTTTATCACTCACTAACCGAGCATCTTCAAACTGGTTAACCCCGTTAGTAGGGTGTATCATCTCGTGGTCTCTAATTGAGTACACATATATCCTGTCTAGAACTTCTTCCCCACTAGTTTAATATAGGGTGTCAACTTCCCATGGCCAACATATAATGATCCATTTCTCCTTGTTCTCAAAGCTGATGTACCCTTTGTTGAATTGAAGGTCCGCATTGTTCTTGTAACACCAAGGGCGCCCAAGTAGTGCTGAGAAATTTTCCACCTTGGTGAGCATCAAGACTTCAAGTCCCCAAAGAAACTTGGCTCCCTGGATAGTAATAGTTGCATCCTTTAAGAAACTGATGGGAATTGCCTTAGTATTGTTTGCCATAGACAACACATTCAAAGATGGCTATAATGTAGGTCTTCCCATCTGATGCCATGCATCCAAAGTTAGAACATTAACCTCCACACTGTGTCAATGAGGATATTACTAAGGAGCCATCCATCTACAATTGTATTCAACGTTATCTCCTTGTCATAGTCGAGGCTATGAGGGGGAAGGTTCATGTGTAAGACCTATCTCTTAAACTCTCCTTTGGTGTGTGGTACCTTCTCTCTTAACTAGGATCCTAACAAGGGAATGATATTCTTCTACCTTAGCATTTTACACACCTCATTGACCTCATCTAGGTCATCCTTTTACGCCTCGACTCTCCTTCCTTGTTCCTCCTTCCTGGATTGCTCCTTTAGATACTAGATTTTCCCTTGTAAGCTCTGAGTAACATCCATGGTGTCTTGATATATCTCCTTTTGATGCGTGGGGTCTGGATACTTTCCACAAATGACCTCCTCCCTTGAAACTAGGTTCTTCTATCTTGTCACCTCTCTTGCACGCATGGCTTCTACCCTTTTGTTACCAAGATAGGGTCCAAACCTACATCCCGTGTTACCCAAGGCATCCATTGTATGTCTACCTTCTTGATATTGATCATTGCACCGCCTTTTCCTTCTGGTGCTACTGATTCATATGCTCAAATAATTCTGGGAACTCCTCATACTTATGTTTTTTCCACACCACGAGCACTACAACGTGTCCGAGCATTCACATTTCTAATGCTCTCTAGATCCACATTTAAAATAGGTTCCACACGAGAACTCATTCATTCCTCTCAGTAGTTACCACAACCATGGAATCCTCCTCAAAAACCTCTTCCATGCGTGCCTCCATCTGTGTGCTCCTCATAACGGTAATCATCGCCCTTGGAACTATTTGCAATGTTGGTTTGGCACACCCCATGATCAATGGCCTCATGGATCGATCAATGATCCTACTACGGTCCTTAGTATCATGGGTTGTAGAAGTGAAAATCTTGCAATAAAAAGATACATTCTTCCTAATTCTACACTGCAGCAAGGGACATCTACTTACATCATAGTCCCCATGAAAATTTTCACACTCTACTATCGCCACAAAGGCATACTATCCTCTAGGGGAAATTATCCTTAGCGTGCCCCTCTATCTCACAATATGTGCACCACAAACCACTGTGAGTCTCATGGGCTGAGTTCATAGAAAATTTTTCCAACTGCTTGGCCATAGTAGTAATATGAGCCTCTAAGAACGGGCTAACACTAGTATCAACACTACCAATAGCCTCGGTGTGCATAGGCCACCTCCAATGCCTTGCGCAGGTCTGTAAAAGTTTTATGAGTTAAGGCCCTTCTAAAAGGGGTGATCAATCCTCCAACAAACCACTACGCATGGTGATAAGGGTGAATATCATATGATAATTTATACAAGAGAGTCTTAAAGTGTGCATCATAATCCTACACACTCTCTGCCATTCCTTATTAATCTCCTTCAAAGTGCCGATGCTCTTCTTCTCAAACTCGTGGAATGTGGAACTATACCAAGAATGAATTCTTTAAGGTAGTATAATCCACTACCGTCTGATGAGGGTCATACATCCTAGACCATCTATACACGTGCCCTTGTAATGTGGTTGCAAACTAACTACCCTTTGTTCGGGGTTGTGACATCCTTCGCGTGCCATAGCAGTTCACACTTGTGAACATGTTCCACAACATCCTCAATACCTCTATAATTGGGCAAATGTAGAGACATTTCAAAGAAAACTTATGGGGGTGGTTGGGGTCCAAATCCTCCTCTCGCCAGATCCTTGGTTTTCACCTATGTT
Source organism: Taxus wallichiana var. yunnanensis (assembly GCA_018340775.1). Lineage (NCBI taxonomy): Eukaryota > Viridiplantae > Streptophyta > Pinopsida > Cupressales > Taxaceae > Taxus > Taxus wallichiana. The sequence continues at coordinate 412,030,241 of CM031238.1, read as the reverse complement.
TCCTCCAACACCCGATCCATAAGGTCCACTGTGTCCCGAACCACTAGATCCACCAGACCCACTAGCTCCTACTCCTCCTAAACCACCAGATCCACCAGGCCCACCAAGTCCTAAAGTGGTCGTGCCAAGGGTTCCCATAGTTCCATTGAGTTGTGTGCCTATAGTCTATGACAATTCCCCACTACCAATAGTATACCTCGTGCCACTTCTAGACACAAGACCAAACACTTGTGTGCCTATACCTTGCCTAAAAGTCCTAACACTAGGCTGGTGTTTGCAGCCATAGAAGTACCAAATGATAAATTATACCTCCTGGGCGTAGAACGATCACCTCCAATGTAATCAACTAGATTAGCAATATTATCCCCCTGATCTGGAAAACCAAGTGCTATGGTCCGGTCACTAGGTGGGCTCAGATGCACGCTAATGGTTCTTCTTTCTTTGCGACAAACTCTCATCGAATCAAGGGATTTCTCTCACGCACTTGCCAAGATGTGGTCACACGTAATGATCAAGCTATACGTCCTCAAAGATAAACCTCAAATCCTTCCCGTAATGTATGTCTCCATACATCCATCACACCTACAACCTCACGTCATCTAGCAATCTCCCTTTCACGCACTTCACCATACTTGATTGGTCTCTCCTCCCTTTCTTTCTCTACCGTAACATCTGCCATCTTCCTCCACCCAAGCTTCCTCACCCAAAGTGCTCATAATGGTTTAGCCGACCATTGGGAGAGCCTCTAAACACATGGTAATCATCAAGATCTTTAGAGCCAGAGGGACAACACATAAAAATGATCCTTTGGGCTCCCGCAGAACTCAAACTCAGTAACCTTTGGACAAGAATATGTGGAAATGGCATACTCCAGAGTGTAGCTAGCCAATACTCCTTTCCACCAATGATCCACAAAGATGGGTCCATGTCAGATCTACATCTTGTAGCCTTTGGTACTCTTCTTGGGTCCACACATGTGATCTATAATGCCAACTTGATCTAGATGCATAGGCTGAGAGCCATTCATATAGTTCCATAGGGAAACAACAGAAAAAAATTTCATACAAATCATGGTAGAGATTTTCTTCTACCCATCTACGTGTATTAAACTCAGGTCCAATGCTAAATCTCTGAGAAAATTCATCCTCCGTGCTTTTGAACCATGATTCAACACTCTCCAATGTTAACCGCTCTGTCATTACTCATTACACAGATCATGATGTATGCTAAATCCCACTACAAATTCAAAAAGAGTCCTGAAATGGAACCAAGATGTAGTCATTTTTACTCCTATCACAAAATAAAGGAACCCCATGCACGCCAACCTATCACCCAGCTTAAATCTGAGTGCTCACCCAAGGCACGCATGGGTACCGAGTCTCTCTTTTATGTGAGTTTAGTGGGAAGCATCATCTATGATTAGTGTAAGAGATTTTAGAAGGGAAGTTAAGACATACAAGAACCATAGGGCTCAGAATGGCCTCTAGATCCTTGCAGTCACTTCAGATCGGGTGCTTAATAGAATCCATAACATGTATTGTGACAGAAAGAAACATACAAGCATTCATACTTAGCATGAAAGGAAAGAGAACTCATAAGAGAGAAATATGCATCATAACCATTTATATTCATGTATTTATTATAACAGACAACCTTATTACATCCATGGAACCATTACAGAGGGTCACAGAGAAGAAGACCGCAGTCATGCATTAGACCGACTTAATGTAACCGAGCTACCCAAAAGAAAATTTACAACCCTAGGCCTAATGTATTCTTTCTTGAATACAACCATTCACTAACACAGTCCTTGTAGCATTTCTACAGAGCTCCGCTCACTCTCTAGGTGTCTATATGGATACTTGTATGTATATCTCCATATGTATATCTCTATGTCTCTACAGGCGCTTGTATTTATAGCTTTCTTGGACTGCCAACTCATCCTCTAGCACCCTTAGATCCAGTGCCAAGTGTCTGAATGTGGTCCTCCATGCGAGCATGCTTCTCCAATCCTGAGCTCTCCACTTTATTCCATGATGTTCTTTTAGAAGATTCCATTACATGCATGCTCCTTCCTAGGCTAACCTATCGCCAAGCTGGCATCTTATCCATGTGCAACTGGGTCATGCTTTTCACATGTTCTGCTCTGGACATCCAAAATGACTAAGTCCCAATCCTTTCATGCATCATGCATGCTACGTGATTCCTTATACCCTTATCTTGCATGCTTTTGCCTTGTGCACCATTCCATAATCGGGACCTTGCGCGCCACGCGCCTTCATACTTGGCCAATATTCCAGGGGGTCTAACAAAATGAATGGAAGGATGAAAATAAAGGAGGAAATAAATGGAATTAATGAAGGGAAGGTCTCATGATGATATAATGGGTTTGTTTGGATAATTGGAGTCACTAGATGTGTTGAGAAATGCCTCCAAAGGATGAATATCACCAATAACACGTAAAAATTGGTATTATGAAGTTGTAGAAACAAGTTTCACAATTGTGAAATAAGTAGCTTTCAATACTCGTCCCCACTCGGCATACCAAAATGTTAATGTCAAAAAGTAGCACCGGGATTATACATCGCAGATCCCTACTTTTTGCTAACTAAAACCATCTTTTAAGTTATGGTATTTGCTACTTGAGATGAACCTCCGTGAGAAGGCTGACTTCCTCTACCTAAATCTAATGCTAAACTATTCCTAGAAAGGAAAATATAGCTAACTAATCCTAAACTAACCATGCCAAGGGACCAAGGATAGATAACATTAGAAAGATGTATGGAAGGGAAATCCTAAGCTAGAAGGTTGTGATAGCACCAAAAATTGGTGAGAGACACTCGTAGTGAGGGAGAAAGGAAAGGAAATGGATATGGGAGAGACCAGACATAAGTGACATAGATCCAAGCTTCATTTACTATATGTTCTCACATGAAACACATCTGAATGAAATTGCAAGGAGAAATACATACAAAACACAATGTAATAAGTAATATAGAGGTAAGGTTACAAATAAAACAAGCTAGGATAGAAAAATGTCACAAGACATAGATTTATTGCAATAAAAATATGCATTGTCCATTACAGATTAAAAAAGAAGGCATAAAAATTATTGCCAAGTCAAAATGTGGGTTTGAAAACTCACATTTGTTTTAGAACATATTTTATAGAGTTTCATTATAGTTTTTAAATGTCCATCCCTTTCAAAATAAAAGGTTTTACAATATATATAACTCAAATGAAAGAGAGATAAGAGAGAGAAGAGAGAGAAGAGAAGGACATGAATTTTTAGAATTCAACCACCAACATTATGTATTCAAATATTATGCTAAGTACATGGGCACCTTACATAGCCATTATTCAGTCTATTACATCTTACAGAAGCAAATGAAGAAATGCCTAATTAAGTCAGGTGACTGAGCTAGTTTATTTGATCGATTGCATGTGAAAATAGTTCTCTTCTACCTCCAAAATATGTGTATACCATTTTAACCCACCAAAATCATATTTTTATGATGTCACATTGAAGGGATTGATGAGAGATTTCTAATGATATAATTTTTTTACAATTTGGAGCTCAGGATCAAAAGATATGGCCATTTGAATTTTTACCAGTTAGGAGGCACATAGATTTAACACATGGAAACTCTTGATTGGCTTAGAGATCGGGCTCTACCAATGTGTACTTGCTTTTTCTTTTCCAAGTTTCTACCTCCCATTGGTTTGGGTTTCAGATTTTACTTCCCTATCCTACCATTTTCCCTTTCCTTTGTCTTTATGAAGGTCTATCGTATTAAGAAATATAGACCAATATGGCCCTACCACATTTCTTCACACCGACAGTTGTCCTTTTTTCCCCTTTTTCCCATTTGAAACATGATACAATGATAAGGCTCCACATTTCTTCTCCATTGTTAGATCTTTTGACACATAGATCAATGAAAATTATCCATCCTTCTTCACACTTACAGACTGTGTAAGGCCTCTTACAAACACGAGCCAATGAGAAAATCCACACTTCCTTTAAATTTTTCCCTTTGACTAACCATTGCGAAGTGTGAGCCAATAGAAAGGCTCCACGCACTTCGTGTATCATTCCTTTTGATAACCAGCCTTTAACATCCGTAAACCATCAACCAATGAGGAAGCTCCATGCATTTATGCATTGTCAAAATTTTGATAGTCTCTTATTGCAATTGTGAAGTGCGAGCCAATGAGAAGGCTCCATGCACTTTGCATTTTCAGTCTTTTCTTTGTGCTCCTCTCGACACTGTAAATGTGAGCCAATGAAATGGCTCCACATTGCCCCCATGTCAGGACCTATTAGACTTCCTTCCTCATTCTTGGCTTTGATTTGATGGTCCTTTGCACTTTTAGTCTATGAAAATAAAACTAATGAAATTTCTTCATGTAACTATTCGCATCATAATTTCTAAGTCCTATGGACTTAGAATATTTTTGGCTTTGAAGTTGGTTACCAACTATCCTTTTGAACTTTTGACTTGTCGGACACTGATGAAATATGAACCGCACCTAACTCTATGGACTTTAAGTTCAAGATCTTGTTACTTTAGAAATTTTTGGAATATTGACATGTATCCTACATCAACCGTTGATCCTATCCCAATTGTCTCATGGGCTTGGACCACTGAGCTTTTATCATGTTTCTATGATGCCTTCTAACACCGAATTTGATGGGAGTTTGAAGGTCGGTGTCCCTTTTAACAATCCTCTAATGTTTTTAAACCGCAATCACGTGGGTTTTTGAATACTAATGGTCGTGAATTTAGGAACTGTAATTTGATGGACATATAACCATCACATACCTGTAAAAATGGCTAAGTCCATTTTTAAATATTGTTAAAGCCAAATTAACTTTAGGCGATTAATTTTGGATAACACCAATATACATACAATACTAAAATAACATATAGAAATGTATAAGGTAAATGAAATAATCTATAAAAAGTGACAAAGAAGTTTAGAGAACTTACCTATGAAGTGGTCATTGATGCATATATATATATATATATATATATATATATATATATATATATATATCTAGAGAAGCAATAAACCAAGAAAGAATCACTATGGGTGGAGAAAGGGAACATCGTTCCTATCCTAGACACATTATAGATGACTTGATAGTGAAAAAAATCCAAAAATCAAGAAGAGTGTCCAATCCCAAGTCAAATTCAAGATGAATCAAGAGAAAATACAAAGATGGTGCAAAAGAGTAGAGTAGATGGTTTTTTCCTACGATATTTCTTCCTTCCTTCCAAATTTATGAGATTGGTGTGTATATATACCAAACATCATTTATCACAGTGATGATGTCGAATAAATAAAACCTAACACCGACACCATCTCCCATGGGTGATAGCATCAGCTAAGGAGACCTAAATTTAAGAAATGATGTAATGTGTTGTGTATCAAGAAAGAATAAGTGAAAAAGGTTCCAATGATGGATTCAGATGCAAGTAAATATTGGGAGTGCTAGTGTGTGCGAAAAATAAGAATAAGGATAAATAAAGATAGGACCATATAGGGATACATATCTCTATGTATTGTCTCTAACCCATAATGACCATGTGAATAGTCATACCTCATTCTTGATAGGCCCTTTAAGGCATTTTCTCTAGAAATATATGGATAAATGACTCTTATATGCACAAAGGAATTTTTAGTAATAGGTATGAAAGATTAAGATGAAAATTTAAGTCTATACATATACCCCATTTGTTTATCACCACATGTTGTAATAGAGAAATATGAGGTGGTAAATAGAATGAAACAATTCATAACACCAAAATTGAAAGTAAATACTAGAAGTAAGCATATACAAGACCAAATTAAAATGAAATATACCCACCAATGCATACCTAGATAGTGTCACTCGTCCTATCATGTGTAGGTGTAATCAATGTTGTAAGAACCCTAAAAATTAAAACTAAAAAAGAAACACTAGAGGATCATAAATAAAATAAGACATAAATCACCTAGTTAGGGGCCCATGGAACGAATGTCATTTCATTTTGTCTCATTTTCAAGATGTAGTAATGTAATAATGTATTAGATATCTAGTCACAAGGGGTGGGTAGTAATAATGAAAAGCTAAAAAAACCATGAGGTAGATGCTATAAGAATAAGGTTGTTGAATAGGTACATACATCCAAACAAGGCCATAAGCCTAAGTGATGATGTGCATCATACTGCAACAATCCAATGGGAAATATCGGGGCATACACAACCAACATAGGTAGACTTGAACATCCTGGGAAGCAAGGTGGCTATGGTTTGGTAGACTTGTATGATAAGGGTTTCATCCCGAGAGTAAAAATGTGACTGGAACTAGGTGGTGACTAATGGAGAGAATTTCCAAACAACTACATCATTCAACTAATCAATATTATTTACAAATAGCCAACTACACATACTCTCTGCAAAAGAGGATCTTACCTAGCCCAAAAAGGCTTATTTCCCATGTAGATCAAAAACTTACAACGTGAATAAATTATTTTATAGTTTTCAAGTCACCAAATGCTTAAAACCCCACTTCAATAATTTCCTCAAAATTCTACCCTCAAAATTTCAGGTCTTAACTCTTAAAAATCCAGAAGATACACTCACTTTACCATACAAACATTTTGTCAAACAAGTTGTGTGCATTCTCAGTCCCGGTAGAACATGCATCATAACGACCAAACTACTTATCATCAAGGAAAAAAATTCACATCCCATCTGAAAAATGATGTTTTCCCCCTATAATCCAAATTTCATGTCATTTGGATTTAAAATGCAAAAGTTATGATGACTGGTTTGGGACAGATCATCCACTTGTATACACACTCACAATTTCCTATAGTTTTCACACACATGCAAGATCTTATTGATGGCCATATGATTGAAACTCCTATGAATTTTAAAGGAAACACCTCATTTATTTCTCCTAATTCAGAAAACACCCTACTCAAGAAGAATCAAATGCAAAAACAAAGTATTCATTATGGAATTTGGAATTTTGCTTACAAAATGCATGCCTCTACATGCTTTCCTTCTTCTGTTCTTGAGGAAAAATCCTTCTCTAACTACCCTCTTCATCCTCCACCTAAGGAATCCATAAAAAAATTGAATCCTTAGTTTCCTTATCTCAAAAACCTCTCATCCTCCTTCATTTATTTGAATAAATTTTATTTTATGAGGAAAGGAAGGTAGTTAGGTTGAGAAACCACTAACTCACCTAGGCTTAGACTTAACTTGTAACACCCTAGACAAACCGATATATTACAATTTTGCATTTCAAGTGTTGACATGTGATTTTTGGATAAAGATGTGTTCTTTGACTGTTGAATATCATGTTTGATAAGGATAAATATTTTTTGTTCTTAAGAATCATTAAACTAAAATTGTATGGTTATTAATAATTCATTTTCACTTTGAAAGGAGCTACAATCTGGCTTTAGGAGTTGCAGACTTATTTCTTCTTCTGACTCATCCTTGGATCAATTTCAGTGATCCAAGGAATGTTTCAAATCCTCTTCATAGACTGAATGATAAATTGGCATTCAGTAGTTTAAGGGACATTGAAGACTGAACTTTGTATGATACAAATTTTGTGGTCTTATGTGAATATGTTTTCATTCAACTGTATGTTGTGCTCGGGTCTTTGGTGATTGATCTTGGCAAGACATAAAGGATGTAAGAAAAATTCAATTCATGGAGGATGAAACGGAGTCCTAAAACATAAGGATTATCCTAACGGTAATCTAAGCTAGGTAAGAACATCTATGTCCTAGATATGCTTACTTATTTGAATTTTATTCTAACCTAAGCCTCTTATTCTATTTGTTGGGTTGCCGACCTAACCTAAGAAAGGTGCTAAATGGATAAGAGAAGGGTTACTAAAGTAATACTAGGATATTTTAGTTGTTACCTAATACTAAAGGGTTATGAATTGAACCTAACCTAAGGTGGGAATTCTAATGGAAAATGTTTTATGACCTATGTTGGTAATTGTTAAACTAACCTAAGTTTTATTTGAATCTATCCTAAAATATTAAGGGAACCTAAGGGGTCGCATGTCTCAAGGGTGACAGCTCCAATGACATTTAATTGATTTGAAAGGGTTTAAATGATGGAAGTCTTTGCCCAGATTTGGAAGGGGCTAGTAGACTTGGTGGAGGATGACGCGTGGAAGCTCCACTAATAGATGGAATTGTATTTTTGTATTGAATTGGCATTTTCCGCATTTAGGAGGTGGTGACAAGGAAAGGTAAGAATGAATTTTGGAATGAATGGCACTTATGGCATTTATGAGCATCGGTATTTATGTGCAAACCATCTTGGAAACTTAGAAGGTGGGTTTTTAGGAGGTCATTTGGTTTTGCATGCATTGCGGATTTTTCTCTCGCATGGAGCTAACTGGTTCTTCCAACCAATTGTTTGACCGTCACTTTAAAGCTATTTTTAGTTTCTTCAACCTATTTTTATTGAAGGAAAGTATATGAGGCATAGGAGGAAAATAATTTTTATCGTTGATATTTTTGGGAGAAAAAGAGTTGGAAGCTTGACTGGAAGTCTCCTTTGATTTGGTGGAAGCACTATCAGGCATGATAGGCTCTAACTATTAAAATTCTTTGCGTTCTTCTAAATGATTCATTAGAACAACTCTACTCTCATGAGATTCATGTTTTCATGCATGTCTAGTTATTTTTGTTGCTGGGTTTTACGAATCCTTGTGTGTTTGATATGAAACTATGGCTATATAGTGTTGTTTTGGAAACTGGCTTTTTATGCAAGTTTTATGACCTGCATGCAAGTGAAAATGGTATTAGAAACTTGTTATGTATCTCTTTTCTTACACTCTAGATCTTGTATTCAAATTTTTGGAGCTTTGGACTGACTATTCATGAAAATATATGGATATGAGCTTAGAGCAAACTTGAGTTCTATTTAATGCAGCTTCTAGGTTGTGTTTTGGATGTAGACTTGTGTTGAAACTTTGTGTTTTTATCAAAATTTTGTTAGAGCTTCGTTTTGATCGGAACCGGTGTTTGGAAAATTATGCATTGTTGAACTGTTTGCTTGGAGTTCGTATTTAGCACTATATTCACATTATCTTACTTGTGAAGTTCTGAATGTTTGTGTGTGAAGCTTGGGTTCGACACTGAACTCTGATTTAACACTTGAGTGTTATGAGCTTATATTTGGGTTGATATATTTAATTATGTTCAGGCATTTTTGTATTGGGTTATTATTTTGTTAAAATATTTAGCTTATAACTCTTTATTTAAGCAACTTACTCACTAAGAGACTGGGTGAAAGCTTGTTTGAGTTGTTTGAAATATCTTTGAGATTTGGAACTAGAAACGTCTTGCCTAAAGGAATGTTGAACTTTTTTATTACTGTATCGAATTCTTGAGATGGTTTTGGTGTGAGAATAGAATGGGATGTTTTTTCCCGTTGTTTGGAGGGAACCTACATTATGGGTTGACCATAATGTTTTGAACCAGGTCACCTCTATCACAATTTTATGGTTGTGAAGTTTTGTTTGAATTTCTATTTCTTTTACATTGGAATGGATTGGGTTATTAACCTTGGACACTAAAACTATTCAGGAAGGATACTTTCTGTATTCTACTATTTGTGCTTAGTTCTTTGAATCATGAACTATTACTTTTTGTAATAATTGATGAAGCCTTTGTGATTCTTCAGTTTTGGGTTCATGGGTAATTCTAAATTTGATATGTTATTGTTTTGGGATGTTCTTCTCAACCGATACAAAGTGATCAAGTCTTTGATTTATTTTTAAGAAAGAAAGAATATATATATATATATATATATATATACGTATTATTTTGAGACCAGTATATGGTTCGGGTCTACAGTATTCTTTCATCCTGAATTGGTTGAAACTAGAACTTCTTTATTCAATTGAACGACACAATTTATCATTGATTCTTTCCTTATTTGAGTTATCATTCCTCCGTCCTCTGGATAAGATCATTATTTCAACTTCTCTCGTACTCAATCTCTTTTGAGATGGTGATTTCATTTGACCAGCTTTTCTACCTTTTTCGAATCATTGATGAAATAATGTAGAGAGCTAGTAGCCAAGAGGGTTACATGATAAGTAAATTTATACTTATGGGTTCGACTATTGTTGACTAGTCTTTCCTAGTTTATATGGATAGGAGTAGGTTTTCTCTTGTACTCTTTATATTTTGTGAAGAAATTGAGTAGAGATTAACTCCTCTTCTGGGCTACTTTGTTTGTGAACATTGATTTTGAGCTTTGATTGATAACTTCTAACATGAAGAGTTAGAATTGGAATTGCAGTTGGACTATTCTGATTTTCCTTACCTTCTTGTATTGTTATGGAATTCTATTTTGATGTATATTCTAATGTTGAATGTGCAAGATTGTTACCTGGAAAGGAACAGTAATTCATGTTATGAATCTGGTCTATTTTTTAGATGTTATAGGTTTGGGCATGGTACATAATGGTTCTTCTTATTCTTTCTTAGGATATAGATGAATAATCCTAGAATGAACCATGTTGTTTACACTTCTTTTGTCTCATAGAGAAGATAAATGTGGTATTCTATTAGGATAGAATTATGAAATAATGGGATGGCTAGTTGTGTTGTCCTAAGTCACCAAGTTTAAAACAACGTGATATCAGATGAATATTGGTAACAAATATTCAAATATGTTCTTTAAACAGATCACTCAGTACCTAGTGTAGGGTAGGAAAACCAAGTATACAAAGTATACAATATGTATTCAATACTTAAGATAACATAAATAGATCGGTAGATTACCAAGTTATGAAATGAATAGATCGGTGGATCACTAAGTCATTACAACTGCATATGGTTATCTATTTGAATTCGATTGGCATGGAATGTTTTTTCTAAATAATGCTTTATTTAGAACAAAGAACATTATTTAAAAAAAAATCCCTTGTTTCTAAAGTCTTAAAATGGGAATGTTACATCTTGGTGTCGAGTCAAAGGTTGTAGCCCTTGGACCTATTGTCCATAATCTAATGAAACTTAAATTTTCTTATAATAGAAAATGGTTAGAACAAGAGAAAATGTTACAAATAATCCTCCACCCGAGGAAGGAGAAGAAACTGCCAAGAAACTCGATGAGATCCTTGCTGCCCGTTGGACACAAGAGATCGTTTGGCTATACTTGAACAAAAAGTAATGGGAAATGAGGAGGAAGAAGAAGCTGATAACAATAACCAGCCACCTTTAGGGACAACGCCAATTTGGGTGTTGATAATAACAATGTTAACATACCTATTCGATCGAGAATAAAAGGCTAGGCTAGAAATTTGAACTCACTAATGATATAAAAAGGATAAGTCCACCCAAGTTTGATGGCACCACATTAGGAGATGGGGCTGAGAATTGGCTCAAGAAATGGAGAAATACTTTGCAATAAGGAATTTCTTAGAAGAAACAAAGGCGATATGGGGAGCATATCAGCTTTCTCATGAAGCATCTTCATGGTGGGACAACCGTAAGGTTGAGTTGAATATTGATGAAGCTAATATCACATGGGATCAATTTAAAGGTTACTTTAGGAAACGATGGCTGCCACAACTCTACTATGATAAGAAAATGATTGAATTCTATAACTTAGCTCAAGAAAAGATAACTGTAACTAAGTACTGGGAGCAATTTACAAAACTCCTTAAGTATGTAGCTCAGTACCAAACTAATGAGAAGTTTAGGATACATAAATTAATCATGGGATTAAATCCCGTTATAGGGGGAGAGGTAGATTTTCATAGCCAAACCATAATGGAAAGGGTTGTTGAAAAATCCATAAGGCAGAATAGAAATTAAAGGCAATTTTTTCTCACAAGGAGGAAGTAAGAATAAAAATCCCACCTCCTCTTCATCATCTCTTGCACCTAAGAAAGGACCATGGAAGAAATTCAGAATGAAAAGTAAGTTTTCATTTGATACAAGAAAGAAAGTAGTAATGAACAAGTTTGTTGGTAATGCACGAAACAACTTTGATAAGAACAATAATAATGCATGTAAGTCCTATGGGGTTAGAACGATAACTCTAAGGCTGGAAATAAACCCGAGCCTAGGAAGGGACCTGTAGGAGGTTGTTATAATCAGTGGAAAATATCATTACGCGAATAAATTTTCTCTAAAGAAGGATGATCGTAATCAGCAAAAAAGATACATGCTACAAGAGGGCGACAAGAAGGCCGAGAAACAAGCCATGCCCATAGAAGTTGTTTGGCTTAACTATAACTATTTTTTTGATACCATAGCTACTAAATGTTTTATTTCTAGTAAATTAGCATCAAAAAGAAAAATAAAAGCTAGAAACATGGACTGCATAAAGATGGGAACAATGTTGTTCATACAATTAGTATGTGTCTTTTTGGAGCAGTCCTTGATTTACCTAACTTTTCCATTGAGGTTGATCTTTATGTTACACCTTTGGGGTCTTATGATGTAATCATAGGTATTAATTGTTAGCAAAACATAAGGCTAAAGTGGACTATTTTAAAAAACGCATTAGTTGTTTAGATGACCTATAAAAAATAGTGGAGATTTAGGGTGTGAAACGTGAGATTTCTGTTAGAAAACTATCAGCTATGCAACTTAAAAAGGCCAAAAATAAAGGTTATACCTTATATGCAGTAAAAATTATTGAATCAACAGAAGAAATCGTGATGTTATGGAATGATATCCATTGTTACGAGACTTCAAAGTGATGTATTTTTGAAAGAATTTCCAGGTCTTCTACCTAAAAGGGAGTTCGATTTCATGATTGAGATCAAGCCTATAACTACACCTATTTTTAAAGAATAGTATCGAATGACTACTATAGAATTAGTGGAGCTTAAGGCTTAGTTGCATGAACTATTTTATAAAGGTTTGATTAAACCAAGTGTTTCACCTTAGGGAGCACCTGTAATTTTTGTGAAAAAGAAGGATGGAACCCTTAGATTGTGCATTGATTACAAATGTTATACAAAGAAAAAATCAAGAATAGATACCCACTCCCTAGGATTGATGATTTATTTAATCAGATGTGTGGAGCATCGGTATATTCTAATATAGATCGTTAATCTAGATATCATCAATTGGGAATTAAGGATGAGGATATTCATAAAACAAATTTCAGAACAAGGTATGGACATTATGAGTTCACGGTTTTACCTTTTGGATTAACTAATGCACCTACAACATTTATGAATTTAATGAATAATATCTTTCAAGAATACTTGGACAAATTTTTTCTCGTATTCTTGGATGACATTCTCATATATTCAAAAGTATTGAGGAACACCATGAGCATTTGAAGATAGTTTTGGGAATATTAAGAAAGAGACAATTATTTGGTAAGTTGTCTAAATGTTCTTTCTATGACATAGAAGTACACTATTCGGGACATGTAATAAGTAATAATGGAATTGTTGTAGATCCTTCAAAAATTCTAGCTATAACAAAGTGGCCAACACCTAAGAATGTACATGAAGTTAGAAGCTTCATGGGACTTGCTGGCTATTATAGGAAATTTGTAAAAGATTATTCTAAGATAGCTTCCCCAATAACTTCCTTACGTAAGAAAGATAAAATTTTTGTTTGGAGTGAGAAATGTGAAATTCCATTCAAAACCTTGAAGGAACAATTAACTTCAATACCTATTCTTGCAGTACTAGATCCTAATGGAGATTTTATGGTGGTAACTAATGCATCTGGTGAAGGTCTAGGAGGTATTTTGTTACAAAATGGTCATGTCATAGTGTATGAAAGTAGAAAACTAAAGTTACATGACTTGAATTATGATCCACATGATTTAGAGCTTGCTTCCATTATTCATGCACTACAAGTTTGGAGGCATTACCTACTTGGTAAACCTTTTGGATTGAAAACTGATCACCTTGGACTAAAGTATATCTTCACTCAGCCAAATCTTAATGCAAGACAACGAAGGTGGTTATAGTATTTGTCTCAATATGATTTTGACATCAATTATACTAAGGGTAAAGAAAATAGAGTGGCTGATGCTCTAAGTCGTAGGAAGCACATTTCTTCTCTTATAAAATTAAGAACTTAGTTTAAGGATGAAGTAAAAAGTGTTATGGAATCTGACTCTTACTTTCAGCAAGTAAAAGTAGTGCTTGTTGTAGATTTAAATGATTTGAGGTATAAAGGTTTTCACTTTGATAATGAAGAAATTTTACGATTTGAAAACAGAGTCTATGTACCTTTGCTAAATGATTTGAGAAAGAAATTGTTAGCAGAATTTCATAATTCACCTTATTTCGGACACCTTGGCATTACAAAAATGCTTACTGATATAAAACAACAATATTTCTGGAAAGGGATGAAAAAGGATGTTATAGACTTTGTGACACATTGTCTTGAGTTCCAACATGTTAAAGTGGAACATATGCACCCAACCGGTTTATTGTATCCTCATAGCATACCGTAGTACAAGTGGCAAGTAATAAGCATGGATTTTGTACAAGGGTTGCCTATGTCAAGGAATAAACATGATGTTATTCTAGTAGTTGTGGATAAACTAATAAAGGTAACACATTTTATTGTTGGGAATATGAAGGATGATTCTCCTATTTTAGCTAGAAGATTTGTACATGAAACTTTTAGATTACATGGAGTACCTGAATTAATCATTTTGGATAGAGATCCTAGAATGACGTCAAGATTTTGGAAAATGCTTAATGCAACTCTAGGGACTAAACTAAATTTCAGTTCTACGTATCATCCAGAAATGGATGGACAAACTAAAAGAGTAAATCAAGTTTTAGAAGATATGTTACGAGATGTATTGCATGGATCAACAGTATAAGTGGGAAGAGTACCTTCCATTAGTTGAATTTGCATACAATAATACATATCATGCTTCTCTTAAGATGGCACCTTTCGAGGCATTATACGAAAGAAAATGTAGAACCCCTGTTAGTTGAGACAACATGGAGGATAGAGAGGTAATTGGACCTAAAATTCTTACTGAAATGGAACAAGTTAAATTGATTTGTGAACACTTGAAAGAAGCAAAGAGATAGGCAAAAGAGTTATGTTGACTTAAAGAGGGTTGATAGGAAATTTGAACTTGGTGAGAAGGTCTTTCTTTGGGTTAAACCAAAAAAGAGTTCTATAGCTTTTGGCAAGGCTGCCAAGTTATCACCTCGTTATGTGGGACCTTTTGAGATAGTTGAAGTAATCAACCCTGTAGTTTATCGTTTAGCATTGCCTCCTACTTTGTCATGAATACATGATGTTTTCTATATTTATTTTCTTAAGAAATACATTTAAGATTTATCACATTTGTTAAATTGGAATTCCTTGCAGATCTAGGACCTAGGAATAATTGTGGTGAAACATATATGAGTGCTTGAAACTCATCACTTGCATTTGAGAAATCATGAGATAAGTCAATATAAGGTCTAATGGGACTAGTTTATTGAAAAGAGTGAAACTTGAGAAAACCTAGATGATATGAAAACTACCTTTCCATATTTATTTAAACAGACTGATTCTCGTTGACTGATAAAAACTTGTGATTTTATCTTTATAATACAATAAGTATTCCATTTTTAGGTAGATATTTATTTATTTAGAATAAACATCTATGTAACGTTGATTTCTCGAACTTAATAATGCTGATACATTTTTGACATATGGTAAGAAAAGTGAATAAGATGATTTTTCCTTGATGTAATCTGTTAAAATGAGATAATCATCGAGATGATGATTATTTTTAGGAGGGAAGCATGTAACACCCTCGACAACTGATATATTCCTCTTTTGCATTTCAAGTGTTGACATGTGATTTTCTGGATAAAGATGTGTTCTTTGACTATTGAAGATCATGCTTGATAAGGATAAATCTTTTCTGTTCTTAAAAATCATTAAACTAAAATTGTATGGTTATCAAGAATTCATTTTCACTTTGGAAGGAGGAGCTACAATATGGATTTAGGAGTTGCAAACTTATTTCTTCTTCTGACTCATCCTTGGATCAATTTCAGTGATCCAAGGAATGTTTCAAATCCTCTTCATAGATTGAATGATAAATTGACATTCAGTAGTTTAAGGGACATAGAAGACTGAACTTTGTATGATACAAATTTTGTGGTCTTATGTGAATATGTTTTCGTTCAGCTTGTATGTTGTGCTCGGGTCTTTGGTGATTGATCTTGGCAGGACATAAAGGACGTAAGAAAAATTCAATTCATGGAGGATGAATATGGAGTCCTAAAACATAATTATTATCCTAACGATAACCTAAGCT
Source organism: Taxus wallichiana var. yunnanensis (assembly GCA_018340775.1). Classification (NCBI taxonomy): domain Eukaryota; kingdom Viridiplantae; phylum Streptophyta; class Pinopsida; order Cupressales; family Taxaceae; genus Taxus; species Taxus wallichiana. The sequence continues at coordinate 412,013,933 of CM031238.1, read as the reverse complement.
AGGTAAGAACAGCTATGTCTTAGCTATGTTTACTTATTTGAATTTTGTTCTAACCTAAGCCTCTTATTCTATTTGTTGGGTTGGCGACCTAACCTAAGCATTGTGCTAAATGGATAAGAGAAGGGTTACTAAAGTAATACTAGGCTATTTTAGCTATTACATAATACTAAAGGGTTATAAATTGAACCTAACCTAAGGTAGGAGTTCTAAAGGAAAATTTTTATGACCTATGTTGGTAATTGTTAAACTATAATAAGTGCTATTTGAATCTATCCTAAACTATTAAGGGGACCTAAGGGGTGCATGTCTCAAGGGAGACGGTTCCAATGGGATTTAATTGAGTTGAAAGGGTTTAAATGATGGAAGTAATGCCGATTTGGTAAGGGCTAGTAGACTTGGTAGAGGATGACGTGGAAGCTCCACTAACAGATGGAATTGTATTTTGTATTGAATTGGCATTCACCGTATTTAGGAGGTGGTGGCAAGGAAAGATAAGTGGGAATTTTGGAATGAATGGAATTTATGAGCCTTGGTCTTTGTGTGCAAACCATCTTGGAAACTTAGAAGGCGGGTTTCAGTAGGAGGTCATTTGGTTTTTCATGCATGGCAAATTTTTCTCTGCATGGAGCTAATCGGTTCTTTGAACTAGCAATTCAACCTTCATTTCAAAGATATTTTTTGTTTCTTCAGCCTATTTTTGATTGAAGGAAAGTATATGAGGTGTAGGAGGAAAATAATTTTGATTTTTGATCTTTCGTGGAGGAGAAAAAGAGTTGGAAGCTCGGCTGGAAGTCTCCTTCGATTTGGTGGAAGCACTATCAGGCATGATAGGATCTAACTATTAAAATTCTTTGCGTTCTTCTAAATGATTCATTAGAAAAATATACTCTCATGAGATTCATGTTTTTATGCCTGTCTCTTATTTTGATTGACGGATTTTTACGAATCCTTGTGTGTTTGATATGAAACTATGGCTAAATAGTGTTGTTTTGGAAACTAGCTTTATGTGCAAGTTTTATGACTTGCATGTAAGTGAAAATGGTATTAGAAACTTTTTCTATATCTCTTTTTTACACTCTAGATCTTGTATTCGAAGTTTTGGAGCTTTGAACTGACTGTCGTGAAAATATATGGATCTCGACCTTATGAGAAACTTGGGATCTATTTGATGCGGCTTCTGGGTTGCGTTTTGGATGTAGACTTGTGTTGGAACTTTGTGTTTTGATTAAAATTGTGTTAGAGATTCGTTTTGATTGGAACCAGTGTTTGGAAAACTTATGCATTGCTGAACTATTGCTTGGAGTTCGTATTTAGCACTGTATTTACATTATCTTACTTGTGAAGTTCTAAACATTTGTGCGTGAAGCTTGGGTTTGACATTGAACTCTAATTTAACACTTGTGTGTTATGCTCTTATATTTGGATTGATACATTCGATTTTGTTCAGGAATTTTTGTATTAGGTTATTCTTTTGTTAAAATATTTATCTTATAACTCTTTATTTAAGCAACTTACTCACTAGGAGACTGGGTGAAATCTTGTTTGAGTTATTTGAAATCTCTTTGGGATTTGGAACTGAAACATCTTGCCTAAAGGAATGTTGAACTTCTGTTTATTATTGTATTGACTTCTTGAGATGGTTTTTGTGTGAGATTAGAATGGGATGTTCTTTCCTCATTGTTTGGAGGGAACCTACATTTTGGGTTGACCATAATGTTTTGAACCAGTCACCTCTCGCTGCAATTTTATGGTTATGAAGTTTTATTTGAATTTCCATTTCTTTTGCATTGGAATGGATTGGGTTATTAACCTTGGACACTGAAACTATTCAGGAAGGATAATTTCTCCATTCTAGCTATTTGTGCTTAGTTATTTGAATCATGAACTGATTACTTTTTTTAATAATTGGTGAAGCCTTTGTGAGTCTTTAGTTTTGGGTTTGTGGGTAATTATGAACTTGATATGTTACTATTTTGGGATGTTATTCTCAACTGATTCAGTGATCGAGTCTTTTATTTATTTTGAGACCAATATATGGTTCACGTCTACGTATGCTTTCATCCCGAATTGGTTGAAATTGAACTTCTTTATTCAATTGAATGAAACAATTTATCATTGGTTCTTTCCTTATTTGAGTTATCATTCCTCTGTCCTGGATAAGATCATTGTTTGAACTTATTTGTACTCAATTCTATTTTGAAATGGTGATTTCATTTGACCTGTTGGTCTACCTTGTTCGAATCATTGATGAAATAATGTAGAGAACTAGTGGCCAAGAGGGTTCTGTTGATAAGTAAATTTATACTTATGGGTTTGACTGTTGTTGACTACTCTTTCCTAGTTTATTTGGATAGGAGTAGGTTTTTGTCTTATACTCTTTATATTTTGTGAAGAAATTGAGTAGAGATTAACTCCTCTTCGAGGATACTTTGTTTGTGAACATTGATTTCTGAGCTTTGATTGATAACTTCTAACATGAAGAGTTGGAATTGGAATTGCAGTTGGACTATTCTGATTTTCCTTACCTTCTTGTATTGTTATGGAATTCTGTTTTAATGTATATTCTAATGTTGAATGTGCAAGATTGTTACCCAAAAAGGAATAGGTAATTCATGTTATGAATCCTGGTCTATTTTTTAGATGTTATAGGTTTGGGCATGGTACATAATGGTTCTTCTTATTCTTGCTTAGGATATAAATGAATAATCCTAGAATGAACCATGTTGTTTACACTTCTTTTGTCTCATAGAGAAGATAAATGTGGTATTCTATTAGGATAGAATTATGAAATAATGGGATGGCAGGATCTATTGTTTGTTTACAAGCCATTGATAGAATCAATAGAACTTTAAGTTCTTAGGCAGATATTGTTATTTATATTCTACTTCTCTCTTAAAAGATGATCTAGATTTATTAATGTGTTGCTTTTCTGTTTGATATCACTTATGCTTATTGGATGATGTTTTAATTGACTCATTAAAGCGGTGTTGTTTTAATGAAACAATTAGTGGAATGAACTTCGTTTTAATGTTTAATGCTTATCGTGCTCGACTATCGAATCGACTTGTGCTAACAATTTTTGTAGATGGACGACATAAGTGATAGAAGAAGGCAAAAATCATATGATGCATTGGTTGATATATGTCTAATTCTTATTAAGGAATTATGATTCATTCTTTTGTTGAATTGTAAAATGAAAGTTGTATACTTTATGGATTGAAGGCTATTATTATACAAGATGCCTAAAGTGCATACACTTGTAAATTTTATAAGTTGAATGATGAATTGCGAGTTGTGATTTATTTTCATTAGTTGTGTAAATTATCTCGTACTTTTATAAAGAAGATGAAAGTTCCATCTTGTTGATATTCTTTATATTATGTTATGCTTATCTTGTTATCTTTGATAAGATGGATAATGGGAATTAGTTCAATTTCCCTTATAATGAAGCAACTTGTTGAGTTGCATAATATGATGTGTTTTATCTAAACAATTTAACATAATAATGTGATGCATAATGAACATGCATTAAGAAATATGGATATTGTGAATGATATACCCTAACACTTAATTATGTAGAGAAAGACTCTTTCTCTCTCTTAGATGAATGTAAACCAAAAAGGTTTGGGGATATGATTACTGATTATTAGAATTCATTTTGTATGAAGTCTACTTTAGTTGGATTTATGTGGTTGTTAAACCTTCCTGAAAGTTAAAGTACATTTTAACAAAACTTATGATATCGATGTCCTATTTTGGTTAACTGTTGGTTAAACCATGAAAACAAACATTAGAAAACAATCACAAGTTAAGGAAGTTCTTCATGGACTAAATGAAACAAATTTAGGAAAGAACTTATGGAGTGTTGGATTAGGGTTTAGCAGGGTTGTTGTAATCAAGACATAATCTAAATTAATAATTCATTAATGATCTCCTTGGAGTATGTACATCTCGATGAGGCACTTTCTATAGGATGTTGACACACACCAACTGTAGGATGTACTTTTGAGAAGACTTGGGTCTTCTCGAGAATACATCATTATAGTTAACATGTGTCATCACCCTTCCACACTGATCATCTAGATATACACACAAACTTGGACTTGAAATTAGTTTCTCTCTAGGTCAGGTTAGTGGCATATTTAGGATAGGAAGTAGCTTCCAATGGCTCAGGGTACCTTGGCACATCCGGTTGACTTAGGTCAACCGAGTATTCCCATTTACCCTAAGCCATTGTGAGCATATTCCTATAATAAGTTATGTTCCTAACTAGGGCTAGGGTTAAACCTGGGACAAGTGGACTGATGGTAGTCAGTAAAGACCAATCATGATAATAGAGGAGTGAGGTGAAGGAAGTATTCTAATATGATGAGTATGTTGTCTAGGAATAGTGACATACACAGTATGTTGTAAATATTTGGCCAAAGTATCACAAGTTGTTGGTTGCGTTGTCCTATGTCACCAAGTTTAAAACAACGTGATATTAGATGAATATTGGTAACAAATATTCAAATATGTTCTTTAAAAAGATCACTCGGTACCCAGTGTAGGGTAGGAAAAACCAAGTATACAAAGTATACAATATGTATTCAATACTTAAGATAACATAAATATATTGGTATATTACTTGAGTTATGAAATGAATAGATTGGTAGATCACCAATTCAAGATAACCGCATATGGTTATCTATTTGAATTCGATTGGCATGGAATGTTTGTTATAAATAATGCTTTATTTAGAATAGAGGACATTATTTAAAAAATAAATTAAAAAATTACATTGTTTCTAAAGTCTTAAAATGGGAATGTAACCACTAACTCACCTAGGCTTAGACTTAACTAGATGGGGTTTAGGGTCTAGTTAGAACATTATGATTCATTTACAAGTAAACATATTCTATATGATCCCTTTATTATGACTTAGAGAACCTATACTAACTCTTAGGCCTACTAACTCACTAACATGACTCAAGATAATTTAAAATATTCAAATGAGCCATTTTGGAGGGAAAACTCCTCATGTGTTCTTATTACAAATGCATGAGTCTAAATGGAATAGATATGACTCATGAAGAACCGCATGGAATACAAACACCTATTAAACTATGAAAACTTCAAAATTAACCATGTACAAGTGATGCTCCTGCATCATACTCCCCAAGTGGAGAGAAACATGCTATATACAAAGGCCTTCTTCTTTCTTTTCTTCCAATTGTTCTCTACTTGTAGTGTTCTTCTTTTTCTACTGCATTATCTTAATTCTTTTCAGCTTCATTCTTCCTTGAATCTTCATGAATTTTTATCTCTTATACGAGTTTTTTAATCATTGCTTCTCACCTCTTCTTCAAGAATACATGCAATCAAACATGAGCACAAAACATTAGATGAAAAATAGTGAGACTTTTGAGTCTCTTCACCTTCTCCTTCTTCAATTTCTCCTTCATTTTTAGTCTCCTCTTCCATTTCCTCAATTTTCTCTTCCTCACACTTCATTTATTCATCATAAAAAGCACATTCAAGTGCCCATATCTATACTTCTAACTGTTCTTTTCTAACATATACAAACTGAAATTCAGATTTCTCATTTTTTTTTCATCAAGTTTCTCTTCACAAATGCATTCTTCCTTCACCATTTTTCTTATTTTTTTTCTTCTACCACTTCCTAAAATTTTTCATCATCATATTCACCTCTTTCAAGAGAATCAAAAATTCTTCTATCACCTCATCATCTTCACTCTTATCTTCTATATGCACTATTTATTTTACCACTTCTTTTCCTTATTGCTTCTTCATCCTATTTTTTCTTTGTTTCCTCTCTTCACTCTTGATCATCTTCATCAACTAAAATTTCTTATTTCTCTTTACAATCTGCATCACAGACATTTAGCTTTCTTTTTCATGAAAAATTCAAACACATACCTCTATTTCATCTCATGTTTCATCAAGTCTTCAAGCTACTCTATGTTTTCTCTAAGATTATTCATCTCTTCTACCATCCATTCTTCATGCTTCCTCTACATCTCTTTCTTCTTGGCTTCATCTCTTTTCTTTCTCTCTAATTCTTCTTGTCTTCTTTTGTGGCTAAACAATTTCACTAACTCTCTTACCAACTCTTCTTGGTCCATCTTCTCTCTCTAGACAAGTATTTTTCACCTTTCCTATTCCTTCACACCTCACCAAGGATTAAAACCTGGTATTTTGGTGCCTTCACAATTTTTCACCTTCACACTTTTCTTCTTCTCGCTCTTCACCTGTCACTTCATTCACCACACAAACTTCCACAACATTGTTAGCCACAAAAGCATGCATTCAATATTCAAAACTAAATCACAAAAAAATCCATGCTCTGATACCAAATGATGAAAAGAGTTTCTAAAAACTATATATTCAACTAATCAAGATGATTTACAAACAACCAACTACACCTACTCTCTACAAAAGAGGATCTTACCAAGCCCAAAAAGGCTTATTTCCCATGTAGATCAGAAAATTCTGACATGAATAAATTCTTTTCTAGTTTTCAAATTACCAAATCCTTAAAAATCCACTTCAAAAATTTCCTCAAAATTATACACTCAAAATTTCAAGTCCTAACTCTTAAAAACCCATAATATGCACTCACATTACCATACAAACATTTTGTCAAACAAGTTGTGTGCATTTTTTTGTCCCGCTAGGAAAATGCGTCATAAATACCAAAATACTAATCATCAAGGAAAAAAATTCACATACCAATATAGTCCAAATTTCAATTCATTTGGCTTTAAAATGTAAAATTAATGATTAAAACTTGGGAGATATACCCATTTTACCATACGTGACATTTTTTTCAAAATGTTGTGTTCATTATCCGTCTTGATATGAAAATGCATCATAACTACCAAAATACTAATCATCAAGGAAAAAAATTCACAACCCATCTACAAAATGATGTTTTACCCCTATAGTCCTAATTTCAAGTCATTTAGATTTAAAATGAAAAATTTATGATGATTGGTTTGGGATAGATCATCCACTTGTATACGCACTCACAATTTCCTATACTTTTCACACACATGCAAGATCTTATTGATGGTCGTATGATTGAAAATACTAATAATTGTGAAGGAAAGGCCTCATTTATTTCTCCTAATTCAGAAAACACCCTGCTCAAGAAGAATCAAATTCAAAAATAAATTATTCATTATGGAACATGAAATTTTTCTTACAAAATGCTTACCTTCTTCTCGTTGTTGAGGAAAACTCCTTCTCTAACTAATGTATTTTCCTCCACCTGAGGAATCCATCAAAATAATTAATCCTTTCCTTCCTCCTTTAAAAAAACTATCATCCTCCTTCATTTATTTGAATACATTTTATTTTATGAGGAAAGGAGGGTAGTTAGGTTGAGAAACCACTAACTCACCTAGGCTTAGACTTAACTAGATGAGGTTTAGGGTCTAGTTAGAACATCATGATTCATTTACAAGTACACATATGATTTATGACCCCTTTATTATGACTTATAGAACCTATACTAACTCCTAGGCCTACTAACTCACTAACATGACTCAAGACAATTTCAAATATTCAAATGAGCCATTTTGGAGGGAAAACTCCTCATGTTCTCTTATTACAAATACATGAGTCCAAATGGACTAGACATGACTCATGAAGAACCATATGGAATCCAAACACCTATTAAACTATGAAAAATCCAAAATTGAACATGTACAAGTGATTCTCCTGCATCACATATGTAGCCAAAGAATCATCCAAGGAATTATATTCATATGGGATCAATTATACGGTAAATGAGGTGAGGCATGGCCTCGATTCCCTGGACTAAGTTATAATAATATTTAAGGTCTTCAAACTGACATTTGTATGCACCAATAACCCATATACACACCAATTAAGAATCCCCATGGCATAGAGATAGGAGAAGTTCTTGGCTAAGGCATCTTGTATACCTAAGATAAGATCCTCATACACTTCCATGTTGTTGGTGACCTTGAATTCAAGTTGATATGAGAGAGGAAAAGTATGAAAAAGGGTTAAATGAGTGCAAAACTTGCCTCATCTCCTTGGAAACATTTTTCCTTTTTTAAGTGTAACATCCATATATTTTCATGGATATTAATAGTGACCCCCTCAATGATTTTGGCCATTGGTTGGTTTGAGGTAGGGAAGGATATTTTTTAATGGTGTTGAAGGATTGTGCCTCAAGACTAGACATGAAGCTACAATAGTATTATTTTATGGAAATGACATTGTCCATGCCATCAATGAGGAGGATGTCCTCATCGGGTAATGCATCAAGAATTGGATGAGGAGCAGAGATGTGGGCGACAAATAAATAGTTTGATATAACTTATCCCTTTACCACTTGTTGTGTGATTATATGGAGGTAAAAATCCATAATTAGGGCCATCCACTTCCCAATGTGATCCTTTGGGGGGATAGTGTGCAAGAAGAAGTGTTGTAAGGGATCTATATGGATAATTATGTAGGTAGTATGATATAACATATAGTGACACGATTTCATAGTTGTGTAATATATGGATAGAAAATCCTTTTTGATGGAAGTATATTGTGTTTCATAGTCTATTATGGATTGTTTATGGTGGATTTTGATTCACTTTAATACATGGAATAAATCACCAAAACTAAAAAATAGAAGGTTTTAATGATACTTTCATCGAGAATGTCGATATGTACAGGTACAAATGGGTGCGAGAGGCTCCTTATTCTAAAGAATGAGGAAACTTACACAAAAATAAGTAGCTTGAAAAGAGAGATATTAGATAATACGATGGCAATTTGCATGGAAAAATACAATTTGAGGAACCAAATGGCTTCATTTCACAAGTCATGTTTCAAATCGATTTTAGATAATTAAGTGATAAATAATGGAAATATAAATAATGTCAAAGAATATCGATAGAGGAAATTAGTTGATGCTCTCAATGATAGGATGGGGATGGTTGAAAATTTTCTCCCGATGAATGGTTGGCTTTGTCACTTTTCTCGAGGAGGACTTCTAATTACTTGGTGATATCATCCAAATTGGGTGTGAAGACGATGGCATAAAGGATTAATTCATATTTGATATTTTCTTTCTCCCACACGAATGGATGATGCACAATTGATAAGTCAAATATGGTATTTGGTTCATATCCTTCACACGGAATGGTCATTTATAGACATAGGACACTTAGAACACGATATTAGCAAAAAAAATTATAAAATGAATTAAGAATAGGGAATATGTGATTCAAGGATTAAAAGAAGAAATCATTAGTGATTTAGGAAAGTCACTAGTGATTCAAGGGAATTACTTGTGATTACTCTGTAATTTACTTATTTTGAATAAAATATATATTTGATCTTGAGGAAATTATTTAATGAGTATATCATCTTAGAAATGATGTGTAGATAAAAAAGGAATGCAAAGAGATGATAATACCTTGTATTTGGTAAAAATGTAGAGGTTGAATGTTACAAATAAGCCTTAAAATAGTGTGAACTCTTCGAGGATTTGTGTGGTTCCACAAGGTTCTAAGACATTGCGATTGATGTCGTTTAAGTCTCCAAAATGGAAGATTCTTGATACAATGTGTATGGATCCTCATTTAAGGTATTTGGTGAGTTTATATAGAATCAACAACTATTTTGGGAGTCGTTGGTGATTTGGGAAAAGTGGGGAAAACTCACTTGAAAGTGGTTGGAACCACCTCCAAATGGCGAGTTTCGGGTTGGGGGTGAAATAAGGCGAGTAAGAGTGTGTTAGGGAGGCTTTGATGGTTTGGCCTTATTAGGATAAAATGGGTTTAAGAGGTTTAAGATGTGCTAAATGAATATTTACAGGAGTAAATAGGTGTTATAGGGGTAGAATATGACTTAGGAATTAGATATAATGATTAAAATATGGATATGAGATGTGTGGGTAGGTCACCTAGGGTTCCAAAAACTAGTGTCTACATTTTCCCCTTTTTATCAAGTGGTTTGTAATGGATAAGCCATTGGAAAAAATGAGTGAGATAGTTGGATTTGTCTTCGACGGTGGTTCCCCCTCAAACAAGGGGTCATTGTAATAAGGTGGAATGGTCACTAGTTTGAATGGATGGTATATGGATGGAGTTTTTTGTATGCTTACATCTGTGAGTATGTGTTTCAATTTAAGATTCCCCAATACCGGGCATGAAATATATTATGATAAAGGTGGGCTTATTGACCAACACGTCAAGTGGTTGGGAACCAATGGGTTCTTGACCTATAGATGTATGACTTATAGGGAATGGAAAGAAGATGTTCTTGGAAAATTATAGAATCCATGGTGTGTCAAGAAACACGGAATTGGTATGAAATATGTTTCCCTAAAGGTGGGATCACATGACCAGAAAGTCAAGTGATAGGGGAACCAATGGGTTCTTGACCTATAGATGTATGACTTAAAGGTGGCGGTAGGGAAAAGGTTCCCAAGAGGCTACAAAATCCATGGTGGATTGATAAACATAGGATCCATAGGATAAATCTAGTTTTTAATATGGTATAAAGGCCTAATAAAATAAAACACGTACTTTGAAAGTGTGTAATTTATGATGGATGTGTAAAGCCACAGGGACAACCGAATGGGTCAAAGGTGTAAAAAAGGATGATGATCAAAATTGAGTTTTTGAAATCAAACAATGTTTTTGTATATAGGAGATGACTGGATGGAAATTTATGGAATTGTTGACAATTATCCAAGATCACCTAGGTGATCCTCGGGTGAAAAATTTAGTATAAATATCGCTTGGGGGTATTCATTTTGTATTAAATTGATTTTAAGAGGAAAACATCTGGTGTTCTTTGATTTTTTTAATTTCTATAAATTTAAGAGCAATGGAGGTAGCCGAAGGAAGTCAAAGACGCTCGGAAACCTACCTTTGCAAAGTTAAGTGGATTTTTTAAATTTTTGATTTTTTGTTTATTTTGTGTTTTTATCGATAATGAAGAAATCACATGGAAACCACATGATTTTTTTATAAAATTACTAGTGATTGTTGGAGGTGACAAGGATTGAGGATGGGGGTGAGCCACTCCATAATAAAAACCTTTTTCACACTTGTGCTTCAAACCCTAACCACACATGCTCATATACAACACATCACATAATAAAGTCTTCTCAATGAAAGATGAACAATGCAAGAATAAAAATGATAAAAATATAAATACGCTTAGATTTATAATGAAATCAAATCCACACAATTATATAAATATTTAGATCAGATCGCAAGAGTAATGTCTTATACAAGGTGCAATAAAGATGTATCAAGATGAGCAATATAGTCATATGAATATCCAAGAGGATATAATTCTTCTAAGAGTTATTAAAACTGAATATCAGATCTGAAGACACCTTATAAATCTGAAAATTACATCAACATGTTATGAAGATAACATCCAAACACAAACATCCAAATCTTCCCTCCTCCAACTCGCTCTCAAAGAAACAATGAATATTTTTTCCTTGCTTAAATTATTCTCAAAAAACTCAACCATCTGTTGTCCTAGAATTTAATTCCAAGGGTTTTTGGCTAGGCCTAAATTCTTTTTCTTTGCAGAAAAAGGGTTATTCAAAATAAGATAAAAGGGGTTTCAAAAAGCTAGAAACAATATGCTCATAACTTGACTTTTATAGCCTCGCCAAGGCTCAAATTCAAACTCAAACATTTTCCCTACTTTTCCTTGACCCATGTATCATAGAATAATTATAAATTAAAATCATAACAGCCACAAGTGACCCAATTAGGTTGGCCTATCCTAAACCATCATTTACTATGCCAAAAATGACTCAAAATAAAAATAAAAATTCCCTTACTTCAAAACCATCCTTATTCATGACCCATAAATCACCACACATGATAAAATTAACATTTAAAAATCATACATTGTTGTAATTAATAACCAATCAAATTATTTCTTTTAATGGTCCCAATTCCTTTTGCACTTCTCAAAATAGTTGTTTCATGTACCCTTCAACACCCTAGAAAATTCATAATGCTACCAAATTAGTTCTACTCAGCCAAAAATTCCATGTGACCACTAAATGGAAATGGAATAACCTATATAAAAATTCTAAGCAAGTCATAAGTCATGAAACATCCATATTTTCAAACCACAACTATATTTTCCTTCACCAAATCAACCTTCCAAAAAAGTTGTTTCAAAAGGTTAGATCATAAAATAATTTTTAAAGACATTCAAGACCTAAAATGGATTCATTGGATGCAAAATTCATCCCTCTTAACATTACAGGTGATATAAAGAATCACCAAATCAATATCATGCTTCAAACAACATAAAAATTTCACCGTAACACATGATGTCTTGACTTTAAAAATTCTTCCTGTCCAAAGAATTCCCTACAATCCCTATCAAATCAAATCATCATGAGGAATCCTAAGATAAATAGAAATATATTTCAATTATATTTCAACCAAAACTTTAATAACATTCAAAATCCACTTGTAGCTCAAGTTATGACCATTTTATCAAGACCGATATTTGAGATCCCTTTGACCAGTCATCCTATTTGGAACTCAAAACACCATGAACCTAAATAAAAATTCTATAAAACTTCCATGGACATCAATAAAATATCCCATGCATCATGCACCATCAATTTTTCATGTTACTCCTTTGGACCATCTTGTCCTAAAACCTTCTTCTTCATAAACTACTATTTTTAGGTGGGTCTCATTCATTACCATGACCTCAAACATAAATTTATTGAAATTCAAGATATTCCTCTAAAAAAATAAATAATTTTTTTTTATTAAACAATCAAAAATTTCTCATTGTACTTCACTTTATGCAAATTGCTCCTAGTTAGGGTTTAATTAGGGTTTTAGACCACTTTAGCTTCTTAACATACGCTCATAAAATATTGATGATAAAAAAAATCATTCTTTTTGTGAAACCTTATAAACATGCCTTATAATCTTCCTTGAAAGGAAAAATGTCCCATGAAAATCAAACTATTCACAACGAGCATCCGGTTTGAACTTCGAGGTGGAAATACACTTGTTTCTCACCATGTCTCACAAAATCAATCATAGCTGAAAAAATACACATCATGGGCACTTGAAAGTTTTCTTAAAGCATCATAAATCATCCCTCTAAGATCTCAAATCATAATAATTTCAATTTTATGCCTCAATATCTCCATTCAATAAGACTTACCTATGCTTGTTCCTCACTGTAGAAATTAGGGTTAACTGAAAGAATGCAATAAATCATCAATAAACATCTAATAATGGACCAAACATACCTTATGTACAATGATATACATGAGTGCAACCTTCCATGAGCTCATATAGCTTCAATCCACACTTTAAAACCTCAAAGTTGCCATAATTGCTCCCAATGAACACCGTAACTAATTAAACCACATGTTCTGAACTATACCACTGCTGTGAGTGCTCAAGAAACCTCAAAAAATATGTAAATCATGTCAAAATCTTCCCGAGCATAAAAAAATCTCATACTATCAAGATACATCTCCTATGCACTGTATAGGCTTGCTAGAGAAAGCACACCTCACCGAATCCCATTGTATCAGCTCAAAGAGATCTAAAACACTACGTCAACATCATATACATCATCATAACACCATTATGAAACATTCACTTTGTAATTAATATGCTTTTTTAATCAATGATAACACCTATTAGAACACATGCCAACAATCTCCCCTTTTTTATTAATGGAAAACACCTTGAACTTCTCCCCCTTTTTACATTAATGACAAATACCGACCCATAGATCACATTCTTCACCTAAATCAGCTTCATAGTAACATGTTTTGGCTAGAAAGATCAACCAAAGGTCTCAAACAAGCTCCATAGCTTGTTTTTTACACAAAAATGATTCTTTCCTTCATTTTAAGCATGCAAGCAACATGCTCCCCTGGGATAAGTAACTCCAACACATGAAAATCATCATTAAATAATATAAAAACATCTTATTAACTTATTTGGAGTAAATACATCAATTTACACCATCTAAGCATACAAAACAAGCACATTTTCACCTCTTCCATATTTTAGGATTCAAGAAAAAACAATTGTAGTAGGCTATAAACTGAACCATTCATACTCAAAGCATGTCGATAATGTCATGAAATAGAATATAAATGAATTACTCCATCATTCTGAACATACATAATCATATCTAGGCATAGATTTATCATAAGAATGCACTATCTTTGCTTATCATACCACATTATGACTAGGATCCCTAAATAGACTTTTCAAAGGTGCTTTTGGTACCATCTTTAAAACACTAAAATATGTCATTAATGATTTGAATCATCAAAATTACATCCCCTAGGCTTTAGACCATAGTTTCTAGCAAACAATTACAACTTCAACAAGCTGACTTGCCTCAAATGGCGTGAAAGCACTTTAGATACTAAGGCCCAGTCTAAAATCCCATCTTAAAATATTGATGGTCTCATTAGATGAAATAATGTTGTTATGAACTAAAAGCAACCAAATCTTGACATAACCAACCATTTTCATACCTTGGATGGATTTGGAAACAACATTCTCACTGTTGGAGACATATCACTAACTCCCCTTCCAAATACACCATTAAACATATCCGAGTAAAACTTGTACACCTATATGAATAACATTTAGTAAACTATACTACTTTGAGGGATACCTCAAGGACCAAGAGATGTCACTTTACCTTGTCTATGTCTTGTTGAACCAAAATTTTGTTTATTTACAATCATATCTTACTACATAACTTTTAGAGGCATTCTAAAAATAGTTACATATCTCCACCACAATTCACAGAACACCTATAAGCCTATAGACCATCATACACTGCCTCTTGTTAGGATCATATTTGTATCCAAATAGTATTACTTATCAACAATATTACTATATCAACCATATTCAATGATTTATAGACATCAAAACATCATAATGCAAATGCTCATTAGATTCACAAGGGTTATAACACATCAAAAATTGCAAGGAAATGTTCATACATGTAGCTATATTTTTGCATTTATTTGGGAAACATACTTGAGGAGTGATAAAAAAGTTCTTCTGACATTGATTGTGCCTTCAAGACAACTTAATTGAGGAGAATATGCAACTCCTCCTATACTACTAGACCATTACAAAATTTGATGATATTTTTCCTTGCATTCTAAGACTTTTTACACCGTGTTCTACCACCTTAGATCTCAATATTATTATCCTATATTCCTTTAGATTCTTAAAACTTTGACTAATACATGTCTTACCAAAACTCTTCATACAAGCATAACCTTATACACATATTTCTTGATCACGCTTTAATTACATCATACTCCACTTGATACCTTGAAGATTCAATTCAATTTACTTCACATACCTGTATGGTGACATTAAAGGTTCATGTGGACTTAGACGAGTTTGGTCATAATATTGTAATGCACTAATCTTTGTCACACAATGCATCACTTGATTGTAGGTCACCTGTTTTATGATCAACTCTCGCCTCTCTTGTAAAATTCACATGAACTCACTCTATAACACACCTTATATCATGAAAATTACCTTCATATCTTGTTTGAAGCATCTTAAAAAACTTCTTTGGTATTTGGAATATTTTGAGCTCCTGTAGACTCACACTTTTGTCATCTTAGAAGTATTTGCAATGTTAGGTTTTCATATAGAAACGATCTTGTAGATGATCCTTCATTCATTGTAGAACTTCACATTTTTTTAAACAACACACTTCATGTTCAAAACAGACCTGTATTCTTGAACTCTAACTCTTCAAGCTTAGAAGCATCCTTTAACTAAGTTTTAGCACAATGTTACATACCTTCAAACACATAATGAGATTTTCACACAATTCTAAGTTCATCCTCAACATTATTTCTTTGACTGAGACACATGTAGAACTATTTTTCCCTTCGTAAGCCATATTTTTATCTTTTAATAAGACCTAATGTGCAAAATTTTTGATTTTTGGTCTTGAATGCCCCTGGAAGACTCTTATCTCCTTCAACATACTTGGTAAAATTGTATGGTTTCATCTAGGTCTCTTATATTTTCACAAGTCCGATTAAGACGCTCTTCATTGCTACACTATCTTGACACAACTGTAGACCTTCATTTTAGTTCCTTAGACCTTAAACCATAGTTAAGTCATCCTATTACATAGATATTCATGACATTGTACAAATACATACCTTAGGGGCTTGGATAAAATGCACTTTGTACAAGAATAATGAGATCTCATTTTGTCTTGATAGATCATATAGTACACTTATACATTCCACCTTGACATTTCATCCACTATCAACATTATCTCGGCATCAAAAATCAAATATTAATTTCATTTCAAACTTATTTGAACACTAACAATGTAAGAGTTTTCATACTGCACGTCAATCTTTGTACAACCACAACATATTTTTTGATTTCTCAGTCATGAAGACTTTTTGCATAAATATAGAGTTCCCGAGATCAAACCCTTACTAGTGCACTCATCATAAGCTTATAGGTCTTCTTAACCCTTACAATTATGGACTCAAAAAGTCTTCTTGGAGTAATAGGATTTGATCTTTGACAACCTTGTAACTTTTGTGTCTTCATACTTCTCATACAGTGATCAAATAATCACTTCTTTTGACAACAAAAACACAAATCAAACCCTCACACTCAAACACTTGACATACCTCAACACATAAAAACTACATACTTCATGATGCACTATGAGAGTAAGACAACTTTGATACAAGCCATGGAGACACTTACCTACTCTCTGAGGTTAAAATCAGATAGAATTAGATCATGGAATCATAGACAAATTTTCATGACTAGAACAAGATGTAATACACATGTAGACAATCATACATACATAATCATTTTCTATAACTTTAGACATATTGAGGAAAAACAACAAGCAATTGACAAACTTAATCCCTTCTTTTATGACTCAGTTTTGAGGCATGAAGATACCATATAGAAAGGAAAACATTGAAGACACATACTGACTCCAAATAAGACATTAATATGACTCTTTGAACACACCGAGTCATCTTGAAATGACAGTATATTATGACCAAGAAGAATCCAGACTACTGACACTGACACTCATTTAGATGTTGACAACAAGAAACAAATTTTCATAGATGATGTGGAATTGTATATTTCTTATGATACTTCCTCATAATCCACACATATAATGATACATTTCAAGCATACTATTTCTTCACAACATAATATATTATGACTTCAAGAACCCAAAAAACTACATTACTGAAAACACAAGAAACTTGACTTAGTCATCATGAACAACTACTTGAACCTTAGAAACATACTTAAGAACTTGAAATTCCATACCTTACTTCATAAAGAGAACAACTACCGACAAACATAGCTCCCCTCACTCTAAAGCTTTTTCTGCACATATACAACTCTAAGAATCCTAGTAGAGATATATGTCACTATGGAGAAGCTTAATTAGAGACCTAAGAAGGTCTCAAACCATATTCTTACACCTTGAATGATTCCTCTTTTTATAATTCAAATTTTATCACAACATATCCCTCCTTTTTCTTATTCAAAGTCTTGGAATCCTCTTTAACACTTTGACTAAATTCTTCCTTCTTTTTGTATTCTTGATCTTGTGGCTTGGGTCTTTGAGTTTCTTTCTTCAACTAACTTGCATCACAAAACCTTACAATGTACCCTATCTTGTAGCACCTACAACATTCCTCTTGTCTCCTTTGCACTCAAAAGCCCTATGTCCATATCCATTGCAAGCATAACAATAACCATTGAATTTTCTTACATACCTTCTTGTGTTTGATGGCTCATTTTTGCAATACTTTGCAAGATGTCCTCTCTCATGAAAATGATAACATTTAGCTCCATACCTTTAACCTACTCTTTTCTCCTTATCTTGACATTCCTCTTCCTTTTTTTTTTTTCACAATGTTCCTTCCATTTACCATCATCCTTCTTTTCAACCTTAGGACTACAAAAACTATCCCTATGTCCATAAGCACCATATTTGTAAAAATACCATGAAATACATCATACCTATATGCATTTGGGTGCATGATAGTTGGTATTATAGAAGGTGGAATCCTTGAAATTTATCCCTTTCTTGGCTGCCTCATTTCATTTGACCCTTGATTTGACTCTTCCTCATTCTTCTCTCGATTTGGATGGACTCTCATTGAAACCTAGACATATTCTATCACCATATATGCCTTTTGATTTTCCAACATCTTAATTATATTTTATTAACTCCCTTGAAAGGATAATACTTTACTTTTCATGGTGCCTAGATATTTCTTTAAATCATCTGTTTCTTTCCTCTTGATCTTCAACTCGTTTGTGCCTCCTCAAGTTGCTTCATTAGAACCTTGACTATTTATTCTTTTTCAACCTCATGTTTGATGCATTTTTCCAGTTAATCTTTTAAAACATTTTATATTTATTAATGAGATGCAATCAACTTGTTAATTCTATCAACATTCACACTTGTTGTGTTCCTTAACATGAAGGTATTAATCTGAACTATTTCAAAATATGCAAGTGCCATCTTGTCACCAAAGATATCCCTCTAGATTTTTAGGATACTTGCAAGGGCCTTTCTCTGATACCAATTGTTGGAGGTGATAAGGACTTGGAGGTGGTGGTTAATCATTCCCAATAAAACCTTTTTCACACTTTTTCTTAAAACCCTAACCACACATGCTCATATACATTACATCAAAGCATATAGTCTTCTAAATGAAATATACACAATTCAAGAATCATAATGATAAAAATATAAATTCACTTATATTGATAATGAAATAAGATCCAAGCACTCATATAAATATTCATAGCATATCACATGAGTAATGTCTTCAAAAAGATCAACAGGGTGCAATAAAGATGTATCAAGATGAGAAATATAGTCACATGAATATACAGAAGATATACATCTTTCAAGAGTGATTAAAAATCAATATAAGATGTGAAGAAACCTTAGAAACCTGAAAATGACATCAACATGCTATGAGGATAACATCCAAATCTTCTCTCCTTCTCAACTTGCTCTCAAATAAACAATGCAAAATTTATCCTTGCTCAAATTATTCTCATGGAAACTAAAAAAATTTATCTCCTAGAATAGAATTACAAGATTTTTGGGCTAGGCCCAAATGGTTTTGATTTTTTTTTAAAATAGTTCTTCAAAATAAGATAAAAGGGGTTTCAAAAAGATAGAAACAATATGCTCATAACTTCATTTTTATAGCCTCTCCAAGGATCAAATTCAAACTCAAAAAATTTCTCTCATTTAGCTCAACCAATGCATAATATAATAATTATAAATTAAAATAATAACATCCACAAGTGACCTAAGTATGTCGGCCTATCCTATACCACCATTTCATGTGCCAAAATGGCCCAAAACCTCATAGGCACAAAGATAAAAATTTCCTTACTTAAAAACCATCCTCGAGAATGACCCATAAATAACCACACATGTTTAAATTAACATTTAAACATCATACATGGTCTCAATTAATATCAACCAATCGAATTATTTCATTTAATGGGACCAGTTCCTTTTGTAATTCTCAAATAGTTGTTTCACGCACCCTTAAACACCCTAAAAATTCATAATTATACCAAATAACTTATACTCAACCAAACCATTCCATGTTACCACTAAATGGAAATTGAAATAACATGTATAAAAATTATAATCAATTTATAAGTCATGAAACATCCATATATTCAAACCACAACTACTTTTTCCTTCACCAAATCAACTTGCCAAAAACTCTATTTCCAAAGGTTAACTAATAACATCCTTTTTACATACAGTAAATACCTCAAAATGGACTCATTGAATGAAAATTTTATCCCTCTTCACATTCTAGGTGATATAAAGTATCATCCAATCCATATCATGCTTAAAAACATCAAAATTTCACCGTAATAGATGTTATCTTGAATCGCCAAAATTATTTTTATCCAAATAATTACCTAGAAACCATATCGAATAAAATCATCATGATTAAATACTCATATAAATGGAAATATCTATGAATCCTATTTCCATTAAAACTTTAATCATCTTCAAACTCTTATAGCTCAAGTTATGATCATTTTATCAAGACTGCTATTTGAGATCCCAAAACTACCCTTTGACTAGTCAACATGTATGGACCTCAAAACACCTTTAACATGCATTAAAATGCTCTTAAAATTCAATTTAAATGAATAAAATATTACATACATTATGAAACATTAATTTTTCATTCTACTCCTTTAAACCATCTTGTCATAAAACCTTCTTAAAAAAATTATTTTTAGGTGGGGCCCACTCATCACCATGACCTCAACCATAAATTTATGGAAATAAAAGAGAGTAATATACAACATCCAATCATAAATTTTTATTAACCAATAAAAAATAGGTCAATATGATTCACTTTATGCAAACTGCTCCGAGCTAGAGTTTAACCAGGGGTTTTAGACCACTTTAGCTTCTCGAACATTCATTCATAAAATCATGAAGATTAATAAACATTATTAGTTTTTGAAACCTTATAGAATCACCTTAGAAGATTACCTAAAAGTAAAAGGTCCCATGCAAAGCAAACTATTAACAATGAGCATCCGAAGATGAACTTTGAGCTGGAAATACACTTGTTTTTCACCATGTCTCACAAAGTCAGTCGTACCTAGAAAACTACACATCATAGGCACCTGAATTTTTCTCAAATCATCATGAATAATCCATATAACATATTCAATCATCATAATGTTAATTTTTTTCCTCAATATCTCCAAATCACTAAGACTTATCTATGCTTGCATACTTGTTCATCATTGTAGAAACTAGGGTCAACTGAAATAATGTAATAGCTCATCAAGAAACATCTGAAAATGGCCCAAAAATACATGGTTTTCCATTATATACCTTAATACAATATTTCATGAGCTCATATAACTTCAATCCACATTGTCACACCTCTAAGCTTCTCACACCTCTATAGCCTACTCCTAAGTGAGTACTTATAACCAAGTGAACCACATGTTCCTACAATATGCCACTATTGTGAGTTCTCAAGAATCCTCAAAAATTCTATACATAATGTCAAAAAGATTCCCAAGAATCCAAGAAGCTCTTGTTGTTAAGATACATCTCCTAAAGCACTGTATACGCTTGATAAAGCAAGCACACCTCACCGAATCCCACTCAGTATCAACTCAAACATATCAAACATTATGTCAACATCATATACATCATCATAACACCATAATGACACATTCAATTTTTCATTAATGTGGTTTTTCATCAATGACAACACCTATCGGAACACATGCCAATAATCTCCCCCTTTGTCGTTGATGGAAAACATCCTGAACTTCTCCCCCTTTTTACATTAATGACAAAGACAGACCCGTAGCTCACATTCTTCACCTAATTTAGCTTCATCGTAACATTATTTGGTTAGAAACATCAACCAAAGGTCTCAAACAAGCTCCATTTCTTTATTTTTGCACAAAATATGATTCTTGCCTTCATTTTAGGCATGCAAGCAACATGCTCCCCACAGGATAAGTAACTCCAACACATGAAAATCATTAGTAAATAATGTAAAAACATCTTCTTAACTTATTTGGAGTAAATACATCAATTTACACCATCTAAGCATGCAAAACAAGCACATTTTCACCTCTTCCATATTTTAAGATTCAAGAAAAACAATTGTAATAGGCTAAAAACTGAACCATTCATACTGTAAGCATGCCAAAAATGTGATGAAATATAATATCAAGGCATTACTCCATCATTTTGAACATACAACATCATGTCTAGGCATAAATTTATCATAGCAATTCACCATCTTTCTCATCATACCACATTATGACTAGGATCCCTAAACAGACTTTTCGTGGCTTTTAATACCATTTTTGAAACACTAAAACATTTCATTCATGCTTATAATCATCAAAATTACACTCCCACAGGCTCTAGACCACTATTTCGAGAAAACAAGTATAACTTCAACCTTACTTGCCTCATATGGATTGAAAGTACTTTAGACACTAAGGACCAGCTTAAAAATCCCATGTTCGATTCTTGATCTCATTAGATGAGATAATGCTTTTATGAACTAAAAACAACCAAATATTGACATAACAAATAATTTTTATACCTTGGATGGATTTGGAATCAAAATTCTCACCGTTGGAGACATATCACCGACTCCCCTACCAAATACACCTTTGAACATATCTAAGCAAAAATTTCACACTGTAGGAACAACATTTGGGAAATTGTACTATTGAGGGATATCTCAAGTGACTAGGAGACATCACTTTACCTTGTTCATGTATTATTGAACCAAAATTTTGTTTCTTTACAATTGTATCTTATCGCACAACTTTCGTGAGGCATTCTAAACATAGTTAGATATCTCCACCATAGTTCATAGGAAACCTATAGGCATGTAGACTATCATACTCCACCTCTTTCTAGGATAATACTTGTATCTAGCTAGTATTGATTATGAGAAACACGATTACTATATCAACCATATTCAATGATTTCTATACATCACAACATCATAATGCAAGTGCTCATTAGATTCACAAGGGTTCTAACACTGTGTTAAGTGTCAAGTGTCATTAGATTCATTAGATTCAAAAGTGTCAAATGTGTGTATATGGATGTGATTGTGACTGTGAATGGAAGCCTAGCGATGGAGGTGGCTGAGACTACCCTTTCTTTGGCCATGGGCGTGGGTGACTAAGTAAGGGAGGTAGGGGAACACTTAGTCGGCATTGTTTTAGTGCCCTTGCAAATTTACGTGAGGTTTTTGGTGGATCCTCTATTAAAATAAATGGTAGTTACATCCCTGATGGTTGTAATGGTGCATCTGAGCTAGATCTGCATAGTGGTTTTGAATCTAGGATGGATTTTTTTGAGGATGCGGAAAGTTTTACCTAGGACTCTAATTTTGGGGTTTTTTTTGGTATATCCCCCATCGACTCTGCTAATACTGGTTCTCTACTAGGTGATGCCTCTAAACCTTTCCTCTCCACGATGAGATCCCTAGTTTAGGTCAATGGAGCTCCTGCACGTGGCTCTTCTATGGTCTATAAACTAGTCTTGGATCTCCTTGATGCTGGGGGAATAGGTGTGGTGGATTTGGTACTTGAGGATCCACTGGTGAGTGGAGGTGATGCTGCCCCTACTACTGTTAAACAAAACTTGTCTAAGCAACATTTTGGGAGTGAAATTTTGAATCATCCCCCTATTCAGGCATCTTTCAAGGATGTGCTGCAACGATCTCGTAATGGAGATAGGGTTTTATCCAAACTTAACAGGCCAATGGATTATGCAAAATCAACCCCATCAGTTTGTTTTGGTGATGAGGTGGTTCAATTTGAAGCATCTTTCGAAAGGAATGGACTTATTTGCAAATTCCACAACTTCTTCCTTGGTCTTCCAACACTTCATGTGTGGATTTCAAGGAAATGGGCTCCTTTTTTTGGAAGGTAGGATAGATATTTTTCCCAGTTCTGGGGGTTTTTTATTGTTTCTTTTACGTCGGTTGCGGATAGAGATCTTATTTTTGGGAAAATATGGGATTTTGAATCCCATATGCTTCTGATGAAACCATGGTTTCCTTTATTTAACCTAGTATTAGATTCCTTCCATGTTAAACCGGTGTGGATTCATCTTCCGTATCTACCTCTCTAATTTTGGTTAGAAAGTTTTTTAACAACTATTGGAAATATTTTAAGAAAATGTTTAATTATTGTTTAAAATTGATGATTTTGAGCACACAACGTATGCTATAATATTGGTTGATATGGATACTTCTATTGATTTCCCTACCACTATTGAACTCAAAGTGGAGGATCGAACTTGGTTACAAAATCTAGACTATGAAGGGTTTCCCTTTAGGTGTAGAAATTGCTTCTCTCTTGGCCATCTAGCTTCAAATTGTCACGTGATTAGGAAGCATGCTAAAAGGAATAGCTCATGGTGGAATAATTTTAATCCTAGACACTTAGTGGTGAATGATCCTTCAGAAGGTGACTCAGATTTCGATCCTATGATTTTGTCTGATCCAGAAAGGGAGGATGCTTTAACTGAGACTCTTAATCTCAAGGTACAAATAGATGTTTTGATTCCAACCCATATTGAAAATGTAAATCCTAATACATCTGAGGCTTGGAATGTCATGATTAGGAAGAATAAAGGAGCTATCTTGCCCCTCAAGATGTAGTTAAGATCCAAAGGGAAGGGGTTAAAAGTTTGAGATAGTTGCTGGTTTTTTTGTTTTTGTTGTTAGTTTTTTTCATGGTTCTTCTAATTTGGTTTATATTTTTACTTTTCTGGTAGAGGAAAATCCATTTGGTCTTCATTTTTTCATCTTTTTCTCCTCCTATTGTATGGGGTAGGGTCCCTTAACCCTTTTCACCATTAATAAAAAAATGGTTCTAACACATCAAAAATTACAAGGGCATTTTTCATACTTGTAGCTATCTTATTTTCATTTAGTTGGGAAAAATAATAAGGAGTGACAAAAATTATTTTAACACTTATTGTGCCTTCAAGAAAACTCAATGGAGGAGAATATGCAACTCCTCTTGTACCAATAGGCAATTAAAAAAATTGATGATATTTTTTTCCTTGCATTCTCATATTGTCTACACTATGTTTTTCTACCTTAGATCTCAATATTATTATCCTAGATTCATGTAGAGTCTTAAAACTTTGACTGATACATGTCTTACCAAAAATATTCATACAAGCATAACCTTATACACATTTTTCTTGATCAAAATTTAGTTACATCATACTCCACTTGATACCTTGAAGACTAAATTATATTTACTTCACATACTTGTATGGTGACATTTAAGGTTCACGTGATCGCACATGTTTGGTCATAATACTATAATACATTACTCTATGTAACATAATTCATCACTTGACTGTAGGTCACTGCTTTGCAATCAACTCTTAGTCTCTTGTAGAATGCATGTGAAATCCCTACATAACACACCTTATATTATGCACCTGACCTTCATATATTTTTTAAAGCATATTAACAAACTTATCTAGTATTTGGAATCTTTTAAGATCCTTTAGACTCACACTCTTTATCATCCTAGAAGTATTTACAACGTTAGGTTTTTATATAGAAACCTTTCTTAGATCTTGTAGATGATCTTGAATTCACTATAGACCTTCACATATTTTTTTGAAAACAACACACTTCATGTTAAAAAAATCCATATGCTTCAAAAATATGACTCTTCAAGCTTAGAAGCATCCTTGAACTGATTTTTAGCACACTATTACATACCTTAAAACACATAATGATATTTTCACACACTTCCAAGTTCATTCTCAACATTATTTCTTTGACTAAGACACATGTAGATCCATTTTTCCCTTCACAAGCCATATTTTTATCTTTTCATAAGACCTAATGTGCAAATTTTTTGAGTTTTGGTCTTGAACACCCCTTGGAATACTCTTATCTCCTTCAACATACTTTTTACACATGTATGGTGTCATTTAGGTCTCTTATACTTTCATGAGTTTGATCAAGACCTTCACTGCTACACTTATCTTGACACAAGTGTACTTTCATTTTAGTTCCTTAGACCTTAAAATACAGTTAATTCATGCTCTTACACATAAATTCATGACATTGTGTAACTAAATACCTTAGGGGCTTGGAGAAAGCCAATGTATAGGCCTAATGAGACCTCATTTTGTCTTAACAGACCCTGTAGTACACTTATACAAATCCAGTTTGACATTTCATCCACTATCAACATTATATTGGCATCACATATCATATAATACTTTCATTTCAAACTTATTTGAACACTAACCATGTAAGAGTTATCATACTTTGCACTTCAATCTTTGTACAAACACAAAATATTTGGTGATTTATCAGTCATGAAGACTTTTTACATCAATATAGAGTTCTTAAGATTAAAACCTTACCAGTACACTTATCATAAGCTTATAGTTCTTCTTCACTCTTAAAATGATGGACTCAAAATATCTTCTTGAGTATCAGGATTTTCTCTTTGAAAACCTTTCAAATTTTGTGCCTTCATACTTATCATACAAAGTAATTAAACAAGCACATTTTTGACAACAAAGACACATATAAAACCATCACACTCAAACACTTGACAAACCTCAATACATAGAAACTATATCCTTCATGATGCACAATGAGACTAAGACAACTTTGATACAAGCCATGGAGACACTTACCCATTCTCGGACCTTAAACTCAAAAAGAATCGGATCATGGACTCAAAGATAAATTTTCATGACTGTAACATGAAGAAATACACATGCAAAAAATCATACATACATAATCATTGTATATAAATTTAGACATCATAAGGAAAAACAACAAGAAATTGACAAACTTAATACCTTCTTCTATGACTCAGTTTGTGGCATGAATATACCATATAAAAAGGAAAACATTTAAAACACATAAGGACTCTAATTGAGACATTAATATGAATCTTTAAACACACTGGTCATCTTAAAATGAAATTATATTATGACCAAGAATAAGCCGAATAAAGGGCATTCAAACTCATTCAAATGTTGACGACTATAAACAAATTTTCATAGATAAAGTGACATTGTATATTTCTTATGATACTTCCTCATAATCCACACACATACTGATACATTTCAAGAATAATATTTCTTCATGATAGAATATATTCATAATGCAAGAACCTGACAACTATATTATTGAAAACACAAGAAACTTGACATACTCATCATGACCAACTACTTGAACCTCAGAAACATACTTAAGAACTTGCAATGACATACCTTACATCATGAAGAGAACACATACTTGAAAAACACATCTCCCCCTCACTCCACAGAATTATTTGCACCTATAAACCTTTAAGAATCCTAATAGAGGAATATGTCACCATGGAGAAGCTTGATGAGAGACCTAAGAAGGTATCAAACCCTCTTCTTGTACCTTTACTGATTACTCTTTTTCTAATTCAACTTTTGTCACAGAATATCCCTCTGTTTTCTTAGTCACAGTCTTGGAATCCTCTTCAACACTTTGACTAGATTCTTACTTCTTTTTGTATGCTTAATATTGTGGCTTGGTTATTTGAGTTTCTTTCTTCAACTAACCTACATCACAAACCTTGTAATGTTCCCTATCTTGTGGCACCTAAAACATTCCACTTTTCTCCCTTTACACTCAAAATCCCTATGTCCATATCCATTGCAAGCATAACAATAACCATTGAATTTTCTTACATACCTTCTTGTGTTTGATGGACCCTTTTTCAATACTTTGCAAGATGTCCTCTCTCATGACAATGATAACATTCAGCTCCATATCTTTGACCTACTTTTTTTTCCTTCTTGTATTGACATTCCTCTTCCTTATTTTCTTCACAATGTTCCTTCCCTTTGCCATCATCCCTATTTTCAACATTAGGACTATAAAAACTAGCCATATTTCCATAAGAACCACATTTATAAAAATTACCATGAAATAAATCATACCTATATGGATTTGGCTATGTGATAGATGGTATTCTAGGAGGTATAAGTCGTGACGTTTCTCCCGCTTGGCTTCCTTCTTTCATTTGATCCTTGACTTGACTCTTCCTCATTCTTCTTCGATTTGGATGGATTCTCATTGAATCCTAGACCTTTTCTATCACCATGTGCATTTTAATTTTACAACATATTACTTATATTTTCTAAAATCCCTTAAAAGGATAATACTTTGTTTTTCATGGTGCGTAAATCTTTCTTCGAATCCTTTTTTTCTTTCCTCTTGATCTTGAGATCAGTTTGTGCCTCCTCAAGTTGATTTGTTAGAACATTAACTATTTCTTATTTTTCAACCTCATGTTTAATACATTTTTCCAGTTGAGATTTTAAAATTTGACTACTTCTTCATGATATGTAAGCAATGTGTTAATCCTGTTAGCATTCATACTTGTGTTCCTTAACATGAAGGTATCAATCTGAATTATTTCTAAATATGCAGGTGTCATCTTATCACCAAAGATATCCCTCTATATTTTTAGTCTAATTCCAATGGAATTTCTCTTATAATGATTGTTGGAGGTGATAAGTACTTTGAGGGGTGGGGGTGAATCAGTCTCCAATAAAACCTTTTTACACTTGTGCTTCAAACCCTAACCACACATGCTCATATACAACACATCAAAGCATATAGTCTTCTCAATGAAAGATGCACAATGTAATAATCAAAATTATAAACATATAAATCCACTTAGATTGATAATGAAATCATGATCCAAACACTTAAATAAATATTCAAATCAGATCACAAGAGTAATGTCTTAAACAAAGATCAACAATGTGCAATAAAGATGTATCAAGATGAGAATATAGTCACATGAATATCCAAGAATATATAATTCTTCCAACAAGTGATTAAAAATAAATATTAAATTAGAAGACACCTTAGAAAATTGAAAATTACATCAACATGTTATGAAGATAGAATCCAAACACAAACATCTAAATCTAGCCTCCTTCTCCAACTAACTCTAAAACAAACAATGCAAACTTTTACCTTGGTCAAATTATTCGATGGAAACTCAACCAATTGTTATCCTAGAATGGAATTCTATGGGTTTTGGGATAGTCCCAAAGGTTTTTATTTTCAGCAAAAGGGTTATTCAAAATAAGATAAAAGGGGTTTCAAAATCTAGAAACAATATTCTCATAAATTCAATTTTATATCCTCTCCAAGGCTGAAATTCAAACTCAAACATTTTCCTCCTTTTTCTCAACCCATGCATCATATAAGAATTCTAAATTCAAATCATAGTAGCCAAAATTTACCCAAGTAGTTCAGCCTAGCCTAAACCATCATTTTATGTGTCAAAAATGGCTCAAAATCCCATGGTCACAAAGATAAAAATTCCCTTACTTCAAAACCATCCTTAGTCATGGCTGATTCGGGAAAAAATACAGAGGAAACAATGTTCCCTAAATCCCCCAGGATCACTACAATACACAAGATCACTTTGAGAGGTTTCCACAACTATCTAAACATATAAAACAAAGTCCGTACGTAGAAATTGTGGCTAGTCAAAGTTGGTCAACACTAGGTCAGTACTGGGACAACTAGAAAGTCACAAGTGGAAAAATGTAAGATCATGAAAAGGTGATAGGTTTGGGTTGATATGCCTCTAGTCTTTGACATTTGATTAAAATCATCTCTGGTAATGATTGAAAATTATTTTTTTGCCACGTGGTGGGTCCTTAGGCCACCACGCACCTCTATCACCACTTTTCTACATTGGCCAACTCAGCGAGATGGATATCAAGTTATTTATAGAGCTATGTAGTGAGATGTAATTTTCATTGGATGGATTCATGGATGAGTTGACTTTTTAGCTTGGTGATATAATTATATTACCTCGGCCGACAAAAGCATTCATAACGTGGCCCAAGCCACGTACACATCGGGAAGTTAAAATCCTTATAAAGTCTTGTCTTATCTTTTCACATACAAATGTTGGATAATCCACATATATTTGGATAGATGGGTGAGTAAAATACTACCCCCAACCACCAAGTAACCCATGTGGCGGTCGGAAGGTGTGCATGGAGAAATGAATATACATTGACAATGAGAGAGGGGGTGATATGGCGATGAATATGGGGGTCACTACAATGTGGTAGAAGTGAAGGATGAAAAGTAGTAAGACAATGATAGAAAGATTGGAAATCAGTATAATTTAACAAAACAAAGATAGGAGTGGGTGATTTGACCTCGTGATCTCCCCTTTTGAAGTGCACCGACCATACCAACTCGGCCAACCGAGTTGGTTGGGATTGAGTTGGAGGATATGTGATATAACACATTCCTCAAGTCTACTAAGGCCTATTAAAGGCCCCTCATACACTGCACTCTACACACAACAAGAACACAATAAGTTTCCAAGCCATTTCAAAAGGATCCCAAGGAGGATAAAATAAAGAGCTTCCAAGCTCTTTAAAGGAGAATTACAAGGCCTTATTAAAAGAAATTTTTGTAATAAAGTCCTATTAATTAATTATAGGAAAATATTGTGAGAGATAAGACCTATTATTTGAATAGGTAAATTATATAAATTAAGAGTTATTCTTAACTAACCAATAGGCCCATAACACCACACTTCATATTTCGAGTCTAGAAGACTAACCTAGGGAGCCATAGGACATCGTCAGTTATCTGGAAGACCAATCAGGGAGCCATAGGACTTTGTGTCATGAAGGAGAATACTAGGATCAGATCTACTTCGTAAGCCAAGAAGCATCTTGTTGTCATGATAAGGATTCTTGTTCTCTAAGTATTCAAGTTTATTATACTTCTATTGTAATTTTGTATTAAAACTGCAGTTAATGAGTGAATAATAAATTAGTTTGATTTTAAACTAGTTTAGGTCTTCTATTTCCAAACTTTGTTATTAACTTGTGTCCAATGTTGTCATCATTTTATTGTGTATTCATTTAAAAGTTGATTTACTAAAACAAAGTAATTACGGTATAATATTAACTACCTATATGGTCCAAGATCAGTCAAAATTTTGACCTAAATTTTTGATCAAGTTTGGTAATAGAGCAGGTATTCACACATGAAAAATTCCTAATCTCTAAGAAATTTTGGTATTAGAGTTGGTTAATTTAATCATGTGATTTCTTCAATTTGTATAGTAGTTTAGTGTGATTAAACAGGTACAAGTGCACCATGGGAAAGATGTCTAAATAGGAGAATCTTGATTAGGTTGAAGCTTATAATCACTAGATCCGAGAAGATAAATCTCTCCCGAGATCAATTTATTACTCCTTGCGAGGAAAATGATTGATTGAAATTAGAATTTTAAGACAAGGATGATATCTTGGCAAGGTTATAGTGTGGTGATCGAATAAGGAAATACCTTCAAATTTAGATGAAAATACCATGACAAATGAATGCATCTGTAATTTATTCACCTTGTGAATATTATTCTTCCTCCCATTCATTTTTGGATTCGGTAATGATGTCTTTGGATTGTTTGAAAAGCATACTAGAGGAATTGGATCCAAATTATTAGTTAAAATCAAATTTGATAGAAAATATCTTGGTAAAAATGGCCAAGGCATTTCTAACCCAATACAGTCGATGATCATCCTTGTTTTATAGGTTTGGGTTTTCCTAATGTGGGAATGGATATTGGAGAGTTCTCCAAGCATGATGATGGGAGACAAGATTCTGAAAGCAAAGATAATACCCCACTAGTCCTATAAGAATATTTTGAGAAGGAAAATTATGATTCTTCATCACAATAATGAAGAGGTAATGAGATTCCTCCTCCGCTTTCTCACTATAATCATAAGCATGGTAAAAATTTTGATCCACTTTTTTAGCTTAAGAAGTATGGCTATGATTTTAAGAAAATGTGGAACACCTTTCCCTGTAATTTTGTAGATTGCATAGCAATTATGTGGCCGATGTTAGAAGATAAGGACACTAATGAAGAATTTGATGTTGTTAAGTCAGAACATGAAAAATATGAAAAACCAGTCTCGTCATGAAGAGGTGAGAAATGACAGTAATATTTCCTCATCCCAAAAGAAGGATATTAAGAGGAATTTTTTTCTCATTGTCAGAGGAATGGTCATCGAGTGGACACTTGCTAGAAAATTCATCCATCTCACCATCGGAAGAATGGTAGAGTTAAGATGGAATACATGCCATTGCAAAGGTAAATGAAGTTCCTAATCCACCACTAGTTAACAATTCAACCCAAGATCAGGTAATACCTGAAATTTAAAGTATTTTTTATTAAAGATAAATAATTTTTAAAGGGACTATACCCTATTTACAAAAAAGGCTCAAAATCCAGAGATAGCAGTAAAAATAGTCCAAAGATAAAAGGGACTAAATCCCTTTACAATGAGGCTCAAAAGTTAGATACAACAGTAAAAACAACAAAAAGGATCAGAATCCATGAAGAAATTGAGGACCAACTATATTTTAACCAAGAACTATAAAAAGGAGCAAAATAGAGACAAAGCAACATAAAAATAGCAATAAAACACCTTCCCGATAAAGAACACAAAAAAACTGGAAACAACTCTACTTGGTGATTTATCAATCTTCATCTTGAATTTCTACAAAGAGCTAAATAATGTTAGGGAAGTGACATGGGAGGGATCATTCTTGTCTAATTGTGAAAAGACCAGGTCCCTTGCAGTGTCTGACTCCCAAATGGTAGCTGGAATGTCACTGAGAATACAAACACTTTTGACATGTTGTTCCAGAAAGTTGTAGATAGCTTTAAGCACAGAAATGGTACAATCATGTCACCCTTTAGCATTTCCCAGTCTATTATCCAAAGAATTGAGTTTCTTGAAAATTTGTAAAACTTGCTCATTATCCATAGTAGGTTCAACATGCATCTTCCTTTTACCTGCACTTTTACCAATCTACTTGAGTTCATCTTTGAGGTCCATAACCTCCCTTTCCAACTTTTCAATCCTTCTTAGAAGCCCTTCTTATTTTTCTATAGTAGTTTCTTCAACAGATTGCTGATTGCTGATATGAAAGTGAAAGTCCTTTAAAATGGGTTAGTCAAAAAATTTCAATTATATATTGCATAACTTTGATTATTGAATAATATGCAATATTTGTTTGGAGTTCAGATTTTGTGAGAAAAGTTGAGGGACATGTTTACCATACTCGAAGGTTTTCTTACTTGGGAAAATTTGATTAATACTCCATTCATATATCCATATTTAGCTTTTGAGTACCTTTTATAGCTTAGATATAAGATTTTAACTCATGTTTTTAATTTTGGAGATTCGTCATTCATTTTTGTAAACAATTATGCTCACTCATGTCAGCTCAAATAGTCATTTTGTGTAGAGGCTTTGTGACCATACAAATGTAATGGTAGTAGATCATCATTGGCATCGACATCGGGTTAGATAGTCACTCTATGTAGAAGCTCATGGCCATACAACAAAGTGGTACCTAGTAGTCATACTCAATAAGAGGCGTTGTACCATGTATAGATAGTAGCCATGCAACAAGGTTGAATTCATCATTATTGAGCTCATGAGGGATCATCTCATATCGTCATTATGTATAGAGGCATTGTTTATGTGTAGAATAATGGTAGTTGATTGTCATGGAATTAACATCGGGTCAGATATTCATTCTGTGTAGAGGCTCACTATGGTCGTGTAGTAGGATGGTATCTTATTGTCATAATCATTTGGGGTTTGTACCATGTAGAGGAGGAAGCCGTGTAATGTGGTAAGTCACCATCAAATACTTCTCAATACTATGTAGAGGCCAAGGCCATGTAATGGGGTGGAGAAAAGTGTCTTCTTTAGTGGAAATAAATTTCATTGTGTAGAGGCATAGCCCATGTAGCAGGATGAACACTAACATGAGCTGTCATTAGCATGTCCTAGGGATCAATTCATCTTTTTTTTTTACTTTGTGGAGTTGGTAGTATACTACATATATCTCTTCTTAGCAACGTGATTTGGGGTTCACATGATTTTTGGCATAAATGTCCTTCCCACTAGGGAGGTGTGATCTAGAGGACAATACAGAGGACACAATGTTCCCAAAATATGCTAAGATTGCTACACAAGATGGAAGATCACTCGAGATGTTTTTGTTACTATTCAAACGTATAAAACGAAGTCGATGTGGAAATGGTGGCTAGTAAAAGTTGGTCAACGCTAGGATGGGACCGAGACAACTAAAAATTCACAAGTGGAAAAATTTAAGATCATGCAAAGATGATAGGTGATAGGTGGAAAATTGTAAGATCATGCCTCTGGTCTCTGTCATTTGATTAAAATTGTCTTCCGTAACGATCAAGAATTATTATTTTTTCCACGTGGTGGGTCCTGAGGCCACCGGGTGGCCTACCACCAATTTTATCCATTAACTAACTCGACAAGTTAGATATCAATATATTTACCAAGATATGGAATGAGTTGTAATTCGCATTAGATAATTCATGGGAGAGTTTACCATTTAGCTCGGTGAGCTACTTATATTTCCTTGGCCGACAAAAGCATTTACATAATTGGCCCAAGCCACGTAGTCATCAGGCGATTGAAATCCTTAAAAAGGATTGTATTATATTTACCCATGAAAATGAGGGATAACCCACATATATTTGGATAGGAAAGTGAGTAAAATATTCCCCTAACCACCGAGTAACCCACGTAGTGGTCAGTAATGCCCGCATGCAACAACGGATATGCACCGACATCGAGAAAGGAGGTGGCATGGTGGTGAACATGGGGGTTCACTACAACATGGTAGAAGTGAAGTAATACATGTAGGTGGATAATGACAGTGGGTTTAGTAGTCGGTATAACTAACCAAAATACGAGACAGGGGTGGGGAGTTGACCCCGCAACCTCCACTTTTAAAGTGTGTTGGCCATACTAACTTGGCCAACTGAGTTGGTTGGCATTGAGTTGGAGGATATGCAATATAATGAATTCTTTGGGTTCGCTTAAGGCCTATAAAATTCCCCTCATACAC
Source organism: Taxus wallichiana var. yunnanensis (assembly GCA_018340775.1). Lineage (NCBI taxonomy): Eukaryota > Viridiplantae > Streptophyta > Pinopsida > Cupressales > Taxaceae > Taxus > Taxus wallichiana. The sequence continues at coordinate 411,979,303 of CM031238.1, read as the reverse complement.
TTCACTCTACACAAAATGAGAACAAAACAAACTTCCAATCCATTTCAAAAGGAGCCTGAGGAGGATAAAATAAAGAGCTTCCAAGCTCTTCAAAGGAGAATTACAAGGCCTTATTAAAAGGAAATTTTTGTAATAAAGTCCTATTAATTAATTATAGGTAAATATTGTGAGAGATAAGACCTATTATTTTAACATGAAAATTATAAAGATTGGGAGTTATTCTAAACTACCCACTAGGCCCATAACACCACACTTCATATCACAGAGTCCGGAAGACCATCCTAGGGAGCCATATGACATCTTCAGATTGTTTGGAAGACCGATCGGGAGCTATAGGACTTTTTCCATGAAGGATAATAATTTCATCATATCTACTTCATAATCTGGGAAGCATCTCGGTTTTTGTGATAAGGATTCTTGTTCTCTAAGTATTCAGGTTTATTATACTTCTATTGTAATTTCGTATTAAAATTACAGTTAAGGAGTGAATAATAAATTAGTTTGATTATGAACCCAAAGACATAGGATATTTATGAATTGTGTTATCAAATTATTTCCACTCGGTCATAATTTTACTTGTGCATTCTTTTACAAGTTGATTTACTTAAACAGAGTAATTATCAAGAATATTAACTACCTATAGGGGTCTAAGGTCGCTTAAAAATTTTGACTTGCATTTTCAGATCAATGACCCATAAATAACCACACATGTTGAAATTAACATTTAAACATCATACATGGCTGTAATTAATAACAATGAATCAAATTATTTTATGTAATAGGCCCAATTCCTTTTTCAATTCTCAAAATAGTTGTTTCCTGCACCCTTCAACACCCTGGAAAATTCATAATGCTACCGAATAAATTATACTCAACAAAACCATGCAATTTTACCACTAAATGGAAATTCAAAACTTTTATAATACTTATAAGTAATTTATAAGTCATGAAAATTCCATATTTTCAAACCACAACTATGTTTTCCTTCATTGAATCAACTTGCCAAAAATATTTTCCCAAAGGTTATCTCATCAAATAAATTTTCAATACATTAAATACATAAAAATGGATTCATTGGATGAAAAATTCATTCCTCTTCACATTCCAAGTTATATAAAGCATCACCAAATCCATATCGTGCTTCAAAAAACATCAAATTGTCACTAGAACACATGTTGTATTGAACTACCAAAATTATTATTGTCTAAATAATTCCCTATAAACCATGTAAAATAACATAATAATGAGACAAGACTCATATAAAAGGAAATATATGTGAATTATATTTCCAACACAACTTGAATCACCTTCAAACTCCACATGTAGCTCAAGTTATGACCATTTTATTAAGATTGCTATTTGAGATCCCAAAACTACCCTTTGACCAGTCAACCTGTTTGGACCTCAAAACACCATGAACCTGCATTAAAATTCTCTGAAAATTACAATTAAATAAAAAAAAAAAAACCCATACATCATGCACCATCAATTATACATGTTACTCCTTTAGACCATCTTGTCCTAAAACCTTCTTCTTCAGAAACTACTATTTTTAGGTGGGGGCCACTCATCACCATGAACTCAACCATACATTTATGGAAATCCAAGAGATTCCTCTATAGCATCCAAGCATCACTTTTTATGAACCAATCTAAATTGGGTCACTATACTCCACTTTCTACAAACTGCTCCTAGATAAGTTTTAACTAGGGCTTTAGACCACTTTAGCTTCTTAGCATTCGTTCATAAAATATTGACTACAAAAATCCTCATTATTTTTGTGAAACCTTATAAAATAACCTTATACTATTCTTTAAAATTCAAAAGGTCCCATGAAAATCACACTATTCATAACGAGCATCGGAAGTTGAACTTCGAGGTGGAAATACACTTATTTTTCATCCTATCTCACAACATCACCATATTTGAAAAAATACACATCATGAGAACCTGAAAAATTTCTCAAATCATCATGAATCATCCCTATAATATCCATTATCATCTTAATGCTAATTTTATTCCTCAATCTCTCTAGTCACTAAGACTAACCTATGCTTGCATGTTTGTTCCTCACTATAGAAACTAGGATCAACTGAAATAATGCAATAACTGATTAAGAAACCTCTACAAATGACCCAAAAATACCTAATGTGCCATGATATACCTGAATGAAAGATTCCATGAGCTCATACAACTTCAATTCAAACTTTCACACCTCCAAGCAATCATACCTACTCTCAATGAGTACTTGTAACCAAGTGAACCACCTATTCCTATACTATGCCACTACTATGAGTGATCAATAACCCTAAAGATATGGTATATATCATGTCAAAATATTACCAAGCATCCAAGAAACTCATACTATCAAGCTACATCTTATAGGCACTTGGATAGGCTTGCTAGAGCATGCACACCTCGTTGAATCCCATTGTATTAACTCAAACATATTTGAAACACTTTGTCAACATCATATACATCATCATAACACCATAATACAACATTCATTTTTTCATTAATGTTTTTTTTCATCAATGAAAACACCTATTAGGACCACATGCCAACAATGTATTTATAGAACCACATAAGATTAGGAGGGGTCGTTATCGATTTACTAGAATCGCTGGTGATTACACTAATTTTGTAATAGGAATATTTGTTTAAAAAAATTAGAGTTATTTTTATGAGTTGTGTCTAATAGTTTTTTTTTGTTTTCATGGATGTGGGAGAGGGATCGATTGACTACACACGATAAGAATTCAAGGTTAGTAGATCGTGTTCATAAGAATTTATCGTAGGATGCTAAGGGGAACCTAGAGGAGGTGTGTATGGGAGGTATTTTCACTATATGTGTATCCATAGGGATATGTGACTATTGTTAGAATTATTTAATATATGGGACCATGTTACAGAAATTTTTGTTGCGCAATAAGTGACATGACCATCAACTTGGAGGATATTCACGGGATCCGAGACTACTAGTGTAGGTGGAGCATATATATTTTATAGATGGGTCAAGTAGGGGTGTTAATATGTAGCATATTTATGGTGATGATGGCATGGATGTTGTATGAGGGATTTGCATATGGTTCATTTTTTAGCGATGATGAGGAGGGTCGGGACCTTGTGACTATGATGATGATAGGTATTAGTTGCTATACCATGCTATATTCAGCGGGTGGTAGGTCTTCTTGGATGTTGAATAGGGTGTTGGATTTTATGTTAGAGAACATGACAGTGTTTCCTTAGCCTCATACATTATTGAATTAGACCTATAGGGATTTATGGGATTGGAGGATAGGGAAGAGATTTGGGTTTGATGTTGATTTTTTGTTGGAGTGTTAGGAATACAAGCATATAGTAGTGGCTTGGCTGAGAGGGTTACCATGGGACTTATTGATTAGCTTATGCTATAAAATTTGTTTCAAGAGATGATGGTCAGATTTTTGGAATGCAAGGCCCATGACGGAAGAGTTGAATTACAAGCAATTGTTTGAAAGGTTACAAATAGGGGATGTAGTATGGAGGTCATATACAGGTTTCCTAGTGTGGGAAATTCCAGAGGGAAGATGAGGGAGATGTGGTAGAAGATGTGGGTATGGAATCTATGAGCTAAACACTATGAGTTAATCATATTTGGTCATGTCAGGTGATAATTTGAATTAGTGTAGGATGTGCCTGAGGTGATTATTTCCTACATGCGTGATGATGGGGATGTGGATGTGGCACACCGAGGTTTTAGAGTCTCTCTTTTTGGTGGCTGAGGAGGTAGTGGGGACTAGGGTAGATGAATAGGGGTTGACGTGGGTTTTGATGATGCCAAATTTACAAAGGCATATGTTATATAGTTGTAGGACTATGTGGATGGTTTTAATAGGTGAGTGTGAGAACATGTGGAGGCTCCATAAAAGGGTGGTGGTGAGGGGGTGAGAAGTATGAGGGAGTGAATTTTCTAGAGGAAAAAATGGAGAGTTTGGAGGTGGATAGGTCCACATGGATAGTGAGAGGGTTAATTTTATTACTTAGTGGGATAGTGCTATAGCTTCTCGAGATGTCATAACTCAAGACCAAGACACAATTATTAGAGAGAGGAATGGGATGAACTAGTAACTTACATCTCATGCGTAAGGGATCTCACCTAGGTAAGAGTAGATAGAGATAAATATTATTGTGAGAGAGAGAACTTGCAATAGAATTTTAGGGTGATGACAAGGTTGATCTCGGGAAAGAAGCTTAAGGCATCTAGGGCACATGCCGGTGGATAGATGTGGCCACCTTTTAGTGTGAGCATGGCTTAGTATTAGGCACTTGGAGATGAGATAAAATATTATGAGAGTATAGTTAGACGAAGGCTTCTAGATGAGCTTAAATATGGTGAGTACATGGTTTGGAAGTGACAAGATCCATCAAGGAGCACCACAAGTTTTGTCTATCCACCAAGGGGTTCGGATGAGGGACCGAGTTAGGGACCCTGATGGAGATCAAGGGAGTAGTGTTGGAGGGAACATTCATTTCATGTGATTACAATTCACTACATAGTTTTGTAATCCATTTTTGAGATATTTTTATGTATGATATTTTGATATATGAGGCTCTTGAAGCCCTTGATGATGTATAAACATTTTATGTATATATATGATTTCAACTTTGTGTTATGTTTTAGTTTCATTATGATTTGATGTGATGTGTTATGGAAATATTTGAAATGTATGTTTTAGATGTATGTGTTATGAGTTGATGATTTATGTGGTTTTGATTATTTTATATATGATTGTGACAAATGATGATCTTGTTTTAATTTTTTTCACTTTAGGATGGTTGAGAACATGTTGTGGGATTTTTCTTTCTTACTATTCTTAGCATATGTAATTTATGATGGTCATTTTTTTATATATAAGACATTACATGTGTTGCCTTATAATTAATGTTAACATATAACCCATAATGGTTAGTCATACTAGGATCATGGATGTATATGAGATAGTTTTATTTACCCTTTTCTAACATGGGAAATGTTTGTGTGTAGTGTATAGAGGGAAAAGTGTCCTTCTTGATGGTTCCTCGATTTTACCCGAATTTAATTATATAATGCGCAAGTTGATCAACACAGGAAGCTTACATTATTATGGTAATGATGATCGATGTGGGAAGATTTCCTAGGATGGACGATCTTTGATTTTGTTTAAATACGAGGGATAATGAATGCGGGAATCCCTTTTTGTTTGAATGTGTGTATACTTTAATTAGGTATCCATCCTTTAAGGGATTGGTCTACACGTTGACTGATATAAATATTTTTAATGGTATCCATCCTTTGAGGGATCAATATTTTTTTGATTGTGTCCATCCCATAGATAATTTTATATTAAGAGCTAAGAGTGGACTTAGGGGACCATTTAGAAGGGGAAAAGTGAATGTACAAGCTACACATATATCCTTAACATGTCATCACTTGAGTGGATAGAGATATAGTAGATAGTAATGATTACAAGGTTCCCTAAATGTGAGTGGGAAAATTTTCCGTGTCAAATATGATATGATTAGAGTCGTGGTGCCCACATTTAAGGTTGTCATTAATATGTTGAAGATAAACCTCATGATTCCAAATCATTAAGAGTAAGTAAACATATGGATGGATAATTTGATTTGACTAAGGTCATGTGAGTCAATATTTTAACAATAAAATGGCCATAAGTGCAAGGCATTAAGAGGTTCCTTTTCATGATTACCAGCAAGGGAAGCTAAGCGATAAGCTTTAGACCCATATTTATGAGTGATAATATATATTCCAAGATATTTTGGAGAAAAATTCCCATGTTTTATCTTTTCCATGTTAGTAACATGTTGATTTTATTTGAGGAAAATATCACCAACATTTAATTAATGTTCTTTTAGGTGTTTTTGTATGCAAATTTGATTTTTTATTTATAGATGTTGATATGTTCGAGGGCAATTAGTCAACATTATTCTAACAATTTTAGTTATGATAGGCATTCCTGACGATATTCTTCTCTCTCGGGCATGAAATATTTAGGAGAGATGTGTAAGGATGGGGTATAGACTTCAAGGGGAAGAATTTATTTGGTTTCATATACTAAGGATAAAGGTGTAACACCTGTAGGAGTTTGAATTCTAGTCCAATAGGTCCATAATGCAAATGGGATTTGAAGGTTCTAACCTCTACTAGCCTCGATAAATAGTTTGGGTAAACAACTTGTTGAGGGTTTTATTAGATGATTTGGCTTGGCCATTTTATTTTGGATAGTAAGGTGTGGAGAAGTTGAGTTTGATGTTGTAAGTGTCAAAAGTTTTTGAACTTACTTATTTTTGAAATATTTACCATTGTATGTGATGATTTTATGAGGAATGACGAAGTGAAAAATAATGTGACGATGGATGAAATTTATGATTTTATCTACTTTTGTGAAGATAATAGAAATCAATTCCACCCATTTTGTAAATTATTCAATTTTTTTGATGATGGAATTATGTCTTTGTGATTATTGATAAGGACGATGAGGTCGAGTCCCCATTGTGAAAAAGACCATAGGTCTTGAGCTGGTTAGAGAATATGACTAGGAATGTATGTAAGGTTGGATTGTTGTTTACATTTGACATATTTCTTAACATAGTCACAACAATCTTGGTTAAGCATAGGCCAATAGTAGCCCATACGTAGGATCTATTTAGCAACAACAAAACCATTAAAATTACCACCACATATTTTGTCATGGAATTATTACATAACTAGAAAATCATACGGAGATTTAAGACACCATAGGAGAAGTCCATCAAACCCTCATTTATAAAAGATACCCCCTAGTATGATATAACGATATGAATCTTTTTGAAAGGATATTTACCATTTCTAGATAGATCTAAAGGTATTTTTATTGTGGAAAGATAATCATATGTCTAAGTATACCAATTGTTAGTTTAGATATCTTCTATATGATTAATATTCGAAAGAGCAATGCTATTGTAAGATGGATGATCAAGTTTCTATATGACGATGAAGATTTTATAATCATTTGGTGATAGAGGTATAAATTATGTGAGGGAAGTTATGGTATTTCTGAATTTATTAGATGAGAAAGGGGTAGTTTGGATTTCGTAATGATCAAAGAGTTTTAGGAGATCTTTGAAGATGGATTTATATTTTTGTAAGACTCATTTTTACATTGATAGGTCCCTTTGATTTTATTGACGATGAACTATGAATCCTCGTAGATGTCAAGGATTTGTATGCCCAAGAAAGTGGCGGTTTAAAGTCCCCTGATGAGAGATGCATGTTCTACAATGTTTTTGTGTAATTAAAATTTATTTTGAGGTACAACAGAATAGGGGTTTCCTAAGGGGGTATTATGACTATTCTAGTACCCCTCTTGTTTGCATTCAAACTCATCAAATAATAAGGTCATTTTGATAGGTGTGTTATCATTATTGAGGATGTTGATAGATTCGTTAGGAAATTTCTCACATGGTAAATGATGGGAGGGGAGGGGAGTTTCAATGAGATAATAAAAATGAACTGACCCTTGATGGACTTTTAAGAGAGAAATTAAAGGTAAAATTATGTCATGACAATGAGCCATCTAGTTATACGATTGTTTTGGTATGGTTTATAATATATGTATTTTAGTGGACTAAAATTTCTGACTACATAGGCTTTGTGATTGAGGAGATAATGAAAGAGTTTGGAAGTTACAAAGTATAAGGCACAAAAAAACTTTTCTACTTTAGAATAATGGGTTTTGTACTCGTAAAGGGTGCATCTTATGTAATTGATAACTTGTTCCTTACCTTGTTTATTTCGATGTGCTAACATGGCTCCCAAAGCATGGTCAGTAGTGGAGATATGTAGATAAAAGGGATCTCACTCATGCGGAGGTGTAAACACTTTGGTGATAAGAGATACTATTTGAGGGCATCGAAGGTCCGTTGGTATTCATCGTACCACTTAAAGTGGATGTATTTTCTTAGAAGGCGATGACAAGGTTGAAAATGGTCTGATAGCTAATAAATAAAGTGACATATAGATTGAATTTTTCCTTGAAGGATAAAAAATTGTTTAATATAGGATCCATTTCCATAATGGCCTTGATCTTGGCAGGGTCAACTTAAATTCCCCTGATAAATACTATGAATCCTAGGAGTTTTCCTATGAGAACTCCGAATACGCATTTAGTTGGATTGATACAAAGAAACAATTGTAATATACATGTAAATATCACGTTAAGGATAACACTATGGTATTTTTCAGTGTTTGGATTTTCCTAAGATATCATCTTGGAAATATTCTACAATTTTTGGATGAGGTCATGAAATACATATGTCATAACATGTTGATAATTAGCTCTTTCATTTTTCAGAGAAAGGGCATTACTTTTTAGTAGAAGGTTCCCCATGAGGTGATAAAGGACATCTTATGTTGATATTTTGGTACGATGAGTATTTGATTATAAACAAATAAACCATCTATAAAAGATAACATTTCATTTCTTGTTATTATATTGACGAAATGATCGATGCTAGGTAGGGGAAATCATCTTTTGGATAAGCAAGGTTAAGGTCCCTAAATTTCATGTAGATTCTTGATTTCCCAGTGGCTTTAGTGACATGTATGATATTAGAAACCCATTGGGGATAATCGATAGGTAGTATGAAATTGGATGAAAGAAGATGTTGGAGTTCTTCTTTAACTAATATTGCGATGCGAGGATGTATCTTACAAATATTTTACTTCACCAGTTTAACATCTGGGATGGTGACAATATTTTAGATAATGATGTTAGGGTCTATACAAGGAATATCACTGTAAGACCATGTGAAATCTTGACTGTGTTTGGATAAGAATGTGGTGAATTCTAGGAGTTCATGTGGGTCTAAAGCTTGACCAATTTTGACAATGTGTAGTTTTTGTGATGTGATGATATAACGTATATGGAAGATTCATTGAGAATTATAGATGTATTGAGATAATGATCCTTAATACCCATATAGGTTAAGATAACATCATAATCATGACAAAAAATAATGTGGGTAGTGGGGGAATCTTACTCTATCATGTGCGGTAGTATTAAGGAGAAATTCAATCTTACCATTAGCTTGGTATGTCAATCAAGGTCCTAAAATGATAACATTGATTAAAAAATTCGAAGGGATGGATATGGTATCTTCATTTTCGAGAGGATAAGTATGACATTGTTAATGGGTTTGGTTGAAGTTATAATGTTAATCATGATAGATTTGAAGATGATTCTTTCAAATCAAGGCCATGTTTTTCATGAGACTTTCTCATGTCTTCAAAGGATAAATCATGCGAACTTGTTCATACCTACCAGGACAAAGAATTTTTATGTGCATTTTGTTAAGATCCTCATATGTGGATTTCACTAACACCTCGAGGTTTCGGTGTAACAGTTCATTACAAGTGGTATCAGAGCTGCGATATGGGCCGAAATTAGGGCAAAATCCCTAGTTTTTGTTTCCACCACATTGTGAACCAGAGCAAATTGTTCAGAGATATTTTTACCAGAGTTAAAAATAATTTAAGTAAGGTTCCCTAAAAATTTTAGATTTTTTTGACTTATTTTTCAAAAGTTATTACAAATTTATGGTTTTTCATAAAATCACTCCCTAGGGTGAAAATTGTAGAAAATTTTCAAGTTCTTTACATTTTCGGAAATACCTCAAAAAAATAGTATTAGTATCTTCTCTATGTTTTTTCCTGTTTGGCTGAAATTGTATCGAAACCCTAAACCCTAAGGTTTGACATCATGGCGGGGCCTTCCACAAGAACAAAAAAGAATCACTTACTCCAGGTAAAACTCCAGATAAAGATGGGGTAGTTATTGAAGAAATGGAGTCAAAAGGGGTAAATATAGATTCCTTAGCACTAGGGTTTACCTCAGTTGATCATAAGGTGAGCCAACTTGAGTATGAGTTGCGAAATGTACAATCGAGATGGCCTCTAAAGGAGACATAGCCCAAATCAATCATTGGTTGGATGATATCATGAAACATGTAAAGGGTAACCAGTATGGCCCAAATCCAGCCCATATCAACCAAGGAGGACCTTCATTTCAAAATCATGGACAAACTAACCATATTGGATCACTTTTCCAGTCCATTAGAATCAAACTTATTCGCAACCACAAAACATGACGCCAAAGCAGATATGTGCAAATTTGATGGTAAGGATCCCCTGATGGATAAATAAAATGGAGAACTTATTTGAGTTACATCAAACACCATTAGGAAAAAAGGTGACATTAGAATCCCTTTGAACCCAACCGATTTGTTTGGTATCGTTAGTTATGTGCTTAGAGGAAGAAGAATGGTCTACGTGTCACTTGACAGTTTTTACCAAGGAGTTGCAATTGCACTATATTTCCAAAGTGTTTCAGAGAACTAATTTAGTCAATTAACAAAGTTACAAAAATAGGATCAGTCAAAGATTATGTGCATCAATTCCAAAACCTATCCTTAAGGGTGGAGAATATTCCAGAAGAGAATCTGAATGACCTATTTCTTGGGGGTCTTAAGGACCACATCGAGCATGAGGTACATATGTTTAATCCAATCAAGCTTTCTGATTCTATTATCATGGCACATTGTGTAGAGGAAAAAGTTCTTTGTAGTAGGAGGCCACCTTTCATTAACACCAGAGACCATAGTATCTCTTCCCCTTCATTTGCTAGGCCAATTAGATTGACTCCTCAACAAATGGAAGAAAAGAGAGCAAAAGGATTATGTTTTAACTGTGATAGCAAATATATGGACCGGGACATAAATGTGCTGAGAAGAAGTTGTTCTATATTGATGGAGGTAATGAGGATGATGAGGAAGCTGAAATTATAGGAGAGGCTGAGGAACCAGTAGAAGATGAAGTAGAGGATCACCAACCTACAATTTATTGCCATGCATTGTCAAGTATTAGTACTCCTCAAACACTCAAGGTTATTGGCTATCTCAAAAAACAGAAGGTGACAGTGTTGATTGACTCAAAGAGTACTCATAATTTCATAAATAGTAAGTTAGATGTCTGCCTCAATTGTTTTATTTACCCAGCTTCAGAAATGCAAGTTATGATTGTGGATGGTGGGATAGTCAAGTGCATAAGAAAGTGCCATAGTATCAAGCTTTCCATGGGAGACTACATGTTAGACTCACCTATGTTTTTATTTCTATGGGAGGGGCAAGATATTGTTTTGGGGTCCAATGGCTCACAAGCTTAGGTATTATAGAGATGAATTTCCAAGAATTGTTCATGCGATTTCATTCAGATGGAAGGACAATACAATTGAATGGGATGGTAGCTAAGTCTCCACATATTATTAGCTCTCATCAGATGTAGAAGGTTCTCAGAAAAGGAGTGGATGGCTTTATAGCAAATCTATTTTCCATAGAAGTACAAAATACAGAGTCTTCAATGCCACCTGATCTTCAAAAGATTGTGGATGCTCACTCATCTATTTTTGATGCAATTCCAAAGGGACTACCACTAGTTAGGGATCATGATCATGCCATTTAGTTGATTCTAGGGAGCCAAACACCTAACATCAGACCATACGTATACCCATATTCCCGAAAAATGAGATCAAGAAAATGGTGGAGGAAATGTTGAAGGTAGGTACCATCATGCATAGCAGAGTGCATATTCTTCACCAATGGTCATGAGTACGTAAGAAGGATGAAACATGGAGAATGTGTCTAGATTACCGAGAAATCAACAAGTACACCATCAAAGATAATTTTTCTATTCCAGTAATTGATGATTTACTTGATGAATTGCATGGTGTTGTTTATTTCACAAAATTAGATCTTCATTTGGGGTACCATCAAATTAGGATAAAAGAGGAAGATGTTCATAAAACAGCTTTCAGGACTCATGAGGGCCATTATGAGTTTTTGGTAATGAATTTTGGTCTTAAAAATGCGTCCTCAACCTTTCAAAGCTTGATGAACACTATTTTTAGGTCGTTTTTAAGGAAATTTGTATTATTTTTCTTTGATGACATATTGATTTATAGTAAGACATGGGAAGAACACTTACAACATGTAAATAACATGTTGGAAGTTTTGGAGAAACATACTCTGTATGAAAATCCATCCAAATGTTCTTTTAGTGTACAAGAGGTAGAGTACTTGGGTCATATTGTATCCCATGAAGGCATCAAATTTGATCCTTAGAAGATCAAAGCTATGGTGGAATGGCCAAGGCCCAAAAATCTCAAAAATATTCGTGGGTTCCTAGGACTAATAGGGTACTACAGAAGATTTGTGTGGGGATATGGTAGAATAGAAACCCCACTCACTACATTGCTAAATAAGGATTCCTTCCATTGGATAGATGTAGCCACTTAATCCTTTGAGCAGCTGAAGAAAGCCATGTGCAACACCCCAGTTTTGGCTACTCCCAACTTCTTAAAAACCTTCATTGTTGAATGTGATGCTTCAGGATCAGGATTGGGAGTAGTTCTAATGTAGGAAGGAAGAAAAATTACATTTGAGAGTCACCAATTCAAAGGAAAATATCTACTCAAACCTGTCTATGAGAAAGAAATGATGGCTATTCTTCATGCGGTCAAGAAATGGAGGCCCTATCTCATGGGTAAACACTTCAAGGTAAAAACTGATCATGATAGTCTCAAATAATTTTTGGAGCAAAGGTTATCATCTAAGGAACAACAAAAGTGGGTAACAAAAATGTTGGGTTATGATTTTGAAATCATATACAAAAAGGGTAAATAAAATGTAGTAGCTGATTCGTTGTCCAGAAGGGATACATATGCAAATGCCTTACTATGTGGAATGTCCATGTTGACAATAGATTGGGTGGATGAAGCAAGATTGGAATGGAATCAAGATAAGGATACACAATATCTAATATAGAATATCAAGCAAGGATCTATGACATCTAAAAAATTTGAGTGGAAAGGTAATGCCCTATGGTACAAGGATAGGTTATACTTGAGTAAAGATTTTGAGTTAAAGCATAAGATTCTTGCAGAGCTACATGCCTCACCTATTGGAGGACACTGGGTTTTTGAAGACATATGATAGAATAAAAAGAGAATTATTTTTGGAAGGACTCAAGGGGAATGTACAAAAGTTTGTATTAGAGTGTTTAGTGTGCCAATAGAACAAAGGGGAAACACTTAAGACACCAGGTCTGTTGCAACCCTTACCAATTCCTAGCCAGAGATGGGAGGAGGTCTCCATGGATTTCATCACTAGATTGCATTGTTCAGAGGGTAAGAATGTTATTTTTGTGATTGTGGATAGGCTCACAAAATATGCCCATTTTTGTGCCCTATCACATCCATTTGTAGCCAATCTGATCGTAACTATTTTTGGAGATAGTTCAAGGGCTACATGGAACCCTAAAGATAATTGTAAGCGATCATGATCCTATTTTCACAAGTAATTTTGGATGGAATTATTTTTGTGTTTGGGTACTCAAATAGCTCGAGTTCATCTTATCATCCTCAAACTGATGGGCAAATAGAAGTGGTCAACAAATGCTTAGAGGGGTATTTACGTTGTTTTGTATCAGATAAGCAAGAAAGGTGGATTAAATGGCTACCACTGGTAAAATGGTGGTATAACACATCTTTTCATACCTCTTCTCAAATGACCCCATTTTTAGCATTATATGGTTACCATCCACCTTCTATCACTTCCTCCTTGAGGGTGCAAAATAAGGTCAGAGATGTTGAGGAACACATTCAACATCAACAATAGGTTTTGGCTAGTTTGAAGGAGAATTTAGCATTAGCACAAAACAGATGAAACAACAAGTAGATCAACACCGCAAAAAAGACATTTTGAAATTGGTGACTGGGTTTTTGTACGTCTCTAGCCTTACAAACAGATGTCCCTAAAGCAACAAAAAAGGAAAACAAACTTGCTCCTAAATATTATGGCCCTTATCAGGTTCTACAGAAAATTGGTAGTGTTGCTTATAAACTAGAGTTGCCTCCATCTTCACACATACACCCAGTATTCCATGTTTCATGCCTGAAGAAGGTTATTGGACAGAAATTTGAAGCCTAGACAGAGTTACCAGAACTTGACGAGGAAGGAAGAATCATTTTGGAGCCAGAGAAGATTCTGCAAACATGTACTAAGAGGCTGAGAACTAGAGACATTAAGGAATATCTGATCAAGTGGAAGAATATGAGCATAGAAGACACCACCTGGGAGGATGAAGGTTTTCTATAGCAACATCCAGGATTATTCAATGTTGAGGACAACGTTGGTTTGAAGGGGAAGGGCATGCTACGCCCTTAACCTATTGCTTGTATTAGGATATGAGTAGCCGACTTGTGGCTTACCATATCATTTTATTATATCATTTATACTTTCTCATGCTTAATAGGTCGGCCTTGGTGATGGCCATAGCATATGAATAGTATATATAGGGGATTATAGGTAGTATTTCATTATCATTTGAGCATTTGAGTCTTATTATATGGTTTGGAGGTTGCCCCCTCGAAGTGGTGAAGCTATTCTAATTACATATTGAGATCATTATTCTGAAATATTGTGTTATTTGGTGTTCTATTGTTGCTCTTAATCTGAATTATACAAGTAATTTCATTACATTTGGTATCGAGTGACCACCCAGTTCAAGTCTGGCATGGGTAGCTACGCCGACATCGCAGTGTTCGCCTGGGGCATATATAAGGTAGGGCCGGGTCCAGGCTATATGGGCACAAATCTAGCCCAGGGTCTAGGATACGAAGCATGGTGGGATTTTATGATCCTCATGTGTGGATTTCACTAATGCCTCGAGGTTTTGGTGTAAAGGTTTGTTACACATTTGAAGATAAGTTTGAGAAAATTGGGGTTTTCCTAGAAATGAAAAGTCTAATGAGAACTTTTTAGCATGTGGTTTATTTTCAAGATGAGAGGAAGGATGATCGATGCCTCCATAAACAAGTTATGTATAAAGGAATGGGAGGATAAAGGAAATAATGTTTCACACATTTGGTTTATAGAGGGGTTGTTTTCGGGGTCTCCCGTATGTATTAGGTTGAGGAAGTGCATTAAGAGTTAGTAGTCAATATTCCCCAATGAGAGATGTTTCATGAAGTCTTTGGAGGATTGATCATCCGGTAATTTATATGTGGGGATAAAGGTTCTTGTAGAAGTTTGGTTGGAATATGTGGAGTTATGTAAGGGAAGCAACACTTCATTAGGCTTATAGGTCATGTGACAAGATTTAAATGGACTAGGATTGGCGAGAACCATAAAGGTTTTACCTTTTTGTTCATACTTAAGGCAATCGATGTAGGGTAGATGGGACATAACACATAACATGGATCCAAGGATGACCTAGTAATATGTTGTATTAGAACTTTCTTTATATAAGATAAAATATTTCATGGTTTATTTTTACACCTATTTTAAATCGGAAAGATAAATGTGTGCATGGTGGGATTGGAATTATTGTTAAAGGTGCATAGTAAAATAGGTGATTGAGTGATAATGGTATCGAGGTAATTGGACTTGTCTCAAGGCATGAAATGAGATTATATTTATGCTAGCATTGTTGTCAATTATAAATATTTTAATGAGAGTATCGTTTATTTGGGCATGAAAAGAGGGGAGGTTGTGATCTTCATGCTATCTTGATAGAATCTCATAATAGTCAAATGTGATGGCTATAGATATTTTGAGTGTATTGAAAAATTTGGAAAATGGTTCAAGCTCATCGATGGTACCGAGATGACTTAAAGGGCTTCTATCATAGCTTTTTGATGTTGTGGGGAGTTTTGTATAAGTTCATAAAGGGAAATATTGATAGATGCTTAATGCAACTATTTAATAAAAATATTTTTATAAATGTCATAGATTGAGTGTGGGGTGCCGCAAGGATGGAGACCTTGGATTTAGGGGATGAAGGATTGGATGGATCGGGGGATAAACAAAGATAGAGATTTTAGAATTTTTTTGATTATGGGATTTTAAATATTGGGTATGGTATATCATGGCTATACTGAGATGGCATAGATTTGGAAAAAGAGGGGACTTAATAAAATAATTCATGTGTTTTTGGTTAAATTGATAGAGGATGCTTGAAGATAAAAATGTTTAGTGATAGGTTTGGTTTGGTGGCTTGATCTTGTTATTTTGGATTTGATAGGTGGACAAGGATGATTCTTATTTTTCTAGAGAATTCCTTGTTGAAAAGGTTTTAAATCACAACCTAAAGTGCTTTACAATCTTGTGTATAATGTCCTAATATTCGATGGTAAGAAAAATTTCCTCATAGTTGTACCATTTTGGTTTCTATCCCGAGGATCGAGAGGGCTTGGTTTGTGGTAATACTATGTTTTATTATTGTATGAGTTGTTCAAAAAAATTATTGTAATATCACGATGAGGTTTGTTAATATAATAACAAGGCTATCGGGCTTTGGGTGTCATTTGATAGTTTAGAAGGATTAGATACTTGAATCCTTTCTTGTGAGACATGTTTAGGTGAGGTTTTGAGGGAAATTATAGATTCTAAGATGGATAATACAAGTTTTGATGAGGGATGTGGTCCTAGAATAGGGGTAGGGACGTTGTACCTTGTGGTATGTTTATCTAGTTTTGTGGGAGTCCCATCCTTTTGTGCGAGATGACTAGTTAGTTTTTTTATAGGAATGCCAAGTTTTTATTTGAAGTTCTAGGATCTATTTGGATGGTTTCTTTATGATTTTGGTAATGGATTAATTTTCTTGCAATCTCAATAGGATGGTATTGAGAATATATGTATGAGTGGATATGGCCAAGTTTAGAAGTTGTGATGTAGGTTGGTTTGAGGTCTCAGTAGTAAGGAGATCTGAAAATTATGATTGTATATATGTTATTTCAATCATAAGAACAAAAAATATGGCAGGTGTAGGTGGGAGCTAGTTGACGGTGTTGATGATATGAGTGGTATAATTTTGGGCTCCTATGGCACTAGTTTGATTATGAGTGGGGATGGTTTGGAAAATAATGTTTAAACACGTCTATGGTTTAATTAGGAGGTGCATTCAGATTGTCAAGATGTAGCCCACCTTGATCAATGATATCTTGGAGGAAGTTTATGAAAGAATGGCATTTCTCAATGTAATTTCCTTGGACTAGGTGATATTTGAAATAGGTGTCACTCCTATACCATGATGGTTTAGGGTCACCATTTTTTATGGGTCTGATGGGAGGGAGTTTTATCATGCAAGCTACCATGATTTTGTCAAAAATAGATTTGTAAAAATCACCGATAGGTGCGTATTTACGTGGAGGTCAGGACTATTCAAATTCTAAGTACCCTTTAATCACATTTTTCAAGACGAACACATTTTCTGAACTCTTGGGTTTTTCACTAATGGAAGAGGTTCTAAAGAGATATTCATATTTAGTTTTTATCATAATTTAACCTTACCATCCTTAAGGGTTCACAGTTCAATTTACGAGGCCATGGTAAAGGCCTCATCAAATGTTTGAAATGATTGGATCTAAAGGGTGGATGATATATGTTTCATGCAAGATCAATAAATTTACTCAATCAAGTCTATCTAGGGAGGAAAAGGATAACTGATTAATAATTACTTTGCATCTAAAAATGAAATCAATAAAAAATTCATCCTAAATTTTTTAAATAGCATACAATTTGGTGATAGATATCTTACGTGTGATATTGATAGAGAAATGTTCCAAGAATAATTGTGCTAGTTGTGTGAATGAATAAAGTGAATGTTGTCATACTAGTCAAGATTAGGACCAACTAATGACATCGGGAATGTCCTTAACATAAGATATTGGTCATGAACTATAAGATAACAAGCATGACGAAAGGCCCGAATGTGTTGTTTGTGGATCTTCCTTACTATAGAACTTGATAAACTTTGGAAGTTCCTAGTGAGGAGGATAGGGTTTAAAAGGTATGGATGGGTTGATAGGATCATTACAGATATTATCATAAGAAAATATATTTGTAGGTCCCATGGTGTCAACTTCAAGACTCACAATTATGCTTAATAGTGCTTACATGGGATCATTTTGGGGGTTATATGTTTGAGGTTTTATCTTGATTATAGATGAGCGAGGTTCAATTATTGATATGGGTGATATGGTGGGATGGGATTTTGAAAATGAGTAAGGATCCCTGGTATGTTGTAAGTTTTTGAGAGACTAATGGTTATGAGGAATATTGAATATATTGATAAGGGTGGGTGATAGAAGTGTGGATAGGGGGATGTGACGGTGGTGGATTCTATTGATTGTGAATGTATCTATACCATGACACACCCATTGAGGAGATAATTTTTGAAATGGGACAAGTTCCAATGATAATAATTGTATTAATGGGTGGTAAGGAAACAAGGATAAATAACAACAAATTTTAGATTGTGGACGTAGATTTTGTGAGATAACATGTTATAACATGGCGAAGGGGCTTGTGGAACTGGGTATGCCGACAAATATTTTTAGGAGAGGAATAAAATTGGAAGAGGTATGAATGATTGTGGGTGATGAAGTAATATCAATACTTTAGACACCGTTTTGGTTAGCTAATGATGCGAGATGGTATGGGCCCTTGTTGACTAACCATGGGTGATGTAGTAATGATGGGATTTTGGACACCACAATAGGTTAAATGAGAGTGTGGATGATGAGAGAATTTTTGAGTAGCCATATTTTTGGATGAGATAACATTGAGTTCAAAGCTAACTATGGGAGTGGATGAGATATGTGTTGATGTTCTTGTATTACTAGTGGTAGGATATAGTGTAATTTTCTCGATAAGCGATTGATAAGTGGGATCAATAATCCAAGAGTGATTAAATGTGTAGATACCCCATAAATACATCATCATTTCTATATTATCATCATTTATTCACATTCCCTTTAGAATTGATTAATTAAATTAATTAATTGATACTTTTTTATCAACCAAAAAATAGGCTAAAGGCCTCACTATTTTATATATTATATTATAAAAAATATTGAAGAATTAGGGAAAGTTTGATTACAAAACCATTAATAGATGTTGATTCCAATAGGAGTTGTACCACAATATTAAAAAAACAAACTTAACCAAGAAATTATTTTCCATCCTCCTTCGAGGAACTGGTGACCATGACAATGGGGGTGTCCACATTCCTACCTTCATCTTCCACCATTAGAATGACTAGAGAATTGGCCAAATTAGAGAAGTAAAATTGTTGCACAGAGATTGTTGAGGAAAAAATAGATGGCATTGATTTTCTTCCCAGAGCAGGATTTCCATGGTTATATCCTTGATGAGATACCAAATCTAGTCCAAGAAAAGCCCATCATCAAAAGCGAGCTTGCTCCATGTCCCCATGGATGGAAAAATCATTGTTGGAACCCAATAAGACAATCTTCACACCAATAATTTAAGTGACTTTAAGGGTGTCAAGCCGAGTGGTGGATTGACCATGGTCATTCATGGCCTTGACAACTTGTTCAATGGCGGTTGTGTCACGACATGAGTAGAAAGTTGATCTCTTGCAATTTTATTACCATCCACCTTAATAGATTTACACATTCAATAAGAACCTTCTACCAAAACTCCATAGCATATTTTTAGTAAGACTCATTCCTTTTTCAAGAATATGTCCCATACTCAAAATATTTCAGAGCTTCAAATCATTAACATGGCCTAGAAAAGAGTAATGGACATAGTCAATGTTATAATTGTGCACCAAATGATTCTATATGTCCTTAATAGTATTACTTACGGTGGCCTTACCATTCCCCACTCGGGTTATCATCTTAAATTTATCACTATTTTCTCCCTTTTCCATATTATTTGTAAAGATGAGAGAATTATGAAGGAAGGGCTTAACCAAATTGAGTATTAATAGCTTCGCCTGCAAGTAAGGGAGATCTTTCCACATGTGTTTGAAGGATATTACCATCAAATCCCTACATAGGAAATCTATCAAGTGCATCCACATTATTAATTATTGAGGGAGGTGGGGTACAACACATCACTTGCTTGTGGTGATGTGGATAACCCATATTTTTAATTAAATATCCCAATTTATCTATTATATCAATAGGTAAGATAAGAATGAGCTTATCATTAACCTTATTTTCAACCCCCATTTTGGAAAGCTTATCGAAGCCTTATTGTAAATTCTAGGAATGTGGGAGATGCTCCTATTATTGAGTAACAATTTGAAATCTTCCACAATATGGTGTAAAATCCAATGATCAACTTTCCCTTTCTTGACTTCATTGATGATCATTTGGTAATCACCTTCCACTAGAAAATTGGTCCATTGATTATCGTTGGAAATGTTAAGTCCTCGTCAAAGAGCACTGGGCTTGAGAATGGTTATTTAAACAAATTCCCAAAGCTTCCATGAACCCAAGAATAGGTTGATCAAGAGAATTTCAAAAATACCACCCGTCGGCTCTTCTGCCTAGGTTTCCTTTGGCGGAACCATCAAAATTTAATTTGATGAAATTGTGAGGGGGAGGGCACCATTTGATTTGTAATTTTTTTTTCTTTTCAATCCAACCCCATTATTAGGGAAATCAATTCATACTTTGAATATCATAATAATGTTAGAATTAATTAAATTAATTCCTACACCCTTTTACTATTTTAATTAAATAGTTAATTATCCTCTCACACTTCATAGCTAATTAAATTACTTATTAAATGGAAATTAAATCTATTTTCCTATCCTAGTCACTCCACTTCACTATCCTAGCCACTCCGCTCACACTCCACTTCTAGAATCCTACAAAGGTGGGGGTTATAAACTTTCACTTACAACCACCTTCTGGATGTAAACTTACCAACCTGAAAAATGTAACATATCGACTTAATGTACTTATTGAATTACTAAGGTCATTAGTCTTCCCCCTTGTGATGAATGTTTATTTTGGATACATAGATATATGCTTGTCAATGATTTAATTAACTAATTATATAAATATAAACATATGTATATGTTTAGTGAATATCTAAATTAACGATTGATAAATATATTAATGAATATATATATATATATATATATATATATATATATATATATAAAAAAAAGTGTATAAGTTAAATGGTTCATATGACCATTGATTGGTTAATATTGTTTAGCATGGTCATGGACCATCTAAGATTAAGTTGTAAGTGTTAATACAACTTAAGTTTAACTTAAGCATGTTGGGGAAATTTGTAGTGTTATTTATGAGGTTTATGGGTTTTGAATCCATGACACGACATTGGTAATTGTAGTCATTTTTACACCCACCAAGAACAAGGGAATCCCATGCGCATTGGCTTATCACCCAATAGGCGTAGGGCACTCACCCGAGGCACATGCAGGCACCAAGTATCTATTTTATGTGAGTTAAGTGGGAAACATCATCTATGATAGGAGCTTAAAAAGAGTGAGTGGGGACAAGACATGCATTTATCATAGAACTTAGAATGGCTTCTAGACAAATGCAGTCATCCCAGACCAAATGGCACTTAATAAATTATAGAAAGGAACCAAAATAGAAAGGAAATGCATAAGGATTTATATTCATTCCATAAACATTCATGAATTAGAACTGTAAGCTATAAACATGGACCAAAATCATTAATAAACATATTGAATCAAGTTTAGTAACCTCATTATATTCATTGGATTCATTACAGATTATCACAGTTGTGCAGATCAAGTCATACATCATAGCTGGATTTATATCCATCAGTTCTCAAGAGAAAATTTACAATCCCAACCCCTTATTACATCCTTTTCCTATAGATTCCTACCCAACTTATGGAGCTCTCACAATATTCCTGCATGGCTTTACTTCCTTTTGCTTCTCTCTCCTTTTTCCTCTAGTGGGTGCTTGTATTTATAGCCCTTCTCAACATCATCAAGCCTTTGCGGGAGTTGTAGATCTGTTTCCAAGTGTCCAAGGTGGTCCTTCATGGGAGTATGCTTCTTCAGGTCTCGAGATCTCCACTCTTTGCAATGATGGCCTTCTAGAAAATTCCATCATAGGGTATATTCCTTCTTAGGCCAACATGTCACCAAGATGGCACCTTATCCATTCTACATGTGTAGTCGATTCATGCTTTTTCTCTTGTTGATACGCTTAATGTGTCAAATATGGATAAATCGGAAACCTTTGTTCTATCTTGCACGTGCACCACTTGCTCTATTAAATCATCCTAGAACCTTGTCCTACATTCTTTCTTATTACGCACCCTTTCTTAACTAGGTCTTGCATGCCCATGTGCTTTCTTGTACTTGGCCAATATTTTAGGGGCCCAAAATCACCCCACACTATGTATGTTCTCTGCTCGTGGGAACACCTTCTTAATGAATAAATAATGAATACCTTTAAATGGTTTGGGGAAAGGGAATGAAGAACTTTGGGGAAGAAAGAAAGAATGGGGGAACTATGATCACTTCTATAAGAGGAGAGGGAAATATTTTGTTAGGTCTACCTCTAGCTTATTCCGGTATCAACCTTGCTCTATTCCTACTCTTGACAAATGTCACTTAATAGGGTGCTTACCTCTTTAAAGCTTAGCCCCTCTCCTTGGGTATTCATCGTTTCCACGATCTCCTCCAATTTTTTTCCCAAGTCTTCAAGTGCGTCCATCCTTTGAGTGATCTAGGGATACAACTCCTTCAGCCGGTTCTTGATTGAGCCCCACAAGGTCTCAATAGCCTCTAATTTCCTCTCAACTTCAGCTAAAATCTTGTCATGTTCCACTCTATTCCCCTTGTTCTTCTCTTGGAACTCCTTGAGCTCCACTTCATGGGAGGTGACCAAAATGCTTGCCACTCTATCTCTATCGGTGCAATTGTCATAAATGGCACAGGGCGGAAATGTTCACATCTACGAGGACTTTCTTATACTTGGGTAACAATTTCCATAACCTTCATCTTGTCCTCCTTTTCTTTGCATGCCGATGCCTCCTTCGTAGAATCTAAGGCTAGTGGTTTCCTTTCCATTGTGAGGATGTGGGTCAAGTCCTCTAGACACTCTAGGGTGGATCCATACTTCGTGTCGGAAGTGTCAGATCTAGCTACTTCAAGAAAATGACATTTATGATCATCTCTGCTTTCTTGTAAACCTCGCGCACCCTTTCCTTCTCTTCTTTCAACTCATGCCTTAGCTGTGCACTGATTAGTTCCTCCCACTTTAAGTCCTTGGTCCTTTCTTTGAGCTCTTCTTCCTTCTTCTCTAGTCTTCCTCTAGGAATTTTACCCTGTCATTCCTCTTGAATAACCTGGCTTCTAGTTCAACCGAGACCTTGTTCAATGCATTGCAAACTTGTTCATCTGATAGCCACTGAGCACTCACCAAGGGGTTGTCTCCTTTTGACTCAGGCACCTTCATTATTTCCCCTTGGCTTACCTCAAATTTTGGCTCATTGATGTGGGACTCAATTGCCCAAGAAAGCATTTTCCTTGTCCAAGGGTATGCACCTTCCTCATCAAATGACTTCATAGCCAAGAGTTGCTCTGTTGGTACTATGCTTTGGAAACATGCATGCAACACCTTGTTTGGATCATCAATATAGTCCATTCTTGGTCTTTGGATCTCCGTGCACCTTCCTCCTATGCGTGTGCCCTTAGGAATACATACCATCAAACTGGGGCCTCCTCTTGTGTTTCTGCGTGATCTTTTCCCACACTTTCTTCCTTATCTTCATTCATTACTAAATCAGTGTTGCACTCCAACTCTTGTTCTACCAAGGCTTCAATGATTTTTTCCACTTCTTTTTCTACCACCTCATTTATTTGCTCCTACGTGAGGCTTGGAATCTGATTTTTCATAATCACTTCTTAGCTTCCTCCTCCTAGCTACCCTTCCTCTACATGAAGAAAAAATCATTTTCCTCTTATCCTCCCTCTTCCTGTAAATCATGTACATCAAACACTGGTGGTTCCTAAGATCCTTCAAGTTCATCTTCTTCGTCATCATCCCTCTCTCCCTGTAGGCCTCCAAGCTTTTCATGTACTCCGAATTATCCTCCTCTATCACCTTATGTTTCTTCCTAACTGGGGATTCCATTATAGGAGATTTGGCTCTTTCTCTTCCTTCTTTGGTGACTTCTCCTCTGTGATAGGATTTTCTTGTTTTGGTGCCTCCTCTCTGACTGGGGACCTCTTCCTGTGCGTGTAAGTACTAGTTCTAGCGCTTGTCCCTGGGGCACCCACTTATGGCATACTTTGGACACTTGGTGCCTTATTCCCTTGCACATATTCTTTTACTTTATTTTTCGATGCGGGCTTCTTTCTTCCCACAGGGTCTTTAGGAATGGATACATCACATTCCAACTATACGCCCTTCTCAAAATTTGGTCTTATGTGTAGATATACCCTTGCTGCGGTCTCTCCTACTATTGGAAAATTTAGGGGTTTAGTCATTTGAAATTCGTGGGAGACATACCTCTCCACGTACACACGCTTCTTAGGGTAAATGAGATTTCTACGTAGATCCTTATGGTCTTGATCTACCTCACTAAGGTCGATCCTTAGTCTTTTGGATTATGTAAACATATTTACCCTTGCTTGGAAATATTGAATGGTGAAGGAGAAGGGAAGCTTGCACTAGGGGCCCATGTTTTCATCTATCAATTTAAATCTGCCAATGCAGAAATGTTGGTACACCGTAAATTTGGCTTCTCTATCAACGAGCATTGGTAACTACTCTAGGATCCTCCACTCCGCCCTGAATGCATCCCTTAAGCACTTATACCATTTTTCCAAGCGTGCCTTGTGAGAATCCGTCATGCTATCACAAGTGTACTTTGCGAATATTTTCACGGGTGAGGGGTCTTCCTCCGGATATTCCCAAACAAACTTATCTACCACATCTAGCACTTCAATCTCTAAAAACAAAATTATTAAGAGGACATTGCCAAAGAGTATCTTGTCTCCTTCATGTGTGTTGCTGATAATTTCATCTACAATGAAGGTAGAAAATTTGTAGATGGTGCCTTCTGATATTTTCCTACACACATTTAACTAGGCCTTATTTACCTATGTCCACCTTTCTTGGTCATTTAGCTTTGTCACCAGGTGTGTGGCCATTCTCATGACAGGGTCTTGGATCTCTGTGATATCAAATTACCGTGACCCCTTCTTATAATCATATGTGGCAAAAATTTCTTTGATGGCTTCCTTTTCACTTAGGTCATCATCTATACTTTCTCCTTCACAGATAAGGCCAGTGAATTTTGAAATCAGCTGAGGATTTATGTGCATCTTGCGCCTATAAAGTAAAAGTGGTCCTCATGTATGTGCAACATTAACCATTGATAGAGGCACTCAGGTTTTTAAAATAAGGAACTAATAGAGTTATAATAATCCCAACTTCTCCAAATTTACCTTTACCTCATCACTATAGATAGGTAAACCCTTTGGTGTTCTCTTGTTTTTCGGGCACACTAACTCCATCACCAATTCCTTTTCTGTCGTGTTCATGTGATGGTTGTAATCACTCACCATCATGTTTCTTAAGTGGAAATCCCATTCTTTCCCAAGAAAAACCCCATCCAGTGTTGCATCTCTATGTACCATTCTTCATTCATGCTTACAGGGGGTTTCTGGTTGTTTTCCCTTACCCTTGCCCTTGCCCTTGTCCTTGCCCTTTGGCTTCTTAGGTGATATAGTTGGTTTCTTAGGTGCCATGGTTTAGGTTATCTTAGCACTTCAACTTCTCTTACTTGCTCTAATTTTCTACCCTCTCTAATCTTAGACCTCAAACTTGTGAAGAAACCATTTTTAGCCCATGCCCTAGCCGCTAAACCCTAATTGGAATAACCTTGTTCACAAGATGGTGCTTCTCCACAATTTTTTTCTATACCCGTGAACTTCTTTCCTTTTGGTTTGTAGATCAGTCTAGTAACTCATGCCTTAATTCCTCAAAATTTTCTTCACACAGATCAACTTTGGAAACCCTAGTCCGCAAGAGCTTTCTTTTTTGTATTCACAATGTCCATAATGAAGTGCCTAACCTTCTATTTATAACTTTCCATTATTTTTAGCATTAAATTCTACTTCACCTACCATCGTAATTCAACACTTATTGTGGATTTTTCCACTAATCCATACTCTAGCACCCCCACTCACGTGCCCAACCTTGCATGAAAATCCTACAACCTTATGGTGTGTAAACAATCTATCGATAGAATAATCTTACAAGCATATTACCAACGCCAAAGGTACTTCTTCCTCCCTTATACATGGAACCAAGATGTAGTCTTATCCTGACACCAACCATCCTCGTTCACCCTTTTTTTCATAGGGCCATCCATGCACTTCCTTTCATAAGGCCATTCAATCTAGGATTTCCAATGCAATCCTTCCTAGTACTTCACACCTTGCACTTTCTTTCACATCATTCCACCCCACACTAAAATTATGTGCGGTCCTTTGTGCATTCACAACCTTTAAAAATTAATGAGGTTATTGGTGCCCAAGGTGCAACACAAAACAACAATGAGAAAGGGAAACAAAAGAAAATAAAAATGCATTAAAGGAAGTCCTAACCTATCTGGCAATACTACCTTATTACAAACACCAAGAAGACTTATTTATAGTAGGGCTTCAGCCTAATCCCATTGAAGTTTCTTGGCAATCTCATCCCATCCAAGTGCTTATAACTGGCATGTGCCTGAATCAAGGATGTACGAGATGATGTAGGGACCCAACCAATGGAATTTTAACTTCCCAAGATGGCACAAAACTTGGAATCATATAGTAGCACCATTTTCCCAACCTCAAAAATGTTGTTCTTAATGTGACAATCATGCCATGCCTTTTATTTTTCTTTTTTAGTCTTCTGGCTCCACCTGGTGAGTGATTGTCTTTCATCCCATTTCATTAACTTGTCAATTATTTCTTCCAGCACTTGTTCATCGGCCAATCCTCCTATGCATTATATGTAGAGAAGGTAATATGAATTCAACCAGTAGGACATCCTCCATGCCAAACACTAATTGAAATGGTGTTGTCTTATTTAACCTCTTGTAGGTTTTCCTATATGCCCAAAGAATGACTGATACTTTGTCATCCCAATCTTGTCTACCAATGTCACAAATTTTTGTTAGGGTATGACTTATTCTTTTGTTAAATACCTCCACAGTTCCATTTTCTTGTGGATGGTAAGGGGTAGTCTTGTGATGATCCACCATGAATTCCACAAATAGAATTATTACTATCTCATTTAAGAAATGTGTACCCCTATCACTAGTCAAACTCAAAGGGCACCCATACCTTGTAATAATATTTTCCCAAAGAAACCTTGCCACAATAACTACTATAAAATCCTTAGTAGGTGATGCTTCTTCCCACCTTGTCAAGTAATTTGTGTAAGTGATTATATAATGTGACCCAGTCCTATGCATGATTGGTGTAATAGGGCCTACAAAGTCTATAGCCCACTTTTTGAATGGCTTGGTGCTAGGAATAGGGCACAAAGGCATTTCATCTCTTCACCCTGGTTTTCCAATGCACTGAAAATGGTCACACGCCTTGTAATATTCCTTGTAGTCTTGAT
This sequence comes from Taxus wallichiana var. yunnanensis, assembly GCA_018340775.1. Lineage (NCBI taxonomy): Eukaryota > Viridiplantae > Streptophyta > Pinopsida > Cupressales > Taxaceae > Taxus > Taxus wallichiana. The sequence continues at coordinate 411,951,767 of CM031238.1, read as the reverse complement.
ATAGGGTCTCCCACCATAATCTAGCCATCAATATCTTACGTGCAGTGGCTTCACTTACATAGTGTCCACCTTCACTTCCTCTGTGTGCCTCTTCTATTATGGCTAGGTGCTCATATTCTAGCACACACCAAAGACAAGAATCTCATCATGTCCTAATTTGTATAAATCCCCATTAATCAACATGTAGGGCACAAAGTGTATATATAGCTACTTTTTATCTAATGCCTTCATTCCTTCCGATGCTACACCTGTCTTGAGAAATAATGCAATATCTTCTAAATCGAGGGTGCGCACCACAATCTAAATAGTTGTTCATATGGCATGGTATCACATGTCCAAAATTCCCCCTCCAAGGTAATTTTGATAACATGCATTAGATTGTCAGTCCCGAGCAAGTAGAACGATTCAAGGCCTGAAATCATGTTTTGGGGGTCCCCTTGGTTTCTCTCTAACCCTCCTGTCCAAGAAGAAAACCCAACATTTTAAAGGTATGTGAAAAAGTTGCAAAGAGCCAGGCTTGAGGCCGAAATACAGAGAAAATCGACTAAGGCAGCACTAGGGACAGTTGGGACGTCGGGGCCGAATCGGCCAAAAGCCCGCGTCGGGCGATCAGGCAAGATTTGGGACAGTTGGGACATCGGGACGCACGGGGCGCGAAAAGCCAAACCAGCCAAAAAAATGAAGAAAATCAGCTAAGTCCTAGTCCAGGCGATTTGGGGCGGTTGGGACAAAAATGTACGCGAAAGATGCGGATCGACCGGTTTAGCGCAAGACGCAGTTCATTTCGGGCGGATCAAAGAAATTTGTCCCCCGAGACAGGTCAAGGCAGGTTGGGACAAAGGTACTGTCATCACCAATCCGGCACTATGATAATTCTTCACCGAACTCCTCGTCTTTATGATTATTTATTAATGCATAGCCTTTAGTTTGGTGGATGTAATCTAGAAACAAAACAACAACATAACACAAGAATACCATCGACTATGATAAGACGAATGATGACAAATCTGAAATATCAAAATAAATTATAAAATTAACATGAAAGCTATTCTGAATCTCACCCATGAGGTACTTCAAGTGTTATTGACTTCACTTGCCTTTCACCAAGACTATGGGAGAAACTTTACAATTACACCTCTTAATGGCTTCTTCAACACACCTTTAAACCGATGGCTTCCTTCGCACACTTCCTACAATATTTCTCACTACTTCCTTCTATATAAATGAGGGGGTTGCCTCTCTCTATTTATAGAACTTCCAGATCTTATCCATCTTATCTCTAAGATAGGATAATAAATCCACTCGACGAATCATATTCCATACCTTAACTCTTATACTGTACATGTAAGCTTATCTCGTTAAGATAAGATAAACCTTATCATTTTACATGGGTTCCACATTTTTAGACTTTTACAAATAAAATACACAAAATATTTATTACCTCACTCCTTGTCTTTATTACCAATATAATATTTCTAATTCCTAATCATGTAGACCCTACTTCTCTAATTACCCAAACTTTGAAATTTTAACATTACTGGACCACTTACGACAAATATTTACTTTTTACAACATTCCTATTGTACTTTGGTATTACCATACTCCACATTATTGGCGGCACCGTCTTGTGGGCGTTGTTATCTTCTATCGACGCTACTACTAATTATACTTAACAACATCCTATTCCTAATACATACATTAATGAAATAGAAATTACGGAGGAAAATTTTAGTGTCGACATCTTCCCCTTCTAGCTTCTACTCCGTCCTCGAGATAGACTATTCTAGTGCTTGGAAAATCTTTAACTTGTCATGGTTGACCCATTTCGTAATGGGAGTGCCATCTAATTCCTCCAGTTGGTACATACCATTTTCATGCACAGCTACTATTTTGTAGGGCCCCATCCATTTTGGAAGAAATTTTCTCTGTCTTCTTTTTTTGTATCTGGAATCATATACTAGAACCAAGTCATTCACATGAAATGGAGACCACCGAATCTTTTGATCAAAGTATTCCTTCTGCTTCATTTTCTTCTTATGGCTTGTATCCTTTGCTATTTCTCTCATTTCCTCCAGCAAATGAAGATGTACCAACCTTTCTTTTACTGAATCACTTTCATCCATCCTTTCATTTTTCATAACTCTCATAGTGGGAATATCAAACTCAATAGGAAGAACTGGATCAATGCCATAGGCCAACTGAAATGGGGAGTATCCTGTTGCTGACTTTGATGTTGCCCTATATGCCCACAATGTTGCATGAATCCTTTTATCCCATTTATGTACCTGCAAGGCTGCATCTTTTGCTAGAATTTGACACAACACAAAATTTGTTCATTCCACCTGTCCATTTGTGCTTGGCTTGTATGTTGTTGCCTTCTTATGCTTAATAGAAAACTTATTGACTAGGGCTTCTACCACCTCATTAATGAAGTGGCTTCCTTGATCTGTTACAATTTCTAATGGGCAACCAAATCTGGTGACAATGCGTTCATACATGAACCTTGCCACTTCATCCATGGAAGCTGTTTTCAATGGCCTAGCTTCAACCCACTTGGTTAAATAATCTGTGGCAACTACAATATACTTATTTTGGCGTGATGTAGTTGGAAGTGGACCTATAATGTCTATTCCCCACTTTTCAAAGGGACCAAGGGGAAGAATAGGACATAATGGAGCTGATGAAGTCTTACGGTTACCATGTGTTTGACAAATATCACATGTCTTACAATAATTATAACAATCTTTAAAAAGAGTGGGCCAGTGATAACCTGCATCCAAGATCCTTCTTGTTGTAAGTTGTCCACGAAAGTGCCTTCCACATGTACCATTGTGGAATTCTTCTAGCAGTTCCTTCCCTTGATCACGTCCCTATTCGAAATAATACTCCATGCAGAATAGAATGTGGATGAATGGTTTGAGTAATCTTTCTCTTAGTCTTTGCATTGGCACCATCGAAACTTGAATTCATTCGAGATAATTCCAAATATCTATGTATTCACTAGGGATTTTGTCAAGGGATAACAATGCTACATCGGGAAATCATCATCATCACAAGATGATCCTAAACCATCATAGGCTCGAGAGAGTGCATCTGCGCATTGACATGCTTCTTTCTGGCCTATCTATAATATCAAATTCAAACTCTTGTAGCAAAATTATCCATCTTGCTATCCTCCCGATGGGTTAGGCTTATTTATAATATATTTTAGAGCACGATGATCTGTTACAACTAGAAATTTTTGCCTAGCAAGTAATTTCTAAAGTTCTTTACAAAAAAATGATAGCCGAGCCTCTTTTTGATTATAGTATAATTTACCTCAAGCATTGCTCATTTATGCCTCCCAAAGTAAATTGGATGTTCATTCCCATTTTCATCCTTTTGGCTCAAAGTACTTCCTAGTGCTGCATCCGAGGCATCGGTGTACATAATGAATGGCTTGCTCCAATTTGGATTCTTCAAAGCAGGTGAAGACACGGGGCTTCCTTGATTGTCCAAAAACTTTATGTGCCTTATTTCTGGTTCATAAGTAACATCCTTCTTCAAGAAACTGGGTTAGTGGCTATGCAATCTTTGAGAAATTCTTGATGAACCTTCTATAGTAACCCACATGGCCTGAAAATGATCTCAACTTACTTCTATTAAGAGGAAATGGTAAATATTTGATTTTTGAAACTTTATCGGGATCAGTACCAATACCATCTCTGGATACAACATGCCCTAACAAAACGCCTTTAGAACATCCAAAGACACACTTTGTAGGGTTTAGTGAGGCTTGTGCTTCATCTAACCTTTGAAATGTTGTCTCCATTTGGTGCAGGTGGTCCAACTTGCTCCCATAGATGCAAAAATCATCCAGAAATACTATGATGAAGGTCCCAATGTAGGTTTTGAACACCCTATTCATCAAATGCTGGAATGTTGCTGGAGCATTACACAACCCAAAAGGCATAACTCTATAAGCAAACGTTCCCCAAGGAGTGGTGAACGTGGTCTTCAGCTGATCTTTCTCTGCTATACGAACTTGGTTGTAGCCGTTATATCCATCAACAAAACTATAGCACTCCTAGCCAGCTACTTCGTCCAAGATCTGATCTGAAAATGGAAGAGGGTAATGATCCTTCTTTGTTGCCTTATTGAGCTTCCTGTAATCAACACAAATGCGTAGCTTCCCATTCTTTTTTATTGAGATCACAATGGGAGAAACCCATTCTGAATTCTCCATAGCAAATATGAATCCTGCATCAAGCAACTTATCTATTTCTTCTTTTACAGTCTTGGAAAAATTAGGATTCATTCTATATGGCATTTGCTTTATGGGCTTAGCACCATCTACCAGCTCAATACAATGTTCTACCCAACTTACTTGATGGAGTTCCTTGTAATCAAAAGTGAATAGGTGTATGTACCTTCGAAAGAGCTAGAGGTAGGATTCCTTCTCACTCTCCATCATAGCATCACCAATCTTTATTTGTTGGAGACGATCATCAACTTCTTCTTCAGATAATTTTATGGGGTCATGAGTTGGTGTGACTGGAAGGATATCCATGACTGAAACATCCACCTCGCTTTCTTCATCTTTAGTGTCCACTTCACTGGTACTAGAGTAATCAGAGGATGTCTAATCATCAGTTTCATCACTTGAATCCACAGGTTCTACCTTATGATGTCGAGGGATCACATTTATCTTCACCCTCTCTCTACCACGTCCAAGTGTCATGAAACCTTCATTCCAGTAGTTTCTTGCATGAACTCTCCTTAGCCATGGTCTTCCCAGCAGCATTGGGTGCACTAACAGTACCATTTTTCATCACCTAAAAGTCTACCACACATACCACACCCATAACAGATATTGCCACATTTGAAACTACACCTTCTAGTTTAGTTTTTCCTTTATTTAATGACCTTAACATAAGTGTTGAAGGGCGATCAATTTTTAAACCCAACATATTCATTACAGAGACTCGGTCATTACATTAATTGCAACACCTCCATCAACTAAGACATCATGAATTGAAATACCATTACATAATACCTCGGCTTGTGGAGTATAGGGATCTGCCTCTGCCTCCAAAACAGGGACCTCAACCTCCTTCCTTCTTGAGCATTGAGTCCACCTCGCAACTCCCACCTCTTCTCAGAAGACATAGCCAAGAGTTGACCATATGTAATATTTGCAAGCCTTTTGGACAGATCTTCCAAGATGGAGTATGGTCCTTGCCCCTGTGAAATCAGAAAATCTTGCACACCCAACTTTCTTCTCCTATGTTTCTTACTAGTTTCTTCTTTCATCTTCTTAGGATCATTTCCATCTTGATTATCTTTTTCTTTCTTTCTTTTTGTTACAAACACATCTACTTCATTATTTCTGCTCTTATCTACTACATCAAAAGAATTCACAGGTGCTTTTCCTTTATCATTATCTCCTTTACCAGATGTAGAAGCTCTATCTAGACAATTATACTTATAATGACCCTTTTTATAACAACCATAACAAACAACTTCAGAAATATTTCTTTTTGGACCTCTATCTCCTCCCTGAGAACTAAATTCCTTTCCTTGAAGAAGATTAATAGTTAATCCCGACCCATCTTTTGAGCGGATCTTCATACTCGTAGATGTACTAGGAGAAATATTTGTGCTCACCGGGAGTGGTTATGGATTACGGACCAAAGGTGCTTGGTGTAGGATCTACTTTAGCAACAACAATTTATTTGGGCTCCTCTTCCATGCTTTCTTCTTGCCTTCTTGCAATCTCCTTTGCTTGTTCAATGGTAGCTAGGGTGGTCATACTTCACTCGTTGTCGATCTTTGGCTTCATCCCAAGAATGAAGTTCTTACGAGAGGAGATTATCCACGCCATTCATTAACCCATCTCGCTAGTCCTTCCTTCCGGATCTGGGCATCGAGCTTCCTCCTTAGCTCTAGAACACGAGCATGATAATCCCTTATCTTCTCCTTTTCTCCTTGGGATAGCTTTGTGATCTCGATCATGAGATCTGCATATTTCATTGTTCACCAAATTCTATAAAAACTTTCGGTTAATAAATCCCATGAATTTTTCACATTATCACCTAGTGTTTCAAACCACCTAAGTGCTGAACCATCCAAAAAGGTAGGAAAAAATTCATTCCATTGTTCCCTTCTTATAAGGCCATTACAAATACAAGATCGCTTAAACTCTTGAATGAAAGAAGAAGCATCTTCATTAGATTGAGCTGAAAAAATAGGAATCTTTCCCATTTTCAAAAGTAACCACCGTGAAATACCAACTCACAAGTACAATCAACAAGACTTATGTGTACAAATAATTGGAATCACTATACTAGAAAGTGACTTTACACCTTTCTACAGTAAAATAGAAATGACCACGGTAAACTATGGTAAAACTTGACTTATTGTGGTAAAACCGACTTTCTTGTGCTAAACACTATTCACGGTAAAATTCTATTGCGGTAAATACTATTCACGGTAAAAAGTGACTTTACTGCGGTAAATACTATTCCAGCAAAAATGACTTTACCATGGTAACTACTATTCATGGCAAAAATGACTTTACCATGGTAACTACTATGCACAGTAAAAACAAGGTTACCCTCTAATTGATTTTTGACTAAGTGGGAATATCTCTCCAGAAAATCCACCAACGAGGAATGGTCCCAGCAACGGAACCAAAATGTCATCACCAATCCGGCACTATGATAATTCTTCACGGGAACTCCTCATGCTATGATTATTTACTAATGCACAGCCTTTATTTTGGTGGATGTAATCTAGAAACAAAACAACAACATAACACAAGAATACCATCGACTATGATAAGACAGAATGATGACAAATCTGAAATATCAAAATAAATTATAATATTAACATGAAACTATTACAATCTCACCCATGAGGTACTTCAAGTGTTATTGACTTCACTTGCCTTTCACCAAGACTATGGGATAAACTTTACAATTACACCTCTTAATGGCTTCTTCAACACACCTTTAAACTGATGGCTTCCTTCGCACACTTCCTACAATATTTCTCACTACTTCCTTCTATATAAATGAGGGGGTTGCCTCTCTATTTATAGAACTTCCAGTGCTTATCCATCTTATCTCTAAGATAGGATAAGAAATCCACTCGATGAATCATATTCCATACCTTAACTCTTATCCGTACATGTAAGCTTATCTCATAAGATAAGATAAACCTTATCATTTTACATGGGTTCCATATTTGTAGAATTTTTACAAATAAAATACACAAAATATTTATGACCTCGACTCCTTGTCTTTATTACCAATATAATATTTCTAATTCCTAATCATGTAGACCCTACTTCTCTAATTACCCAAACATTGACATTTTAACATTACCGGACCACTTACGACAAATATTTACTTTTTACAACATTCCTATTGTACTTTGACCGCTACCATACTCCACATTATTGGCGACACCGCATCGATGGCGTCGTTATCTTCTATCGAGATGCTACTACTAATTATACTTAACAACGTCCTATTCCTAATACATACATTAATGAAATAGAAATTACGGAGGAAAATTTTAGTGTCGACGATGACGCGGAGGACGCGAACCAGCTGGTTCGGCCGAAGCAAAGAACTTTCGTCCGGGACAGTTGGGACAAAGGGACACGTGGGACGCGAAAAGCCGAAAGAGCCGAGAGCCAATCAAATCTTGCCACATGTCTTCGCTGCAAGGAGGGACAAGGAAGCCCGAATCGGGTGGTTTAGAGATTTTTGTCCCAGGTAGTTTGGGACAGCCAGGCCAAAGGGACACGAGGGACGTGAAAAGCTGAAAGAGCCGCCAACGAATCAGAACGTGCCATGTGTCAGAAGGTTGAAAAGTTGCCAAGTGAGCCCCTCAGGCCCGAGCCAATAAAATAGTGCCACGTGTCCAAGTTTAAGGGCCTGAAAGGAATTTTCAGAGAATGAACCCATGGATGAATCAGATTCTGACACGTGTCATCCAAGTGGCAGAGCGCGGGAAAAAATTCAAATATCTGTTTTGGCCTATTTTTGCCCCGAATCTTCAAATCGCCATATCTTTCGATCCAGAGCTCGGATTTTCACGTTCTTTATATCAATGGAAAGCTGGTGAAATTATCTACACGATTCCAAGGTCAATCTTGCATTTTGATGGAGTTAAGAGAGAGAAAATCAGGAAACGTCTCTGGCACGTAATAATAGACAGAAGTGACGTTTCAACAACCAGCTTTAATACAACAGACAGTTCATTGTTTCTGCTAGATAGTCCGCCGTTTTGCCAGGATTCGCCGCTTCTGCCATAATGAGATGAGTTAAATGCAACCTAGAAGTGGTTGGGGTAGATCTAGATTTCCTCTCTCTTCCCTCTCTCATTCTTCCTATAAATTGTAAGGAGGGGCTTCTTTCAAAAGGTCGAACATTTCTTGTTTTGCTCCTCCCTTCTTCTCTCTATCAGGTGAATTTGTGGAGTTCGAACCTCCCATTTGAAACTGTAATGTGACTCTACCTCTTGGCATTTTGTAGTGTATTGTATCAATCTTTGGAGCAAGTAATGCATGTCTGTGGATGATTCTCAACCCTCTCTATGTTCATTTACATCCTCCTGATCTTTCACTGTGAATTTTGTTATCTGTGCATGATCTTGCATCACATTTGAATGGTCTGTGTTTATTGGCAAGATATATGTTATTCATTCCTTAGTGCATCACCTTTATTAGCTTAGGTTTATTTCTATGCATCTTCTTACCCTATCTCCTTGGCAAGATTAGATTAGGTTTTGAGTAAAACCTCTATGTTTTTGTGTGCATCGAACAAAGGAATAGGAACCGAGCGTTCTCTGGAGATTCCTTTCTCATTCTGCAAGTCCCACACTTAGAGAAAGGATTCAATGTTGTGCAATCACACTTTGAATGCTAGCATGATCAACCTAGAAATCGATCAACATCCAGGGGTGCTTGTGATTTTGAATTAACAGCTTTGGCACGCCGGTGGGATGAGAGGTCTCATTTTTATTGCAGCAAAGTTGATGTGCATCTCTGCTACAATTTTCTTACTTGAAAAGAGATATTATTTGCATATCTGGTGACTCCAAGGGGAAGAATCAATCGGTTTCAAATGCGGGGCCAAAAACTCATGAGAAGAGTCACCACAAGGTCAAGAGTTGGAGAAGAAGTGCTTGTTTGAATACCTGCAATTATCTCCAAGAAGAAGGTAAAGAGGAAGAAGGATTCAAAGGTCTCCATCTCCACCAAACATAACTCTCTCAACTCCTCCACCTGATCTAGGCCTTTCATTCAGTCAACAAGGGTTTTAAGACCAATTAGAATGGCACAAAACAACCCCTATGTCAACTTCACAGGCAGCAGCCCACTTGCCCTCAATGCACAACATCCAATTCCTATTACAGCCTTGAAGAACATTCTGTACTTCACTGGAGAAAATCAGACTACCCGGAGATCATGTTAAAGACATTGCCAACCTTTGTACAATCCATGAAATCAATGAGATGGAAGTGGTTGTCAAGTTATTGGCATCTTCATTCAAGGGGAAAGCATTGAAATGGTTTAGAAGCCTTTGGAGTTGATTCTATCACAAATTGGAATTAATAGGTGTATAGCACTTCATGAGAAAATTGGAGAAAGGGAGGCAACTTGTCTCTTTTGGAATAGCCGACAACCATCAAGAGAGCTCCCAATGAGCAGATGACCAATTTCAACTTCAGATTTTAAAAGACTTGGGAGAGAATTCCAAAGGTGGCGATCAGGCCAGCAAAGAAGGTGCTTTTCTCTACTATCTCAAAGCTCTAAATTCTGATATTTCTATGTTGATTCAGTCCATGGGAGGCATAACTATCCCTATGACCTATAGCATTGCCATAAGGGCTGAAAATTGTTTGATCCAAGCTGGAAAACTTGCCCCTAGACCTCCCATGCCACTGTTTCCAAGTTTAGAGAGTCCAAACACCAATCAAGCACCTAATTTGGCTCCTTCTCCCACTCCTAGAAATTAGAGTTCAAATGAAGCTTCCACTTCATCTCCAAGTGCCCCAAATGAGCTTCAAGAAGTCATGAAGCAATTGCAAAACCTAGGCAACGAGCTGGTTACTCTTAAAAGGCAGTAGGCCCAAGGTTTTAGACCTTCTTATCAACCCCAAGCTCAGCCTAACAGGCAGCCATACCAACCACAAAGGCCTCCTAATCCAGTTGCAAATATAAATCAAACAAGGCCTCCTGCCAATAGACCATTTCAGCCCTATAATCCAAATGCCATATCTGCCTCTAAGGCATTGGTGCCAACACAAAACAACATTTCCCAGGAGTATGATTGGTGTTTTCCATGCAATGAGCCTCATAATCAATCCATGTGCTTCAATGGTGCTTTGACTCAAGCATTAATGGTGACAACTACTGGTGTGGAGGGTGAGAGCAGTCAGGAAAATAGCCAACAACAAGAAACATTCCAACAGCAATCAGCCCCAAATGACACCACATTGGTAAATTGGCAAGCAGAGGATTTTGTGGCATGAACCAGCGGTGTCTCAAGGTGTTGCAGCCAACACAAGGTCAAAAAGAAGGAACTTGGGTGAAGAATAGCCATTAGCCCCAACCAATCCACAACCTTCCATGGCTCCACAAATGATTGGCAAGCAAAATCCAATTTCAAATGCACAAGGGCAGCCAAGAACAACTCCTAGACCAACTCAAATACCAGTTATTGCTGCCCATGTGCAAGGAGTGAATGTACAAGCAAAGGGACAGAAAAAGGATACTTCATCCCCATTCAACATCATTGATCAGATGAAGAAGACAAATGTTAATATATCAATGTGGGAATCCCTATCTATCCTAGGCCAAAGAGATCTGCTACAAGCTGCCATGAAGGACTGGTCAACTTCAAATCAACAGGTCCAAAGGCAAGAGAAGGTACTTACAAATGCTGCCCATCCTGAGGGAAATCATGGAGGACAACAAGGTAAAATGTTGAAACCCCCTCCTTTCTATGTTTCATTAATCATTGGAAATCAGCTAGTGCACAATTGCATGATAGACTCCGGGGCAAGTAGCTCGGTGATGCCTAAAAAAATAGCTGATCAACTAGGGCTCCAGTATGAAACAATATCCAAAGGGGTAGTGCAGGTAGATGGGACAGCAGAGTAGAATGATTGGAGTGATTAAAAACTTGAGTCTTACCTTGCATGCATGTCCAAATGTTGTTGTTTTACAAGATGTATCAGTCATAGACCTTCCACCACTCTTTGCCCTATGTTTGTCAAGAGATTTCACAGCCAAAATTGGAGGCTATCTTTCTACTGATTGGTCACACATGTTGTTCAGAACGAGGTATGGAACCAAAGCCACAATCAGGTCAGAACCTATTGCAAACTTCCATATTGAGCCTTACACTCCAAGTCAGATTAATGCCAATTGCTCAACATTTGATCAAGAAGATCACCCAAGCTCTGATGAAGCTGACACTAAGGTTGGAAGCATCCTGGATCTAACTCTTGATGAATGGGAAAACAAGATACATGTTTTTGATCCTTATCAAGAAGTAGAAGAATCTGAGCTAGGGGTCTATTATATACACGAAGAAAATCAACCTATTCCTAGCATCACCAAGCCAAACCACAAGGATGACAATGAGGTATGGCAGCTGTTTTTTTGATGGATCAAGGAGTAGACAAGGTGCGAAGGTGGAGCGTGCTTGTTTCACCTCAAGGAGTAAATTACTATTCAGATATTAGATTTCAGTTTACATGCTCCAATAACACTGCTAAATATGAAGCCTTGGTTCAAGGGATGCATTAGGCAATCAAGAAGAAAATAAAGAACTTGCAAGTCTTTGGGGATAGTGAATTTATTGTAAATCAGGTCAAGGGACAACATGCTGCCAAGAATGATCTACTCAAATGCTACAAGAATAGGGTGTGGGACCTCATGGAATATTTTGAAGGTTTTGGCATCAAATCCATTCCTAGGAAAGAGAATCAAGCTGCTGACATGCTTGCAGTAGTTGGGGCAGCCTTTGACATTGTTGAAAGTATTCAACAAGACAAGGTACAACCAAACATCCACGTGATTGTGAGGCCTTCAAAGGTGCCGGATAACAATGTTAGTTGGAAAGTGTTTGAAAATGACCAAGAAATCATCCATTTCTTGTAAGAAGAAGTGAGTTCTCACCAAAGATGGTGACCAAGTGGTACAAATTGAGAACTAACAAGCTGCCCAAAGGACTTATCACTTTGGAGTCCATTTTTAATCCCGATAATCAGTTTAGAAAGGAGAAAGCAAACATTCGGTCAAGAGAGAGGATTCGGTATCCATCTTGGTAGAAGAGAACAAACCATTGCAAATCGGAAGGATGACAACTAAACAAGAAAGGTATGAGTTCATACAACTATGTCAAGAGTTCCCTGACGTGTTTGCTTGGAGCTATGAAGACTTGAAAGGTTTCAATCCCAACTTAGCTCAGCATACCATCGAATTGGATCCAAATACTAAGCATGTCAGGCAGAAACAAAGACCAGTCAATCCACACATGGAGCCTCTCATGAGGAAAGAATTGGACAAGCTGATTGAGTCAAGAATCATATTCCCAATCAAGCATTCTAGTTGGGTTGCCAACTTAGTTCCAGTTAGAAAGAAGAGTGGGAGATCAGATTGTGTGTTGACTTCAGAGACTTGAATAGAGCCTCTCTCAAGGACCATTACCCACTCCCTTCCATGGAGCAAATATTGCAGGTTGTAGCTGGTTCAGAAAGGTTCTCATTGCTAGATGGATATTCAGGCTACAATCAGATTATGGTGAAGGAGGAAGACCAGTTCAAGATGGCCTTCACTACAAAATGGGGCACATATGCTTACAAGAAGATGCCATTTGGCCTATCAAATGCTGGAGCCACTTTCCAAAGGGCAATGGATATGGCATTCAAAGGGTTGATCAATAAAATAGTTCTGATATATCTTGATGACATCACTGTATTCTCCAAAAATGTAGTGGATCACCTCTTTCATCTGAGGCAGGTATTTCAGAGGTGTAGAAGATTTGGGGTATCATTGAATCCCAAAAAATGCATATTCCTGGCTCATGAGGGAAACTTCTAGGCCATATTGTTTCAAAGGAGGGATTGATGATTGACCCAGAAAGAGTTGAAGCAATTCGAGCGTTGCCATTGCCAAGTCACAAGAAGGCTCTTCAAAGCTTCTTGGGAAGGATCAATTTTGTCCGCAGGTTTGTTCCAAACTTTGCAGCTCTCGTCAAGCCAATAATATTGATTTTAAAAAAGAGCATGGCATTTAAGTGGACATCTAAAGGCAAGGCAAGTTTTGAGGCAATAAAAGAGGCTATATCTCAAGCTCCCACTCTCGTCAATCTAGACTTCTCCAAGGGTTTCATGTTATATGCCTTTGGTGGTGGAGACACAATTTCGTAATCTTGGCACAAAAAAACAAAGAAGGATTAGAACAACCAGATTGCTTTCTTGATCAAGGCTTGGAGGAATACAAAACTAGGTACTCTTTCATTGAAAAGCATGTACTTGCAAAGTGATCATGAGTTTAAAGAAATTCAAGCACCTAGTCTCAAACAACAAGATCCAATTATTGGTCTCCCATGCGGGAGTCAAGGACTTCCTTCTAAACAAGGATCTGAATGAGAAACGTGTAGGATGGATAACCCATGTCATGGAATATGACATCGAGATTAAGGTCACCAAACTAGTACGTGGGAAGGGACTATGCGAACAACTAGCCTTGAGTCAGCAAGTTGAAGCAGGTAATGGAAAAGAGGTTGTCTTGGTACTACAGGATGGTCAAGAACAGGAAAATGATGATGTGCCCACTCCCTGTTGGACTCAGAATATGATACACTTCCTACAGACAGGCCTATGCCCTCCAGAAATGAGCAAAGCGAAGAGGAGATACTTTAGATTACAAGCCATTCCATATGTGTTTGTTGATGGTGTTTTGTTTAAGAAAGACATCAATGGAGTTCTACTGAGGTGCATTGGGACAGGTCAAATTGAGAGGGTGTTACGAGATTTTCACGATGGAGATTTCAGAGGACATTTCGCCCCACGAGTATGACTCTCAAGATAATGAAGGCGGGGTATTATTGGCCCACAAAGTGTTCAAAGGATCATTATACATGGATAAGAAAGTGCAAGAAATGTGCACTCTTCACGGGAAAAGAAAGACTAATAGTGCTTCCATTGCACCCAATTTCAGTTGAACAACCATTTATGCAATGGGGATTGACTTCATCGGTCATCAACCCAAACTCAAGCCAAGGCCACAAGTGGATTCTCACGGTGACGGACTATTTCACGAAGTGGACCGGCGCATAGCGCTCAAAGAGGAAAGTGAGTCTAACATACTAGACTTTTATGAAGAAATAGTGACCGGGTTCGGTGTGCTTTGGCCACTATCATATTAGATAATGCATTAGCATTCATAGGTTCCAAGATTACGAATGGGCTTTCAAGAATGGAATCTATTTAAGCACCTCTTCAAATTATTACCCACGGGGTAATGGACAGGCAGAGTCCACGAACAAAAAGTTGCTAAGGATCATCAGAAGAACTCTAGATGAAAACCAAAGGACATGGCATACCAAGCTAAAATCAGCATTATGGGCTGACGGATAACACCAAAGAGGTCTACAGGTAGTTCTCCCTACAAATTGGTCTATGGGAAAGAGGCAGTATTGCCTATATCATTAGAATTTCCAGCATTGGAGCTCATGAAGTAGTTGGAGTTGTCTGAGTTCAAACCAATGGAGGCCAGGTACGCCGAGTTGATGGAATTGGAAGAAATAAGAAAACATGTAGTTCTGATGATTGAAAAGGATCAGATCTTAGTAAAAAGATGGTTTGACAAGAAGGTAGGAGCAAGTACCTTCCAGGAGGGGACCTAGTTCGAAATGGGATGCGAGATCGTGCAAAACCTAGAAGGCATTCCAAGTTTGATGCCATTTGGAGTGGCCCCTACATGGTTACGAGATGTAAAAGTGGTAATGCCTTCCAATTGTCTGCATTGGATGGAGAAGAACTCCCGATTCTAGTTAACAGAATCTATCTTAAACATTGCTACTAAAAGGAAAAGGTTTACTCTTGTAAATATTAGCCTAGATTTCAATTCCTCTAAGTGCATATGCACATTGTCTTGTTGTAGTTAGGTTTATATTTCCCTAAGTGCTTTGGCACAGGTTTTGTCACTCTCAGGTTGAATTTCTGCAGTTCAGAGTGCTCTCAAAGAATGAGTTGTAGTATCAGGATCGGGATCAGAAATCAAGTTGGCTTCAAGTTATTACTCCATGCCCAATGGATTGTTAAAAGGCCACTGATCTTCTACCTAGCAGGCAGGTGACCTGCTTTAAGTCGCCAATTGTTGTCCAAAATTCCCCCAAGGTAATTTTGATAACATGCATCAGATTGTCAGTCCCGAGCAAGTAGAATGATTCAAGGCCTGAAATCATGTTTTGGGGTCCCCTCGGTTTCTCTCTAACCCTCCTATCCAAGAAGAAAACCCAACATTTTAAAAGTATGTGAAAAAGTTGCAAAGAGCCAGGCTTGAGGCCGAAATACAGAGAAAATCGACTAAGGCAGCACTAGGGACAGTTGGGACGTCGGGGCCCGAATCGGCCGAAAAGCTGCCGCCAGTGGTCTACGCAGCATCCGGGACAGTTGGGACATCGGGACGTGTGGGGCGCGAAAATCTGAACCGGCTGAAAAAATGAAGAAAATCAGCTAAGTCCTAGTCCAGGTAGTTTGGGACAGTTGGGACAAAAAGTACGTGAAAGACACGGATCGGCGGTTTAGCGCAAGAAGCATCCATTTCGGGTGGATCGGAGAAATTTATCCCAGACAATCTGGGACAGTTGGGACAAAGGTAGGTGGAGGACGCGAACCGGCCGTTCAGCCCCAAACAGAACTTTCGTCCTAGGGCAGGTTGGGACAAAGGGACGCGTGGGATGCGAAAAGCCAAAAGAGCCGAGAGCCAATCAAATCTTGCCACGTGTCTTCACCGCAAGGAGGGACAAGGAAGTCCAAATTGGGTGGTTTGGAGATTTTTGTCCCGAGGTAGTTTGGGGACAGCCGAGCCAAAGGGACGCAAGGGATGTGAAAATCTGAAAGAGCCGCCAATGAATCAGAATGTGCCACGTGTCAGAAGGTTGAAAAGTTGCCAAGTGAGCCCCTCAGGCCTGAGCTAATAAAATAGTGCCACGTTTCCAAGTTTAAGGGCCCAAAAGGAATTTTCAAAGAATGAACCCGTGGATGAATCGTAGTCCGACTTGTGTCATCCAAGTGGCGAGAGCAGAAAAATTCAAATATCCGTTTTGGCTGCTTTTTGCCCCGAATCTTCAAATCGCCATATCTTTCGATCCAAAGCTTAGATTTTCACGTTCTTTATATCAATGGAAAGATGGTGAAATTCTCCACACGATTCCAGGGTCAATATCACATTTTGATGGAGTTAATAGGAGAAAATCAGGAAATGTCTCGACACATAATAATAGACATGACATTTCAACAACCACTTTAATACAACGAGTTCACCATATCTCTGCTAGACGATCCAGTCGTTTTGCCAGGATTCACTGCTTCTTCCATAATGAGATGAGTTAAATACAACCTAGAAGTGGTTGGGGTAGATCTGGATTTCCTCTCTCTTCCCTCTCTCATTCTTCCTATCAATTTTAAGGAGGGGCTTCTTTCAAAAGGTCGAACATTTCTGTTTTTCTCCTCCCTTCTTCTCTCTATCAGTCGAATTTGTGGAGTTCAAACCTCCCATTTGAAACTGTAATTCGAATCTACCTCTTGGCATTTTCTAGTGTATTGTATCAATCTTTCGAGCAAGTAATGCATGTCTGTTGATGATTCTCAACCCTCTCTCGTGTTCATTTGCATCCTCCCGATCTTTCACTACGAATTTTGTTATCTCAGGCATGATCTTGCATCACATTTGAATGGTTTGTGTTTATTGGCAAGATAGATGTTCTTCATTCCTCGGTGCATCACCTCTGTTAGCTTAGGTTTATTTTTATGCATCTTCTTACCCTGTCTCCTTGGCAGATTAGATTAGGTTTTGAGTAAAACCTCTGCATTTTTGTGTGCATCTGAACAGAGGAATAGGAACCAGCCTTCTCTGGAGACTCCTTTCTCATTTCTGCAAGTCCCACACTTGGAGAAAGGAGTCAATGTTGTGCAATCACACTGGATGCTAGCATGATCAACCTAGAAATCTGATCAACATCCAGGGGTGTTGTGATTTTGCATCGCAGTATCCTCAATACTTTGTGCATCCTCCTGAATTGATTCTAGACAAATTATCGTGTCTAGAATTACTTTTTCTTGGTTTGACAACCACCGTGAACTCGAATTATTTGAACAACGGTACCCACCGACATATGCACCCTTCTAGAATGGGCTAGTTCACTAAATATTTGAATGCCATATGGTCAATGTAAATCATTGACAATGCCTCGTTCTTAGTTGTAGTATAATTCTACTCACTGGTGTCGAACTTCCTACTTGCAAGCATAAAGGATGATCAACAATCCCTTCACTAGGTTGTGTAAGTACTACTACAATGGTAGTTTATGAGGCATCAACATGAACATGGAAGGGCTTATCCCAAGAGGGGAATCATAGTATGGGCATGTTGATAATACTATCCTTCAAAGTGTCAAATGCCTTCTACTCGCGCCTCTCCCAAAAGGAAGACACTCTTTCATCTAAGTAACTATTCTAAAGGCATGGTGATCTTGGAATATCCCTTGATGAACTTCTTGTAGTAACCTGTGTGTCCAAGGAATTCACACACTTAACTTTGACTAGTAGGATCCCCCAATCCCACAATTACTGCAACTTTGGTGGGATCTACTAGTAAGCCCTCCCTACATATGATGTGCCCCAATAATGTTCCAAATGGGGTAGAAAAGACACATTTCTTAATGTTGAGGGATATCCTTAACTTCCGACACCTTTCAAACATCAACCTTAAGTTGTCACAATGGTCCTTCACTAACCCATATACTATCCAATCATCCAGGTAAACTTGAAGAAATTTATGGATGAAGTCTTGGAAAGCTTGCACCACAATGCGTGAGAACACAATAGGTGCATTCTTCAACCCAAAAGGCATGACCGTATAGGAAAAAATTCCCCACTTAGTGGCAAAATTCATCTTTCTCTAGTCCTCTTTCACAATTCTTAACTAGAGATAGCCCGAGAATCCATCCGTGAAAGAATAAACCTCACGTCCTACCACTTCCTCTAAGATTTCTTCAATAAATGGGGTTTGGAAAGGATTAATGACACACACTACATTAATGTCCCTGTAATCAAAATAGATCCTTATCCTCCTATCCTTTTTTATACTAATCACCATTGGACTTATCCATTCTCGACTCTTCCATAGCCTCAATGATACACGATGCTTTCATTTTTCCTATCTCCTACTTGACCTTTACACACAAATTGGGATTCATCCAAGATGGCATCTTCTTGATTGGGCACATACCTTCAAATTTATCCTCATCTCCCCTAAGGAATGGTGGATGCCTTTAAGCTCATATAGTACACCGTGTGGGAACAAATATTAGAATTCACGTAATAGATCAATGATTTTAGAGACTTCTTTCTCTGACCAATAGTCTCTAATGATTGCCTCCTTGGGTTCTGCTTCTGATATGATGTTAACCTTTTTCATCTTTAAATGTTCATGGTAGGCACGTGCCCATTCATCAGCACTATCTATGACTTCTCGCATCCCTATAGAATGGTTAACATCCAAGATTTATGTCTCTTCCTCATCAATAACATACACCATATTCTCCTTTTCTTTTCTATACACGTGCGCTCAACCTGTATCTCTTATGTTTCTTCTTCCTCAAAGTGCGCCTCCAAGCCAAGTTCACCTAGCAATTCTTGTATTCTATCTTCCACCATAGCACTATCCCCTTTTCTAAAGTGCTTGACTACATGCAAAACCCTATGTACTGATGGATTTGTACTTCGATACTCAAGCGTTTGGATGAGATTAGCCCCAAATTCTTGCTAATTGCTAGTTTGACGATGCATATTTGAGTGGATATACCACACATGCACACAACCTTACAGGGTGGAGTACAACTTGTGAACCCATAACAAAGGTGGTAATGCTTCAGCTCTTCCCATCCAAGTTGTATCACATGCTTGGATATGGAAGGAAGTAGTCCTTTTACCATGGTAGTCTTTTATAGCCGTGGGCGTGTTGCTCTTGCAAAACCTTACGGAGAAGGAAATTCTCACCTCACGCCATTCCAAGACGTTCTCCTAATGTGTCTCCCACCAGCGCGTAGTAGTTACGAGTAGGTTGTAGTTAAAACATTTCCTCCTTTCCTTCTCACTTCTCCAATGGGCCTCCATTTTTTCAAGAAATATTTTGGAATAGCCCCTCCCGAGTAACTTAGTAGTTTTCTTCCTCCAGGCGCTAGACTATACACACCTTTGTCAGTTTGGTTATTGATCCTCTTAAATGTTTTCCAATCAACTCATAGGTACCGTGTGCCCAATTTTCACACGCTATGCTTGTGGTATCACTCAAAAACTAGGTATCCTAATATTGGATAACTCCTTCATAGGGTGAATTATCTTAGGATCTCTGATTGAGCACACATATATTCTATCAAGGACTTCTTCTCCCAATGGCTCTGTGTAGGGCACCGACTTCCCATCTGTCAAAGGGATGATCACCCGTTCTTCCTTGTTTTTGAAACTAATATATCCTTTGTTAAACCTTATGTCAACATTATTCTTGTAACACCATGGGTGCCCAAGCAATCTGGGAAGTTGTCTGCCTCAACAAGTGCCAAGACCTCAAATTCCCTAGTAAACTTGGCCCCTTGAATGGTGATAGCCGCATCTTTTAAGACACCGATGGGCATTTCCTTCATCTTGTTTTCCATATACAACACATTTTAGGATGGATGCAACGTGGGCATTCCCATCGATGTAAATCATCAAAGGTAATAACATTCACTTCTTCTCAATTTTCGATGAGGATATTAATCTAGAGCCATCCATCAACAATTGCATTCAGAGTAATTTCTTTGTCATACTCAAGGTTGTGTGGAGAAAGGTTTTCATGTAACACCTATCTCTCACGCTCCACTCCAATGCGTGGTACCTTATCCCTTAACCATTCTCCCAATGAAGGGAATTTTATTCTCTTACCTTAACATTTTACATACTTCTTTGACCTCATCTAGGTCACTTCTTGGAACCTCATTATCCTTCCACTACCCTAATTTCTTGATTTCTCCTTGAGACATTGTATCTCCCCTTGTAAACTCCAAATTACATCCATAGTCTCTGGTATACTTATTTCTGATGGGCAAGGTCCGGTACTTTCCATGTGGCACCTCCTCTCTAGAAACTAATGTCCTTGGTCTAGGCATCTCCTTGGTACACACGGCCTCTGCACATGTTGTCACTAGTACAGGTTCTAGCTTTGACTCACGTGCCACTCTTGGCATCCATTGTGAATCAGCCCTTTTTACGCTCACCATAGCAGTGCCCTTATCTTTCTGGTGCTACTGGTTCATATGCTCATAGAGTTCTAGACACTCTTCATACTTGTGCTTCTTTCCACACCACAAGCATTGTAATAGATTAGGACATTCACGTTTATAATGCTTTATAGATCCATAATTATAACATGTTCCCCATGGGAACTCACTTCTTCCTCCTCTACAAGTACTTCTTCTACGCATGCCTCCCATCTCAGCACCCTCCATAATGGCGTTCATCTTACTTGGAACTAATGAAAAGGATGGTTTGGCACACACCATGATCAATGGATTCATGGATCTAATCAATAAGCCTACAATCCTTAGTATTATGGGTTATAGAGGTGTAGATATTATATTATCAAGATACATTCTTCCGAATTACACGTTGTAATAAGGGACATCTACTTGTATCATGGTCCCCATGAAAAATCTCACAATCTACCACTACGACGCATATTACCTTTCGGGGCCAGCTATCCTTGGCATGCCCCTCTACTTCACAATCTATACACCACATTCCAGTATTAATGCTTCCAATGGCTTTAGCACGTAAGCAACTTCTAGCACCTCATGTGGGTATGTGAAAGTCTTATTAGATAATGCTCTTCTAAATGGTGTTATCAACCCTCCAAAAAACCATTGAGCATGCTATAAAGGGTGAATGTCATATGAAAATTTTGACAGGAGAGTCTTAAACCACATGTCATACTCCCGCACACTCTCTACCATTCCATGTTGAATCTCCTTAAGGGCACTGATGCTCTTCTGTTCAAAATCATGGATGTGGAATTACTGCTAGGAAGGTGTTTTTCAATGCGGTGTAATCTACCACCATCTGATGGGGTCATACTTCCTATACCAGCTATGCACGTGACCTTGTAACATCATTGTAAATTGACTGGCCTTCCATTTTGGGGTTGTGATCCCCTTCATGCACCATAGAAATTCACACTTGTGAACATGTTCCGCAACATCCTCTATGCCCTAGTAGTCTAGAAAGTGTAAAGACATTTCAAATATTACTTGAGGAGGTGGCTGAGGCCCTTGTCCTCCTGATCTAGATCCTTGGTTTCCTCTGGTGTTTCCTCCACCAAATCCACTAGATCCACTAGGTCTTGTGCCTCCCGATCCACCAATTCCACCTCCAGACCCTCCTACGACCAATAATGGGCCTGAAGTGGTTATGCCTAATGTCCCCAATGTCCCGATGAAATGTGCACAAATGGTCTACAAGATCATTCCACTACCATATGCATGCCCTGTGCCACTCCTCGATACCTTTCCCAAGCCTT
The DNA here is from genome assembly GCA_018340775.1 of Taxus wallichiana var. yunnanensis. NCBI lineage: Eukaryota > Viridiplantae > Streptophyta > Pinopsida > Cupressales > Taxaceae > Taxus > Taxus wallichiana. The sequence continues at coordinate 411,929,920 of CM031238.1, read as the reverse complement.
GCATATTTGCACCTTGTCTAAAAACTCCTCCAAACACTTTGGAATAGAGTGTGCAGCCATAGAAGTTCCAAATGAAAAATTATACCTCCTGGTGTTGATCGGTTACTCCCACCAATACCAATTGTGTTATCAACACTCCTCTGATTTGGAAAACCAAGCGCCAAGGTTTGGTCACTAGGTGGGTTCAGATGTGTGCCAATGACTCTTCTTTCTCCATGTGATGAAATCTCATTAGAAGCCAAGGGGTCTCTCTTCCGTGCTTGCTTAAGATGGGGTAGCATAGACTGCTTAGGTTCCACATCCTTTGTGTGAACCTCAAATCCTTCCCACAATGTCTACCTCCATAGATCCATCACACTTACAACCTCACATTGTCTAGCAATCTCCCTTTCACGTGCTTCACTATACTTGAGTCATCTCTCCTCCCTTTCTTTCTCAGTTGTAATATCTGCCATCTTCCTCCACCCTAGCTTCCTCACCCAATGCTTAGGAAGGTTTATCCAAATACATCGAGACATGCCTCTAAACTCAAGGTAATGATCAATATCTTCATTGCCAAAGGAATAACACATAGAAATGATCCTCTAGGATCCCATAGAAACTCAAACTCAGTGACTTCTAGAAAATAATATGTAGAAATAGTGTATTCCATAATGTAGCTAACCAATACTCCTTTCCACCAATGATCCATAACACGATTCCACATTAGATATGCATCTTGCAACCTCTGTACTCTTCTTGGGTCCATCGCGTGATCTTTAATACCAGATCTAGATGCATATCTTTGAGATCCATTCATACAACTCTACTGGAAAGAAACAAAAGAAATTTTCATATAGCTCAAGGTAGAGGTTCTCTTCTACCTATCTCTGCGTATATCAAAATCAGGCCTAGTGTTGAATCTTTGAGAAAAATCTTCCTATGTGCTCTTGAACCATGATTCAATACTTTCCAAATTTAGGCTTTTCATCACTCATTGCATAGATCATTATGTATGTTATTTCCCACTAAAACTTCGAAAAGAGGTCCTGGAAATGGAACCAAGATGCGAGTCATTTTTACACCCACCAAGAACAATGGAATCCCATGCACACCGACCTATCACCCGGTGGCGTTGGGTGCTCACCCGAGGCACATGCGGTAACCGAGTCTCTCTTTTATGTTAGTTAAGTGGGAAATATCATCTATGATAGGAGCTTAAAAAGAGTGAGTGGGAATGAGACATGCATTTATCATATAACTCAAAACAACTTCTAGAAAAATGCAGTCATCCCAGACTGAATGGTACTTAATAGATTATTTAAAGGAACCAAAACAAAAAGCAAATACATAAGGATTTATATTCATTCCATAAACATTCATGAATCAGAATTGTAAGTTATAAACATGGACCAGAATCATTAATAAACATATTGAATCAAGTTTAGTAACCTCATTATATTCATTGGATTCATTACAAATTATCACAGTTGTGCAGACTAAAGTCATACATCATAGCTGGATTTATATCCATCAGTTCTCAAGAGAAAATTTACAATCCCAACCCCTTATTACATCCTTTTCCTATAGACTCCTACCCAACTTATGGAGCTCTCACAGTATTCTGCATGGATTTGCTTCCTTCTGCTTCTCTCTCCTTTTTCCTCTGGTAGGTGCTTGTATTTATATCCCTTCTCGACATCATCAAGCTTTCGGCGGGAGTTGTAGATCCATTGCCAAGTGTCCAAGGTGGTCCTTCATGGGAGCATGCTTCTTCAGGTCTAAGCTCTCCACTCTTTGCAATGATGGCCTTCTAGAAACTTCCATCATAGGGTATATTCCTTCTTAGGCCAACCTATCACCAGGATGGCACCTTATCCATTCCGCATGCGTAGTCGGGTCATGCTTTTCTCATGTTCTACTTGATGTGTCAAATATGGCTAAGTCTTGAAACCTTTTTCTATCTTGCACGTGTGCCACTTTCTCTGTTAAACCCTCCTAAAACCATGTCCTACGTGTTTTCTCCTTACACACCATTTCTTAACTAGGTCTTGCATGCCCACACGCCTTCTTATACTTGGCCAATATTTTAGGGGCCCAATAAAAATAAATAAGAAAGTTAAGAATGTTAGGTTCCTTGGGAACTTTTAACTTCTTCGAGAAACTAAGAATGCATTGATTCCAACATTCGCATTGTTTACATTACATTTGGTTTTTTAGATCTGCATGGAGCTAGAAATGGAGGTTTGTAGAAAGTTTGATTTGGATTTCATGGCAAATTTATGACTTTTATCTTTGATTTATCATGGATATTTGGTTATTTAAATTTTTTGTGGAATATTTGAGGGTGTTTGCATGAATTTGACTTGGAAAATTCCAAGAAGATTGGAAGCAAGAAAAATCATGCATGGGTTTCATTCTCTCACTCCTTTATGATATTATTATGAAGTAAATGAATATGTTATTACTTTTTATGATTTCATCGTGAAATCTAGATTTAGAATGAGAAATATGAGTGTATTTTGGTTCTAGTTGTTATCAAAAATATAAACACGTTTGGTTTTGATTTTTACTTCAAACATTGAAAATAAACCAGGGAATGTTTGTGCACATTTTCTCTACATGTTTTTGAGGTTTTGGGGTCATTGTTTAGATTTTCATACGTTTCACTTTGGGTTTTGGGTATGATGATAAATCTGAACATATATTCTTCTCGGGTTTGGGTTGTGAACTCGGAAAGGGGAAATCGGGAAGTGAACATATTTGTATTTTTTAAAATCTAGAAAACAATTAGAATCTGTAAACATTTAATTTTGGCCTAATATTATTATGAAACTCTAGTCACATTTTTAGCTCTGGTCCATTATTTTTAAGTTGAATACGTTTTGGGGTTGAGATTAATACGATACACGAAAATTAAAAAAGGAAATAATTGTATGCGTTTTGGGTTTTGTTTTGACATGAAATCTAGAAGCATGATTGCACTTTAAGTATGGTTATTTTTAAAATCTCTCAAGGAGATTCTGATTTTGTTTAGTTAGACTCATATCGGAGATTTTTTTATCATTGATTGATATATTTTATCAAGCATGATTGTTATAACCTTTCTCTAAACGTTTTGGCTTCTTTTTAAGTGGATGAATTTTGGGCAAGGGAATAAAAATGTTTTAGATCTCTTTTATAGAGCATTTAAGTTACCCTTCTCTCTCTTTCTCTTTACATACATATTCGGATTCAAGATATTATGTGGATTTGAAATTGGATTCACTTATTTGTTTCATTTGATTAAAATGAAAATAGATACATTTTGGTTTGGTTATTTTTGAATTGGAAAATGGAGATAAAAGTAAGAAATAACTCCTTCTAGAGTGTTGTTCTATATTTGATTTTGTTTTGTATTTTGGATTATTATGCATGAATGGTAAAGGAAATTAGGGGTCGATTTAAATATCATTGTACTAGCACAAATATTATCAATCCTTATTTTTATACATTGTAGGAATTTGAATAAAGCACTTCACTAAATCTAGACTTATTCTAGTTCGAGCACCTAAAAATATAGCCAATATTAGAAATCAATATTACTAGTTTTGGATTCCAAAATGTTAAATATGGAATTATCTACACTCCAAAATTAGACATATTGGATTCCAATATTGCATATATTGGAATCCATAATCACATATATTGGAATCCAAAATAAAATATATTGGAATCCAAAATCACATATATAGGAATTTAATTTACTCCAAAATCACATACATTGGAATCCAAAAATCAAAATATTGGAACTGTTATACCTCCTTTTGGATTCCAATATATCTTATTACTGAATACATTAATTAATCTAGGAATAATCCTTTAATGATTTCAGGGAATCTAACATTGATTTACATAATAATAAACATAAAATGTTTCTTTTTTATGCACGGGCTAGCAATGACATTGAGGCTTTAATTTTTTCTTTGAAATAAGGTTCTTATCAGTTTTAAAATTTATTTAATATTAAACTATGCAGATGTTGGAAAAATCGTTTAATGATTTCAGGGAATCAAAATAACATGTTTAATGATATGAAAAATAATAAAAATAACATGTTTCTATTTTATGGGCTAGTAGTTGCTAGGATTTAATTTTTACTTTGGAATAAGGTTCTTATCAGTTTCAAAATCTCATTAGGATTAAATTGTATAGATATTGGGAATTTCTTTTAATGATTTCATAGAATTTGACATTATTCTGCAAAACAATAAACCGATCATATTTCTTTTTTATATGGGCTATCACCACTATGTTTAATTTTTTTTTGGGAATAAGATTCTTAAAAATTTAAAATGTCTTTAAGATTAAACTATGTAGATCTTGGAAAGATATTTTAATGATTTCAGAGAATCCAACATTGATCTTCAAAACAATAAACAAAACATGTTTATGTTTTATACGGTCTAGTCGGTGTTGGGTTTAATTTATGCTTTGGAATAAGGTTCTTATTAGTTTTCAAATGTTTTAAATATTAAACTATAAATATCTTGGAAAAATCATTTAATGATTTCAGGGAATCCAACATTGATCTACAAAACAATAAACTAAACATGTTTCTATTTTATATGGGCTAGCGACCACTAGGATAATGACATTCAAGAGATGTGAGACACTTCTAGGTTCATTTAGTATGATGTGATTGAACCTTATGTAACCAGAGAATTACTAAAGATATTTTGAAGAAACTAGCAGAGGGTGACGATCCAAACTATGAGAATATAATTAAATGTAAAACCATTCCAGATATATTTTCATATTTAAATATATATGTCAAATTAACTATAAAACAATTCCATATATATATATATATATTCATATTTAAATATGGATATGATATTAATTAAAATTAATCTGTAAAACCATCCCAAATATGTTTTTGTATTTAAATATAGATATGAAATAAATTAAAATTAGTTTTATAAAGGTAGAATAATGCTAAATCATTTTAAGAATTATTTGAATTTCATTGTAAAACTATTCGTCACAATGGGATCCCAAATTCACAGAATAAATTAGAGAAAATTAAGATTTTTTACACAATACCTATGAATGCACGCAGATTGTTAAGGTGTGTCAGGAATTTTTCAATTCTGTAACCAATGTGAACAATTTAGTGCAACAAAATTTTTGAAGTCGATAGACTTATATGACTTTAAAAAATAAAAGTAAGAGATTTAAAACTTAATGGTCGCTAGGTAATGCCAATGTAGCTTATCTAGGTAAATTAACATTAATCAAATTAGAATTCACCAAAAATAAAAATATTATGTACCTTTTTTATATATTAACACATCTATTCTCATTTAAAATCCTTTATCATATTATAAAATTACTAAATATAGTCACACACATTATACAAAATAAAATTATTAAGATAGTCACACAAATAGTACGAGAAAGTTCTCAAATAAATTTAGGGACAAATTACATAAATTTTTTTGGATAGTTAAACAATTTTGACTAGAGCTATGAATAGGAGGGTTGATGGGTCCCCACCATACAAGTATCAAAAGACTATATTGATGAAGGGATACATATAAAACATAAAAGCTGTACAAAAAGAATGTAAACATCGAGGCCAAAATATAATATGCATAACCAGGCCCATAAAAATGTAAAGTTGATAACAAAAATATAGAGAGTGAATGACCGAGAAACCCAAGGGCACTTGTACGATAGAAAAGTGACAAGAAACCATGAGAATCAACAAGTATCCTTTCTTCGTACTTGACCTCCCGAGGTCGTGCCGAGAGAGCCGGTGGAAATGAAATATATGTGGGTGTAGACAAACTATTTGGGCAATCTGATATCCTCAACACGCAATAATGGGATCTATGAGTCTAAGGAAAAGAAACTTCTCTTAACCTGAATTTGTGTAATGGATCATTCGGATATAATAGCCACTTGGAGGCTCTAATCAATTTCGAGCTCTGCCGAGATCCTATCTATTAGTTGTTGGATGTATGGAAAGTGACTTGTAGGTGCTTCATGTATATTTCCAGACAAGGTCATGAAAGTGGTAGTGATAGGTGTAGTGGATTTATAGGGAACTATGGGCAATTTTCTGGTCTAGCCCAGAAAATATTATCTTAATTGAATCTATATTTAATATGGAAATTGTGTTATGATATCTAGTGAGAGTAGTGAAGATCTAAATACCAACGTAGATAAAATGGTGTCAATATTTAACTGATTAGCAGGCCCATTGGGTTTTGGGACTTGGGGATCACAACCATGAGTTCGTGGTTGTTGTGGACATGTTATGGTCATGTGAAGAATCAATCTCTTCTTCTGACAATCCAATAGTCATAAGCCTTTTCAGCTTCTATGTTTAATACCAGGAGTTGTACGATCTTCTCAGAATACCTTACGGGTGTTCTAACAACTTGTATGCGTAAGCTTGTGTCTATGTCAATGAGAAGGTCTCCTACATTTGGCTGTGGAACTAATGAATCACAACCAAATATTTTCTCTCTTTCGGGTTCTTGTATGGTCATGCGATATCCTATCAAGGCAATCTATAGTTGGGTTGATTTGACTAGAATGTGTATGCTTTATCGTCTTAAAAATTCAATTATGTCAATTGCTCACAAACATGCATGTGGGTTTGTTTCCATTTGAAAGACGTGAATTCTAAGACCTTGATCTATATCTGTTAATGTTGTGAAGAGATTTGGCTGAGGTATTACCAGTTTGAACATGTAATCCCTAGGCTCTCTGGGTCCCGTAATTGTCATGCAAGAGATAACCAAACTTAACTGAAAGAAATAAATGAATTATGAAAGATATATCTACACTATGCTTATATTCCTTTTTTTTATTTTCGAAGATATGGTTTTGAACGAAATTTAAAGAGCGACTATTCTACCATATTAAGATAATGAACAATTAATTTAATAACGGAATTAAAACAAGCAAGGTAGCCAGATATAGCTATTTTCCTGTGCATTTGTGAATTTATCCTAAATATTAAATAACTAACTAATTTAATTGAAAAGACCATCAATCTTACCTCAGAAGTGAGGAATAAATCGTAGCTTCTCAGAAGCTATCATTCCCCACACTTCCTGGTAATACTTGAAAGAAAACTTAACTGAAATGAAATGATTTGCTATTCTATTTGATATATTGTAACTACAACTTTGAAAATTCAAACCTAGATTTTACAGAACAATGGAAAATCTAGTTGTATTGTGACTTATCCCCTCAGTGTGATCTCTTCATTCCTTCATGTTCTCATGAATCCAAAAAAGTTGGAATGTGACATCGAAATGGGAGAATATGTTCAAACAATGGAAGCTTGGACATAAGCTGGAAAAAATGCAAGTAGGAGAAGGATAGTGCAAGAGAACAGAGCTTGACTATGTGATTCCTAGCAGGATTGTTACAGGGATACAATACAAGCACACCAAAATCTCTAGGATCTATACTTCCTGTGAAAAAACAACAACCTATAATTCTAAGAAGAATCAAGATTCAAATGGACATAATCTAGAACTAGAACTATGGAGCCTTGAACTGAGAGGCTGAAAGCTTTACAAAATCTAAACTTGTTGAGACTTATTGAAGAAATTTCAAAACACACTGAATAATAATTCATAGAAGGAGAGGGGCCATTTTCTTGTAAACAAGCTTGGTATTTATAGCACTTTGATTTACCAGAGGGTAAGTTTGAATTGAACTCTTCTATTATAAACAAAGAGGAATTACTATTTACCAGGTGGCTAAAACTTAAATGCAAGCAAGAGTGGTTGAGAAATATGAGTGCCACTTGATTTTTTACATTGACGAAAGTGTAAGAAAGTTTTGGAAAACACAAACAGGTTCTCCTCCATGTGTAGGTTAGAGGTTATAGGACCGTGGCCCTATCACGGGTAGCGGTCACAAGACCACCGCCAAGGCATGGCAGTGGTCCTACAACTAAAGACCAAAATGTAAGGAAAGAGAGGAACGGGGTTAGAATAAAGCATGCGAAGGCTGGATAAGGAATTTTAGGATGCAAATGTATACTCAACATGCTTTCTGGATTCTGAACACCTTGCAAAGAGATCTGAATCATCATTGGGGTTTTTGTAACCTCTTTTCGACAAGTAAGATAGTACATAAAATTTTGGGTACATACATATTTCCCCCTTAGAGAAGTGTTTTAGCCATGAAGGGGCATAAAATGATGGTTTCAAGTATGTTGGTCCCGAAATGGGGAGTTAAAATCTATACCTGACATACTCGTGTGTTGCAATGTCGTCATCCAGATTCCTGCTATCTACAAAATGAAAAGAGGACTCAAGTGTAGATAGATAAAGTAATTGAAAAATAAACACTAAATTAAAACGAAATGAGGACTTACCATTTGCCTTTGGGATAAGAACTTACCTCCGTTGGCACTCCAACTTTGTGAAAGAACATTCAAAACAAGGTTAGAATGTTATATATATATATATATATATATATAATGAGCTCATTTTCCTATTCATTTACGTGTATTGATTTGGAAAATTTTGAGCTCTGGGACCCACGGTAACCATTTTCGATGAGAGTGCAGTCAAAATATTCATTGCGAGATTGTGATCATGCCTCTGAGAGTAGGACATCGACCCGTGAAGTCTCAAGTTAGTTTTTCTCAATTCATTATTTTTAAACCTAAAATATAAAAACATTGAAATCTTTGTCTTGGGGGGGTTATTTTCAAAAATATTAGTGTTAAATGAGTCTCTAGGGGGGCACCCATAGGGTAGGCTTTTATTTCATTCAAAATGGTGTATTTTTCTATTTTTAGGCATTTTTAGGGCTTTATGGGCACATGCCAAATTGACACAAGACCACCACCCTACATAGAGTGGCGGTCATGGGACCACCGCCCTATGATTACGGTGGTTGCAGGACCACCACCCTTAGATGGCGGTAGTCACGGAACCACCACTTTGCATAGGGTGGTAGTTCTAGATAGAAAGAGAAAATAAATGCCTTAGTTAATTATTTTTGCATTTTTGACATTTTTCTATGTTTTTGATGAGCTTATCTATTGGATTATGTTGCTAACTTTCTCTTTTTCTCTATTTTGGGTGGATGTAGAAGGAGGAGTACATTAGGTGGAGTAGAGAGAGGGAGTGTGATTGGCTCCTAAAGTGTTAGACATGCTGACCCAGGCAGAGAGAGACACTTTGCAGAGGGCCGATATTTTGAGGATTTCACAGGTTCCTCATGTTACTCTTGCTAGTCACATATTGTGTGACTTGTTCTTATACTGGGATGCGGACTGGAATACTTTCCGGTTTCTAGGTGTTAGGGGTGAGTGGACTATCACCTTGGAGGACATTTATCGTATCTTGGGGGTTTCGATTCTTAGGAGGCAGCTATCTTTTAAGACAACATGATCTAGGTCTCAGATGGTTTAGTGGGCTGCTTATATGGGAGATGAGGTTGTCTCCTTTGGCTCAAAGAAGGGGGTGAAGGTATGATCTATTGCTTGCTTCTCCTATCCCTATCATTTGTAAGGCTATTATGGGTATCTTGGCCTCACAGTTGATTGGGGATAATGGAGGAGATACTCTCTTATATTGTTGGGATCCCATTATTGCATAGATTGAGGCCCATGGCCATACTTATGCTTGGGGATCATACATTCTTGGGACTACATACCATGACTTATACAGGGTGGTCAGGTTACAGGGGCAGTCCTTGAGTCATCCCACTCTAGTTATGAGTTAGGTGTATGAGCGCATCGTCCCTAGTGGGAGGGGTGTACTAGCAGAGGATCCGGGAGTTGTTAGAATGGTGAGGTGGACGGGGATGACTATACTTAGGATGCCACATCAACTAGTGGCTTCACTGACTACTAAAGATATGGAGGCTACTCCTTATTAGGCCATGGCGGGAGTATGGGGAGAGGAGACACATACATTGATTTCCTGCTCTACTATAGGTCAGTTAGTAGACAAGATAGAGAGGGTGGAGGTCCACCCATTTGATCGAGTCCCTCAACAGTTTGGCCTCCCATACATTGATATGCTTCCTTAGTGGGGCCAGTATATAGGACTATTCGCAAGGCCCAGGGAGGTCCTAGAGGAGATCGAGGTTAGACCACGATTACTCCTAGAGTTCCTATTGTAATTAGGTGGGTGGTTCGGGCTCAAGGGCATCCGGTGCTCCTTGAGCACCATTTATTCATATCGAGTTGATCTTGCTTTTAGTAGGGGGAGGATGAGCCTGTTGATGTGGACTCAGACTCTGAGGAGTTCACGGGAAGGGATACTAATGAGGAGATGATGGGAGAGGGAGTTTGAGGTGAGGCTAGTGGGACGGCGAGGAGGATGATATCAGTTTCGAGTGGTATGAAACTCAAGATATCTTGAGGGTGGAGAGGCGAGGTGAGTGTAGAGAAGGATATATTGGTCTCGAGAGGATTTTCCTTCTCGGAATTTTGGGGTGATGATGAGTCTATGATAGGACGTCATTTCTTCCCGATTTTGGGGAGGTTGTGTAATCGGTAACAACATTGGTAGCAAGCGTAGATCCCGAGACCCTACCTGGATGCTCGAGAGATCCAAGTGAGTTACTACTCTTTTCTCGACCTTGTTAGTTAGAGATGTTTGGATGATATTTCTTTTTTGTTGTTTTGTTTGTTTTTGACTTGTTTTTGGTGATTTTCTAACTTGTTTTTTTATTTGCAGCAACTACTCAGGGATGGTGGGATTTGATTCACTGGGTGTGTGCTAACACCCTGTTGCTTCCTTTGGGGAAGACCTAAGCTCAGCTTATCGAGGACATCAGAGAGCCTTTAGCATTCGGCCGACACACTGATGTGTTTGCCCCTGTCTGGAAGGTGGTAGAGTTAGTTTCCTCCCTTCACACTGAGCTAGCTAGATACAAGACCGGTGAGTGCACTCGATGAGGCGAGCTATTCTCGAGTGAGACTAAAGCCAATGGCCATGATCATGAGCACTCAGTTCATTCAGATCATCATCTTAGCAGGAGCCCTAGACATGATCATGCTCCTCTCCGAGGGATCCCATAGGGATTGAGGGGTTGTTTGGTCTTTTTGTAGTGATTTTGCTAGATGTTTATATGAGTTGTTTTTGTATTTTTTGGGCTCATTGAGCGTTTTGACCATGCCTAGTGCATGATGGCATTGTATGTAAAACATGATTCTTATATATATATATTTAGATCTAGATCTTCTTTGTATCTAGAGTTTTGTGATTCATTTCTCATGTGTACACTAGATTTTTTTAGAATCTTTGTTTTTATATGCTTTTCAGAATGTATGCAATGGATGACAGGTGATAACAAGTGTTTGAATAGAATGTTTCTCTTATTGTTTGTAATGTTGGTATGTGATGATGCAAACAATGTTGTATCTTGAATTTTTGATTCTTTGGGAAATGTTCGTTGCTTCTTCTTGTTTTGGAAAAATGTGATGAATATGTAGTGATAATGAGATGAACCTTCCCCACTCCTAACTCCATGCAATTAGTAAGATGTGAGGGCTCAACACCGAGAGTTAAGAAGGGCACAAATTGTATGAGTTTGACTAAATGGAAATGATGAGAGAAAGACAAGGTATTGATAGAAACCAAATTTAGACCTATGTACTTATTCCTACTCAAAACTACTACATAGTTTAGAATGCAACTTACTTTCCAGTTTATCTAGACTTAGATCCATGGATGGCAATTTGGTTGAAAAAATATAGTTTTGAGGATTTGATCTCTTTGGAATTTGGATACTTAATTTCACTTAATACACTTTGCTTTGCATTTTTAAAATACTAAGATTCATTAATTTGCATGAATGGACCCCCTACGCCCTGCCCCATGCTACTAGTAAGAAGTATGGGCTTGTCACCAAAGGTAAGACATAGGCGAGTAAGGGAACTTATTTCCTTTCTCAACCTCGCACCACTAGTAAGAGATGTGGGCTCATCACCGAAGGTTGGTGGGGCAAAGAAGTGTGTAAAATAAAATATTCTATTTTGTTTAGTATTTTTGATTTAATTTGGTTTTGACATTTTTGATCTGTGATTTTGGAGTATCCTTGTTTCAAAGAGATGTAAGAAGGATAGATGTGACACCAAGAAGCTTCTAGAACAGACCATAGGTAATAACAACTTAACCTAGTATAAAATAATGAGTATGACCAAGTATACAAGCCTTGGTATGGTTTTTGTCTGTCACATTGATGAGATGATTTCGAAACCATTTGATGATATTATGAAAATTGAAGAGATATGATTTGAATGCTTTTGCCAATATTTTCATAATCTTGTAATAAATTGCTTAAGAATAAGTTCCTTTGACCAAAAAATTTACGAAGTGAGTGAACAAAATGAAACAACTAAGTGACTAATGTAATGCAAGTAGACATAATGTACAAATGGTGATGCTAATGAATTATGCGTAAAACCATTTAAGATGCAAGGAATTAATAGTCTCATTGAATTCCTCACCTTCTAGTGTACACAAGAGATACACACCATTTCCATAGTCTTTCATGACTCGGTATGGGCCCAACCACCTGGGCTAGAATTTCCTTCCTTCACCAGTTTTCTTGTTAATCTGGCTGTCTAGTCTCAGAACTAGATCTCCATCATATATTTCTCATTCGTAGACCTTTTTGTTGTATTGTAGGAAAATATAGTCAACATAGGATCTGTGCCATTGTTCAGTGTTTAACCTGACCTCATTAAGGCTTTCTAGTTGAGATATGTGTGCCTCTCTATAGGCTTCTTCTCCCAAGATCCCTTGTAATGAGATGTGGAGACTAGGTATTTTGACCTCAAGTGGGAGAACTACTTCGCTTCAAATACCAATGAGAAAGGGGTTGTCCCTATTGGTGTTCTTATTGATGTTCGATAGGCCCACAAGGCCAGGTATAATTTTAAATGCCAATCCCGTTTGTTCTCCTTAACTGTTTTGAGGAGAATAGATTTTAATGTTTTGTTTATGGCTTCAACTTGTCCATTAGCTTGGGGGTAATAAAGAGAGGCCATATGATGGTTTATCTTGAATTTTCTACATAACTCATAGACCTCATCGTTCTTAAAGGATGTGCCATTATCTGAGATAATGACTTACAGGACACCATACCTATAAATGATTTGATTTAAAATGAACTTAACGATTACGTAACACGTACGGTGGTGAGAGGCATGGTCTCTAACCATTTAGTAAAAAAATTTGTGGCCATGATTATATAGTTATGGCCATCTGTTGACGAGGGAGAGAATTTTCCTATCAAATCTAGGCCCCACATGGAAAAGGGCGATGGGGTTGCGATTGGTTGCAGAGCCTGTGCTGGCATGTGAATCTCATGGGAGAACTCTTGGCATTTATGAAACTTGCGCACAAATTCTATTGTGTCATGTTCCAAAGTGGGACAGAAATAGCCCATCTAATGTATTTTTCTAGTAATGGCATGACCACCAAAGTGGCCTCCACATATCCCACTGTGGGATTCATAAAGAATCTTTTTGGATTCTTCTGTGTCAACACATCTTAAAAGCATTTCGTTGAAGGCTTTACGATAGAGCACCTGTTCTAAAATAACATATTTAGCAGCAATAATGCATAACCACCTTCTTTGTTGTGATGTGGCACCTTTTGGGTATGTGTGGTCCATGATGAAATTGATAATGTCAGTGTACCAAGGACATATAGAGATGGGGGGCCTGGTTTCGACAAAATATATGCACTCATTGGGAAATTCTAGATCTACCAGATCACCTCCATCTAATGGATTGTCAGCTAACTAGTCTATAATGATTTGTCCCTTAACAGACTTTTGGTTTACAAATGTTAGTTCAAACTCACCCATTAAGGTTATGAAATGTCCAACCTTTTTAGATAAAGACCCTTATGTGAGGAATGTCCGTAAGTGATCTGTATTTATAATGACCCTTGTTTCTTGATTCAACATGTAATGTCTTAAACGTTTATTGTGAATAATATGGCAAGGCATTCTCTTTCTACCTGTTTGTAATGTGTTTCATAATCAAGCAACATCTGGCTAATAAAATACACTGCACATTCCCATTTATCATTATCTTCCTGAGCCAACATGCAGGATAGGGAGACGTCAGTATCCCATGAATCTTTGGATCAAAAGATGATCTGGTCTAGGAGGCATTAGCATGGGAGAAGACAACAAGAAGCATTTAATTACTTTAAAGGCCTTGTTGCATTCTTCCATCCTATCAATGCTATAATCCTTCTTTGATAAATTGTTGATTGGATGAACAAAAAAACTTAAGTCAGGGATGAACCTTCAAATTGCACCGAGTTTCCCAAGAAATGATATAATACCGGACTTATCTGATGGTGGAATCATTTCAAGAACAACCCGGATTTTGGCTGGATCGACATCAATCCCTTGTGATGATATAATGTAGCCCAGAAGCTTGCCTCCTGTCACACCAAATACACATTTCTCTGGATTTAATGTGACATCATATTTGATCAATCATGAGAGAATGATATGGAGTACTTCTAGGTGATCACAACACTTCTTGGCCTTGGCCAGCAAGTCATCTACATAGGATTCCACAATATTATGAATAAGGTCATGAAATATGTATGTCATTTCCCATTGGTATGTAGCGCCAACGTTCTTAAGACTGAATGGCATGACATCGTAACAATAAGTTCCCCAAGGAGTTATAAACATAGTCTTATCTTGATCCTCTTCAGATATTTTGATTTGATTATATCCTAAGAAACCCTCCATGAGAGAAAAAAGCTTAAATCCAGTTGTTGCGTCAATAATGATGTCGATGGATGGTAATGGGAAGTCATCTTTGGAGAAATATTTATTAATGTCCCAAAATTCTATGCAAATGCGTATCTTCCCATTCTTTTTGAGAACAAGGATGATATTAGATACCCATTGTGAATAGTTGACTGGTTTGATGAATCCCACCTGGAGAAGTTTCATTACTTCTTCTTTCCCATGAGAGCCACTTTTGGTTTCATTGGTCTCAAATTTTTCTTAATTGGATTTGTATCTAGTTTGGTGACAAGATTATGTACCACGTAATGTGGTATTCCCATCATTTATTTGTAATTAAATGTGAAAGATTTTTGATGTTCCTTGAGGATCTGGGTATGTATTTCTATCTCCTCTAGAGTTAACGAGGATCCCAACTTCAAAATATTTGGTTCTTCCTCCGTTCCAATATTTATGTCAATCGTTCCTTCAATTAAGGAAGTGTTTCCTTCTTCAAATTTAGGTGGGGCCGGAGGTAGTTCCAAACCTTCTCCATTCTCTACCTCATAGATTTTGAGATTCTTTTGTGGGGGAGATTCTATCATGGGATTTCCAAAATAGGAAGAGGAAGATGGGATTAGGGAGAAATATACTATTTGATGAGTGAGATGCAATTCCACATAGGTGTTTAGATATCCAAGAGTGACCCTATCATTGTCAAAGTGATCTAGGATGGTAGGCTCATTTTCAACTTCTATATATGTCAAGATCGAGATTGTTGGTATTTTACACACCAATGGTTCAAGTCTGAAAGTGATGCCATAAAACTTGTATTTTCTAACTCACCGTGTGTAGACACCTATAATTATACCCAAGTAATTTAAATACTTAAATTGTGCTAATTATCCCCTTTCTCGCAAATCAACGACATATCGTCAAAGGCACTCATTTTCCCTCATATCATCATTAATTAATTACACTAAGCTAATTAATTAAGTTGCTTATCCAACAAATACCCTAATTAACGACCTTCCGTTAATAAATCACCCCTTCTACCTAGACTAATTAATTATTATTAATTAATTATCTTTCCCTTCCATTTAACCAATAAATCAATATTTAATTGATTTAATCCCCTTATAATAGCCTAAATCACACTAATATTCCTCTAATTGGCTTCTATAAGCTTACATCTACCTATTAATTAATCACCTTTGATTAATTAAAATACCCCCCAACTCCCATGACTTGCTAAACATGTATTAAACCCTTCTAAAGTAAGGTTACCTTTAATAAAGCAACCTTATCCATTCCTAATCATGTTTTACCTTTATCCCACATTCATGAGAATGTGTTGAATCCTTTATCCTTTGGGCTATATAAAGAGCCCTCCACCTACCTTTTTACTTACACCTAAACTTTCTAAGAGAGTAAATGCAAAGCATATAGCAAAGAGACTAAGATCTTGCACCTTGCCCTTTTGAGAGTTCATCATCTTGAAGAGTTAAGCCTCTTTCTTAAAGTGCTTGGGTCATATGGGAGGTGTCAAAAGGGTCTTGTAGCCCAACTTTGATTAGCCCCCATTCCTAGGTTCTTGGAGCATTAAGGACAACTATTTTGATAGCCATGGAGCTTACTTAGGTCCATTCATTTATTTGTTGTTAGAGAATAGAGGAGTTTAGATATTTAGCATTGTTAGTTTCAAAGTTTGTATTGATGAATGCTAGCATCTAACCCTTGTTTAATTCTTATCATGATGGTGTTTATGCTTTGTTTTAGCTAAATTGTAGAACTATTTTAGGTGGTAGTTCTTGCTTCATTTGATTTAGCATTAAGAAAATTATACATGCACACATTTGCGCCCGGTGGGACTTACTCCATTGTCCTTTGCACTTAATTTCAAGTTTTTTGTAGTTAAGTTTTACTTACTAACCCTCTTTTACACATGCATCTAAATTTTTTTTTAACATGTTTTGTTGAGTTAAGTGTTATTTTTGTAGGTATGAAGGAGGTGAAGTGCTGTCAAAATTGGAATTGAGGGGAAAATTTCAAGATTTCTCCATGTTTTCATTTTTAGAGCTTTTTTTCACATTATACATCTAAATTTTTTTTTGAACATGTTTTGTTGAGCATTAGGTTAGTGTTTGATAGTGCCGAGTCTTCCTTTAGGTATTAAGGAGGTGAAGTGCTGTCAAAATTGGAATTGAGGAGAAAATTTCAAGATTTCTCATGTTTTCATTTTTAGAGCTTACTTTTTCAACATTTACATGCTAGTTTTGTCAATTTCTTGAAATTTTAAATTCTTGAGCATGTAGGTTAGTGTTTGATAGTGCTGAGTCTTATATTTACATATTAATGTGGTGGGTTGCTGTCAAAATTTAATGTTGGTGAGAAAATTTCAAGATTTCATCATGTTTTCATTTTTAGAGCTTACTTTTTCATCATTCTACATGCTAGTTTTGTCAATTTCTTGAAAATCTTAAATTCTTGAGCATGTATGTTAATGTTTGATAGCGTTGAGTCTTCTATTCATATATTAATGTGATGGGTTGTTGTCAAAATTGAATCTTGGTTGGAAAATTTTGCCCATTTTGCATATTAAGGGACGTTTTTTTTGACATTTTTTAAGTGCATGTCAAGTGCATACCCATGAGCATAAGAGCATATGCGTAACCCATCTTCCGAAGGCCATAACTTTTGCTCCCGACCTCGAAATGACTCCATTTTTTTTGCGTTGGAAAGGTATTGAAGTTAAATATGCAATGAAAACATAAATTAGGATTTAAACTTATAGAAGTTACAAGTTTTTCTATTATTTTAAAACTGGTCATTTTCTAACATGTCTAATGTTTTGATGAATGTTGTATTTCCATGCTTACTCGATTTAGATCAAAGGGTGTGTATGCTCTTCTCTTGCACCTTTTGGTGATCTTGAGAATCAAAAACAACTTTGATATCTATCTTGTTAAACATTGGGATTAAACTTGGAAACTTGATTATTCATTTTGCTTAAGGGAATGAACCTTTTACAAAGCATTTTTCAACGGTCCTTTGATTTGAAGTTTTCCATTTCTATATAGTTGGGCTAAAGTTTGTGTATGCTCTTCTCTTGCACCTTAGGGTGATCTTGAGAATCAAAAGCAACTTTAGTCTTCATTTTATAACATTTGGTAAATTAGAAACTTCATCTTTCACTTTTGGTTTAAGGGAATGAACATTTATCAAAAATTTTGTATGGTTCATTGATTGAAAAGATTTTATTTACTTTTTAGTTGGATTATTTGTTGTGTATGATCTTCTCTTGCATCCTTGGATGATCTTGAGAATCAAAAGCAACTTTTAATCCTCTTTTAAATAATGTGATTTTCTTGGAGAACTACTAACGCTTGAGTGCAGGACCTAAAAACGCTTGTCAAAGAAAGGAGGAATCAAAACAAAATCAAAAACTACTAATACAGTTGTTATACAGGTTGCCAAAAGGTGTT
Source organism: Taxus wallichiana var. yunnanensis (assembly GCA_018340775.1). NCBI lineage: Eukaryota > Viridiplantae > Streptophyta > Pinopsida > Cupressales > Taxaceae > Taxus > Taxus wallichiana. Next base: position 411,911,714 of record CM031238.1, on the reverse strand, counting down.
CAAGCAAACCATGCCTAATTAAACAAGATAAAAAGAACAACATATTCAAAACACTGTATTGCAGGTTTCGAAAAGGGTACGTCCCTCTCTGCTCAACTGGAACATAACCCCTTTGGCATAACGCCTTAAGCTACAATAATGGGGGTGGTTCCAGAACCCCAAAGTAGTCCACACAAGAGGGAACCTTGTGGATGAAACGGAAGTGCTCCGCACTACCTACTTGACTAGTGATTCCTTTGTGAGATAGAGTTACAGGTTGTCCGTTGTGGCGACCCCAGTGATAGTACACGTAGATGCACTAGTTGCCTACTGTTCTTGAAGGGGGTAAAGTAAAGCCGAGATACTCCTAAACTAGTCAGTGTGACTTTTTGGGTAAATCGCGCTCGCTCGTGGCAACTTTGTAACACCTAGGCGAGAGAACCACCTAGGAGAATATACTTTGGCCAGGAGCCCACTTTGACCACTTTAAAACAGTGTTGAGTTGTGAACCTTCTTTTTGAGAAACGTGTGACGTATTACTTTCACCTAGTTTTTACTTGCCTTAGGGCAAGGCGAAACTCTGCCGAAGTAAGACTAGCATTTTTTGTCATTTTTTCTTGATTTATTTCCTTCATATTCTTTTGACACTTTGTTGATCAAAAGAGGTGTGATTACCTTTGTGTTTCCATTCGACTGTTTCTCTCACTTTTATGTCCGTTTACGCCCATCCATGTTTGCGGCTGGGTTAGTTAAACGTCTAAAGTGAGTGGAGGTGTTTTCACGTCATTTGGTAGCCATTGTGATCTTGATACCCACGTCAAGATCGTCATTGTAGTTAGGCGTGGTTCATCACTGCGGACTTCCATAAGAGGAGTTAGTTTGTTTGTCTCGTATCATTACAATTTCGATATTTACGTCTTGTTTCTTGTAAACTCGACATAAATACCTATATTGTACGGTTACGCTGCACACATTCTTAACTATTCCTAGCTATACTTTGAGCTTTTTTTTTGTTCAGTTTTATTATTACCTTGATTTCAAAAGGTGTTAGGAACTACCATTTGTGCGTGTTATATCAATAACACCTCGATATCAATACTCCACTTTCTTGCAAAGTGGGTTAACATATCTTGGTGATATTGTTGTGTCATTCGCAAATCGTAATTGACACTTTTTGAGATATAGGTCTTAATCAGACTTGAGCTTGCTCATCGTATATCTTGATTGGGAGATCGCATTTAACTTCATGTATTTACTTACGTTTTGTTCATTCCTTTGAACTTGGCATAAGTGGAGACATCTTGTTAATCATCTCAAGTCATAAATTACTTTAAAACGTAATCTAGGAGGTACTTCATTTGATTAAGTTTTGATTCCAAACGATTGTTTCATTGGTGACTTTATCATTCTATCGATTGGTATTCTCACACTTTGTTAATTTACTTTTAACACGTACATCTTTTGTTTCACTTAGGGGTAGTCATTGAATTTTGAACAAATCTACAACTTACCTTAGTGAAACTTATCACGAAAACATGGCTCCTAAGACGCGTCTAGGGTTAAAGAAACAAACATATGAGGAACAACAGGCGCAAGCTTGGGAAACCTCTAATGAAAGGGTCAAACCCATTTATCGGACACTATCTCTAAGACCACTATTTTCTGCAGAAAAGGAAACAGAAGAGATGGTCGATCATAGTGGAAATGAATTAGAATCACCACACGCAGACTTTGATTTTGACCCCACTCTACTAGATGAGTTTCTCCTTAGAAACAAAGATAGAGTTTTGGCACGGGTCATGGAATTAGGGGCCAAATTTCCCATTGAGAAGGAACCAATACTACAAACAAATGACACTACTAAGGAGGAACACCCCCTTATCAATATGGAAGATATTTTAACAGGCGGACATGCTTCCACTTCTTATGTAGAAAATGATAAAGTGGTAGGGCATAGAATACCCCTCATCAAAGTGCCATGAAGAAACAAGATAGAACATGAGACAGGGGAAGAACCTCCACAATACGAAGAGGAGGAACCTTTAGAAGAAGAAGACACAAACCAAGTCACAATCCAACAACAACTCAGTAACTTAAGCCGACAACTAGCTTTGCTTACTTTCCAAGTACAAAAAGACACAAACAAGAACATTCAAAAGTCAAAGCCTAAGTTTAGGATCCACGAACTCCATCGAGAAAACCAAGGAGAAGAAGACACAGGGTATCATCATGTACACATCCCCGTTTCTCCCACTAAAGAACAATTGCTCGCACAAGAAGTACAATCTATGAAATCAATGCTTGTGAGCATACAAGAAAGCAATATAGGGAGTATTAGGAAATACCAATACGAAGAACTATGCCCCTATCCTTTTGACAAGACAATGACCCTTTAACCCTTTCCAAAGAAATTTGATATGCCAAAGTTCAACAAATACAAAGGAAAGGGAGACCCAAGGGATCATGTTAAAGATCTCTACATGGCATGTCAAGAGGTGTCTTATAGTGATAATTACCTCATCAAACTTTTTCCTAAGAGTCTCGGAGAGGTCAAGCATTAGAATGGTTTACGCGCTTGCCACAAGGATCAATTTTCACCGGCTGGAATCATGGCGGAAAGATTCGTGTGTCATTTCTCATATAACATAGAGAGTGATGTCACCATGGCAGACTTGTGCAGCAAAAACAACGCCCAAAAGAGATCTTCGCCAGCTTCCTCCAACGATGGAGAGGGATAGCTAGTCGCTTCCTCGCGCTTTCCCTAAGAAGCACTAGTCAAGATTTTCGTCCCTAATCTCAACCCGATATAGCTTTCCACCTCCAAATGCATTGTGTCCGCACTTTGAGGAGGTTATCAAGAAAGGGATTCAAATAGAAAAGGCTCTCATTGCCAAAGGCACCCTCAAAACCCAATCTAAAGACAACCAAAGTGTCAAACCCATTTGAAAAGCCAAAGATCTTTAACAAAAACAAAAACGCGGGTGGGAGACGGAATCACTTATTCCAAACGTGTTCAAACAATCCAAACCAAATCAACCTTTAAACCGACGAAGGGCCCAATTCAACCACCACCAAAGCGAAGAACATTCACCTCCTCAATGAGCCGTTGTCTGTCATACTAAAACAGTTGGATGCGCCCACATGATGACCTATCCTACAACACAACCGTTCGATGACAACGCTCCTAAACCTTCATGGTATAAGGAGCATGAATACTTTGCGAAATGCATCGCGTTAAAGGTCATAAAATGACAAATGTTTGTGACTTCACCACTATATTCAAGACCTCATTGACAATGGGGAGATAGAGGTGGATAACCCTAGCCACACACAAACACCTAACGAGAAAATGGGAATTTATAAGGAACCATTCCCAAGCATGATAAGTCGGAAAAGGAAAAATTGGATCGGTGAGAGTCATCCCAAACCTATAAAGCCACAAATTACTTGTATACCAAGAGAGATAACAATCATTACGATTCACTTATCGATGTATTCGCTCCCCTACTGACCGTGTCAATACCATCCGGATCAAGGGAAAGGATTGTGCTGCGGTAGAACAAGGCGTGCCCGCCTCGTGATTCCAGAACCCTCTCTGTTGACCCCGCAAACTGGTAAATATAACCTTTTAGAACAACTTGAGAAGACACCTGCTAAGATCTCGATCTTAGATCTTCTCAAGATATCCAATGTGCATAAGGAAATTTTGTATCAAACTCTTCAGGGGTCGGGAGTGCCTTTAGAAGTTGATCCTGCATACCTTCAAGCCGCGGTGGCAAATATTGCACCCAGTGAGCATCTCACTTTCAACCATAGGGAGGTCCCTACTGAGAATCCTACACATAATCTTCCCTTATACATTGAGGTAGTTGTCACCCGCAGGAAAATCAAATGGGTGCTTTTGGACAATGGATCAAGATTGAATATCTGCACGCTTAAGTTGGTCAAACAATTGGGACATACGAGGCGGATCTTGAGTCCCATATCATCACTATCACCACATACGACAACGCAGAAAGAGAGTCGGCGAGCACCATTATGCTACCAATGGAGGTGGGCCCCACTTGCCATCGACAAAGTTTCACATCTTAGACTTGGAACTTCCATATAATATGCTTCTAAGCCGACCATGGATCCATGCCATGCAAGCAGTGCCATCAACATTTCATCAATGCATCAAGCTGAAGCATGAGGGACATACAGTAACAATACCAGGAGACTCAGAGCCCTTTGCTCATTGTAGAGCTCTTAATAGCTTTGCACGAAAGGGTACATATGCATGTCCCTCCATAGATATAGCTGTCCCTCTTCATTCTGAGGCCATGGAATCTCGAGTAGATTCAAATTCTCTTCGTTCTTGCACTCATGGGGCATCTACTTCAACATCTCCATTTAATTCATGGGAGATGAAAATTCTGAATATGGCTATGGGGAGTATAATGTACAACAAGCACTCTTGGTTTCAGACCTCTCCTTGTCGCCCAAGACTAGAGGTCGACCCAACTACTACTTCAGGAGACCTAGAGAGGAACATACTATTGGGTCGTTCCTACCTGGAGGCTTGTTAGCTGAGGAAAAATTACTTGATCCACCTACTACTTGGGTCCCTGAGGACACTCAGCCATCTTGTTATCAAACCCCAGAATATGAAAAATCTAGCAGAATGATGTACTCCATGGGCTACAAAGGCCTAGGATGTGGGAGGAATGAACAAGGACAAAGAGAACCAGTCCCTCTTCCACATTTCAAAACAGAAAGATATGGCATTGGGATTCGCCCTTATGGAGCACACCCCAACGATCAAGATGCGACTTGTTCTGAGCATGAGGATAGGTCCGATTATCTAGACAGCGATACGGATTCTGTTGTAGCCAATATGAGGATCTGGCCTCCACGAACCTTTTCATGAATAATGTTGTCCTAACCATCACCCCCAATGAACCAACCCTTGACCTTGTATACCCCTCCCTTGTTGAATGGGACCAACAATGTCACGTGCCACTAGATTTATTCGAGAATGACAAGGCTATTGCAGAGTTCATGGGCATAAGTGATACAATTTCCATTGGAGATCACAAGAAGGGTTTCTTTATCGACTTAGACACCTGTGCCTACTTCGGCGAGGAGGCTGAACTTCGTGGTCAGCAAAATTTAAAGAAAAGCGAGGGCAAGAGTTCTAAAGAAAAGCCTCGCAAAAATCAAAGTCCAAGTCACATAGTGAAAACCTCTTTGAGGCATTGGCTGACAAACAAATAAGAAAATCAAAGGACAAATAAAGTGACCATGCCAAGGATGAAAATCTCGTAGAGACATCCTTAGATGAAGATCTCAACCTACCTCCCGATCCCACGCGTATGGAGGATTTATCAAAAATTTTAGTTGAAGAAACCATTGATGTCAATATTGGTACCGAAGAAGATCCCAAGATAGTAAAATTGGGAGCATCACTCTCAGCCAGAGAACAAAAGACGTTCACTATGCTACTGCGAGAGTTTATTGATGTGTTCGCATGGTCTTACAAAGACATGCCCGGCTTAGATCCAACTTTGGTCGTGCATAACTTGGTTGTGCACGCAGATGCTAAGCCTATCAAACAGAAGCTTCAAAGATGCACCCAAGAGTGGCCTTGTTAGTTAAAGAAGAGTTGGAAAGGTTGCTTGCAGTAGGATTCATCAGGCCAATTGATTATTCTGAATGGATATCGAACATTGTTCCTATCCAGAAGAAACCTATTGGTATCCGAATTTGCACAGATTTTAGGGACATCAATAAAGCTTGCCCTAAAGATGACTTTCCATTGCCCAACATTGACATGATTGTTGACTCAACCGCAGGGTATGAAATGCTATCACTTATGGATGGCTTTTCGGGTTATAATCAAATTAAGATCGCTGAGGAAGACCAACACAAAACAGCTTTCACAACTCCTTGGGGCACCTTCTATTATCAGGTGATGCCATTCGGCCTTAAGAATGCAGGGAGAAACTTATCAACGGGCCATGACAGTAATATTTCACGATATGATTCATGACATCATGGAAGACTATGTAGACGACATCCTGGGAAAGTCCAAAACAAGAGAGGAACATCCTATCATTTTGTGGCGTATCTTTGAATGCCTATGTGAATACAAAGTCAGGCTAAATCCAAAGAAGTGTGTCTTTGGTGTGCTATCTGGGAAACTATTAGGCTTCATCGTGTCAAGACGAGGTATTGAGGTAGACCCTGCTAAAGTATCTGCCATCATAGAAATGCCTCCACCTGAGAATATCAAGCAACTGCGTAGCTTGCAAGGGAAAATTCAAGCCATTCGCCGCTTTATCTCCCAGCTTGCAGATAAATGTCACTCATTCACTCATTTGCTTAAGAAGGACATCACTTTCATTTGGGGACCTGAGCAACAACAAGCCTTTGCTTTGCTTAAACAGTACCTGCTAATCCACCTGTCCTCATGCCTCCCACTCCGGGAGAACCAATTTTTCTCTATATTTCCGCTACGCAATATGCTATTGGTGCACTGCTCACCCAATATGACCTTAGCCATAAAGAGAAAGCAGTGTACTATCTGAGTCACACCCTCATCACCTATGAACGTAATTATCCTCAGATTGAGAAGGCTTGCTTGGTTGTTGTTTTTACATTTGTAAACTTTTCCATTACCTCGCTAAATACTAAGACCAAGCTCATATCCAAGGTCGACCCACTCAAGTATTTGTTGTCCAAACCTCGCCCTCACAGGTAGAATGGATAATTGGATCATTCTACTCAATGAGTTTGATATAGAATTTTTCCATCAAAAATCAATTAAAGGACAAGTACTTCCGACCAGCTAGCGGAAGCACCTTTGCAAAGCATAGAACCTTTGAGTCTAGATCTGCCAGATGCATCTTTGCTCTACATTGAAGAATCTATCGTATGGCAGATACATTTTGATGGATCTTTTACGTTTCATGGTTCAAAGCAGGAGTGGTCCTTATTACTCCTTCAGGTGATCCTATACCACAAAGCTTTCCGCCCGCCCTTCCTCGCACAAACAACATCATGGAATATGAAGCACTCATCATGCAGGGATGAAGCTAGCCATCAAGTGGAATATTCAACATGTGAAGGTTGTAGGTGATTCACAGCTAATCATCAAACAAGTTAATGATGAGTATAAAGTTAAGGATGACAAGCTCATACCTTATAAGAAGTTGGTGGAAACCCTGAAGGAGTATTTTGTGTGCATTACCTTTGAGAAAATCCCAAGAGCGCAGAATAGATCGGCAGATGCTATGGCAATGGTGGGATCTATGCTTCGTATTCCGCCAGGGAACAATGATATGCCATTCTTCGTAGAAAATCTATGCCAGCCCGCGTATGACATGCCAGAATCTTGCTTGGCTTGTGAGGTTGTTGGTCCCCATTCACCATGGTATGAACCCATTTTCACCTATCTTAAGGACAGTACATTCCCTCCCGAAATCTCCCGCTCTGAAAAGCAGAGCCTAATTCACCAAATAGCCCGTTACACCCTGTTAGGAGGTACACTTTATCATCGTGGCTACAATGGGAATCTGTTACGTTGTCTGGATGTGTCGGAGTCAATCCAAGCAATTAAAGAAGTACACGAAGGAGTATGCGGAGCACATATAAACGGAATGGTCTTGGCTAAGAAACTGTTAAGAGTAGGTTACTATTGGCCCACCATGGAAACTGATTGTTGTAATTATGTTAGAAAATGTGTGCTATGCCAAAAGTATGGAAATTTCATCCATGCTCCATCACAACCATTGCAACCAATCACTACCCCGTGGCCATTCTCTAAGTGGGGACTTGATCTAATAGGGAAGCTTACTCCTACCTCATCTGATGGTCATACACATATCATCACAACTACATAATACTTTACAAAATGGGTGGAGGCTGTTCCTTTAACCTATGTCACAGGAGCACAAATTTCTAAATTCATCATGAATCACATTATTTGCCGATATGGTATCCCTGCAGCCATTGTCACAGATAATGGGAAGTCATTTAAGAACAAAACTGTGAAAGGTCTTTGCCAACGGTTCCAAATCAGATTGAAATGGTCCACGCCATATTACCCTCAGGGTAATGGACAAGCTGAGGCAACAAACAAGACTTTGGTAAGGATAATGGAGAAGATGGTTAGCAAAACCGGTCGAAACTGGCACCTACAAATCCACCTAGCCCTCTGGGCCTACCGAACATCAATTCGCACTCCTACGGGTGTGACGCCATATTCCCTCGTGTTCGGGACAGAATCTATCATCCCTTTAGAGATTACGAATTTCTCTTCGGGACTATTTGGATAAGGATGAAGATTACTGAGTGGCAAGATTGGCTGAGTTAGAGCTCCTGGATGAGAGGCGCATTCGTGCTCTTAATCACCTGAAAGTATATCAACACAGAATCTCCCGCAACTACAACAAGAGAATCATCCCTCGCCAGTTTGAGGTGGGTGATTTAGTTATGAAGGAGAACCAGTTCAACACCAGAGCAGAGCGAGAAAAGAAAGGGAAGTTCGAACCACACTGGTTAGGACCCTATGTCATAGTTGCCAAGTATGGCACAGGGGCATACAAGTTGGCTCACCCCAATGGTGATGAGCTCCGGGAGCCCATGAATTCCATGCATCTTAAGAGGTTTTATGCCTAAACATGGCACAAGAAAGTCATAAAAATCATAAAAATATAAAAACATCAAAAATAAAATAAAATATATATAAAAACATCAAAAAAAAAAAAAAAAAAAAAAAGAAAAGAGAAAACAGGTCGTCCACTAGTGAAAACCACGCAATTGTGGCACTTTGGACAAGTCCTTGGGTGAAAACCGGTTTCCGGTGCCTCGGGAGGATTCGTTGTTCACAAGCATTCTGTATTAGAAGGGTAGTTTTCTTTGTCCTGGACCTGGTTCTACCTTCGAGTTTCCTTGTGCACACCATCTAGTCCAGCCTTGATCCGGCTTTGCCTTCTTCTATTCGTCTGTAAGGGACGTGGTCTTTCGTTATTTCCCATCTTACGCTGGGGGCAACTCAACGAATTCACCTTCTTGTTCATAAGCGCGTGGCTTCTGCCCTTGTATATTCTCCACCTAACGCTGGGGGCATCCATGCTTTCTTGGTTACCTGCACATAGCTTTGGAAAACTATTAAAAACACAAAAACAATAGAAAATTGTTTCGAGAAAACACAAAAACAATAGAACATTGTTTCGAGAAAAACACAAAAACAATAGAACATTGTTTCGAGAAAACAACAAAAAATATATATATATATATATATATATATATATATATATATATATATATATATCAAAAAATCTAAAAACAAGGCAAAATTTTTCAAAAATTCCTAAAAAGTAAAACACCCTACAAAATGGTAACTTGCTTCTTATGGCTGAAACTTGTGTCTTGCGCATGGTATTTTCTCCATATCCTGTTGGTTTGTCTCACATCTTCCCCGATTAATACGACTCGCGGATCACCGGATTCACAACCATTCACAAAAGCTAGCTGCTTGCTTCGTCTGTACTCTGGGGCACTTTTGGTTGCCTGGTGCTGTTTCGTTGCGCACAAATGCTTTTCATGGACCCCATGTCCATTTTCATTTCCCCTTGCATGTATCCTTGCTTGGGGCATCATTTTTAACCCTTGTCGTTAATCACGAACTTGTGGATCTCTTCAGCACTGATAACAAAACATTTGTACAACCGTGCTTTGACCGTTGTTGGGTTAGATATGTGCGTTCTACTTGTTTTCCCTGTTATATGAGCTTGTTTCCTTCTCGTATTGCATTGCATTATTGTATGTTGCGTGGAGTTGGTACTTTCAGCAATGGACAATTGTTTGTAGTATGGCTTTTCATGTCATTCTACCTTTGTCGTATGCTTATATTTTTCATAAGGACCGATGATGTAGTTCCTATGGCAATATGATGACATCAAATTTGTTCCAAACAAATAAGTAGCTAGAGGTTAAGCTCTTCTCTCCCATATTTCTTCTACACCACTTCCCTTTCACCCCTAATTCTCCCTCTCCTCGGGGCATCCTGCCTCATCCCCATTCTTCTGCCTACTTCTCACCTTTTTCGATCGTCGATCGAGTTCTTCTATCACCCCATCGACACTCGAGGGGGCATCTCTCCCTCCTACTAATTTTTCTTCCATCTCTTCAAAATCTCTTTTGTCTACTATCTTTGAAGTGGCATCACTTATGCCACCCCAAAGAGGGGCAAATGTAGACACCTATAATTATGCCCAAGCAATTTAAATACTTAAATTGTGCTAATTATCCCCTTTCTCGCAAATCAACGACATATCGTCAAAGGCACTCATTTTCCCTCATATCATCATTAATTAATTACACTAAGCTAATTAATTAAGTTTCTTATCCAACAAATACCCTAATTAACGACCTTCCGTTAATAAATCACCCCTTCTACCTAGACTAATTAATTATTATTAATTAATTAGCTTTCCCTTCCATTTAACCAATAAATCAATATTTAATTGATTTAATCCCCTTATAATAGCCTAAATCACACTAATATTCCTCTAATTGGCTTCTATAAGCTTACATCTACCTATTAATTAATCACCTTTGATTAATTAAAATACCCCAACTCCTATGACTTGCTAAACATGTATTAAACCCTTCTAAAGTAAGGTTACCTTTAATAAAGCAACCTTATCCATTCCTAATCATGTTTTACCTTTATCCCACATTCATGAGAATGTGTTGAATCCTTTATCCTTTGGGCTATATAAAGAGCCCTCCACCTACCTTTTTACTTACACCTAAACTTTCTAAGAGAGTAAATGCAAAGCATATAGCAAAGAGACTAAGAGCTTGCACCTTGCCCTTTTGAGAGTTCATCATCTTGAAGAGTTAAGCCTCTTTCTTAAAGTGCTTGGGTCATATGGGAGGTGTCAAAAGGGTCTTGTAGCCCAACTTTGATTAGCCCCCATTCCTAGGTTCTTGGAGCATTAAGGACAACTATTTTGATAGCCATAGAGCTTACTTAGGTCCATTCATTTATTTGTTGTTAGAGAATAGAGGAGTTTAGATATTTAGCATTGTTAGTTTCAAAGTTTGTATTGATGAATGCCAAAGATCTAACCCTTGTTTAATTCTTATCATGATGGTGTTTATGCTTTGTTTTAGCTAAATTGTAGAACTATTTTAGGTGGTAGTTCTTGCTTCATTTGATTTAGCATTAAGCAAATTATACATGCACACACACTGCTTGAAGTGAAATGGGAAGTTGAGGTTGCTATTGAATCAATGAGAAGGTTTTGTTCTCATGGTATTTCTTCAATTGATATGAAGTTGAATCCCTTGGTTAGATCTAACACCGTCATTTTATAGAGTTGTAAGTGTTCAGCTCTAGTTTCATATACCTCAGATACTTGGTTTGCAACTAATTGTGAGTCTCCTAGTACTCTAATGTTATCAATGCCCATTCTTTTGGCTATGATGAGGCCAAGGAGGAGGGCTTTGTATTTAGCCCCATTGTTTGTACATTCGAAGTTTAACTTAAAGGAAAAAGGTAGGATCTTTCCCTCAAGAGAAGTAAAGATCACACCTGCCCTAGTGCCGAAATGACATCTAGCTCCATCAAAGTGGAGGGTCCAATATTTGTTCGGAAAAATGGATATTGGAACATTCTTCATGTCTGCTTATTTTTCCTCGGTTACTTCTACCATACAAACTTCGTCCGACTGGAAGGGAGCCAATTCCTAGGGTACATCCTATACCCATGGAATCAAATGGTAGGAGAATAGGTAAATATTTCTCTAGTAACTCGAAAATTTTTGTAGTAGTTCCTAATGATACTGTCTTTATGACGTTAGTCTCATTTTTGAGTGCCAGAATGCCTTCGACTAGATTTGTGATTTCAACTTCTATTGTAGGTATCAACTTTACTTGTCTTTGAATTGACTAGTTTGTTAAGTTGATTTGTTGGGATCTCAAACTCAAATTGAACACCTGGTCTCTTCTTCAAATCTGCTAGGTGTATGTCGAAGGGTTTTGGGTCGCTTGTGCCACAAATATTTTTCCTAGGTGTAAAAATCTTATTTCCTGGAATAACGTGGAAAGGATTTCCTTCATGCGATGTATCCATGGTCAAATGAGAATCATATTATAGTTGGTTTCTTGATCTATAATATAAAATTTGGTGAGGACTTTCTTGGGTCCTAAGGTGACTAGTAACACTATAGTCCCAATTGAAGTGGCCTTGAGGCTATCATAACCCCTTAGCATATTTCATGTTGTGGAACAATTTGTTTCTCCATATCCTAGCTTTTGAAGAAAAGCAAAGGGGACTATGTTAACTGCTGCCCCATCATCAATCATTGTGTGCTTAACATAATTATTGTAAACCCATACCTATAAATGCAAGGTTGGGTCACCTCTATGAGTGATTTTAGTATCTGTGGCATTTTACTTATATCAAATATAAACTTAGTATCCCTATCTAGCTGCCTTGGAGGGTAGACGTCAAAGTCTACATGGTTTACTTGTGTTTTAGGAGGAGGAGTGATGTTAATTAGATGACCAAGACCTAACACTTCTAAGAGAGAAGCTCTGTGGGTGGGAGATTTTTCAACAAATCCAAGAAGGAAATGTGAGAGAAGGTCTTTGTTAGGTCATTAATTAGATTGTAAGCGCCTATAGGTTTCACTAGTGTTTGTTGAATATTGTCTGGTACTAATGGGTAGGTTGGAACTAGTTGAGAAGAATAATCTCACATTCTTGTTATGGTTTCTATGTGTAGCTCAGTATCTAACTCTACTAAACCGACTATCTTGGTTTGTGGTCAAGTTCCTAATTAGGGTGCGACCGGTGGATTTGATGAAGTTGAGGCTTCATGATCGTTATTTCCTGTCATAACACCCTTGTTCATCCCATTTGGATCTAACCTATTATTGTTAGAGTGATTCGGGAGAGGATCATTGAAAATCTTGAGGGGTTCATTTTGAGGGGAAACTGCTCTCGTATAAGTGTTTGGTGTGGGTAATGCAAAATTTGTTAAAAACATATCTATAAAGAGTTGTCTTTGGTCTTCTAGCAAATTTTGCATGAATTTATTGTAGTCACGGAAAGTCCTAGTATCATGGCCTTGAATCTTGTGAAAACCACAATATAAGTTGGGATTATAGTTTTGAGTTTGTTGGCTTGAAACCTGTTGTGGTCCAAAACTCTGATTAGGTTGCTGGTTGTTAGAGTTAAAATTTTGAGGATGTTGCCTTTGGTTTTGATTCTAATATCCAGTTGGGTTTCGATTGAACCTTATGTTTGGATTTTCCGTTGTTTTTGTTGTTGTTGTTATCATGATGGATGATTAAAATCCACCACGTTGATTATTGGAGTAAAGTTATTATTTCACTAATTGTTAACGGGTGGTGAGATGTTCACAACATTTTACCTTTTAACTTGGTCTATGACTCCATCTGTTGTAACCCCACGGTTTTTGTTAAGAATTTTGGGTCCTTGATTAGTATTCCTGACACTAGGATAAGTCGTAGTGTTTTGATTGGGAGTGATTAATTTCCCATTTGTTCCATATGTCTTATAACCATTGTTTATTACCACTTGATCGATTTAGAGAGCACTCTTGAGTACTTCATCATAAGTCCTTAGTGGGAACTTTTGTACTTCTTCCTTTATCTCTCTGTTGAGAGAATGAAGGAATAAGTCACATAGTTCCATCTGATCCATGTTCGAGCACTTGTTGATGAGTAGAGGAATGTACGCCATCTTTGAATGAAATGAGAAGCAAATTCATTGTGCTCTTGTTTAATATGTAAGAATTCCCTAATCCCTATTATTAATAATTGTTCATGTCAAAAGCTTTGATAAATTCTGACACAATTTGTTTGAACAAGTGTATCGAGGCTTCAGGTATTCTATAATACCAATCAAGGGAAATACATTCTAAGGTATTAGGGAATATATTAGAAAAAACCACATCCCAAGGGAGAAATTCTAGAATGGTTGTGGCATAAGCCTTGACATGTGCATTTGGATCTCCCTCCCCCTTGAATTTAGGAAAATCAAGAAGAGGTCTTGGAAGCATGATGCTTCATATGGTGAAATCTAGAGGTTCTTTTAAATATTCTGAGTAAGTCCCTACCACATAGGTCTCAACCATCGATGGTGCCTACTAAGGGGGGAGAGGTGGAACGGGTTGTTGATATGGCATAGCATATGTATTTGCAGGAGCGTAAGGAAACCCCTATGGTTAAGAGAATAGCTTGGGAGGGGAGAAAATGTCTCCCTATGGTGATTTTGAATAAATGTTTAAGTAGGGAGGAACATTGTTCTGATATGGATTATTTGGTACTAAACCGGGAGGTATCATACTTTCAATTGGAGCAACGTTTGAAAATGTGGTTCTAGTTGGTGTTTGTTGTGGGTAGTTATACAAATGTTGAGGAGGCATGCCTAACGTTCCTATTCCTATGAGGAGGTCAACTTGACTAGGATAATGTGGAGGGTTGGGAGTTCTTGCTTGCCCTAAATATGAAGTTTGATTTTCTTGAGCAAGTTCTAGTCCTCTGACCCTCTCGACCAAAGTTGAGATGACCTCGATTGGTGATGGCCTAGTGTTTCACCTTGATGGTTGTTGTGGTACTCTTTGAGGTTGCAGAGGGGTATGGTATCCTACTATGAATTGTTCATTACTCTTCCCAAGTTCACCAAGAGTATTTTCCATTGGTGGAGGAATGGGGGTATTTTCTTGAAGCAGGGTGTCGGGTTGTGTTTGCAAACTTCCTAGAGATGGATACATGTTTTGGAAGTGTTTCTCATTTCTGGCATGGCATGCTAAGTACTCCTCATCCAAGAATGGGAGTGGATCTGATTTCCTACTGATTTTTGGTCTAAACAAAACTCGAGGAGATGAGTTAGATTCTCTAGTAAACATCATGCTATTAGAGCCTGATGGCTCAAGTTGTTGTGTTTGTGTGAGTTGGTCTAGTTCCTCAATTTGGAATGAAGTACTAGCATTAGTCCTTTGAGGAGGAGTTTGTGATGAAAGGTAGTTGTTTGAGTAGTTGTCATCCCATGCAGAAAGTGAGGGTGACTGTGGCCTATTCGATTGGCCATAATATGCTTCGAGACCTGAGAGAGGTCTGTCATATGCATCGTATCCTGACATATTTAGGGGTATATAAATACCCACAGAATAATGGGAAGGAGTGAAGATAGATGAAAGAAATGGAAATGAAAAGGGAGTAGTTATTGCATTCACGTCGGGTTCACCAATTTTGTATGATAGAAAAGTGACAGGCGAGCATGAGAATCAACAAGTAGCCTTTCTTCGTACCCGACCTCCCAAGGTCATGCTAAGATAGCCGGTGGAAATGAAATATATGTGGGTGTAGAAAAACTAGTTGGGAAATTTGATATCCTCAACATGTACTAATGGGATATACGAATCTAAGGAAAAGAAGGCTCTTCTAACCTGAATTGGTTAAGATATAATAGCTTCTCGGAGGCTCCAATCAATGTCGAGCTCTGCCGAGATCCTATCTATTGGCTATTGGATGCATGGAAAGTGACCTGTAGGTGCTTTGTGTATATTTCCAGACAAGGTCATGAAAGTGGTAGTGAGAGGTGTAGTGGATTTGTAGGGAACTATGGGTAGTTTTCTGGTCTAGCCCAGAAAATATTAGCTTGATTGGCTTCTATATTTAATACAGAAAATTGTGTTATGATATCTCAGGGAGTGGTGAAGATCTAAATACCAACGTACGTAAACTGGTGTCAATATTTAACTGATTAGCAGGCCCATTGGGTTGTGGGACCCGGGGATCACAACCATGAGTTTGTGGTTGTTGTGGACCTATTATGGTCATGTGAAGAATCAATCTCTTCTTCGACAATCCAATAGTCATAAGCCTTTTTCAGCTTCTATGTTTAATACCAGGAGTTTTGTGATCTTCTCAGAATACCTTATGGGTGTTCTAGCAACTTGTATGTGTAAGCCTGTGTCTATGTCAATGAGAATGTCTCTTGCATTTGGTTGAGGAACTAATGAATCACAACCAAATATTTTCTCTCTTTCAGGTTCTTGTATGGTCATGCAGATATCCTATCAAGGAAATCTATAGTTGGGTTGATTTGACCAGAATGCATATGCTTTATCGTCTTCAATATTCAATTCTCTCAATTGCTCACTAACTACTTGTGGGTTTGTTTTTGTTTGAAAGATGTGAATTCTAAGACCTTGATCTATATCTCATTAATGTTGTGAAGATATTTGGCTGAGGTATTACCAGTTTGAACACGTAATCCCTGGGCTCTCTGGGTCCCGTAATTGTCATGCAAGAGATAACCAAACTTAATTGAAAGAAATAAATGAATTATGAAAGATATATCTACACTATGCTTATATTCCTTTTTTTAATTTTCAAGATATGGTTTTGAATGAAATTTAAAGAGCGACTATTCTACCATATTAAGATAACGAACAATTAATCTAATAACGGAATTAAAACAAGAAAGGTAGCTAGATATAGCTATTTTCCTATGCATTTGTGAATTTATCCTAAATATTAAATAACTAACTAATTTAATTGAAAATACCTTCAATCTTACCTCATAAGTGAGGAATAAATCACAGCTTCTCAAAAGCTATCATTCCCCACAACTTCCTTGGTAATACTGAAAGCAAGCTTAACTGAAATGAAATGATTTTCTATTCTATTTGATATATTGTAACTACAACTTTGACAATTCAAACCTAGATTTTACAGAATAGCGAGAAAATCCAGTTGTATTATGACTTGTCCCCTCAGTGTGATCTCTTCGTTCCTTCATGTTCTCGTGAATCCAAAAAAGTGGGAATGTGACAGTGGTAGTGGGAGAAGATGTTCAACAATGGCAGCTTGGACGTAAGCCAAATAGAATGCAAGTAGGAGAAGGATAGTGCAAGAGAATAGAGCTTGAATATGTGATTCCTAACGGGATTATTACAGGGATACAATACAAGCACACTGAAATCTCTAGGATCTATACTTCATGTGAAAAAACAACAACCTATAATTCTAAGTAGAATCAAGATTCAAATGGACATAATCTAGAACCAGAACTATGGAGCCTTGACTTGAGAGGCTGAAAGCTTTACAAAATATAAACTTGTTCGAGACTTATTGAAGAAATTTTAAAACACGCTTGAATAATAATTCATAGAAGGAGAGGGGGCAATTTGCTTGTAAACAAGATTAGTATTTATAGGAATTTGATTTACCAGAGGGTAAGTTTGAATTGAACTCTTTTATTATAAATAAAGAGGAATTAATATTTACCAGAGGCTAAAACTTAAATGCAAGCAAGAGTGGTTGAGAAATATGAGCGCCACTTGATTTTTTACGTTGACAAAAGTGTCAAAAGTTATAGAAAATGTGAATAGGACCACCACCCTACGCAGGTGGAAGTTACAGGACCGCCACCCTATCCTAGGTGGTGGTCCTGTAACTAAAGACCAAAATGCAAGGAAAGAGAGGAACAAGGTTAGAATAAAGCATGCGAAGGTTGGATAAGGCATTTTAGGATGCAAATGTATACTCAGCATGATTTCTAGATTCAACACCTTATGAAGAGATCTGAATCATCATTGGGGTTTCTGTAACCTCTTTCCAGTGATCTGAGCAATACATATAATTTTGGGTACATACAAGTACCACCTCTAATTAGTCTCATTGATCCAAGATTTGTAATCTTCATAAAAAAATAAAAGGATGAGCTAACAACATTCTTCAACTACACCATGCAATCGGGAAGGGGTGAGGTAGGTATCATGAGCACGACCAGATTAAAGGATGGAACACAAGAGACACACACCCCATCGGAGTGATATTTTCTTTGAACAAACTTGGAGAATTGAAGGAGGGCCCAAATTATCGGTTCTAGGACATCAAAATTCCTACTGTCAACCCACAAAGGAGAAAAATAATGACTGATATTGATAAAGATAATAGGAAGACATACTTCTTCCAAAGCTTGGTCAAACCCACACGATGATGTGGGTAAATGAAATAGGACATGACCATCATGACCATTTCCTTATCTACACAAAAAAATAGACAACAACATGAAGAAACCTGTAATCTCATAGTTGACATGAGATCTCCCGGTGCTCTAGAGATAATCCATGCCTAGTATTGTCTCAATCGTATTTAGAACATATGTGGAGCCTATGCAAAATACATTGCATAGATGAGTGGAAGACATAGGAAAGAGGAAATCCATTTCTCGGATTCTTGCCACATAAGAGGATGAAATGAACATAGGTAGATGCCATGAGAGGGAAGGGGAAAACAATATAGAGAAATGAGAGAAAATGAGTGAGGGTAGCTGAAAGCATAACCCAATTAAGTAGTCCCTCAACTCGTGTGAGGGAGGTCGGAGAAATAAAAAAGGATGACATCATCAATATTTTCCCATGCATTGGCTTGATTATGAATAAAGGCTTTCACTGATTGATAAACCCCTAGGTTGGCAAGGAAATTAAGTTTGCAGAACTCGGGGGGAAAAATTACATAATTATAATTGGGTTATTGATTTAATGACATCACGGATGTCTTCCACATCCTTCAATAGTTGCAATATAGGCCAAAATTCATCTATCAAGTAGTTGTTAAATGTGTTAGCAATTACGTAGTTCCCACATCATTGAACTTGTTTTTCTCTCTAGAGTCATCTATAAGCATTGTATTTTTACAATTGTAATATGCATTACACTTTCTCTAAATGGTGCTAATATTTTTGAGAAATATGTTGGGATTCCTAGAACCTTGATAATCGGTATGTTTGGTCATGATGTAATATTCTTGTGTAAATATAAAATTGAATCTGCTAACCTCCAAGCTAATGTATCGTAGAAATGAAGGCATCATGTCATTAAAATTTGAATTTCGTATCGATGTCCACAAATTAATTTTGAAATGTTTTATGCAAAGTGTTTCAAGAACTCTTTGACATTAGGTCTTAAAAAATAATATTTATTTTTTAGCTCGATGCCACCAATTTTTTTAACATCTCATGCGATGAATCAACCTTGTGAATGGTGTGTGCAAAACACTATTTATATAGAATATTATTAGTTTCATGTTTGATATGTTCTTATCTGAAAATGAAGAAAAAATCAAATGGATGAGGGTGGTGAATTTTGAAAAAATAAAAGTTGTATTTTTTTCACATTGTACTAGAAATAATATTTTTGTTGCAAAAATAGAATAAAACAAATATTGCGTCTTTAAATCTTTAAGAACTTTAAGGTAGTTATTTTATTCCATATAAATATACAATACATTGTTGTATTTGAAATAAAAATATATAATTCAAACTCCAATGGTGCGTTTGAAAGTTTTCAATGATCTACACATGTTCTTGTGTTCTCCTACATGTTTCAACCATGTACATAATTCAATGTAAATTAATGAATCAGTCTTATAGTTTCCATCAAATATCCAATATGTTGGGGTTTTGAGAGTAATTTCTTCTTTGACTTCGTATGACAAGAATATCACATCATTGATCAAAAGTATATTGTTTTCACCATAGACATTACCAAAAATGTCTACTATCTCGTTGATTGGTATTTGTTTTGAGCTTACATTGGTGGCATCCCCAAATGAACCTGAAGTGGGTATCTCGTAACCAACTAATTTTTTTGATGAACATGTACTTCACCATTATTGAATCCATAAATGAAGACCATAAGGAAATGTCAAAATATTTTGATGCAGTTCTTATCAATTCAACACTAAATATTCGTTCAAAGTATTCAGTATCATCGATCTAAAATATGGAATCATATTACAATATATTTTATCGCCAATACCGAAAATTCCAAACAACAAACCTTCAACTCCCAAAATTAATAATTTCGTAGAGGCTTCCCAATTGGATCTATAAAAATAACTCAGAGTTAATTTAAGCTTCCAAAAGCGATAAAAAATAGGTCAACATATTTTTGTGATAATATTTTATTTGGGTAATTCACACAAAAACTTACAAAACTATAATCTCAACTTAAACACAATGAAGATATAAATACTACCAAATTTTAAATTTGTAATCTCAACATATAAAATAAAGAGTGATCATATGAATTTACAAATGAATATCATTGTAAAAAACATTTTGAAATAATAAATGGTATTATAATTTTTTCTTGCTGCAATTTTTTGATGTCGCCTATAACACTCAAACCACCGAGACAAAGATTCGTGATATGTTTTTTTACAGATTGGTCATCAACCAAATATCTTTTTAACAATTTTATTCATTGGATTTCCTCCCCACCATAAAATTTTTAGGAGGGTTTCCCTTTATGCCTATTGTAATACACAATGTGTCTTTAGAGCCAAAAATAATATCATCTCTACTCCATTTTTGGAGGTCTTTTATTGCAATTTCGTATTCTATAGAGTAATGTTCTTTTCCCCAAAAAGAATTGGTTTCAATTCAGCTACTATATTTTTTCAAATCCTTTATCATCTTTTCAACTTCAACGGAAGAGAGATAGCTAGACCAAAATCCCACTTCACATTTTGCTGATAGTAACTTTAAAAATTCCTTGAGGCCACCTCACAAGTTGATAGTCTCCTTACCAAACTTGAATTCCATCTCCTTATGGGATTGGTTTTATCATATAAATTTTTTTCCAAATCTAAAATAATTAAATAATCCTTTTGGCCAACTACACGTAAGTAACTTTTTTCAATTGTCCCCAATTTAATATAAACAAATTAAAAGAATTAACATTTCAAGTAGGATAAAAATTATTGATTGAGATTTCATCTTGGATTACCTCACACTCCCCCTCTATAGGTTTTTGTGATGCATGTTCTATTTAAAAATATATTAATCAATTCAAAATGAATTTCATGTCAAGGTAAATAAATTCGTGATACATATTTCTTCTATACAATGTACTACCCTTTCTTTGGACAATATTACATAATTATCGATGTATATTAGTGTCCGCTAGGCTAAACCATAACTACCTCAACTATGTTTGGATGAAAAGTCTTTGATGAGATTAGAGGAATCCATGCTTCGTATGGAGTTAGTATCAAATAAATATAATGAATAAAGCTAATGAATAAGATACTAGGTTTTGTCTATGAATTCTTGCTTGACGCTCCAACAACCTCCTCATTTGACATCAACACTTAAAAAATTTAAAGTGTTATTAAATATATGTAAAAATGAAAATTGAAAACATATCATAGTGATAAATTTATAAAATGAGTAAATTCCAATCACCTTGTATAGATTCATTGGATGTATGGTTAACAACATTTGGTGTAACAATTTTAATGGGTTGGGACATTTTAAGAATGACATCATCTCCTTTGTTTTTATGTCTCCTAGAAGAGACGGTGTCTTCCTCTCTTTGTTGGTTGTCTACATAAATATTGTATGTATCAGTTCAAAGGCATTAAACTAATAGAATTGTTTAATGTGATATTAATCAACATACCTTTTTCAAATGAGAATAGTAATGTTTTAAAAACATTTCTTGTTCATGCGATTCAAAAATAAAAACCACAGATAAACCTGAGTCAACAAAATAATGCCATGTAACACTACTTCTGTAAAGTACTTGTTATCCAAATCCACCCCCAGGGTTGATTTGATAACATACATCAAATTTTGAGTCCTGGCAAATGGATGGATTCGTGGCAAAAATCATGTTTCTAGGTTCCCCTCAGAAACTTTTCTAACTCTCCTATCCAGGTTGAAGAGAGCAAGCTCTGAGAAAATGTGAAAAAGTTGCAGAAAATAAGCTTGGGCCAGGAAAAATTGTGAAAATCGGCTAAGTCCTTATCCTAGGAACAGTTGGGACATTCGGATCACCAAGGAGCGGTTCGGCCGAAATGCCTCCAGCGGCCCGCGAAGCAAAGGGATAAGTGGAACAAATGTACGCGAAGGGCACGAACCGGCCATTTCACCTAAAAGGAAAAGTGAGACAAAGGGACAATTGGGCCGTCGAGATGCGAGGGACGCAGAAAGCTGGTTCAGCCGAAGGAGAAGAAAAACGACTAACTGTTTGGGACATTTGGGCCTTGAGGATGTGAACCGCCCGGATCAGCCGAAATGGAGAACTTTCATACTAAGCAGTTGGGACATCTGGGCCGTGAGGACGCGAAGGACGTGAAAAGGCGAAGCGGCCGAGAGCAAAGGAAGCCATTTCAGGCGGTTCGAAACTTTTTGTCCTGCGTAGCACTAGGACATTTGGGACAAATGGATGTGAAGGACACGAACCGTCTGATTTGGCCGAAATGAGAAACTTTAGCACAAGGACAAGTGGGACAAAGGGACACGCGGGACAAGGATAGCCGAAGGAGCCGAAAGCCAATCAGATCATGCCACGTGTCACCGGTAGAAAAGGGACATGGAAGCCCATTTCGGGTGGATCGAATTTTTGTCCCGCGCAGCACTGGGACATTTGGGACAAATGGACGCGAAGGGCATGAAGAGCTGGCAAACCCGCAGACCAACCAAATCATGACACATGTCATAAGGAGGAAAGTCCAAAAGTCAAAGCGTGAGGTTTCAAGCACTGACCCGAGCCAATAAAAGGAGGACACGTGTCCAATGAAGTAGAGAAGGAGAGAGAATCACGTGACCAATCAATGCATGCCACGTGTCATCCAGGTGGCAGAGCGCGGGAAGAAATTTAAAAATCCGTTTTCACCTGTTTTGTGCCCTAAATCTTCAGATCGACATATCTTTCGATCCAGAGCTTGGATTTGCACGTTCTTTATATCAATGGAAAGCTTGTGAAATTCTCTACATGATTTCAAGGTTAATCTTGAGTTTTGGTGTAGTCTGGAGAGAAAAACTAAGAAATGGCTCGACGCGTGTTCATGGCCAGAAGTGACATTCCAGCGACCAGATTTAATGTAGAATGGGTCGCATTCTCCTGTAATCTAGTCAAAGTGACAGGGTATGGGTTTGTAAGGTCCCCCATGCCATTTTAATGCACCTACAGTCAAGAAAGGATGGGCTCCCATGCTTTTGTATGTTTTTTGTCCCCTGGGCTCGACCCATGCAATGTAAAAAGCCGATTTGGCTCATTTCTGAAGGGGGAACATTTCTTTGGATAGCAAGCTTCTTCTTTCACCTGTAACAAGTGATTTTTGCAAGTATCAGACCTCTTCTAAAATTTTAATAGGTTTTCTGCACTTTTGATGTTGTAATACAAGGGTTTTGACAGTAGGAATGACAATACAGGCTCTGTGATCAGTTTTCACTCCTTTGTTTGTGTTGCTTGTCTCATTTCAGACCTCTGATTACATATTATCAGCTTGTACATGATGTTTTATGTTGCATTTTTATGATCTATGTCTATCTACGAACAAGAAGTGTTCACCACTCCTCCTTTGGTGTATCACCTTTAGTTTAGTTTCATTTTTGCACTTTCTATCTCTCGTCTCCTTGGATTTTAGAGTAGGATTAGGTTTCAAACCTCTCGTAGTTGTGCAAGCATTAGATCTAAATCGGAGGAGTTCGAGGAACCAGCCTCTAATCTGGAGATTCCTCTCTCATTTTCACAAGTCCCCATGCTTGGAGAGAGGTTTCCATGTTGTGTAATCACACTTTGATGCTAGAGTGATCAACCTAGAAGCCTGATCTCGCATCCGTGGGTGCTTTGTGAGTCTCAACAACAAGACTATTAATGTATAATTTTGAAAAAGATTCAGGTTAACATATGAGACCAACACTCATAATATGTCTTATAAAGAAAAGGATGTGTCTTTCCTCATAGGAATATATCGCCTATAGTCACAAATTTCTACGAAGTTTCTCCATCCAATCCATGATTATTTTTATCTCTCCCCATCATTAGCACCACAATTTTGCACACCATTTATTGTGTACATAAGACACAAGATCTTAAATTTTCCATTGCTATCATAAAATATGTAAAATACTTCCACGACTGATTCCCCTTGTATTTAACTTTTTTCATGTATTTTTTATCGTCTCTCTTAAAAATTTTGAATAAGAAACAAGTAAGAGCACAATAATAATACAATTTAGCATACTAGATCCAAAAATAAGTAGGTTCATTATTGTATCGGAAGTTATATTACTAGATAAATTACATAAATATGTGATCACACATTCTACATTGAATGGATTAGTTGACAGAATATATGATATTGTTGATTGGATATGGAAGGGATATGCACATTGATAGGTAAACTCTTCTGTCTTCCATCCTTGTTGGAATTTGTTCTTCCATTAAAATCACATAGTTGTCTATAATTCTTTGAGCTTTTGCTGGAAGAACCTTTTCCACTTCAACATCAATTTTTATTCTTTCTTATTTTTCACTTCCTTGGGAATCATCTTTTATTTTTCCTTTTTTATCTTCTCCCAAGAGTACACACAACTAGCGGTAGTGAGATTTATGCTAGACCAAATTTTTGAATAATATTGGCTTCATTGCATTCTAGCCAATACAATATTACCTGGATATTTATTTTTCAAATATTTTAGAACCTTTCCTCTCATTTTTCTGTCATCTTTTACTCTTTGGTAGTAAGATTCAAAAGTATCTGCTATGATGCCTTCCTCAATAGATCCAATTATCCATACTTTCCCTGATTGCACTTTATCAGCTAGTAATGATAGTTCCTCATCGGTCATTCCTCTTACACCCTGAAGGAATTGGTCATGAACCTTTCCAGTGAATTTGGCTAAAAGTTAGGTTGGTTATCCTTAAAAGGAGAACAAAAAATCCCACCTGATCTAAAAAACTCAAAGGTTTTTTTCCATTTTTCCATATGTCCTCAGGAAATAATAAAAAGTCCATTTTCATAAATACTCTTTGTCTTAGTCACGTTGAAAATAAAAGACATTGCTTCTCAAAACTCTACATTCAAAGCGCAAATAGTATATTTACTTTTTGCATATTACAAAAATAAATTTTAAATAAAAATTCATTAAAATTAAGTTTCATTACCCTCCACTCCTCTATCTTTTGTTTCCCACTTCAGGCCTCTAGGACATCCTAGGGATCACCAAATCAATCAAGCCTTGTAGAGTAAATCAATAAACTTGGTTTCAATCAATTTTTACTTACTTTTTGTTTCTTGCAAAATATTAATAATGTCTTCACTAGATGCTTTTGAAGACATAATGCAAGCCTTTATAAACTACAACACAATATGTAATGACTTGTATTTTCTTTTAGCTAAATTTTTTTTTGGCACAAATTGTATGTTGGCTATCAAGAATGTAGAACTACACATCATCCCTTTTCAGGTCATCTGATCCTCTAGTTGCACAAGTTCCTTTGTAGAATGTAAAAAGGGAAGAAGAATTGCATCCCTCTGTGTAGGAATAACATTAATCAAACATTGAATGGATAACAAGAAGTCAACATTCTCCTCATGTATAGGATGGTATTGATATTTTGAGGTGCTACATGGCACCTAGAAACTTCAACTAGAAAAACATCACCATTGAACAAAAAAAATTAAATTGTTCAACGGTTGAAGATTTTTTTCTCAAATATACTAGTCACTTTTTTCAACAATACAACTGATTTATTATTCTTTTAAGCCCTTAAAACTTTGAATTAGAGGGATCTATCTCTAATTTACAAATAATATCACCTTAGCATTGTAAATAGCTTTGCATGTTTTAGTGGAGAAAGAAAACATTTTATATTCAAATAATGACAAATAGAAGAGGTATTATCAAATCTATATATTTTTTGAATACCAAATTCATGCCATTATGAATTTCAAGGGAATTTTCACAACCTTTTTTCTCGAGTGTATGAACATCCCCAAATTCCAACCATATTTAGAACAAGAACACATCTTACTTTCTATAGAATCCTTCATTTCCTATTTCTTGAACAAGGAAACTTCTAAATCCATGTCAAGAATAAGGAACTTATTAATTTCAACGTCAATGCATTCAACCTAAATACACAATGTTCATTGATCAATAACTTCTGAAGATAGAACCATACCAATTCATGGTTGACATCATCATCAAAAAAAAAAACCATAGATCAACATGATAGTTTTCTGGGAATGCATTTCTACAAACCATTCCTCATCTCTCTTCTTCAACCCTCTTCTCCTTCAATTAAAGGAATTTTATGAACAAAGTGTGACCAATGGAAGACATATTACCTAAAAAAGGAATTAAACAAATTAATAATTCATAAATAATTGGGAAGGATAAATATTATTTTTCAATAGTGCAATAGCAAGGAGATGTTGTATCTTAATCTGATTATTTTTATAGATTAAAAATCATTACCAATGGATCTTTATAGCTTAGAATGGTCACTAGGAAAAATTTCAACATGCTATAGAATACGAATGGAAAGGACAAGTACTTTGTAGATTAATTTACATCATTCAAGGCTTGTATATAATGTAATAATTTGACTAACAACCATTAATCACAACTATTTGTAATATTACATCAAAGAATTGTAATACACATCATGTTTAACATGGTTGCTTAGGCTTAAATATCATATCAAATATTAATGTAATAATGAAAATCAATGTTAGTTAAGTAGTGTCTTTTATGCAAGAAGAATAACAATATGTGAAGAATAGACATTTCATAGTTTGAAGAATATGTGAAGAAGAGGAGCTCAACTTATCATTGTTTGCATTAATACCACCCGCTCTAACAAGGAAGGCCAGTTTTGTTGTAGCCTGGCATGCATGAGTTATCCACACATTGTCCACCAACTCTCTATTAACTCTTGCATGGGATGAATTAAAATTCCCTCATAACTCATTCATGATTGTTTTGGGTGAGGTGTGCCAAAGTATGGAGTGACTTCTATTGTATTTGGTACTTCAGAAATTGAAATTTCAAAATTTTAAATTTCATTATTTGCATTTAGGTCATTTAGGTCATTTTCCTTGTGGTAGTAAAGTGATTTAGTCAAGCTTGTGGTAGAAGTAAAAAATTCTTGTGATAATGAACTAGGAGACCTTGTGGGAAAAAATAGTGATGTGAAGAATCAATACTATCAAATTAGTTCTAAACATACATACAACAATCAAAAGTATATAGAAAATCATTTCTAATTATTTCTCTTGAATGTAAAAAACTATCCTAAAGGCTACTTATCTCAAATGGTCATTATGATGCACTACATACACTCGAGAGGGACATAGCCTTATGTAATTCTCATAAGATATATTATGTATAACACATAATCCATATCATTTCTTATCAAGGAAAATGCTTAGTGACCACTAAGCTCCATTACTTCCATTAGGTCTTAGCCTCTATATTTTCTAGGAATCCATTTTAACATTGAAAATAACAATGAACCAAGTGTTATAATATCCTTGTGGAGCCAAGTGTTGTAATACATACCCTCGAGAAGGATGAAGCCTTATGTATTTCTTATAGGATATATTGTGCATATCACATAATTCATGTCAGTTTGTATCAAGGAAAATTCTTAGACAATCACTAAGCTCCATTAATTATTGAAAGGAGTGGCTTGGCGGTCACTAGGCTCAACAGTTTTATGGTTTTAAAAATAGTGACCTAATAAAAATTCATTGTCTACCTTAGAAAAATAGATAAGTGTTAGACCATAGTAATATAAGTACATCATTTAAACATGAAGAAGTATCATGTTCATCTTGGCCTTTCATATTTCCTAAAATCACCCATTAAAGAAAATAGTCCTAAATGATTTACTAAATATGCAGGGTGAAGATGAACATGATTCTTTCTCAGATTAAATGATGTGAGTCCATGAACAAAAATGCATGTTTTATGTTGACCAATTATTTTTCATGAGAAGGCTAGCGGCCACTAGCCTCTATATTTTCTAAGAATCCATTTTAACAATGCAAAAAGCAATCTAAACAACTTTGATGGATAGTTGTTTTCATTATTTGTAATTATATTATATTGGTGGACTATCCATGGTAGTGCCAAGTGTTGTAATACATACCTTCAGAAGGATGATGCTTTATGTAGTTCTCATAGGATATATTGTGCATAAAATGTAATTCATATCTTTTCATATCAAGGAAAATTATTAGTGACTAATTAAAGTTACTTATTGAAAGGAATGGATTTGTGATCATTAGGCTCAACAATTTTTGGTTATAAAAATAGTGACATAGTTAAGAAAGGTTAGATCATAGTAATAAAAGTACATCATTTAAACCTAAATAAGTATCTTTTCCATCTTGGCCTTGCATATTTTCTTAAAATCATCCTTCAAAGAAAATAGACCTAAACAATCTACCAAATATGCAGGTGAAGATGAACAAGATTCTCACTCAGGATTAAATGATGAACTTCTATTACATTGATCTAATCTTTTGATATACTCTTGATGAAATTCCATTTATATGATTTCTATTATGAGGATCCCCAATTATGTGATTGATAAAATCAAAAAAATTATGCTAACCTTTCTCTGGAAGGAACAATGAGACCAAGAAAATCCATATGGTTAAATGGGTCAATGTTTCACTTCCTAAAGATTATGGGGAGCGGGGATTTTGAACTAGGAAAAACAAAATTTGGCTCTAAGTGCTAAATGGGTGTGGAAACTTCTCTCCAATACTCAAAGTGTGTATGGAAAGATAGTCAAAAAAAAACTAGGTGATCCTCTTCTAGAGGCTATTCTCATAATTAATAACTTGACTAATGACTTGAATATTAATAAATTAATAAGTTAATAAATTAAAAATTAAAGTGTGAATGGTTTTCCTTTGGAGCTAATGACTTGAATAGTAATGAATTAATTATTGAAGGTGAATCTCATATTATTGTTAATGCCATCATCAAAAAATTCCTTGTAAAAATCAATCTTGTGTGAATAAAATTCATTTTTATGCTTTCATTAATTCTAGATTGGACCTTAAATCATATCTATGGGGAAGATAATAAAGAGGCATTTTTTTTAGCAAATCAAGGGAATGAGCAATATTTTGTGATAAGATTGGTAATAAATATTTTGATTGGCTAAACTTCATCACCTTTTCCAATAAAGGTTGATATTAAAGGTCATAGCAAGCTTGTATTAATTACAAGCATGCATGATGGCATAATCACTCCATATATTTATCGAGTTCTCTCTTATTTTCACACCTTTTGGGTTTCTTTCACTATTTCTTTCATTTTCTATCATGGGATGGTCCATTGTTTCCTTTCATGCAATTCTCCACATCGGTGTGTGAAATGGCATTTTATACCAATATTTCACGTCATCATCTAAAATCTATTTTTAGGATTGGATCGAGAAAGATATGGTTTTATTGAGGGAGTTCTCAAAGATGATTATCTTTCTTTGAGAGGTCATCCAGGGTTAATGTGAAAGTTTCCCTTGACCTTCATTTTCATCATCTTTATTATACATCCGAGCGAAGGATTGGGATTTGGAGATGGGGTCACTTTGGATCAAACCAACTTATAGGGTTGGCATGGAATATAAAATGGAAAAAACCTCAAGTGCGTCATGGCCCATGATTTATAAGGCTCACTATATCTAGGAAGGTTTTTGGATGAGCCATTTTTAGAGATTTGTATAATCATTTTGACATCCTAATGCATTTCGTGGATGTTGTGGCCAATTTTAGCAAGATCCCATGACGGGATCTAGTTCAGTCCACTTTCCTGACCTGGATGCTCTGTGTGCTCCACTTTAATTGAACCAGATCATTGGGATCTTCTTTATAGCCAGGCATGAGGTGTATGATTGGTTAAAGATTCATGTGTTGTTTTGGAAAAGAGCATATTTTTTTCAGCATCAATGGATCCTCTTGTTTACCAACTGTTAAAGTGGAGATTCTGGAGGTGTCATCTGATTTAAATAAATAAATGTTTCTAAAATATTTCATTTTGTATCTTTTTTTTGTTGTTATATAATTTTTAGTTCCATAGTAATCGAATCATCTAGTCTATCTTGTTGGTTGGTTTTTTTTTTGTATTCCCACCACTTGTGTTTTTGGCATAGTCTCTTGGGTTTTTTTAGCAAAGTATTGTTGGATTGTTTTTTTTCAGATTGATCCTCTCATTATATATTTAATGTAAAGGAAAGGGACCCTTCAACCCTCCTTTAATTATAAAAAACAAGGAATCATTAATAAAAGTATTTGTTATGTGTTACACAAAGTAATTTCAACAATTAATCACTAATAAATTTGGCACACATTTCCCAGTCACTAATTTTTCATTCAAATAATTACTAATTGTCTTGTCTAGAATTTAATGAATAGGTTAAAGGCCTCATATCTCATATGGTCATTAGGCTGCAATACATACACATGAGAGGGATAAAGCCTTATGTCATTCTCATAAGATATATTGTGTATAACACATATGTCATTTTGGTTTGTTTCAAGGAAAATGATCAACAACCTCTAAGATCTATTCCTTGCATTTTTGGTCTTAGTGGTTATATGTTATTCCATTTAACAAAGTTAATGAACATCAATGCATGTTTTATGTTGTCAATTTTTTGGTAGATGAGAATACTAATGTGGCCTTAATGCAGCTCTATATATTCTAGGATTCCTTTCCAACGTAATGTAAAAACAATCTGTATAACTTTAGATCGCTATTATTTTTCAATATTTATAATTAATTAAATCATATTTAGACTAACCATTTCATAAGTGATTCTCTATATAATACCCTCTAGAGGGATCAAGCCTTTTGTAGTTATCATAAGATATATTATGTATAACACATAATTCATATCAACTCGTATAAAGGAAAATTATTAGTGAACTATAGGCTTTAATTGAAAAATCAATGGGTGTGTGGCCTCAAGGCTCAACAATTTCTTATTTTCAAATTAGTGATCAAATAAAAAAAAAATCATGGACTACCCTAACATCTACTAGGATCCTAACGACCACTAATCTCAATTCTTTGTTATGTTACACCAACGAAATATAATATAATAATCTTTGACCTTAGGGGTCATTTGGATTTGAAAATCATGTTAGGATTCTAATATCATGTGATAGGATTTGAATATCATGTTCAACCTAGTGAGCCACTGCTAGGCTTAAGATTTCATGTTCGAATACATGTATTTAGGAAAATCGTTAATATTTGTCTTGTCTTGGAATATTTGTTGTCTTTTCTTGTCTTGGAATATCAAAGAAATGTAGTAAACATCCACCTAGTGGTATATTAGTATTTCAAGATTGAATTATAAAATCTAAATATAAATAATGGAGCTTAGTTCAGTTTTTCAGTCAAGTTGTTACTAATTGTCTTGTATGTAAGTCAACAATTATCCTAGCGACAGATAATCTCAAGTCTTTGTTATGTTGCACCAAGGAAATGTAATAATATTTGACCTTAGCAGCCACTAGGCTTTGAATATCATGTTAGGATTTGAATATCATGTGATAGAATTTGAATATCATGTTGAACTCAATGATCGCTAGGCTTAAAATTTTGTGTTGGAATATGTGTATTCAGAAAATCATTAATATTTGTCTTGTCTTGGAAATATTTGTTGTCTTTTCTTGTCTTGGAATATCAAATAAATGTAGTAAACATCCACCCTAGTAGTCACTAGTCTTTTTGAAGATCATATTGTAAAATCTAAATATAATAATGGAGCTTAGTTCATTTTTAGTCGATTCATTACTAATTATCTTGTATGCAAGACAACAATTATCCTAACAAGTCCACTAATCTCAATTCTTTGTTATGTTGCACTAACACAATGTAATAATATTCAACCTTAGTGGCCACTTAGGCTTCAAATATCATGTTAGGATTTGAATATCATGTGATATAATTTTGAATATCATGTTGAACTCAGCAGCACTAGGCTTAAAATTTCATGTTTGGAATATGTGTATTCAAAAAATTAATATTTAATATTTTTTGTCTTATCTTCTTGAATATCAAAGAAATGTAGTAAACATCCACTATAGTGGTCACTAGTATTTGAAGATCATATTGTAAAATCTAAATATAATAATGGAGCTTAGTTCATTTTTTATTTGAGTCATTACTAATTGTCTTGTATGCAAGACAACAATTATCCTAATGTTGTTAATCTCATTCTTTTTATGTTACACCAACACAATGTAATAATCTACGACCTTAGTGGTCGCTAGGATTCACATATCATGATATGAAAATCTAAATATAATAATGGATCTTAGCTCGGTTTTTAGGTGAGTCATTACTAATTGTATTGTATGCAAGGAAACCAATATCTAGTAGTACGCTAATCTCAATTCTTGTTGGAATACATGTATTCAGAAAATATTTAATATTTTTCTTGTCTTGGAATATTTGTTGCCTTGTCTTGTCTTGGAATAGAAAAGAAATGTTGTAAACATCTAGCTTAGTGGCTCGCTAGTCTTGGAATATGGTATTGGAGAATTTAAAAATTATTATTTTAGCTTAGCTCAGTTATCAAGTAAGTCATTACTAATTGTCTTCTACACATATGTTTTTAACAAAGAAGAATTATAGCTCAGTGGAAACTAGGCTACACAACATTTTTCTTGATTGAATTTACAAAAAGATACATAAATATACAAGTACAATCATGTATTAATATATTTCAAAAAATTCTATATCTCACCAATGATATGTAGCATAATAAAAATTAAATTATATATAAATATATTATTCTCTGGTTCACATTTAGTTAGAATTATATCATGGAGGACACAAAGCTATGTGGTTTTGTGGCATAACATAAGGTCCACAAAAGGAAATATATGTTTATAAATATAATGATTAAAATTTATATTTAATAATATTTACATGTATATATAATATGTTTACCTTTTATTTTACATAAAAAATTTGCTAAAGACATTACATTTGACTATTTCTACATGGGAAAACATATATAATTAAAAATATATATCAACATGGAAATCATATAAACAATGAACATTGAAATAATTAGCCACGATTATTTATTTCATATTAAAAAAATCATTAAAGGAATTCAAAATGATTACCTAAACTATACTAAATCAAACCATTATGATTTTAAAAAAAATGAATATGTGACTCGTGTTTTGCAATTGGGGAGACATGCCATCACTATCGGAAAAAAAATCGCAGAAGGAGAATGAAAAAAATCCAAAAAAATTAACTAGAGAGAGACATATAAAGGGCTAAAAAGGAACCCATTTAACAGAGACAAATACAAGAGCTACAGTAGAACATAAAAATTGTGTTTTCCGAAAGAATAAAAATTGTAAAGGGGATTACATTTTCTTTGGTTAGGGAGAAAAAAATGTGGTTTCAAAAAGAGCAATGTGGTTTGAAAAGGGATGAAATGGAACTACAAAGGTGGTGAAGGGAAAGGCAGGGTTGGATTTCCATGCAAAACACAAGAACTAGGTGAAATATAGAGTGACTAAAAGTGCCCACCATCAACTAAGGTACACATACAATAAAATAGATGCTTTTGATAAATACATGTTTTAGTAGTATCTAAAATTATTATGTGCTTGATAATGTCTGTGAAACCTCCATCTCCTCTCTCAAAAAACTATTTGCATGAGATTCTATACACAACCTCTTTTTGCTTTCCTCCTTTGAGTTCGTCCTTTGTGTGCCTCCTGCTCTAAAATCGAGATTTATAAAATATGGTCGGATTCCTACACTCGGACCTATAATCTATCCGCAATCACTATTTTTTTCCTCCTTTGTGCACCCACAAATGAGATTATAATCACTTCCTCAATGTTCCCTTGTAAAAAAATGCTAGGATTCAAGCACTCGGACTAGTAATCTAGTGCCTGCGTGTATTGTATTTTGATTTCAAGAGTTATTTTTTTCTGATGCCAAAATAAAAAAGAAACCCTAATATATATTTCTCTGGGGTATTTAATATTTTTTTTCAATACATTCAATGAAAGAAATTGTGAAAACTAAAAAATTGTGGGATAGGAAAATTTGAAAATTTGAATTTCCCTTCGTAAAGTGAAAGTGCGGGATATTGAAATTTCAAATATTCACATTTAATGTGAGGGATTTCACATATCAAAATTTGAATTTATCCCTCATTAATATTCACATTTAATTCGGGGATAGGGGGATATAGGGGAAATCAAATTTATAAATTTTACTTTAGAAACAGTGGGACAAATGAAAATGTTTCTTTTTGAACTCATGGGACAACGAAAAATATTAATATAAGCATAATAAAAAATAAATTATAAAAATAGAAGTAAACATTTCTAAACAAAGTTTTAAAGTGTAATAGAGTAATATACACACATTTATTATTAATTTTTATCAAATTTGAATTCAATATTTTTAAATATAGTGTGCATGCTAATTTAAAAAATTATTCAATAAAATGTGACACATGGCAAGTTTGAACCAGTTAGTTAGGAAACAATATAATTGACACATTTATTAAGAAATTTTTAATTAAAGAAACACCTATTAAATACTTTTAACTATAAAAATCTGCCATATTAATTTGTAAATGGACACCCACTAAAATGTTGACACGTGGCATGAAATTTCTAATATATCTTGTGATTGTCAATATTTTGGTGTTAGTTACATTTTACACTAGAAAAACTAAAACATAATTTTCTTTCACAAGAATTTGAGATCAACTTATAGATAGGAAAGAACTTAGTGACCACTAAGCTCCATTACAATGATTTTTTTTTCCAACACCGGATTTAAAATAATAAATCCTTAGCTTTTAGAGGCCACTAAGATATTATTTTCAATAGGTGTTAATGAACAACTTTATGTGTCTTATGTTGTCCATTTATTTGTCAAGGAGAATCCTAGTGACTACTAGCCTCTATAACTCCTAGGTTTCCTTTCTATTAATGTAAAAAAATATATCTCTACAACTTTGGATCACTAGTATTTTTTCATTAATTATAATCATATCATATTGGCTATACAATCCCTTGCACAACCAAGTGTTGCACTACATACCCTTGAAAGGGATCACAACTTATATATTTCTCATAAGTTATATTGTGTCTAACACATAATTCATATCATTTCATATCTAGTAAAATTATTTAGTATTACTTAGCTAAGCTTAAGCTCCATTACTTTGGAAAGATCAAAAAAATAGTTCATATTAAAAATCAAAATGTTTAAAACTACTAAGCTCGAATACTTATAGAAAGGAATGATTTGGAGGCCACTAGGCTAAACAATTTCTTATTTTGAACATAACACTCAATAAAAATCATAGTAATAGATATTAGTGGTCACTAGGAATTTTCCATAATATATTTCGATGAGAAATATGTGAGTAATGGACATTTTTTCTCAAAAGCTATGGAGGTCTTTTCCTAGTCGGGAAGAAAGTTTTTATTAAAAATGTTTGCAGGGTGCTCATACAACATCATAGTGTAGAGACATGTCATCTTAAATGTTGTTGGGGAAAGTTGCATTGTGTATAATAACATTATGTCCTAAAGGATGAATTTAAAGTACAATTATGTTTTTCATCATCAAAAACATTTTTTTTTAGATTATGACTTTTAGGCTCACACCTTTGCATATTTTCTTCATTATACACATCGGTGGGCATCAAATAAAAATATTAGAGCCCTAAGCTCCATTACTTATTGAAAGGAATGGATTAGCATCCACTAGGCTCAAAAAATTCTTAATTTTGAAAATAGAGATCACATAACTAATCATAACAATATATCTTAGTGGAAGATAGGCATTTTCCTTTACTTATTTCTATGATAAATATTTTTGTAAGGGACATTTCATACTCTCAAAGGCTATGGATGGTTTTCCTAGTTGGTAAAATATGATTATTAACAAAATTTATAGGGTACTCATACAACATCATGATGTGGAGACATGTCATATTAAATGTTGTTGAGGAAAGTGGGATTTGGTATAATAACATTGTATCGTATCATCCAAATTAAAGTTCAATTAGGATTTTGTGTTTTTAACACTCTTTTCTTAGCTTAGGGACCACTAGGGTAAGACCTATGCATATTTTTCTTTGTAATACACATCATTTTGAATTAAAGAAAATTCTTAGTGACTGCTAAATAGATTACTTATTGAAATAAATGTCTTAGTGGTCATTAGGCTAAACATTTTTTTTATTTTCAAAATAACGATCAAATAACTATCAAATGCATGTAATCCATATTAATCTCACTACATGTTTCTTAATTTTAACTTTGAAGAAATAATCTTATCTTGGGTGTGCAACACTAAATTCAGAAAAAGTTATAGATGAAGCATGTGCATCTATTCCCAAACCACCACATGAAAAGGGAATCATTTGGGTCTTTTAATTCCATTTTAGTGATAGACATGTATTTGATTTCATCTTCTATCTCCAAAGGCATGGGGGTGTGTAGTGGCATGGAATTGATAAAAGTAACACCACCAAACTCAACATGCCAATGTTGTTCAACTGTCTTTTCCCACAAACAACAAGAAGATGTGGGGAGTGAAGGCATGAAAATGGGTTCTAAAATGTACCTTTTTTGGTGCAAACTCCTACGTGCACTACTTCCAATGGAAAATATGTGGTTTCTCTTGGTCATGACTCACCCTTTCACCCAATTCTTGCACCGTGTGATATGAGCATGGTGTGAGACCCACATAGAAAAATTTGAGAATGGGAAATGGGAATGAGATGCCTCCAATTTCCATAGTCTTCCCTTCCCAGTCAAAATGCATCCAGGGAACCATTCAAATTTCCATTTTCCATCTAGTTAGTTTTTAGGTTGGAATTTGGTTGTCAAACACCAACTACTATCATTGTATCATACCCTCACACTCAACAACCCAATCTTGGTTTTTGTTATTCTCTTTTTTTTAAAATTGAAGAAATTTTCTTTTTTGTTATTCTATGTTTTTGTAAGTACCCACCAAACTCATTGACATAGGTGTCAAACATCTCATCTTTCAAGTTCCACTCTAGTCTTCAATGTCCCCTTTCCATGTCCCTTCTTCTCTCAACACTCACGTAACTGGATGGAATATTTTAGAATTTGGCATGAAGGACTATACTAGAAAAAAAACCTATAAAGTGTCTAACATTGGAACCAACTAGGTCATTCAATTCCATTTTAGTGTCGGATCTTATAAGGGAATGCCCTTCCAAGGATGCTTCTAATTCCATGGAATGCCCTTCAAAGTCAACTTTCAGTTCCATCATTAGGACCATTCCAATTTCACTTCACCTTTATACAACATTACCATCTCATTTTTACTCAATCTCATCTGATTTTCTCTTGCTTATTTGTTTCCCAACACATTAAATGTCAACTTGCAACATTCATTAGACTCTCCACTTAAGAATATTTGAATGTATTTTCTCACAATCAACAAGAATGTGTGGGGGAGTGAGGGGTCGGGGAATTGTGTTATGAAATAAAGTTAATTTTTGTGCAGACCCCTTCTTGTGCTACTTTAGATGGAAAATCCACTCTTTCTTTGGTGGTGACTAGCACTTTCACCATCTTCCTACACCATGCGATGTTGGTCTAATATGTGACCCACATATGAAGAAATGAGAATGAGAAATGGGAACCATGCTTCTAACTTTTGTTGAGTACCCTTCCCAGTCAACAACATGTCCCAGGGTCCATTCCAATTTCCAATTTCCATCTAGTTAGTTTTTAGGGTTGGAATTTGGTTAAACCCCACCTACCATCTTGGAACAAACCCTCACTCTCACCTACCCCAATATTGGTTTTTTTTTTAATTCTTTTTTTAAAAAAATTGAAGACATTATGTG
The DNA here is from genome assembly GCA_018340775.1 of Taxus wallichiana var. yunnanensis. Taxonomy (NCBI): domain Eukaryota; kingdom Viridiplantae; phylum Streptophyta; class Pinopsida; order Cupressales; family Taxaceae; genus Taxus; species Taxus wallichiana. The sequence continues at coordinate 411,873,976 of CM031238.1, read as the reverse complement.
TTTTTGAAAGTACCCACTAGACTAGTTGACATAGAGACATCAAACATATCATCTTTCAAGTTCCACTCTAGTATTCACCACCCCTTCTTTGGTGATTGATCATAAATTATATTTTGGGAAAGGTAATAACTAGCCTAGTGGTCACTAATATTTGTCCCTTCATCGCATCAACACTCCCCTAATTGGATGGAATCTTTTGAAATTTGGCCTGAAAGACCATAACCAGAGAGATTCAAATAATTCATGCTCCCACAAAGTATGTCAAGCCATTGGGGAATCCTCCTTCCACCATCATTCCAAGGATCTTGAAGCTCAACACTTTTCCATCATCATTGTGCCAACACTAATACTGAAAAAGTTACATATGAATCTTGTGTTGTTATTCCTAAACCACCACCTAAAAAGGGAACCATTTGGTTCTTTCAATTCCATTTTAGTTTCATATAGGAATTTGAGGTCATCTTTTAACCTTAGGCATGGGGGTGTTGTGTTGGCATGGAATTAGCATAGTAGCACCACAAAATCAACACACCAATGTTGTTTGAGGCCACGACCAATACTTTGAAAGGAGAACAAGAAGAAGGTTGGGTGCAAGGGTGTGGCTTGATGATGGGGCTTGAGTGTTCATCTTCACCACCCACCCAGGTTCTAATCCCCCATGCCCTAGGGGACTGATTACCCTTGCATTTACACAACCGATTAGGAGGACTCACCTTACATTAGCATGCTCCATGAAGTGTGTGAGGTCATTGGGTCATTAACTCCTGTAGTATCTAAAAAAATAAGGTTGGGTCAAGAACCTAGCTATATTTGTTCCCAATTCCCTAAATATGTATCCTCCCCTACAATTTTCAATGATTTTCTCAAAAACATCAAGAAGATTTGGGGTGAGTGAGTGGATGGGGCACTGGGTTCTTAAATTTACCTTATTTTTATGTAAACTCCTTCATGCACTACTTTCGATGGAAAATTCATGCTTTCTTTGGTCATGACTCAACCTTTCACCCGATTCCTACACCGTGCGATGTGGGAAACATGTGTGTCCCACATAGAAAAATATGAGAATGGGAAATGGGAATGGGATGCTTCTAACTTCCATAGTCTTCCCTTTCCAGTCAACAAGGCATCCTGGGATCATTCAAATTTCCAATTTCCATCCAGTTTGTTTTTAGGGTTGAAATTTGGTTGTCAACCCCCTCATACCATCATTGTAATAGACCCTCACACTCACCAACCCCAATATTGGTTTTTTTTTATTCTTTTTTTAAAATTGAATACATTCTCTATTTTTTTATTCTATGTTTTTATAAGTACCCACCAAACTTGTTGAAAAGGCATCAAATATCTCATCTTTCAAGTTCCAAACTAGTCTTCCCCATCCCCTCTTTGGTGATTGATCATAAATTATAATGGTAGAAAAGGTAATAACTAGCCTAGTGATCACTAATCTTTGTCCCTTCTTCACCTCAACACTCACCTAATTAGATGGAATCTTTTAAAATTTTATGAAAGACTTTACAAGAGAGATCCTAATAAGTTTCTAACATTGAAAACCAATTGAGTCTTTCAATTCCTTTTTAGTGTCATTGAAAGAATTTGATGTCATCTTTTGTAAAATTAGGCATGGGGGTGTGCTATGACATGGAATTGAGCATAGTAGCACCACTATACTCAGCACACAAATGTTGTTCATGGACATGGACTATCACTTTGAAATAAGTACCAAAAGGAGGATGGGTCAAACACCTAGCTATATTACTTCCCAATTCCCTAAATTCATCTCCTCCCCTACAATTTTCAATGTATTTTCTCATAAAAAACAATATTTAATGCATCAAGAAGATGTGGGGGTTTGAAGGGATGGAGCACTGGGTTATCAAATGTACCTTTTTTGGGCTAGACCCCTTCATGTGTTACTTCCGATGGAAAATCCATGCTTTCTTTGGTCGTGACTCACCCTTTCACTCAGATTCCTACACCGTGTGATGTTGGATTAGTGTGTGTGACCCACATAGACAAATATGAGAATGGGAAATGGGAATGGGATGCTTCCAACTTCTATAGATTCCCTTCCAAGTCAACTCGGCATCCCAGGGACCATTCCAATTTCACTTCACCTATTTGTAATGTTAGCCTCTCACTTTTAACTAGTCTCATCTAATTTTATCCTTACCAAAAATAATAAATTCAAATGCACCTTCACTTAGACTCTCCACTTAAGAATCTAACCATTTACTATAAAAAAAACTTTTATTACTCCTACTACTCACATTACATTACAACTATTTTTAAACACACCTTTCTATATTTTTCCAATTACCTAAATATGTATTTGGCATGGTGGTGCATTGTGTGGGGGGTTGCGTTGTGGCATTTCACCACCAAACTCAACATGCCAATGTTGTTTATGGCCATGGATATCACTTTGGCCTTGTGATAGTGGACCAGAAGGAGGCTTGGTCAAACACCTAACTATATTTTTTCCCAATTCCTAAATCCATCTCTCATGGGGGTGGTAGTGTGCATGGGGTGATACAGGTGTGGCATGGATATCACTTTGGCCAATATTTTTTGTGGCCATGGCTATTTTTCCAATTTCTAATTTCCACACCTTGTTTTCTCACCCACTGCTAAATTAAATTGGAGGAGATAACAATTGGCTAAGTAAGTATGTCGACTATTCCAATAGAGGAGAGGAGAGGAAAATATTAACCTTCTATTTGGTTGACTTTTGGATAACAATTCTTTAAATGCCACATATTTTCTCACTTTAGGTATTTGGAATGTTACCCTAAACCAGACTAAAATATTCAAAATTCACTCGTTGAACATGTACCTAAATCAAACTAAAATATTCAAAATTCACTCATTGACCATGAAAACTATTGTTACACCTTTGTAAGTAGTTATGAATATTTAATCTCTCATTTCAGAGATATGTTTTCATTTATAGGGTCCAATCTGGATTCGTGTGTGCAATCCTATGAACCAAGAGAAAATATTGGCTTTCAACACATATGGAACATTATCTTAGCTTGGAATCTATTCAAATCTTAAATGTATTGGACATTTAAACTATTTTTTCTCTTTTATGTCAATTGATTTGGTTTTTCCTTATTTATTTATATTGATTGCATCTATGATTCTTGTTATTTGGTTGTATCTCATTTTAGTCTAATATTTTTCATGTCCTACATGTTAAGAGATGTTGTCATCCTCCTCTCAAATATTTTTTTAGGTTGAAGTTTTGAATTAGGTGGATTAAGTAGATTATTGTACTAACATCCTCCTTTCATATGCCTCACAATGTATTTTATCTGCTCTATTTTAGGTTGAAGTTTTGGTTTAGGCATAAGTAGATTGTTGTATTTTTTTTTCTTATCAATATTTTTATAACTATTTCAAGTTATCTCAATGTATCTAATACTTGGGAATATTATATGAATTTTTAGGGGTTAAGATGGTATTAAGGAAACCTACCATATGTTTTAGTGAAGATTTTGACATGAAGATTGTTGTTTTTCATGGTTGTTGATGTCATTGTTGATGGTGGTGTAGGTAATGGATTCCAATCAAAGGGAACATATTTGTTTGGGAACTTTAGTATGAAAATAAAGATGATGACACATCAGTTGTGTTATTGTGAGCTACATCTATCATCATAGAAATCAGAGCATGATGGGATAGACTTTGAGTTTGTAGGCATGGGCAAGCCATTCATTCTCCAAACAATGTGTTTAGTGGAGAGAAAGGAGACATGGAGCAATGTATATACCTCTGGTTTGACCTACAAAATATTTTCCATATTTACTTTTCTCTAAAACATGCATCATTGATTTGGATTGTGTAAGTACAATTCATTGATTTGATTTCAAATTCTTTGAAAATGATATTCCAATCAAAGTCTTCAAGAACAACAAGGGCTTGGTAGTTAGATATCCATTGAATCAACCTAGAATATCTACTCAACTTATACAAGGCTAAGAGAATGGGATACAAGAGGGAGACTTGTGAAAACAAATTATAGAAAAGTCATTATTCCACAATGAGGGTGTGATGCAAATGTAGCTCATTCACAGTGACCAACATTGGGAAAAAGGTGGTGGAATTTATTGACTCACAAAGAATACAATTGTGGCACAATGAGTCTTTTGATTGATGTAAACTATACAATATTGGTTCAATGTATCTCTTGAGGGTGTATGAATGTGTTTCTCAAAAACATTTTCTTGCATTATGTTAAGGATTATTTCATTTTCTTGCTCATGGAAGTAAGTGACTCATCATTTATATGGAGAATGGAACAATTTACAAGCATAAATTCTACTATCTTTCATAGTAATTGAATTTGTGATATACATAGCTCCCAATGATGTTGTGCTTTTTAATGATAAATCAAAGATATAATTTATAATAATAAATAGTAGTAAACTTAATGTTGTGTACAATCTAAGAAAATAATACTTGAGTTATTACAATGCTATGATTGAGATAAGCAAACATAGCATTATTTCTACTAAAATAAAATTACCCCAAAAAATAAAATACCAACTGACACAAGTTCCTTATTTTGCTGCAATAATTTCACTATTATAATATCAAACAAAAAGGTCATATTTTGGAGAATCATAAAAATAAGGTATATTTTGGGGTGAGCACGTAATTTTATTGTAAGTTCCACCAGAAATCAAAATAACACCATTAACATTTGAGGCCAATGCCAATATCAAGGATGCATAATCAACATTGAAAGTGCGAGTCCTCAAACTTTGAAAGTGCAAGGATCAAACTTTCATAGTTGCAAGGATCACAATTTCAAATTTTTGGGGCTCACACATTCAAAGTGAAAGGCTCACATTTTTAAAGTGTGAGGCTCACACTTTCAAAGTGCAAGGCTCATACTTTCAAACAAAAAGCTCACACTTTCAAAGTGCAAGCCTCACAACTTTGAAAGTGCAAGTCTCACACATGTAAAGTGTGAGTCTCCCACTTTCAAAGTTGTGATTCTTCCACTTTCAAATTACGAGGCTCACACTAGTGTGAGGCTCATACTTCAAACTTGTTATTGCAAAGATTTATTACTAGTTTTATTTTTAATATAATACAATGGAATCATGAATTATAATAGTTAGTGGATGCTAACCTTACATCGAGGATTTTTCACTTTTAAAGTGCGACAAAAGTGCTAATCATTTCCTTTTCAAATTATGAGGCTTACACTTTGAACTTTATTTTGCAGGAAGTTATTGTTAGTTTTTATTTTTATTAATCCAATGGGCTCATACCTTATAATAGTTAGCGGTCACTAACCTTACATACTCCCAACATGAAAATCTAAAAAACAATGAAATTGGAATCCAATAATAGCGAATTGGGATCCAATAATAGTGATATTAGAATCTAATAATAGTGAAATTAGAATCCAATAATATTGAAAATGAAACTCCAATAAGTCCATTGAATGTGATAATATTCTAATCCAATAATTGGAATAATGGAATATAATATAGACAAAAATGGAATCCAATATAACAGTGATAGATTGCTTCCAAAACTTATAATACTCGGAGTCCAAATTCACTAGAATATGTTCATATTTACTAAAATAAGCGTTATAATATGAATTGTTCAAAAGGAATTAATATTTCTTATAGATCCATCTTGATAAATGTTGATCATACCTTCTCATAACTCATTTTGAAACTAGGTTTTGTGATTTGGGAAAATAACTAACAAGATGTATTTTGTGGCTCTTTTTAGAGCATTGTTCTTTAAATCAATTTTATTAATCTCCCTATTGAGCATAGCTATTATCATAGGGTTGAAATATTCTTTTTGATATATTATTTTTATTAACAGTTTATGAAATATGATTTTTTTAAAATATGAAAAGTGGAATTGAAGGAAAAAGAAATGAAATAGATTATTTAAGAAGAATTACTTTAACAAGTTTTCTCATTTTTTTGTTTGATCATGGAAAGAAAAGTCAAAATATGGGTTTTTCAGAAAGATGAAAAGAATAATGGATTTATTAAACAAGAATTGTCTTCTTTCTAAGTTTCCACTTGAGGATCATCTCTTTTCCTAGTTTTTGCATCTGTTGTAGAGGAATAAGCTCCCTTTTGAGATTGAGAGTGAGTAAATACCACACATGAGAAACTTTGTGCTTCTTCATCATCGTATTCTCTGAGGAATACTAAAGGAAACCAATATATGCATCATCTTCTACTTCTTCAATTTCAAGAACATTTCCATCTTCATTCTCTTTTCTATTTCATCAACTTCATCTTCTTCTTCCTCTGCATCACATGTTGCATTTATTAACAGATTCCTTGAGACCAAGTATGCGGGAGATGGACCAATCCTTTGTCTATTCAGAAATCTCTTCTACTTTGGAGCATACTAAAAGGTAATTTGTGTGATATTTTTCTTATGTACAATCACATCATTTTCCAACATCTGAATGAGGGGATCCATGGAGGTGGAATTGGAACTTTGAAATTTTTGTTTACCATTAGGATTTTTCAATTTTTCAAAAAGGATTAAATAATCCTCTACTTAAACAACATATTCTTGAGCCTCTATGAGATTCATAGGAAAATATCTTCAGAGGATGATTCTTACCTCAAGAAATTAAGTGTTCATGAAGAATCTCTTCACATTGTCATCACAGGGAAACACTTAAAATGGTATCCTCTTGAGTGACCTATTATAATGAGATACGAAGTCTCTCATAGTCTCATTAGATTCCTTCTTCATTTGAAGTAGATGAACTAGGAGGTCTTGATAGCATTCAATAGATTTAAATATTTCTTCAAAGATAATTTTAATTTCCTCCCAATTAGTGAGAGATCTGGATGGTATAAGGTAAAACCATTCCATTTCCTTTTCCTATAGATATTATACAAACACTCTTATTGATACATCTTTGGGTTCTACTAAAAACACTCCACATGCTATGATGAATGATGTTATGTGTTCTTTAGAGAGTTGTGTGTCATCACCCTTGAATTTAGGAAAAATATTTCAAGATCCTTTTGGAAATTCATGGATAGGTGGAGTGAGGGAAAGTGGACCTATGTTTCTACCCCATGGCATAATTCACGGAGGTCTCTCTACTTCTTCTGCCATTATTTCTTCTACTTCTACTTCCACTTCTAATTATGCTTCCACTTCTTCCTTTTCTTTATCTTGTACTTCTACGAAGTCTTAAAATTCTTGTCTGAAGTCTATAAATTCTATGTACAAAGGTTTAACACTGCTTGGGATACTAATGAGAGAAGTCTTAGGAAGAAGGGAGTGACGAGAATTTATGACTTGTTCTTTCAACCTTTGTATTTCTTTAAAAATAGGATCAAGGTTTCCTCTTTTCCTCTTAGACCTAGTGTATCTATGATCAACCCATTTGTAAACTTTAGATCAACTCAAATCAGAAATTTATTAACCTCTCCTTGGTTGAATTTGAGAATGTCTCACCTTTTAAAAGCCTTTACATGTTGTTATTTGGAATCAAACACCCTTATAGTTGTGACCTAATGTGAGAAGTTTACTCTGTTATGCCAAAAGACTTCCACTGAATTCTGATGTAATATATTCTTGGATATGGCCATGAATAGCCATTATTGGAAGACATAAGGCTCACAAATTTCAGATTTTTTGGAGTATATGATTTTTGTATTTTGCGGAATATCTTATGATACGGTGAAAACAAAATTTTCCCCATATTGAGCACCAAAAATGTTGGCGAAATAATTTTTCAATGGGAAAAAATTGTTTATTTTCACCAATGCTCTAGGACAAGGTGTTTCACCTGATTCTAGATCATTTCTTTGAAGTATTGATGAAACAGATAGGGTAACAGGCATAGGAGGAATACCTGTCAAATGCTCGTTGATGGGTTATTATGCACTTATGACTTCCAAATCCACATCTGATTGTGAGATCTTCCTTTTAGCTAGGAGGAACTACCTGTAATGTAAAGCAAGACCACCAGAAGGAGTTAAACAATATGTGTAGTGAACTGCCTAGCATATGCTAGCTCTGGGAAGTGTGATACTTCCTAGATGGTCAGTCCATAGTTTTAAATAATTTAATGTGGTAAATAAAGTAAATCCTATTGTAATTCAAAATGATTTAGGTATCTCACTTAAAACACAATAAGAAATAGATCTAATCTAATAGGCTAGGTTAGAATAGGATCCGAAGGTCAAGTGACTGGTTCTAGGCTCTGCAGGTCTGACAAAGGTCTTAGGTAGATCACAGGTGAATGAGGGTGAGGTGGAATTAGGTGGGTAGGTCACTATTCTGGGTTGTATGGGAAAATACAAAGACCGATGTCGGTTAAGGGTGACCGACGGTGGTTAGGTGTAACCGGTGCTAGTTACTGTGGAAAATTGGGAATGCCATAGAACAAGATTTAGGTCTCCTTTTTTATTGCACAAAGGACTTTGGTTGGTCGGGATGAGGTATTGGGTGATTTAGGTAGGATTTGGTGAGGTTTTAATGGGTATATGGAGGGTGAGTGTTGGAGGAAGTCAATTGGGTGGCTAGGTAAACAATAGATGATAATATAATGATGAAATGGAATGAACCAGAGAAGTAGAATGCTTCACTTACTTGGATTCTAGTCCCGGATGCCTGTGAGTGAGGGATGGAGGTGCTAATGAGAGATTTGAAGGCTATAGGTGATCACCAATCATAGGAGAGCTTTTTCATGGGCTGTATGTGCATTCCTCTTTACTTGGTTAGATCATATCATTGTTGGGGTGGCTGTGTAGGGGAAAATGATTGATCTCTTTCCTTGCATGTGTGTTCTCGCTGGAATTCAATCTCAAAAGATGCGATATCTCTCAGGAAGATCTCAATGTTTCACCAGCTTTTTTCAATCTTTGCCAACCTTCTACCAACCTTGAGAATAAGGTTTTTTGGGGGTTAAAAGGGTAACCGACGGTAGTTCTGGCTTAACCAGTGATGGTTAGGGGTAACCAACATCGGTCAAGGTGGGATTTCCTATGTTTACTAAACTAGGGAGATCCTCTTGATTTCATCAGATCTCATGTCGTTAACCCATGGATTAGACTAGGAGCTTCTTGTAAGCATGTGGGAATGTGGTTAGAGAGAATGTAGGCATTAATTTTTAGGGTTAAGGTAAGTCTTAGTTAGTTATGATAACTTACTAAGAATAGGTTTTAGGGTGAGTTGGCTTGGTGAGGTGTCTAGGTGAAGTGTATGTGTGGATATTATTTAAATTAATATATTTAAATAATAAATATGATGAGGATAATGAATTAATTCAATTAAATAAATTAAATTAATATTAGTGGAGTGAAGGGGCCATGACTAGGTGAATGTGATGAAGGGTACTTATTTGTCGAGGGACCAAATGGGAGTGTGACCTAATTTTAGTGTTTGCATTTTTCTCCTTTTGTTACGTAGCTTGTATTGGTAAGCAATGCTAACAAAAATAAGATGTGGTTGCCCCATGTGTGGGTGAAGGTGATCCCCCTCAAACTAGGAACCCATTTAGGCCAAAGGCAAAATTGGTGATTGATTTGATAAAAGGTGAATGTGAGAAAGGGGAAGGTGGGGAACGAAGGAAAAAGGTTAAAGGTCTACTCGGGTAATCTAGGTAATGGGTCAGGGTCAAAGGTAGTAACAGTTAAATTCACGCACACATATTAACTGCAACACGCTACCAAGTTGAAGAACAGTCAAACTCTACATCATCTAAGGTCGATAGGTTTATCCAAACAAGGTTGAAGTGATTCTAGTATCCAAGGTATAGGATATGGTCAGGAAACACAATGTAGGTTAGGTGCAGGAACGTTAGGTATGTTTTGGTACACCAAAGGTAGGGTTAGGATAAACGGTCACGACAATAGGCTAGGTAAGGTCATTAGGTCAACAACACAGGTAACATTGCCACAAGGTATAACAAACACATGAGGTCAAAGGTCAGTAGTGATGGTCCAGGTCCAAATATCTAGGTCATGGCACGGGTAAGGCCAAAGTAGGGGTAAAATAATGATTCCCAAAGGAAGACAAAAGGGAGCTAGTAAATGATGAGGTCGGAAAGGTGAGGTAAATGGGTAGGGTAAAGGTGGGGTGGGGTAAAAAGGAGGTAGGTTGGGTGGGGCAAAAATGGGGTAAAACATAGGGCAATGTGTAGGTGAGGGTGACCGATGCGGTCAAAGAGAATTGACGTTGGTATAGATCAACCGAAGACGGTTAGGTAGGGCATGCGACCGATGCCGGTCAAGGGTAACCGACGTCGGTTAGGTCGGGTGTGTTATAAAAATTAAAAATCCACATTTTTTTGTTATTCATTTGTTATTTTATGAAGTGAGAAAACAAAAGAGAGAGAGAAAAGAGAGAAAAAGTGTCTAGACGTAATGAACAATGAGCTGGTGGTGTGATCGACAAGTGATTGGTTGGTGAGTAGCGGGTCCACATGATCATTGCGAGGGATTCAATTGGGAGAGGTTGTGGGTAGCTATTCGGTGATGGCAGAGGCCGAGAGAGGGATCGGGTGGGCCACCGGTATAGTGGTCAAACATGCCACCGAGATGATGGCAGCATGATGAGGTAAGTGCTCTACTCTACGTGTAGTTGATTTGATAGATTAGAGGATTATTTTATTGTTGGTTTAGGTTTTGTTGGTTTTTGGTTTGGTGGGTGGTTAAAAATGGAATTTGGGAATGGGGGGAATAGTGGGTAAAAAGAGGAATGGGGAGGGTAATAGATGGGATAGGGGGGGTGGGTGGAGGTCCAAGGGTAGTTTAGGTCATTATAGGGGGTAAAAGGGGTAGGGAGGTTTTTTAGAGAGGGGGTTTTGGGAAATCGTGGGATTTTCTCATGCGGCTTGATGATCGGCATCGATCAAGTTTGGCAGTGTCGATTAGGTGGAACTGGTATCGGTCACCAAACAGGTGACCGATGTTGGTTAAGGGGTGACCAGGGTCAGTAAGGGTGAACCAGTATCGGTCACCAAATAAGTGACCGATGCCGGTTAAAGGGTGACTGGGGTCGGTTAGGATGAACTGGTACCAGTCAGATTATTGGGCATAAGGGTCCAAAAGTGATGTGGGCTAGGTGGTTGAAATAGGTAGGGTGAAAATAGGGTGTAGGAAAATGATAATGGTTGAATATGGATTGATACATGTAAATTAATGTTGTGCTTGTATTGGATGTAGGGGAGAGTGCAACTACATATGCGGGACATGGTTCCATCTCTACTGGTGACAGTGTATGGTGTAGCGAATCCAGTGAAGCTATAGCATGTGGAGGTAGTGGGCTTGAGTGGGGTTCATAACTATTAGCATGTAGTCTGGTAGCCTAATTTGATGGTTGCGCTCATCAATAGATGGGATTTCGTAACCAACACGTTCCACCGGCCGACAGTGTTAGATTACTATCACCTTGGATGATGTGTTTCGGATTCTTCGATTACTCGTATTGGGTGCCCAAGTTTATTATATCTCCTCCAAGGCCTCAGAGGAGCTGATTATGATTGTTTTTGGTGAGGGTATGGCCAACCTGAGATTCCATAGCGCCCGCTTGAGCTATAGAGAGATGTACCTAGCCCATCCAGAGGAGATGAGGCTAGTGGTTCAGTTGATGGAGGTAGTGTGTTCTTATGCACTGCCAAATGCAGACGGTGGACATTTTCCATGATCACTAATGGGGGTACTCCATGACATGATGGTGGATGAGACCCACTTTTCTTGGGCACCAACATTCTTGGTGTAGTTGTATAGGGAGTTGTGGGCATATGGGCGTGCACGCAGGTTTAGCTTTGTCTTTGTACATTTTTGCTACACTACTTTGGACATATAAGCACATATTTTGTGTGTAGCTTATAGGGATGCCCTGAGCAGATGCATTCTCAGTGTGATTTTTGTAGGTGGGGTACAAGAGATGGGTGCAGTTATTGGAGAGCGGTGATTTGAGAGGCCCACACATGATGTGGCCTATTTTTGGTAGTTACTGGAGGGGTTTTCCAGTGGACATTATATGGAGGCCATATGTGGGATTCCCCTCATATAGGCATATGCATGAGGAGATAGCTGAGCTCCAACTAGAGAGATGGATATAGGGTCACCGTGTCGGGAGTATGAGATGATCCCGGTAGATAGAGTCCGACGACAATTCGGGCTAGTACAGACATTCCTCCGCCCTTCCCATATTATCGAGAGATGACATGGAGAGGCCCTTACCTCTACCACACCTACAGTTCCCACAGGGTAGGAGGAGTAGGTAGTGGACCAACGGATAGATGACGTTGGATGCACAAACAGGTACAGTAGTGGTGGGTGGCTCAGTTATGAGCCATACCACCTAGACCGGGGCAGCCATATCTAGCTACCATTACGGTGTAGAGAGACACCCTACAGGGTTAGGTAGCTACGCCCGATTACCCACTGGGTATCACCAAGACATAGCTGGAGGGTTCTAAGGCAAGGTAACAAAGCTACACATACATGTGGCTAGTCTGCAGGCCCAGATGGTTGATGGAGGAGATGGAGATGGAGAGGAGGGGGATGGTTAGGTGGCATCCTTACAAGCTCAGGTGGCAGGTTTACAGGGCTAGTTGGCCACAACCCAGTATAGATTGGGGTCTTATAGGCCCAGATACAGGCACAGGGGTAGGGGCACCACCATAGGCACTAGGAATAGGTCCCAATTCATAGGCAAGTGTGGGGCGGGTCCCACAGGCGGGTAAAGGGCCGAGACCTATGGGACCACCATAGACCATGCTTGTATCCAGGCTACATGATGCCCTAGATGAGGATAGATACTATTAGGACCAATTGATGGTGGCCGGGATAGACTTCATATCCTATGCCAAGTATCGGGCACAATAGGCATCCAGTGACAAGATGAGATCCTGTACTCAAAATGTGGAGCGCATAAGAGGTCGGTGAGCTCGAGAGCCCCCGATCGATAGAGGTAACCAACGCACGGAGACCAACTCTAGTTGAGGTGTTAGTAGGGACCCAGGATGTCGAGGGTATAGGTGATACAAAGATTGAGGACATCTGCCGAGATTCCCGATATGTGGTAACTTGATTTTGATGTATGATAGTTAATTTGTTATTTATACTAGCCTACGTGTTTGAAGACAAAGTGAGGATGTACGAGTGGTTTGTATATTTCAAGCATATACCAGCTTGCATGCCGGAGAGATTTTGTATTGATGCATTATTTTATCATATATATGAGACCGACCTGCATTCTCGATGACATTTTGTATTATATATCGGCTGCATGCCGAGAGATTTTGAGATGATGGACATGATGAGATAGGCATGTATATCTGAGATACACATTTATTGATATGATGAGATACATGTCATTATTTTATTTGTTGATGTGTTTATGAGATATTGATTTATTCTTTTGATATGGATGGAAATTAGGTGAGTTAGGCATGATGGAGTCAGGTTGGTATAGGCATGGATTGAGTTAGGTCGGTGTAGGCATGGATCGAGTTAGGTTGGTTTAGGCATGGATCGAGTCGGTCGGTGTATCCATGGATTGAGTCATGTTGGTTTAGGCATGGTTGAGTCGGTTTATAGGCATGGTTGAGTCGGGTTATAGGCATGGATTGAGTCGGAGTTATAGGCATGGTTGAGTTAGGTTATAGGCATAGATTGAGTCGGGTTATAGGCATGGATCGAGTCGGGTTGGTTAGGAATGGATCGAGTTAGTTCGGTGTAGTCATGGTTGTGTTGAAAGTAGGTGAAGTTGTGATTCATTATTTCATGCAATGAATGATAATATGGGTCATATGTGAGATGTGGTATAATCTATGCATATTGATGATAGAGAAATGGTAGGTGTAATAAATGTATGTTGTGATAATATTTAAAATATGAAACAACTTGTTATGTATGTGGTTTAATTTCCAATTTTGGGTATACAAGGAAACAATGTGAGGTGTGATGTAATGCGAGAAACATGGAAGATGAATTGTTTATGGTAGCAAAATGGCTGAGCTAACCTCTAAGGGCCCCATGCCCTCGGAGTGCTACCTACATAGTCTCGGTGAAAAGGGATCTTAGGATGATGTACTTCTCCCATGAGCTAGGGAAGAATATGAGGAGGCATGAAAACAAGTCGGTAGGTTTTTGGGCATGTTATGGGTTTAGGTTTGTTAGGTGTGCGTAGATTATAGGTAAAATGATGTAGGTGAGGGCAATTGTGGTGAAAGAAGGAGATTATCCCAAAAGTAAGCATCGAGGACCATGTCTTGTATAAGGTAATCAAAACGTTAAAAATATGGTTAAAAGATAAGTGGGGTAATAAAGCCACCTATTTGGGTAGGATCATACCAAGGAGATCATACCTTGGTGGAGGTGATGAACATAAGACCCTAAAGACATTGCATGATGGACTATTCTATGGTGAAAAGTAGTCACATGATCACCAAATGTCTAAGTTCCAAGAAGTCCCTTGAGGCAATATGAATTGAGAGTGGTAATGGTAAGAAGGATGAAAGGCGGTTAATTTTTATATGGTATATGTAGCATGCCTATTGAACAAGAGAACCTAGATCACAATGGGCAATTCCATGACAAAAAGGTTGTTGTTTTGATAGACTGATCGATGCGGGAATTCTATATGGGATGAATAAAATTGAACTCCTTGAGGTATTCGTGAAGCTCATCGATGCGGGAAGCTTCCGTTGGTCTCATTTATTTTTAGAGCTTTACATAGATGTCCTTCGAGGAGCAAATATTTATAACAATTGTTTGAGAGAAAGATGTCCTTTTAGGGAGTCATCTTTCTATTAGAATTTTGACTTAACGAGTTTGGTCCCATGTGAGGTCTTTGAAGTCATGGACAAGACCAAGGTGGAGAATAGGACTCTTGTTCAAAAGGCAAGGTGAAATGGCCATGGGATCTCATCTAAAGGTAGATGAAAAGTATCCATGAGAGTCATGTTATGTGTAGTGTTGTGGTACACATATTCAAGAGAAGATAAAATGTGACGAGTGCTTGCATGATTCTTGTTTAATCATTGGTGATGTGTATGAAGTGAATAGTGCTCAAGGGATGAGCATGTAAAGAGACAAAAGGTGAGGTAGGACACCAAGTCAACAATAGAATGGTCAAATATGCAAGGAGTTAAGGGGCTCAGGTTCGGGTTTACCATCGAGTGAAGATAAATGATAAGCACCCGATCTGTAAGTATGGGTCACAATGTATGCTCCAAGCCAATTAGGAGCAGATTTTCCTGTTTACTTTTTTTTCTCGCTTTGGTTATGTGTTGATTTTCTTCGGGACAAGGTCACCGACTTAGAAGGTCCATTCATGACACATTTGTCATAGGCATGTTTGATACATTTTTGGTAAACTTGAAGGTGATCCAGTGTTAAGAGGACGTTCATCTAGTAACTTTTACTATGCTAAATGGTCTTGAAAAAATTCATCATCATTGAGCATGTCATGGAGAGAAATACAAAGTGAGGGAATCTAGACTTCAAGAGGCAAGACTTCCTCCTGTACCATAGACCGGAGAAAAGGGTGTGGCCATAGTGGAAGTGCAAATACTATTGCGGTATGCCCACAGGGGAAAAAGCAATGTGCATATGCCAATCCTTCCCAATATCATTAGCCACTTTCATGAGAACCTTGTTGTGGGTTTTGTTAGTGGATTCATCTTGGCTGTTGGTTTGTGGGTAATAAGGTGATGAGAAACTAAGTTTGAATGTTGAAGGCATCACACATTTTTGTAATGTTTTGTTTTTGAATTGTTTTCCATTGTCGGTGATGAGGCGATGACAAACACCAAAGTGATAAATGATGCGGTGGTTGATGAATTCACATATTTTCCCAGCTTTCGTTGAGATGAGTGGTATGGATTCCACCCATTTTGTATAGTATTTGGTAGTAGTGATGATCCATTGATGGTGCTAGGAAGAATGAGGATTGATTTCTCTGATAAGATCCAAACCCCATTAAGAGAAGGGCCAAAGGTCTTGAGTGACCTGTAAGGCATGACTAGGTGTATGATGAAGATTGGAATGTTGTTGCAATTTTACATAATGTTTGATGTAGTCGCAACAATCATGGTTAAGGGTCAGCCAGTAATAGCCCAAGCGAAGAATACACTTAGCAACAGAAGGCCATTGAAGTGACCTCCACATATGCCATCATGAACTTCCTTAATGGTATAAGGAATTTCAGAACTTTTGAGGCATCGTAAGAAAATACCGTCAAATCCGTGCTTATAGAGGAGGCCCCCCAGAATGACATAATGAGAGACCCTTTTAAGGAAGATGCGTTGTCCATTACGGGTGCGATCAAGAGATAAGATGGAGAGAAAGGTAGTCGGAGTATTGTTTATACCAAAGTTCACTCGGAGTCGGGGTAGCGGTTCGATCGAGTAAACATAATGAGGTAAATAAGAAGGTGATTGGATTAAAGTGACAAAGATTATAGAATCGGCGGGTGAAGCGGGTATTTGGGAAGCTAAGAAGGCCATGGTATCTACAAACTTGTTGGTTGAACATGGGATGGTTTGAAGGGTGTAACAATCAAAGGTGGTCAAAAGTATGTCTACATGATGTTTATACTTTTGAAGTATCTCATTATGACATTGGTACATATCATTGACCTGGTTTATGACCAATTGAGAATCACCAAAGATGTTGATTGATTTCACATCTAGGGCATAGGTGGCTTGGAGACCTAGTATGAGCGCTTCGTATTTGGAAATATTGTTAGTGCATTCAAAATCTAGTTTGAAAGACAAAGGCATGGGTTCACCATCAAGAGGAATGAGGATAATACCAGCCCCACCCCCACGCTGACACTTGGAACTGTCGAAGAAGAGTGTCATTTGGTAAGGGGTTTGTCCAAGGAAAGGGTAGCAATTGACTCATCTGGAAAGTCAAAATTAGAGGGTTGATCCTGGAAATAGGTGCATCAACCAATTGGTCAGCGATAGCTTGACCCTTGATGGAATTTTGATGAATGAATTTAAGGTCAAGATCAGCTAAAAGCATAAGCTATCGTGCGGCAAAGCTTGATTTTGATAAGGTTTGGCCTACATGAGGTGTAAGGGGTCGGTGTTGGTCACAACATAGGTTTTGTGGTTGAGTAGGTAATGACGGAGTTTGGTGGAAATGAAAAATAAGGCTAAGAAAAGTTTTTGGGATGGATGTATCAAGTTTCATAGTCCAAAAGAGTACGGCTTATGTAATAAACCACCTTCTCCCTATGTTGTTCATCATGATGAGTGAGCATGGCTCCCAAGGAATGATCGGTAGCTGATATGTATAGGTAGAAAGGTTGATCATATTTAGGTGGGATGAGTATGGGTGGTTGGAGAAGGTATTGTTTTAAGGCCTCAAAATCTTTGTGATAGTCATCATCCCATTTAAAGGAGACATCCTTCTTGATCAAATGATGAAATGGTTCACATCGATTAGATAATTGTGAAATGAAACAGAAAATGGACTGCAACTTACCTTGTAGGATACAGAGTTGTTAAAGGTTAGTAGCAGAGGCATTTCAAGAATTTCCTTGACTTTAGCAAGGTCAACCTCTATACCATGGAGGAAAACAATAAATCATAGGAGCTTTCCTCAAAGAACCGTGAAGACGCACATCTTAGGCTAAAGGAAGACATAATATTTAATGAGACAGTCAAAGATGGTTTTGAGGAAGGTTAGGTGCTCGGAGCAGCATTTAGATTTGGCCAAGAGATCATCCATGTAATCTTCTAATATGTGATGCATGATGTCATGGAAGATGTAAGTCATAGCCACGATATGTGGCACCAAAGCATTTTAAGGCCAAAAGGCTTGACTTGATAGTAGAAGGTCCCCCTCTGTGATCCTCTGGGACAAGCGGGATTTGGTTATAACCCAAAAATCCATCCATGACTGATAACATCTCGTGGCCAACAATAAGGTCAACCAGCTGGTCAATACCGAGTAAGGGAAAGTCATCTTTCGGGCATGCTAGGTTGAGGTCATAGAAGTCTCAGTAACACCCTTAAAAGTTGTTATTTTCCTCCTTTGCATTTCAAGTGTTGATGTGATTTTTCTTATAAAGATATGTTCTTTTTATTGTTGGAGATCATGATTGATATGGACAAATCATTTTTGTTCTTAAGATCCTTTGATTGAATTGGAATGGCTTCCTTGAATCCATTTTTCACTTCTTGTAGGTGAGTTGCAATCTAGTTTAAGAATTGTAAACTTATCTATTAATCTAACTCATCCTTGGATCAATTTCAGTGATCCAAGGAATGTTTTAAATATGCTCTATTGAATGAATGGTAAATTGACATTCCATGAATTAAGAGACATATTGACTAAACTTTGTTGTTACAAGTTCTTTGATTTTTGTGTGAATGTATTTCCATTCAGTTGTATGTTGTGCTTGGGTCCTTGGAGATCGATCATGGCAGGACATTGCTGACGAACACGAAAATACAGCCTATTCACGGCATAGGAAGGATTTGAGATCCTAAAAAGGACTATCCTACGAATCCTAAGCTAGGTAAGAATATTTTCTACCTAATCTATCTCACTTAATAGAATTCTTATTCTAACCTAAAGCTTCATATTCTACTTTGTTGGTTGATTGGCATCCTAACCTAAGCTTTGTACTAAAGGATATGGAAAGGTTACTAGGCTATTAAAATTAACCTAGAACCTCATACTATAAGGTTTTATGATGATCTAGCCTAATGCCTAAAACTATTATGTTGTGAATTAATCTAACCTACATGGAAACTACCTAAGGCTTTGTGTTAAGACCTATGGTGGAAATTTTTGTTAGGGTTATATCATAAGGTATATATTATAAACTACCTAAGGTCTAACCTAAGCAATTTGATCTATCCTAAACTAATGGGTATGAAAAGGTAAGTAGGTGGTCACATGCATTAAGGCAACGGTTCCTATGGAATTTATGTTATTGATAAGGTTTTGAATGCATAGGGTATTGTCAGTTTTGGCAGGGGCTAGTTGACTTAGCGGAGGCTTATTTGGAAGTGTCACTAAAATGGAATTTCATGTTAATTTTGATTTGGAAATCACCAAACTTGGAAGGTGGTGGCAAGGAAGGATAGGTGGGAAAATTGGAATTAATGAAACTTATTATTTTTAGTTTTCGTGCACAAACCATCTTAGAAGGCATGTAAACGGGTTTTTCTGGGGTTGTTTCACTTTGCATGTTCCACAATTTTTGTTCTGCATGCTCTCTGGTTTTCAAACGAGAAGATTGAACTACACTTAATGGATATTTTTGAAGTCTTGGACCTATTTTCAGTTCATGGGATGTATAAGAGGAATTGTGGAAAAAGAATATGGTTGTTTGATCTTTCATGGAGAAGAGGAGAAGTTGTGAGCTCGGCTGGAGGTCTCCTTCGATTTGGGAGAAGAACTGTCAGGGCATGATAGGCTCTAATATTTAAGATCTCTTGCTTTTTTCTAAATGTTTCATTAAAACAAGTCTTCTCTTTTGAGATTCTTGGCTTGCATGTTTTATCTGGTTACTTGCTTGCTAGGTTTTATAAAACCATGGCAAAAATAATGTTGGTTTGGAAACTTTCTTTGTGTTAGTTTAATAATGAAACATGCATGTGAAGCTTGTTTTAGTAGCTCTGCTTTCCATTTCTAAAATTTGTATTTGAGGTTGTTGTGTTGGAACTAACCTTCATTGCAATATGTGGATTCTGAACTATATGGGAACCTTGAGTTCCATTTGAGCTTGTATTTGGGCTTCGTGTTTTGATATGAACTTGTGCTTTGGAGCTTATTGTTATTCTAAACTGGTGTTTGGAATCCTGGGTAGCTCTAGACTATTGTTCAAGTTCGTATATGGCTCTGTACTCGTATTTTATTACTTGTGTTTCTCTGAACTATTATTGGAGGTTCGTGTTTTACACCACACTCGTATTTTGTTACTTGTATAGTTCTGAACTCTTGTTTAAAGCTCATGTTTCATTTTGAGCTAGTATTAGGGCTTCTTGTTTAAAATATAAACTGGAATGAGAACTTCATGTTGACCTGAACCTATGATTAGAGACTCGTGTAGCTCTAAACTATTATTGGAAGATCATATTTTATACTTCCCTTATATTTAAATACTTGTGTAGTTCTAAACTTTTGTTGAGACTTTGTGTTTGACTCTATTCTAGTATTTTGAGTTGGGTTTTACTTGTATTAAAAGTTTAAAAACTTATAACTCTTTTGTTGAACTATTGTTCAAAGAAAACTAGGAGAATAGTTGGCTAAGTTGTTGGGTAAACTCTTCAAGACCTTAACTGAAAATGTCTTTTTTTGAATGGATTGGGTAATTATTTTCTGAGAACTGTTTCATCTTTTCAGAGATGGCAATGGCATTTTATCGAGGGTATTCTTTTCCCCTCTTTTTTTTGGAAACTCTGCATCTTTAGATCTTTTAAAATAAGCTTTGGGTTTCATTTAAAAGAAGAGTTTATTACTTTAGTGCTCAAATTGTTATGGTGGGATTATTTTGTCTCTATTCAGATTATTTTTGTATTATAGTACTTATTGAATCAAGAACTAATTACTCTTTTGTAATGCAATATTGAAACCTGACAATGGGATTTCAGTCTTTGAGTTTATTAATACTTTTGAACATGTTTAGCTTATTGATTGGTTTTTTTTATATCTCTTGTTGGATATAGTAAATAAACCTTGTGTCTTTGTAAAAGAAAGGAATGTGATTCCTTTGGAACAGAATGTTGTTTTTAGGACTGTTATGCGTATTTCATTATGAGATTGGAATTGAAACTCGTGTTTATTGAAGGTAAAGAATTGTAAGGAAAATGGCAGTGTGCTTTCTTCTTACTATGAGTTGATTTTGTTCTCTCTCCTGGGAACTAGCTTATGAATTTCTATGTTTGAATTAAAAGCGGAAATTCATTTGTTAGTACAATAAAATGAATTATTGATTGGATCATTTTCTAATTAAGATCCCTTTCTTTCTATTGTTGGGATAAGTTCATTGGTTGAACTTTTCTATTTTGATTCTCTTATGAAATGGAGATTTCTTTATGAGTTGTTTGGTCTTCCTTGTTCAAATCATTTTTAAAATGATGTAGGAAGAAATTAGATGATTCGGTTTTGTTGAACAAAAATGTAAGCTTGTTTGGCAGATTGTTTGTTTGACAAGGCTTTGCTTTGTTTGGTTTGAGATGAGTAAGTTTTGTCTCTTGCACTCTATCTTTTTATGGATCCTCTTTGATGGACTCGAGTAGAGATTAACTCCTGTATGAGTCTACTTTGATTTGTGAACGTTGGTTTCAGATCTTTAAATGTTAACTTATAACATGTGGAAGTATATTTAGACTTGCAGGTAGACTATTTGATTCTCTATTCCTTCTTGGATTGAAATGAGATTCTGTTCTGATGAATATCTTAAATGTTGAATTTTAAGGTAGTTGTCCTTTAAATGAAACTGTTAATTCATGTTATGAATTTGTTTCAGTTTTTCAGATGTTTTATGTTTGGGCATAGTTTGTAATGGTTCTTCTTTTTCTTTTTCTTAAGAGTTAGAGGAATCATCCTAATGAGAACCATGTTGTAAACCCTTCTTTTGGCTTAAAGCAAAGATAAATGTTGTATTCTATTATGATAGAATTGGGAACAATGAGATGATATGATTTGTTGTTTGCTTAAGGATAATTGATAGGATCAATTAAACTTTAATTTTGTAAGGCAGATATAGTGGATTATATTCCGTTCTTCTCTTGGAAGTGAATTCAATTGGTTAAATGTACTTATTTTCCGTTTGCTATTACTTATATTGATATTTATGATGTCATAATTGTCTCATTAAAGAAGAGTTGTTTTAATGGAACAATTATTGGAATGCACTTTGTTTTAAGGCTTAGTGCTTATCATGCTCAGTTCATTGAACTGACCTATGCTAGCAATTTTTGTAGATGGACTTCGTAAGTGATAAAAGAAGGAAAAACTTATATGATGCATTGGCTGAATTAAATTTGATTCCTTGTGAAGAATTCTGATTCGTTCTTGAGATTGTAATGAAAAATAAAAGTAGTATTCTTTTATAATGAAGACGGTTGTTATGTAGTATACCTAAATGCATAAGTCTTGTAAATGTATAAGTTATAAAGATAAATTGAAAGTTGAGAGTTTACCTGTATTGGTTGTGTAAATTATTTTGTACTTGTATGGAAGAGATGGATTCTATCTTGTTGATATTCTTCATATTATTTATATGTTAATTGGTTATCTTTTAATAAGTTGGATAAAGGGATTTAGTTCAATCTCCCTACTTGTGATGCAGCTTGTTAAGTTGCAGAATATGATATTCGTTATCTAAACTATATAACATAGTAATGTAACGTGTGATGAACATACATTAAGAAATGTGGACATTGGGTAGGATAAACCCTAACACTTAACATGTAGAGAAAGACTCTTTCTCTTTCTTAATTGCTCATAAACCAAAAAGGTTTGGAAATATGACTACAATTTATTAGACTTCAAATTGTATGAAGTCTACTTTAAATTGGATATATATTTGGATGTTGAATCTTTCCAAAAAGTTATTGTACTTTTTAAATAAGACATATTATAACGCTGTACAGTTACGGTTAATTAACATTTTAACTATGTGATCAAATATCAACAGTGACCATGAAAATAATAAAGTTCTTAATGGGCTAATTGAGGAAAATTTAGGAAAGAAATTATTAATCGTTGGATTAGGGTTTGGCAAGGTTATTGTAATCAGGTTTTAATCCAAACTAACAATGTATTAACAAACTCCTTGGGGGTATGCACATCTCGATGAGGTAGTTTTTGTAGGATTTTGGCACAGGCCAACTACAGGTCTATACTTTCGAGAAGGCTTGGGTATTCTCTAGAATACATCATTGTAGTTAACATGTGGCATCACCCTTCTGCATTGATCATTTAGATTTACACACATCTCAAACTCGAGACTTGAACCTAATTTCTCTCTAGGTTTGGATGGAGCATATTTAAAATAGGAATTAGCTTCCAAAGGCTCAGGGTACGTTTACACATTTGGATGACTTAGGTCAAATGAGTATGCCCATCTACCCTAAGCCTTTGTGAGCATCTTCCTATAATAGTTTATGTTTCTATCTAGGACTAGGGTAAAACTTGGAACAAGTGGACTAACGGTAGTCAGTAAAATACCAATCATGATAATAGAAGAGTGAGGTGAAGGACGTATTCCAAAATAATGAGTATGTTGTCTAGGAATAGTGGCATACATAGTATGTTATAAATATTTGGCCAAAGTATCGCAAAATGTTGGTTGCATTGTCCTATGTCACCAAGTTTAAAAAACATGATATCAAATGAATATTCTTAACCAATATTTAGATATGTCCTTTAAACAGATCACTCAGTACTCGGTGTAGGGTAGGATGACAAAGTATACGAAGTATATAATATGTATTTAATACATAAGATAACATAAATAGATCGGTAGCTTACCGAGTTATGGAATGAATAGATTGGTGAATCACCGAGTCATTATAGCTGCATATGTTTATCCATTGAATTTGATTGGCATGGAATGTTTGTTCTAAATATTGCTTTATTTAGAACAGTGAACATTATTTAAAAAAATATATCTTGATTCTAAAGTCTTAAAATGGGAATGTTACATCTTGGTATCAGAGCTGAAGGTTGCAGCTCTTAGACCTATTGTGTCCACAATCTGATGAAACTTAAAATTTTCTTATGTAAAAAATGGTGAGAACAAGAGGAAACGTTACAAATAACCCTCCACCTGAGGAAGGAGTGACAACTACCCAAAACTTGATGAGATCCTTGCTTCCCTGTTGGACATAAGAGATCATTTGGTTGTGCTGGAACAACAAGTAATGGGTAATGAGGAGGAAGAAGAAGCTGATAAAAATAATTAGCCACCTCTAGGGGACAACGCCAATGTGGGTGTTGATAATAACAATGTTAACATACCTATTCAGCCTGAGAACAAAAAGGCTAGGCTAGCAACTGAACTCACTAATGACATAAAAAGGATAAGTCCACCCAAGTTTGATGGCACCACATTAGGAGATGGGGCTGAGAACTGGCTCAACGAAATGGAGAAATACTTTGCAATAAGAAATTTCTCAGAAGAAACAAAGGTGATATGGGGAGCATATCAACTTTCACACGAAGCATCTTCGTGGTGGGATAGCCACAAGGCTGAGTTGAACATTGATGAATCTAATATCACATGGGACCAATTTAAGGGTTACTTTAGGAAACAATGGCTGCCACAACTTTACTATGATAAAAAAATACTGAGTTTCAGAACTTAGCTCAAGGAAAGCTAACTATAATTGAGTATTGGGAGTGATTTACAAAAATCCTTAAGTATGTGCCTTAGTATCAAACTGATGAGAAGTTTAGGATACAAAAATTCATCATGGGATTAAATCTCATTATAGGAGGAGAGGTGGATGTTCACAGCCCAACCACAATGGAAGGGGTTGTTGAAAAATCCATAAGGTAGGAACAAAAATTAAAGGTAATTTTTACTCACAAGGAGGAAGTAAGGAAGAATAATCCCAACTCCTCTTCATCCTCTCTTGTACCCAAGAAAGGACCATGGAAGAAATTTGGAATGAAAAGTAAGTTTTCATCTGATACAAATAGGAAAGTAGCAACAAACAAGTTTGTTGGTAATACACAGAACAACTTTTCCAAGAATAATAATAATAGGCATAAGTCCTATGGGGTCAGAATGATAACTCTAAGGTTGGAATTAAACTTGAGCCTAGGAAGGGACTTGTAGGAGGTTGTTATAACTATGGCAAAGATCATTACGTAAATCAATGTCCTTTGAAGAAGGATGATCACAATTAGTAGCACAAGATACACACTGCAGTAGCTAACAAATAGGCTAAGAAATAGGCCACACCCATAGAAGTTCCAGGTAAGTTATTTGGTTTACCAATAACTATTATTTTTGATACGAGCTATTGAATGTTTTATTTCTAGTAAATTATCATCAAAATTAAAAAGAAAAGCTAGAAACATGGATAAAACATGGACTGTATAGTATGGTAATAATGATGTTCATATGGTTAGTATGTGTCTTTTTGGAGCAATCCTTGATTTACCTAACTTTTCCACAGAGGTTGATCTTTATGTTACACCTTTAGGGTATTATGATGTAATCATCGGTGTTAATTAGTTAGCGAACATAAGGCTAAAGTGGAATATTTTAAAAAACACAATAGTTATTTAAACGACCCGCTAAAAATAATAGCAGAGATTCAGGGTGTGAAACTTGAGATTTCATTAGAAAACTATCAGCTATACAACTTAAAAAGGCCAAAAATAAAGGTTGTACCTTATATGCGAGAAAAATTACTCGAATCAATAGAAGAAAGTAGCGATATTATGGAACAATATCCGCTTTATGAGACTTCAAAGATGTATTTCTAGAAGAATTATTAGATCTACCACCCAAAAGGGAGTTTGAATTCATGATTGAAATCAAACCAGAACTGAACCTATTTCTAAAGAACCATATCGAATGACTACTATAGGATTATTAGATCTTAAGGCTCAATTGTAAGAACTTTTTTCTAAGGTTTTGATTAGACCAAGTGTTTCACCTTGGGAGCACCCATAATTTTTGTGAAAAATAAAGATGGAACACTTAGATTATGCATTGATTATAGAATGTTAAACAAGGAAACAATCAAGAATAGATATCCACTCCCTAGGATTGATGATTTATTTGATCAGATGCATGGAGCATCAGTATATTCCAAGATAGATCTTTGATCTAGATATCATCAACTCAAATTAAGGATGAGGATATTCATAAAACAACTTTCAGAACAAGGTATGGACATTATGAGTTTACGGTTTTACCTTTTGGATTAACTAATGCACCTGCGGCATTTATGAATTTAATGAATAATATCTTTCAAGAATACTTGGACAAATTTGTGCTCGTATTCTTGGATGACATTCTCATATATTCTAAAAGCATTGAGGAGCATCATGAGCATTTGAAAATAGTTTTGGAAATTCTGAGAAAGAGATGGTTATTTGGTAAGCTATCCAAATGTTCCTTTTATGACACAGAAGTGCACTATCTAGGACATGTAATAAGTAAATATGGAATTGTTATAGATCCTTCAAAAATTATAGCTATAATGGAATGGCCTGCACCAAATAATGTACATGAAGTTAGAAGCTTCATCAGACTTGCTGGTTACTATAGGAAATTTGTAAAAGACTTTTCTAAGATAGTTGCACCAATAACTTCCTTACATAAGAAAGATAAAAAAATTGGAGTGAGAAATGTGAAACTCGCATTTAAAAACTTGAAAGAAAAGTTAACTTCAGCACCTATCCTTGCGGTACCAAATCCTAATGGAGATTTTATGGGGGTAACTGATGCATCTGGTGAAGGTCTAGGAGGTATTTTGTTACAAAGTGGTCATGTTATATCATAAGAAAGTAGAAAAGTTACATGAGTTGAATTATGATCCACATGATTTAGAGCTTGTTGTCATTGTTCATGCACTTCAAGTTTGGAGGCATTATCTACTTGGTAAACCATTTGAGTTGAAAACTGATCATCTTGGGTTGAAGTATATTTTTACTCAGCCAAATTTGAATGCAAGACAACGAAGGTGGTTAGATTTTTGTCTCAATATGATTTTGACATAAGTTACATTAAAGGAAAAGAAAATAGAGTGGCTGATGCTCTAAGTCATAGGAAGCACATTTATGCTCTTATAACACTTAGAAATCAGTTTAAGGATGAAGTAAAAAGTGTTATGGAATCTAATTCTTACTTTCAACAAGTAAAAGCAACACTTGTTGTAGATTCTAATGATTCAAGGTATAAAGGTTTTCACTTTGATAAAGAAGGAATCTTACAATTTGAAAATAGTTTGTATGTACCTTTTCTTAATAATTTGAGAAAGAAATTGTTAACTGAATTTCAAAATTCACCTTTTTCTAGACACCCTGGCATTACTAAAATGCTTGCTAATATAAAACAACAATATTTCTGGAAAGGAATGAAAAAGGATGTTATTGATTTTGTGACACATTTCCTTGAATGTCAACATGTTAAAGCAAAACATATGCACCCGGTTTGTTGTATCCTCATAGCATACCGCAGTACAAATGGCAGGTAATAAGCATGGATTTTGTACAAGGGTTACCTATGTCAAGAAATAAGCATGATGTTATCTTAGTAGTTGTTGATAAACTAACAAAGGTAGCACATTTTATTGTTGGAAATCTGAAGGATGATTCTCCTATTTTGGAAAGAATATTTGTACATGAAATTTTCAGATTACATGGAGTACCTGAGTTAATCATTTCGGATAGAGATCCTAGAATGACATCAAGATTTTGGAAAACACTTAATGTAGCTCTAGGAACTAAGCTAAATTTCAGTTTTGCGTATCATCCGAAACAGATGGGTAGACTGAAAGAGTAAATCAAGTTTTAGAAGATATGTTATGGATGTATTGTATGGATCAGCAGTATAAGTGGAAAAAATATCTTCCATTATTTGAATCGTCATATAATAATACATAGCAAGCTTCTCTTAAGATGGCACCTTTCAAGGCACTTTACGGAAGGAAATGTAGAACCCCTGTTAGTTGGGATAGCATAAAAGATAGAGAGGTAATTGGACCTGAAATCCTTACGGAAATGGAACAACAAGTTAAAATGATTTGTGAACACTTGAAAGAAGCATAAGATAGGTAAAAGAGTTATGCTGACTTAAAGTGGGTTAACAGGAAATTTAAACTTGGTGAGAAGGTTTTTCTTCAGTTAAATTGAAAAGACTTCTATAACTTTTGGCATGCTTTGCCAAGTTATCACCTTGTTATGTGGGATCTTTTGAAATAGCTGAATTAATCAACCCAATAGCTTATCGTTTAGCATTACCACCGCTTTGTCAATAAAAGCATGATGTTTTCCATATTTATTTGCTTAAGAAATATGTTTCAAATTTATCACATGTGTTAAATTGGAATTCCTTATAGGTCCAAGACCGAGGAATAATCATGGTTAAACCCATACAAGTGCTTGAAACTTGCCAATGCCATTTAAGAAATTGAGAAATAATTCAATGTAAGGTTTATTGGGACTAGTTTAACGAAGAGAGTGCAACTTGGGAAAATCTAGAGGATATGAAAACTACTTTTCCATATCTATTTGAATAGAATTGATTATATTGATTGATAAAAATTTAGGATTTTATCTTTATATGACAATAAGTATGCCAATCTTGGGTAGATATTTATTTGATTTGAATAAACAACTATTTAATGTTTCTTTCTGGAACTATAAAGTTTTGATATATTTGACTTAGGATAAGAGAAGTGAATGAATTCATTGTCCTTGGTGTAAATTGTTAAAAGGGGAAATCATTGGGATGATGATTCATTTACGAGGAAGCATGTAACACCCTTTACTGATTTGTTATTTTCCTCCTTTGCATTTCAAGTGTTGACATGTGATTTTCCTTATAAAGATATGTTATTTTGATTGTTGGAGAGCATGCTTGATATGGAAAAATCATTTATGTTCTTAAGATCCTTTTACTAAATTGGAATGGCTTCCTTGAATCCATTTTTCACTTCTTTTAGGTGAATTACAATCTGGTTTAAGAGTTGTAAACTTATATGTTAATCTGACTCATCCTTGGATTAATTTCAGTGATCCAAGGAATATTTTAAATATGCTCTATTGAACAAATGGTAAATTGACATTCCATGAATTAAAAGACATATTGACTGAAATTTGTTGTTACAAGTTCTTTTATTTTTGTGTGAACGTATTTCCATTCAGTTGTATGTCATGCTTGGGTCCTTAGAGATCGATCATGGCAGGACATTGCTGACGAACATGAAAATATAGCCTATTCATGGCATAGGAAGGATTCCAGATCCTAAAAATGACTATCCTACGAAATCCTAAGCTAGGTAAGAATATTTGGTACCTAAGCTATGTCACTAAATAGAATTCTTATTCTAACATAAAGCTTCATATTCTACTTTGTTGGTTGATTGACATCCTAGCCTAAGCTCTGTGCTAAAGGATATGGAAAGGTTACTAGGCTATTAAAATTAACCTAGAACTTAATACTATAAGGTTGTATGATGATCTAACCTAATGCCTAAAACTATTATGTTGTGAAATAATCTAACCTATGTGGAAACTACCTAAGGCTATGTGTTAAGACCTATGGTGGAAATTTGTTGTTAGGGTTATATCCTAAGATATATATTATAAACTACCTAAGGTCTAACCTAAGAAATTCGATCTATCCTAAACTAATGGGTATGAAAGGGGAATTAGGTGGTCGCATGCATTAAGGGCGATGGTTCCTATGGTATTTATGTTATTGATAAGGTTTTGAATGCATAGGGTCTTGTCGATTTTGGCGGGGACTAGTTGACTTGGTGGAGGCTTATGTGGAAGTTTCACTAAAATGGAATTTAATGTTTATTTTGATTTGGCAATCACCAAACTTAGAAGGCGGTGGAAAGGAAGGATAGGTGGGAAAATGGGAATTAATGAAACTTATTGTTTTCAGTTTTTGTGCACAAACCATCTTGGAAGGCATGCAATCAGGTTTGTCTAGGGTTGTTTCACTTTGCATGTTCCACAATTTTTGCTCTGCATGCTCTCTAGTTTTTCAAACTAGTAGATTGAACTGCACTTAATGGCTATTTTTGAAGTCTTAGACCTATTTTCGGTTCGTGGGATGTATAAGAGGCATTGTGGAAAAATAATATGGTTGTTTGATCTTTCGTGGAGAAGAGGAGAAGTTGTGAGCTTGGCTAGAGGTCTCCTTCGATTTGGCAGAAGCACTATCAGGCATGATAGGCTCTAATATTTAATATCTCTTGCTTTCTTCTAAATGTTTCATTAAAATAAGTCTACTCTTTTGAGATTCTTGGCTTGCATGTTTTATTTGGTTACTTGCTTGCTGGGTTTTATAATCTCTGTTATCTTGGATATGAAACCATGGCAAAAATAATGTTGGTTTTGAAACTTTCTTTGTGTTAGTTTAATAATGAAACATACATGCGAAGCTTATTTTAGTAGCTCTGCTTTCCATTTCTGAAATTTTTATTTGAGGTTGTTGTGTTGGAATTGACCTTCATTGCAATATATGGATTTTGAACTATATGGGAACCTTGAGTTCCGTTTGAGCTTGTATTTGGGCTTCGTGTTTTGATATGAACTTGTGTTGGAGCTTCTTGTTGTTCTGAATCGGTGTTTGGAATCCTAGGTAGCTTTGGACTATTGTTCGAAGTTTGTATATGGCTCTGTACTCGTATTTTATTACTTGTGTTTCTTTGAACTATTATTGGAGGTTCGTGTTTTACACCGCACTCGTATTTTGTTACTTGTATAGTTCTGAACTCTTGTTTGAAGCTCATGTTTCATTTTGAGCTGGTATTAGGGCTTCTTGTTTAAAATATAAACTGGAATGAGAACTTCGTGTTGCCCTGAACTTGTGATTAGAGACTCATGTAGCTCTAAACTGTTATTGGAAGATCATATTTTATACTTCCCTCATATTTAAATACTTGTGTAGCTCTGAAATTTTGTTGATACTTCGTGTTTGACTCTGCTTACAGTATTTTGAGTTCGGTTTTACTTGTATTAAAAGTTTAAAAACTTATAACTCTTTTATTTAATTATTATTCAAAGAAAGCTGGTAGAATAGTTGGTGAGTTGTTGGTTAAACTCTTGATATCTTAATCGAAAATGTCTTTTTTATGAATGGATTGGGTAATTATTTTTGAAATGGCAATGGCATTTTATCGAGGTATTCTTTTCCCCTCTATTTTGTGGAAACCCGCATCTTCAAATCTTTTAAAATAAGCTCTAGGTTTCATTTAAAAGAAGAGTTTATTACTTTAGTGCTCTGAATTGTTATGGTGGGATTACTTTGTCTCTGTTCAGATTGTTTTTATATTATAGTACTTATTGAATAGAGAACTAATTACTCTTTTGTAATGCAATATTGAAACCTAACAATGGGATTTTAGTCTTTGAGTTTGTTGATACTTCTGAACATGTTTAGCTTACTGATCAGTTTGTTTTTCTCTCTTATTAGATATAGTAAATAAAACTTGTGTCTTTGTAAAAGAAAGGAATGTGATTCCTTTGGAACAGAATGTTTTTTTAGGACTGTTATGCATATTTCATTCTAAGATTGGAATTGAAACTCATATTTATTAGAGGTAAATAATTGTAAGGAAAATGGCGAGTGCTTTCTTCTTCTTACGTGAGTCAACTTTTTCTCTCTCCTAGGAACTAGCTTATGAATTTCTATGTTTGAATTAAAAGAAGAAATTCATTTGTTAGTACAATAAAATGAATTATTGATTGGATCATTTTCTAATTAATATCCCTTTCTTTCTATTGTTGGGATAAGTTCATTGGTTGAACTTTTCAGTTTATATTCTCTTATAAAATGGATATTTCTTTATGATTTTTGGTCTTCCTTGTTCAAATCATTTTTGAAATGATGTAGGAAGAGATTAGATGATTCGGTTTTGTTGAACAAAAATGTAAGCTTATTTGGCAGACTATTTATTTGACAAGGATTTTCTTTGTTTGGTTTGAGATGAGTAATTTTTGTCTCTTGTACTCTATCTTTTTATGAATCCTCCTTGGATGGACTCGAGTAGAGATTAAATCTTGTATGAGTCTACTTTGATTTGTGAACGTTGGTTTTAGATCTTTAAATGTTAACTTATAACATGTGGAAGTAGATTTAGAATTGCGGTAGAACTTAGGAAAAGTTCTTAATGGGCTAATTGAGGCAAATTTAGGAAAGAACTTATTGAGCATTGGATTAGGGTTTGGTAGGGTTGTTGTAATCAGGTTTTAATCCAAACTAACAATGTATTAACAAACTCCTTGGGGTATGTACATCTCGATGAGGTAATTTTTGTAGGATGTTGGCACATGTCAGCTATGTAGGGCTGTACTTTCAAGAAGGCTTGGGTCTTCTCGAGAATACAACATTGTAGTTGACATGTGGCATCACCCTTCCACATTGATCATCTAGATCTACACACATCTGGAACTCAGACTTGAACCTAGTTTCTCTCTAGGTCTGGATAGGAGCATATTTAGGATAGGAATTAGCTTCCAAAGGCTCGAGTACGTTTGCACATTCGGATGACTTAGGTCAAATGAGTATGCCCATCTACCCTAAGCCTTTGTGAGTGTCTTCCTATAATAGGTTATGTTTCTATCTAGGGCTAGGGTAAAACCTAGAACAAGTGGACTGACGGTAGTCAGTAAAGACCAATCATGATAATAGAAGAGTGAGGTGAAGGACGTATTCCAAAATGATGAGTATGTCATCTAGGAATAGTGACATACATAGTATGTTATAAATATTTGGCCAAAGTATCGCAAAAAGTTGGTTGCATTTTCCTATGTCACCAAGTTTAAAACAACATGATATCAGATGAATATTCTTAACAGATATTCAGATATGTTCTTTAAAAAAATCACTCAGTACTTAGTGTAGTGTAGGATGACAAAGTATACAAAGTATACAATATGTATTCAATACATAAGATAACATAAATATATCGGTAGCTTACCGAGTTATGGAATGAATAGATTGGTGAATCACCGAGTCATTATAGATGCATATGTTTATCCATTGAATTTGATTGGCATGGAATGTTTGTTCTAAATATTGCTTTATTTATAATAGTGAATGTTATTAAAAAAAAATCTCTTGATTCTAAAGTCTTAAAATGGGAATGTTACAAGTTGTGCAAATGTGAATTCCCCTGTCACTTTAGTGTAATGGACAATGTTAGAAATCCAACGAGGATAATCAATGGGTAAGATGAAGGAAATGGAAAGAAAGTGTTGAAGTTCTTCTTTGACAAAAAGAGCAATGCAACAATGTATTTTCCTCGGCTTTTGTTTGATGGGTTTGGCATCGGGAATGGTTACAATATTGTGGACCACTATGGTGGGGTCAATACGGGCATGTCTAAGTAAGACCAAGAGAAAGCGTGTTTATGATCCGTGAGAGAAGAATTGATGGCTTCATGTTTAGTAGCATCTAAAGATTTTTGATCTTTAGGATGTATGGGTCATCCCGAGTATGAATGTTGATCTCGATAGTCGATTCATTCAACATGGTTTATGTCTTAGAAGGTAACGATCGATGAATATATGAGTCTTACGCACCAAGGTAGGTAAGCATGGATTCATCATCCCGACATTGAATGATGTTAATTAAAGGTGTATCATCATCAATCATTTCAGGATATATGAAGGGAAGAGTGGAAGGGGCTTCGCCTCGCATTGATAAGTCGAGAGGCCCTAAGGAAATGGTGTTTATAAAAAAAAAATTAGGAGGGATAGATTCAGGATCCATCGAATGCATCAATGAGGGTGTTGATTAAGGTGGAGAGGGTGAAGAAGGTGGAGAAGAGCTAGTGTCCTTAATGAGTTCAATGCGGGCCTGTTTGGTAGGTGGTTCGGGAAATCCGATACCACTACGGTCGTTATGTTTGTGAGTGGTACAAGGAATAACCGTATGGTAACCTTACTCATAAAAGGCAAAACCAAAACCCTTCCACGCACATCGGTGCAAGGTGTGGGTGAAAAAATTATTGGTAAGTGATTAGAAGTCGGCGGAAAAGGGGCAAGTTTATGGTGGTGGTTCGGGTGTGTAAGTATTAGTATCAAGTCTCCCATAGGTGAGACTAGTACGAAGGTGAGGAGGACCATAGAGGAGGCATTCTCCTATGTGGTGATCATAGTGAGGGTATTGGTGAAGACTTCCATACTCTTGTGGAGTAAGGAATGTGTTGACACTATATAGGCGGTACTCCCCCAGAGTGAGGCGTTGAAAAACACCTTCCAAGGGATCAATGGTTGGTATGTAGGTAGCTGGAATGGATGATTTGTCAAAGGTTGATGCGAAGGTGGAGTTAACGGATTGGGAAGCTGATGGGTCAGACACAGAGGTTATGGCAGTGGTAGGAATGGAGGAGGTATGTGTGGTAGAAGAAGCGGTTGTACTGGTAAGTGGAGGTGTAGGTGAAGAAGTAGCGGTTGTGGAGGTAGATGGCTTAATAGGTATGAGCACATCATTGGGTTGGTAAAGCATGTTGCATGTTTTGAAAGGTGAGGGGTCAGCTGGAATAGTATAAGTGTGTCCTTCATGTTCAAACTTTACACAACGATGAAAATTGGAAGGAACGCAACCCATGACATGAATCTAGGGTCTGCCAAGCAATAGGTTATATTGGAATTCCCCTTCCAAAACATAAAACAATTATGGAATAGTGTGGGGGCCCACACAAATGTGGAGGATGATGGTGCCTAGTGTAGAGGTGATAGCATCATTAAATGAATGCAACATGACCAGATGTTTATGCATGCAATTTTCATGTATTCGCATTTGAGTGAATGCATGGGATGAAATGATGTTAATGCTATTACCCCCATCAATCATCACACAGCATACCCGTATGTCATCGATGTGGACGAGAGATGAAGAGGGTTGGAGTGCAGGTCATCATTTTGGTGTGGCCTGATCTCTTCCTTTGAGAAGCTTAGGAAGGCCACTTGGTGAATAGGGTGGGGTGAAGATGAAGGTAGTAATTTGGTGAGAGAGGCTACATGATGGGGTGTGATAATGGAGGCTACGGGTGTAGGCTCATTGGGTAAAACCTCAATAGATTGAGGAGCCTCCATGAGAGCTTGACGATCGGATTCCGAGGTTTAGATGAGGTCATATAGGGACATTTTGAGGGGAGACTGGTGTAATTGTTTGAGCATGGTGCAATGTGTGACACCATTAGAAATGGGGTATGTGGGGCCGCGGATAGTGATTTTAGGTATGGGTGCAGATGGTATGTTGGGTATAGGATTGGTTGGTGGGTCAGTTGCCTTTTCTTTTCCCTTATCCTTCTGAGCATGTGTAGTGATGTGTATCATGTTGATTTGAGGGGAGTTGTGAAATGGAGAAGGTGTAGGATGAGTGGGGTAAGTGCAACAAGTTAGGGGACAATTAAGTGGACATCAAATCCTGAATTTTACATCAAAAACAACAAAACATCAAATTTAGTCTTCTGGACTTGAACCATGCCAAAAAGTAAAAAATATGTCATAAAAATGATACCATTACGTAGGGGATACTATTATCTTTATAGAAATATTGATTTTAAAGTGAATAGAATAGGATAAATATCATTTTATAATTTTTTATTAATAGTAGGTCTTTAAGACACTTTTTCCCATGAATTTTTATGTCTACGTTTAAGACTACAAATTTTGTTTCACTTATCAAAATGTGATAAAAATTATACCATCCCAACTATGGTGAAATTATATACATGTTCAAAAAAATATATTTGATTTCAATATTTTTGATGAAGTTATGGTGGGTAAATGGAAAGTGCTCTATTTTCTTTATGTTTTCATACCACTTTCAAGCAAAAATCATAAACAATAAAATATTGCTCAAAAAATACAAAATAAAATCTATCCCAAGATAGATAGCATCATCTAACTTCTCACCAAAGGAAAAAATATATATCAATTTTTGGTCATCCAAATCGTGGGCAAACAAACTACAATCTTATAGGCGTTTAAAAAAAATACCAATTCATTGAATTTTGAGTGTTTAATATAGCTAAACTTGTCCATTTTTAAAAAAATTAGTAGTTTAGAAACTAGATTTTGGATTCTACGATTCATATTAATATATGTTTTTCTAATTTTGAGTGTATGCATTGCTAATAATCCCTACAAGTTGATATTATGTTGTTATTTGCAATATGATGTCCACTTATGACCCATTTTTGTCCCCTAACTTGTTGCACTTACCCGGTGGTGTAAGGACATGACGGGAAAAATCCTCTTTGAAGGAGAAAAGCCTTGTGAAGTGAGTGGGTGCAACAACATTGGGGTGGTGGCATGGCAAGTTCTTTGATGTGAACTATGTTAATTTCAAATCTTGGGCGTGGCTCTGGGAGGCTGTGAGGGTGGAGGTTGTGGTTTTGAGTGGGTAATGTGGGAATGGGTGTCATGAAGTAGGATCCTCATCAAGAAGGTCGTCATTGTCAAATTTGGTTTCCAGTGGACACAACTTGGATAAGGGCGGATTCCAAGGCCTTGTAGTTCTCCACATTGTGCTCGGCACACAATGGTATGTGCAAATTTTAGTATCATCAAACCCTTTTGGCTTGGGTTTGAGGGGGTCATAAGGTCCGAGTGGTGGTAATGTGATGACAAAAGTCTTGAGGAGGTGGTTAAAATTTTGGCATAGGACCCCACTAATGGATCGTAATGGGAAGTGAATGTGGGTTTGGGTGTAAGTGTAGTTGATTGTTGCAGAATGGTCTTTGGAAGAGGAGGAGCGGATTGAGCTATGATTTTAGGTGTTGGCATGGTTTTCGGTGTTAGTCGTGTTGGTTTAGGTAGTGGTATAGTATGTGAATGGATAGGAGAGTGTGTGGTTGTTTTGACTACCTTATTGTGGAGTAATGGATTTTTGTTTTTGGATTACACCTTCTTAGGTAAAGGTGATATGAGTGTATGAGGTCTAGAAGGAAAAGCAGATGGGGGAGAGGTGAGTTACCCATGGGGATAATGGGGGTGTCTTTGTGAAGGTAGATGATATGGGTCATGCTTGGGGTGTGAGAGACAGTGACTAAAGTGTAGTGGTTAGTGAAGCAATAGCTGGGGGTATTGGAGGTATGAGTGGTAAAGATGCTACAGGTGTGGGTGTAAGTCATGTTGGGCATCTGGGTAGGTTAGAGGTTTGTGAGAGAGAAATGGGTTGTTGTGTTTTTGGTTTATTGATGGGTAGAGGTTTCTTGACCATGTTGGGAAGCTGAGATCTTAAGATGGATGGGACAGGTGTAGGTGTGATTGGTGTAGTTGGGGTATGAGTTCTATGGGTTTGGTGCTTTTGTTTGGGTGTCAGAGTAGGTATGGTGTTGTCTTTGGAGGATGTAGCTAAATCCAGTTTGATAGGTGGATGAGTAAGGTTGGTAGTCGGGGTGACCCCTAAAGTGGTAATAGGTTTAGTCGAGGATGATGTCGTAGATGTGGGTTTGGGTTTAGATATAGATTGGGCTATAGGTAAGGATGTGGTTTGAGCTATGACAGGTGTCGTGGAAGGATTTTTGATAGAGGTGGTTGTGTTTAGTTCAATTGGTTGCAATATTTTTGGCTAGATAGTGGAGGTATCAGCAAGTGACCTCTACATCTACATTGAGACAGGAAGCAAAAGGCATCCCCATAGTAAGGCTCTATCCACATAATCTAAGTGTTCGGCCAAACAAGAGAACAACATATTTGTAGGTGGAGTTGATGAGGACCTAATGGAAATTCCTGTAAAATGTGTCTTAGAGATGGGAAATTGGCTAGCTTTAGCTTCCATGGGTAAGAGAGCTGAAAGTAGGTTTTCAGGATTTTGGGTAGTGGATGGGGAATGCTCACCAAGAGGCAAAGGTATCTCAACTGGGTCTATAGTAGGTGTAGAAGGTGATGGAATCTCCTTCGCAAGTTGAGGAATGGATAGGTGCTCCTCTATCGGTGGAGGAGGTAATGGGTGCTCCTCTATGGGTGGAGGTACTATGGGTAAAGGTTCTCTAAGTGAAGAAGTTGGGGTGAGATGGTCTTCATGTTAGCAGAAGATGCCTCCGTAGGTGATGAAGGAGATGAAAGATGTTTCTCTTTGGGTGAAGGAATAGGAGAGGTTGGTTCTGATGCGGAAGGAGGATTTTAGGATAGGATTTCCTCTATAGAAGGAATGTGAGGTAATTGGGAGGTGACATGTATATCATTAAAGATAGTGTGAACCTCACGGGTATGGGTATCATGAGTTGAGGTCTCACCAGTTTGATTAGATGAAGGGGCATGGTTGGGAAATGGTTTCTTGAAGATGTGTAGGTTTTGGTTGGCAGGTGCATTAGGATTATCCATGGTTAACTCACCTTTCTTGAGCATTTCTTGGACAATATTTTTGAAAGTGATGTAATTTCTGTCACTATGACCCTTTACTCGATGATAGTTATAGACTTCATGTTATTTATACCATGCAGGAATGGGGTGAGTATGGTCAAAACCAGTTTGTGGTTTTATGGGTGGAAGAGTAATGGCTCCGGCTTTGATAATCTTTTCTAAGACAAAGGAGTAAGGTTCCCCAATTGGGGTGTATTTCCGCTACTCTTGTCTGAATTGAAAAGTCTAGGCAGTGAGAGATTAGATGATGGGGTAGCCTGATTTGACGGATGAGATGGACCAGCCTTGAGTACCACTGTGTTAGTGGTGCCCTTAGCCTTTGAATAATTATTTTGTATTTTAGAAGAAGAAGAGGTATCATTCGACTTGAATGTCAAATTCTTATTGCGTAATTGGATTTTATTCTCTTTGATGGCATGAATCTCTAACTTTCATGCCATAGTGAATGGTTTGGACCTGCAAGTTCGGTGAGATATGTCTAGCACAAGCCCATGTGAAGAGATCGATGAGTTCCATTTGTGGCAGTTGGAAGGTGAGTTGATTTATCGAGGCTACACTAGCGAGTGAAAAAATCTGCTATAGATTCATCCTCATCTTGACGCATGGAGTACAAATTGGTCATGGTAACCTTCTTAACGATATTGATAGAGAAATGATCCAAGAAGGCTTGGGCTACCTGATTGAATGAGAATATAGAGTGTCTAGGTAACCCACTATACCAATCTAATACAAGTCCAGTGAGGGACATGGGAAAGGTTCTCAAGAGTAAGGCATCATTGTGAGTGATCAAATAACACCCATGTTTAAATGACTGCAAACTCTACTGTGAGTCTTGTTTTCTATTGAAACGATTGAATTTAGGCATTTCCCAATGCATGAGGTATGGGTAGATAGGAATGGATGGGTGGATGGGCTTGTTGCAAATCTCGTTGTAGGTGAGAGTATTACGGGAGCTAGAAATTGATGCCTCTAATGTCTGCATCTTGTCCAACATCAATTTGATTAGGTTGTTAGTAGGTTGCGATGATTGGGTGCCTCCTATAGTGTGAGAGGGTTAGTTTTGGGAATATAATGGGGGTGGCACTCCAGTGTATGGTGCTGCCATGTAGGTTGATTGGGAAGAAGGAAGTGAAATAGGGGGTACATACCCTGAGTGAATAATAGATGAAACAGGAGGTGGCTAATAGTATGTATATGGAGGTGGAGGGTCATGGTGACCCTAGCGGTGATCGGGGGTAAAGTTTTGGAATGGAAAGGACCATGTTCTGAAAATGGGTAGGGGTCACGACACCGAAGGTGGTAGTGTAGCTACGGTATGTGTGAGACATTAGGGGTGGATGAGATTGCATTGTGGGTAGTTGTCAAAGGTATGGTGGATGTGGCGGTGATAGCGGGTATAAGACCTAGTTTGTGAAATGATTGGGGTAAAGTAGATGTGGGCAACACGAGCCGGATGGGGCTGATGCAGGAGTAGGAGTGAGATTCGGGGGGATAGATACGAGCATGTCATATATCAATTGACTCGAGGCATCTCAAGTGGACGAGTGGGAAAGATAAAACTACAAGGTGATAGGGTTTTGGTCAAGGAGTCATGTGAACTCCTCATCTACGGTAGCGATAGTGATAGGTTGGATGGGATCCATGGTTAGTGATAAAATGGAAGGTGGTGAAGGACTAGGTGGGAGTGGTTAACAATTGGCATGAAATACGAGTGCACTTACTTGTCTTCGGGTCAGCACCATGTGAACCAGTACTGATCAGGTAGGGTTGCTTCTCTATAAATGACAAAAAAATAGTAGGAACAAGTGAATCTGGTGGCAAAAAGTGGATTGGGTACTAAATGGTGGTTAGAAAGTGAATCAGGTTAACCAATGTCGGCTATGTCAAACTCGACGCTTGATCGGGGTAACCAACGCCGATCACTATATAAAATGGACAATGAGTGAAAAACCGGTAAACGTCAAATCGATAGGTAGGCCAAATCTAATGAATTTTACAATGTCAATGGGAATGATGGTAGTGACAGGGACTGTGAAAAGTGGAAGAAAATGAATAAAATGTCCTTTTAGGTAGGTTAACAAAAGGACCTGGAACCGATGTCGGTTGGGTATAACCGATGATGGTCGAGGGTAACCGAGGGCGGTTCTTTGAGCCGACATCGATTCTTATGAAATTTAAATAGTGATGAAAGAATAGTGGTTTTGAATTAAAATATGGTGTGGAATCAAACCTAGAATTCTGAGAATGATGATAATATGGTCCAGGCACACTTAGGTGAAGCTGAAATACACCAGTTGTGATGAGGAGCGTGCAAGGATGAACAAAAAAATGAAGAGCATGATCTCTCACCTCAAAATGAAAGCCAAGTAGAAACATTGAAGAATGCAATCCTAAGAGTGCCCTTTCTATTATGTTTGTTTACCTTATGTTATTTAAGGACTGACACATGAATTGTGAAATAGAGTTTTTTGGTGAGGATGGCTTCCTACAAAGAAGGAGATCTAAAAGGTGAGGTTTCAGGTATGTTATGGTGGGGGTGGGCTTCACTCTGAAGTATGACTCGATAGAGCAGCGAGTTGGGAGTACCTGCCAATCCTCATATCAGTGCGATTGTTGACAGGAATTCCTAGGAAAGGTGTTGTTTAAGAATATGTCTTTGTTTTGAATTTATGTAATTTGGCAAGACTCGAGAGAGAGAGAGAGATGTGCTTTCTACGATTCGTTTATCAACCATCAACTAGTCATGACTTCCAGCGTATAGGTTTCCCTCAATTAATGTGAGCTAATGAGATAAATTAGAATGCAATGTGCTTATTTTAAGCCCAAATCGAAGTGTGAAGTTGGATGACACAATAAGATGAAGAGGAAGAGGGATGCTCTTTCACTACAATGTAAAAAACATGAAGAAATGGTTCTTTTTAATTACACTAAAAGAAAAGTTTCCTTTAGAGAAAATAGAAAGAAAAGGTGGGTTACCAAGGAAGAAAATTAATGTGTATGCTTTTCAAAAGGGAAACAAACACACAATTTTTCCTAGGAATGAATGAAATGTAAGGAACCCTAGATGGGTCCCATTGGGCATGCCAAAATTTTCACCTGATTCTATATTGTTTCTTTGAAGTATTGATGAAACAAATAGGGTAACAGGTGTAGGAGGAATACCTGTTCAAATGTTGGTTGATGGGTTGTTGCGCGCATATGACTTCTAAATCCACAACTGATTGTGAGAGCTTCCTTTTGGCTAGGAGGAACTACCTGTAATGCAAAGCAAGACCACTAGAAGGAGTTAAACAATATGTGTAGTGAACTACCTAGCATATGCTAGAACTAGGAAGTGTGATACTTCCTATATGGTCATCAATCCACTGTTTTAAATAATTTAATTGGGTAAATAAAGTAAATCCTATTGTAATTTGAAATGATTTAGGTATCTCACTTAAAACACAATAAGAAATAGATCTAATCTAACAAGCTAGGTTAGAATAGGATCCAAAGGTCAAGTGACTGGTTCTAGGCTCTGTAGGTCGACGAGAGGTCTTGGCGAGATCACGAGATGAATGAAGGTGAGGTGGAATTAGGTGGGTAGGTCATTGTTCTAGGTTGTATGGGAAAATACAGAGACTAATGTCAATTAAGGGTGGTGACGGCGGTTAGGTGTAGCCGATCTTTAGTTCTTATAGAAAATTGGGAATGCCACATAATGAGATTTATGTATCCTTTTTTATTGCACAAAGGACTTTGGTTAGTCGGGATGAGGTATTGGGTGATTTAGGTAGGATTTGGCAAGGTTTTAATGGGTATATGGAGGGGTGAGTGTTGGAGGAAGTCAAATGGCTGGCTAGGTAAAAAATAGATGATAATATAATGATGAAATGGAATGAACCGGAGAAGTAGAATGCTTCACTTACTTGGATTCTGGTCCTAGATGCCTGTGAGTGAGGGATGGAGGTGTTGATGAGAGGTTTGAAGGTTGTAGGTGATCACCAATCATAGGAGAGCTTCTACATGGGATGCATGTGCATTCCTCTTTACTTGGTTATATTATACAGATCGTTGTTAGGGTGGTTGTGTAGGGAAAATGCTTGATCTCTTTCCTTGTACGCATGTTCTTGTTGGAATTTGATCTCAAAGCGGATGCGATATCTCTCAGGAAGATCTCAATGTTTCACTAACTTTTTCAATCTTTGACAACCTTATACCAACCTTGAGAATAAGGTTATTTTGGGGTTAAAATGGTAACCGAACGCGTGTTCCGGATTAACCAGAAATAGTTATGGGTAATCGGCGTCGGTCAGGTGAGATTTCTAGGTTTGCTAAACTAGGGTGATCCTCTTGATTTCGTTGGATCTCATGTTGTTAACCCATGAATTACACTAGGAGCTTCTTGTAAGCATGCGGGGAATGTGGTTAGAGAGAATTTAGGCATTAATTTTTAGGGTTTAG
Organism: Taxus wallichiana var. yunnanensis; assembly: GCA_018340775.1. Classification (NCBI taxonomy): domain Eukaryota; kingdom Viridiplantae; phylum Streptophyta; class Pinopsida; order Cupressales; family Taxaceae; genus Taxus; species Taxus wallichiana. The sequence goes on along the minus strand of CM031238.1, from coordinate 411,831,497 downwards.
GTAAGTCTTAGTTAGTTATGACAACTTACTAAGAATAGGTTTTAGGGTGAGTTGGTTTGGTGAGGTGTCTAGGTGAAGTGTATGTGTGGATATTATTTAAGTTAAGATATTTAAATAATAAATATGCTGAGGATAATGAATTAATTAAATTAAATTAATATTAGTGGAGTGAATGGGGCCATGGCTAGGTGAATGTGATGAAGGGTACTTATTTGTCGAGGGACCAAAGGGGAGCGTGACCTAATTTTAGTGTCTACACTAGGTCCTTATATGGTCTTCCACTTGATCAAGTTTCTATTTATATTCTTGGTTTCTCACAAGAAGGTGATTGGAATACTCCTGTAATAGATGAGAATATACCTCATGTATCTCTGGTCCAAGGGCTACGGTGTTGATTTCATAACCCGATGTGGCCATCTCGTTAATAGTATTGTTGACTTTAGGTCAAACCACCTCCACATATTGGTTACCTAAAATGTCACTGAAAAATTAGGAGGAAATTTGTGCTTTATTCTCTTTCTTTACCTTCACCATCATATATCAATACTTGTTGGATCATGCATGTCTCTCCCCAATCATATCATGTACCCATGAGAATGTTTCATTTGTTTTAGGCTCAGTGTTGGGCATGATGGCGCTTTTGTTACGGCTGAAAAGGTGGATATTAGGTCAGTTGAATAGGAACAATTATAGAAGAAGAAATTCCCTTAGTTATCTAAATTATAGGTTCTTGAGTTGGATCAATCTCACCTTGTTCTATACCATCTGCCAACTCTTGAGCTACTTTTAATTTCTTGTTGGTCCTCCTATATTGATTCGACTTAGATTCTATGGAATTTCTCTTTTGAAGCCTTTCATAATGGGATAAACCTGAATATTTATCAACTACCCCGGAAAAAGAGAGAGGAGATACTTATTTCTTGATATCATGGAGACCTCCTGACTTGATGAACACTACCCTCTTCTTTTTAAACCACTCTCTAGATCTCTGAATCACTTCCTAAGTCCTTTTATTGATATCACATGATTCCCTGATGCTTTGTAATAAATATTTGGGAGAGGAAACACTTTCATAGTCAAGTAATGGATCATACAACTCCATTACATCATCACCAATTCCCTCCTCAAACCAATCAAATCAAAACTTCCTCATTTTATCTATTGTCATCCTCATGTGATCCCTTTTCCTAATCCCAATATCATCAGCACAACTCACCCAATAGTCCTCAATATGTGACACATGGTGCAATTCAAGGATATGAAACATGTCAGGAGTGCTCCATATATCAAAGTTATCCCTTAAAGTGTAGGAAAATAGATTCATCTAAGAGAAATAGGCTTCCAAATTTGATGCATCAATGAGAGATTTGTAAGAAAATATTCCTAAGGAGATGCGGAAGGAGACACCTTTCCTCTTCCTGCTCTTGATTTTTCCATCGACATGAATGGTTATCTGTAAACACCAAACATAATGATATTTTAACTTAAGTATTGTTATCCAAATAATTCTCTTAGTTATCTCTGGACAACATACACTTCATTCTAGCTCTAAGGATCTACATTACAGCTTGTGCATACCTCATTTTCTCATTTTTCAGATTCCCTTGGTTGCATATTCCTCACACGCCCTTGCGAGATCCTCTTTTCCTTCACATTTTCATTTCCATTTTCTTATTTTTTCCATTCTCCCCTCCCACACACTTCCTGCGCATTCATCTTCCTCCCAGGTAGTTCATGGACCATGTACATGCCCTATACTTGCTTCCCAAAATTAGCTAAGTCCCTCTTTGCATGCCCTATTCTTGTCATTGCATATTACTTTGTAATAATTATGCCTAGACCATGTGTTTCTTCTTTAGGTATTTCTCCCATTCATCTCGTGTGCATAGCCTTTGTGCATGCCCTTCCTTTGTTTTCCTCTCATGCCTCATTCTTTCACACACACATGCCTTTACACCTTATTCTATGCTATTCTATACCGCATGACATCTCTGTCATAATTTCATTTTTCTACATGAAACCAAAAAAGTGCACCAAAAGGGTGCCAAATCCTTCAACAAAACTACTAGGTGACACATGGCTGAAATGAAAAAACAAATGTACATTTGGCCAATCTTTCAATAAATCAATGCGTGTCATGTGTCTTTTGTGCTCGATTTCCTCTGACAGATCTTCCTCGACAGTCATAACTTTTTCTCCTATACTCAAATCCTTTCATGCCTAGCCTTTTTGGAAATATGTTGGCGTCACCTACAATGCAAGATATTCAAATTTAAGTTTTAGCAGGATTTTGTAGGTGAGAAAAGGAAAGTATCTTTCACACCGTTAATGAGTAGATCGGATTGCTCCAACCATCTGATTTGATATGGACCACACCTTGTTCCTTCTCACTACACACCAAACATGCATGGGAAAGTACACTTTGTAGATCTACAAGAAGATTTGTAAATAATGAATGCTTATTATTGGTGGTTGTGTTTCAAAATCTAATTTTCCCCCTTTCTCCTCTTTTTCTCATCGATTCATCAATAAATATAAGATCTTTTCTCATTCTAAAGGGTTGGACATTTTGGATCCTTTAGTGTTTGCTAAGGACCCCATATCTTTGTGTTTTGAGTTCTAAACCTCTAGATTTGGCTCTTGCATGTGGATATCAGCCTTCAAACACCATTGTGATTGACTATGCACTTCCGGAAGTAATAGAAGCATCATTTTTAGATATCCTCTACCTTAATGTGTTTATATTATTCTTTCTTACCTCCCTTTGCATTGTGTGCTTTTTATGTCACTTTAAATCCCTTACAACTCTATTTCTTGTTGTGTTTCATGGAATCGATCATGTGAATACATTTTTCTTTGTGTTACATGTGCCTATGCTTCCTTAACGCCTTCCCTTTCACTTCTACCTAGAAAAAACGGTGTTCTTCCCACTTTTTCATGTGTTATCACCTCCCTTAGATTAGTTTTCCATTTTATGTCATCCTTCTATCCCTTATCCCTTGGCATTGTTATATTAGATTTCACTTTCATCATTATGAGTAGTAATAGTAGTAGAAGTAGAGAAATCTACCTTACCTAGAGGTATGTCTCAAGCACGCAAGGTCCCATAACTTGGACACAATCCCATTATTTACTTAGTTCCTTTCGAAAAGAGACACAAGTGCAAGTTTGAACAAAAAAATTTAGCACACCGGTGGGACTAGCATTGAAAGCTTATATTTTATCATCGTTAAGTTTGGTGTGGGACTTAGTGATTTCTAACATTTTGAGGCTTATTTTAACACATCGTATGACTCCCAACACTCAAATCTATTGTTTTAGAAGCTAGAGTTCTTTTTATGAGAAGAATGCATGCTAGACAACATGTTGCAGTGAAGGATCCTTTCAATACCTCTTTCACCTAGAAAAACATGTATCAGATTTTCCACGCATTCAACCCCATCTTCAGATGTGCCACACACATTCTAATCCTCCTCATAACAGACCTACACACCCTTCCATAGCACTTTGCAACCACCTCCCCTCTAAGGAAATTTGACATTTTCATTGGTGGAAGCCCGCTCAATCTCAATGCACATCATGATATGTCAACATCCATGCTCAAGAGAATTCCATACTTCATGGGATAAAATCAAGTTACTCCTATTGAGCATATACAGGATGTGGAAAATGTATGTTTTGTCTACCTAATCACACATGATGATGTAGATGTCGGGATGTTTATAGCTTCATTCCAAGGCAAAGCACTCCAATGGTATCATGGCCTAATACATGCATCGATTACCACAGGATAAAATTGGCATAACTCTATGCAACTAATGTGAAGAAAACTTAGATCACATATCTCTGATGGAACAACTTACTATAACAAAGAGGGTTCCTAGTGAGCAGATGACTAATTTCAACATGAGATTCCAGAAGACTTGGGAAAAATTCCTCAAGTGGTAAGACCTATAGCCCAACATGTTTTCTTATACTATCTAAGGGATTTAAATAGTAAAATTTCAATCATGATTCAATTCATGGGAGGTATGACCCTACCTGTAGCTTATAATATTGCAATAAGGGGAAAAAATAGTCTCATCTAGGTGTGAAAGCTAGCTCCTAGTATGATTGCACCCTTGTTCCTAGAAATGTATCCAGATCCCCAACCTTCTATTCCTCATGTTTTAGTGTAGAGTGCACAACCAATTTCATCCACATCCTATTCTCCCATGTAATAGAAAGAAGATGAAGAGATGAAGGCCCTGATTAGGAACATATCCAATAAATTTATATCTTTGGAAAAGTAGTAGGTGCAAGCCATCATAAATAATTCTAATCAGGCGCATAATCAATATAAATATCCACAGGTGGAACCAAAGATGAAAACCATAGATATGGGAAAACCATTAAAATTATAGATGGCATCCCAACATGCATCTTCCCTTACAAGTGATTCCTCCTATACAACCTCTTCCAACACCCAACACAAGTCAAGCACTAGTTCCTATTCAGAATAACATGGCACAAGAGTCGAGTGGTGGTTTCCTTGCAACATACCTCACATCTAATATCACTACACTAATGTTATGCACACGTATGCCTATTCGATCTGGAATGATTCTAACCATGAACCTTCCAATAACATGAGTGAAGTATAAAATTGAGAAAAGCTAGAAGTTTCTCTTGAATCCAAATTGATATTGTTTGGCACGTAAGACTTTTGTGTAATTAATCAAGTTGCATATGATACAAACATACCGCACACCCAAGTTTCTAATAATACAAGATTCAAGAAGAGAATGATCGAGTTTGGAACTCAAGTCTCAATCCCTACAACATAGACTGATTCTCAAAATCAAAAATATTTAGCTAAGGTATCCAGCAGTAAAAGCACATAAGATCATGTGTGCAATGTTCCGTGTAATTCTCATATTGAAATGGTTAGTGCCCCTCCTTTTGTAGGTCAAGCCTCTATGCCAACTAAGGTTCATACCTCTGCACCTAAATAGTCAAGAAGAGATGTAGTTGTGCCCCAAATACACAAGTCAGTCGGTCTTCCATTCAACATTGTGGATTAGATGAATAAGACAAACATAAATGTCACATTATGGGATTCCCTAACCATTCCATCTTAGTGCGACCTATTGCATGAAGCTTTGGCTCAACTTCCGTATGTTGATCCCATTGTGCAAAAGTTGTGCGCTGCTATCAATATCTTCCAAAAGTAGATAAGAAAGTAAGTAAGGTTTTCAAAACCTCATCTTTCTATATGTTCTTGATCATAGGAAGACTTATCCTTCATAATGGTATGATTGACTAAGGCGCTAGTACTTTTCTATGCCTAAGAAAATTATTGATGCCCTAGGTATTAAGTATAACCCCTATCTAATGGATTCTTGAAACTTGATGGCTCGGTTGTTACCACCCTTCGATTCATCAAAGATCTTGAGTTAACCCTCTATGCATGTCCAAACCTCACTAGAACTCAAGATGTGTCAATCATTAACCTACCTCCTTTGTTTGACATATGTCTATCAAGGGATTTTACTACCAAAGTGGGGGGTTAATTATATTCTAATTGGTCCAATATGCTACTCAAGACAACGTATGGTATTTGTTTTACCATATAATCTGATCCAATATTTTCCTATCATGTTGATTCATATGACCCATCTCCTCTCCAAGCCAATTGCCTAATCCAAGAGGAGCAAGTTTCAGTTTCTAAAGAGCAACATGTTCCACCTCCTGTACCTGATTTAGTGCTAGATGAGTGGGTAGAAAGGCACCATAAGTTTGATCCATATGCTAAGGAACTTGAATCTTTTTAAACAAGGCTTGGAAATTATTGTATCCTTAAAGAAGAAACCATAATGTCACGTGTGTTAAAAAATAAATAAAATCTTTCTTTGTGGAAGTTATAATTTGATGGATCCAGAAGTAATAATGGCATGGGCGCAGGTGTTGTTCTCATTTCTCCCAAGGATAAAAATTTCATCTTCACACACAGGTTGTAGTTTACATGCTCTAACAATGTAGTAGAGTATGAGGCAATGATCCATGGTCTTCTGATTACCAAAAAAGAAACAAATCAAGGCATTTCAGATCTTTGGGACACAAAACTAGTTATCCACTAGGTCACCAACAAATGTGTGACTAGAATAAGCTTCTCAAAGATTATAAACACATATTTTTTCGGAACTCCTTGAGATATTTGATTCTCTAAATCTATAGTAGGTGTTGAGAAAGATGAACAAGGAAGCTAATCAGATGGACACACTTGGTTCACAGCTCTCCCCTAATGAGGAATTTTTCAAAGGAAACACACAACGCATTAAAATGGTGATTAGGCATCTATTATAGAAAACAACACTAGTTGGAAAGTGTTTGTGATGACACATAGATCATCTATTTCATACAGAAATGAAACTAAGTTCTCATCAAGTATGCAAGCTAACTTGCATGACGATTCTGATGGTTACCAAGTGATACAATGAAGACAAACAAAATTCCTAAAGGGTTGGTCAACTTAGAATAAATATTTATCCCTGATAATAAATTGAAGGGTAAATAAAATAATATTCACACAACGTAAGAAGATTTTACCCCAAGTTACTATTACATGCAGGAAATAGTTACTACTCAATAAATTTTACATGGATGAAGAAAAGCATGCCTTCATCTCCCTCGCCAAAAGTACAGTTATATCTTATCATGGGAGTATGAAGACCTCAAAGGGTTTGATCCAAGTGTTTCTCAACAATCCATTGAACTTGATCCTAACATCAAGCACATTAGACAAAAATAGAGGCAAGTCAATCCAAAGATAGATCCTTCATGAGGAAGAATTTATCCAAACTCATTTGAGGAAAAGAGGATATTTATTATCAATTATTCTATTTAGGTCTCGAATCTAGTTCCGATGTGCAAGAAAATGGTGAAATAAGAATTTGCATTGATTTCAAAGATTTAAATAAGGCATCATGTAAGGATCATTATCCTTTACCTTCTATAGAGAAGATTCTACGTAGACCATGGCTAACGTGCGAGATATTTCTATGATAGATGGATATTCTATCTTTAATCGATCCTGGTCAAGGAAGAGGATCAATTCAAAATTGTGTTTACATAAAAGTGGGGAAAATATACATATCATAATATGCCCTTTGTTTTATCAAACACAGGCATAACATTTCAGCATGCCATGGACATTGCCTTCAAAGGTTACATCGATGAGTTCATCCTGGTTTACCTAGATGATATAACACTCTTCTCTAAGAAAAGTGAGGATCATATAGGACATCCGGAGAAAGTATTTGAGAGATGTAGAAATTTTGGGGTATCTCTTAACCCAAAGAAATGCAATTTCATTTTGGCACAAGGCACTCTACTAGGCCATGTAGTTTTATAGGATGGCATCACAATTTATCCTGAGCACATTTCATCCATCCTAGCTCTTTATCTACTAGCACATAAGAAAGCCTTACAGTAATTCCTTTGAAAAATAAAATTTTTATGTGTTTCATCCCTAAATTTGTAAGAATGGTTCATCTCATTACCCTCATGTTCAGAAGCACACAGGATTTAGGTGGATATAAGAAGGAAGATAAAGCTTCAACAAGATCAAGCAATAAAATGTTTGTGCGCCAATACTCATCAATCTAGACTACTTAAAGGATTTCATCCTTTATGCTTATGGAATTGATACAAGTGTTGTTGTTGTCCTCGAAAAATAAAATGAACAAGAAATGGAGCAGCCAGTGGATTTCTTCAGTCATACACTGGAGGATTTTTAATTGAGATACAATCACATGAAGAAACACATCTACGCCATCATGCGTGCACTCAAGAAATTTAAGAACATGCTCACCATAAACCACATTAAGGTTTTAATTTATTAATATAGTGTTAGAGACTTCATCATGGAAGTAGAAATTAAAGAGAAGAGAGTGTGATGGGTGAACAAAATCATGGAGTATGATGTCACTATCAAATCCACAAATCTAGTCAAAGGAAACATGCTCTGTAAACAAATTGTTGAGGATGTACATAATGAACATGATATTTCATTATTCTTAGATGAATATCTCCCATGTGTAGCACACGGATAGAATGTAGACCACGACATGCATAATTGGATGAAGGAAATGATCACATTCCTTTCGATGGCACGTACCCTCTTGGTATGAAAAAATTAAAGAGAAGACATATGAGGCTGCAATTTATTCCTTATGTCCTAATTGATAGTCTTATCTTCAAGAAGGACCTTGATGGCATCCTGTTGAGGTGTATTAATGGCGCGTAAACTGAAAAATTGTTAGTAGAATTCATGTTGTGGCAAATCAGCAGCACCCCTGGATGTTGATCAGGCTTCTAGTTGACATCTTAAACATCCAATGTGATTGCACAACATTGAATCCTCTCCCCAAGTGTGGGACTTGTAAAAATGGGAGAGAAATCTCTAGATTAGATGCTGGTTCCTCAACTCCTCTGATCAAATATATCACTTGCAAGCTATACAAAGGTTTCAAACTCAAAATCCTACTCTAAATTCCAAAGTAGATAGAGATAGAGAATGCAAAAAAATGAAACTAATGCTAATGAAGTGATGCACCAAAGGAGTTGTAGACACCTGATACAGTAATACATACACAATCCATAGGAGAACATAGCAAAAAACATGCACAAATTTCTCAAAGTGTAATGAAAGATCAGGAAAACAATGGTAGATATAGGAAAGGACTGAGGGATTTTAATCACAGAGCATATATTAACATTTCAGATCCAATACAATGCATTACAGTGATCAAGAGGAAAAAAGGGGTGTTGTATTACATGGAAAGGTAAAAATTTCACAAATTCTACCAAAGAGGAAGAAAAAGGAAAGTTGCAGAGCTGAAAAAGTGTCTCTCTTTGCAAAAATGAACCCATTCTGGCTTTTACAGTGCAAGCCACGACCCCAGGAGAGAGAAACATGGGAAAACATGGGGGAGATTCAACCATTGACCAAAACACAATCAAAATAGCATGGGCATCCTTACAGGCCCATCCCCTAACATTTTTAGCCATGCTGGGAGAGAATGCGAGCCATTCTTCATTAAAAATGGTGGTTGAAACGTCATTTCTATCCATGACCACGTGCCAGAGGAATTTTTCAAATTTCTCCCTCCAACCTACATCAAAATGCAAAAATTACCCCATAATATTGTAGATAATTTCACCATCTTTCCATTGATATAAAGAACACAAAAAACTAAGCTCTGGATCAAAAGATATGGTCATTTGGAGTTTTAGGGAAAAACAGGGCAAAATCGGATTGGCGGGCGAAAATTTGAATTTTTTCACCTTTTTTGCATTTGGGAAAATTTCCCAAAAAATCCCCACGATCTGCCATTTTGGGTTCCATCTAGCATGCTTTGATTCAATGTAGGCCCTTCACACTTCATTTCCCTTTGTTTTTGCCATTGGAAAAATTCCCAGAAAACTTTCTGGGCCGATGAGTTTAGGACACGTGGCTCATGCTAATTGGTCGCGGACCTTCCTTCATGAATTTTCCGCGGGCCTGACTGGTATTTTGAAACCACTGGACACGTGGTGAGACCCTACTAGATACAAAATTTCCCCTTTGAATTTTCCTTGTGGGCCTGTCCTCTATTTTTTGCTGCCACATGGACACGTGGCGACATCTCATTGGTTGCGGGCCTTCCAGGGAAAAATTTCCCACAAAAACTCCGCCAAGCCATAACTTCAAAAATACATGGAGTTAGGAGGAAAACTTTACCTTTCTGAAAAGATGAGAAAGAGCTCTGTCCAATGGTGCCATTTCCAGAAAGTTTTGAGTACATGAAAAGCAAAAATTATGACTGAGGCACAAGAGAGGGAAGAATGAAAGGAATTAGCCACAAAATGAGCAAGGGGTACATTTTGGATAACAATTTTGGTGACTCAGAGGGGTCATCTGCCTGCTGGATGAAGTTACCAGTTTCCTAAAGCAATCCATTGGGTATGGAGTCATTAAATTATTTGTTTGGTACCCCAACTGACTACAACACTGCAAGGAGGGAGGTGGAATATCACATGATGGAGCAAGGCCTGCAAACACATTCCCAAAGACATTCCCAGAACAAAAAGCTTGTGCCAAAGCACTTAGGGAAAGCAAACTAAACTACAACAAAACAATGTGCACAAGCACTCGGAGGAATGAAAAACTAAGCTAATATGTACAAGGTGGAGAATTCCCTTTAGTAGAAATGCTTTAGATGGATTCCATTGATCGGAATCTACAGTTCTTCGCCATCCAATGAAGACAATTGGAAGGCATTGCTGTCCTTACACTTTGTGACCATGTATGGGCCACTCCAAATGACATCAAATTTTGAATGCTTTCCCGAGTTTTCTCTTTACGCATCCCATTTTAGCACTAGATCTCCAACTTTGAGGGATATATCCTTAGCCTTCCTATCGAATGTCTTCTTCATCAAAGCTTGATCCTTCTCTATTGCTTGGGACGCCTGATTTCTGATTTCTTGGAGCTCCATCAACTCTACATATCTAACCTCCATGGGCTCAAAATCCAACAACTCCAACTGTTTCATGAGTTCCAATGTTGGCAACTCAAGTGACATGGGCAAAATTGTCTCTCTACCATAAACAAGCTTAAATGGAGAGTTACTTGTAGATCTCTTGGGAGTTATCCTATCAGCCCATAAGGCTGATTTCAATTTAGTATGCCAAGACCTCTGATTTTCATCAAGAGTCCTTCTAATGATCCTCAACAAGTTCTTGTTCGTAGACTCAGCCTGGCCATTACCCTGAGGGTAATAGTTTGATGAAGTGCTTAGGTAGATCCCATTCTTGACACTCATTCGACTCACCTTGGACCCAATAAATGCCAATGCATTATCTGATATTATTGTAGTAGGTATGCCAAATCTGGTTGATATTCCCTCATAGAAATCCAAGATGCTAGATTCATTTGCTTCCTTGAGTGCTACTGCTTCAGTCCACTTGGTGAAATAATCTATTCTTTGTTAGAATCCATTTGTGTCATTGGCTTGAATTGGGATTAATGAATCTAATGAAGTCCAAGCCCCATTGCATGAATGGTTGGTCAACTAAAATTGGATGCAATGGAAGGGTAGCTAGCCTCTCTTTACCTGTGAAGAACACACAATTCTTGCACCTCTTGATCCATGCATAACAATCACTGAAAATCTTGGGCCAATAATAGCCATCCCTCATGATCTTTAGAGCTGTCACTCTTGGTGTAAAATGACCACCAGTTGGTCCACCATGGAACTCTTCCAACACCCTATGAATTTGATTTACACTAATGCATCTCAAAGAGCACTCCATTCACGTCCTTTTTGAACAAAACACCATCAACAAGGGCATATGGGACAGCCTACAATCTAAAGTGTCTTCTTTTGGTCTTGTTCATCTCTGGAGGGCATAGACCTATGCTTAGGAAGTGCAATATGTCTTGGGTCTAGAAAGGAATGGGAACGCCATTATTTTCCTCTTGAGTGCTTCCTTGCTCATGGTTGTCTTGCAACGCCAAAACAGCCTCCTTCTCATTGCATGCTTCCTTTTGTTTGCTCAAAATAAGCTGCTCACACAATCCTTTTCCTCTTACCAACTTGGTAACTTTTATCTCAATGTCATACTCCATGACACGAGTAATCCAACCTGCCCTTTTTCATTCAAGTCTTTGTTGAGGAGGAATTCCTTAACTCCCGCATGAGAAACCAGCAACTTAACCTTGTTTGAAACTAGATGCTTGAATTTCTTCAATCTCCTGCTTACTGTAAGAACATGCTTCTCAATGAAGGAATACTTCACCTCATAGTCCTCCAGGCTTTGGCTGAAGAAAGAAATTGGCTGCTCATCATTGTTTTTGTTCTGCTGTACCAAAATTGCAGAAATAGTATCATCACCCCCAAATGCATAGAGGATGAAATCCTTGGAGAAATCTGGGTTGATGAGAGTTGGGGCTTGAGAGATGGCTTCTTTGATTGCTTCAAAACTTTCCTTTCCTTCTGTTGTCCATTTGAAAGCCATGCTTTTCTTTAACATCTTGGTGATAGGCCTGACAAGGGCTGCAAAATTTGGGACAAACCTTCGAACAAAATTTATTTTCCCCAAGAAACTTTGAAGGGCCTTCTTATGGCTTGGCAATGGTAGCGTTCTTATGGATTCAACTCTTTCTAGATCAATTGTTAATCCTTCTTTGGAGACAATGTGGCCAAGGAGTTTTCCTTCATGGGCTAGAAAAATACACTTTTTAGGATTCAAGGATACTCCAAATCTTCTACACCTTTGGAACACTTGTCTCAAATGGAAGAGGTGATCTGCTACATTTTTTGAAAAAACAGTGATATCATCAAGATATATCAGCACAATGTTGTTAATCAATCCCTTGAATGCCATGTCCATTGCTCTTTGGAAAGTAGCTCCAGCATTGGACATCCCAAATGGCATCTTCCTGTATGCATAAGTTCCCCATTTGGTTGTAAAGGATGTATTGAACTGATCTTCTTCTTTCACCATAATCTGATTGTACCCCGAATATCCATCAAGTAATGAAAACCTCTTGGAGCCAACAACAACTTGTAAAATTTGCTCCATAGAAGGAAGTGGATAATGATCCTTGAGAGATGCTCTATTCAAGTCTCTGAAGTCAACACACAATCTGATTTCCCCACTCTTATTTCTTACTGGAACCAAGTTGGCTACCCAACTAGAATGCTTGATAGGAAATATGATTTTTGATTCTATCAACTTATTCAATTCTTTCCTCATGAGAGGCTCCATGTGTGGATTGAATGGCCTTTGTTTTTTCCTGATGGGCTTAGTACTTGGATCCAATTCAATGGTGTGTTGAGCTAACTCAGGATTGAAACCTTTCAAATCTTCATAGCTCCAAGCAAACACATCAGGGAATTATTGACAAAGTTGTATAAAATCATACCTTTCTTGTTCAGTTGTCACCTTACCAATTTGCAATTATTTACCTTCTTCCACCAAGATGGGAAATGAATCTTCTCCCTTGACTTGGATGTTTGCTTTCTCCTTCCTAAACTAATCATTTGGATTGAAAATGGAATCCAAAGTAATAAGTCCCTTGGGTAGCTTGTTGGTTCTCAGCTGCACCACTTGGTCACCATACTGCTACTCCAAATTTTCCTAATTTTTAGCTAAGAACTCAGCCTCTTCTTGCAAGAAATGGATGATTTGCTGATCATTTTCAAACACTTGCCAACTTACATTATTGTTTGGTACTGAGGGCCTTACAATCACATGGATGTTTGGTTGTAGCTTATCTTTTTGAATGCTTTCAACAACGTCAAAGGCTGCCCCAACTGCTACAAGCCTGTCAGCAGCTTGGTTCTCTTTTCTAGGAATGAATTTTATGCCAAAGCCCTCAAAATCTTCAATGAGGTCCCACACCCTATTTTTGTAGCACTTGAGCAGATCATTCTTGACAACATGCTGCCCCTTAACTTGGTTGACAATCAACTCACTATCACCAAAGACTTGCAAGTTCTTTATTCCTCTCTTGATTGACCAATGCAATCCTTGTATCAAAGCTTCATATTCAACAATGTTATTAGAGCATGCAAACTGAAATCTAAAAGATGAATAATACTTAACTCCTTGAGGTGAAACAAGCATAGCTCCACCTCCTGCACCTTGTCTACTCCTTGATCCATAAAAAAAAACTGCCATACCTCATTGTCATCCTTGTGGTTTGGCTTGGTGATGCTAGGAATAGGCTGATTTTCTTCATGCATGCAATAGACTCCTAGCTCAGATTCTTCTATTTCTTGATAAGGATCAAAATCATGCACCTTGTTTGCCCATTCATCAAGAGTTAGATCTGGGATGCTTCCTATCTTGGTGTCAGTTTCATCAGTGCTTGGATAATCTTCTTGATCAAACGCTAAACAATTGGTATTGATTTGACTTGGAGTGTAAGGCTCAATGTGAAAGTTTGTAATAGGCTTAGATCTAATTCTGGCTTTAGTTCCATATCTTGTCCTGAACAACATGTGTGACCAATCAGCAGATAAGTAGCCTCTAATCTTGGCTGTGAAATCCCTTGACAGACATAGGCCAAAGAGTGGAGGAAGGTCTATTAATAAGACATCTTACAAAACAACAACGTTGGGGTAGGCATGCAAGATAAGACTCAAGTTTTTTATCACTCCAACTATTGTTACTGCTGTCCCATCCAATTGCACTACCCCTTTGGATATGACTTCATATTGAATTCCCAACTGATCAGCTATTTTCTTGGGCATTACTGAACTACTTGCTCCGGAATCAATCATGCAGTTGTGTACTAATTGGTTTCCAATGATCAATGAAACATAGAATGGAGGGGGCTTCAATACTTTACCTTGCTGTCCTCCATGATTCCCTTCATGCTGGGTAGCATTTGTGAGCACCTTCTCTTGCATTTGGGCCTGCTGGTTTGAAGTTGACCAGTCCTTCACGGCAGCTTGTAGCAAATCTCTTTGGCCTGGGATAGATAGTGATTCCCACATTGATATGTTTACATTTGTCTTCTTCATCTAATCAATGATATTGAATGGAGATGAAGTATCCCTTTGCTGTCCCTTGGCCTGCACATTCATTCCTTGCACATGGGCAGCAGAAACTGGCATTTACGTTGGCCTAGGAGCTGTCTTAGGTAGTCCTTGCGTGTTTGGGATTGAATTTTGTTTGCCGATAGTTTGTGGATTTCTTGGGGATAAGTGTTTTTCTTCACCCAAATTTATCCTTTTTGACCTTGTGTTGGTTGTAACACTTTCGGGAATTGTCTGATTCATGCCACAAAAATCTTGTGCCTGCCAGTTTACAAGTGTGGCATCATTTGGAGTTGATTTCTACTGGAATGTTTCTTGTTGTTGGTTATTTCCTTGGCTACTTTCACCTTCCACACCAGTAGTTGTCACCATTAATGCTTGATTCAAGGCACCGTTGAAGCACATGGACTAGTTATGAGGTTCATTGCATGGGAAACACCAATCATACTCTTGAGCTATATTGTTTTGTACTGGCACTAATGCTTTAGAGGCAGATGTAGCATTGGGATTATAGGGCTGAAATGGTCTGTTGGCAGGAGGCCTTGCTTGATTTAGATTTGCAGCTGGATTGGGTGGTCTTTGAGGTTGGTATGGCTACCTATTAGGCTAAGCTTGAGGCTAGAAGGAAGGTCTAAAACCTTGGGCTTACTATCTCTTGAGTGTAACCAACTCATTACCTAAATTTTGCAATTGCTTCATGACTTCTTGAAGTTCATTTGAGGTACTAGAAGATGAAGTAGAAGCTTCACTTGAATTTTGATTTCTTGGAGTGGGAATAGGAGCTAAAATAGGCACTTGGCTAGCACTTGGGCTCTCTAAACTTGGAAATAATGGCATTGGAGGCCTAGGAGCTAGCTTGCCAGCTTGAATCAAACAATTTTCAGCTCTAATAGAAATGCTATAAGAAATGGGGATAGTTGTGCCTCCCATGGATTGAATTAACATAGAAATATCAGAATTCAAAGCTTTAAGGTAATAAAGGAAAGCACCTTCTGCTATTGGCCTGACTGCCACTAGAATTCTCTCCCAAGTCCTTTGAAATCTGAAGTTAAAATCAGTCAGCTGCTCATTGGGAGCTCTCTTGATGGTTGTCAACTGCTCCAAAAGGGACAAGTTATCTCCCTTTTCTCCAAACTGCTCATGGAGGGCTATACATAGCTGGTTCCAATTTTGGATAGAACCTAAGGCAAGACTCCTAAACCATTGCAAAGCTTTCCCTTTGAATGAAGATGCCAGCAGTTTGACAGCAACTTGCATCTCATTGATCTCATGGATTGCACAAATGTTAGCAATATCCTTAACATGATCACTAGGAGTAGTCTAATTTTCTCCAGTAAAGTATGGAATGTTCTTCAATATTGTAATCGGGATTGGATTCTATGCATTGAGAGAAAGTGGGTTGCTACTAGTGAAATTGACATAGGGGTTATTTTGTGACATTATAATTGGCCTTAGAACCCTTGTTGATTGAATGAAAGGCCTACCAAGTGGAGGAGTTGAGAGAGATCTGTTTGGTGGAGATGGAGACCTTTGAATCCTTCTCCCTCTTTTCCTTCTTCTCGAGATAACTGTAGATACACAAACAACACTTCTTCTTCTCCAACTCTTGACCTTGTGGTGATTCTTCTCATGATTTTTCAAGCCTGCACTGCTAAAACCAGCTGATTCTTCTTCCTTGGAGTCGCCAGATGTGTAATTTAGGGCTCTTTTAAGAAATAATCTTGCAAAAATGCACATCAATTTTGTTACAATGAAGATGAAGACCTCTAAGGTCCCATCGGGTGTGCCAAAATTGTTGGGGCAAATCAAAGCAAGACCCCTAGATGTTGATCGGCTTCTAGTTGACATCTTAAACATCCAAAGGTGTGATTGCACAACATTGAATCCTCTCCCCAAGTGTGGGACTTGTAAAATGGGAGATAAATCTCTATATTAGAGGTTGGTTCCTCAACTCCTCTGATCAAATATATCACTTGCAAGCTATACAGAGGTTTCAAACTCAAAATCCTACTCTAAATTCCAAAGTAGACAGAGATAGAGAATGTAAAAAATCTGAAACTAATGCTAATGAAGTGATGCACCAAATGAGTTGCAGACACTTGATACAACAATACATACACAATCCACAAGAGAACATAGCACAAAGCATGCACAAATTGCTCAAAGTGTAATGAAAGATCAGGAAAACAATGGTAGATATATGAAAGGATCGAGGGATTTTAATCACAGAGCATATATTAACATTTCGATCCAATACAATGCATTACAAAGATCAAGAGGCAAAAGGGGTGTTGTATTACATGGAAAAGTAAAAATTCACAAATTCTACCAACTAGGAAGAAAAAGGAAAGTTACAAAGCTGAAAAAGTGTCTCTTTGCAAAAATGAACCCATTCTCGCTTTTACAAAGTGCAAGCCACGACCCCGAGAGAGAAACACAGAAAGCATGGAGGAGATTCAACCATTGACCAAAACACATTAAAAATAGCATGGGCATCCTTACAAACCCATCCCCTAACATTTTTAACCATGCTGGGAGAGAATGCGAGCCATTCTTCATTAAAAATGGTGGTTGAAACGTCATTTCTATCCATGACCACGTGCCAGAGGAGTTTTTCAATTTTATCCCTCCAAACTCCATAAAAATGCAAAAATGACCCCAGAATCTTGTATAGAATTTCACCAGCTTTCCATTGATATAAAGAACACAAAAAACTGAGCTCTGGATCGAAAGATATGGCCATTTGAAGTTTTAGGGAAAAACAGGGCCAAATCGGATTGGCGGGCAAAAATTTGAATTTTTCACCTTTTTTGCATTTGGGAAAAATTCCCAAAAAATCCCCACGATCTACCATTCCAGGTGCCACATGGCATGCTTTGATTGGATGCGGGCCCTCTGCACTTCATTTCCTTTGTTTTTGCCATTGGAAAAAATTCCCAAAAAACTCCGCCGGGCCGATGAGTTGAGGACACGTGGCTCGTGCTAATTGGTCACGGACCTTCCTTCCTGAATTTTCCGCGGGCCTAACTAGTATTTTGAAACCACTGGACATGTGGTGAGACCCTATGGATGTGGACTTGCCCCTTCAAATTTTCCTTGCGGGCCTGTCCTCTATTTTTCGTTGCCACATGGACACATGGCATAATTCCATTGGCTCGCACTCGGGGCGATTTTTCCTTCGAATTTTTCTCCTTTTTCCCTTTGGGAAAGTTTCCAAAATTCTTCCCACCCTCTGCAGCTCAAACCCCTAGGGACACATGGCATAACATGATTGGGCGCGGTCCTTTTCATTAAAATTCTCCCTGAACCAACACTTAGTCATTTTTCAAAATTTCCCCCCTGGACACGTGGCGTCATCCGATTCACTGGTGGGCTGCGGGGAAAATCTTCCTTCTAAAATTTCACCAAAACACTTGGTAAAAACAAAGTTTTCTTTTGACCCCTACCACTTCCTTGGACACGTGGCGGCATCTCATTGGCTGCGGGCCTTCCAGGGAAAAATTTCCCACAAAAACTCTTCTGAGCCATAACTTCAAAAATACATGGAGTTAGGAGGAAAACTTTACCTTTCTAGAAAGTTGAGAAAGAGATCTATCCAATGGTGTTATTTCCAAAAAATTTTGAGAGCTTGAAAAGAAAATAATTATGACTGAGTCACAAGAGAGGGAAGAATGAAAGGAGTTAGCCACAAAATGAGCAAGGGGTACATTTTGGATAACAATTCCATGATGGATTCTCTAGTGGAAACTTCTTTACCAATACTATAGAAATGAATATCATAATGGTAGGAATCTTTTGGCCTAACTTATTCATGGACGCACACAAGTGGGTCATGAAATACAAAGAGTGCACTTTATTTGCAAGAAATAAGAAATTGGTACCACTTTCCCTTTGACTAATCCAAACATATCAACATTTTACGTAATGGGATCTTGACTTCATAGGCATTATCAATCCTCCCTCAAGTGTTGGCCACAAGTGGGTGCTGATAGCTATGGAATACTTCACTAGATGGACAGAATATTTCACGCTCAAGGAATCAACCGAGTCAATCATCCTTGACTTTCTCGAGGGTATTGTAACAAGGTTTGTCATTCCTCAAACAATTATTTTAGATAATCAAAAATCCTTCCTTGGTACCAAAATATCATATTAGGAACTTAGATTGGGTATCTATATAAAGACTTATTAGAACTATTACCCCCAAGGAAATGGTCTAGTAGAGTTAAAAATAAGAACCCAATTAGAATCATGATGCGCACAATGAATATAATCCGAAAGAAGTGGCATTAAAAAGTCTCACATGCGTTGTGGGAAGATAGAATCATGATGAAGAAGGTAATAGGTACATCACCTTATAAGATGGTTTATGGTAAGGAAGCTAGACTCCCTTATCTCATGAGTTTCCTTCATTCAATATTGCCCAATTTAGAGTTTGAAGGCCCATACTAGAGAGAAATTGTAACATTCCTATTTTAAGACTTTGGAAATAAGGGAATTTT
The DNA here is from genome assembly GCA_018340775.1 of Taxus wallichiana var. yunnanensis. NCBI lineage: Eukaryota > Viridiplantae > Streptophyta > Pinopsida > Cupressales > Taxaceae > Taxus > Taxus wallichiana. Next base: position 411,812,422 of record CM031238.1, on the reverse strand, counting down.
TTTGAGTAATGTTCTTTGTTCTAAACATGTAATTTAGAACACACATTCCAAAATAACTATTCTTATAACAGATAACCATATGCGATTGTAATTACTCGGTAAACTACCGATCTATTCATTTAATGACACGATGAACTACCGATCTATTCATGCTTAACACTAAGTATGGAATACCATTTTGTATACTTCATATACTTGGCTCTCTTACCCCGATCCGGGTATTAGGTGATCTGTCTAAGGAACCTAACTAAATAGTTGTTACCAATATTCATTTATATCATGATCCTTATACTAGGTGACATAGGACAACGCAGCCAACAACTTGTGATACTTTAGCCAAAGATTCTAACATACTATTCATATTAAATATTCCTTGACAAAGATACTCATCAATGCTGGAATACGTCCTTCGCCCCCACTCTATTGTTATCTAGAATGTCCTTTATTGACTTCATTAGTCCTCTTTCCCAAGGTTTAACCCTAGTTATGGTTAACAACGTAGGTTATGATAGGAAGGAGCTCACAAAGACTTAGGATAGATTGGCATACTGGGTCAACCTAAGTCAACCCCATGTGCCAAGGTACCCTGAGTCCTAGAGGGCTACTTCGTATCGTAACTACGCTACTACCCAGTCCTAGAGAGAAACTAAGTTCAAGTCCAAAAGTGTGTAGATCTAGATGATCAATGCAGAAGGGTGTTGCCACATGTCAACTACAAGTGTTGTATCCTCGAGAAGATCCTAATCTTCTTGAAGGTACAACCCTATAGTCGACGTGTGCCAGCATCCTATAGAATAGCCTTGTTGAGATATACATACCCCTAGGATATTATTAAAGTTTAATTAATTTGGATTCTTAAAGGTAGATTTCAGCAACCCTGCCCAAACTCTAATCCAACTCTCCCTAAGTTATTTTCCAAATTAGGTTCCATTAACCCTTGCAGAAATTCCTTAACTTAAGATTGCTTTTGATGTTTGTTAATTTTGGCTTATCAAGCAACTACCATGAAGAAAGGACAACAACCTCTTAAGTTCCATTTAATGTGAATTAACCATTCAAAGAAGTGTAGCAACCACCTAGGTTGTATCTCATTATACTTTATTAAAAGAAGCCTAATGATTACAAATCATAACTTCCTTCTTGTTTACTTTTTGGTAAGAGAGGAAGATTCTTCCTCTTCATGGTTAAGTTCTAGGGTTTAACACCCTCTTTATGTCCTTTAAAAATTCTATAGAATTCATTGTAAGTTCACTACACGTTACCTTAATAATATGAGTTGTTTAGATAAGATCATTGAAATTCTACAACTTATTTAGTTGCATCACAATTAGGAATTACTCTAATTCCCTTTTTCCTACTTATCCAAGAACACTCATTGAAACATATAAATAACATGAAGAATATCAATAGGATAGGATTCCATTTCTTTTACAAAAGTACAAGATAATTTACATCCATGCAAGTAAATTCTCATTCTTCAATTCATTTTCAAAACTTATACATTTACAACTTATGCATTTCAGGCATACTGCATGATAGCAACCTTCATTCAAAGGAGAATAACTTTTCTTCTTCAAGACAACTTAAGAACAAGTCAGAATTCTTCACAAGAATCAACTTAGATCAGCCAATGCATCATATAAGTTTTTTCCTTCTTTTATCACTTATGAAGTCCATCTGTAAAAATTGCTAGCACGGGTCAATTCAATGAACTGAGCATGATAAGCACTAATCCTTAAAATCAATTTTTGAATCACAATTCATCTTTCAAGAATTAACATTCATTTATTGGACCCAATAGGAGGTAAGAAATCTGAGTAGATGCTAACACTCAAAACTTTCCAATAGTTCAGGTAAGGCAGAACTATCTCAACAGTATGTCAATGCATCACTACAAGAACTACATATTGGGTTTCCAAAAAAATGACAAGATCAAAACATCATATATATAATACGTATTGTCCAAGACTCAAATTACAATTCTGAGCACAATGTAAAGCATAAACTCCCTCAAAGGATCAAGATTATTCAAATGCTTATAACCAAGTTCGGGTAACATCATGTTCCCTCTTTAGTTTATAAAATAGTCAAAGGACTATAAAATCTAAACCAACACATCGTTCAGGTTACCATTTCAATTAAAAACACCAAGTAACAAATTGATTGCATAGTGTTGCATCACAATCATGAATTCATAAATACACCAACACCGTAATGCTAGATCGAATAAGAAGAAACTACTTATAAAACAGTTCATTCTAAGAAAAAATGCTTCCATTTTCAGTTAACATCCTTTCAAACCCAATTTCCCAACTTAAACGGGATGTAAGATGCTTGATAGAGATCGAGACTGACACTTACGACTTAAAATCTAGGTTCATAAAGAACCTCTAAAAACCTTTAATATGGTCATAAGAACAAGAATTCACAAGCACCATGCCATATGAGACTTCGAACAAAAATCTAACTTATCTAAGATAACCAACACAGGTCCCAAGTTATATGTGAGTTTCAACAACAATCATAGTTTTCACAAAATAAAATACAAAAACCCAAGCCATATATGGTTTTTCTAGTGCATGCGAGTTTCAACAATAGTCAAAGTTTTTACAAGAAGAAATACAAAAACAACAAGCCATATACGGGTTAATCCACAATCCATTTAACTATGAAATAAAATGCTAACACCATAGAGACGAGAATCTCTACAATGATTCTATCCACCAAAACAAGTTTCCAACAAATAGCTTGAACTTGTTTGCAAGTATCCATAAGAACTGGAGTTCCTTACCAGCTCAAGTTCACAAAACACAACAAGTTCACAAACACTAATCTCAACAAACACAGTAGAACTCAGTAACAATTATTGGTCATAAATGAAGTTGAAACCAAACAACAATTTCCAACAACCGAAGAAGCTAAACAAAGTTACCAACTTTGTTCTCATATGCATAGTTCCTTTGTGCAAAAGACAATACAACATAAGCTTCCAACAGAATCACGTATATCACGGATTCAAAACCAAGAATGCAAGTTTTACTAAACCCATCAATCAATTAACCAGATAAAGCATGAAATGCACAAACTCATCAGAGAAAAGTTGCTTTAATGAAAACACTTAGAGGAAAGAAAGATATTTTAATAGTTAGAGCCTATCATGCTTGATAGTGTCACTGTGAAATCGAAGAAGACCTCTAGCCAAACTCGCTTCTTCTCCTCTTCTCCATGAAAGATCAAACAACCAGATACTTCTTCCACAATGCTTCTTATACATTCCACAAAATGAAAATAGATTCAAAACCTCAAAAATAGCCATGAAGTGCAGTTTACTTTGCTGGTTTGAAAAACTAGAGCGCATGTAGAAAGAAAATTGGAGAACATGCAAAATGAAACAACCCAACAAAAATCCATTGGCATGCCTACCAAGGTGGTTTGGGCTCAATAACCAAAAAAATTAATCTCATTAATTCCAAATCTCCCGCTCAATCCTCCTTGCCACTGCCTGCCAAGTCTAGCGAGTGCCAAGTCCAAGTTAACATAAGTTTCCATTTTTAGTGATACTACCACCTAAGCCTCCACCAAACCAACTAACCCCTACCAAAGCTGGCAGTCCGTATGCATTAATAAACCTTATCAACATCATAAATGCCTTAGGAACTGTCACCAATATGTATGTGACCACTTAAGTCCCAATTTGTATCCATTAGTTTAGGATAGATTAGATTGCTTAGGTTAGATCTTAGGTAGAATTTAAATTTATACCTTAGGATATAACACTAACAACTAACCCCCACCATGGCCTTAGCAATTAGGTTAGATAATTTCCACCTAGGTAAACAATTCAAAGTGCCATAGTTTAAAACACTAGGCTAGGTTACAATAATACCTTGTAGTATTTGGATCTAGGTTAATTTAATACCTAGTATCCTTTTTAATCCCTATTAGTTCCGAGCTTAGGTTAGGTTACAAATCAATAATTCAACCAATCAAAATAGAATAAGGAGTTTTAGGTTAGGCTCAGAATTCTATCAAGTATCATAGCTTAGATAGAAATATATATATATATATATATATATATATATATATATATATATATACCTAGCTTAGGATCTCGTAGGTTAATCCTAAATAGGATCTTGGATCTCTCTAATGTTGTGAACAGGATGCATGCCCATTTTTATCAGCAATGACCTATCATGGTCGATCTTCAAAGACCCAAGCCAAAAACCTATTGAATGGAAGTACATTCACACAAAAATTAAAGAACTTGCAACAACAAAGTTTAGTCCAACGTGTATCTTAACTCATGGAATGTCAATTTTACCATTCGTTCAACAGAGCAGATTTAAAACATCCCTTGGATCACTGAAATTGATCCAAGGATGAGTTAGATAAAAAGACAAGTTTACAACTCTTAAAATAGATTGCAAATCACCTACCAGAAGTGAAAAATGGATTTAGAGAAGTCATTCTAGTTCAGTCAAAGGATCTTAAGAGTAGAATATATCAAGCATGATTTCCAATAATTAGAAGAACATATCCTTATAAGGAAAATCACATATCAACACTTGAATGCAAAGGAGGAAAATAACAATAGTCAAGGGTGTTACATGCTTCCCTCCTAAAAAGAATCATCATCTTGATGATTATCTCTTTTAACAATTTACATCAAGGACAATCAATTCATTCACTTCTCTACTCCTAAGCCAAATATTTCAAAACCTTATAGTTCCAGAAATCAATATTAAATAAATTTTTATTCAAATCAAGTAAATATCTGCCCAAAACTGGCTTACTTAATGTCATAAAGGATAAATTCATAAAAATTTATCAGTCAACAGATTCAATTCCGTTCAAATAGATATGGAAAAGAAATTTTCATATCCTCTAGATTTTCCCAAGTTGCACTCTCCTTGTTAAAATGGTCCCACTAGACCTTACATTGACTTATTTCTCTATTTCTTAAATGCAACTGGTGAGTTTCCAGCACTTGAATGGGCTTAACCACAATTATTCTGGGTCTTGGACCTGTAAGGAATTCTAATTTAACACATGTGATAAATCTAAAACGTATTTCTTAAGCAATGAAATATGGAAAACATCATGCATTCATTACAAAGCAGGTGGTAGTGCTAAATGATAAGCTACAGGGTTTATTACTTCACCTATTTCAAAATGTCCCACATAACGTGGTGATAATTTGGCAGCCTTGCTAAAAGTTATGGAACTCTTTTTCGGTTTAACTCAAGAAAAACCTTTTCTCCAAGTTCAAATTTCCTGTCAACCCGCTTTAAGTCAGCATAACTCTTTTGCCTATCTATTGCTTCTTTCAAGCGTTCACGAATCATTTTAACTTGTTGTTCCATTTCTGTAAGGATTTCAGGTCCAATTACCTCTCAATCCTCAATGTTATCCCAACTAATAGGGGTTCTGCATTTCCTTTTGTAAAGTGCCTTGAAAGGTGCCATCTTAAGAGAAGCATGATATGTGTTATTGTATGAAAATTCAACTAAGGGAAGGTACTCTTACCACTTGTACTACTGATCCATACATTACATCCATAACATATCCTCCAAAACCTGATTTACTCTTTCATTCTGTCCATCCATTTCTGGATGATACACAAAATTGAAATTCAATTTAGTGCCAAGAGCTACGTTAAGCATTTTCCAAAACCTTGACATCATTCTAGGGTCTCTATTAGATATAATTAATTCAGGTACTCCATGTAATCTGAAAATTTCGTGTACAAATCTTTTAGCCAAAACAGGAGAATCATCCTTTAGATTTCCAACAATAAAATGAGCTACTTTCGTTAGTTTGTCAACTACTACCAAAATAACATCATGTTTATTTCTTGACATTGCAATCCTTGTACAAAATACATGCTTATGACCTACCATCCGTACTACGGTATGGATGCATATGTTCTACTTTTACCCATTAACATTCCGCATACAATGAGTCACAAAATCTATAACATCCTTTTTCATTCCTTTCCAGAAATATTGTTGTTTTATATCAGCAAGCATTTTTGTAATGCCAGGGTGTCCAGAAAAAGGTGAATTGTGAAACTCTGTCAACAATTTCTTTCTCAAATCATTAGGTAAGGGTATGTATACTCTGTTATCATATCATAAGATTCCCTCATTATCAAAGTGAAAAACTTTATACCTTTCATCCTTCGGATCTACAAAGCAAGCACTATTCTTACTTGCTGAAAAGAGTCGATTCCATAACACTTGTTACTTCATCCTTAAACTAAGTTCTTAGTTTTATAAGAGTAGAAATGTGCTTCCTACGACTTAGAGCATCACCAATCTATTCACTTTTCCTTTAATGTAACTTATGTCAAAATTATACTTTGAGACAAAAACTCTAACCACCTTTGTTGTCTTGCATTCGATTTGGCTGAGTGAAAATGTACTTTAGCCCAAGATGATTAGTTTTCAACTCAAATGGTTTACCCAGAAAATAATGCCTCCAAACTTAAAGTGCATGAACTATGGCAGCAAGCTCTAAATCATGTGGAGCATAATTCAACTCATGTAACTTAAGTTTTCTACTTTCATAAGCTATGACATGATCATTTTGTAACAAAATACCTCCAAGACCTTCCTTAGATGCATCTGTTACAACCGTGAAGTCTCCATTAGGATCAGGTACAACTAAAATAGGTGCTGAAGTCAACTGACTTTTCAAATTTTTAAAAGCAGATTCACATTTATCATTCTAAACAAATTTCTTATCCTTTTTCTACAATGAAGTTATTGGTGCAGCCACCTTAGAAAAATCCTTAACAAATTTTCTATAATAACCTGCAAGGCCCATGAAGCTTCTAACTTCATGTACATTCTTTGGTGCAAGCCACTCGATTATAGCTATAATTTTAGAAGGATCTACAACAATCCCATCTTTACTTATAACATGACCCAAATAGTGAACTTCAGTGTCATAGAAAGAACATTTGGATAGCTTACCATATAACCGTCTCTTTCTCAGAATTTCCAAAACTATTTTCAAGTGTTCATGATGCTCCTCCACACTTTTAGAATATATGAGAATGTATTATAAGAATATAAGCAAAAACTTGTCTACATATTTTTAAAGATATTATTCATTAAGTTCATAAAAGCTTTGAGATGCGTTTGTTAATCCAAAGGGTAAAACAACAAATTCTTAATGTCCATACCTTGTCTTAAAAGCTGTTTTATGAATGTCCTCATCCTTAATTTTTAATTGATGATATCTAGACAAAAGTTCTATCTTATAATATACCAATGCTCCATGCATATGATCAAATAAGTCATCAATTATAGGAAGTAGGTATTTATTCTTGATTTTTGTTTTGTTTAACATCCTGTAATCAATGCGCAATCTGAGTGTTCCATCTTTCTTTTTCACAAAGATCATTGGTGCTCCCCAAGGTGAAACCCTTGGTCTAATCAAACCTTTAGACAAAATTTCTTGTAACTGAGCCTTAAGCTCTACTAAATATGTGGTATTCATTTGATAAGGTGCTTTAGAAATAGGTTTAGTACATGGTTTAATTTCAATTGTGAATTCAAACTCCCTTTTGGGTGGAAATCACATGAATTCTTCCGGAAACATGTCACCATATTTCGTAACAGCGGATAACGTTCCATGAAATCACTTGTTTTCTTATAAAATTCAGAAATTTTAATTACATATAAGATACAACCCTTATTTTTGGCCTTTTTAAGTTGCATAGCTAATAATTTCCTAACAAAAATTTCTTGTTTTACACCCTGAATCTCTGTTGTTTTCTGCAGATCATCTAAACAACTAATATGTTTTTCAAAATAGTCTACCTTTTCTTTATGCTCTACTAACCAATTTACACCTATGACTATATCATAAGATCCCAAAGGTGCTACATAGAGATCAAATTCTATGGAAAAGCTAGGTAAGTCAAGGACTGCTCTGAAAAGACACATACTAACTGTATGAACAAAATTATTACCATAATGTACAGTCCATGATTTATCCATTTTTCTAGCTTTTCTTTTAAGTTTTGAAGCAAGTTTACTATAAATAAAACATTCAATAGCTCCCATATCAAAAAGAATAGTTACAAGTATGCCAAATAACTTACCAAGAACTTCAATAGGTGTAACTTGCTTTTCAGCTTGCTTGTCAGCTACTACAACATGTATCTTGTGTTGTTGATTATGATCATCCTTCTTCAAAGGACATTGATTCACGTAATGATCTTTGCCACAGTTATAACAACCTCCTACCGGTCCCTTTTTAGGCTCAAAATTATTTCCAGCCTTATAGTTATCATTTTGACCTCCATAGGGCTTTCGCTCGTTATTATTATTCTTGGCAAAATTGTTCGTGTATTTCCAGCAGTCTTATTCATTGTTGTTTTCTTATTAATATCGGTTGGAAACTTACTTTTGTTACCAAACTTTTTCCATGGTCCTTTCTTAGGTGCAAGAGAAGCTGAAGAAGAGTTTGGAACTTTCTTCCGTACTTCTTCCTTATGAGCAGAAATAGCCTTTAATTTTTGTTCCTGCCTTATGGATTTTTCAACGAACCCATTCCATAGTGGTTGGGATGTGAACATCTACCTCTCCCCCAATAATGGGATTCAATCCCGTGATGAATTTTCATATCCCGAACTTCTCATCCATTTGATACTTGAGGTACATACATGAGTAGTTTCATAAACCATTCCTAATACTCGCCACAATTAACTTCCCTTGAGCTAAGTTCTAAAATTCAGTCATTTTCTGATCATAATAAAGTTGTGGTAGCCATCGTTGCCTAAAATAACCTTTAAATTGATCCTAAGTGATGTTAGTTTCATCAATGTTTAGCTCATCCTTACGGTTGTCCCACCATGAAGATGCTTCATGGGAAAGCTGATATGCTCCCCAAATAGCTTTGGTTTCTTCTGAGAAGTTCCTTATTAAAAATTACTTCTCCATCTCGCTGAGCCAATTCTCAACTCCATCACCTAATTTGGTTCCATCAAACTTAGGTGGACTTATCCTTTTATATCATTAGTGAGTTCAGCAGCCAACCTAGCCTTTTTGTTTTTTGGCTGGATAGGCACATTAACATTGTTATTATCAACACCCATATTGGGGTTGTCCTCAGGAGGTGACTGATTGTTATTACTAGCTTCTTCTTCCTCCTCATTACCCATTACTTGTTGCTCGAGCACATTCAAATGATCTCTTGTGTCCAACAGGGCAGCAAGGATCTCATCAAGTTTTTGGGTTGTTGCTACTCCTTCCTCAGGTGGAGCATTGTTTGCAACGTTTCCTCTTATCCTAACCATTTTCTGTTATAAGAAAATTTAAGTTTTTATCATATTATGGACACAATAGGTCCAAGAGTTGTAACCTTAGGCTCTGATACCAAGATGTAACATTCCTATTTTAAGACTTTAGAAATAAGGGAATTTTTTTTTAGTAATGTTCTATATTCTAAACACATAATTTAGAACACACATTCAAAAACAACCATTCTTATAACAGATAACCATATGTAGGTTTGTAATAACTCGGTAAAACTACCGATCCATTCATTTCATGAATCGGTGAACTACCGATCTATTCATGTTTAACACTAAGTATTGAATAATTTTCTATATACTTTGTATACTTGGTTCTCTTACCCCGATCTACGTATTTAGTGATCTATCTAAGGAACCTAACTGAATAGTTGTTACCAATATTCATTTGCATCATGATCCTTAGACTAGGTGACATAGGACAACACAACCAGTAGCTTGTGATACTTTGGCCAAAGATTCTAACATACTATTCATATTACTTATTCCTTGACGACATACTCATCAATCTAGAATATGTCCTTCACCCCCACTCTATTGTTATCTAGAATGTCCTTTATTGACTTCCGTTAGTCCTCTTTCCCAAGGTTTAACCCTAGTTCTGGTTAACAACGTAGGTTATGATAGGAAGGAGCTCACAAAGACTTAGGATAGATTGGCATACTAGGTCAACCTAAGTCAACCCTATGTGCCAAGGTACCCTAAGTCCTAGAGGGCTACTTCGTATCATAACTACGCTACTACCCAGTCCTAGAGAGAAACTAAGTTCAAGTCCAAAAGTGTGTAGATCTAGATGATCAATGCAGAAGGGTGTTGCCACATGTCAACTACAAGTGTTGTATCCTCGAGATGATCCTAATCTTCTTAAAGGTACAACCCTATAGTCGGCATGTGCCAACATCCTATAGAATATCCTCGTTAAGATATACATACCCTTAGGAGATTATTAAAGTTTAATTAATTTGGATTCTTAAAGGAAGATTTCAACAACCCCGCCCAAAATCTAACCAAACTCTCCCTAAGTTCTTTTCCAAATCAGGTTCCATTAACCCTTGCAGAACTTCCTTAACTTAAGATTTCTTTTGATGTTCGTTAATTTTTTTGGCTTATCAAGCAACTACCAAGAAGAAAGGACAGCAACCTCTTAAGTTCCATTTAATGTGACTTAACCATTCAAGGAAGTGTAGCAACCACCTAGGTTGTATCTCATTAGACTTTATTAAAAGAAGCCTAATGATTACAAATCATAACTTCCTTCTTGTTTACTTTTTAATAAGAGAGGAAGAGTCTTCCTCTTCATGGTTAAGTTCTAGGGTTTAACACACCCTTTATGTCCTTTACAAATTCTATAGAATTCATTGTAAGTTCACTACACGTTACCTTAATAATATGAGTTGTTTAGATAAGTTCATTGAAATTCTACAACTTATTTAGTTGCATCACAATTAGGGAATTACTCTAATTCCCTTTTTCCTACTTATCCAAGAACACTCATTGAAACATATAAATAACATGAAGAATATCAATAGGATAGGATTCCATTTCTTTTACAAAAGTACAAGATAATTTACATAATCCATGCAAGTAAATTCTCATTCTTCAATTCATTTTCAAAACTTATACATTTACAACTTATGCATTTCAGGCATACTTGCATGACAACAACCTTCATTCAAAAGAGAATAACTTTTCTTTTTCAATACAACTTAAGAACAAATCGAATTCTTCACAAGAATCAACTTAGATCAGCCAATGCATCATATAAGTTTTTGCCTTCTTTTATCACTTACGAAGTCCATCTGTAAAAATTGCTAGCACGGGTCAGTTCAATGAACTGAGCATGATAAGCACTAAGCCTTAAAATGAAGTGCATTCCACTAATTGTTCCAATAAAAACAACCCTGCTTTAATGAACAACTAGTATTTCATACTCCCTAAGCATAAGTAATATCAATAAAAAGAAGAGCAATACTAAACCAGGATTAACAAAAAGAAGAACATAATATAATCTATAAAATATGTCTTACAAATTAAAGTATAATTGATCCTATCAATTATCTTTACCAAACAACAAATCATAACATATCATTGTTTCCAATCCTACCAAAATATAATACAACACTTATCTTTGTTATAAGATATCGTTAAGTGTTTACAGCTTATTCTCTCTTGGATGTTTCATCTAACTTTCAAGTAAAGAAGAAGAAAAACCACTCCCATTATGCTAAAGTACATAACATCTGCAAAGCATAAATAGGTGCAAATCAAGAATCAAACCATTTCCTTTAAAGGTCATCTACTTTAAAATTCAACATTTTAAGGTATTCATCAAAATAGATCCATATAAATTAAATCCAAGAAGGAATGATGGATTAACAGTCAACAACAAGTTTACAATTTCTTTCTACTTCATTTTAGTCAAATGAAAAGTATAAAAAGACTAATTAAGTATTGATACTCTTTTCAAATAAGAATAAAAATTAGAAGGTTCCAACCAATGAACTTAACCCAACTGCATTAGAAAGGAGTCCTAACAGAATATGATCCCCATCTATAATCATTTCTTACAACTTAATTTAACAGTTTTACCTCCTCTTATACATATAGTTTAATTTCATGCAAGAGTTCCAAAGAAAGAGAACAAGATCAACTTCAAGGAAAGAGAAAACTAAATGCTATCTTCCCTTCTAAATCTTCCCATTATAATGCATGAATTCTACTTTCCATTAGGAACATTGTAACAATGAAGCTCATACATAGTCCAAGGATAGTAAAGTTTCACAGTGTATCTGTTAAAGACTTAACAATCTTTTATTGGACTAGAACAGCCTAAAGAAAACATACTAACATTTTTCCTTCTTAGAACACTTTACCATCAAACAGTGAAGTTCCATCAATCCTTACCATTAATTTTCTCTTTTTAAACTTGATAATAAAACAGTGAAGTTCAAACACAGTCCACAATCAATTTTGAATCGTAATTTATCTTTCAAGACTTAACATTCATTTATTGGACCCAACAAGAGGTAAGAAATCTGAGTAGATGCTAACACTCAAAACTTTCCAATAGTTCAGGCAAGGAAAAACTATCTCAACAGTATGTCAATGCATCACTACAAGAACTACAGATTGGGTTTCCAAACAAATGACAAGATCAAAACATCATATATATAATACATATTGTCCAAGACTCAAATTATAATTCCAAGAACAATGTAAAGCATAAACTCCCTCAAAGGATCAAGATTATTCAAATGCTTATAACCAAGTTCGGGTAACATCATGTTCCCTCTTTAGTTTATAAAATAGTCAAAGGACTATAAAATCTGAACCAACACATCGTTCAAGTTACCATTTCAATTAAAAACACCAAGTAACAAATTGATTACATAGTGTTGCATCACAATATCACAATCACAAATTCATAAATACACCAGCACCGTAATGCTAGATCAAATAAGAAGAAACTACTTATAAAATAGTTCATTCTAAGAAAAAATGCTTCCATTTTCAGTTAACATCATTTCAAACCCAGTTTCCCAACTCAAACGGGATGTAAGATGCTTGACAGAGCTCAGACTAGATGACTTAAAATTTGGGTTCATAAAGAACCTCCAAAAACATTTAATATGGTCATAAGAACAAGAATTCACAAGCACCATGCCATATGAGGCTTCAAACAACAGTCTAACTTATCCAAGATAACCAACACAGGTTCCAAGTTAGATGTGGGTTTCAACAACAATCACAGTTTTCACAAAATGAAATACAAAAACCCAAGCCATATATAGTTTTTCCAAGTGCATGCGAGTTTCAACAACAGTCAAATTTTTCACAAGAAGAAATACAAAAACAACAAGCCATATACGGGTTAATCCACAGTCCATTTAACTATGAAATAAAACACTAACACCATAGATCCAAGAATCTCTACAACGATTCTATCCATCAAACAAGTTTCCAACAAATAGCTCAAACCTGTTTGCAAGTATCCATAAGAACTGGAGTTCCTTACTAGCTCAAGTTCACAAAACACAACAAGTTCGCAAACACTAATCTCAACAAACACAGGTAGATCTCAGTAACAATTATTGGTCGTAAATGAAGTCGAAACCAAACAACAATTTCCAACAACCGAAGAAGCTAAATAGAGTTACCAACTTTGTTCTTGTATGCATAGTTCCTTTGTACAAAAGACAATACAACATAAGCTTCCAACAGAATCATGTATATCATGGATTTGAAACCTAGAATGCAAGTTTTACTAAACCCATCAATCAATTAACCAGATAAAGCATGAAATGCAAAAACTCATCAGAGAAAAGTTGCTTTAATGAAAACACTTAGAGGAAAGCAAGAGATTTTAACAGTTAGAGCCTATCATGCCTGATAGTGTCATTGTGAAATCGAAGAAGACCTCTAGCTGAACTCACTTCTTCTCCTCTTCTCCATGAAAGATCAAACAACTAGATACTTCTTCCACAATGCTTCTTATACATTCCATGAAATGAAAATAGATTCGAAACCTCAAAAATAGCCATGAAGTGCAGTTTACTCTTCCGGTTCGAAAAACCAAAGCGCAAGGTAAAATAAAATAGGAGAACATGCAAAATGAAACAACCCAACAAAAATCTTTGGCATGCCTACCAAGGTGGTTCGGGCTCAATAACCAAAAACAATTAATCTCATTAATTCCAAATCTCCCGCTCAATCCTCCTTGCCACCACCTGCCAATTCTGGCAAGTGCCAAGTCCAAGTTAACATAAGTTTCCATTTTTAGTGATACTGCCACCTAATCCTCTACCAAACCAACTAACCCCTGCCAAAGCTGGCAGTCTGTATGCATTAATAAACCTTATCAACATCATAAATGCCTTAGGAACTGCCGCTAATATGTATGTGACCACCTAAGTCCCATTTCATATCCACTATCGCTAATATGTATATGGATAGATTAGATTGCTTAGGTTAGATCTTAGATAGAATTTAAATTTATACATTAGGATATAACACTAACAACTAACCCCCACCATGGCCTTAGCAATCAAGTTAGATAATTTCCACCTAGGTAAATAATTCAAAGTGCCATAGTTTAAAACACTAGGTTACGTTACAATAATACCTTGTAGTATTAGGATCTAGGTTAATTTAATACCTAGTAGCCTTTTCAATCCCCATTAGTACCAAGCTTAGGTTAGGTTGCAAATCAAAAATTCAACCAATCAAAATAGAATAAGGAGTTTTAGGTTAGGCTTAGAATTCTATCAAGTATCATAGCTTAGAGTAATAATATACATACATACATACATACATACATACATACATACATACATACATACATACATACATACATACATACATACATACATACATATACATACATACATATATATATATATATATATATATATATAGGTTAATCCTAAATAGGATCCTAGATCTCTCTTATGCTGTGAACAGGCTGCATGCCCATTTTTATCAGTAATGACCTGTCATGGTTGATCTTCAAAGACCCAAGCCAAACAACCTACTGAATGGAAGTACGTTCACATATAAATTAAAGAACTTGCAACAACAAAGTTCAGTCCAATGTGTATCTTAACTCATGGAATGTCAATTTTACCATTCATTCAACGGAGTAGATTTAAAACATCCCTTGGATCACTAAAATTGATCCAAGGATGAGTCGGATAAAAGACAAGTTTACAACTCTTAAACCAGATTACAAATCACCTACCAGAAGTGAAAAATGGATTTAGAGAAGTCATTCCAATTCAGTCAAAGGATCTTAAGAGTAGAAAAGATGTATCCATATCAAGCATGATTTCCAATAATCAGAAGAACATATCCTTATAAGGAAAATCACATATCAACACTTGAATGCAAAGGAGGAAAAATAACAATAGTCAAGGGTGTTACAAAAATTAGAATGGAAGAACCAGTTGAACTTGAAGAATCAAGGAATGTTGTCATGATCAAGCTAGAACAACATCAGAAAGTAACAAAGAAGTTACCTAATAGAAAAGCTAGGCCCCAACCTCTCAAAGTTGGGGACTTAGTATTAAAATGGGATGTTGACATATCCAAACCTGAGTGCCATTCAAAATTTGATGCACTTTAGAGTGACCCATACATCATCAGTTCTTGTGAGGATAACTTTCAAGTTGACTTATCTTGATGGAAGTGTGTTATTAATCCCATTCAATGGGATCTATCTCAAACCCTTCCATTGAGCTTGCTACATCATTTTTCATATCTTAAAATAGTTTCATTCCTCTAAGTTCATTATGTGCACATTTTTTTGTTTGTATATAGTTCCTTCTTCTCACATGCTCATTTATTGCTTCTAGGATGCCGGTTATCTTCTAGTAGTTTTCAGCGAGTTTTAGAAGATTCAAAATAGATTTCAGAAAGGTTTCATTAAGTGACTTCAAGGGGTAGTTATTCAAGGTTCTAGATTAGAATATCATAATTACATAGTAGACTCCATGTCCAATGGATTCTTTAGGCTACTAAGCTCCTTCATCTAGTAAGCCAATGGCCTCGAAAGTTTCTAAAACTATTATCTAAATAACTTCACTAGTTATCTGGATAACTTACACTTCATTCTCACTCTAAGGATCTACATTACATCTTGTGCGCACCTCATTTACTCCTTTGGCACTTTCCCTTGGTTACAGATTCCTCGCGCTCCTCTTTTCCTTCACATTTTTGTTTTCCTTTTCTTCTTTGTTCCATTCTCCCCTCCCACGTGCACTTCCTGTGCATTCATTTTCCTCCCAACAGGTTCACGGACCCTACGCGTGCCATACAATTTCTTCCCAAAATCACCTAAGTCCCTCTTATGCACCCTCTTCTTTCTGCTGCATATTACTTTGTAATAATTGTGCCCCAACCATACATTTCTTCCTTATATATTTCTCCCATTCCTCCCACATGTGTAGCCTTTGCATGCGCCCTCCATCTATTTTCCTCTCATGCCTCATTCTTCCACGTGCATGCCTTTACACCTTCTTCTATGCTCTTATGTGCCACATGGCATCTGTCAAACTTTGAGTGTGTTACACATAACTAACCAAAGCACACCAACACGGTGCTAAATCCTTGTAATGAATTGTTGGGTCACAATTGGCTGAAATGACCAAAAAAATGTATAGTTGGATGATCTTTCATTCAATCAATATGCACCACTTGTCTTATATGCCCGGTTTACACTACGAATCTTCCGATAGTCATAAATTCTACTCCAGTTCTTGGATCCTTGCATTCCATCTTTTTTTGGAAAACTGATGATGTCACCTATAGTGCAAGATATTCAAATTTAAATTTCATCAAGATTTGATAGGTGAGAAATAGGAAACCATATTTCACACCATTAATGAGCAGATCAGATTGCTCTAACCACCTTATTTGATATGGACCATGCATCCTTCCTTCTCCTACATGACAAATATACATGGAGAAGTGAACTTTGTAGATTTACAGGTGGATTTGTAGGCATTGAATACTTTTTTTTGGTGGTTGTGTTTCAAAATATGGTTTTCCCCCTTTCTCCTCTTCTTTCTCATCGATTCATCTATAAATGTAAGAGCTTTACTCATTGTAAAGGGTTGGACATTTTACATCTTTTAGTGTTTTCTAAGGACCCCATATATTTCTATTTTGATTTTCATACCTCTAGATCTCGGCTCTTGCATGCGGATATTTCCATTCAAATGACATTACAATCGAATGTGCATACTGTAAGTAATATAAGCATAATTATTTTAGTTATCTCTACTTTGACATGTTTATATTCTTCTTTCTTTCCTCCCTTTTAAATTTTATTCTTGTTGTGTCACTTTAAATCCCTTATAGCTCCATTTCTTGTTGTGTTTTTTTAATCAATCATGTGAATACATTTTGGTTTGTGCTACGTGTGTCTATCCTTCCTTAATGCCTTCCCTTTTCTCTTGCTTTCGAGAATAGATGGTGTTCATCCCAATTTTTTTGGTGTTATCACCTCCCTTAGATTATTTTTCCATTTTATGTCATCCTTATATCCCTGGTACCTTAACAATGTTAGCTTAGGTTTCACTTTCAAAATTAGGAGTATTAGTAACAATAGAAGTATATAAATCATCCTTCTCTAGAGATCTTTCTCAAATGCGCAAGGTCCCATAACTTAGAGAAAATCCCATTATTGACTCAAACGACTCATTTCCTTTCGATATGAGACATGGGTTCAAGTTTAGACAACCAATAAGTACCAAGGAATATTTTTTGGAGTGAAGTAAAATCTAGATACCTTGATGTATGAGAAATTTGTAAAATGTGTGGAGAAGGATATGTATCTCGAATCAACATGATAGCTTGTGAGGATAGAAAAATTTCAGGGTTTCCTTCGATAAATCTCACAATATACATGGCGAATGCATCATTCACCCTAGAAAAGTGAAGGTTACTCTATTTTAATATCATATATGGATATCTCTCATAGGAACAATCCTTTTGGGAGATGTTTGGTGTGAGAGTTAGACCCACGTAGGATCTTGTACTTACAAGAGCATACACTGGATATAATTTCATGGAAAACTTTCTTGTGACTAGAAGATGGAGCAATTGAAAATGGATGTTATCACTAATGATTTGACCCCAATCAATCATTTTATTTCCTTCATTATGGTGAGGATGAATAATTCCATCCAATCATGGAATTCCTTGGTTCTTTCCTCTCCCATCACTCTTCTCAAAAGAATGATAGCATCTAAGAATCCTTCGTGAAACTCATGTCTAGACCAAGAATTTGGCATACAAGAGGAATTTATCACCCATTTAAATCAAGACCTCAATTCAAGGCCTTGAAGATATAAATTTTTATTTGACCATTCCTCTTATACAAACTCCTTTGGTATGACTACCATGTTGCTCCAAGTTGGAATCTACATACTTTGTGATATTCCCTTGGGGTGATCACTGTAGAGATTGAATGGCCATCTTCCTATATGATTCTCATGTTTGGTTTATAGTGTTAAGAAATTTTTTTCACCAATTATGTGCTCTAGATGGATAGTGGGTGGCCACCTATAGCATACAAACCACTTGTGTATATCTTATCTTCCACAGGCTCCTTGGGTCTGCCAAACATATGGTTTTTCAGATCCTCTAAGTCTATGTGAGTGACATCATTTTCACCCAATTATAGATACTCAGATGAAATATTTGAAATGGGCTCCAAACTAGTGAATTTGAACTTCATTGTAGACAAAATCCACTAGATGAGAAAAGTTTACGCACCTAAAACAAACACTTTCTTTTTTAGTAAGTAGGAAATAGGGACTAATTTTTTTACTTTTTTTTCTTTATTTATCAATGTCCCAAAAATCATAACATAGTAAATATACTTTTGTTGATTCATGAAAGTTACTATTTTTAGAAAGTGCTTTTATGTTTTTGTGCTTTTTTCCTTTTTTTGACCATATTTTCTCAGTTTGTCTTCATCATTGATTTTTGAGTGCACTTATTTGAAAGGTTTTGATTTTTTGGAAAATTTATATTTATAGAAGTAGAAAGAACATAAAATTACCAAAAATAAATAGAAATTCCCCCTATTGATTGGCCATGGAAACATTTTCACTATAATAGGCTTGCTCTCTGGATCTCGTGCTCAAAATATCATCACAATCCGCTTGCCGAAATGATTGGAAATAAAAAGTGTAAGCTAGGCGAAAAAATGAGGGTTTACTACCATGAATAATAAAAAGAATGAGATGGTTTTCTATTATTTTTTTCTTTAAGGCACTTGGATTGTCAAGTAGGCTGAGAAATTTTTTTAGATCGATCACCGGTTTGGAAGAGATGAGAATTTCTTCATTTCGTCGTTCATGGCTGACCTAGATGAAATTTTAGGTATATATGGTAAATTTATAGGTTTTATTGAGATTCAAGGTGTCAAAAATGGATTATTGTGTTGACATGGTGAAATAATAGAGTGAAAAAGGTATGTATATCTCTTTAAATGGGTTAAAACAATGTTATTTTTAACTCTTGAAAGCATGCTTTAAAACTTAATTTTGAAAGAATACAAGATGGGGTGAATTTTAATGTCCCAAATATCCTAGGGGTAGTTGGTATAGTTGGTGAAATAAAATTCTACCTCTTCTCTAGGTTTGACAAGTGGTGGGAGCTGAGTGGTGAGCTGGTAGGAGGAGAAAGATCGAGCACCCGGGGGACAAAAGTTGGGGTCATATGAAGAACCGGAGCGTTGGCTAGAAGTGGGGCACATTTTATCGCCACAACTATCCTGAATATCCTAGATAGTTGGGATAGTTGGGGTATAAAAATGCACCCAAGGGTTATGAGGAAGAAATTTAGCCAATTTTTCACTTCGGGTCATTTAGCACTTTTCGGAAGGAAAAGGGTCACATGAGGGTCCAAGGGCTACAAATGGGAGGTGGGGCATAATTTTTGTCCCCGATATCCCTATTTTCTCAAATGTACCAAAAATTTAGAAAAATTGGGACATTCCAAACACCAAAAGTCACTAGCCATCTAACTACAAAATTGACTAACTCATGATGCCAATCATCTAACTACAAATTTAACTATCTCCTGAAATCATGAAACCAACTTTCCCAAAGTTATAAGAACTATTTTTGGAAAATATTTATATAAATATGAATCCTAATAAAATTTTAAGATCAATGGGATGGTTTTCAAGACTTTAATATTCCTCCTTCTTTAGAAAATGTTACTTTTTCATTCAGGGACTACATGATAATTCTCCGCTTTGAGATTGGTTTGCAAAAAGAACCGCTTAGGTCTTGTGAAATATATGAAAAATCCAAAATTTATAGGATCCTCTAAGATTTTTTATGGTATATTTTTTTTCCTCTTGAATAATCTTAGAGATCCCACAATCATCTTTTTAAGTTCAAGTGTTTTTACACTACAAGCTCCTCAAGCCTCTAAAACCCACTTTCACTGTTCTGATTCCAAAACAGATGAAACTTTCCTAAACTTTCCTAAACATATTATAATGCCTATAAAAATCTTCCATAACTTTTTAATATGAATTTAGGCTTCCTTATCAACCATGAGGGTGCACATATGCCCCAGATAGGATAGGGAAAATCCTTCCTAGGCTTAGTACAATTTTTCTCTTTTTACAACATTGCACTAAATGAAATGGGTGACCTCATGAACACATTTTGGACACTTAGGAAGGATGTACATCATATTATGAATATTTTCAAGGATGGAGGGGTCATGACACGGACAAAGGATGATCCAAAGGATGACTCAAGATTGGATTTGAGCAATTTTTTTGACATTGTGGTACAGTTGTTATGTTTTTAAATTGAGTTTTGACCTTACAAAAATGCATGACAACAACTGGCTCTCACTAGGGGACTTTTTCTAGATCAAACAAAGTAAGGATATGACAAGAATGAACTCCATAATCTAAATCATTTGGTGTTACAGAGTCTCGTTTCAAGAAATAAATAGTATGAATGAATGATCACATACACACACACGACAAAGGAAAACAAACCACACCGAAAATTAAAAACACACACACACACACACACACACACACACACACACACCGGCTAAGGGAAATGCACATCCTATATTTACCTATGGTACATGTGGGGGACAACCCACTTTCTTTGTTTATATAGCTTCAAGTATTACCCTTTCGAGGTAATTCCAAATATGTGTCATCCAAATATGAGAGGTAAAAATAATTTTCACCATATGTTTCCTAAATTTGGAATGGTCCAAGCCACAATGAATCCAAATTCCCATGAATTCATTTTATTTATCTCCTTTTGTCCCATAACAAGAAAATATATCTAACTTTGAAATATCTTACCTTCTCTTTCATATCAAACACCTCTTCACCTTCAACTGATTTTCATTTATTCGATCAACCACCTTGAATTTGTATTCATCAAGATTTTCAAGAAATAATATTATCTTGTAAAGGGATTCATGGTACTGGCCATCTTCAATTGGTTTGACTAATTAGAGTGTTGGGAATTCAACATTGATTTTAATCTCTATATTGATCCCCTAGAGCAATTAGAATGGTGACATATCAATTTCCTTTTTAGGAGTAATCATGTCTTCCCATAGTGCATCATAGAGATTCTTGTGCCATTTTATCTTATTCTCATCAACAAAATTTTGGAAAATTTTCAAAATATTCTTATTACTTGACTTGTCTTGACCATTCCATTGTAGGTAATAGTCTGATGTATGAGACAATGAGATTCCATAACCATAGCAAAAATCCATCAGCTCCATAGAGGAAACGTATGTGGAATTATCAACTACAATATTTTGAGGGATCCCAAAATGAACAATAATTTTCTCTTTGATGGAATTGCACCATTTCATAATTGGATTATTTAGATGGAATAACCTCCACCCATTTTGTGAAGTATTCAATTTCCATGAGTACAAAGGTGTGCCTTACACTCGAATGAGGATTGAGAACTATAATGAAGTCTAGGCCCCATTGTTGAAAAGGTTATTCAATCATCATTGATAAGAGAGGAAGTGCAACAAGTTGTGGTCTCCCAATAAAATTTTGGCAAGGTTCACACTTGGAGACCCATTCTTGAACATCTACAAATAAGGTAGGACAATAATACCTATCATGAAGAATTTTGTGAGTAGTCACCATTGTAGAGAAATTCCCACCACAAGCCTAATCATGATATTATTTTAACTTATATTATTGTTTTTTTCTACACACCTTAGAAAGCATCCATCTAATCCCCTTTTGTATAGTATGTGATCCTAAATGACATACATGGCTTACTTGAGCTTGAGATTTTTGTTTATTTATAGTCAAGATGAGCCAGGAACTCACCATAGGTAAGAATATTTTCTTAACAATGAGACAAACCTTCTCTTCTCCTCTAGTGAACAACACTTTCCAATGTTTACATTCTTGGCTGATGTGCAGTGCCAATATTTTCTTTCTTAAAGTTAGCAGGAAACTGAGAGGCCTCTTTAGCTTTATCCTTGATGAATATTCATGTTTATCAAATAAGTACACAAGAGACACATAACCTTTTGGTATCGTGTTTCCTTTCAACTGATGACAGACTTCCGAGTTGGCTCTATTTATCCCTTGTTTATCTTTATCCGTAATGACTCTGATTTGGATTATCACTTCCCTCATAGAAAATATTATTGAAGTTATCTCTTTTCTCCAAGAAAGAGATAATTTTACTATCATCATTGAATACCTACCAATGATTTACATTATCTAGCACACTCAACCTAAATACCATTTCAACAGTCACTTTTTCCTTATTAAAGGACGAGTGTGGAGTCATCAAGGAAGCTAAAACTGCAAGAGAGTCAACTTTCTCATTTTTCTCATGGGGGATAGCTTCAATGGAAAAATCATTAAAATATTCAATAAATTTCATACCTAGTTCCTATAATTCTTAAACCTTAGTTTTTACCTAATATTGATTCCTCACCTACTTCTTGATAATTACCTCAACATTTCCCAAACACTTTATCTTCTTGATACCCATGGATTCATCATCATACATTCCAATAAGAAATAATTCATATTATGCAATGTTGTTGGTGTTATCAAACTACAATTTGTAAGAAATGGGAGTGACTCGTATGAAGGATAAGTCAAAACAATGCCAACTCTAGATCATGCACTAGAATGGATTTCGTTGAATTTCATTGTCTAAAATTGGTCTTATTTATATTATGTGAGGAAAGGAAGGTTATCATCTCTTTCAAAGGTAAATAAGTAGCTACCCATTCCACTATCTTGAAACAGAATATCATCTTTTGGATCTTTATACTTTTAGATGGTATACTTCATCTTTCGCATGAGTAACAACTTCTTCATTTCACCCTTCACTGGAATGATTATAGAATACTAGTCCATTTTTATCTCGCCACCCAAGTCTTTGAAAAAATTCCTACTCATCAACATGCCAAAGGATGTTGGAATGTCCACTACTAAATTGGTTGGGAAAACCTTCTTATCTGGGAAATTCACAAGGGCCAATTGAGCATATTTTATTTTCCTTACCAATGATACTTATTTAGACTCCATAGAATAAAAAGAGCCAATTTCTCATGTCAAGGTGAGTCCTAGGGAATTGGAAACTTTGATTGACATTACATTTTCTGAGCCACCATAGTCTTTAATCCAAATTTTCAATTGGTGGCCTTTAATCAGGAGGGAAAGGTAGAATGGTTCTACTTTGTTGGTTCTAGATGCATTTAGTGTAAGAATTGTTTTTATTAGAGGAGTGGGTGGTGTTTGCAGTAACCCTTTAGAATTGGAATTTATAGCAGTGGGTTTTGGGTTACCACACTTAATATAGTTGAAGAGCCTTTCAAATTTCTTCAAGTGTGTTTACAAAATTTTAGATTCAAAAATCTAACCTGTAGAATTATTCACATGTTTAATGATATCAAACAGATTTGAGGTGGATGGCCTTGGCACTCCTTGGAAAACAAATGTTTTACAAGGTGGAGGGGTGCTACTTTGGAATTTTGGGTATTATTAAAAAAAGGATTAGTAGGTCGGGTAGGAGTGGTTGATTTTGATTGAGCATTTGAAGCTTTTGCAAGATTGGCGTTGTAGACACCCTAAAAATACGTAGTTATTTCTATCCCACTTATATCTAATTAGAATTAATAAAATTAATTCTATGTTTCCATAATACACCCCTTTATAATTAATTAAATTAATTCCACCATTTAAATACACCCTTTTAGAATTAATTAAATTAATTCTATTATCTAAGTCATATTCCTACCCTTTAGAATTAATTAATTTAATTCTACCATGCTCTTGGAATTAATTAAATTAATTCCTCGCACCCTCCTAGCTAATAATTACACATTTATTTATTAAAATGGTTAATTATTCTCTCACAATTAAATACTAATTAAATAAGTCATTTAATCAATTCCTCTCCTTAGTCAACTCAACTTGAACTCCACTTCTAGATTCCTATAAATGAGGGGCTATACAGTTTTATGTGTAATTCAAATGCCAAAAGTAACTTCTATTATTCCAAATGTCCATTTCTCCTGTAACTCTATAACTATTATTGCCAATTCTACTTTCTAACCTGGGTGATTCAACCATTAACCTGAAGCTTAGTCAATGTCAAATCCACCTTTCATGGCTCTACCCTCAGCTATAAAAGCAAGCCATTTCCTTTGTAAATCCATCCCTAGAGATTTGATCAAATTGCATCCAACTTCTACCAATTTGATATTTGAATCCTTTTGAACTCTTCTTGTAGAATTTGCAACCATATTTGGAGAGTAATATCAAAGAGAATCCAAAATCCAATCTTCAACAAGATCAAACAAGTTTAAAATCTTCTATGATCTTACTTGAGGTTTGCAAGAGATCTACAGTGAAGGTATAATCTGTTTTTATTTATTTATCTTCTGTTGTCTATGAATTTCCTTGTTTACGGACTTAGATACATAATTAGAGCTAAGAGGATTAATAAAGGACTTAATTTTAATGAAAACTTGATTCTTTCTTGCTACTAGTTTTGGTTTCTCCTTCAAGACTCCATTAAAGGTGGGAGTGGAGATCCTCTGTTGATTATCTTGTTCTATGGAGTTTCCACTTGAGGATCATCTCTTTTCTTATTTTTCATAGCAGATTCGAGAGGAAGAAGATCCATTTTAATATTGAGAGTGAGTAAATACCATGCATGAGAAACTTGGTGCTTCATCATCATCATAATCATCATCATCTTATCCCGAGGAATACTCAAGGAAACCAATATGTGCATAATCTTCTACTTCTTCAATTTTAATAACATTGTCATCTTCATTATCTTATTCTGGTTCATCAAATTCATCTTCTTATTCCTCTAGATCATAGGTTTCATTTATTAGTGGTGCCTTGAGATCAAATCTGTGGGGATATGGACCAATCCTTTGTCTATTCGAAATTTGTTCTTCTTTGGAGCATCCCTAAAGGTACTTTGTGTGAGTTGTTTCTTGAGTGCAATCACATCATTTTCCAACTTATGAATGAGGGGATCCATGGAGGTGGAAATATAACTTTAAATTTATTGTTTACCACTTGGATTTTTCAAATTTTCAGAAAGGATTAAATCATCCTCTACTTCAACAACATATTCTTGAGCTTCTCTGAGATTCCTAGGAAAAAATCTTCGGATGATGAATCTTGCCTCAGGAAATTGATTTTTGATGAAGAATATCTTCATGTTGTCATCAAAGAGAAACAATTAAAATGGTATCTTCTAGAGAAACCTATTATAACAAGATACAAATTCTCTCGAGTCTCATTGGATTCCTTCTTCATTTGAACTAGATGAACTAGGAGGTCTTGATAGTCTTCAGTAGATTTAAATATTTCTTCAAGTCTAGTATTGATTTCCTCCCAATTAGTGATAGATCCATATGGTAGGAGGTATAACTATTATGTTTTCTTTTCCTATAGAGATTATACAAACACTCTTACGGACAAATCATCGGTTTACTCCTAACACTCCACATGATGTGATGAATGATGTTACATGTTCTTCTAAGAGTTATGTGCCATCACCCTTGAATTTGGGAAAAATATTTTAAGATCCTTTTGGAAATTTGTGTATAATTGGAGTGAGGGAAAGTGGACATATGTTTCTACCCTATGGCATAATTTTCAGAGGTCTCTCTTCTTCTTCCACCATTATTTCTTCTTCTTCTACTTCCACTTCTAATTTTTATTTTGCTTCCACTTTTAATTTGTCTTCTACTTTAGAAAATTCTTAAAAGTCTTCTTTGAGATCTGAAAATTCTATTTCTAAAGGTTTAACACCACTTGGGATAACAATGAGATAATTCTTGGGAGGAAGAGATTGAGGATAATTTATGACTTGTTATTTCTACCTTTGGAGTTACTCAAAGATAGGATCAAGGTTTCCTTTTTTCCTCTCAGACCTGGTGTATTTATGATTATCCAGTTTACAAACTTTAGATCAACTCAAATAAGAAATTTATTAATCTCTCCTTGGTTGAATTTGAGCTTGTCTCACCTTTTCCAATGCCTTTGTATGTTTTTCTTTGGAATCAAGCACCCTTGTAGCTGTGAACTAATTTTAGAAGTTTACTCTGTTATGCCAAAAAAACATTCCCTCAAGTCTGATGAAATTTCTTCTTGGATATGGAAAATAAGTTCGGGTCTCTAGACTAGAGGATTACCAGGAATAGCCATTAGTGGAAGACATAAGGCTCACAAATTTTAGAATTTTTATTTTATTTTTGGAGTATCTAATTTTTTTGTATTTTGTGGAATATATTGTGGTGCAATGACAAAAAAAATCTACCCCACGTTGGGTGCCAAAAACTGTTGGAGAAATAATTTTTCGATGGGAATTTTTTTTTAATTTTCACCAATGCTCTAGGACTAGGTCCTCTTACTTGAGTGGGCAGATCCATTATTTTGTGTAAACTAATACAAATCTCTTTTTTGGCCAAGAGGACGGGGATCCAAAAAGTACACTCCACTTTGCATATGCATCAAAACTTGTAATTTTGTGTAAGGGGGAATTTATGAGAAAGGTGGAAAGTGGGAGTGGGAAATTAGGAGACAAGAATTAATATTGCAAGTAGGACTACTCAGATTATTACAATTGATAATAAAAAATATCAACACATATAATTGGAAATAATAACTTTACTAATTATATCAAGACAAAATGAAACCATGAACATAAAATTTCTTTTATTCACTCATCTAGAAAATTTGAAAAAACCTTCATAATTGACATTTTCACAAAGTTGTGACATGAGAGAGAGAGAGAAAATGTAGGAAGGAAAATAGAAGAAAAATGCTATATTTTGCTTATTTTTGGTAGATATTTACTCATGAACATAAAAAATTGACAAGCCCTTGTAATGAGGAAGTCATTATAATATATATATTTAAAAAGACTCTTTACCTACCCCCATATGTATTTTCACTTATCTTTACAACTTGTGACTCTTGGCATTCTTGGGAAATAAATTAAGTCCCCTTTATATTAATTGATGGAAAATTATTAAATTTTTACTATAGTCACATTAATGAATAAGATGAAAGTGAATAAGAAAAAAATGAAAAGTGCAACCTCCTAATGAATAATTATAACATGAGAGAAGAGAGGAGTGATGAGAGAAAGAAGCTAACTACTCAATTTGAAGAAGATGCCTCTCCTGATGGGGACCTACTTGTAGATGGACTCTTGGAAATTTATTCAGGAGAGATCTTGATGCCTTTGAATTGATTATTATATCGTGCCACTATAGGTACAAATTTTTTATCTTGCAAGATGAGGATAAAAATCAAGGACTTGATCCAATTCTCGAGAGAGAGAGTTAATGTTCTTGTATTCAATGAACAAATATTGATGATATTTCATAGTGTTTGATATTTTAGACCTTATCTCATCCAAAAATCTAGTGTATCTTTGTTGAAGGAAAAAGGATTTCCAACCACTTTCCTAACAAGTTATTTGAATGGATTCAACGGATCATCAGTCAAGTGTCTTCTCTAACTTATAGAACTCCAAGATTTTACACCTCAACATTGATATCCCTTGCATCTTTACAATGTTTTCCTTATATGAATCCAATTTACTCGAGTGGGATTTATCATTTCATAGAGAACAACCAAATTTTGAGCCCAGGACTTGAGATAAGTCATCGATCTTTGAAGTGAATACTTCCTTTTTTACCAGGAGGGATGAATTTACCTTTCCCATCTCAATGACTAGTGGATACACCTAGTACCAATTTTCATTTTCAACCTCAACCTCCTCTCTATTCATTCTTACTTTAACAGATTTTTCACTCATGTACTTGAACAAGGAAATGATCTTGGGAAGCAACACCTTACCCTTTTCTAGAATCTTGTTCACCCACTTTTCATTTGATCTGCCCTACATGGTGAAGCCTTGTGTTTTTCTTATCAAATATTGGTTGAATTTATTAATGGAAGTAACTTTCACATCTAAGAGAGAAGTGAAATCATTTGGGTCCAAAAATTTTTGCACGTATGAAGTGGGGGTCCTTATATGGTCATCCACTAGATAAATTTTCTCTTTGTATTCCTGGTTTCTCGTGAGAAGGTGAGCATAAGACTCCTAGAACAACTGAGCATCTCCCTCATATATCATTGGTCTAAGGGAAATGGTATTTATTTCATAATTTTATGGGGCCATCTCACCGGTACGCTTGATGAATATAGGTCAAGCCACATCCACATATTGGTTACCTAAAGTGCCACTAAAAAAGTGGGAGGTAATTTTTATTTCTTCCCTTTATTTACCTTAACCATTACAGATATGGCTTGGAACTCTGTAATCACCACTTAATGGCTCATGTGTTTCTCTCCCCGATAGTCTCTTTTACCCATGAGAATATTTCATTTGTCTCAAGCTCATTGTTGGGCATGATGGAAGTTTCTTATTCTAGTTGAGAAGGTAGATCTTGGGCCAGTTGAATAGGAACTACTGCGCAGAAGAAAAAAACTTTGAGTTCTCTAAATAAAAAGTGGTGAATTTGGATCAATATCACCTAGTTCCATACCCTTTTTCATCTCTTGAGATTATTTTTATTTCTTTTGGGTCCTCCTATAGTGAGTCGGCTTGGATTCCACAGACTTTCTCTTTTGAAGTCTTTCATAATGGGCTACACAAATATTTCTCAACTACCCCTGAAGTATAGAGAGGATATGCCTATTTCTTGAGAGAATGGAGACCTCCTGACTCGATGAATGTTTCCCTCTTATTTTTGAACCACTATCTATATCTATGAATCACTTCTTTAGTCCTTTCATTGATATCACCGATTTCCGATACTCCAAGAAACTTGAGGGACGAGCGAAGCTTTCACAACCGAGTACTTTCAATAATACAACTTTGTTCCATCATTGTCAATTCCCTCCTTGAACCAATTCAATCCAAAATTCCTCTTTTTATCTACCGTCATCCTCATGTGATCCCTTTTCCTAACTTCAAGATCATCGGCATGTATCCCCCTACCCCTATAGGTCTGAATTCTACCCCTTTGGATTTCTAGGGGCTAGATTCCCCATATGTAGATAGGCTAGATACTAGCGACTAGACATATATACGACTAGATACTAGCGACCATACCTCGGCCATATATATAGATAGGGCGACTAGATTCCCTATATATAGATATGGCTAGCGACTAGAATCCCTATAGATAGATAGATAGATATGGAGATATCTAGATAGGGCCTCCTCATCTCCCCTATATATAGATATGGGCGACTAGATTCCCTCTATAGAGAGATGGCCCCCCCTCTCTCTCTCTCTCTATATATCTCTATCTATCTATCTATAGGCTAGATTCCCTATCTATAGAGATGGCTAGCGACTAGAATCCCATATCTCGGCTAGATTCTACGACCATACCTTGATATCACTCCTTCGGATAGAATAATCCCTCCTCATCTCCGCCAGATAGAACTCTATAGAGGGGGGGCCCTCCTCATCTACGACCATACCTCGGCCAAAGATAGTATATACTTTCCTTGTTGATGAAGACTGGGATCTCTGCGTCCTTGCCCTGGTGCTACAGCACAGAAACCTGCTCTATCCGAGGTCTCACCTCACAATTCACCTATAAAGTTAACTCAATATTTCTCAATATGTAACACATGGTGGAATTCAGGGATATTAAACATGTCAGATTTCTCTGGATTTAAAATTTATCCCTCTAAGTTTAGGAAATTAGATTCATCTGAGATAAAGAGGCTTTCAAATTTGATGCATCAATGAGATATTTGTAATAAAATATTCCCAAGGATATTGGAAAGGACACATATTTCTTCTTCATGCTCTTGAGTTTTTTGTTGACGTGATTTAGTTATTTTCAAATCTTAAACATAAAAATCTTGTCACTTAGGTACTGAGGAATATTTTGCAAATAAAATTCAAATCCATATACCCTGATGTATGAGAAAGTTACAAACTGTATGAAGAAGGATCCATATCTATGAATTAATGTGACAGGTTGTGAGGATAGTCTGAGTTCAAGTTTTCCTTTTAGTAATATCATAACATACATGGTGAATTCATCATTCACCCTAGAAAAGTGATGGTTACTCTCTTTTAAGATCAGTTGTAGATATCTCTCGTAGGTGGGATACTTTTAGGAGATGTTCGATGTGATATTTAGACCCTTGTAGGATCTTGTACTTGCAAGAGCATACACTAGGTATGATGTCATGGAAAACTTTCTTATGACTAGAAGCTAGAGAAAATAAAAATGGATGTTGTCACTGATGATTTGACCCCAATCAATCATTTTATTTCCTTCAATGATGGTGAGGATGAACAATGTCATCTCGATCATGGAATTCCTTGGTGCTTTCTTCTCCCATCACTTTTCTCAAAATAATGATAGCATCTAAGAATACTTCATGAAACTCATATATGGACTAATAATTTGGCATGTGGGAAGGATTTATCACCTGCTTGAACCAATACCCCAATACAATACCTTGAAGGTATGAATCTATTGTTGATAAGATAATACTTTTTAGAACACACAAGAAGTCGACATGGGAGAGAAGGCCGGGATCAAGGGCTCGGAGGAACAGGAAGGACCCACGCATGGAGGGAAAGTTCAATTTTGGGACTTAGCCAATTTTGAGCATGGCATCCTAATTTTAGAAGATGGTGTGTGGAACACACCAACAATGTACTGATGTGCATGCCACACATTGTCTATCTTTAGAGGATTGGATCGAATTGTTTTACATGTAGACGAGCTAATAATAGGATTGACACTTCATTTAATCATAAGAGGTTTATAGAGAGCACACTTGCATGTGTGGCTATGCCTGTAAACAACATGTGGCTATTAATAGCATGCAACCTATTTTTGGAATAGATAAGTGGTGAAGGGAAAGTCCCCACCCTATATATATGATGTGAAGTACATAGTAATATATACACGTATACATAGAGAGAGATGGATGTATGAAGGTATAGAGATATATGCATATGACTAAATTATTGTATTAGATCCATGCGTGCATTGGTATAGATTGACATTATTGTAAGAAGCTTCTATGTTTATTAATAGATGGAAGATATTGGCTAAATCCAAGTCTCATTCTTGTGTATAATTGAGTAGTGCATGTTATTGATTCAATCATGATTACTTGTGTAAAGCTTGTTCTTTCATAGATCTAAATGTAGCATGCATTGTAGAATGATGGATTAGTTATGGATCTATATGTTTCTTCCTTCATCATGCTAACATCATACTATAACAACCCTAAAGAGGGACCTGGTACCTTTGCATGCTTTGGGTGAGCACTCAGTCTAGGCTGAGTGATGTGCTAGCACGACTAGGGTGTTATCTAGTAAATTCTAGGCTGCATCATTGGTTCTGTTGCCAGGACCTCTTTTTCAGTTGTTTTCAAGATGGTTCATGATGAAGATGTACTAGTTAACTCTAGCAAGTATTGAGGAATGGATACATGATCTAGAGGAAGAATATGCATGGTGGTTCAGTAGTGGATCTGAGTTTAACACATGTACTTGGGTAGAACAAAATATGTATGATAGTCTATATGAGAGATTTTTCGCTATCTTTCCAGTAGAACTATATGAGTGGATTATTGCTTATGCATCTTAGCAAAATTGGAGGTGTCGTGCACTTTTATAGACACAGGAATAATTTTAGGCCCTTTATGATGCTAATCTGATTTGGACTCGTGTTATGGATACGTGGTTTCATGGTGTTATAAACAGTTATATTCTGGAATATTCAATTTCAATGTATTCTTTCCCGGAGGTAGCTGAATTCCAGTTTTTACGGTATCCAAGAGGAGCATATTTGCAAGGTATTCCATTGGTGATCAAGATCTTGATGGTAAATTTGAACCTGGAGAGTAAACCAATGGCTAACTAAACTTCACCACACGCAAGGGCAAGAACAAGTTTGGTGAAAGATGGCAGACCTAGTGGTAGAGAGGTAGAGAGAGGAAAGGTGGCTTAAGTATAATGAGGCACATGAGAGGGAGATAGAGAAGTAGTGTTCCATTACAAAAAGTATGGCATTGAGGAGAGAGATGGCTCATGAAGGATTTGACTCACATAGAAGATGTGGAGCCGAGCATCAGAACTCCCCATCTTAGGAAACATGACAGAGATCCCCTTGGCCTCACAGAAGTACACCATCGAGAGACTACCCGGCCATGTGCATCCTTCTTAATCCACCTGGTGACCTAGCCCTTACGCTTGGTTTTCCAGTATCTAGTATGACAAGTAACCAGAAGCTAACTTAGGAATTAGGAGAGCAGCAGTAAGTTAGGAGTAATTTCATCAATGACAGGACAAACAACTTCAATGATATTTAGAGGAACATTCTTAGGCACATCATCCACACATAATGTGAGCACGCAGAATGTTGGATTCACCTCTGGAAGTGGAACTACCTCATAGATTATAGGGGTTCAGTATAATACTATTGTCGGAGCACAGGGGACTACATCTATAGGATCTATCCGAGCTACAAGTGGAGGATCAGGAGGTATAGATGGTTCTAGTTCTAGTGGATTTAGTGGTAGACGAAACACAGAGGTTTTGGATGAGGTGGTCAAGGCCCACAACAACCATAGAACATTTATATGGAGATGTCTCTTCATCTCCCAGAATATAGAGGTATAGAGGATGCTATCAAACATGTGCATATGTGTGAAATCTTGTGGCACGTGAAAGGGATCACGGCTGCGAGAAAAGGAAAGTCAATTCGCTACTACCTTATAGGGATGTGTACACAATTGGTATAGGAAGTTTTACCCTAATCAAACTTGTGTGGATTATGCAACATTGAAGGATGCTTTCTTGAAAGAGTTCCATATCCATGAGTTTGAGCAGAAGAGTATAAGTGTGCTCAAGGATATCAAGCAAGGCACTACTGAGAGTGTATGTGAGTATGATGCCCATTTTAAGACACTTCTATCTAATCTATATTATGATATTCACACTAGCCATGCATAATGGTTTTTGGAGGATTGATTACACCATTTAGAAGAGCATTGTCACATAAAACATACACTAATCCATGTGAAGCACTAGAAGCAGCTTTGCATGCTAAGGCAGTTGGGAGCATTGACATTGGTGTTAGTCCATTCTTAGAGGCATAGATTGCAGCTATGGTAAAGAAGTTAGGAGGCTATCAAAAATTCATCCCATGAAATATGCTCGGGAATTCTATGTAAATATTGTGAAGTGGAAGGTCACACCAAGGATAGTTTCCTTGTATATTTGTATGCTCATTACTTTGTTGGATTATGATATCTATCATTTGAATCATAATGTTAGTCATTGTCTATTGTTACAAAGGTGCACATTAAGGAAGAATGTATCCTTTTTTTGCAATATTTGTGGGTCTATGACCCATGATAGTGAGGATTTTTGGTTGATTGGTCAGATCCAGGATGCTATAGACATTGGGGTACGACAGATAACTATAACATATAACTCTATTGGTGCTAATTCTTAGTTTGCAAAATGTGCCCTAATGTTCCATGTCCAAATCTACTCAGAAATGTTTTATTTCTCAATTTGGTGGTCTATAATTCGTCTTCCCCAGTTGAATGCTTCGAAAATTCCCAAGATCTTGTTGTTTTTCCCTAATTTGAAACAAAAATCCATGTGTGCCCCTTTTCGTGCCCTAGTTTTTTCAATTTTTCAGGTTGTGTCATTTTTCCTTTGCCAAATCATGCAAGAAATTGTAATTGATCGAATCTAAAGTGTTTGCAATTGAAAACCCAATCCCCAGGTTAAAAATGATGTCAAATCATGCTTCAATTGATTTAAAATCAAGAAATCTACCATCCTTGTTAAATTTTTTGAATTCTAGGGCATCCTCTATATTTTTTATGTTTTGACAGTCATACAAGTGTCATTTTCCTGTCAAATTCATCATCACAAAAATACGGTAACGTGGAAATTTCCTATTGGCGGGGATGGTCGGGAAATGTTTCTAACTTATCATTTTGGAATTTTTGGCAAAATGACACATTTTGACCCATGGCTCCACTTTCTGCAAAGAGTGCCTATGTGGCATGTTGTGATTGGTTGAGGGATTGGTGGGTGGTGGGTTTGCCTTAGGAATTTTTTCTCTCATTTTGCAAAATTCTTAAAATCAATTTTTGGCCCGAAATCCTGCACCGAATAGGGAGAGGACACGTGGCATGGAGGGCATGCGGATGGCGGGGAACTTGGAGAATTTTGGTGTTTTATGGCTCAAAGTGTTAAGGTGAAAATTTGGCCCAAAACTCGTGGCCAATCACAGGTGGACACGTGTCCAGGAAAGGTCAGGATGGGGCAGTGGGTTTCATGATGACTTTGAAGTTTTTAACTTCAAATGGTAAAATTAAAAATTTGGCCCGACATTTGAAACCAATCAAAAGAAGACATGTGTCCCAAAATTCAAAAGTCAAATGCCTTGTGTGAATTTTTGATCAAAATGAAGGGGTGGAGGTTCGGACTTTAGGGGGAACTTTGGCATTTTTGACAAAATGGGTTATAAGTATAAAAGGGAAAATTAGCCCCACTCCAATCAGATGGAGACATGTGGCACATTTTAAAGTGTCAAAGGGTGGCGCGGGTCAACATTGAAATTTGTGATTTT
The DNA here is from genome assembly GCA_018340775.1 of Taxus wallichiana var. yunnanensis. Lineage (NCBI taxonomy): Eukaryota > Viridiplantae > Streptophyta > Pinopsida > Cupressales > Taxaceae > Taxus > Taxus wallichiana. The sequence continues at coordinate 411,777,411 of CM031238.1, read as the reverse complement.
TAAAAGGGTTAGAAGGCGAGAATAAAGACTTGGACTGAGGCTAATCGAAGAATGCCACGTGGCAAGGATGAATCAAGTTTTTGGGCCCACGGGGATTTTATGGCCAAACTTCCTTTTTTCGTAAAAGTGGAAAAATTGTTCGAATTGGCTCTCTTGTTTTTCGATGGGGCCCACATATGGACATGTGGCGCGTCCAGAGGAGAAGCGGAAAAATTTTGCAAAATTTTCCAAATGTCCAAAAGGTCGTAAAGGCATGTTTTGAAGGCATGGGCCTGATCTAATCAGCTTTTGACATGTGTCCCTCCTGATCCAAGGGTTAAAAAGGTAATTTCGAGCTTATTTTTAAATGACATATTCCACGTGGAGGGATGATATTAAAAGTTGATACAAAATCAATGGATATTGTGCATTTGTTCATTTTGGCCGCCATGGGATCTCCAAGAAGCTTGGAAATCAAGTTTTTGCATCAAATTTCATCAAACCTTATATGATTTTGGGTCGTCTTGGCCTTTTGAGAACATTGAAACATTTTTATGACCTAATTCGTCGATCTATGGTGTTTTTGGTATATTTTTGCTCAAGAACGTAAAAAATGTAAAAAGTCAGATCTGGAAGTTACAAAGGTAAAATTGAAAAGGAAAAGGTAAAAAATGATGAATGGAAGATGCTTGCATGCCTAATGATAAAAACATGACCCTGGGGTGGATAATGATCTGAATTTGTGTAATAATTTGATTTTTGTGCATACCTAGCAACCTGCGAGTTGTTTTTCCATTTGATGTCATTGTCTTTTAAATCATGAAGTTTTTGTAACAAATTTGATCCCATAGCATATTCTTTTCTTGGGAAGGAAGACTCCAATGATGGCATGTGGTATATTATGCATTTTGGAGAATTTTAAAAGGGTCGAGTTGAAAATTATGAGTGACTTTTAAGAAAAATCTCATATTCTGAGAAAATCCACCAAAGAACCAGGTTGATGTCTTATTTGTTGGAAAATTCATGCATGTGGGTTGGTTACAAGTGTATAGCCACCACACAGCTCTGAGATTGTTCATGTAACTCTCCCCTACTAGTTGAATCTAACAAGCTTTGAATTAAATCTATGTTTTTCTTTGGGTAATATGATGTCTGTCATCAATTTTAAATGTCTGAAGATAAATTGTAGTGTTCTTGTTACAATCCTTCATTGAAAGTCCTTAGAAATCATACAGGATCTCCATTTCTAGTTGATAGTTCAATGGCATTTGTAATCTCATATTCAAAAGATCCTTCATCTGATAAGGAGATAAACAAATTTAAAATCACTTTACCTTCCTTGACACAGAGATTTCTTGTAAGCCTTTGGGGGTACCTAAGGCATGATTTGATCATGGATTTTTGTGTTTAATTGAGTTATTTACTTCAATATTTTGTAGTGAGTTCTCAAAGATTGTGTGAAGAGTGCAACTTGGGCTTCCATTTGTGCCTCTTCTAGTTGAAAGAACAACCTGATTACTTTAGGCATTTCATTTGATGGTTGTTCATGTATTGTATAGATTGTCAAAGATTTGATCTATCCCGATTGTCTTATCAATCTCCTACCAAAAAATCATCCAACAACAAAGATCCTATCCTTAATTTGCATGCGTATACCCACAGAAGATCAAAATCTATTTTCAAAAGTATGCATAACAAATCAGGATTTCCAATGTCTCTAGTAACCTTTGCCTTTTTTGAGAACATACCCATGTTTTGAGAAGTGAAAAATTGTGAGAGTTCAGACCTGGGGTATTGATCATGTTTTCATCAAGGTCTCTATCATAGAATTTCAAGCAAAGAGAAGGGAATTTTCATCTCCTTCACCATTACAAGGTTATAAAATAGGTCCTCTTACCTTGGTTATAAGGCACAACCTAAAATAGCTAGGACAAGATCAAGTCCTATTGGAGTGCTATCCATTGTTCCACAAACCTGAGTACTAGTTAGACCATATCCCTTGCTACCAATGACATACAACATGGTCTAATCTATCTTTAAGCTCCATGACATAATTGTGGTGTTGCTTAGACTGAAAAAGAGAACAAATTTGGATGCCAACAAACTCTAAGGGTAAGAATGAGCACCAGGATTGGGATCATAATCAAATGCACTATGACAAGAATGAAGGGCGTTTTGAAGGAGGTCATGGAAGGGGACATGCATATCATGGAGGATATGGAGGATGAGGCCATGGTGGAGGAAGAGGTGAGTTCCCTCATGGAACATGTTATACGTGTGGATCTCTTGACCACTATAGGCATGAATTTCCTCAGAATATTACATTTCCTTTCTACAAAAAGAACCGTAGCTATGAAGAGTTCCCGAATTATATGAAGATCTAAGTAAGAAACATAAGAAAGAAAACAAAGGTGACATGATCGTTAGAATCTAGCAAATGGTAGAAGATCATTGATGCCCAAGATAGCGAGAAGGACTGAGGAATTGAAAATGAAGATTACTACATGAGCTGAAGTGGCACGTCTGAGAGAGGCATTGCACCGAAGCCTACAATCACCAAGGAGGAGGTTTTACATGCAAGGTACCTAGATCCTTCTCATCGAAGGAAGTTTACTAATACCATAGAATTTCTAAGGAATCTTTAGGGTGAGATACAATACTTAAAGGACCAGAAGAAATCATTAGAGACAATCCAAACAGATATCGACGATCTCGAGAGAAGTGTGTAGAATGTTGTGCTAGACATTATTCCACTATTAGGAAGCTAGTTAAAATGGAACACTCCACATGAAAGTATTAAAACCAAATGGCGGATTTCGTATGTAAATCTCCCCCCTGATAGCATTAACTATGACAAAGAAATTACTCTGAATGTTGTTGTGGATAGGTGGTTGTTGAGTAACATATTGATTGATATAGGTGTGGAAGTAAATGTTCTTACATTATATGGATAGGTACAAATGGGAATACCTCCATTGCATCCATCATCTAATGTGTTATTTATGACAAACAAGACTAAGGAAACTCCCATAGGAGTTTTGAAGGATGCATCTATAACCATACAAGGGGCCAAGTTCACTAGGCATTTTGAGGTATTAGCACTTACGAAGCGAGAAAATTTTCCACCTTACTTAGATTCCCTTGGTGTTATATGAATAATGTTGACTTGAGATTAAATAAGGGGTGTATCAACTTTGAGAATAAGGAGGAAAGGGTTGTGATACCTTTGACATATGGGAAGTCTACAACATATGTTGATCCTCTAAGTGAGGAGGACTTAAACAAAATTTATGTATACACTATTCAGGACCCAAAGGTCAATGAGCCATTGAAAGAAGGCATCCTATAGTGGGAGGATTCTCATTCTATTAGTGATACTATGAGTACAGCTAGTGACAATTGAGCTCATGATACATATGAACTAGTACGGTGCGAGGTAAAAAGCATGGTTACATGCAAGAATGGGCTTCATTTGGTTTGACAGATAGGTATCATAATACCTTGGTATACAGGGGTAGAAGATCTTCTTGCATTTTTGAAGGCCATGGAAACACAGTGGATAGATCAAATTAAGAGAAGAGATATGTTAGTATATACCTTGCGTGGGACAATAGTGCATTGGTGGGTAGTCCATAGAGATAATCTTATAGAATGGGAAGAGATTGGAGTTGCCCTATCTATTAGGTTTGTAAGGAACAATGCACCTACGCAAATCTGTACTTATGATGGTGATCAACCTATTTAGCATCACATTCAACTATGTGAGAGACTCTAGATAGTAGGATAGGAGGCATTACCACCTTCACTCTGGGTGCATAGATTATATTCTACACTACAAGGATGTGCATGTGCCTAGTATGTATATGTAGAACTACATCAAGAGACTGGAAACTGGAAAAATTTGACTGCAGGAATGATCCAGACCTTTGACTACTTTTCTTCCCAACCTCCAATAGAAGAGGCATTAAAATTTATCAAGCACTTAACTATGGGAGATAGTGCAAAAGAAGAAGAGAATATTCAAGAATTATTTGGTGAGATAGACTGGAGCGTGTTTTGAAAAGGAAGAAGAAATGGAATCCATACTACTTGAACACACTTTCCTTGAGAAAGAGAAGGAAATATGGTTTACATCGTGGATGATGAGGAAGTTGAGAACCTGGATATTGAACATTCACAAGGGGTGCATGAGGTCTTGGACAATGTAGACAAGGATACGTGTGCCTATCATGAACCCATGAAGACAAAGAAGGTGAATATAGGTTCAGAGGTTGAGCCTAAGGAGGCCATCTTTAGATACTACTGGTCAAAATTGAAGGTAGAAAAGATCATTGAGTTACTTAGGGATTATTAGGACTTATTCCCTCGAGGGTATCATGAACTTAAAGACATGTATAAATCACTAGGGTAAATGAAGATAAAACTTAAGGATGCTTTGCCTGCACAACCAAATTGGGAACCGACCTTACAAAATGAATCCTAATTTTCATGAAAAGGTAAAAGAAGAAATTGATAAAATGTTGAAATCTAGAATTATCAATCCCTTTGATGAATCGAATGGGTTAGCCCAAAGGTGATCGATGATCAAGAAGGATGGACAAATTATAATATGTGTGGAATACCCGGAGCTGAATGCTACATGTGTCATAGATCCATTCCCTATGACATTCACTGAGGAAATACTAGAAGGTGTTGCAGGGCGTGAAATATACTCTTTCATAGATGGGTTTTCTGAGTATCATCAGGTTAGGATTGCTCAGAAGGATCAAGAAAAACAACATTTACTACTCTTGAATGGGGTAGTTTTTCCTATCTTGTGATGCCTTCTGGATTGAAAAACCTACCTCTTTGCATTCTCATGGATAGTTGTTCAAACATTCAAAGACTTTATTCACAACTTCTTACAGTCTACCTAGATGATTGGACAAAGATATGGGCTTATGAAAGATCATTGTGACAATTTGTGTTTAATGTTTAAACGGTGCAGATAATTGAGTATCTCTTTGAACATCAAGAAGTACATATTTTCTACACCATTTGGAATACTGTTAGGACATATAATCTGTAAGGAAGGTTTTCGTTGATCTAGCTAAGGTTGCAGTCATTTTAGGCCTAGAAGCACCTACTAGTCAAAGTGAGGTGTGCAAATTTTTAGGTCATACAGATATTATAGAAAATTCATCAAAGGGTATGCCAAAATTGCTACACCCTTGGAAGAGTTACTAAAGGGGAAAGGTACATTTTATTGGGGAGAACTGCAACAACACACATTTGAGATATTAAAGGAGAAACTTACTACCGTGCCCATTCTACGCTTTCCCTCATGGGATAAACCATTTCATGTGCATGTGGACACCTCTAGCATGGCCATTGGCATTGTGTTAGCTCAACCTAGTGAAGGTATTTTCAATCATCCAATTTTTTTGCTAGTAGGAAGTTGACTCATGCTGAATGGAATTATACAACTATAGCGCGAAGCTTTGTCCATGATCTATACATTGCACAAGTTTTGGCAAGTATTTTTAGCAACACCATTTGTGTTTTGTACAGATCACATGGCATTGAAGTACTTGGTAAATAAGCATGTCTTACGAGGTGCATATGCATATGGGTACTCCTATTTCAAGATTTTGATTTCACAATTATGGTGAAGCAAGTGAAAAGAAATTCTAGACTAGACCACTTGTCTAGAATTAACTCGAGATAAGAAGCAAAAAAATTGAAGAAACCATGCCGATGCACAATTATACGAGGTTACAATGTGTACCATTAGAATTAGAAGACATTTTTATCTTTCTATAGATTGGTGTGGCACCAGAAGGAATGAAGGAATTAGAAAAGAAACAACTTGCTATACACACGACGCCGTTTATATTAATCAGTGGTGACCTCTACAAGTTAGGTAGAGATGGAGTATTATGTCATTGTGTATTATAGCATGAGCACAAGGATATTATGGAATAATCCCATGGTGGTATTGTAGGAGGCCATTATGTAGGTGATGCGACTTCCCGGAAGATCCTACTTGCTGGATTATGGTGCAAGACATTGTATAAATACTGTAAGGAATATTACAAGGTGTGTGATCATTATCGATGCCTAGAAAAACCAAGGCAAAGAGATGAGATGCCTTTGATACCAATTAATAGTACGAAACCATTTGAGAAATGGGCCATTGACTTCGTAGGACCTATTTCGCAAGTTGTGCGAGAGAAGCTGGATCACGCTATATAATTACTTACACAAATTATCTCACATGGTGGGCAGAAGAAGCACCTACAAAGGACTTTGTATAACAGCTAGGTTTCTATGAGAGAATTTTCTTACAAGATATAGATGTCCTCTAATCTTGACAAGTGATAGGGGTACACACTTTTTGAATGAGACAATCAATATTCTATTAGATGAGTTTATGGTGGCACACCATAAAACTACACCCTATTATCCTCAAGAAAATGGAACTACTGAGGCTTTTAACAAGATTTTGAGCCAGACATTGACATAAATTTGTGATGTTGGAAGAAAGGATTGGGATGAAAAAGTGTCAGCTGCTCTTTGGGAATTTAGAACAACTTACAAGAGATTTAACAAAGCCACTCCATTTCAGTTGGTGTTTGGCAAAAATCCATTCTCCCTATAGAATTTATGTTACCTTATTTGCACATTGCGCATGTTGGAGGTCTAGCTGATGAATAGGATTTAGAAGAGTGTATCGAGAAGATGATTCAACTAGATGAGTGATGAGCCATAGCGATCGGAGTCAGAAGCAAGAAAAGGCCAGGAAGAAGGCATGGCATGACAGAAACATAAGGGATAAGAAGTTTGAGATTGGACAAATGGTACTTCTTTATGACTCTAAGTTTTTGTGCCATCTAGGAAAGCTCAAAGTACATTGGTTGGGGTCATATGTCATCACTTACATACTTGAATCAGGTGCTTTCCAGTTAGAAGCACTTGATGGAACACGACTACCTGGTTACTTTAACGGGAGTAGGCTGAAGCCCTACTATAAATAAGTCTTCTTGGTGTTTGTAATAAGGCAGTATTTCCATTTAGATTAGGTTTTCAATTTTGTATTTCCTTCATTGTCGCTATGATTTGTCAATTTAGTTGTTGTTTTTGTGTAATAAGTGCGCTTGCATGCATGAAGCTAATTACTATATGAAGAATGTTTATGCATAGAGGAATGCACATACCTTTAGTGTGGGGTGGTTGTAGTTATCCAAGTAAAAGACTATGAGAATTGAAAGGTGAAAGGAATAAGATGCTACGGGTGTGATTTAAGTCAAAAGAAGATTGCTTCTCAAAAGTGACCAAGGATGGAGATGAATGAAAGAAAAGTATAATGTAAGGTAAGTGGAGGCCATGATAAATACCATGAGAACGTCAATGACGAGGTACTTAGGTACAAGAGCACGTGTTGAAGAGAGGTCTGTGTGACCAGAGGGTAGGAATGTGCGCTAGAAGGTTATAGCTAGGACATGAAGATGTACCACGCGGAATGAAAGAATTTAGTCAATGAATGAGAGGACATTTGGTAGGTGAAGGAGCAATAAACACATCAGATTTGAAAAAATTATATAAGGATGGGATGTGGATTCATTTTTATCATTACGACTAAGAGAATTTGAGGAAAGAGCTAAGTGCAAAGAATCAAGTGATCAAGTTAAGGTGTGAAGGGTGTGAAACCAAGTGTGACAAAAAGATTTGTGTGAAAAGAAGCTTGCATCCCCGGTGGTGAAGGGTTTGAGTGAAGTAAGGAGACATAGAGGAGTTAGGGCACAAATTTTCCACCTAGGGCATGATTGAATTGAGCTAGGGTTTGATTTGCAAGTTGTAGAGTTAAAGAGGAGACATTTACAAGGTAAAAATGGCACCCAAGAAGGCATCTGTAGCAACAAAAAAGGAAAGAAGAAGGTGGTCATCGAGGAGGAAGAGATGGCACACAAAAGTGATTTTTCATAAATGTAATATCCAGAAGGATTCATTGTCGGCTAGGAATGGGATTCACCTATTAGAAAGAACAAAGTGAGTGAATACAATCATAGGACCACGAGAGAATAAGAAGGAGCTTAATTCCCTACTCACTACAAGGATGAACAAGCGTATGGTGGATGACATGCCATTTTATGATGATGATAGGTGAGAAGCTTCTGAAGAGAATTGGGGTCTACTAATTATATGAGATTCCATATTTTAGGAAGTATGAGCCCTTGTATCAGTGGCTCATGAGAAGAGTGCACGATGACTTCTTCTACTTTGCAGGACATAGTGTTAGAATCTCATCAGTTACAGGTTTGAAGGCCACAGGAGAGGACATAAAGAATGATCTCATAGATAAAGCCATGATCTTAAAGACCAGACAAGAGTTGGGGTACTTGAAGGGTTCGTGTAGTATGGATATAGACAAATTGAAGAATCGTCCAGGTTGTGTAAGTAGCAACACACCTTGTTACAAAGTTGAATGATCAGGAGTCGTGGTCACAAGTAAATACTATGTGGTTACATGTTATGCATAAGATGTTAGAAGGGGAAATCTATAATATTTCATGTTACATTGCAAAATAAATAGTCAAGGAAGTGTGCACAGGAAGGAAGATCAGCTTTGGGGTTGTTCTACTATCACTGATATTCATGGAAATCGGAGTACTAGATGGGCCAAAAGAAAAGGTATGGGAATACCCCATGGAGAATAAGTCACTAGCTGAAAGATTCAAAGTACCTATGTAAAGGTTCCATGAAAGATGACGTCAAGAAAAAGGTGGAGAAATGGTACGACAGGCCCCACACACGACATTTAGAGAAGAGTGGCACATTCCAAAGGATCTACCATTAGTAGTAGGGAAACAAGTTCAGTTTGGTGTATATCAACATTTTTGCATCACACACTTCCCAATGAGAGATGGAATCTGGATCCCTTGGTATAAATTTCCTTACATACTACAAGGTATTTCCAAACATCTATTCATAGATTTATAGACACACGCTGACTGGTATTCAATGCAGATAAGGTAGACTTTGACTACCATACATTGAGGAAGAATCATGTGTATCCTGGGAGAAGTGCATACACCAAGAGGATCATTTCAAAGGTGTTGAATATTAAGCCAATAAGTTTGGTTGTAGTAGATGTAGGGGCAACATTGGTGTATCTTCAGCTAAAGCCCAAGATGGAGAACAAAAAGTATGTGGAGAATGAATTCACGCTCCCAGGTTCACCGAAGGGTAAGCACACAATAGAAAATATACTAGCGCAAAGGCCCATAGAAATTGTTGAAGTATAGGGTGAAGAGGAGGAGCGTGAAGATAGTGGAGGCTTGGAGCATAGAAGAAAGAAACCTTATGATAGAGAAGAGTCATAGCACATAGCCACTCCACCTCAAGGATAGGATGAAGAGGAAGATATAGAGGTTGAACAGGGGAGCATAGGTTTAAGAAATTTTTGAGATGCACAAGGACTCAAGGTGGAACACCACAAACAATATGGAAATCACCTTGTATCTCTCCACACTTGGAGAACACTAAACCAAAGAAGATAAGAAAGTTGAATTTGGATAAATAAGTGGAGGAATCGAGAAGATAGCAAACATGCATCTCCTAACCCACTCAAGCTAGAAGATGAGCCATAAAATGAGGAAGAGAAAAAAGATGAAGAGGTGAAGGATGAAGAAAAAAAGAGAAATAAATCTCTGGATCCACGCATGCGACTGCTCAAGATGTAACAAGATAGGCTCCTAACCTTGAAGCTACAATTCCCAAGGGTCCTAGATCAAAGAGGATGAGTGGAGAGAACATTCCACTAGCCATGGGGTATGCAGAGGATGCAGGTAAAATTATCCAAACCTGCTTCCAGAGCATGATAGCACAGAAGGATTTATTTGGCTGGGAGCTAATAGATGAGGATATGGGGTTGTGTGCACTCGAAAGAAACTATCATGGTCAATGAACACCCACATGGATGATCTTGACTTTGATGTATACAAAGAGTCATACATTTTGAGATGGCTTAAGAAGGCACCACAATCTAGACACATGATAGTAAAGCCTCTTGTCATGACATATGAGCAAGCCGAGAAATGCATTGGTGAAGGTTTCTACTGAAATTGCTAGAAGAAACATGAATAAAGATGCAACAATCAGAGCGCTATGTGAGGAGTTGAAGATAAAGGATGCGAGATAATGCACATAACACAAGAGAGGGACTTCACATAGAAGAATAATTAAGTTTTATCAGCATCGCAAAGGAGATTGGGGACAATGTCATCAGAGCTATGCCGCACTTGGAGACCAAGGTACCACAAATGTTTCCTTCAACGATACATTATGTAGGAAAGTTGGTGGACTTGGTACTTGAAGATGAACCTCTATGCACATGGCAGCACCAAGGAAGTTAGAGTAATAGGTAGAACAAGAGAAAGCCTCAGTGATGTGAAATATTACATCCTATGAAGGGTTTCCACAAGCGCTATAAGAAGTATTGAAGAAAGCAAACTAGGATTTGAATATATGCACAACTCTATCAGCATAAAAACCCTAGAAGAATACAATGAGGTCCAGAAAGCAATGAAGGACGAGACATTGGCCCATGCAAAAATATTGTCAATAGTTAAGCAGAAGCATGAGGCCCTAACAACAACACAAGAGCCACACAAGACTCGATTGGAAGAGCTTGGGAAGCAAATTACATAGAAGATGGATCTTCTAGAAGGAATAATGACATCAATGTCTAGCATTGTGTTGGTTCTACAAAATGAAAAATGGGAGATTATGAGAGATGAGTTAGAATCCATTACTATGGACATTCCAGAGAAAGTAGAACAAGCACTCGTTGAATGGTAGACCTTGGAGGCTGAAATAAAGGAGTATCTAGAGTTGATACTTCAAACTGATATAGAGGAGGCTACCTCATAGCCTCATAAAAACTTCTTTATTTATCTACATTCTTTCATTATTATTCTTTCCATTATTCTATTATTTACTTCAATTTTTGGAGATACCCATTGTCGGGATGACAATGAGAGTAGTGTGGGGTAGTGTTGATCAAAGAATACTTATTAGAGAACACACAATAAGTCCACGTGAGAGAGAAGGCCGAATCAAGGCGTGGAGGAACAAGAAGGACCCATACGTAGAGGGAAATTTCATCTTTTGGGACTTAGCCGATTTTGAGCATGACAACCTATTTTCGAGAAGATGTCATGTGGATCACACCAATGATGCGAGAGACATGAGTGCCACACATTGTCTATCTTTAGAGGATCGAATCTAAGAGTTTTGCATGGAGATGAGCTAGGAATAGGATTGACACTTGATTAAGCTAATCAGAAGAGGTCTATAAATAGCACACTTGCATGTGTGGCTATGCTTGTAAATAGCCATGGCTATTAATAGCATGCGGCCTATTTTTGGAATAGATAAGCGATGAAGGGAAAGTCCCCACCCTATATATATATGATGTGAAGTACATAGTAAGATATATACATATACATAGATAGAGATGGAGATATTTAGGTATAGATATATACGCATATGACTGAATTATGGTATCGATCCATGCATGCGTTGGTATAGATTGGCATTATTGTAAGAAGCTTCGTGTTTATTAATAGATGGAAGATATTGGCAAAATCCAAGTGTCATTCCTGGGTATAATTAAGTAGTGCATGTTGTTGATTCAATCATGATTACTGTGTAAAGCTTTTTCTTTCATAGATCTGAAGGTAGCATGCATTGTAGAATGATGGATTAGTTATGGATCTATATGTTTCTTCCTTCATCATGCTAACATCTTTCTATAACAACCCTAAAGAGGGACCTGGAACCTTTGCGTGCTTTAGGTGAGCGCTCAGTCTAGGCTGATTGATGTGTCAGTGTGACTAGGGTGTTATCTGGAAAATTCTTGGTTGTATCATCTATCTTTGACCATTCCCCCGATCTAAGCTCCTTTGATATGACCAGACACCTATAATTATGCCCAAGCAATTTAAATACTTAAATTGCGCTAATCATCCCCTTTCTAGCAAATCAACAACATATCATCCAAAGCACTCATTTTCCCCATATCATCATTAATTAATTACACTAAGCTAATTAATTAAGTTTCATATCCAACAAATACCCTAATTAACGACCTTTCATTAATAAATCACCCTTCTACCTAGACTAATTAATTATTATTAATTAATTAGTTTTCCTTCCATTTAACCAATAAATCAATATTTAATTGATTTAATTCCCTTATAACAGCCTAAATCGCACTAATATTCTTCTAATTGGCTTCTATAAGCTTACACCTACCTATTAATTAATCACCTTTGATTAATTAAAACACCCCCAAACTCCCATGACTTGCTAAACATGTATTAAACCCTTCTAAAGTAAGGTTACCTTTAATAAAGCAACCTTATCCATTCCTAATCATGTTTTACCTTTATCCCACATTCATGAGAATGTGTTGAATCCTTTATCCTTTGGGCTATATAAAGAGCCCTCCACCTACCTTTTTACTACACACCTAAACTCCTTAGAGAGAAAATGCAAAGCATATAACAAAGAGACTAAGAGCTTGCACCTTGCCCTTTTGAGAGTCCATCATCTTGAAGAGTTAAGCCTCTTTCTTAAAGTGCTTGGGTCATATGGGAGGTGTCAAAAGGGTTTTGTAGCCCAACTTTGATTAGCCCCCATTCCTAGGTTCTTGGAACATTAAGGACAACTATTTTGATAGCCATGGAGCTTACTTAGGTCTATTCATTTATTTGTTGTTAGAGAATAGAGGAGTTTAGATATTTAGCATTGTTAGTTTCAAAGTTTGTATTGATGAATGCTAGCATCTAACCCTTGTTTAATTCTTATCATGATGGTGTTTATGCTTTGTTTTAGCCAAATTGTAGAACTATTTTAGGTGGTAGTTCTTACTTCATTGGATTTAGCATCAAGCAAAGTATACATACACACATTTGGCACACCTGGTGGGACTTACTCCATTGTCATTTGCACTTAATTTCTAGTTTTTGTAGTTAAGTTTTATTTTTGGTTACTAACCCTCTTTTACACATGTTAATCTAACTTGTTTTTCTTAACTTGTTTTGTTGAGTTCGCATGTGTTGAGTATTCCTTTTAGGTATAAAGGAGGTGAAGTGCTGTTAAAATTGGAATTGATGGGAAAATTTCAAGATTTCTCCATGTTTTCATTTTTAGAGCTTACTTTTTCAACATTTTACATGCTAGTTTTGTCGATTTCTTGAAAATTTTCAATTCTTGAGCATGTAAGTTAGTGTTTGATAGTGTTGAGTCTTCTATTTACATATTAATGTGATGGGTTGCTGTCAAAATTTAATCTTGGTGAGAAAATTTCAAGATTTCATCATGTTTTCATTTTTAGAGCTTACTTTTTCAACATTTTACATGCTAGTTTTGTCAATTTCTTGAAAATTTTCAATTCTTGAGCATGTAGGTTAGTGTTTGATAGTGCTGAGTCTTCTATTTACATATTAATGTGGTGGGTTTCTATCAAAATTTAATCTTGGTAAGAAAATTTCAAGATTTCATCATGTTTTCATTTTTAGAGCTTACTTTTTCATCATTCTACATGCTAGTTTTGTCAATTTCTTGAAAATCTTAAATTCTTGAGCATGTATGTTAATGTTTGATAGCGTTGAGTCTTCTATTCATATATTAATGTGATGGGTTGTTGTCAAAATTGAATCTTGGTTGGAAAAATTTGCCCATTTTGCAGATTAAGGGACGTTTTTTTGACATTTTTTGAGTGCATGTCAAGTGCATACCCATGAGCATAAGAGCATATGTGTAACCCATCTTCCGAAGGCCATAACTTTTTCTCCCGAACTCGAAATGACTCCATTTTTTTGCATTGGAAAGTTATTGAAGTTAAATATGTAATGAAAACATAAATTCAGGATTTATACTTACAGAAGTTATAGGTTTTTCTGTTATTTTAAAACTAGTTATTTTCTAACATGTCTAATGTTTTGATGAATGTTGTATTTCCATGCTTACTCGATTTAGACCAAATCGTGTGTATGCTCTTCTCTTGAACCTTTTGGTGATCTTGAGAATCAAAACAACTTTGATCTCTATCTTGTTAACATTGGGATTAAACTTGGAAACTTGATTATTCATTTTGCTTAAGGGAATGAACCTTTTACAAAGCATTTTTCAATGGTCCTTTGATTTGAAGTTTTCCATTTCTATATAGTTGGGATAAATTTTGTGTATGCTCTTCTCTTGCACCTTAGGGTGATCTTGAGAATCAAAAGCAACTTTAGTCTTCATTTTATAACATTTGGTAAATTGGAAACTTCATCTTTCACTTTTGGTTTAAGGGAATGAACATTTATCAAGAATTTTGTATGGTTCATTTATTGAAAAGATTTTCTTTACTTTTTAGTTGGATTATTTGTTGTGTATGCTCTTCTCTTGCATCCTTGGATGATCTTGAGAATCAAAAGCAACTCTTAATCCTCTTTTAAATAATGTGATTTTCTTGGAGAACTACTAATACTTGAGTACATGACCTAAAAACGCTTGTCAAAGAAAGGAAGAACCAAAACAAAATCAAAAACTACTAATACAATTGTTATACAGGTTGCAAAAGGTGTTCAAGCAAACCACACCTAATTAAACAAGATAAAAATAACAACATATTCAAAACATTGTATTGCAGGTTTCAAAAGGGTACATCCTCTCTCCGCTCAATCGAACATAACCCTTTGGCATAACGCCTTAAGCTACAACAATGGGGGTGGTTCCAGGAACCCCAAAGTAGTCCATGCAAGAGGGAACCTTGTGGATGAAACGGGAAGTGCTCCGCACTACCTACTTGACTAGTGATTCCTTTGTGAGATAGTGTTACCAGTTGTCCATTATGGTGACCCCAATGATAGTACACGTAGACGCACTAGTTGCCTACTATTCTTGAAGGGGGTAAAGTAAATCCGAGATACTCCCAAACTAGTCAGTGTGACTTTTTGGGTAAATCGCGCTCGCTCGTGGCAACTTTGTAACACCTAGGGTGAGAGAACCACCTAGGAGAATATACTTTGGCCAGGAGCCCACTTTGACCATTTTAAAACAATGTTGAGTTGTGAACCTTCTTTTTGAGAAATGTGTGATGTATTACTTTCACCTAGTTTTTACTTGCCTTAGGGCGAGGTGAAACTCTGCTGAAGTGAGGCTAGCATTTTTTGTCATTTTTTTTTTATTTACTTCCTTCACATTCTTTTGACACTTTGTTGAGCAAAATAAGGGTGACTACCTTTGTGTTATCAATCGATCAAGCTTCTCTCACTTTTATGCCCGTTTACGCCATCCATGTTTCATGGGTCAAGTTAGTTAAATGTATAAAGTGTGCGGAGGCATTTTCATGTCATTAGTAGCCATTGTGATCTTGATACCCATGTCAAGGTCATCATTGTAGTTAGGCGTGGTTCATCACCGCAGACTTCCTTAGAAGAGTTAGCTTGTTTGTATCCTATCACTACAATTTTGATATTTATGTCTTGTTTCTTGTAAACTCAACATAAATACCTATATTGTATGGCTATGTTGCACACATTTTTAACTATTCCTAGCTATACTTTGAGATTTTTAGTTTGGTTCTATTATTACCTCAATTTCAAAGAGTGCTAGGTGTTACTATTTGTGCGTGTTATATCAATAACACCTCGATATCAATACTTCACTTTCTTGCAAAGTGGGTTAACATATCTTGGTGATATTGTTGTGTCATTCACAAATTGTAATTGACACTTTTTGAGATATAGGTCTTAATCAAGTTTGAGCTCACTCATCGTATATCTTGATTGGGAGATCACATTGACTTCTTGTTTTTACTTACGTTTTGTTCATTTCCTTGAACTTGGCATAAGTGAAAACATCTTGTTGATCATATTTGCATCGCATTTTCATATGGTGTATTTCCTTGTTGATTGGATTTGGGTTTCACACTCGCATGATTGTTCCTTGTGATTATTCATTCAGAAAAATTATTTTCTAGGACAATCCCTTTTTATCTCATCGATATTGCATCACGATGTCTATTTTCCTTAGACCTTCTTCAAAAAATCATGCACGCATCCCCATACTTACACAATGTCTAGGTTGGTTGTCCTTATGCTACCCAAATTGACATGTCACTTCCTTCCCTTTGAAGGAGTTCCATCACACTATCTAGATCTAGACATTTGTGCTTAAAACAATGCCAAAAATGACTAACTATCGTGCGGTTCCCCATACTTACAAAAATACAGAACCTAGGTTCAACAATTCAAATCATAGGATTCCCATCACAACTAAACCTCGTTTGGTTCTTCATGCTAGAGATCCCATACGGGTAACTCATTCCCCACCTTCATCTCATAGTTGGTGGTATGATTTGGACACGTCTGATCCAAATTATTATTCGAGTTCCCCCCACTCTTCTTCTAATTCTAATCCAAACATTTCCTCTTCTTCTGAGGATTCCAATCCAAATATTTCCTCTGACTCTTCTGAGGATTCAGATCCAAACTACTATTCGGATTCATCTAATTCAACTCCTAAGTCATCTAATGCGACTCCTAAGTCATGGTCCTCCCTTTCTTTGCAGGATCCTCTTCATCAATCATCTAATGTGACTCTTATGTCATGGTCCTCCCTTTCTTCGCAGGACCCCTTTTATCAGTCGCCCCAACGACGTCTTCTTCCTTTGAAGATACACGCGACTCCAAATCCCTCCAATCAGAAGTATAATACAATTCTTGAATCGCGGTCCTCTCTTCCTTCGCAGGACCCTTGTAATCATTCATCTAATGCGATGCTTGAATCACAGTCCTCCCCTTCTTTGCAGGACCTTCTTCATCAATCACCCCCATGGAATCTTCCTTCTGTGAAGATTCGTGTGACTCAAAGTCCTTCGAGACAAACATCTGAATTGACCCATGCGTCACAATCTACAAACTTTGGACTTAATCCTACTATTTTACATACGACATACCATTGTATAGGTAGGTCCACACCACCTTCTTCTATTCCTGAGAGATCTAGCTACACATCTTCTTCATCTCTCATCTCATCTTCTTCTATCAATAATCATCAAACATCTTCTCAGCCTTCCACACCAAGTGAACCTATTTCTTCCAATAAACCCCTAGGGATCGATCAAAAACTCATACCGATTGATCTCTTTCAGAATGAAGAAACAATCAGGGCATTTATAGGGGCATATGAAGATATTCCTTTAGTAGATTACAAAAAGGATTCTCTTTAGACTTTGATGCATCTACATATTGTGAGGAAAAGGTTGATTCCTTTGATCAAGAAATGGAGGAAGAGCCTCAAATCATGCAACTTGATCCTCCTCTTATTCTTCCATCTTCACATTCTTCATTATGTGATGAAAATCCTTGGTCTTGCATAGATCCATGGCCTATCTTCTCATCACCCAATAACTCTTTGTCTATCATAATTCCTCAATCACAATCTCTTCTGGGGTCAACGCCAAGTAGCCCTTCATCTTCATCTAGGTGTGGGTCACATTCTAATAGCCCTCCCTCTATTATTTGTGGGACATTTTCGAGTAGCCCACTATCTTCTATTCTTGGGGCATGTCCAACTAGCCCCTTGTCTTCTAGGTATGGATCACCCCCGGGTAGTCCATCATCTTCTATTCTTGGGCCACATCCTAGCAGCCCATTATCTTACATCTATGGGTCACGTCCTAATAGCCCTTCTTCTTCTATTCTTAGGCCACATCCTAGTATCCCTTCATCTTCTATTTATGGGTCACGTCCTAGTAGCCCTTCTTCTTCTATTCTTGGGCCACATCTTAGTAGCCCTTCGTCTTCTATCTATGGGTCACATCCTAGTAGCCCTTATTCTTCTATTCTTGGGCCACATCCTAGTAGCCTTTCACCTTCTATCCGTGGCTCACCTCCTAGTAGCCCATCCTCTTCAATTCTTGGACCGTATCCTTTTCATCTATCACATATTTCTTCTATCAATGGTTGTGGCAAGCCCACTACCATTTCTATCATTCCTATCATCAATCATAAATGTTCACATTCTTCTCCTTCTCAAGGTCAAAAAATTCAAGCGTCAGCCTATAAGAAACCCAAACAGGTTCATTATCAAGCTCAGGTCAAAACTTCCAAGAGCTCAAAATCCCCCAACAACTGGAACAATCTCAAAGTTGTAAATCAAGCACGATTCAAGAACACACATCAACATAACCATCAAGTATGGCGCAAAGTGCATAAACCTCTGATAGGGAACTCAAGCTCCCACATACAAAATCCATGTTTCAAGATAAATCACAGTCCTTTGTTGAGTGTGAACTCACCACGATCATCGAGATTGGGGAAAACATGACTCTTGATAAACAAACACGCTTAGTCTCCCTTATCAAGGAAGTTGCAAACATCGTTGTTGGATCCTATCACACAGAGTGACTTTGTTAGTAACAACGGTTCAATATATATATAAAAATCTAAAAAATAAAAAAACAACAAAAATCAAAGGTACAAAGATCAAACATTGCAATCAGGTTTTGCGTACACATGGATATTTCTTTCTTCCCTTCCTTGTTATTCTTCTGCAAGTATTCCTACCATTTTCATCCCTTCAGTGATATTTTGGTTAGCTTATTCACATACATTTTGCAACATTTATCTCTATAGTATCTGTTTGCCCCTGGTCTTTTATCACCTTGGGAAATTAAAGAACGACTGACCTCATGGAGATCCTATCACATTCAAACATCTAATAAACTTATTTCAAATAAATTTTGGACATATTTTTTGACACTAGCCAATGTCGTCATCATAATCACTTCCACCTCCTTCCATCAAGCCATCATGTGGTTCTTAACCCTTGTCAAACAAGAGAGCTGAAATAAGTTTTCAAAGCAAAAGAATCAAACAAAACTCAAAAGCTAAAAGCTACAAATCAAAAGAAAATTAATATATAACTCTCTCTTGGGGTATTTCCAATAATCTCTATCGGGGCTATGGACACTGATCGGGCAGAGAGAAATGTTGTGATTAGAATTAAATACATCTCCATCGGGCTATGGAGCGCAGGTGGGCGGGCAAATGTGAGCAATGTACGGCTATCCTTTCATCCCTCCATTCACAAAATCACTTATCAAAATAAATCATTCCTACACATTGGCTAGGGTCTCTTTACTTGTTGTCTATTAAATCTTCACTTCAAGAGGTAATAAAATCCATGTGCACACACTGGATCTCTATGAGTAAACAGATTAGTATGTTACCAAGTGTCTTTTTTTGGACCTTGTTCAGACTCTTACTCTAGTCCATATCTCGTCTCACGACTTATGCCTTTGGCTAATCACTTCTTCATCGCGAGGCTTCTAATCTACATTCATATCATTCACATCGTTCTTCTACTTCATTCAGAACATCCATGTGTATAAGATTACTTGTTTTCCATGTTTGTGGAAACCTTTGTCCCCTTCCACAAAAATAATCTTCTCCTTCCTTTCTATCATGTGCTTGTAGGCCAACTTACGCTAGGGGCATCCTTGCTTCTTCCCAACATTTCATTGGTTTATGTTCATCATCATGTTGAACCTATCCATAATGGCCTTGGGTCCCACTTCTACCTGTGAAGAGTTTACCTTTGAATACTCCCACCTAATTGTTGGGGAATTTTTACATCTTCACCTTTCTGGTACGCACGTGGCCTTATGCCCTTGTACATCCCATCTATCGCTAGGGGCATCCACGCTTCCTTATATTCTTGTACATAGTTTCATAAAACTTTCAAAATCAACCAAAACATTCAAATATGTTAGAAAAATCATCAAAAACATTCAAATATGTTTCAGAAAACTTCTAAAAATTGAAAATCATCCTACAAAACGTCACTCTTTGGTTCTCACTTGTTCATGTGTGTGACTTACGGATCATCTTGATCTACCTCCATCAACAAAAGCTAGGTTTCTTACTTCATCCGTACTCTGGGGCACAACGAGTTGCCTAGTACTTGTTTCGTAGTGCACATTGCTTTTTCATCAGACCCAAGTGTCCTCTGTTAATCCCCTCACATGTATCCTTGCTTGGGGAACCATCATCAACCTTTGTCATTAATTTACACAGGTTGTAACTGAAGCTCGATAATAAAAACATTATATTATGTTTCTCTGTTAGTTTAGCTTGTTTACTTTCTCGTATTGCACTACTTTTTTTATGTTGCATGGAATTAGGCATCTTTCACTTTCTTGTATTTCATTGAATTTTGTATGTTGCATGGAGTTGGTGCTTTCAACAATGGACAATTGTTCATAGTATGAATTTTCATGTCATTCTACCTTTATCGTATGCTTATATTTTTCATAAGGACCGATGATGTAGTTCCTATGGCAATATGATGACATCAAATTTGTTCCAAACAAATAAGTGGCTAGAGGTTAATCTCTTCTCTCCTCTCATCCATATTCCTTCTACACTACTTCCCTTTCACCCCTATATCTCCCTCTCCTCAAGACATCCTACCTCGTCCCCATTATTCTACCTACTTCTCATCTTTTTCGATCATCGATCGGCTTCCTTCATCACCCCATCGACACTCGAGGGGCATCTCTCCCTCCTACTAATTTTTCTTCTATCTCTTAAAAAGATCTTCTGTCTACTATCTTTGAAGTGGAATCACTTACGCCACCCCAAAGAGGGGAAAATGTAGACACCTATAATTACACCCAAGCAATTTAAATACTTAAATTGCGCTAATTATCCCTTTATATCAAATCAACAACATATCGTCAAAAGCACTCATTTTCCCTCATATCATCATTAATTAATTACACTAAGCTAATTAATTAAGTTTCCTATCTAACAAATACCCTAATTAACGACCTTCATTAATAAATCACCCTTCTACCTAGACTAATTAATTATTATTAATTAATTAGCTTTCCTTCCATTTAACCAATAAATCAATATTTAATTGATTTAATCCCTTTTTAAGAGCATAAATCGCAATAATATTCTTCTAATTGGCTTCTATAAGCTTATACCTACCTATTAATTAATCACCTTTGATTAATTAAAGCACCCCCAACTCCCATGACTTGCTAAACACGTATTAAACCCTTCTAAAGTAAGGTTACCTTTAATAAAGAAACCTTATCCATTCCTAATCATGTTTTACCTTTATCCCACATTCATGAGAATGTGTTGTATCCTTTATCCTTTGGGCTATATAAAGAGCCCTCCACCTACCTTTTACTACACACCTAAACTCCTTAGAGAGAAAATGCAAAGTATATAGCAAAGAGACTAAGAGCTTGCACCTTGCCCTTTTGAGAGTCCATCATCTTGAAGAGTTAAGCCTCTTTCTTAAAGTGCTTGGGTCATATGGGAGGTGTCAAAAGGGTCTTGTAGCCAAAATTTTATTAGCCCCATTACTAGGTTCTTGGAACATTAAGGACAACTATTTTGATAGCCATGGAGCTTACTTAGGTCTATTCATTTATTTGTTGTTAGAGAATAGAGGATTTTAGATATTTAGCATTGTTAGTTTCAAAGTTTGTATTGATGAATGCTATCATCTAACCCTTGTTTAATTCTTATCATGATGGTGTTTATGCTTTGTTTTAGCCAAATTTTAGAACTATTTTAGGTGGTATTTCTTACTTCATTTGATTTAGCATTAAGCAAAGTATACATGGACACAATGACTACATTTTTCTCCAAGTTGGAATATGCATACTTTGTGATATACCCTAGGGGTGAACATTTCCAAGATTGAATTTTCATTCACCCATATGATTCTCATGTCTGGTTCATAGTGTTGAGAAAAATTCATCATCAATTATATGCTCTATCTGGAAAGTGGGTGGCCACCTACAACTTATGAACCACTTGTGTATATCTTATCTTCCACAAGTACCCTCGGTTTGTGAAGCATTCAGTTTTTCAGATCTTCCAAATCCATGTGAGGAACATCATTGTCACCCATTTCTAGATACTCAAATTCAAGAGTTGAAATAGGATCCAAACTATAAAATTTGAACTTCATTGTAGTAAAAATCCACTAGGTGAGAAAAATGAGGAAGACAACAATTTTCAACACCTAAAACAGACACTTTCTATTTTTAGTAAGTAAGAACTGGGGACCACTTTTTCAAATTTTTTAGTTTTCTTTATTTTTCAATGTCCCAAAAATCCTAACATACTAAATATACTTTTATTGATTCTCTTTTTATGATTTTTGATAGCTTCTATTTTTAGAAAGTGTTTTTTTCTTTTTATGTTTTTTTACTTTTTCGACAATATTTTCCTAGTTTGTCTTCATGATTGATTTTTGAGTGCAATAATTTGAAAGGTTTTTCTTTATGGAAAATTTCTATTTATAGTAATTGGAATGAACAGATACTCAAATATAAGTAGCACTTCCCCTTGTCAGTTGGCCACAGAAATATCTTCATTGGAATAGGCCTTCTCTCTCGATCTCGTACTCATAATTTCATCACAATCCACCCACCTGGAATGCTTAGAAATCAAAAATGTAACATATGGAAAAAATGAGGGTTT
This sequence comes from Taxus wallichiana var. yunnanensis, assembly GCA_018340775.1. Lineage (NCBI taxonomy): Eukaryota > Viridiplantae > Streptophyta > Pinopsida > Cupressales > Taxaceae > Taxus > Taxus wallichiana. Next base: position 411,754,879 of record CM031238.1, on the reverse strand, counting down.
GTTTTAGTAATTAATCTAGAGCATGAGAGGGTTTGCTATTAGTGTTTTCTTGAAGGTTCCTGAATTGTAGAACAACTTGGAAAATTTTGTCCGAATCGGATCATTCATTTGGAAGATATGAGAATTTCTTAATTTCGGTGTTCATGGGTCCCCCAGTTGAAATTATAGTTATATCTACTAAATTTATAGGTTTTACTTGAGCTTTAAGGTGTCAAAAATGGCTATCTTGGTTGACCTAGTGAAAAATGGCTATCTAAATGGTCAAAACAAGGTTATTTTTAACTTTGTAAAGCATACTTTAAAACTTGATTTTGAAAGAAAAGAGGGCGGGGTGCATTTGATTATCACAACTATCCCAAATATCCTTGAGAGAGTTTGGGTAGTTGGGAAAAGAAAAAATTCCCCTTCCTAAGACTTGACAAGTGGCAGGAGGTGATTGGTGCACTCAGAGGAGAGAGATAGGTTAGAGTACCCAAGAGATGAAATTTGGGGCCATATGAAGAACCTAAGCACTTGAATAGGGGTGGGGTGACTTTTAATATCCCAATTTTCCCGACTGTCCTTAGAAATATGCTACAATTGGGGTATAAAAATGTGTCGAAGGGTTATGAGGAAAAAACTTAGCCAATTTTACACTCCATATCACTTAGCACTTTTAAGGAAGGAACATGGTTACACGAGGGTCCAAGGGCTAAAAATTGAAGGTGGGGCACACTTGTTTATCCCTATTTTCACTACTATCCCAAATATACAAGAAATTTTTGATAGTTGGGATAGTCGGGACACCAAAATGTGTCAGTCATCCAACTGCAAATTTGACTAACTCCTGAAATCATGAAACCAACTATCCCGAGTTCTAGGAACTTTTTTGGAAAAAAATTATATCAATTTGACTCCTAAGACAATTTTAATATCAATTGGAGGGTTTTTAAGAATTTATTCTTCCTCCTCTAGAAAATTCTACTTTTTCATTCAGGACCGCACGGTGAGTATGTTGAGATTGGTCTCAGTATAAAGAAGCACTTAAGACTTGTGAAATATGTGAAAAATCCATCATTTATAGGATTTTCTAATATTTTTGATGATATCTTGTTTTCCACTTGACTCATCCTGGAGCTCCCAAAATCATCCTTTGAAGTTCGGGTTTTTTTACACTACAAGCTCCTTAAGCCTCCAAAACCCACTTTCACTATTCTGATTCCAAAACCTCTAAAACTTTCTCAAATTTTCCTAAACTTGTTTTAATGCCTTTTAAAATCTTCCATAACATTTTCATATGTCTTTAAGAGTCTTGATCAACCCCATAGGGTGCATACCTACCCTAGATAGGCTAGGAAAAAGCCTTCCTATACTTAGTACAAATTTCCTCTTTTGAAAACATTACATTGAATGGACTGGGTGACCTCATGAACACATTTTAGACACTTGGGAAAGATGTAAATCATACTATGAAGTTTTTCAAGGATGGATTAGTCATGACACAAAATTCAAGATGATCTAAAGGATGACTTAGGAGGGGATTTGAGTAAATGTTTTGACACTACGTTATAATTGTCATGTTTTAAACTTGAATTTTGAACTTGAAAAAAACACATGATAACAAGACCTCTATTTTATATTTTATATCTTTATATGCCTCTTCATTATAAATCTAGCTTCATGATTTCTTGGATGTGCTTTAGATCTCTATTATAGAACCATAAAGTCATGGATATCCTCATATCTTTGCAATAGAGCAATTTCGTTCTACTTATTTCACTAGAACTGTGTGGCTATGTCACAAGTGAAACTTAATTGAGTTATTAGTCATGGAGGCTGAATTTATAGCTATATATAGTGTGCTCCTTGGCTCAACTTTTGATTAGAATTTATAGGGTCTCTCCCATTGGCCTTGTATAACTAGAAGAAGTATAGAAGTGATCTTCCTTATCATATGTGTTGGTCTTGTATCCTTTCATAGATTTTTTAAGATAACCCCCTCTACAACAATTGACCCATCCTTCAACTTCTCTTCATAGAATTCAAGAGAAGAAAAGTTTTGGATCCATAATAAACTAACTTTGAAAAATATATCAAACATATTATTTACTTCTCATAACATTAATTCATATTTCTCCACCATTGTCCTTGTGCCATATATTTATGTAGGTTTCATTATTAGTTAAAAACATGTACTATTCTACTTCACCTCATTTAGGAATTACTTCCTAATATAAATAGAACTTTAGGTCCCTTCTCTTCACACTCATCCTTATGCTTCATTAGGCTTAGAGTGTATTATTTTCCATCCTTCACCACCTTTTTGATTTTTTCACAACCGTCATTTATGAATTCCTATTGAACCATACTTACCTTCCAAGTAGTACATATTATGCATCTGTAGGCATGATATCACAAATCACTTCATCTTTATTTATTCTTATCTATAACTTAACCAAATTCCCATTTCTCAACTGGTTTCCTTTCTACATCCATGAAAATTTGTAGGTATTATGATGTTCAATCCTCTTAAACCTAAACTTATTATCATATCTTATGTAACTAAATTATTTGTGCTTCCACAATACACTATCAATTTTTATACTTTACCTCATGACATACATGTCACTTTAAAAAATTCTTCTTATACTTAGGACCAACCTATTCTTTTTTTGGTTTACATAATACACACTTGAACATCAATGATTCTCACATCTTTAGGTCTTATCCATATCCTCTTACATCATATTTATTATCATTCATAATGTGATCACTCAATTTTCTCCTCTTACCATCACTTTGGGCATACAGTACTCAAAAATTTTATGCCCTATTTCTCCATGCATATAACATGTGTTGTTGAATCCATGACCTATTCCCTTGGATGAATTTAATCCATATATATATATGGTCCATCACTATGAGTTATTGAGATAATATTGCCTTCATGATAACTTATTTTCCTCTACCACCACCTTTTCCATGGCTTTGCATAATCTTACCATATCCATGGGAAACACATTTTTACTCACACACCAAATTCACCTCTACCTTCAATGATATTTATAGGCCTCCTATATTGAACAAAATTGGATCATTCTAAAATAAAGTTAGATTGTAATCTACAAACCTTTCATATACTTGGAAATGTTCTCCATATCATCCCCTACATATGACACTCAAATAGTGAGTCAATAAAAATCTTCACCATATTCATTCACATTGATCTCTCTTCATTAAAAGTTATAAAAGTTATTAAGAAAATTCATCCATTAATATTTGGGTAATAATTTCACCTTCATCTTTGTAACCACCCTATCCCATGTTTTAATCTTTTCCTTTACTATTTATACTCTTTATATATGGGTTTGCTCCCAACATAAAGACATAACCCTTTAACTTCATGTAGGTAAATTTCAAATTCATGCAATATTTCATGTCTTTAAACTCAAAATAATTCTCAATATTTAATATCCAATCAATAAGATTTATCGATTCTCTAATTTATAATAAATTGATATATTTAATCTAGGCTTACTCTTAACCCTTATAATTGTACGTAAAATCCTAGCTTTTAATAATTTGGCTTGCACACCTTATTCTTCCTCATTTATGTATTGCACTATTTATTTTATGGATCTCACCTCATTGTCACTATGATCTTCCATAACAAAATCTTAGTGTTTTGTGGCTTATATGGCCGCAAAAATAGATTTCATAGTCCACATCAATTTATCCAAATCATCAACTCTCGTACCTTAATTTCTATGACCTTCCATAACATTCCTCCCCTATTTTATTATATTTCCTCAAATGAATGTGACCTCTAAAATCCTTCACACCTTCTACCCAATAATATATCACTACAATATATCCAAAATGATTTTATACCCTCACTCGTGAAATTGGAAAATTGACCCAAAAATTATGTAATCATCACACTTTCTACCCAACATTTACTCATTAGAAGATGTCTATAATGATTTTCTACCTACATTCACGAATGTGGAAAACCATCAACTTATTATTTTCCAGCACTTGTAAGGAAAATAAACATGCCTTTGATAACAAATGATGAAAATATTGTTAATTTTATCAATGAATAGCCACCTTATAACACATATACCTCATATTATCATGCATAAAACATAAAAAGTTACATGTAATAACATATATTTGAATTCATCATAAAAACACATCAACAAGAATTATCCAAATACTTGCAATAATATTGCACATATAGATCAATTACCAAGATGCAATGGTGTCTAAGCAAGATCATTAGAATCAACATACTTACACCTTCATTTACAATTCTATTAAACATTCATATTGTATCCAACCTTTGATCTCTTACTAAGTGTATGCCAAGATATGAGATACCCATAAGAGTGTTAGAGATATCAAATAAACCAAGATAAAATTATGTTATAAATAAAAATGGATTTTTGTCATGATTGTACGTGTGAGGGACAATCATGAGGTTCTTTCCACGAATAAATTATTCTAACTTGTGAATTTGAATATACAATAAAAAAACTATGGAAAATATTTGTATGTTTTTTTAGTGAGGTTACTTACCTCAGTCATATTTCTATCCCTTTTTAAGTTTGATAGAATAAAATGATTAGACATGCAATGATAAATGACATATATGAAATGAAATGATATACTTGTTTGGAGACCCGAGGAGACCAATTTTTGATGCATGTTTTATTGGTGGTAGTGTTAACCATTTAACCTACCGGAAGGAAAGTTATGTGTTAGAATTTTTATAGAAAATCCTTGCATAGTGAATTTTTCCAAGGCTGAAATCCAAAATTTTCAATTTTCAAACTTTGGAGATTTTTCCTCTTTGAGTTTTATAGCTCAAATTCGAAACGCTCTTGAAAATCTCTAAATTCGAAACCTCGAAAGCTGAATTTTGGACTTTCATGATTTTGGGTTTCAGGACTTTTGGCCCCTTTTTGTTTAAATCCCTCTTGGACTTCGAATTCTGAATGTGTGAAAACCTAGAATTTTGGGTTTTCAGGTTTTTAGAGTTCTCCGAGTCATTTTTAGGATTTTTACGTGAAAAATATGAAGTTCGAATGACCAAAAGCCCAAATTTTGGACTTTCGGGTTTCAAAATTTTCCATTGCCAATTCATCTTTTTGCCTCCCAATCTCTAAAGTCTGAAATCCCAAAATTTTGAATTTTGGGATTTCAGTGTTTAAGAACTTCGAGATTCATGTGTGTAATTAATTTTTCACCTACCTCCATATAGATCAAATTTCTACCATTAATATCGGGTTTTCTATTTAAACTCAGTTTTTTACTTGTCATTTTTACCTGACACATTTGCTCTGACATTCCATTCTTGTACTTTATGACGTCCTTTTCAAGGTATGGTTTTTTGTTTATTTTCTTTTGGTTTTAGGAATTTTTCCTTTGTTTCCTTCTCATTTTGTTTTTCCTTCGGTTTCCCTGTGTTTTTTTATTTCGCTCCCTTTGTTCACCATGTTTCACATTTTGAGTTTTCTTCAGGTATTCAGAGTTGTTCAAAGGATCCTCTTAGGCCTCCCATACTTCTTTTCATTTCTTATGTTTCAATTTGTGAGTTAACATTGTTTAAAAAGTCCCTTTCCTTGTTTGGAGAAACTTGTTTAGATAGACTTGTTCGGAGAGACTTGTTTGAAGAATTCCTTTGAAAATTTATCAAGTGGGAAACTTGTTCGGGAAATTTCCTTCGGGGACTTTCTTTCGAAATATATTTTTGGGGAAACTAGTTTAGGAATATTGTTTGGAGTTTTTTTATTTCGGGCTTTCGGAACTTTTGACTTCGAGGAAAGTCTTTCAAAAAACATCTTTTCAGAAATTTTCTTTCAAAAAAATTGGTCGGAAAAAATTATTTCAGAGATTTCCTTCAAAACTTTTGGTTTCAGAGACTCCAGTTCAGAACTTTTGGTTTTATAGACTTTAGTTTGGGAAACTTTTTGGAGAAATTTTTCGATATTTCAGTTCAGTGATTTCTTTCAAAACTTTTTCAGTTCAAAATTTTTAAAGTTTTTCTTTCAGTTTTTGGAATTTCTACAACTTCATCTTCCGAAATACAGGGCTTGATGTCTACTTCCACTTCAAAGGGAAAAGAGAAGATGAAATACTCATTTCTTAGGGTTGCTCCTCAATCCTGCTTGTCCTCCGACTTAGGAAATATTAGGGACACTGATCTAGGACAAATTGATCTTCCTAATTTCTGGGAAAGATTAAAGGCTCCAAACAAGAAACCATGGATGCAGGCCATCTACGACAATGGGCTTTCCCTTGCCACTGGTTTTCCCACATCCATGCATTTTCCAGAATTTATTTTAGCTACAAAGAGCCCACTTTGACAAAGAATCCACGTTAGTCAGAGATAGTGATGATAAGGTGGTAATCCATTTGGACCCATATTTCTTCGAGGATCTGCTTAAACTTCTTGATGTTCAAGATTACACCACAATTTCACCAGAAATAGTAGTGGAACATTGGGATAAGAAAGAGGAAGTATGCTAAAAATTATGATGAAATCTTATCTAGTAAAAACTTCACCAAGTTACCCAAAAATATGCATCGGTCAGATTTTATTTAGGAAGTCAACGATCTTATTGTGTTGTTAAGAAAAGTTTCAGGTCTTCCTTCTGTAAAGGAATTCCAGGAATGGATGTTTTTGTACATCACAACTATCAAGAAGAACGATGAGTTTATCTGATGGGGGGTCATATTAGTAGCTCCATTTTTTATCAATTGGGTAGAGTGTCAGATACAAATAATTTCTACATGACATCCTTCTTGGTATATGTGGCTACTGCTATGGGAGATTTTGTTGGTTTGAATACTAGGGGTGTTCATAGCACCTCCCAAATATATGAATTTTATCCCCAACTCACTCTGGATGAGGGAAGCAAGCATTTCTATAGAGTCAACGATGCTTTCTTCACTATCATCCTCTATCATTTTGACAAAGAACTATACAATCGAGAGGTTTTCAATGAGGCTTTCCAAGAAGTACAAGAATGGGGAGTAATCTACTTTCAGTTTCCTACATTCACCTACATCCAGATTCGGTTTCATAGGTGCCCCAAGAAAATTTCCAAGGTTCCCACTAACAAATGGATTCTATTGGAATTAGTTCGAAGTTGTTGGATTATCATCGAATCTAAAATAAGCGTCACAAAGTGGGAATGCATTTCCCTATTTCGATTGGCAGGTATTCTTTCCCAAATATTCACAAGGCAAAAAATGTTGATGCAAAAATGGCTGAGGTAACCCTGCAGACCTTTCATCTATGGACTAATTTTGATTATTGGGGTAAGTTTGGGGAAACAGTTAGTCCAGTGCCCACGTACCCCAATTGGAAGATATCTAGATTCATTGTCGAATGAATACATCATGTGACAAAGGGATTATGAAAGATTAACCCTTGACAAAGTTTGGCAATTTGGTTTGGTTGATGTGCCAAAGGACATACAAGATAATGATGAGGTTTTGGATTCATCATACAAGAGAATAATGTTGCTAATAAACTGCTACCATGGATTGATTGGTATGTGGAAGAATTAGTAATACCAAGGAGAGGGCAGGACCCATTTTAAAGAGGACTTTTAGTTGGTTGACCACCTTGGGAATCTCACCCAAAGGGGAAAATCAACCTACAAATACAGGAGCTATACTAGCAATAAGCTAACCAACACCCACTAAGGGAAAAAGGTCAACTCAAAAGGATCCTACAATTCCAAAGAAGATTTCATTTGTTGTTGGTGGCTCATCTCTCTCCAAGGCTTCTACTCCCAAGATCATATCTCCTGCAGTGCATGTGACATAAGTGGTTGAAGTCAGTGACTCTCCTAGTATCATCCAAGATCCATCACATCTTCTTCTTCCTCCATTATCACTTCCAATATCAGTTCCTTCCACTTCCATAATCATTTCTTCCTTCCCATCCCCTTCTATGGCCCAAGTATTCTCATCACTTCCAGTTCTATCATTGGGAAAAAAATTGGGTCACCCATTTCCTCTTCACTTCCTTTAACACTTCCATTTTCTTTAATCACAACCCCCAAATTTTCTCTGTAAATTCCTATGACGTTCCCTACATCTATGCCTTCCATCATTTCTACCTCTACTCAAATACCAACTAGTATTTCTAGTGATCTTGCTCTAACCGATGTTTCAGGTATTGGATCTGCATGCTCCATCTTCATCAACTCTAGCCATACCAGAATGGATTTTAGACAAACTCCCAAGTAAAATAAAAAGGTTCCTTTGGGATATGTTATAGATCTCATCATATTGGAGAATATGCCAAAGATACATGCCAAGAGACCGAGAACCGTGTTAAGTCTGATGGTTAATTCATCTGGAGAATGCGTGATAGAGGTGGCCACCCCATTGAGGGGAAAAATAAAGAAACAATCATGGCGGCGAGACATCGGATATCAAAATTCTCATTAGGGAAGGCTACTCATGAAGGAGCCAAGAAATATGTACACACTACTCTTGGGGCCCTTTTGGAGAAATATGACAAAGACAAGGCCACCAAGGATGAACTCAAGGCTAAGGTCAAGTAGCTCACTTTACTTATGCGTAAAGTAACCAAACCTACTCCATCTATTAAAGTCTCAACTACTACAGCTATGACAATTTCATCTACAATCGATGATATTTCTTATCACGAGCTCGAGAAGCTAGGCCAGAAAGGGAGATCAGTGAGTGGATGGATGGAGAGAATTTTGTAGGAAGCCAATCCTTTGATCAAGGAAGCAGTTGAGATATATAATGATTTACAAGTTGTAAAAACCACCATTTCTAAGATGGACGAGTCCTTCTCTGAAGATAATAATAATTTAAATTTAACTTTGGAAACATGGAGTGACATTAGAGAAGAGGATTCCGAATTTCTTCTTCAGGAAGAGGTGATCGATGATGCCTCTAAATTATTTGAATATCAAAAGGCCATGGAATTTTGGTGTCAAGTATTATAGGATCTGATTAAGAAATTGGAGGAGAAATGAGTGGAGATTATAAATGCCCTGAATGACATCTCAGAGGAGTTTGATATCACCAATTGTAAATTCTTCAATGAAAATATCGATGCTCTTCCTGAGGATTAGATTAAGGAAAATTTCAAAGATTTGGTGAAGCATGATGATGAGGTCACCAATACTTTCAATAGTGACTCCATTGACCGATTGGTCTTATGTCAAAATTTCATAGGGAGACTAAAGAAAGTTACAAATAAACTTTGAAGATTTCCATCCAGGATCATAAAAGAGATCGAGACAACAGACGTAGTGAATCACTATGCATGTGGGCCGGAGATGAAGAAATTTAGGGGATTACCAAGTGCTTCTTCAAGTACAAACATTGAATGGTTGTGTGGGAGGAAGGACAACAAAAACTTGCAGGTGAGGGAGATGTAGATGAACCAAGCCAAAGTTGAGTGGCCATGAAAGGACAAGTTCAAGCTCTAGATCAGTCAAAGTTACAAGGTTGACTGAGTCAAACCCTTGCAACAAATTTGCTATTTTCATGGGAGCATGTTCCCTTAATATTAATGAAATTTCTATTTTTAGTTAAATGTTAGTTAAGGGCCCAGCTGTAATGGCTCAGCCTAAGAACTTATAAATAGTGGAATTCTTCCATTTGGGAGATATAGATTATTTTTGAGAGGAGTTGCTCTTCAAGCTTGGAAGAGTGCTTCTGAGATTCTAAGAAACCTTTTAATTATATTCAGAGTTACACCTTGTTATTGAAAATCTGATTTATTGTGTTGAATGTTAATTAGTGTTTACTTTGTGAATTTACAATTCCTTAGTGATAGTGATTAACTTACCTTTATTTCAAGTTATCTATTTCATGTTGTGAAGGAATAATACTACTATATTTTATGCCAATTGTGAAGACCTCATTTTCCTTCTGCATTAATTTTTATGTCATTATTGTCCCTACTCATATAAATAGATGTTGTTATATGCATGTGTGGTTTACTTTTGATAAATTAATTGTGTCGAATCTGATTTGATCTACCCTTATGTATACTCAAGTTTAATAGAGGAACATCCGCCTTGGTTTGTGGTATTTTGTACCCTTTCTAATTGCGATAGGTGAAGGTGGTCAATGATGCAAGCATACCTCCCACATTAACCCTTCTAGGTGTTAAACATCCCTTAATTTGGTGCATCACCACTTCTAGTATAGGTTTTATTTCCTTGCAAAATCTCTTTCCCTAATCCCATGAAATGTTAGCATAGGACTAGTTAGCCCTTTTTCCTTGCATTAGAAGTAGTGTTGTGTTTAGTTTAGGAAGAGGAAGCTAGCATTCTCTGGAGGTTCACCTTGACTTCAAGTCCCAAAACTTGAGAGGTGATCCCATGTGTCCCAACCACACCAAATGTTGTGAGTCATTCTTAGGCCATTCGAGGGTGCAAGTGATTTGGTGACAATAGGTAGATTGATGATTATCACTTATGTGTTAACTGATTTATTGATTTCACCAACAGATCAATCATGTGCATGATATAAATAAATCATATAAAATCATAATCTATTTGTAGTTATTTCAAAATTTATAAAATATGGTTATGTCATGAGTTTCAGTTATCCAAGTGATCATATTTTTCCTTTGTAAAAACCTACAAAAAAAAATTGAGTAAGAGCTAAAAATTTCCAAAGAGTCAAGGGTCAATAATAACAAAGGGAGTGGGTAAATATTATTTTACATATCTAAGGTGCATATGGTATTGGGATGGATATGGGTGAAAACTGCATAGAGAGTTAAAATGATAAGGGTCCATAGTAATTTTGATATTTAAACTATAGGTGGATTGGATTAAATATTGGTGGTATGTGCAATCACTATTGTGACAAGATTTAATATAAGTGGTGAGGAAAATTAAATGTGTGTAATGTATTTACTCGACCTTCTATAAAAATTAGTTGATTATGTAGGATTATTTTGATTTTTAGTGATTATTATTTTTATATTTTTTTAAATGATGTGACCATGGAGGTTCATTTTCCGATGTCTAATTCTTTTCCATTTTTTGGTTGTGTGTTGTACTAGGTAAGATGTAGTATAAAAACTAAATGTGATATGGGGTTAATTTCACCTTTTGAAAATGGTTTTGACACACGTGAGCTTATATAGTTACCTAGATAGATAATAACTTGGAAATGTGATTGATGGCCAAAGATCATTCAAAATTTATGAAGAGATCGATAAGCCAATTTCACAATGTAGAGGTTATCTATCTTATTGACTAAGATAAATTATGATTGAGTTTCATAATATTCATGAGAAGGGTTTGGTATAGTATCACCCCTCAAGTGGTAGTTTTCACGTTGTTGTTTTCCCTAGCATAACGTAGGAAGAAAAGTGGAAATGGATAAGTGATATAAAAATGAGCTTGGTATAAGGGTTGATATTATTTAATAAAGGATATATTTTCCCTATAAATATACAATAAAAAAGTGATAATTAATAGATACAAGAGTGAATCTGATTTAGATAGTATAAGAGAAATGTTTCCCTAACCTAACAATGATAATTGAAAATGATTGTAAGTTAGTCCGGATGAGAAGTGGTTGTTATGAAAACTTTGTTTAGAAGGAAATGAATTCCCATGGATGTTAAATCCATGTTTTTTTAATGTAAGTGACATGGATGTAAATATTAAAGTAAAGTGAGTGTGTATGGGACATGGTGTGAATAATTATCATTAGTGATAATTGTGGTGAGTCATAAGGTGCCTATCATGAGTTAAGAGATAGGATAAAATAGGAGTATAAATTTTTTTAAATCTCTTGGAAACATACTAACCATGTTTCTTGATGAAATCCATTGTGTGCACGTGAAATTTTTTTTTCTCAAAGTGAAGACCGGTATATACAATAAGTGAAAATAGAATATCCACTATGCAGAGTGATCAAAATAAGTTATTAATGTATGGTGTGAAAAGAAAATTGGAATCCATATATTTCTACAATTTTATCCAAGTAACTATAGCCCCAAAAAATATACATTTGAGTATATTTACAACATTTCTCTATGCACATCCAGAATCCATATTCTTGGTATATATACTAAAATTTTTCTTGAGAGATATTTGTGATATTTCTTTTGAATTTTGAATATTTTGATATTTAGATCTTAATGTTTGAAGTGGTTTTAGAACCATTAATACCTTGATGGAAGGTATGTAAGTGGATATGGAGACAACATTGGCTAGTGTAAATAGATGTGCCCAAAGGACTTCATAATATTTTGTTAAATGTTTGTAGAAGTTCTTGGATCTCTAAGAGGATAGTAATTCATAATTCAACTGGTAATGAGAGACCAAGTTTAAATAGTTCTTGTAGATACTATTGACTCATAAAACATGTATACAAGATAATATTTGTATCAAAACATTATGTGCAACGTGAATGGATTTGTAGTAGTGAATAGGTAATTGCATTGAAATATAAATGAAACCTGGAAAATGGTGATGATAAAACTATCCATTTGTAAAAACTAACTATTATTTTTTTAGATATATAGAGTTTTTGGATTTTTAAATATGTTTACTTATTTTTAGATTTGTATGTTTGTTTCAATGATTAAATAGTATGATATGTGAGTAATTAGGGTGTGTCTTGAATATGATACAAATGAATAAGAGAGGGATTTTTTTGTGGGAAGTGTGAGATAGTTAGGATAAGGAAAATTCTCCTACTCATCAGAAGGAATAGATTAAGTAGAGACATGATATATATAATACTCATAAAAATGAGGTAGATATTAGAATGTGTGTTAAGATGTTGATGATGATATAAGAAAAAATAATAAGCAAGAACCGTAAAATGGTAGTGATTGTGAGGCGTAGAAATGGAGATATACATGAAGAGATGAAGAAAGCAACTAGGAGAAGTGTATGTATGAAAATGTATAGTAGATGAGGACTTGAGAATAGATATTTGGTAGGAGATTGAGTGGAGTGAAGAATTTTACTAGGAATGATGTAACTTGAATGAGATTTGGAAGAAATTTGATGTCCAAAGTTAATGTGATAAATATTGATATGAGATTTTGATGAATGGGTGTTACAATAAGATGAATATATGGAATATGATGAGGTATGTAGAAAGTTATGTCAGGTGGATTAAATTCTACAAGTAAAATTGAGTGATGTGTAAGTGACTTGTGAGGAATATGTGTGAAAATTGGACGCATGGAGGTAATGGATGATGTAGGAGGATAAAGATGGGTATGTAGTGATTTAATGAGGGTAAAATTAATGGTCGACTAAAATCCTTCGTAGATAGGATATGGGAAAAGGAAAACAATAGTTTCATCCAATGAGGTAGGGAAATACATAGATAATATGAGACAATGATTGTAAGAGCATGAATAGGCACAAGTAGTGGTATATTAAAAACAATATCTATAGATGAAATAGAGGGAATGAGAATATATAAGTGAGAAGGTGGTGATGGGGAGGTAGTCTAGATGGGAGGAAGAAATAATGGTTTTGAATAAGTAGTGATGAGGGTAATAATTTTGTGGAAAATGACCCCACTTTGGTTGAATCAATGAGAAGCTCGAGGCATGGTGAAGAGAAAATGTATGTGTGATTAGTGGAGGAATGAATAGGTTCTGTACACAATAAATGGAAATAATTAATGGGATGAAAAATAAGCCAAGGTGGGATCACATGATGGTATATAAGTTTAAATGGATGTTGGAGGTGATGATAAGGAGGATAATGGATTTATGGAGTATGGGAAACAAGGTATAAATGATGATTTAGGCTAGGTGGGAGATGAATATTATAATGAGATATCAACATGAAGGATTAGAGAATGATAGATTCACTAAGAGTGTGACTAAATAAGGTTCAAAGGATTCATGGAGAAGGGATGAGAGTAGTATTAATAAGTGTAAGTAAGTGGTTTTCGTGAAGGGGTGTTGTAGAAGGACACAAAGGTTCAACAATGATTTGACCATTGTTAAGGAGGTATTATACTATGTATTGGAGTTAGGGAAATGATTAAATGAAATAGATGGAAATGAAGTGATATACTGATCATAAGTTGTGAACCACAAGGTGGAAGTGGAATAGGAGAGAGAGTGATCAATTTAATATCAATTAAATTTTATTAGATAATGGAGAGTAGTTTATTCAAGGAATTGGATGTGTGTTGAGTTAGGAGAAGAAGTAAGACTTGGGAGGAACCTATGTATAGGATCAAAGTGGATGGTATTATGAACTATATGTAGGGATGATTGTGGAGGATGTGAGCAGGATCAAGGGATTATGAAGAGGAAATAAGGATGAAATATGAGGATCTTGGAGTATAACCTGGTGTATTTGTGGCGTGGTGGAAGAGTAGGTGGTGGAGGAGGAAAATAAGGAAACAAGATGATAAGATTCCCAACTTGAGAATTATCGAGGTGTTGATCCATCTCCACAACCTCGTAAATGGTACACAATGGGTGAATTTGTAAGAATCATGAAAAAAATTGGATGATTTTTTTATAATAGTTTAATAATATCTAATTGTGGAAGTGCGGAGGAGAGGTTGTAGATGAGCATACAATAACATGCGAGAAAAATCGATGATGAACTCATTGGTAGATTTTTAAATCATGAAAATTTCATTCAAGGTGGATTTGGGAATAATTTGTATGGAGAAGTGATAAAGGAAGGCATAAATGAGTTTTGAAAATTGTACATGTTATGTGGTAGTAGATGTGAGTACTAGCTGAATTATTAGATAATGATTGAAAGATAGAAAATGAACAATAGGAGTGTGTCGTCATGTTAGATGTGGTAGCACATGGAGTAAAATAGGATAAAATGGTGTTCGGTATCATATGTACTCGTGATTTTTTCAAAATTTGTATTTAATTATGGGGAATATGGGTGGAATTTAATGATGGGGTAACTAGGTTAATTATATATTTGAGTGGGTGAATTAAGGCACACATCCCCAAGTTTTGTGACTCATTATTTTCAATGTGATCAAGGAGATGTTAGTGGAGCATATCAAGGTGGTAGTAAAAATTTTGTTAGTATAATATATGAGGCATGACTAGTAGGAAGGGGTGAGTAGACCATGCTTAGGGGGATTAAATCCTGTAGGTGGGTGGATCATGCAAATGTGAGGTCAAACATGTTACTTAGGGAAGATCATGTAAATGAGAAGTAGAGTTTGTAAGTGGAAGGTATAGTACACATGTGGGAAGTTGATCATGTAAGTGGGAGGTGGAGTAAATCCAAGTGAGAGGAAAAGAATGCATAAGTTAAATGTTGATCATGTAAGTGAGAGGTAGAACGCATGTAAGTTGGAGGTATAGATAGCACAATTTGAAGGTCGAACAAGTCGGTGGGAATCACATCACGTAAGTGGGAAAAAACTAATGGGCCAAATAGTGTGTCACACTTGTGACTAGGAGTGGATTTAGGTAGATTAAGCACAAGACTATGTGAGTATTACAATAAATAATGACAAGTTAGGTAATATGGGATTCATACCTTTACTAAGGTGTAAAAAGGTGAAACTTGGTTATGAGAGTGTGTGTCACAAGTATAATGTAGGGGTACATTCAAAGAACACAAAAAATTATAAATATCTCATTTTTTCATGGTTTTAAGGTCAAGATAGATCTCATAGGGAAAGGTGAATTCATGAAGGAAGTCCTAGTTAGTCAAGTTAGTCACAAATTCAAATTTGTGTGTTTCCCTCCATTTTACAAGTTCAAATTTTATAATGATGAGGAAGTGAAATGTAAGATTATGAGAGGTGTAAAAGATATTTTTAGTTGTTTTTATAATGGAAAAGGTGTCTAAACATGTGGACATGAATCTTAGAGTGAGTTAGAGTCAATGAAGTTCTTCAAATTTTCAAAAATACTTCATGATGTAAGTACGAAGATGATGAGAGATAGGAAATTAGTTAGGTATTTCATAATTGAATAGAAAGGATGATGTATTCAAGTTAGAAGGGGAGAGAGGAAGACCTCTTGAGGAGAAAGAGATAAAGATCGTAAAATTGAATCATTGA
The DNA here is from genome assembly GCA_018340775.1 of Taxus wallichiana var. yunnanensis. Taxonomy (NCBI): domain Eukaryota; kingdom Viridiplantae; phylum Streptophyta; class Pinopsida; order Cupressales; family Taxaceae; genus Taxus; species Taxus wallichiana. The sequence goes on along the minus strand of CM031238.1, from coordinate 411,738,835 downwards.
GAAGGAGGTAAAGCTATGAGGACCTCTAATATTGTACGAAAGAATAATGTATTTTAATAAATGAGAGACATTTTGAATAAAAATGATATGGTATGTTTTGATTTCATATTTCTAAGAGTCCTTGGATAAATATTTTATGACTTTTCATCATTTTTTTCAATGTGGAACACTTTGCATGTTTGGTTTGTTAAGGTGAGAGAGAGAGAGAGAGAGAGAGAGATAATACTCTATTCGAAAAAAAAATGCAAAACTTAAGATTGTGTGACTATGATTTGTAAGGGATTTCAATATTTGATAGGTTATTAAATTTTTGATAAGGTTTAAATCATGATAATAACATGGTGAAAATTTATGGTTATGTTACCTCATACATCAAATTTTGAATCTCTTGATTGTATGTATTAAACCCTTAAGACCGAGACATGATTATTGGTGGAGATTGACTGAGCCTTCATAAATTTGAGAAAATTTTAGCTTATTGTCATTAATATGTGGTGTGAGAGGTGATATATCATTTAAAAGGAAAGATAAGAGATACATATGAGTAGAATATGATATCATTATTCAAATATTAGAAAGGAAGAGATGTTTTCCTACTTTAAACATGAATGCACAACTAATTTTGATTATAGTTAAAGTAACTCATATGATCACTCCCTACTGGTAGAATAGGATTATTTTATAGGTATTAACAGTACTTGACACAAATAATTAGGACCTGATAACAAAAACTATTCATTTTACAAAGCTTTTTATCTTCTCATGCTAGCACTATCACCTAGTTAGGGTTTCAAATAAAAATTGTGTTAGAATCCTCTAAATATGAAATTATCCTATGAAATTAGGAAGAATTTTTTAAAAATTTCCTTAAACATATTTAAAATTATTTTAAAGGTTTCATTGGTTAAATTTATATATTTTGATGATAATTTATTTCTTGGGACAATTGCATAGTGAGGGACCTATTTGGAGGAGCCAGTTAACAAAGGAAGTAAAATTTAGACTTGGAATTCAATCTTGAAGCTTATCCCACTTAAATAAATTATAAATTGGAACCCAAAAATATTTTTTGTGGTTAAAAGCCTCATGAATGAAAATTTAGGCCTATCATTATCCAAGCATATGGCTAGTAGGAAAGTTGTGAGCCAAGAGAGAGGAAAGGTGATTGAACAAAGAGACTTTAGAGTTAGGTTACAAAATTTTGGCCATAATGTATTTACCCTAAAGGGTACCTAAGGAAGTTTACACTTTTATGTGTGTCTCTTTAGAAGCTTTCAACTATGAACTGAGAAAACTACATAGTCTTGAGAACACTATAATGTAAGAATGAGCTTTATAGGTGAAGTTTTTTGTTATGGTCCAATTTTAGACAAGTTAATGTTGGTAATAACCTTGTTTACAATTGGTGAAATAGGGAATATTATTGGAAGATTTTAGTAGATGCAAAGGATCCAAAATTTCTTTTTGAAGTCTAAAATATAGTGAATAATGTCAAGGGACATATTGGAGAAAAGAGTAAGCTAACTATTTATTTTCCTATAGTTCATTGAAGGAGATACATTTAGCTTTGAATGAGGTATTGGAGCAAGGTAAAGAGAAAGTTATGGTAATAAAGAGTGACAAAGGTCATTTAGTGCAAGATTTATCCATTTTAGGCTATTATACAAGATCCTCTTGGCATAATTTTAGGAGTAAGTTGTTGAATCTTTAAGTTGAGTGTTGATTTTTCATTTTTGAAGGTGCATGATGGTTGAGAATAGAGTATTATGATTGAACAATCCATTTCAAGGTAAAAATATAAAAAAATCATATTTGATCCTATTAAAGTTTCTTGAAATATATTCCTATCTAGAGTATTGACTCTGTGGTTGATTGAATCTCTCATAACTTGTTGAAGACATGCATGAATGTTACTTTTTGTCCATCATTTTGTATAAAATATTGAATAACCTCTTTAAATTCATATCTTGTACTAATATTGAAAATATTAAGTTGCAGGGTTAAATGAATCATGTTTGTAGATAAAATTGGTTAAAAGAAAATTACCGAGGAACTAGTATTTGTCTCGGGGATATGAATGCGTGGTGATTAGACCTTCATGGAGAATAATTGTTTGTTGTGAGATTTGAAGATTGTATCTTTCTTGAATTTTCATTGAAGAATGTTAAGCTTTGAAGAATGGATCTTTCTTGATTTTTGCATGCGAACTACTACTGATTCTATATGATTAAATCTTCTTGATAATTTGGGAGCTTTGATGCTTGAATATTATAGTTTATTATTTAATTATCAATTTTGATGAGCTTTTATATATTTGTGTGTACCTAAAATTTGGTGAAGTGATGAATGGTTGATGAGGTTGAGACGTTAAGTAAAAAAATTATCCAAAGGAGACAAGCTTAGGTGTTGGTATTCTAGTGAGGCACCTAAGGAGAGGTGGAAGAATATAAAGGATAAATCTATATAATTGAAACTATCACACAAGACTAAGAGACTAGGGTGTACAATATCTAAGTGAGAACTAAAAAGATCCAAACACTAAAGTGGAAGAGACTTGGGTGAATATATTATGGAAATATTGATAAGATATATGGGAAGAAAATTCAAAGGATTAAAATAAGTAAATTGTGATAGAAAATTGAAGGAGAACATAAGAAAGAAAGAGTTGCTCTCAGAAGAAGAGTTAAAATAAGAAAAAGAAAGAGTTGAGAAATTGGAATCCATGATAAATACCATGATGAAAGAAGAGATCCAAGAGTTTGGATGGAAGTTGAAAAAGAAGGTAAAGTGGCCTATTAAGCTACTTATGGAGAAGAAGAAGAAGAAAAGGATGATTGCTTTGGAGAAAGAAATGGTGAAAGATACTCATGGAAGGGTGAAAAAATGAATTACTATGTGAAGAAGAGTTTGAGAAGAGAGTTATCATTGAAGAGAACAAGGAAGAGGATAAAGTGGAAAGAGAAGAGAAGAAGGAAGTGTCTATGAAGAAGAATCTCATGGGGGCTTATGGTCTCTTGTTTTGTTATCTAACTCCATGTTTGAGTGTGTGCTTGCAGGTATAAAGACAATTGTGATGAAGGTAAAAGAAAAGACCTCAAGGTGGATGAAAAAAGGTTAAATGAAGCACCCTTGAATGAATATGAAGTTGAAAAATAACAAGCACAACTTGTAAAAGAAATAAAAGATAAAGTGGAAGAATTTAGACCCAATCAAGTGGAAAATCAAGATCAAATGCTATTTTATGAGCCATGGAAAAGTTTCTTGGAAGAAGAGAAAAGAGCTAGTGAGAAAAGAGAGAATCCTAACAATGGGACATTGAAGATGAATCAGATTATATAGATTGGAGAATAAGAGGATAGAGGTTTGGAAGTTCTCCTAATGAATCAAAGAGAGAAAGGGAATGTACAAAGAACAAGCACAAAGTTTCTCATTAAAAGGAGATCATAAAGCACGGTTACATTGTTCCTAAGTGGCTTAGGAGAACACATATGAATAGGAATGTGATGAAAGTGGAATATGCAAAAAAAGGGAAAGAGTACCAAAGTTTTAATTCAATTCTATAAACAAAGAGCAAAGAAGGAGCTATTATAGAACAAACTTCAAGATACAAATGCAATCAAGTAGCTAATATAAGGACAAGAAATTAGCCCAAGCATATGGTAAGTAATAGATGGATAATTAAGATCTAGAACTAGATGAATATATCCGAAGAATACATGAGGAAAGTGGAAAATTACATTTTTAAGGAACAATATAGCATGAAAGAATCAACCCAAGGTTGGAAGCAAAGAATCTAAAACAAGAGAGAATAAACACATGAAGAAGGAAATGGTAAACTTCAAGGTAAAGAAGTTTTTTATGAAATATTTTATGATATGTTATATCATGGTGACTTTATATCATTAAATTATGCAATGAAATGGGAACACAAAGCTTACAAAGAGATATATAGAGAAGCTACATGGAGTATTGGTGAATTCTCCTACACAAGTGAAGAAGGAACATGGAGAGAAGGTGAATATTATGCAAAGAATGATAACCCTAAAAACCTGAATTTTGATGAGGCCATTGAAGATGTAGACACTCTCATGTTGAGATAGGAAATGTAAATTATTGAAGAATTATTTAAACCTTCATAAGAGATACATGCATGGAATAAAGACAAGGTGAGTAAATTTGATGGTTTTTTACTTGATAATGAATGTAGTGTGAGTAAATTCCTTGAAATTATACCAAATGACTCTACTAGTGCATGTAATAATAGTACAAGAAAAAGTGAGTGAATGGATGAGTATGATAAATATGAGATATTACCATATTTGATTGGTGTAATGTAAAATGAAGAGAGAAGTGAAGTCAAGGATGAGAGATAAATAATTTCTTGGTCAAATTTTGATCAAAATGAAAATAAAGAAGAAGAAGGTACAACCATGGAGTAGATTGGTATGATGAAAATCATGAATAAGTGTTGGCCCCATAAAATATTGGATAAGTACAAGAAGGCGCGTGGGCATGCAAGGAAAAAGCATGCGGACAGGTTTTAACGGAGGTTTAGTAGAACCCGTGGCACATGCAAAAGGCAGAGTGAAGGTTTTGGGACTTATCCATATTTGGCATATTAGGCAGAACACGAGGAAAACATGACCCGACTACGTATGCGTAGTGGATAAGGTGCCAAAGATAGAGACTTGAAGCCCATGAAAGGAATATAACCTGCAATAGAAGATTCTAGAAGGTCATCATGAAAAGGATGGAGAGCTTACGTCTAAAGGAACATGCTCCCATGGAGGACCACTTGGACACTTGACACCTGATCTACAACTTCAGAAAGGCATGACGGTGCTTGCTGAGGCTATAAATACAAGTGCTTGGCGAGAAAAGGATAGAGGATGGAAAGAGGCGAAGCTATGTAGGAATATTGTGAGAGCTCTATGGGTTGGGTTTAGAGGATTTGTAGGAGTATGTTGTATCAAGGGGATGGGTATAAATATTTTTCTTTGTACTAAGAAGGGATTAAGTCTAGTTTTGATGCATGACATTGGTCTGCACTATTATATGGATCTGTGATTGCCTCAGTAAATGTAATGTGGTTATCAATGTACTTAATATGAATATATGTGGTTCCATTTTTACTTATATCTATATGGATCAGTTTTATATATATATTTCATATGAGTGGGTGTAAACCCCTATGCATTTCCTTTCTATTATGATTCAGATCTATGTTCTGTAATGATTTTCTTATTTGAATGAATACATTGGTCTAGAATCCCATTCTGAGCTCTAAGATGAATGTATGGTTCGTTTCTAGTCTCTTCACTTAAGTTTCTATCATAAATAATGCATTATCATAAAACTAACATAAAAGAGGGGCTCGGTGCTCGCACACACCTTGGGTGATTTCCCAACGCTTATAGGTGATAGGCTGATGCGCATGGGATTTTCTTGTTCTTTGAAAGGGCATAAAAATAACTAAATCTTGGTTCCATTGCCGGGACATCTTTTTTAAAGTTGTTATGAGAAATGGCATGCATATTTTTCTTTGTGATGTGTAATGACAGAGTGCTTGACTTTAGAAAGTGTTGAAACATGGTTCAAGAGCACAAAGGATGAGTTTTCTCAAAGATTCAACACTGGACTTGAGTTCAATGTGCGTAGATGGGTAGAAGAGAACCTATACCATGAGCTATATGAGACATTATTTTGTTGCTTCCCAGTAGAACTATATGAATGGATTTCAACATACGCATCTAGATCAAGTTGGTACTATAGATTGCGTGTGTGGACCCAAGATGACTATCAGAGGCTGTAGGATGTAGATCTGACTTGGACGCATGCTATTGATCACTGGTGGAAGGGAGTGCTAACCAGTTATACTTTAGAATATGCCATTTTGATGTATTCTTTCCCAGAATTTGTTGATTTTGATTTTCTGAGGGATCCTAGAGGGTCATTTTTGAGTGCTATTCCTCTAGCTATGAAGATCTTGGTCATTACTTTGAGTTTAGAATAATTCCCCATGGTTGGCTAAGCTACTCTTCGCCTTTGGGAGAGGAAGCTAAGGTGGAGGAAGATGGTAGAAATTACGGATGAAAAGGAAAGGGAGGAGAGACGACTCAAGTATAGCAAAGCTCGTGAAAGGGAGATGACTAGATAATGTGAGGTTGCAAGTGTGATGGATCTATGGAGGCAAATGTTGTGAGAAGTTATTGAATTTCACATGGAATACATAGAGCTTGAGTAGTTTGTGCTACCCCATCTTGGAAAGCACGGGAGAGAGGCGTCTTGACTTTTGATAAGAGTTCTTCACATGAATAAATAAGATCCATTAGCACGCATCTGAACCCACTTGGTGACCAACCCCTGGCACTTGGTTTTCCAAATCAAGGGAAAAGTATTGATAACCCAGTTAGTATGGATGGGAGTGACCGATCAATGCCCAGGAGATATAATTTTTGTTTGGAACATCCATGGCTACACATACCATTATGGTGTTTGGAGGAATTTTTGGACAAAGTGCAAGTACACAAGGTTTGAGAAATACATCTGGGAGTGGCACGAGATACACTTATGGAAGTGGAGAAATCTCGTAGACCATTGGCACATAGTTTAGTGAAACATTGGGGACATTAGGCGCAACCAATTCATGCCTATTTCTGGTTATAGAGGATCTGGAGGTGGAAATTATGGTTCTAGAGGCACAAGACCTGGTGGATCCAGTGGATCTGGTGGAGAAGGAAACATTAGAGGGAACCAAGGATCTGGATAAGAGAATAGGGGCCTCAACTACCTCCTTAGGTGTTCTTCAAGATGTCTTTACACTTTCCATATTACCAAGGTATAGAGGATGTTGCAGAACACGTGAAAAGTGTGAATTTCTATGGTGTGCGAAGTGGATCACTACCCTCGAGTGGAAGGAAAGTCAGTTTGCAACAATGTTGCAAGGATACACACATAAATGGTATAGGAAGTACATCCCCTATCAGACGGTGGTATTCTACACCACATTATATAATACCTTCCTATAAGAGTTCCATATACCAGAGTTTGAGTAGAAGAGCTTTAGTGCTTTGAAAGATATCCAACAGGGAATGAAAGAGAGTGCACGGGAGTATGATTCATGGTTTAAAACTCTCTTGTCAAAACTATCATATGACATTCACCCTTCACAACATGCTCAATGGTTTGTTGGAGGGTTGATCACTCCATTTAGGAGGGCATTGTCACATAAAACATTCACTAACCCACATGAGGCTCTAGAGGCTTCCTTACACGCTAAAGTAGTTGGGAGCATTGATACTAGTGTAAGCCCTTTTCTAGAGGCTCAAATCACTACTATGGCCAAGAAGTTAGAGAAGTTGTCTACAAAATCTACACATGAGACTCATAGTGGTCTTTGGTGCATAGATTGTGAAGTAGAGGGGCATGCCAAGGATAGTTGTCCCCTAAGTCAGTACACACCATAGCGGTAGATTGTGAAATTTTCATGGGGACCATGATGCGAGTAGATGTCCCTTATTACAGAGCATAATCTAGAAGAATGTGTCTTGTTACTACAATATCTACACCTCTACAACCCATGATACTAAGGATTGTAGGCTTATTGACCAAATCCATGAGGCCATTGATCATGGTGTGTGCCAAACTAGCCTTTCCAGTAGTTCCAAGGAAGATGATCACCATTATGAAGGACGTGTAGATGGAGGGTGTGTGAGAGATTTTTTCATGGATGATCCCTTAGGTGCAATAACCACGGAGGAGGGAGAAGTGAGTTCCCACAAGGAACCTACTATAACTGTGGATCTATAGAACATTACAGGCATGAGTGTCCAGATTTATTGTAGTGCTCATGGTGCGGGAAGAAGCATAAGTATGAGGAGTGCCCTGAGTTGTTTGAGCACATGAGCTAGCAACACCGGAAGGACAAGGGTGCTGGGATGGTGAGTATAAAGAAGGCTAACACATAATGGATGCCTAGAGTGGAACGTGAGTCAGGGTTAGAACTTGTTTTGGTAACAACACAAGTAGAGGCTATGCATGCCAAAGAGGTACCAAGGAAAAGGACTTTAGTCTCAAGAGAAGAAGTGGTACACAAGAAGTATCCAGACCCTGCCCACCAGAAGGAACTGTATCAAGAGACAATGGATGTCATTTGGAATTTCAGGAGAGAAATCCATTTATCTAAAGGAGCAGATTCGGGTAGCAGGAGAAAAGGAGGAATGCTCCTCGAGGATCTATAGAAGTACCTAGATGAGGTCAAGGAAGTGTGAAAAATGTTAAAGCAAGAGAATATTATTCCCTTGCTAGGAGAATCATTATGGGAGAATATGCCACGTGTCAGAGTAGAGTGCAAAAGGCAGGTGTTGCATGCAAACCTCCCTCCCCATAGCCTTGACTATGACAAAGATATCATATTTAATACGATTATGGACGGTTGGATGTATGGAGCAAGATTCAGTCTATCACAACAAAATAACACAATAATAATTCTCTAATTAATCAATTGATTCGGATTATATTACAAAATACATAATCACCACATATATAGGAAAAGACATCCTAATTCTAAGGAGTCTTGCCAACTACAAAATCTCAACCAAACCTAATTATGTGGGGTGAGAATAACTCACGTAACCCACACATAACAATAAATATAATAATATATTGTTGAAACAATATATTATAACAAATCTAACAATATTCTCTCAACCATAATAATTACACATGTAATTATTATTCACACACATAAATATGTGAAGCACTATAATATTCCCAACAGGTTGTTGAGAAACATATTGATTAACATCGGAGAATAAGTCAATGTTCTTACATTAGATGACTGGCATCAAATAGGAAGGCCCACATTAAATCCATATTCAAATGTGTTGTTTATGGATAACAAAACTAAGGCAATTCCCATTAGAGTATTGAAGGATGCAATGATCACCATTCAAGGGGCCAAGTTTACTGGAGACTTTGAAGTCTTGGCACTCATCGAGGTAGATAATTTTCTAGCATTGCTTGGGTGCCCATGGTGCTATAAGAACAACGCTGACCTAAGGTTCAACAAAGGATATATTAGTTTTGAGAACAAGGAAGAACGGGTCATCATCCCTTTGAAGGATGGGAAATTGGCATGTTACATTGAACCTTTGGGAGAAGAGGTCCTTGATATAATTTATGTGTGCTCCATTAGAGACTCGGAGATAATTCACCCTACAAAAGGAGTTATCCAATTTGAAGATGTTCAGTTTGTAAGTGATACAACAAGCATGTCATGTGAAAATTGGGCACACGGGACCTATGAGTTGATTGGGTGACAGTTGAGGGGGTATGTAACAAGAGTGACCAAGGCACGAGGGAGAAATGTGTTCCCACGAGGAACTTTCTATAATCGTGGATCTATGGAACATTACAGTGTGATTTTCCATATTTATTACATGGTCATGGTGTGGGAAGAAGCGTAAGTATGAGGAGTGCCCTAAGTTTTTGATCACATGAGATAGTAGCACCGGAAGGACAAGGTCACTAGGATGGTGAGTATAAAGAAGTCTGACACACAATGGATTCCTAGAGTGGCACATGAGTTAGGGTTAGAACCTATTTTGGTAACAACATTAGCGAGAGGTTGTGCATGCCAAGAAGGTACCAAGTAAAAGGACTCTAGTCTTAATAGAATAAGTGGTACATAGGAATTATCCAAACCCTGCCCACCAAAAGGAAGTGTATCAAGAGATAATGGATGTCATTTGGAGTTTTTAGGGAGAAATCCTTTATCTAAAGGAGCGATTCAGTATATCTGAAGAGCAAAGGAGGAATGCTAAGACCCCGAAGGACTGGATGAGGTCAAGGAAGTGTGAAAATGTTAAGGAAAAATAATAGTATTCCCTTGTTAGGAGAATGGATATGGGAGAAGATACCACACACTAGAGCGGGCGTGAATGGTAGTGTGATGCATGGTTTAAACCTCCCTCCCCATAGCCTTGACTAGGACAAAGAGATCACACTTCATGCGGTTGTGGATTTTTGGCTATTGAGTAACATATTGATTGACATCGAGAGAGAATTCAATGTTCTTACATTAGATGTCTTTACATCAAATGGGAAGGCCCATATTAAATCCATCTTCGAAAGTGTTCTCTATGGAAAAAGAAACTAAGACAATGAACATTGGAGTATTGAAGGATGCGGTGATCACATTTTGAGGGGGCAAGTTTATTGGAGACTTTAAATTCTTGGAACTCACCGAGGTAGACAATTTTCTAGCATTTCTTGGGCACCCATGGTGCTATAAGAACAACGCTGACCTAAGGTTCAAAAAGGATATATCAGTTTTGAGAACAAGGAAGAATGGGTCATCATCCCTTTGATGGATGGGAAGTTGGTGCCTTACACTGAACCTTTGGGAGAAGAGGTCCTTGATAGAATTTATGTGTGCTCCATCAAAGACTCAAAGATAATTCACCATATAGAAGGAGTTATCCAATTTGAAGATGTTTGGTCTATAAGAGATACACCAAGCATGACGTGTGAAAATTGGGTGCACATGACCTATGCATTAATTGGGTGACAATTGAGGGGTTTTGTAATAGGAGTGACCAAGGAATGAGGGAGAAGTGTGTTCCCACGAGGAACTTACTATAACTATGGATCTATAGAACATTACAGTGCAAGTGTCCAGATTTATTACAATGCTCATGGTGCGGGAAGAAGAATAATAATGAGGAGTGCCTTGAGTTCTTTTAGCAGCATGATCCAAAAGTAGGGACTGGAAGGGAAAGTTCAATGGGATGGTGAGTATAAAGAATTCCGACACACAATGGATACCTAGAGTGGCGCGTGAGTCAAGGTTAGAACCTATTTTGGTAACAACACGAGAAGAGTGTGCGCACGCGCCAAGGAGGTACCAAGGAAAAGGTCTCTAGTCTCAAGAGAAGAAGTGGTGCATGGGAAGTATTTGGACCCTAACCACCAGAAGGAAGCATATCAAGAGACAATGGATGTCATTTGGAGTTTACAGGGAGAAATCCAGTGTCTAAAGGAGTAGTCCATGCAGCAGGAGAAAAGGAGGAATGTTGAGGCTCCACAGAAGGACCTGGATGAGGTCAAGAACTATGTAAAATGCTAAGGCAAGATAATATTATTCCCTTTCTAAGATAATGGATACGGGAGAAGATGTCATGCACATTAGAGAAGAGTGTGAAAGGTATGTGTTGCATGCAAACCTCCCTCCCCATAGCCTTGACTATGACAAAGAGATCACACTGAATGCAATTGTGGATGGTTGGCTATTGAGAAATATATTGATTGACATAGAGACAAGTAGTCAATTTTATTACATTAGATGCTTGACATCAAATTGGAAGTCCCGCATTACAACCATCTTCCAATGTGTTGTGTATGGCACCAAAACTAAGGAGATTCCCATTGAGTATTGAAGGATGCAATGATCACCATTCATGGGGCCAAGTTTACTAGAGACTTTGAAGTCTTGTGCTCACCGAGGTAGAAAATTTTCCAGCATTTCTTGGGTGCCCATGGTGCTATAAGAACAATGTTGACCTAAGGTTCAATAAAGGATATATCAGTTTTGAGAATAAGGAAGAATGGTTCATCATCCCTTTGATGGATGGAAATTTGGTGCCTTACACTAAACCTTTGGGAGAAGAGGTCCTTGATAGAATTTATGTGCACTCCATCAGAGACCCAGAGATAATTCACCCTACATAAGGAGTTATCCAATTTGAGGATGCTCAATCTATAAGTGATACAACAAGCATGACATGTGACAATTGGGCGCATGGGACCTATGAGTTAATTGGGTGATAGTTGAGGGGTTCTATAACAAGAGTGACCAAGGTGCACTCACTCAAGTGCCTAGGAGGAAAGAAGTTACCAAGTTACTCTAGAGGGGCATACCTTGAAATTTTCTTACGGGACATGGAAGCTCAGTGGAAAAATGAGCGATAGAAGGGATGCTTAGTTATAACCTACTCAAAACTACAGCACGCTGGTGGGATACACATTGGGAGAACCTCTTGGAGTGGTGCGAGGTAAGAATCACATTTTCTGTAAGGCTTTCCATGAGCAACATGCCCATTGTCATCCAATAATATCCTAACAAGGATCCTCTTGTTCCACATCCAAGCATGTGAGAAGGCCTAGGTAGGAGGTGCAGAGGCCTTACCACCATCATTATGGGTACATAAGTTGTATTCCACACTACAAGGTTGTGCACACGTGTGGTATATCCACTCAGAAACATGCCGCTAGATGGGAAATTGGTAGGAGCTAAAACTGATCTCATCCAAGCTTTTGAATATCTGGAGCACAAAGCCATCAATGGATAAGGCATTACAAGTGATCAAGCACCTTACGATGGGGGATAGTGCCATGGTGGAAGATAGGCTACTATATTTTCTAGGTGAGCATAGTTAGAGGCATGCTTTGATGAGGATGAGTCAGAGGAGATGTAGTTTGAGCATGTGTGCATAGAAAAGGAAAAAGGAAAGATGGTTTATGTCATATATGGAGAGGAAATGGAAATTCTATATGTTAACCACTCTATAGGTATGTGTGATGTTATAGATAGTGCTTGATGAAAGGATGCGCACCTACCATGAGCCCCTAAAAATGAAGAAGGTTAACATTGGGTTAGAAGCAAAACCCAAGGAAGCTATCATTGGAGACTATTGGTTGAGAAGGAGGTCTCAAATATCATTGATCTATTATGCGAGTTCCAGGATTTATTCCCTCGTGGGTATCATGAACTCAAAGGCATCCACCATTCCTTGGGGGAGATGAGGATAAAATTGAAGGAAGGTGCACACCCAATCTGAAATATGCCATATCGGATGAACCCAAATTTATGTGTACAAAGTCAAGGAGGAGATAGGAAAAATGATAGCGTTGGGTATCATTGAGGTTATGGAAGAGTCTGAATAGATAAGCCCAATGACCATCAACATAAAAAAGTATAAAGGATCATGATCTATGCTGAATATAGAGACATAAATGTAGTATTTTTCATTGATCCCTTCCTAACCCTATTTACTAAATAAATCTTAGAGGGAGTGGCCGGGCATGAGGTTTACTCCTTCACGGATGGGTTCTTAGGGTACCACCAGGTGAGGATTGTAAAGGAAGACCAAAGAAAGACAACTTTCACCAATGAATGGGGAATTTTTTCCTATATGGTCATGCCTTTTGGATTAAATAATGCACCTGTTGTGTTCTCGCGCATTGTAGTACAAGCCTTTCAGGACTTCATCCATAACTTTCTTCAAGTCTATTTAGATGATTAGACTGTGTATGTTCTAGTCAAAGACCATTATGATAGCTTAAGACTAATTTTTGAAAGGTGTCGATAGTTGAGAATATCCCTCAACATCAAGAAGTGTGTCTTTACTACCCCATTTGGAACCTTATTAGGACATATCATATGCAAGGAAGGATTACTAGTAGATCTTGCCAAGGTTACAACTATTGTGGGTTTAGGGAGCCTACTAGAAAAGAACGTATGCATGATTCCTTGGGCATATGGGTTACTATAGGAAGTTCATCAAGGGATATGCCAAGATCACCACGCCCTTAGAGGAATTGCTTAGACACAAGAGTTCCTTTCATTGGGGAGAGGCGTAGTAGAGGGCATTCAACACTTTGAAGGATAGGCTTGTCACCGCACCCATACTTTGTTTCCCGTTTGGGATAAGCCTTTCCATTTTCATGTGGATTCCTATAGTACAGCCATCAGAGTAGTACTAACACAACCTGGTGAAGGAATTATTGACCATCCCTTGTGTTTTGCAAGCAAAAATTTAACATCAATAGAACAAAATTACACCACTACTGAGCATGAAGCACTATCCATGATCTACACATTGCACAAGTTCAGGAAATATCTACTAGCAACACCATTTTTATTCTACATGGACCACATGACATGAAAATACTTGGTAAACAAGCCCATTTTGCAAGTTCATACATATGTCGATGGGTCATCTGCTTATTCTAATAATTTGAGTTCATGGTAGTTGTTAAGCTAGGGAAGAGTAATTCTGGACCTGATCACTTGTCTAGAATTAACTCAGGAGAGGATGCACAAAGTATTGAGGATACCATACCAGATGCACAACTATTTAGGTTCGAAACATGCCCTCGGACTCAAAGGATATTACAATGTTTCTCAAAATGGGTGTGGTGCACGGAAAGGTTGAAAGCATTAGAAAGGAAGAAGTTAGCCATATGTGCCACACCTTACATGCTGGTTAGTGGTTATTTGTACAAGCTAAAATGTGATGAAGTGTTACGTCAGTGCATGCTAGAACATAAGCACCTAGCTATTTTAGTGGAGGTGCATGGAGGAAGTGTAGGTTGACATTATGTAGGGGATGCCACTGCATGCAAGATATTGTAAGATGGGTTATGGTGGGAGACCCTATATCAAGATTGTAAAGAGTATTGCAAGGCATGTAATCATTGTCAGCTCCTTGGAAAACTAGGGCATAGGGATGAAATTCCTTTATACCATATTCCAAGTACAAAGCCATTTGAAAAGTGGTATATATATATTTAGGCCCCATTTTACCAGCCACATGTATGACGAGACATGCTATGTAATCACTTGCACAGATTATTTGACAAGATGGGAAGAAGCAGCACCTACCAAGGATTATACAATGGCTACAACAGCCATGTTTCTATGGGAAAATATTATTACAAGGTATGGATGCCCATTGAGCTTAACTAGTGATAGGGGTATGCATTTCCTAAATGAGACCATCAGATTCTTTTAGCAGAGTTCATGGTGGTGGCTCATCATAAGACTACCCCTTACCATCCACAAGAAAATGGAACTATTGAAGCATTTAATAAAATACTGAGTCATACCCTAACCAAAATTTGTGATGTTGGTAGACAAGATTGGGATGACAAAGTATCAACAGTTCTATGGGTGTATAGGACAACCTACAAGAGGTTGAATAAAGCCACACCATTCTAATTGGTTTTTGGCATGGAGGCTATCCTACCCATTGAATTCATATTACCTTCTTTGCATATAGTGCAGTAGGAGGATTGGCCAATGAACAAGCGTTGGAGGAAAGGATTGACAAATTAATGAAATTAGATGAGAGATGATCATTGGCTAGGTGGAGTCAAAAGGCTGAAAAGGCTAAACAAAAGGCATGGCATGATCGCCACATCAAAATAAACAATTTGAGGTTGGGAAGATGGTATTGTTATATGATTCCAAGTTTCTACGCCATCCTAGAAAGTTGAAATTCCATTGGTTGGGGCCCTATATCATCTCAAACATCCTTAATTCAGGTGTGTGCCAGTTGAGAGCACTAGATGGGATGAGATTTCTAGGCCATTTCAATGGGATTAGGCTGAAGCCCTACTATAAATAAGTCTTCTTGGTGTTTGTAATAAGGCAGTATTGCCAATTAGTTTAGAATTTCCCTTTATATAATTTCCTTTCTTGTGTTTCCCTTTCTCATCGTTTGTTCTATTTTTTTTTTGCACCTTGGGCATCGGTAACCACATTACATTTTGAATGTTGTACATGTGGAGAGGACCACGCATCTGCTTTTAGTGTGGGGTGGAAAGGATGTGACGTATAGGCCCAAAATAAAAGTTGAACTAATAGTAGAAGTTATGGGAATGGTGATGGATACAAAGCACACAAGGATGAATGAAGTGCATGGAAGAAGAGGTGGATGAAAAAGGTTTGTTTCAAGAGAAGACTTCATATAAACCATGTACATAAGAGGAAGAAGCACAAGAACAACATGAGGTAGGTGAGAGTAAAAATTAGGTGAAGGACATAAGAAGTGCCTTCGGCATTGTTGACACGCGCACAATATTCTTCTATCAAGATGAATTATTTGCACACACAAAGGTTGTAGAATGTTTCACATAAGATTGGGTGTGTAAGTGAAGGTGCGTAAGGCCGGCTTGGTGGAAAAATCTGCATTTAGTGTTAAGTACAGGTGGTAGGTAAAATAGCATTTAATGCTGGAAAGAAGGAAAAGTTATAAATAAGAAGTCGGAAATTCATTATTTTACCTTGTGTTTACAAAGTGAAAAGAGCTCTCATAGTCTAGGGAATCCAAAAGTGATCTGTGCAAAGAAAAATTTAAGAAATCTAAGAGGACATGACTAGAGTAGATCCACAAACCAATAGGAAAGGAGTACACTAGCGTGGAGGAAGTTGTTGAGAAGTGTCGTCTTGTGGAATAATTGTCCTAGTTAAGGTTTAGCAGCTAGGGCATAGTGTTAGGAGGGTTTCTACGTAATACCGAGTCTTGGTATTGGATAAAGTGGTAGAGCAGAGCAAGGAGAAGACATTTGAAGTGTAACCTAACCAAAAGAATAGAACCAAAGAAAGCAACCATCTCATTGAAAAAGTAGAAGGGAAAGGGTAAGGGGAAGCACATGGATGCCATTGCAAAGCACAAATGAAGAGTGGTACGTGAAGATTCAATACCCGGATGGGGTATTTCTAGGAAAGAATGGGAGTCTCATTTGTGGAAAATGATTATGAGTGACTATAATCATCACACCAACATGACAGAAAATAAATGGCTTTGGATTTGGTTCACCCAAAAACAAGAGGACATTAGAGGGCATGCCCATATATAGTGACAAAGTAAAAGTTAAATTGGAGAAGGTAGGGTTACTACAACTTTATGAATTACCCTACTTGGAAAACCTGATTGCATCTATCAATGGTTATGGCACATGTTCATGAAGACCATTTTTATTTCACGGGGTGTAAGATGCACATAACTCCCTAGTTGATTTCCAAGTTCACATGCCTTATCTGTGAGGGGGATAACATTGATGATGACCTAAGTGACAAGGAGGCCATCAAGGAAACAATAGCCACATATGACTACAAGAAAGGATTACAATACTTTGACATTGCAGATATTCCAGCCCCGTGATGAGGATGGCCACGCACTTGGTAACCAAGCTCAATGATCAAGAAAGATGGACTCAAGTGAACAAGGCATGGTTGAATGTGTGCTTGGAAAATATCTGAGGGGACCATCTACAACTTTTCCACTTTCATCATAGATGAAATCATCAGTAGCGTGCAAGAAGGCGAGAAGATACTATTTAGAAATTTCCTCCTCATAATTGTTTTCTCATAGATTGGAGTGCCTGATGGGCTGGAAAGGTTTGTTTAGCAAAGACCCAAAGAGGATCCCTCACCCCGTAAGAGGTTCGTTAAATATACTTATGAGACCATGAAAGCCACTCACAAGGCATGCTTATAGAATTTGTACAAGCATATGAGGGATGTGTTCAGGGTGGAATGGAGGATTCTAAAGAAGTTACCCACACTCGTAAAAGGAGAGGTAGAATTCACAGTGTATCAACATTTCTACATTGGCATATTTAGGTTGACATATGAAACAATGATCACCTAGTGTAAGCTTCCCTTCTCCTTCACCACACAATACTTCCAAGGGGTGAACATGTTCAAGGAGGCTAAGATACTAAGGTTTGAGCTTAGTGAGGTGGAGTAGGACCACAGAGAGCTACGCATATGTGGAGAGATATGTCTCCCAAGAGATACAAATGATGAATCTTGTAACATTGTCAATCACTGGAAGGACTGTAGAAAGGATATTTATTCGCATAAGGCCTAAGTTTGAAAAGTCACATACTTGGAAAAGGATGTATCCATCCTGAATACCCCACAAGAAGAAAGAATCCTATTCCAAAAAAAGGGAAAGAGAAGAGGTGTAGAAAGCACCAAATGTTCAAACTACACAAGCGGTAAGCATGCCAGAGACAAGCACTAAGCCTAGTACTTATGCATAGAGAAAGAAGTCCCTGGTGAAAGCAAATACTCTAGAAGAAGAAGAGTCGAGTATGAAGAACCCATCACTCAAGAGAAGTCACCAAGAGGAGGAGGAAGAGGAAGCAAAATCTCCTGTCAGGAAGAAGTAGAAGGTGACAGAGAGGATGACTCGGAGGGTACAGAGAGCTTGGAGGCCTATAGAGGTAAAAAAGATGATGATGATGATGATGATGATGATGATGAAATTGAGGTAGTTCAAGGCCCTCCCATATTCGAAGTACATGACTCGGAGGAGGAAGGAGAGGAAGAAAAAATGAGTACATATTTGTTAGGAGGGAGAATGACAAGGAAAAGGAGGATGCTCAAGACAAAGGGGTAAGTGAAGAAGTTACAAAATAACAAAGGACCCCAAGCCTCACAAAGGAACAGGTAGATAAGGCTGCAAAGAAAGAAGTAGAAAAAATCATCGAGGACCTAGTAGAGCAAGAGATGGAATGTAGCATGGACATGGTGATGAAGGAAGTAGAGGAGAGCATAGAAAAGGAATATAGCAGCATGGAAGGAGATCCCAGTTTGGCTGTAAGCATTCCTAAGACTACGCACATGGGGAGAAAGAGCACAGAAGCATCAAAAGTTCAGAGGATGTGCTACATTCATGATCTAAACAAGGTGTTGCACACGTGCATTCAAAGCACCAAACCAATGGAGCAACTCTTGGCTATGGTGTCATTTGATGAGGAAGATACATACCCTTGGACGAGGAAAATTCTTTCTTGGGCATTTGAGTCCCACATTAACAAGCTAGAATTCAAAGTAATCCAAGGGGAAATAATGAAGATAATGGAGTCAAAAGGAGAAAACCCTTGGTAAACGCTCAAAGCAAAAATCGACAAACAAATATGTAATGTGTTGAACAAGGTTTTGGTTGAAGTAGAAGCCAGGCTCTTCGGGAGGAATGACAAGGTGAAGTTCCTAGAGGTAGAATTGGAAAATAAGGAAGAAGAACTCGAGAAATAACCAAGGACTTAAAGCGGGAGGAACTAATCCATGCTCAAATAAGGCATGAGTTAAAAGAAGAAAAGGCAAGGGTGCGAGGTTTACAAGAAAGTAGAGATGATCACAGATGTCATTATCTTGAAGCATCCAAATCTAACACCACCAACATAGAAGTATGGATCCACCCTAGAGTTCCTAGAGGACTTGACCCACATCCTCACAATGGAAAGGTGACCACTGGCCTTGGAATCTATAGAGGAGGCATCGACGTGCAAAGAGAAGGAGGATAAGATGAAGGTTGTGGAAATTGTTTCTCAATACAAGAAATTCCTCATTGATGTGAAAGTTATCACCCAAGTTATTGAGGCTGCCTATCACAACTGCATGAATAGAGATAGAGTGACAAGCATTTTTGTCACCACTCATGAAGTAGAGCTAAAGGAGTTCTAAGAGAAGAACAATGGGAATAGATCATAACATGGAAGAATTCTAACTGAGGTTGAAAATAAATTAGAGGTTATTGAGACCTTGCGGGGCTCAATAAAAAACCAGCTGAAGGAGTTATATCCCCAGATCACTCAAAGGATGGACGTGCTTGAGGATTTAGGAAAACAATTGGAGGGGATCATGGAAACAATGAATACCCAAGGATAAGGGCTAAGATTTGAAGAGGTGAGCACCCTAGTTAGTGACCTCTGTCAATAGGCACAAAACGAGGTCGATACCTGGAATAAGTTAGAGGTAGACTTGAAGAAATATTTCCCTCTCCTCTTGCAAAAGTACTCATAGTTTCCCAATTCTTTCATTCTTCCCCAAATTCTTCATTCCTATATTATGTCCCCAAACTATTCCAGGACAATAATTCTTTATTCATTGAGAAGATGTACCTGAGGGTAGAGAATAGTCATAGTGTGGGGTAATGTTGGGACCCTAAAATATTGGCTAAGTAAAAGAAGGCACGTGGGCATGCAAGGCCTATTTAAATAAGGATGTGCAAGGTGAAAGCAAACAGGACAAGGTTTTGAAAGGGTTTAGTAGAACCAAAAGTGTGTGCGTGTAAGGTAGAGAAATTTTTTTTGGGAATTATCCTTATTTGGAATATCGAGAAGAACACAAGGAAAGCATGACTCAACCGCATATGCGAGTAGATAAGTTGTCATCCCGCAACTTGGACCCCACGAAAGGAATACACTTTGTGATAGAAGATTATAAAAGGTCATCATGGCAAAGGATGGAGAGCTCGCATCTGAAGGAAAATTCTCCCATGGAGGACCACTTGGACACTTGCACCCTATCTACAACTTTAGAAAGGAATGGTGGTGCTTACGAGGCTATAAATACAAGCATCCGGAAGAAAAGGATAGAGGATGGAAAGAGGAGAAGTGTTAAGCTCCTAAAATATTGAGTAAGTATGAAGGTGCGTGAGTGCACGGACCCCATTCTGCAGGATGACACACAAGGAAAAAGTGCACAAGAGAAAAGGCTAAAGGAAGCATATAGCACACAACATACGAAAAGAGGTTCAAGATTTATCCGATTCAAACAACAAAGTTAGATCACGTGAAAAGCGTGATCAGTTGCACGCAGATAACATACATTCCTGGCAACAGGTGGCCTAGGAAAGAGCATGCCAGCAAAGGAATCTTCTAGAATACCATCATGAGATGGAGTGGAGAGCTTAGGCCTGAGGAAACATGCTCACTAACGGACCACATTTGACACTTGGCGACGGATCTGAGGGTGTGACAACGTGATTTGGTAGCACAAGAAGGTGATAAATATAAGTTCTTGTAAACCAATAAAGTAGTGGAGATAGAGATAGAGACCAAAGAGGAGAAGATAAGAGAGATACACACAGAGAGAGATAACATGGGTAGGGCTCTGTAGGATTATTACGAGTGGGGCTCTAATGTATTGAGCTCAGCATTGTAATTTCTTTTATGTTTTTACATAGTTATACAAGCCTAGTGATGTGTATGACTATAGTCTGCCATCTATGGCTCTTTGTAATGAACCAATGAATACAATGAGGTTACTTATTACAATTAGATATGAATATCAGTGGGTTTCATGTATATTTTGTTCATAGAAGTTCTCTTTCTTTTTCATGCTATGAATGAATGGTTGTAGCTTTCTTTCTATTATATTATGTGTTATGGAGTCTTTTAAAACACACAGTCTAAAGAAACTACAAGGATCTGAAGGCCATCCTAAGCCCTGTAATCTTTGTATGTCTAAACTTCTTTCCTGAATACTCCTATACTAATCATTGATGAATGATTCCCACTAAAAACTCACATAAAAGAGAGACTCAACACTGCGCGTGCCTCGGTGAGCACTCCGCGTCTTGGGTGATAGATAGGACGCATGAGATTCCTTCCTCTTATAATGGGAGTAAAATTGACTACATCTTGGTTTCATTTTCGGGACCTCTTTTTAAATTTGTAGTGGGATATAGCATGCATCATGATCTATGTAAAGAGTAATGATGGATTGGTTGACATTGGAAAATGTTGAATCATGGTTGAAGAGCAAAAAGGATCTGTATGAGACTTTTTTCTGCTACTTCCCAGTAGATTTATTCGGGTGGCTTTCAACCTATGCATCTAGATCAAGTTAGTGTTATGGATCATGGATATGGACCAAAGAATACTACCAAAGGTTGTAGGATATAGATCTGACGTGGACCCATGTTGTAGATCACTGGTGGGGAGGATTACTAACTAGCTACACTTTGGAATACACCATTTCCATGTATTCTTGTCCAAAGGTTTCTAAGTTCGAGTTTCTATGAGAACCTAGGGGATTATTTCTATGTGTTATCCCTCTAGCTATGAAGATATTGATGGTTACCATGAGTCTATAAGTGCTCCCAATGGATGGCTAAACCATTCTAAGCACTGGGTAAGGAAGCTCAGGTGGAGGAAGATGGAAGATGATACAACAGAAAAGGAGAGGGAACAAAGATGGCTCAAGTATGGCGAAGCACGTGAAAGGGATATTACTAGATGACACAAAGTTGTTATTGTGATGGATCTATGGAGACAGACAGACGTTACGGGAAGGAATTGAGGTTCACGTGGAGGACATGGTGCCTGAGTAGTCTATGATACCCCATCTTGGAAAGTGCATGAGGGAGACACCTTCAGCTTCTAGTGATAGTTTGTCGCATGGAGAAAGGAGAGTCATTGGCACATATCTGAACCCACCTAGTGACCGAGCCCTGGAACTTGGTTTTCCCAAACCAAGAAGAAGTATTGATCCAGTTAAAACTAGTGGAAGAAACAGATCCGTGCCCAGAGATACAATTTTACATTCCCTTCTTCTATGGCTGCACATATTCCAGTATTTGGAGGAGTTTTTGGACAAGGGGCAAGCGTACAAACTTTTGGTCTCACACCAAGGAGTGGCGTGGGACAAAGTAGCGGTGGTGGGGCACCATCATAGACCATCGGCACATAGTTCAGTGGGACCATGGGGGCACTTGGCACAGCTCCTACAGGCCCTATTGGACCCAGTGGTCTTGGTGGATCTGGTGGCTCTGGAGGTATAGGACCTAGTGGACCTAGTGGATCAAGCGGAGGAAACACCGAGAGGAACCAAGGCTCTGGTTTAGGACAAGGACCCCAACCACCACCTCAAGTTTTCTTTGAAATGTCTCTGTACTTACCAGATTATAGGGGCATTGAGGATGCTACAGAACATGTTCACAAGTGTGAATTGCTATGGCGTACGAAAGGTATCACAACCCTATAATGAAAGGATAGTCAATTTATAACCATGTTGCAAGGACACACACATAGTTGGTATAGAAAGTATGATCCTCATCAAATAATGGTGGATTACACTGCCTTAAAGAATGCATTATTGGAAGATTTCTACATTCCTAAGTTCGAGAAAAAAAGAATTAGCGCTTTGAAGGAGATACAACAAGGAATGGTAGAGAGTGTGGAGGAGTATGATGCATGCTTTAAGACTCTCTTGTCTAAATTATGATATGATATACATCCTTCTCAGCATGTATAGTAGTTTGTTGGAGGATTGATCACCCCTTTTAGAAGGTCTCTGTCTCATAAGACTTTCATAGACCTACGCGAAGCATTGGAGTCTCACTTGCATGCCGAAGCCATTGGTAGTATTGATACTAGCGTTAGCCCATTCTTAGAGGCTTACATTGTTGCTATGGCTAAACAAATTGGAAAAGCTATCTCGCGAACTCGGTCCATGGACTCACAAAGTGGTTTGTGGTGCACAGATTGTGAGATAGAGGGGAACGTTAAGGATAATTTCCCCTGAAGGGTGGTATGCACTTTAACATTAGATTGTGAAATTTGTCATGGGGACCATGACGCTAGTAGATGTCCCTTGCTACAAAGCATGTGATCGAAAGAATGTATCCTCAAGTTATTGCAAGATTTACACCTCCATGACCCATGATACTAAAGACTGTAGTCTCATTGATCAGATACATGACTTCATTGATCATGGGGTGCACCGAACCAACATTTTTAGTAGTTCTAAGAATGATGATCACCATTATGAGGAGAACGCAGACGGAGGCATGCGAGGAAAAGGTTTTTGAGGAGGATTCCATGGACGAGGTAACCATGGAGGGAGGAGTGAGTTTCTGTGAGGGACATGTTTCAACTGTGGATCTACCAAATATTACAAGTGTGAGTTCCCAGACTTGTTACAGAGCTCATGGTATGGAAAGAAGCATAAGCATGAAAAGTTCCTAGAGTTATATGAGCATATGAATTACTAGCACCAGAAGGATAAAGGCACTGCGATGGTTAGCATCAAGAAGGAAGACATACAATGGATGCCTTGGGTAACACGGGATGAAGGTTTGGAGCCTATTTTGGTAACAACAAGGGAAAAAGCCACACGTGCAAGAGAGGAACCAAGATAGAAGAACCTCGTTTCAAGAGAAGAGGTCATTCATGGAAAGTACCCAGACCCTGCGCATCAGAAGGAGATATATCAGGACACTATAGATGTTATTTGAATCTTGTAAGGGGAGATCTAGTGTCTAAAAGAGAAATCTAGGAGGGAGGAATAAGGAAGGAGGATTGAGGCATAGAAATATGACCTGGATGAGGTCAAGGAGGTGTGTAAAATGCTAAGGTAGGAGAACATCATTCCTTTTCTAGGATCCTTGTTGAGAGAGAAGGTACCATGCGCCGGAGAAGAGCACAAGAGGCAGGTCTTGCATGCAAACCTTCCCCCTCACAACCTTGACTATGACAAGGATATTACATTGAATGCAATTATGGATGGATGGCTCCTCAAAGCAATATACTCATTGACACTGGTGCGGAGGTTAATGTTTTGACTTTGGATGCATGGCATCAGATGGGGAGACCTGCGTTACAGCCATCTTCAAATGTGTTGTATATGGAAAACAAGACTAAGGCAATGCCCATCAATGTCTTGAAGGATGTAGCTATTACTATCCAAGGAGCCAAGTTTACTAGGGACTTTGAAGTCTTGGCACTCACTAAGGTAGAAAATTTCCTAGCACTACTTGGGCACCCTTGGTGTTACAAGAACAAAGGGTACATCAGTTTTGAGAAAAAAGACGAGCAGGTCATTATACCCCGTTTGATGGGAAGTCAGCACCCTATATTGAACCATTTAGAGAAGAGGTCTTGGACAAGATTTATGTGCACTCAATCAAAGACCTTGATATGGTAGACCATATTAACGAGATTATCTAGTTTGAGGATGCTTAGTTAGTGAGTGATACCACTAGCCTAGCATGTGACAATTGGGTGCATGGGACTTACAAATTAATGGGATGGTAGTTGAGAGGATCAGTGACCAAGGTAACTAAGGCACACATGGTTCGAACCTCGGGGTAAGAACTAACCAAGTACTCCAGAGGAGCCTTCCCTGAGGTATTTCTGTAGGAGATAGAAGCTCAGTGGAAAAATGAAAAGGAATGAAGAGGGATGCTAAGTTACATCTTGCTCGGAACAACAGCTCATTGGTGGGCCACACATCAGGAGATCCTTTTAGAATGGTGTGAGGTAAGAATTTCTCTCTCTGTCAGATTTTCTAGAAGTAATATACCCACCATCATCAAGGAGTACCATGGGAAGGAGCCCACCTCTTTCCATATCTAGGAGTGTGAACAGGTTTGGAGAGAAGGCACGGAAGCCTTGCCACCATCCCTTTAGGTGCACAAGTTGTATTCTACATTGCAAGTTTACGTGCGCAAATGGTACATTCATTCAGAGACACGCCGCTAAATAAGGAATTGGAAAGAGCTTGCAGCTGATCTTGTTCAAGCCTTTGAGTATCGGAGTACCAAACCATTGGTTGATAAGGCCTTGTAAGGTATCAAACTCCTTACAATGGGGGATAGTGCCAGAATAGAAGATAGGCTATAGGAACTACTAGGTGAACCAGGATTAGAGGCACGCTTCGAAGAGATTAAAGAAATAGAAGAATCCCAAATTGAGCGCGCGTGTTTAGAAAAGGAAAAGGGAAAGTTAGTATATGTGATTGATGGAGAGGAGTTAGAGAGTTTAAATTTTAGCCATTCTATGGGGACGCACAAAGTGGTGGGCAGTGCAGATGCTCATGCGTGTGCCTACCATGAGCCTTTAAAGACAAAGAAGGTTAACATCGATTCAGGAGAAGAACCTAAGGAAGCTATTATTAGGGATTATTGGATGGAGAAGGAAGTATCAAAGATCATTGATCTATTGTGTGAATTCGAGGATTTATTTCTGTGTAGGTACCATGAGTTAAAAGGCATCCACCATTCCTTGGGGGAGATGAGGATAAAACTAAAGGAAGGTGTGCGCCCGGTTAGAAAAAGGCCCTACTAGATGAATCCCAACTTATGCGTGAAGGTTAAGGAGGAGATAGATAAGATGATAGATTTTGGGATCATTGAGGCAGTAGAAGAATTAGAATGGATAAGTCCGATGGTAATTAGCATCAAGAAGGATGGGCATATTAGAATTTGTGTGGATTATATGGAATTGAATGCAGTTTGTGTCATTGTTCCATTTCGACCCCCTTCACTAAAGAGATTCTAGAAGGAGTTGTTGGGCGCGAAATCTATTCCTTTGCTGATGGATTTTCGTGGATACCACCAAGTCCTGGATTATAAAGGAAGACAAGGAGAAGACAACTTTCTCCACCTAGTGGGGAATTTTTACATATACAATCATGCCCTTTAGGTTGAAAAATGCACCTGTTATATTTTCGTGCATAGTGGTGCAAGCATTCCAGACTTCATTCATAAGTTTCTTCAGTTTACTTGGATGATTGGACAATATATGGTCTGGTTAAGGACCATTGTGAAAAATTGAGATTAATGTTTGAAAGGTGTAGGCATTTGAGGATATCCCTCAACATTAAGAAGTGTGTGTTTGCTACACCCTTTGGGACTTTATTGGGGCATATCATATGTAAGGAGGGATTGCTGGTAGATCCCACTAAGGTTGCAGTTATTGTGGGATTAAGGGAACCTACTAACTAGAGCACATCGTAGATTCCTTGGGCATACATGATATTATAGAAAATTCATTAAGGGGTATGCCAAGATCACCACGCCTTTAGAGGAGCTGCTTAGACACAAAAGTACCTTCCATTAGGGAAAGGCGTAGTAGAGGGTGTTTGATACATTAAAAGATAGGCTTATTACTACACCTATTTTATGATTTCCCTCTTGGGAAAATCCTTTCCATGTCCATGTAGATGCCTCAGGAACCACCATTGGAGTAGTACTTGCACAACCAGTGAGGGGATTGTTGATCATCCTCTCTATTTCACAAGTAGGAAGTTAACACCAATAGAGCAGAATTATACCACAACCGAGTGTAAGGAATTACAAATGATCTATGTACTTTTCAAATTTTGGAAATATCTACTGGAAACACCCTTTATATTCTACACCGACCACATGGCATTAAAGTATTTAGTAAACAAGCTCATTCTTCAAGGGCGCATATGTCAATGGGTGTTGTTGTTTCAAGAGTTTGAGTTCATTGTTGTAGTGAAACCCGAAAAAAGCAATTATGGACCTGATCATCTGTCAAGAATTGATTCAGGAGAGGATGTGCAAAGTATTAAGGAGATAATGATAGATTCACAACTATTTAGATTGTAGTGCACACCCTCGGATTTGGAAGAGATTGCTTGTATTTTTAAAAGAAGGTGTGGCGCCAAATGGAATGAAGGCATTGGAGAAAAAGTAGTTGGCCATATGTGCCATACCCTACATGTTGATTAGTGGATACTTATAAAAATTGGTACGTGATGAATTTTTCACGGATGTGTTTTAGAACATGAACGCTCTGTCCATCATGGAAGAAGCACACAGAGGAAGTGCGGGTGGGCATTACGCAGGTGATGCCACCGCATGCAAGATTTTAATGGTAGGTTTATGGTGGGAAACCTTGTACAGGGATTATAGAGATTATTGTAAAGCATGTGACCACTATCAATGCATTGGAAAACTAGGAAGGAGAGATGAAATGCCTTTGTGTCCTATTCCTAGCACGGAGCCTTTTGAAAAGTGGGCGATAGACTTTGTAGGACCTATTGCACTGGTAGCGCGTAGGACTAGGTCATGTTATGTCATCACTTGCACAAATTATCTCACAAGGTGGGCGAAGCATCCCCAACTAAAGATTACACAGCAACAATGGTGGCAAGGTTCCTATGGGAGAACATTATCACAAGGTATGGATGCCCTTTAAGTTTGACTAGTGATAGGGGTACACATTTTCTAAATGAGACCGTGAGGATCCTACTATCTGAGTTCATGGTGGCTCATCATAAGACTACACCCTATCACCCTCAAGCAAATGGAATGCCGGAAGCATTCAACAAAATACTAAGTCATACCTTGACCAAAATATGTGATGTTGGAAGACAGATTGGGATGACAAGGTATCAATAGTTTTATGGGCGTATAGGACTACGTATAAAAGACTAAATAAATCCACACATTTTCAATTGGTGTTTGGCATGGAAGTTGTTTTTCTGGTTGAATTTATGTTACCTTCTCTGCAAATAGTGCACGTAGGAGGATTAGCCGATGAACAAGTGCTGGAAGAAAGAATTGATGAACTAATGAAACTAGATGAGAGATGATCACTTTCCCGTTGGATCCAAATAGTGGAAAAAGCAAAGCAAAAGGCTTGGCATGATCACCATATTAGAAATAAGAAGTTTGAGGTTGGGCAGATGGTGTTACTGTATGATTCTAAATTTTTGCGCCATCCTGGGAAGCTGAAATTCCATTGGTTAGGTCCCTACACAATCTCATACATCCTTGATTCGGTGTGTGCCAATTACAAGCATTGGATGGAAGGAAGTTTCCTGGACACTTCAATGGTAGTAGGCTAAAGCCCTACTATAAATAAGTCTTCTTGGTGTTTGTAAATAAGGTAGTTTTTCCAATTAGTCTAGAATTTTCCTTGCACATTTTATTTTCCTTGGGTTTCCCTTTCCTGTTGTTTTTTTTTATGCCTCAGCGCTGGTAACCTTATTGCTATTTTTGGAGAATTTATGAGTGTGCAAAGGACCACACATCATTTAAGTGTGGGGTGGAGAAAAGTGAAGAAGCATGTGATTAAAAGTACCAAGGAAGTTGTGTTGAAGAGCCTTGTTGAGTAGCCCGGTTAAAAGAGAGATGAAGAGAAAAGATAGAATGGTTGGTGCCAGGGTAAAGCTACTCATAGATCCCACATACAAAGGAAAATGAAGTGCATTTAAAGCAACACGAGGTAGGTGAAAGCAAGAATATGGACAGAAGAAGTGCCTTTAGTGTAGGCTGAGTGCGTGCGTGTAAGAGTCTCCTGTCAGGTTGGTTTGGTTACGTGCCAGAAGGTTGGAGGAGTTTTTGCACAAGAAGGGCACGTGAGTAAAGGCACTAAAGATGGGTTTTGTTTTAAAAGCCACACTAAATGAAAAAATTACGGGGTAGGTAAAGTAGCATTTAATGACCAAAAAAAGGAAAAACTATAAATAGAGTGTTGGGGCACTCTCATTTTACTTTGCGAAAACAAAGAGTTGGAGATATAAGCGAAAGATATAAGTTAGGAAATTTTCATATTCGATCAGAGAGAAGATTTGTGTGATAAAACAAGTAAAGAGCCAGTTTGAGATTGTGAACCAGAAGGAAGGAATTAAATGGGCTTGGAACGAAGTGAAAAGACATTTTGTGAAGAATTTATTGAAGTTAGGGTTCAAAAAACTAGGGCACGAGTTTAGGGATTTATATCATGGATCTAAGATCAAAGGTTGGGAGAAGGAAAGTAGAGTAACAAGGAGAGGACTGGAGTAATACAATTACCTTGACCATGGCACCAAAGAAAGGGAAGGGAAAAGTGAAGGCTAAACAACTAGAGTCTGAGGTGGAAACAAATGAAGAATGGTATGTAGAAATGCAATACCCTGACAGAGTAATGATGGGAAAGGAATGGGAATCCCATTTGAGGAACATACCAGTCAGTGACTATAATCACCGTACCAACACTATAGAGAAAGAAATGACATTAGAACTGGTACGCCCAACCAACAAGCAAACACCTAAAGGGTTTCCTATCTACAATGATGATGTGAAGGTCAAGCTTGGTGAAGGCAGGGTTGTTGCAACTCTATGAGTTTCCTTATTTTGGGAAGCCGATCGCTTGTACTAGTGGTTGATGTCTCGAGTGCATGAGGACTACTTCCACTTTGTTGGGCACAAGATGCACATAACTCCTCAGTTGATTACACAGTTTACAGGCCTCATATGTGAGGGAGATAGCTTGGAAGATGACTTTAGCAATAAGGAAGATATTCAGGAGACCATCATAGAGTATTCCTATAAGAAAGGGTCATGGTATTATGACATCTTAGACATCAAGGACCCGATTTTGAAGATGGTTGTGTGCACTGTAACGAAACCCGAATGGCCAAGAAAGGTGGACGCAAGTCAAAGCAAGCCACGGCTTGTATGTTTGTAGGAAGATTGCAGAGGGGACTATTTATAGCTTGTCCACATACATTTCTCGAGGAAATTGTAAAGTGCGCAAAGGAAGGGGATAGGATCCTCTTTG
This sequence comes from Taxus wallichiana var. yunnanensis, assembly GCA_018340775.1. Taxonomy (NCBI): domain Eukaryota; kingdom Viridiplantae; phylum Streptophyta; class Pinopsida; order Cupressales; family Taxaceae; genus Taxus; species Taxus wallichiana. The sequence continues at coordinate 411,708,955 of CM031238.1, read as the reverse complement.
GCAATGTCCTGCTCATCATAGTGTTTACAGATGTTGGAGTGTCGGATGCACCAAATAAGTTTGTGTGGGAGTACTCAGCCAAAGACCCTTCTCCCACGAAGAGGTTTGAAAAGTATGCATGTGGTACAATTATAGCTCCCCAAAAGCATGACTCAAAAAATGGTATACGCACTTGAGAAATGCATTCGGGGCAGAGTGGAGGATCCCCGAACAACTCCCGACAACCACACAAGGAGAAGCTGAGTTCGCGGTATACCAGCACTTTTTCTTGAGTAGGTTCAAACTTGTTGATGCATCATGGATCCCTTGGTGCAAGCTCCCTTTCGCGTTCACTTCCCAGTAATTCTAAGTGGTAGTGAATAGATTTAAAGAGTCGAAAATGTAAAGGTTGGAGCTAGGTAAATTAGACCAGAACATAGGGATATGAGGAAGAAACTAAACTATCCCAGAGGTAAGTGCATGTACGTGGAAAATTATGTGTCGCACAAGATCCACATGACTAGGCCAATAACACTTCCTATTACTAGAGGATCTGCGGTGCACATATATGTGCACATAAGGCTGAAATTTGAAAATGGTGCGTACTTGGTGGAAGAGATCTCCATACCTGAAGACCCCTAGGAATGAAGAATCCAGTGTCTAAGAAGAGGGGTAGAGGAGAGGAAGGATCACCAAGTGTACCAACTGCTCAGATAGTGAGCATGCCTTCTACGAGCACCAAGCCAAGCACCTATGTTCGGAGGAAGAAGTCCCTAGTAAAGGAGAAGACACTAGAAGTAGAGGTGCTTAAACAACCCACCACTTTGGAGGATTCCCAAGAGGAAGAAGAGAAGGTAGAATCTCCTGACCAAAAGCAACCTCTCGGGAAGAAGTAGAAGGTAGATGAAGAAGCTGACTCGGAGGTGACCGACAACATGGAGAGATATTTGGGAGAAGGAGAGGATGAGAGTGAAGAGGGTGGCGATGAGGAGAAAGAGCTAGAAAAAGACAAGGAACCTTTGGAACCTCACATAGTTAGTGTCTATGACTCAGAGGAGGAGAGTGGAGAAGAGAAGCAAGAGTTCATATTCATGTGGCGGAAAGGCACACAAGGAGGTGAGGGCACTAAAGATACAAGGGTAGAAGAGAAGGACGCTGAGGGGCAGAAAGCCACAGATTTTACCAAGGAGCAGATAACCAAAGTGGCAGAGTGAGAAGTGAAGAAGATGCTCGAGATCCTTATAGACCAGGAATTAGAGTAGAGCGTAGACATAGTGCTAAAGGAAGGAAGGGAAGAGAGTAGTGAAAAGGGACATGACAGCCTAGGAGGCCCCGCTTTGATAGTCAACTTCCCTAAAGGCGCACGCTCAGGTAGAAGACCTCTGGATGTAGAACAGAGGTAAATGATGGGCTACATGGATGAATCAAGGAAGGTGCTACGTGCATGATTCCAGAGCATGGTACCCACCGAAAGACTTATAGCCATGGGATCATTCGAGAAGGAGGGCACATACCCCAAGACCAAGAAGATGCTTTCTTGGGCATTTGAATCCCACGTCGAATGAGCCGGACTTTGAAGTCTACCAAAAGGTGCTTATCACACTACCAGAGTCTAAGGGAGACAACCCCTTAGTAAATTCCCAGGATCTCATAGATGAGCAAGTATGTAATGCTCTAAACAAGGTCACATTGGAAACGAAGGTGAGACTATTTGTGTGGAACAACAGCATAAGGGATTTAGAGGGAAATTTGGCCAAGGAAGAGTTGGATAAGGTGGATAGAAACTTAAAATAGGAGGAATTAATTAGCGCACAGCTAAGGCATGAGCTCAAGGAGGAAAAGCGAAGGTGCAGGAGGTCTACAAGAAAGTAGACTCGATAAAAAGTGCCATCATCTTGAAACACCCAAATCTAATGCCTATCCTCCAGAGGTATGCATCGACGCTGGAATGCCTAGAAGACTTAACATGCATCCGTACCATGGAGAGGTGACCCTTGGAATTGGAATATACAGAGGAAGTAGCCACACACCTGAAGGAGGAGGATTGGTTGAAGGTGATAGCACTGGTTGCCGAGTATAGAAAGGTTCTCAAAGATGTAAAGGTTTCTTCCCAATCTGCTGAGGCCACATATGACACATGCGTGGATAGAGATAAGGTGGCAAGATCCTTAGTCACCACACTCGAAGTAGAGCTAAAGGAGTTCTAGGAGAAGAATAAAGGAAACAGGTGGAGTGGTATAGAGTCCTGTGGAAGTAGAAAGAAGATCCGAGGAGATTGAGGCACTAAGGGGCTCAACCAAGACACGGCTAAAGGAACTATATCCTCAAATTACTAGGATAATGGACAAGCTCGCAAACTTGGGTAAAGATATGGAAAAAATTGTGGACACTTTGGGCACCCAGGGAGCTGGCCTAAGTTTTGATGAGGTAAACCTCCAGTTGGCGACCTCTATCAGAAGGCGCAGAATGAGGTTGATATATGGAATAAGTTAGAGGCAGTCTTGTGGAAGGACTTCTATAGCCTTTTGGTTTAGTGTTCCCCCCCATTCTTCGTTCTTTCCCCTATTCTTTCATTCCTTATTCATCTTTGTAATATTTATCTACATCTTGGTTCCATTTGAACTAACTTGCAACTTGGTCAAGTAGAATATTTATGAGGGAGGAGAACAGGCATAGTGTGGCGTCATGTTGGGCTCCTAAAATATTGACTAAGTATAAAGGCACGTGAGCGCATGGGACCCTAGTTACAGGATGGCATGCAAGGCAAAAGCGTGCAAGAGAAAAGGCTCAAGGAAGCATATAGTGCATGGCATGCAAAAGGAGGTTCAGGACTTATCCGATTCAAGCAACAAAGGTAGAACACGTGAAAAGCGTGATCGGTTGTGCATGGATAACATGCCAGCCTAGCAATAGGTGGCCCAGGAAAGAGCATGCTAGCAAAGGAATCTTCTAGAAGACCATCATGAGATGGAGTGGAGAGCTTAGGCTTGAGGAAACATGCTCGCTAAAGGACCACATTCGACACTTGGCGATGGATCTGAGGGCATGGCAAGGTGAGTTGGTAGCACAGGAAGGTGATAAATACAAGTTCCTGTGGACCAAGAAAGCAGTGGAGATAGAGATAGAGACCAAAGAGGAGAAGATAGGAGAGATACACACAGAGAGAGATAACATGGGTAGAGCTCTATAGGATTACTACGAGTGGGGCTCTGATGTATTGAGCTCAACATTGTAATTTCTTTTCTGTTTTTACATAGTTATACAAGCCTAGTGATGTGCATGACTGCAATCTGCCATCTATGGCTCTTTGTAATGAACCAATGAATACAATGAGGTTACTTATTACAATTAGATATGAATATCAGTGGGTTTCATGTATATTTCATTCATAGAAGTTATCTTTCTTTTTCATGCTATGAATGAATGGTTCTAGATTTCTTTCTGATATATTATGTGTTATGGAGTCTATTAAAACACACAATTCAAAAAAATACAAGGATCTAAAGGTCGTCCTCACTCGTAATCTTCTTTGTATGTATAAACTTCTTTCCTGAATACTCCTATACTAATCATTGATGAATGCTTCCCACTAAAAACTCACATAAAAGAGAGACTCAACACCCACGCATGCCTTGGGTGAGCACTCAACTTCTGCTGGGTGATAGGCCGACGCACATGGGATTCCTTCCTCTTATAATGGGAGTAAAATTGACTACAAGAAGCTATGCAGGGAATACTTTGAAAGCTCTATGGGTTGGGTTTAGAGGATCTCAGAGGAGTATGTTGTATCAAGGGATGGGTCTAAATATTCTTCTTTGTACTAATAAGGGCTTAAGTCCAGTTCTAAATGCATGACATTGGTCCGCACTATTATATGGATCTGTGATTGCCTCAATAAATGTAATGTGGTTATCAATGTACCTAATATGAATATATGTGGTTCTAGTTTTTAATTATATTTGTATGGATCTGTTTTATATATATTTCATGAGTGGGTGTAAACCTCTGCATTTTCTTTATGTTATGATTCAGATCTATGTTTTGAAATGTTTTTATATCGAATGAATACATTAGTCTAAAATCCCATTCTGAGCTCTAAGATGAATGTATGGTTCATTTCAAGTCTCTACACTTAATTTTCTATCGTAAATATTGCATTCTGACACAACTCATATAAAGGAGGGGCTTGCACCCGCGCATGCCTCGGGTGAGTGCCCGAGTGCTCATTGGGTGATAGGCCAACACGCATGGGATTTCCTTTTTCTTTGAAATGGCATAAAATGACTACAATGAGAAAGGAATCAAGTAAGGAAATGGGGATTATAGCATGAGAAGTGATGACCACATGATTAGAGAAACCTACATAGAGATGAGGAAGGTGATAAAATATGAAGAAGAACATTTATTTATTGTTATTATCTTTGTGTGTACATGTACATTGGATGAAATTTTGAGAATGATGAATTTAGAGATGCAATTCAAGAAGCAAAGAAGAAATGTCAAAGAAAATTCAAAGATAAAGAGCAGGATATGGGACCCAAGTGGTTATGAAACACACAAGGATATAGATATTGAAGAAGGTAGGACAAAACATGTAATAAAGATGAAGATTTTAAAGAATATGGAGCAAAGAAAACAAAGTACAAAGATACTTTTTCTCCACCTTGGGAGTATGATGCATGGGAATATTAAAAGGACACAAAATATTGCTCAATTTTTTAGGGTTATAAGGTCAAGTTAGATATCATAGGGCATGGTGAATTCATGAAGGAAGTCCTAGTTTATCAAGTTAGTCGAAATTCAAATTTGTGTGTTTCCCTCCATTTTACAGAGTTCAAACTTTCTAATGATGAGGAGGTGAAATGTAAGCTTATGAGAGGTGTAAAAGATATTTTTAGTGTTTTTATAATGGAAAATGTTTCTAAACATGTAAAAATTAATATTATAGTGAGTTAGAGTCAATGACATTTGTCAAAGTTCTAAAAATAGGTCATGATGTAAGTATGAGCATGATGAGTCATAGCAAGCTAGTTAGGTTTGTCATAATGGAAGATAATGGATGATGGATTTGAGTTAGAAGGGTAGAGAGGAATACCTCTCAAGGAGAAAGAAATAAATATGGTAGAAGTTAAGCACGAGATAAGGAGGTAAAGCTACGAGGACCTATGTTTTTGTATGAAAGAACAATGCATGTTTATAAAGGAGAGACATTTTGAATACAAATGTTATAGTCTATTTTTAGTTTCTGTTTCTAAAATTCCTTAGATAAAGATTTTATGACTTGTTATCAGTTTTTTCAATGCAAAACCCTCTACATGCTTGGTTGATTGAGGTAAACTTGAGAGATAATACTCTGTTTGACAAGAATGCAAAACATAAGATTGTGCTGTTGTGATTTGTAAGGGATTTCAATATTTTATTAGTTATGAACTCTGTGATAATTTAAACCATGATAATAACATGGTGAATATTTATGGTTATTTTACCTCATATATAAAATCTTTAATCTCTTGATTTTATGTACTAAACCCTTAAGACTGAGATAGGATTATTGGTGGAGATTGAATGAGCCTTCATAAGTATGATAAAAATTGAGCTTATTATCATTAATATATGGTGTGAGTGGTGAGATATCATTAGAAAGGAGAGGTAGGAGATAGATATGAGAATAATATGAGTTCATTATTTAAATATTAGAAAGGAAGAGTTTTTTTCCTTCTTTAAACATGCATGCATAGGTACTTTTATTGTAATTAAAGTAACTCGTATGATCACTCCCTATTTGTAGAATAGGATTGGTTTAGAGTTGTTAACAGTCCTTAACAAAAAGAAAACGTTGGAATCAAAATATACTAAGAGGGGGTGAATCAGTCCTACAAAAACCATATTTCATTTACCATTCATTATTCATTGTCATTTATACATTTATTTAATCAACCATGAATCATATGTATGATTACTTAAACTTAGAAACAACCATTCATGAGAGAAAAAGTAAGAGAGTACACAAGAACACCAAATATAAGTGATAAACCCTCATGGGGAAGAAAACCCACTAAAACATAAACATTATATTTCCATGCTATAAATTTAGTGAGGCACCAACCCCTATTTTAATAGAGCACTAACTCTACAAAGAGCACCAACCCCTAATTTATTAAATAATCCACTCCACAAGGAGGATACAACCCCATAATATGACTAAGCAGCAAATAATCTACATGATGATGATTATCTCTAAAAAAAATTTTGCCACAACTGATGGATATCTCTAATTTAGCTCACAAACCCTTGCTCAAACCCTCATTCCTTCAACTCACTCTATCTTCTTCCTTCTCAACTTGTCTTGGCTTTAAAATCTTAAAAAAATCTCTCAAACATTCCTCAACTTTTCATTCTCTTCCTTAGCATTAAAATCATGCACTCATACCTACAAAACACTCTCCTCTAAGTTACACTTTTCACCCATGATTTGGCTCTAAAATCTTAAAAACATTATCTCAAACATTCCTCGACTTATCATTCTCTTCCTCAGCATTAAAATCACACACTCATACCTACAAAACACTCTCCTCTAGGTCACACTTTTCACCACTACAAAATGAGCTCAAACTTCACTTTTATAGCCTTCTCTTCCTTATAACCCAAGACATGTCAATAATTATTGAATAATTATATTAATAAATCATAATAAAATTTAAATTCATCCATTACAATGGTCACATATTACCAATATATGTCATCCAAGCCAAAAACCACTCATCATGCACTAAAATGCCTCAAAACCCCATCACTAGGATGAGAAAAAATCACTCATACTAAACCCATCCTCAGTGAATATTCCAAATTCATCACACATGAGTAATATATAATAAAAAAATCATACATGGTCAAAAAGTTACTTTAACTAATCAAATATTTCATTAAATGGGCCCACTAGCTCATTTCCTTCACAAAACAGTTGCTTTAAGTATCCTGATTTCACCTTTGGGCTTCAAGACCACTAAAGATGATATCAACTATGGAATGTGACTAGTGTAAAACTCATAACCTATAGAACACTCATAAGAAATTTAGACACCATGAAACATCCATATATGCAAACCACATCAACTTTACACTTCACCAAAACAAGTTGCCCAAAACCCACGTTTGAAAATTCAACTAGTTTACACCCTTTGTGACACTTTCAAGACATAAAAATTCCTTAAATATGAATAATATTCATCCCTATAAACTTTATAAGTTGTGGAAAGTATAAAATAAACCATATCATGTATCAATCAACTCAATCTTTCAACAAAAATACTCATGTCTTGAAAAGTAAGAAACCCTCATCTCTACAAACTGACACGAAACCGCATCAAACAAAATCATCATGAAAAAAATTATACCATTAGAAATATATCTGAATCCTATTTCCATAACATATTAACTCCTTCTAAATCCAAGTGGAAGGCTTTCAACCAAGCTCATCTCTATAAATTTCCTGAAATTGCCCCAAAACTTCCCTTTGACTAGTCAACACAAATTGAGCATACTTGATCATTATCTAAAACCACTATTTACATCAATTAAAAAACTCACATAATCAACATTATGTCTATTTATTTTTCAACTCCTTTTGGAAAACCTTGTCCCAAAATGAACTTCTTCAGAAACAACCCTATTTGAATGGGGTCCACTCATCACCAAAAGGTCTACCATAACTTTATAGAAATATAAAATACTCCTATACAACATACAATCATAAAATTTTCAAAACCAATCAAACCTAGGCTGGTACAATCAATCTTCTCTAAGTTTCTCATAGCTAGGGTTTCAAAACACTTTACCTTCTTAACTATCATTCATAAAAACGTGATGATAGAACCACCTCATTATTTTTGTGAAATATTCATAATTTAACTTATAGTATATTCCAAATATATCATGTCCCCATGCAAATCATATAATTCATAATGAGCATCGAAGGTCCACATTTCTTTAAAAACTCACCGAAACTTACACGGTCTTGCAAAAACTTGCATAATTTTCAATTCTCATATCAAAATGACCTAAAACTAGTCATGAAGCATCATGAAAACATCCCATACATTTAAATAATCACCATATGTCTCAAATATTCATTGAACTCTCTATCTATAATGACTTACATATGTCAAAATGCATGTTTCTCACCTACTTACTTCCCAAGGACCCCAAACACCACAAAACCACTACAAACGAGCTAATATGCATCACACACATTAGCTACACCGTCAAAATACTATTACCATACTTAAACATGACTAATTGGGTTCAAATCTCACACCTCTACCTCATTTTTCATGCACCGAGCTGAAACAAGCCCGGAACAACCCGACTCAACATTGACAACCTATGAATTGACCTTCCCGACCTCATGCATACCCATAAACACCTAAAAATACCTCATGGACCATTAATGATCATTTGAAAACATCCAATCATCTCAAGAGATCCCAAATAGTGACCCTACCTAACAAACCAAGCTCGAGACCTCCTAAAACTCACCAATCATGGACACTAATAATCGACCTTTATCTTTGACCATTGAAAAAAACCTCATGGAGACTTACATAACACCATGAAACCCTTTTCCATCAATGGATTTGACATCAATTCCAGCACTAACATAAAATTTCCAACATAATTAGGACCTGATAATAAAAACTATTAATTTTACAAGGCTTTTTGCTTCTCGGGCTTGCATTGTCACCTAGTTAGGGTTTCAAAGAAAAGTTGCATTAGAATCCTCTAAATATGAAATTATACTCTAAAATTGGGAATAAAAAATGTTGGAAAGGTCCTTAAATGGATTAAAAATAAATTTTAAGGTTTGATTGGTTATCTTTGGATATTTTGATGACAATCTAGTTCTTGGGACAATTGCATAGTGAGAGACATATTTGGAGGAGTCATTTAACAAAGGAATTAGACTTTAGAATTGGAATTCAATCTTTGAAATTATCCCACATAATTAAATTATAAATGGGTTCCCAAAAATATTTTTTTGTGGTTGAGAGCCTCATGAATGAAAATTTAGGCCTAATAGTGTCCAAGGACAGGGTTAGTAGGAAAGTTGTGAGCCAAGAGAGAGGAAAGATTATTGAACAAAGAGACTTGAGAGTTAGATCACAAAATTTATGCCACCTCTTATTTACCCTAAATGGTATCTAAATAATTTTTCACTTTTATGTGGGTCTCTTTATAACCTTTCAACTATGATGGTCTTGAGACCACTAGAATACAAGAATGAACTTTATAGGTTAATTTTGTTGCTATGGTCCATTTTGAGAAAAGTTAATGTTGGTAATAACCTTGTTTAAAAGTGGTGAAAAATGTCATACTAGTTGAACAGGTCGGTAGAGTATAAGGAGCCAAAATTGCTTGTTGAAGTCTATAAGCTAGTGAATAATGTCAAGGGACAGATTGGAGAAAAGATTAAGTGACATGTTTCTTTGACTATAATTCATTAAAGGAGATACATTTAGCTTTGAATGAGATATTGGATTAGGGTAAAGAAAGGTATGGTAAGGAAGAGTGAAAAAGGTCATTTAGTGTAATATTTATCCATTTTGGGCTATTATACAAGATCCTCTGGGTAGAGTTTTAGGAGTAAGCTTTTGTTGAGTCTTTAAGTTGAGTCATTTTTGAAGGTTCTTGAGGGTTTGAGAATAAGTTATTGTGATTGAACAATCCATTTCAAGGTAAAAAGATCAAAATTTTCATATTTGAGCCTATTTAAGTTTCTTGAAATATCCTCCTATGCAGAGTATTGAGTAGGTGGTTGATTGAATTTCTCATAACTTGTTAAAGACATGCATGAATGTTAATTTCTCTACATCAAAGTCTTATAAATAGGTATATTAATTTAAAATCAAAGGTTATTCCACGTGTGGGATAACAATTTTAAAGGTGTTGATCTCGGTGAAGTGATATTTGATGGTGGGTTGAGTTGATTGGTGACTTTAATGAGTAGGAATAATGGACATGATTGATGATAAAGCTATGTGAGAATCCCGATGAGAGAGATAGGTGTTGTTCTTGATGGGTGAGATAAATGGATAACTTACGGGGTGATTTTGGTAGTGATCTTGATGGGTGACTTGAATGGTGAGATAAATGGGAGAGTTAGGTAGAAATATCGATGGTCAAGATGAATGGAAAGATTGGTGAGCTCATTTAGTGAGGTCAAGGATTGGGTCACGAGTGTGACCACTTTAGGGGTTGATTTGTTACTAGTAGTTATGAATAGATAACATAGTGGTATTATGAATTGTGGTTTGCATTCATGGATAATGGGGTAACACGTGTGACTTGATTTTATCTTAATTTCCACAAAGAGTGAGGAAATGAACCTCAACATGGATATATTTTGGAGTGATAAATGAGGAATTTGAGATTATGGTTAGGAAGTGGTGGTTATTTTGTGTGAACTAATAAATTGATACCCAAAATAAATCTAATGTGGGTAAAAATCGTGGATCGAGATGTGATCTCTAGTCACAATAGTGCCTAGTGAGGATAGGTATACATCTTGATAACTTTAAAGTATTAAAACAAAGTTCCCAATTGTGGATGTGTTTGATAATATATGAATTGGACACAATTACAAGGATAAATATGCTTATTTTTATAAATTGGAAGGTTGGATATGATGGATTTGAGTAGTTATGGAACAATTGATGTTGAGTGATATGATGTGTATTGTATCATTCTTCTTTACCCAAATGGTGATAAGTGAAGGATTATGTGGAGAGATTATAACCTCAGAAAAAAAAAAATTGTAAATTTGGGAAATGATTTAGTAATGCAAATGTATATTATAATGAGATTAATGTTAAATGAATAGAATAAAAATTATAACTCAATAAAATAAATAAAATGGTCAGTGAAATGGAGAAATAATATAATGGATAAAGTAAATAATAAAATGATAAATTAAATTGGTATATGGAAGGTGGAAAAATAAAATAAAAATAAGTAAATAGAAATTAAATTAAATAAAAGGAGCTGAAGTTGGTATATGGAGGAAGCTAAATGTTGTAGGTGGAAGTACATGGAAATTTTACTTGGTAATGAAGTGTGGAAGTAGAATTATAGTATCTTGGAAATTTGTATGGCTCCGTCAAGATCCTTCCTAATTTTATGCTTTGTATGGCATCTATTCTAGGTTCTATTAATGGATTGGGTGAGCATCCATGGGATGATATTTCTTATATAAAAATGAACATGATTTTTGGCCCTTTGAAAAAATTTCTTCTCCCTCCCATTTGTTCCAAAATGGAAGCATTGAAATAAAGTATAGATATTAATTAAAGTAAAATAGAAAGCATATTTTTTTGTTGGCATAGTTACAAGATCCTGTGGTAGATATGTGTTGGTGAAATAATTCATTGTGTTTCCACCAATGATCATGGGGATACACCCCTCCTTCTTATGTATGGGGAGGCTCCCATTATTTAATGAAAACTCTCCTAAATCTATCTAAAAATTTTGGGGGTGGCTAGTAGGCTAGGGATCACATAGGAACACTTCACTAAACCTATGGTAAACTGTTGGTATGATATACAAGGGAGGAATTTGCAGCAATGAGGGATAAAGGAGATAATTTAGGAAATAAGGGGGTTATTGTTATGAGTAGGAAATATAATAATTCACACACAATAACCAAAGTAGTTCAAAAATTAAATTATATGAAATCAATAATGTAGGCATCTAGAAAGACCAAAAAACCATAGAAACACCATTCTTTAGGTTCATCAATCAAGGATACCAAGTTACTTCTTGGTTATTCAATATCACTATGCTTTCAAATTTAAAGAGTAGAGAGAAAAGAGGAAAACATAATAAAAGTACATGGAATAAATGCATGTTTTATTTCTGATGTAGTAGTGATATAAAGCTTCACAATCTACAACAATCCATAATTGCTACAAAAGACAGTAATTTTTAAGATCATTTGGAATGGAAAAGCCATTCCAATGTATAGCATTATGAACTTCCTTCTCATCTACCCCCACATGACTCTTCATGTTCTTATTCCAATTTTGACCTTTTAATTTCCATTAGAAGAGAAAATTAAGTACCTCTCTTATAATTTTGAGAGAATACTTTTACAATTTACAAATATTGTCACTTAAGAAAATAGGAAAAAAATCATGATTGTGTACAATGGAGAATTAGAAAGGGGAAAATAAGAGAAGGGAAAGAGATTGAATAATCTTCTTCTGAAGAAGAAATTTCTGATTTGAGGCATGATGATCTCACTTTCCTCTTTCTTCCATATGCACGGACTTCTTGGGTTGTCAAATGAGTGTTTAGAAACACTGTTGTGGAAATTTTTATGTGAGCTTGAGATGAACATGAGAATCACTTTTGATGGCTCCTCTTTGATCCATAGTGAGAGTGAGGATCACTCTCTTAATCCTTAGGATTTAAAAATTGAGATTGATTATCACAAAGAAGATCCATGATATTTGAACCCCTTGATGACTAACCACACTGCCAGGTGCTTGCTTGAGTGTTTAAGAACAATGTTATGCAAATGTTTCCAACTGAAGCCAAGATGGTTTCTCATTCTCATCTTTCAAGGTGCCTCAAGTGAATATCACTTATCTAAATTTATTAACTCAAGAGTATCTATGATTTTTTCATACCTCAATTTTTATGTCCCTCTTATAGGAAAGGATGAGATCTTGACTAGCTCACTTGACTTACTCAACTCACCCAGCTCTCCCCGGATCATCGAGCTCAACTCAACTAGCTCACTGAGATCAAACAAATTGCTTAAAACAACTCACCTTGATTATTATTTATATTGAATTTTTAATGTATTTCTTGGATCCTTCCAAATCCTTTCGAATTGCAAAATTTCTCTAACTTTTACCTGTTACGCCTCGATATGCTCTGCCTTTCTCCTAGACACAATTGTGATCAGGATGATGCTTCTAAGATCCTTATGGAGGTTTGAATTTACTTGTTTGATTTTTATGAAACCTTATTACCCTATGATGATTCCAAAAATCAGTGAGATGAGTGAAAATGGAGCCAACTGGAACTTTCTACACTAAAAACTGAAACTTTCTATTTTTGGCAAGTGGGACCAGGGCATGCTATTTTGGAATATTTTGTCATTTTCTCAATTTTTATCTTTCATAGCCTCTGGCACATTCAGTATACCTCTACTGATGATGTTTTACCCCCTTTTGGAAAGCTTCTATTTTTAATAGTTACTTGTTTACTTTTTATCGTTTTCGAGAAAACTACTTATTTTACCCTTCTTATCATCTTCGCTACTTATGGATGATTTGAGTGATTGGAGCTTGAAATTTTGAGTAGTTTTCTATTTTTATCATGTGGAATAACTGAATAATTTTTTTATCAACTATACATTTTGGTGTTTGTTTGCAACAAAAACATCATTTTGAATTATGTATTGTTCTATGATCTCACTCTTTGATTTTCGTCGTGTTCCGACTACTAGAAATATCACAAATAAAAAAACTAAGGATGGAGGATTTGTAGGTTTTTCACTATGATTACTGGTATTAATTGATTCTCTAAGTTTTAGTGAACTAGGTATGATGATTTGTTATGAAAGTCTTTTTGGAATCTATTTTCAAGCTTGCAAGAAATGAATAGATCTTCATTTTTGCATTCATGGATGCCCTAGAATTATTTTGACATCATGGGGGATATATTTTAAGGTTTTTGGATGATTAATGGATTTAAAAATGTAATATTTATTTAAAAAAGTTGTGAAAAATGTTTAACAATTATTTTTTATAGTTTACATCTTCCCGGTACTCAATTTTATACATGGCGGTAGAAGCAACAACTAGGAATCATTTAGGGTTTTCATGGTTGGGTGAAGAGAAAATGTTTGTGTCCCATTTTTAACCCTTGGTAATTGGTACAAAAGGTGCACAAAAATTACCCTCACTAGATGAGGACACGTATCAATCAGAGGTGTAGTGTGAGGGAGATGGATAAATTTCCCTAACAATCAATTTTGTTCATGGTAATAGAAACAACTACCTAGGTAAAAATTTATGTTTTTGAAGAATTTATCATGAGAGAAAATTTGATTCTCCTATTTCCCCTGGGAATTGGGAAAATTTGGACACAAAATTCTAATCCTCGGAGGTTGTGCTAAGTGTCATCATTAGATGCAGTCTTGGGTGAGCAGGGTTTAGTTAGTTAAGCTCTCCAGGGGCTAGGACTTGGTAATGTGAAGAACATAGAGGAAGGGATGAGGAGGGGTGTAATTTTTTTCCGATATATACCCTATGGAATGGGTAAAAGAGGGATAAAAATTCCACCTCCACCTGGAGGTGATAAGTGTCCTCACTCAAAAATGACTAACTGTGAGCTTACCTTGCACAAGAGAGCCAACTTGTAGATGAGATTCCCGGAGCTCCTAGTGGACTTTTATGATGAAGTTTTATATGATTTTGAATCCCAATATAATTTTAAGAAAAATGGGATGGGTATCAACCTTCAATACTTCCTAAAAATTCTTTTAATGGCTCCTTGTTTCTCGGGACAATAGGCGTGTCTACACTGATTTCGCTTCCCGAGAAGTAAACATGTCTTGTGAAATATTTTATGATTACATAATTCATAAAATTTATTAATATTTCCACTGAGTTTTTATTATTAAATCATTATGGATATTTCAAAATCTTCTGCAAAAGTTACGGTATCGATCTAGACTGCATGTTTCTTTATTCTTAACCCTGAAAAACCTACTTTCACCGCTAATCGCTTCCCAGGACCTTTAAGACTTCCCTAAATATTCCTAAAAATTCCAACATATTAATATCTCTTCAATACCACCTCTTTATGAGTTTTATATTTTATATCCTTCTCGGAGAGTGCACACCTACCTGGAATGACCGAATTAGCCTCTCTAGGCCTACTGAGAAACTAGTCATTGAAAGCACTTCACTGAATGAGGTGAATGACCTTGATATTATGTTTCAAGAATATGCATAGGATTATTAAACATTATTGGATTACTTGAAAGGTTAGAGTGGGTGTGACACAATATAAATACTAACCTAGAGAGGGTTTCGAAAGACTCAGGAGCAAAATTTTCAAATTTAGGTCAAGTTGTCATGCTTTACACATTTGCATGAAAATAGTTGGATATAGCTTGGGGAATTTTTTTGTATCAATTACAATGAGGAAATGATAAGCATGAAATATATAATCTCAATACACCAGGTGGACCATTTCCTTATCCATTGGTCTATGCAAAGTCACCACAAAGATACACGAGAAATTACTTTATTGAACACATACACACAACAAGAAACAAACACAAGGGAAAAAATGGGAAAGGAAATGAACAACAAAAATGGAACACAAAATGATAAGGGAAACACACAACAAAATATCCTAAGTCACCTATGTACGTGTGGGGAAAACTTTCTTTCATTGAAGCACTAATTTAGAGTGAGTACTTACCCATTAATGATTATCGCCAAATGCTTTTCTCCTACTAATCCATTGACAAGATCATGGAAATATGGACCTTTCCTAAGAGTCTTGAGAAATATATCATGATTTTTATTGCAATTGATGACCCACTTATTCAATTCATTACCTTTTTGTTTTGGCACATTATTTTTAGCTTCTCATTGATTCCTAGATTTGTTCCACTCACTGATTTTCCATTGCTACTATGAAGATGAACCTCAATCATTCTTAACTTATCATTTGTATACCAATATATTTATTCCTCCTTATATATCTACTTCATGAACATTTCTTCTATGGTTTGATTCTTGACATATGCTTCATAAATTTCAACATCATCACTAGCCTCTTGATTTTCTATGTTTCTTAGTTGGGCCACGAAATCATCTTCCTCATACTCTAGTTTTTCTCAACATGCTTCCCTATACAATGTGGCATGTAAATTGCATCATCCTCTTGGAAAGAGAATGAGCTCGGGGTTGGGTATGAAACAAGGAGACTATCGTTTTCTTTTTCTTTTCCATTTTGGGCTTCATTGTCCATTCTCGTGTTGAGAGCATCCTTCTCTTGAGAAAAGTAAACACTAATTTTTACCCCATTGAGAATGTTTTCATATTGAATTTTTTTCCTTAGGATCAAGCACCAATTCATTTCTTTATTTTTGTTGAGAATTTTTCTATCCTAAAGAAAAAGGAATGAGTACAACATTATATCTGAAACATTTATACTTTCATTTTCCCTATATTGACCACCAAGAACTAAGGAATCTGTTTGCATGATAAAATCATTGTCTCCTTGAATAGGTTCATGCTCAAGAGGCTAGAACATGTTGTCATTCTTATTTCTTTGGTAAATCTCTTCCAAAGAGAAGAATTTTTTTATTCACAAGCATATTCATTAAATGGAAACTCATGTTGAATGTTGGGAACATGGCTTGAAACATTGAGCTCACCTAACAAGAAGTTGCTGGGAATCATTCCTTCTTCTTGATCTGTATTTCTCATCACTTCAAGATTTCTTTGTTGCAAGTCAAGACTCTCATCAACATCTAGTGGAGAAACTTCATTTATGCTCTCATCCCATGGGAAGTACATACTCTCAAATTCTAATTTCATCAAGTCATCATGATGTTCTTTGATCAGCTCTGTGATGCTTGGACATTATTCTACCAACATGGGAAGCTCAAGATCATCCTTGAAAGTCATGAAAAATATATAAGATTTTGAATTTTGACACAGTATATTTGTTGTTGGGTATATTAGGAAATAAGGGATAAAATATCTGAAACAGTCCCACACATAATCACAAGAGTAGAAACTAATATGTATAATAATATCATATATCTAAAATAAAAGTGTAGAAAATAAAAGAACACAACACAGAGACAATATTTAATGTGGTTCACCTGATTTTGGCTACGTCCATCAAGAATCACTTGCTAAAATTTTATTACAAGCCACATTTTTCTCTCACTATAATACCTAGATCTGTTTGGAGCTTTATACGCGACAAACTCTCCTAAATTCACACTTGAACTCACACACATCTAAAATGACATGTCTACCCTATAAAATCCCCAAAATATCATCAATAATAAACTTCTTAAGTATTTTTACAATACCATGGGTCCAAAACCATGAGCCAAAACCACCCCATAAAACTATGGGTAAAAACTCCCACCCATATGAGAAGAACACATTTATCGAGATATTGAGCACATTTTTTTAGGGAAAAAAATTTAGTGTACTTTGGAGAGTGTACATTACTTTTAGTGTAAATTCTTCAACACTCCCACACATGAAAACAAGATCCACAACATAATAGGGTCATCGAGTCTTTATATAGTATACTTCATCTTCCTGATGGGAAGAATTTTCTTTGCTTTATCATTGATCGAGAATGATGGCATGTGACCAGCCTAGCTACATATCCCCTCTAACATCTCGATAAAATCTTTGACCCAACAACATACCATACGAGGAGGGAATATCTCACTGCAAGTATTCTCATTATGATTTTCTTGTTAGGGAATTCTTCCAATGTTACTTGAGAATATTTGATTTCTCCAATGAGGGGTACTTATTTCAATTCCATGGAGAGGAAATGGACATATGTAGGAGAGAGATAGAGAGGCCAAGATATTTAGCAACTTTTTAGGCATGACAAATGTCGATGCACTAGAATCAATGATGTAATTATTTAATTTGTGCCCTTTAAATAATACGGAAATGTAAGAAGTTTATACCTTCCTAGAGGTAGAGGATATGGAAGTGAGATAGTTTAGAGATGGAGTGGATTGAAATACACATGGTAGTTCTTTGGTGGTGTCGTCTTTAGAACATGAAACATAACTAATTCCTTTAATATGTTGAACAAGCCTCTCGAGTTGCGTGGGATGAGTTATGAAGTAATCATATTTGGAAATTTGAACTTTGGATTTTTTGAAATGGTCAATGATATCAAAGGATGAGGAAGGGGTAGGAACATTTGGGATTATGGAATCCTTTATATGGATGTTCTTAGGATAAAAAAACTAAGTTTTCAAGGGAAGTTGAATAAGATTTACCTTAAGAGGTATAAGGATCCCGAGTTGAATTAATCTCATGTTTCTTCTCGAGATGGCCCTATGGAAGTGGACTTTGATTATCCTTCTTTTTGGTTTTTTGAGGCGTTTCCATTTGAGGATTCAATTTTTTAGCTTAGGAAGTAAAATAATATCCTTATTTCTCCTTTTATGATCAATTGAATGCCACATAGGAGTAACCATCTATATATTCTTCAAAATCATCATCACGCATGCATTCATAAAATACAATGGGGCACATCCTTTTTATCCTTAATTTTCAAATTCGATTCAAAATATTCTTATTCTTTATCTTCATTAACCTTGCATATTGCATTGACTGGTAGAGCCTCTAAGCTAAGCCTTGGTGCTCCCCGTAATCTGGTTGATGTTCTATTTTGGATGAGGTGCTCATTGGGAAACTTATTTCTTCAACATTATCTAGTCATTGGACAATTGTTGCAATAAATGGTCTACTCTCTCATCTTTGGAACTCTAGGCCTTATCCTTCATTGAAGGATTCTTGATTTTTCTTGACAAGATGAGGTCATATTTCACCTCAACAAAAATTTCTTGAGCATTTTCTAAATATATTAGTTGAACTCTCTGTAGAAAGAAACTCACTTCAGGTAATTGAGTATTTACAAAGAATATTTTCTAAGTAATTTGAGCAAGGAGGGCATGAGAATCTTCAGTGGTCTTGAACCTTTCTTCAAAATTATTTCTCATACCACCCCAAGTAGCAATTGAGTGTGAAGGAAAATAGTAGAACCAATCCGCCATGGAAGCTTGCAATGTTTCCTTGAAAAACTGCACTATAATATATTCATTTTTCACTCCAAGGATGCCATAGGCTATTATAAATGTTGTGATATGATTTTCAAGATGTTTTTGCCATCTCCATATAATTTAGGGAAGTTATTTCTTGATTATTTTGGAATTTCATGGTGTGGTGGGGTCAAATCCAATGGACCAGTGTTCTTTCCCCATGTTACGGTGTTTGTGCTTCCATATCAGGTTCTTTTATTTATTCTTCAGATTCTTCCTCTATTTATTCTTATTCATCTTCTCTATATTAACCTTCTTCTTCCTCTCCTTGTAGGAGTTCAAAATTCAATTTTGGGTGAAAGATAAGAGAATCAAAAGGGTTCGAAGGGGAGTATTAGTAGGATTTTGAATATTATTTCCAAGGGTGCCACTTGATGAATTAGATGGCGATTAGGCTTGAGAGAAGTAGTATGGATTATCTCTTACTCACTCTTGTTGAATTTGTAAAGCCTAAAATGTAGGGTCAATTATTCCTCTCAATTTGTTCAATTTGGTATATATTTTCTCCAACTTTTCTCAAGTACTTAGGAAGAAAATAAACTTAAAAGTGTAGGTTTCTCAACAAGATTGCAAAAAGGATTTTTAATCATTCTAATAGTATTTGTTTGGTATTTTAAATTTTATATGTGTGTGTGTGTGTGTGTGTGTGTGTGTGTGTGTGTGTGTGTGTGTGTGTGTGGTCTTTGTGTGTGTGTGTGTGTGTGTGTGTGTGTCAAAGGTCTTTATGGGTGCACAAGGGCATATCCCTCCCTATCGAGTCCCCAAAAATTGTTGAGGAAATAATTTTTCATGTTGTAAATTATGTGTTTTAACCAACACTCATGGGGTTATGCTCCCTTGTGTATGGGGAGGCTACCATTATTGAATTCAAACTATCCTAATCTATATAAATTTTTGGGTGTGGCAAATAGTTTGGGGATCACACAAGAACACTTCACCGGACTTGTGGAAAAGTGATTCTATGGGTTATAACGGAGGAATTTTCAACAATGAGGGATAAATGAGAGAATTTAGGAAAGAGGGGGTTATTATTGTGAATAGGAAATAGCAGAGTTCACACAAAATAAATAGAGTAGTTTAACATTAAATTATAAAAAATTAACAATATAGGTAGCTAGAAATACCAAAAACCAAAGACATATAATTATTTAGGTTCGTTAATCAAGGACACTAAGTTCCTTTTTGGTTATTCAAGATCGTATTCTTTCAAATTTACATAATAGAGAGAATGAACTCGCTAGAAAGTAAATAGATGATCTATACCTACCTCTTTTAAACAATAAATAGATTGTATTTTAGTGATAATGAATGATAAATGATAGATTTCTTATTAGCAAAATATATAATGCAAGAACCACTCATAACAATACTGAAATGAAGATGTAAAGAGACAATATATTTATCTTGGAGAAACCCGATTTGGGAAAAAAATCTAGTTACACACATCCTCCATGAACCATCTTTGTTAGGACCTATTAAAAAAGAAGAGAAGCACATGGATAATTATTAGGGAATATTATACCTTTATTAATCAAATATTGTAACTATTGTTTTACCTCATTTACATCCTTCAAGGACCGCATGTAGAATCCAATGTTTAGAAGTAGATTATCGAGTAGAAAATGTATCTCATGCTCAATTGGCCTAATCGAGGGCAGTCCCATAGGATCTTGGAAAACTTCCTTGAAATGTTAAGCCAAATATTT
Organism: Taxus wallichiana var. yunnanensis; assembly: GCA_018340775.1. Lineage (NCBI taxonomy): Eukaryota > Viridiplantae > Streptophyta > Pinopsida > Cupressales > Taxaceae > Taxus > Taxus wallichiana. Next base: position 411,688,369 of record CM031238.1, on the reverse strand, counting down.
CATATGATTCTACTCGTTATTAGTAAACATGTTACAAATGGTCTTAGATGTGAAAAATTCCTCTTCATGTATATCCCTCAAAATATATAATGAAAATTTCACACTAGCATTAATAAGATTTCCTAGCTTTAGAGGCATTTACCAAAGAAATATTTGAGTCTCTTGCAAAGGCTGAAATGATACAACTCTTACCATCCTTCACAAAATGGTATTGATTGTCTCTTTCCATGAAGATGGAATCCTTGCTATAAAATTATGGATACCCTAACACTACACCACACACATCAAGAGGAACAATATCCGAAGTAACTTTATCAATAATATTTTTATCAATACATAATGTAATCTTGCATTGCTTAGTAACCTTGATGTCTATGTTTTTATTCCCCATCCCAATGAATATGGATTCGAGATGATTTTAAGTCTCTAATTTCATCTTATCACTAACTCCTTAATTATCAGTTATCTTGAGAACAAGTATCAAAAAGAACATCCACTTTAGTTTTCTTCACTTGGATTTTTATATGAAAAATATTACTAAGTTCATTTTCTTACAAAAATTATTACTACCCAAACATATTGTTATCCAAAATGAGCCCCTTGCTCATTTTGTGGCTAACTCCCTTCATTCTTCCCTCTCTTGTGCCTCAGTCATAATTTTTTGCTTTTCAGGCACTCAAGACCTTCTAGAAATGGCACCATTAGATAGAGCTTTTTCTCAGCTTTCTAAAAAGGTAAAGTTTTCCTCCTAACTCCATGTATTTTTGAAGTTATGGCTTAGCAGATTTTTTGTGGGAAATTTTCCCCTGAAAGGCCCGCATCGAATCATATCATGCCACGTGTCCTTGGAAGTGGTGGAGGGTGGAGGTAAACTTGGAATTTTTACTAAGTGATTCAGCAAGTTTTCAAAAGGAATATTTCACCTGAAGGCCCGCCGATGAATGGGAGCTCACCACGTGTCCAAGGGATTGGTGGACGACACAGGAAAGATTGGAAATTTGACTAAGTGTTGGCGCCATGGAAAAATCTCCAGGAAAGGCCCATGCCCAATCACATCATGCCACGTGTCCTTAGGCCAAGGGAGTGGCGGACGGCAGAGGAAAGATTAAAAATTTGGCAAAGTGATCGGAAAAGGTGCAATGTTAATTTTTGGCCCGCCACCACGCCGACTCGGAAGAGCTCACCACGTGTCCAGGGACCAATGCGAGAACACGGGGAGAGATTGGGATTTTTTCCCAAAGGTTAAATCAAAAGAAAAATGTTTTCCCCCAAGGCCCACGTCCAATGGGAGCTCGCCATGTGTCCCAGACTAGTGGAGAGTGGGGAAAGTTGGGAATTTTTCCCAAAGCAAAGTCGAAGGAAATTTCAAAAGGAAAAGTCCACCCCCCAAATGCAAACCAATGGCATCTTGACACGTGTCCAGTGGTGGCAAAAATACAAGACAGGCCCGTAGGGAAAAAGAAAAGGAAAATCCCGCAACCAATGGGGTTTCACCACGTGTCCAAGTTAAAAATATGGCCAAAAGTGACAGAAATGTTAAGGGGTAGAGGCCCGCAATGAATCATATCACACCACGTGTCCTCAAATCATTGGCCCAATGGAGATTTTTGGAAAAAATTTCCAATGGTCAAAACGATGGAAAATGAGGCATCAAGAGTCCGTGGCCAATGGAATCATGTCATGAGGCACCAAGGACAGTGGAACGCGGGGGTTTTTGGGAAATTTTCCCAAATGCAAAAAGTGGGAAAATTTCAATTTTTTCCCCGCCAATCCGTTTTGGCCCTATTTTGCCCTAAATTTTCAAACAACCATAACTTTCGATCCAGAGCTTGGTTTTTCACGTTATTTATATCAACGGAAAGATGGTGAAATTATCTACAAGATTCCGAGGATAATTTTTATATTTTTATGGATTTTGGATAGATAAAATGTAAAAATTCCTCGCACATGGTAATGGATGTAAAAAGACATTTCAACCACCATTTTTAATGAAGAATGGCTCGCATTCTCTCCCAGCATGGTGGAAAATGTCAGGGAATGGACCTGTAAGGATGCCCATGTTGTTTTATTGCATTTTTGGTCAGTGGTTGAAGCTCTCCCACATTTTCCCACGTTTCTCTCTCCTGGGGTCATTTCTTGCATGGTAAAAGCCAGATTTGGCTCATTTTTGAAGGGTTGAACATTTTTCATGTATTGCAAGCTCCCTCTTTCACCCTAGAAAGTGATTTTGTGGAAAATTAGACCTCTTCCAAGACTGCAACCTATTTTATACCTCTTAGATATTGTAATGCATGTGTTTTGATAGTGAAAATGACAATGCAGGCTCTGTGAATGAGTTTTAATCCTCTATTTGTGTTGTTTGATTCATTCCTAACCTTTCATTACAGTTTATCAGTTTGTGCATGAATTTTTGTTGCATTTCTATGATTTGTGTCAATCTACAGAAGTAAAAATGCTCACCACTCCTTTGGTGCATCACCTTATTAACATTAGTTTCAGTTTTTGCATTCTCTATCTCTGCCCCTTTGGAATTTAGAGTAGGATCTTGAATTCAAACCCTCTGTAACTTGCAAGTAATACACCTGATCAGAGGAGTTGAGGAACCAACCTCTAATCTAGAGATTCTTTTCCCATTTTTACAAGTCCCACACTTGGGGAAAAGATTCAATGTTGTGCAATCACACTGGATGTCCAAAGTGTCAAACTAGAAATCTGATCAACATCCAAGGGTGCTGCTGATTTGCACCAACAGTTTTGGCATGCCCGGTGGGACCTTAGAGGTATTCATCTTCATTAAAACAAAATTGATGTGCATTTGTTGCAAGTTTCTTACTTAAAAGAGCCCTAAATTGCACATCTGGTGACTCCAAGGAAGAAGAATCAACTGGTTTTAGTAGTGTAGACCTGAAAACTCATGAGAAGAATCACCACAAGGTCAAGAGTTGGAGAAGAAGAGGTGATGTTTGAGTATCTATAGTTATCTCCAAGAAGAAGGCAAAGAGGGAGGAGAATTCAAAGGTCTCCATCTCCACCAAACAGAACTCTATCAACTCCTCCACCTGGTAGGCCTTTCATTCAATCAACAAGGGTTCTAAGGCCAATCAGAATGGCACAACACAACCCCTATGTCAATTTCACTGGTAGCAGATCCACTTGCTCTCAATGCACAAAATCTAATCCTAGTTGCAGCATTGAAGAACATTCCATATTTTACTAGAGAGAATCAGACCACTCCTGTGATCATTTCAAGGATATTGCTAATATTTTTACAATCCATGAGATTAATGAGATGCAAGTTGCTGTCAAACTGCTGGCATCTTCATTCAAGGGAAAGATTTGCAATGGTTTAGGAGTCTTGCCTTAGGTTCTATTCAAAATTAGAACCAGCTATGTATATCCCTCCATGAGTAGTTTGGAGAAAAGGGAGATAACTTGTCCCTTTTGGAACAGTTGACAACCATCAAGAGAGCTCCTAATGAGTAGCTGACTGACTTCAACTTCAGATTTCAAATGACTTGGGAGAGAATTCCAGTGGCAGTAAGGCCAACAGCAGAAGGTGATTTTCTATATTACCTTAAAGCTTTAAATTCTTATATTTCTATGTTAATTCAATCCATGGGAGGCACAACTATCCCATTGCTTATAGCATTGCCATTAGGGCTGAAAATTGTTTGATTCAAGCTGGAAAGCTAGCTCCTAGGCCTCCAATGCCATTTTTTCCAAGTTTAAACAGCCCAAATACTAGTCAAGTGCCTATTTTAGCTCCTCTTCCGACTCCTAGGAATCGAATTCAAGTGAAGCTTCTACTTCATCTTCTACTTGCCTCAAACGAACTTCAAGAAGTCATGAAGCAATTGCAAAATCTAGGCAACGAGCTGGTTACACTTAAGAGGCAGAAATCCCAAGGTTTTAGACCTTCTTTCCAACCTCAATCTCATCCTAACAGAAACCATACCAACCTCAAAGACCACCCAATAGAGTTTCAAATAAAAATCAAGCAAGACCTCCTGCCAATGCAGACCATTTCAGCCCTATAATCCCAACATTACATCTGCCTCTAAAGCAATAGTGCCAGTGCAAAACAACATAGCTCAAGAGTATGATTGGTGTTTCCCATGTAATGAACCTCACAACCAGTCTATGTGCTTCAACGGTGCCTTAAATCAAGCATTAATGGTGACAACTAACTGGTGTGGAGGGTGAAGGTAGTCAAGGAAATAACCAACAATAAGAAACATTCCAGCAACAATCAGCTCCAAATGACACCACACTTGTGAACTGGCAGGAAGAAGATTTTTGTGGCATGAATCAAACAACTTCCCAAAGTGTTGCAGCCAACACAAGGTCAAAAAGGAGAAATTTGGGTGAAGAATAGCCATTGGCTCTAAGTAATCCACAATCTTCTATCACTCCACAAATTATTGGTAAACAAAATGTAGTTCCAAACACACAAGGGCTACCTAAAATAGATCCTAGGCCAACTCAAATGCCAGAAGTTGCTTCCCATATGCAAGGAATAAATGTGCAGAACAAGGGACAATAGAGGGATGCTTCATCTCCTTTCAGCATCATTGATCAGATGAAGAAGACAAATGTAAACATATCATTGTGGGAATCACTATCCATCCCAAGCCAAAGAGATTTGCTACAAGCTGACATGAAGGACTAGTCAACTTCAAATTAGCAAGTCCAAATGTAAGAGAAGGTGCTCACAAATGCTGCTCAGCCTGAGGGGAATCATGGAGGAAAACAAGGTAAAATGTTAAAGCCCCCTCCATTCTATGTTTCATTGATCATTAGAAACCATTTAGTACATAATTGCATGATTGATTCCGAGCAAGTAGTTTAGTAATGCCCAAGAAAATATCTGATTAGTTGGGGCTTCAATATGAAGTCATATCTAAAGGGGTAGTGTAATTGGATGGGATAGCAGAATAACAGATTGGAGTGATAAAAACTTGAATCTTACTTTGCATGCATGCCCCAATGTTGTTGTTTTGCAAGATGTCTCAGTAATAGATCTTCCACCACTCTTTTGCCCTATGTCCTCAAGGGATTTCACACCAATATTAGAGGTTACTTATCTACGATTGGTCACAAATGTTGTTCGAACAAGATATGGAACTAAGGCCACAATCAGATCTGAACCTATTGCAAACTTTCACATTGAGCCTTACACTCCAAGCCAAATCAATACCATTTTTTAAGCGTTTGATTAAGAGGATTATCCAAGCACTGATGAAGCTGACACCAAGGTTGGAAGTATCCCAGATCTGACTCTTGATGAATGGGCAAGCAAGGTGCATGCTTTTGATCCTTATCAAGAAATAGAAGAATCTGAGTTAGGGTCTATTGCATGCATGAAGAAAATCAGCCTATCCCTAGCATCACCAAGCCAGACCAACAAGGATGACAATGAGGTATGGCAGTTGTTTTTTGATGGATCAAGGAGTAGACAAGGTGTAGGAGGGGGAGCTATGCTTGTTTCACCTCAAGGAGTTAAGTATTATTCAACTTTTAGATTTTAGTTTGCATGCTCTAATAACACTGCTGAATATGAAGCTTTGATACAAGGATTGCATTGGTCAATCAAGAGAGGAATAAAGAACTTGCAAGTCTTTGGTGACAGTGAGTTGATTGTCAACCAAGTTAAGGGGCAGCATGCTATCAAGAATGATCTACTCAAGTGCTACAAAAATAGGGTGTGGGACCTCATTGAATATTTTGAGGGCTTTGGCATCAAATCCATTCCTAGAAAAGAGAACCAAGATACTGACAGGCTTGCAGTAGTTGGGGCAGACTTTGATGTTGTTGAAAGCATCCAAAAAGACAAGGTACAGCCAAACATCCATGTGATTGTAAGGCCTTCAGTGCTAGAAAACAATGTAAGTTGGCAAGTGTTTGAAAATGATCAATAAATCATCCATTTCTTGCAAGAAGAGGCTGAGTTCTCAGCTAAAAATTAGGAAAAGTTGGAGCAGCAATATGGTGACCAAGTGGTACAGCTGAGAACCAAAAAACTACCAAAGGGGCTTATTACTTTGGAGTCCATTTTCAATCCCAATGATCAATTTAGGAAGGAGAAAGCAAACATCCAATTCAAGGAGAAGATTCAAGTGTCCATCCCAAGTGGAAGAAGGTAAATCACTCCAAATTGGTAAGATGACAACCGAATAAGAAAGGTATTAGTTCATACAAATTTGTCAAGAATTCCTTGATGTGTTTGCTTAGAGCTATGAAGATTTGAAAGGTTTTAATCTTGAGTTGGCTCAACACACCATTGAATTGGATCCAAGTACTATACCCATCGGCATAAACAAAGGCTAGTCAATCCACACATGGAGCCTCTCATGAGAAAATAATTGAATAAGTTGATAGAGTCAAGAATCATATTCCCTATCAAGCATTCTAGTTGGGTGGCCAACTTGGTTCCAGTTAGAAAGAAGAGTGGGGAAATTAGATTGTGTGTTGACTTTAGAGATTTGAATAGAGCATCTCTTAAGGATCATTATCCACTTCCTTATATGGAGCAGATTTTACAAGTTGTTGCCGGCTCTGAGAGGTTTTCATTACTTGATGGCTATTCAGGGTACAATCAGATTATGGTGAAAGAAGAAGATCAGTTCAAGACAACATTTACAACCAAATGGGGAACTTATGCATACAGAAAATGCCATTTGGGTTGTCCAACACTGGAGCTACTTTCCAAAGGGAAATAGACATGGCGTTCAAGGATTTGATTAACAACATGGTGTTGATATACCTTGATGATATCACTATTTTTTCAAAAAATGCATTAGACCATCTCTTTCATTCAAGACAAGTGTTCCAAAGGTGCAGAAGATTTGGGGTATCCTTGAATCCTAAAAAGTGTATTTTCTAGCCCATGAAGGAAAGCTCCTTGGCCACATTGTCTCTAAAGAAGGATTAGCAATTGATCCAAACAGAGTTGAAGCCATAAGAGCACTACCATTGCTAAGCCACAAGAAGGCCCTTTAAAGTTTCTTGGGGAGGATAAATTTTGTTCAGAGGTTTGTCCCAAATTTTGTAGCCCTAGTCAAGCCTATCACCAAGATGTTAAAGAAAAGCATGGCTTTCAAATGGACAACAGAAGGAAAGGAAAGTTTTAAAGCGATCAAAGAAGCCATCTCTCAAGTCCCAACTCTCATTAACCTGGATTTCTCCAAGGATTTCATCCTCTATGCATTTGGGGGTGATGATACTATTTCTGCAATTTTGGTACAATAGAACGAAGACAATGAGTAGCCAATTGCTTTCTTCAGCCAAATCTTGGAGGACTATGAGGTGAGATATTCTTTCATTGAGAAGCATGTTCTTGTAGTAATCAAGAGCTTGAAGAAATTCAAGCATCTAGTTTCAAACAATAAGGTTCAATTGTTGGTTTCTCATGTGGGAGTTAAGGACTTCCTCCTCAACAAAGACCTGAATGAAAAGAGAGTAGGTTGGATTACTTGTGTCATGGAGTATGACATTGAGATCAAAGTCACCAAGTTTGTCAGAGGAAAAGGATTGTGTGAGCAGTTGGTCTTGAATAAACACAAGGAAGCATACAATGAGAAGGAGGTTGTTTTGGCGTTGCAAGACAACCATGAGAAAGGAAGCACTCAAGAGGGAAACAATGGTGTCATCACTCCTTGATGGACCCAAGACATAATGCACTTCCTAAGCATAGGTCTATGCCCTCCGTGAGATGAACAAGACCAAAAGAAGACACTTTAGATTGTAGGTTGTCACATATGCCCTTGTTGATGGTGTTTTGTTCAAAAAGGATATAAATGGAGTGCTCTTTGCTAAGGTGCATTGGTACAAATCAGATTCACAGGGTGTTGGAAGAGTTCCATGGTGGATCAGCTAGTGGTAATTTTGCACCGAGAGTGACAACTCTAAAGATCACGAGGGCTAGCTATTATTGGCCCAAGATTTTCAGTGATTTTTATGCATGGATAAAGAGGTGCAAGAATTGTGCATTCTTCACGGGTAAGGAGAGGCTAGCTGCCCTTCCATTGCATCCAATTTCAGTGGACTAGCCATTCATGCAATGGGGTTTGGACTTCATTGGAGTCATTAATCCAAATTCAAGCCAAGGACACAAATGGATTCTCGACAAAGAATGATTACTTCACCAAGTGGATCACAAAGAGCACTCAAAGAAGCAATGAATCTAGCATCCTGGACTTCTATGAGGGAATAGCAACCAGATTTGGCATACCTGCTACAATAATATCAGATAATTCATTGGCATTCATTGGGTCCAAGGTAACTGAATGGGCTCTCAAGAATGGGATCTACCTAAGCACTTCATCAAATTATTACCCTCGGGGTAATGGCCAGCTGAATCTACAAACAAGAACTTGTTAAGGATCATCGGAGGAATCTTGATGAAAATCGAGGTCTTGGCATACTAAGTTGAAATCAGCCTTATGGGCTGATAGGATAACTCCCAAAAGATCTACAGTAACTCCCCGCTTCAAGCTTTTTATGGAAGAGAGGTAATTTTTCCCATGTTACTTGAGTTACCAACATTGGAACTCATGAAACAGTTGGAGTTGTTGGATTTTGAACCCATGGAAGTTAGGTATGCAGAATTGATGGAGCTCAAAGTAATCAGAAATCAAGCATCCCAAGAAATGGAGAGGGATCAAGCTTTGATAAAGAATACCTTTGATAGAAAAGCCAAGGATAGATCTTTCCAAGTTGGAGATCTAGTGTTAAAATGGGATGCAGATAGAGCAAAACCGGGAAGGCATTCAAAATTTGATGCCATTTGGAGTGGCCCATACATGGTCACAAAGTGTAAGGAAATCAATGCCTTCCAATTTTCTTCATTGGATGGCGAAGAATTGTAGACTCCAGTCAATGGAATCCATCTGAAGCATTGCTACTGAAGGGAATTCTCCACCTTGTACATATTAGCTTAGGTTTTCATTCCTCCAAGTGCTTACGCACATTTTTTTGTTGTAGATTAGCTTTGCTTTCCCTAAGTGGTTTGGAAAAGGCTTGCTATTCTAAGAAATGTGTTTTGAAAGGCCTTACTCTAATAAGATGGTGTTCTACCTTCCATTTTCCTCCTCATAGTGTTCTAGTCAGTTGGGGTACCAAGCAGAGAATTTGATGACTCCATGCCCAATGGATTATTTCAGGCAATTGGTAACTTCATCCATCAGGTAGATGACCTCTCTGAGTCGCCAAAATTGTTATCTAAAATGATCCCCTTGCTCATTTTGTGGTGAACTCCCTTCATTCTTCCCTCTCTTGTGCCTCAGTCATAATTTTTACTTTTCAGGCACTCAAGACCTTCTGGAAATGGCACCATTGGATAGAGATTTTTCTCAGCTTTCTAGAAAGGTAAATTTTTCCTCCTAACTCCATGTATTTTTGAAGTTATGGCTCGGTGGAGTTTTGTGGGAAATTTTCCATGAAAGGCCCACATCGAATCATATCGTGCCACGTGTCCTTGGAAGGGCAAGAGGGCAGAGGTAAACTTGGAATTTTTGCTAAGTGATTTAGAAATTTTTCAAAAGGAATATTTCACCCCGAAGGCCCGCCGATGAATGGGATCTCACCACGTGTCCAAGGGAGTGGCGGACGGCGTAGGAAAGATCGGAAATTTGACTAAGTGTTGGTGCCATGGAAAAATCTTCAGGAAAGGCCCACGCCCAATCACATCATGCCACGTGTCCTTAGGCCAAGGGAGTTACAGATGACGGAGGAAGGATTGAAAATTTGGCAAAGTGATCGGAAAAGGTGCAATGTTAATTTTTTGGCCCGCCACCTCGCCGACCAGTCAGAGCTTGCCATGTGTCCAAGACTAGCAGAACGTGGGGAGAGATTGAGATTTTTTCCCAAAGGTTAAATCAAATGAAAAATGTTTCCCCAAGGCCCACATCCAATGGGAGCTTACCATGTGTCCCAGACCAGCGGGGAGCGGGGGAAAGTTGGGAATTTTTCCCAAAGCAAATTCAAAGGAAATTTCAAAGGGAAAAGTTTGCCCCCCAAACATGAACCAATGACATCTTGACACATGTCCAGTGGCGGCAAAAAATACAAGATAGGCCCGTAGGGAAAAAGAAAAGGAAAATCCCACAACCAATGGGGTTTTTCCATGTGTCCAAGTCAAAAATATGGCCAAAAGTGACAGAAAAGTTAAGGGACAGAGGCCCTCAGCGAATCATATCATGCCACGTGTCCTCAGATCATCGGCCCGATGGAGATTTTTGGAAAAATTTCCAATGGTCAAAACAATGGAAAATGAGGCATCAAGAGTCCTGTGGCCAATGGAATCGTGCCACGTGGCACCAAGGATGGTGGAACGTGGGGGTTTTGGAAAATTTTCCCAAATGCAAAAAGTGGGAAATTTTCAAATTTTTCACCCGCCAATCCGTTTTGGCTCTATTTTGCCCTAAATTTTCAAACGACCATAACTTTCGATCCAGAGCTCGGTTTTTTGCATTCTTTATATCAACGGAAATATGGTGAAATTATCTACAAGATTCTAGGATCATTTTTGTATTTTGATGGAGTTTGGAGAGAGAAAATTAAAAAATGCCTCTGGCACGTGGTAATGGATAGAAAAGACGTTTCAACCACCATTTTTAATGAAGAATGGCTCACATTCTCTCCCAGCATGGTGGAAAATGTCAGGGAATGGACCTGTAAGGATGCCCATGTTGTTTTATTGTATTTTTGGTTGGTGGTTGAAGCTCTCCCATGTTTTCCCATGTTTCTCTCTCCTGGGGTCGTTTCTTGCATGGTAAAAGCCAGATTTGGCTCATTTTTGAAGGGTTGAACATTTTTCATGTATTGCAGGCTCCCTCTTTCACCTTAGAAAGTGATTTTGTGGAAAATTAGACCTCTTCCAAGACTACAACCTGTTTTCTACCTCTTAGATGTTGTAATGCATGTGTTTTGATAGTGAAAATGACAATGTAGGCTCTGTGAATGAGTTTTAATCCTCTATTTGTGTTGTTTGATTCATTCCTGACCTTTCATTACAGTTTATCATTTTGTGCATGAAGTTTTGTTGCATTTCTATGAATTTTTTCAATCTACAGAAGTAAAAATGCTCACCACTCCTTTAGTGCATCACCTTATTAGCATTAGTTTCAGTTTTTTGCATTCTCTATCTCTGTCCCCTTTGGAATTTAGAGTAGGATCTTGAATTCAAACCCTTTGTAACTTGCAAGTAACACACTTGATAAGAGGAGTTGAGGAACCAGCCTCCAATCTAGAGATTCTTTTCCCATTTTTGCAAGTCCCACACTTGGGGAAAAGATTCAATGTTGTGCAATCACACTGGATGTCCAAAGTGTCAAACTAGAAATGTGACCAACATCCAGGGGTGCTACTGATTTGCACCAACACATACCTCTTTATGGATAGAGGTACAACAATTTTCTCATCCACCTCTTCACTATGAAAAATATCCTTTCATTGGAGGGAAACCATGGCATTTTTTTATTCTTCTTATTCTTTAAGGGATGTAATTCTGGGAGTGTAGACACTAAATCACACACTTTGGGTACATTTCTAGGTCCTAGTCACATACTGTGTTATTCATATGATTTTTAAGCGAGAAAATTACTAATTGAATACTATCTTTGGCCTCTTTTCTATCTTTCTAGTTCCTTCTTGGCCTTACACACCTTATTTCCCAGTCTGACTTTTGATACTTTAGATTTTTTGAGTCTAAACACCAACGCCCATCCAAAATGCTAATGCCCGGGTGCCCCCCCATCCCCTCTCGAGCACCCCCACAGCTTTATATCTTGATCACATATTTTGGTTCTTTCTAGATATTGAGCATACTTTTTCTTATGGGTCGACTTTTGGTGGTTAATTACAACATTCAAACAAGGGAATAATATAAATACAAAGCTATGTGACCATAATAAATTACCAAAAACTAAACATCTATTACTATCACCTAAGGTTGCATCCAAAGGCATTTCAAGAGCATAAAAAGCCCATTTATCATCCATTCAATGGAAAAGGGACTACATTCTTCTCGCATGCACTTCATAGGATGGGAATTTCATTTTTCCATACACACAACTATTTACATCTAGCTACTACTCATTATTCATCGTGCATCTTACATAAGAGCCACTAGGGCATAATTCTACACACACACATGCGTAACTACATAGAGTATAAAATGTAGTGTAGTGCATGGATTATAAGTTCACTCAGTTGGGTGACCTCCAAGATCACTCTGGCTCCCCATTTGCGTATTTGTATTTTTTTGATTTGATGTGTTTTGGGGTTTTTAGGTGTTCTCTATATTTTCAGGTTACAAGAAAATATTTCAGACTTAGTGTGACATACATGTGATCAACAAAGAAGGTCAAAAACATAGAAGAGACACTATAAAAACCATTTCTTAAGGTTCCGAGTAGTCACACGCGCCCAATAGTTGTCTGCAGGTGCCCAAGCACCCCATTCTATCTTGTTATGATATATTTACATTTTTATAGTCTTAGATGCGATAATATTCCTTCTTGTTCCATTAGTTTTCCATCTCAACACATCTTTAGGATTATTGAAAAATTAGCTAAGTATCCCATCCTTACTATTGCACTTGGGGTTTTGAATTTAATTTCTTATTTCTTAGGTTAGATCTATACTTTATTGAATATATTTTGTGTTGTGACACCGAAATTAGAATTTAACATTTAATTTCAATTATTGTCAACATCCAATATTTTTCCTTAGAATTAGTGTCAACATCATAATGACCACAATTAAATTCAGTATCCTTCTTAGAAATGGAAATAACATTCTTATTACCTTTCTCTTTTGCTTTCGAATTTTTCTTGGTGTCACCTTGTTTGTTTGAAGCATGTTGAGAGGTATATGAATGTTTTTTCTTGTCCATCTCTAGATAGTGTGCTTGAGAACAAGCCTCATCTACATTCATCGGCTTCACCAAGAGAACTATTATCCTCAAGTTGTTATGGATTACATCAATGTACTTTATCAAAACATTTCAGTCTTCTACATCTTTTCCCATTTGGACAACTTTCTTCCGGAACTCACTGGTGTACTCTTGCACATTTTGTCCTTGCTTCTACCTAAGATATTTCCAATACATGGACCTCTCTTCCTCATAACAAATAGGATAGAATTTATTTTTATTAGCTTCTTAAATTCATCCCACTTAGTAATAAGAGAAGCTTCTTAGCAACCAAATAATGAACATATTTTTCAAACCAAGTTAAAGCATGATTGGTTATTTTTAACCTTACAAATGAAATCTGATGACTCTCATTAATTTGATGAAAAATAAAATATACCTTAAGTTGATCTATCCAATGGTCTTGCTTCTCAAAATTCATGTCCCCATTATAAGGTTGAATCTCTATATTTTTCTCCACTTTGAATAGAGGAGTAATGTTGAAAGGGGGATTCTCTTCCTCATACTCATGAGTGTCTTCTATATAGTATCTTATTGCCTCTTTTGGAACACCAAAATTATCCTTGAACAATCACATGATGGACTCAAACTTTCCCATATAAAAGGAAATTCTACCCACATCTTTGGACAAACTTGCCACATCTGCCTCCAAATTGTAGAAAAATTATTCTTCAATCTCACATGCATCTCCACTACAAGTCATGCTTAAAATTCCTTGCTTCTACTTCTTGGTGGAAATATCTACTTCAAATAGAATGAGGATACCATCACTGCTTACACTACCCTTCCAAGTGAGGGGCATCTAATTGAAAATTTCAACAAAATTTAAACCACACAAAAATAATATATCTTAATTTATCTAATACCAATATGATTTGTAGACTAACTCTTTGAAACAATAAACAAATCTTATTATAGTGATAATGAATGAAATATTATATATTTCTTATTAGGAAAGTAAGTTATGCAAGAACCACTTATAAAAATACTGAAATGAAGAGATAAGAGACAAGGAGACAAGAGATTTATCATGGAGAAACCTGATGTCGAAAAAAACTCTAGGTGGGTAATAAATTTACTTCCTTTTCACTATGTAATTCTCCAAACAATACAAGTTCACTACCAATATATGGTTTTGTCCTTGAAGAAGGATTATGAATCATATTTTATTTCCTTGCTTACAATTCTCAATAAGAAATAACTCTTCTATTTTTAAAAAACCAAGAACAATTCAGACTTTTCCTTTGCTCACATATGAATTCACCCAAAACCACTTGAATAGATGAATGAAACTGCTTACATTTATAGTTTCTCTACTCAATTATGAAAGGATAGATGAAAAAATAAAATTGGGAAGCCCAAAAAATTTTAACTATTGAGTTTCCCCATTTCGGTGTCATTAGGTGAAAAACTACCAATGTTTACAGGAGGAGGTTGCGGAACCACCACAATTGTTGCGCAAATTATGGTGCCTGTAAGTGGTGGTCTTGAAACCACCATGGTGGTTACATGACCACTACTTTATGAAGAGAAACTTCCATGGTGTTTACGTAACCACTAATTTTGAAGAGTGACAATTCCACAATCATCACAATGGTTCCATAACCACCGTATAATCATCACATGAAACATAACAACAATTGCCTTTTTTGTCATTCAAAGGTGCCTGAATCACTATTATCCTAACTTGACCATTTCCAAAACAATGAACATGTTGAGGATATGTAATAAAAGTTTCAATAAGGATAATACATAGATTTGGGTACTTCTAGATCCATTTTAGGATAAATATAGGTAAATTATGAAGATCAAAGGTGACCGAAAGCAATAATAATAACATAAAATAATCGTAAACAAGTGGATATAATGAGAAAAATGGTAATTATGGGTATAATGTGTGAAAAGGGGGAGAAATGAGGAAAGGGAATGGTAACTATAACATAATAATGACATCTCTCAAGTGTTTTGTTATATCCCATATGACCAAGCTCAATCACACCCCAAACCTAGTAGGCCCCTAAAAGCATCCTCGCACAATAAAGATGCATTAACATCCCTTTCACACAAAAAAAAAATGGTTATAAAGCATAAAAATAAGGTCTATGCATATGCCCTAATGAAACATCAATGCATGTCACACATGATGGTCTTCATAAAATTATCTATGCAACATATAAAATTAAAATTAAATGATGAATTTAAAGTGATAATGAAGGTGTTGTAAAAAATAAATAAACTTCTACCAAATGAAATATACCTACCTGATAATTACCTACACTTTTTTCATGGCTTGCTTGTGTTGGGTGCAATTGTTTCTTGAAACCCCGAATAAGCAAGACTAAAAATAAACACTAGAAAATAGTTAGTAAAATAATACATAAATCACCTATAATTAGGTCACGAAAGGATGTAGTTGAGCATTGAAATGATGGAAAATGGGGGTTTTGGCCGAATTTGGTAGAGGTATATGTAATATTTTAAAATGAGTGTGGTATAATCTACATAATGTTTTTAGGTTTTTTTGTTTGAAATATATAAATGTTTGAAGATTGAAAGGAAATCATGTTGAAAAAAATTATAAGAAATTTATTAATAGTATTTAGAGAAATTTTATTTTTCACTTTACTAATTGAAATTAAGATAAATTAGGCTTTGATATTATCCAAATTGAGAAATTTTATTGACAATGGAGAGAGTGCAACATAAAGGATGAGATGGTTTAGATGGGGTAGGCAACGGTGCAAGTATTATTATAGGTGTTGTTTTTAAAATTAGGAATGTGTAGCTAGAAGAAGAATGGAAAAATTTAATTTGGGGAAATTTAGCTATAAATATTTTCCCCAATGATAGTTAAAATGTAGATCAAGTCAAATTCTAGGTGGGTTTGGGAAAATTTTGTTTTTTTGAGTCATAGGTTAGGTTTTTGAATTCATTGTTAGAAGAGGTCATGAATGATCATGATATGGTTGATATCATTTATGATTGGAGATATTAGTTAGGAGAGATAATGGTATTTTCTAAGGTAAATAATGGAATAGATAAATCTTTATTTTTACTTAGTGGCCAATAGTGTAAAGCCAATAAGGATATTATGGTTTTGAGTGGTTTATGTAATTAAGTTTTGGTAAATTGAGATTTATTTTTGATGATTTTTTAGACTGAGATGTGAATGGTACTTGTTGGTTGATAATCTATATATTTCATGGAGGATCAAATTAATGATATTGTTGTATGTATCATGGTTACCATAGTTATTACAGAGTTTATCTACACCGATATTGCACAACTATAGGGTCACCCTTTTGGAGGCATTATGTAGATGGTTTGGATCACATTGGATCCATATTTAATAAAAATATTTCTGGGTCACCAATATTTTCGGTCCAATAGTTTCGGTGGAGGTTTGGTGGACAAATAATAGGACACCGTAAAATTAAAAGATGTATAGGTGATTATGGAGTTTCCCATTCAGGGTGTTTAGATTTTTATGATGTTTATTCAAGAACCACATAAAGGAGGGCCTTAATATAATGGTTCATAGGTAGTGAGGAGTATCATCCAAGATTATTGATGGTCTGATTGAGTGTCATATTTGTTGCATAGATTACAAATATATGGAAGGTCATTAGTGTGATACTTGTGGCATGGGTTTTGTGCCATAAGGTAGATAGAGAAGTAACCTTTTTGTATTGGTAGGATGAAGAAAGGTATTAGAGGATAGAAAAATGTATAATTAGGGGAAAACCACATGGGTACAACTAGTGCACAATTTATACAAGATTTATGCAAGGTAGTAGAGGGAAGTGGTTCCCTTCATACTTTTCTAATTCTAGATATATGAGTGTTTTCTAATGTATAGACTGATAGGGACACCGTTATAGGTAGTAGTGGATTCCATTAGGATTATATAGTGGGAGAGAAGCCTAATAGTGGGATATAGGTGGTTTATATATGTTAGAAATTATTAGGTTACATGGGAGCCTAGTAATGGGTAGTGGATCAATGGTTAAGTTGCATGACTATAGTTGTTATTGAGGGAAAATTATATATTATTGAACATGACATGTGGTGGGTAGAGTCACACCCATTGAAAAGATTTATGTTATAGTTTAAGTATGTGAATCATTTGGTATCCCTACCTCTTCCATAGTATCATGACATGTTATAGATAGGAGGGAGAGTGTGACCAATGGTATCATTTACATAATTACAACCACGGTGATTTATGCATGCCCCATTTCCAGGTGTTAGGTGATAGTGATGGAGGGATGCATGAGGTGTTAAGGGACCTCAAGTGGTAGAGGTGAGGAAAACCCAAAGAGACATGATTCTATAGATGAGGAGAGAGTGGATAGGCCCCGGGATGGCACCCATGAGTGGTATTTATAGAGAATAAGAGGAGGTTATTTATCGATATAGGTTTCTAGATTGTAGCTTATATGATGGAGCATCCAGGGGAAGAGAGAAGGCTCTAAGGAGACCATATATTATATTGGTAACCTAAGATATGTGGGTATGATTAGTAGGGGCCAAAAAATAGTATATGAGGATATTTTTGGTAGTTTTGGAGTCCAAGTAGACAAATCCATCATAGTGGAGCATCTAGGTAAGCTAGGTGAGCCTTAATGTTAGTTATTATGATATCATAAATTGTGATGTTGAATATAATGCTAATTAGGTCTATAATGTATGTATTTTTCAGAGTGTACCATAGTAGAGTGGAACTTGACTATTGAGGGTGCACATCATGAGTTCTTAGATGAATTCTTAAAATTAATAGATATGTCCATGATGGTATAGCTACTATCAACAATGGTTAGAGACTCAATGAGTTATTTTAAGCTGCTTTAGGAGATGTAACTCATGAGATTTAGAGTTAGAGAGATGATTAGGTAGTGATGAGTGTAGGTGTATCCTATAAATTGGTGTAAGACCTTCTCTAGGAATAGGAATCATTGGCATGAGAGGATTAATTGAGACTATCAAATGGATAGGTGGTCATTGTATGTTAAGTGAGTGTTGAAACTCATATTAAAAAGTTGAATATTCATGTAGTTAGAGAAGAGGAAGAGGCTACATGGGTTCACTTTAGATCCACATCACTAGTGTGATTCATAAATGCTACAAGTTAGGAATCATATGCTCAAAATATTGGATGACCCTTGTTTGAGGGAGGTGGCTCTTGAGGGATTATTATTATATTTTGAGAGATAGATTGTATATGATGTAAAAGTGATTCATTTTAAGATAAATTTATGATATATAATCATTTTAGTGATGTCATTTTTATTTCATGTTGACGTGTGATGTATGTTTACTTTTATGATTTAATTTTATTATATTTGAAAAAATTTAGGAACATTCGTGACTAAGAGAAATGAAATGATAACGAGGGTTGAAATTGATAAAATAGAAAAACAAAGGTTTAAAATTGAATGAGATGATGAAAAATTATAAGAACATGCCAAGTGAGAAGTGATAAACCCATGTAGAAGATGATAAGAAAATTATGAAAAAATTATCTAAATTAGGAAGCTATGGATATAGAAACCCAAGTGGGAGATGGAAAATAATGAAAAATGTATCTAAGATAGGAATAAATAGTCATAGTATCCTAAGCGGGAGAGATGAACCCAAGTGGGAGATAGTATATAGCTACCAAAGTATCCAAGATAGGAAGAAATGGCCATAGAAACCCAAGTAGGAGAGATGAACCCATGAAGGAGATAAATATCAATATACCAAGTATAATAAAGTGTCTCTAAATGATTATGTGTAAATTATTGACATGCATCATTGATGATGTTAGCCATATCATGTAATATTTTATGGCGAGTATGAATCATGAGGCCCTCTATATTTTTTTGAATGATGTTGATACCACGATGGAATTTTGATTGTGTGGAAAAGAGAGAATCATCAATCCAATAAAATATCCATGTGAGGACATCGGGTGGATTTCATCAAGGGAAGGACAAGGGTGGAATAATGAGTCTAGTGTGAACTAGATGATGCCATCAAATGATGTGATGGAGGGGGTCAGGATTAATACTTAGGAACATGAGGAGAAGGATCCCAAATTTGGAATTTATAGGAAATAATCCAACAAATATTGTCTGTATGTGAGAAAAAATTCATGATGAAAATAAAATAGTAGTGTGATGGAAGAGGGTTATGTGGCTTTATTTTTTTTGGCATTTTTTGACTTCTGATTCAATTTTTTATTTATATCATCAATTTGATCTATATTATAAAACATCATGCCCAATATCCTCATGCAACATGCACTATGGTTTAACCACATAAACCTGTAATCCATATGGAAAGAAGGGTTGGTGGTGATTTCATAGATGGTAGAGCCATAATAACATGTGGAGAAGTATAATGGGAATCAGTGGGATATGTCACAATGGGAATTATAAAGAGGCTATCTAAGGGAGAAGTTTGTGGCTCAAGAATTAAATTACCAATCAAGGGAGTATAGTTCATCATCTCATCCTTATATTCATATTTAGATTTAGTATTATCATCATACATAAGGCCATTTTCCTATGGGTCAACAAAATTATGTGTGTCATGTGGGAGACATTGATAGTGTTGATTTTATGGATAAAATTATAGCATAGTGATTCTTGATTGCAAAGTATTTCTACATTATTATCTTGGTTGTAGCCTACTATGAAGGGATCATCAAGAGAATAACCATAATCATAACCAAGTGCAATGACATAAATAGAACATGATTTAATAATAGTCTCGGGATGAATGAGATTCTATTTGGGAGGATGTATAGTATGAGTAATGGTGATAGGGATGCAATTGACATCCTTCTTACATGAGAGAGGTCACAAAATTAGGAGGTACTTCTGATATAATGGCATTGTAGAGATTATAAATGATTTTCCTAATATTGATTTTTTCAAGCCCTTCATCATCCAAATTGGTAATGTTGGGTAGAGTACAACCTATAACCTCAATATGGCCACTAGAGCCATCAAGGGAATCTATAGGATAGTGGAAATATTTATATCATCAAAATAGGATGGTAGGGAGTTATTCAAGGGTGGGAATTTTGAATTTCCCACATTTTTGGAAGAGGTTAAAGTTCCAAGGATTAGTATTACTTTGTACTTTATAGAAATCCCTTAGGTGTGTTAACTTATTGCATTTACTAGTAGATGATGAGACTGCACACATGTTATGATCCCACAATCATCCTAGGAGGATATTATAGAATAAAGGGAAGGTAAATATTATGAATATGGTGCATATGGTTAAAAATACATGGTGATAAGGAGCCACTATACACCCAAGTTTTCACTTTTCATCTTTCATACCTATTATTAATAATTTCCTTTGTGTAGATAAACATCACTGATGCATATATTTCTTGAGAAGGTGCCTTAAGGGGCCTACAGAGAATGGGGAATGGTTATTTATATAACCATTATGGGTTAGAGACAACACATAGAGAGAGTGTCACTATTTTTTCTTGGCTTTAGTTTTCCTTGCACTATTTTTCTTTATCCCCTTAGGTCTCACACACATTGCACTCCCAACTTATTGCTTGTTTCTCACCACATTGCATCTTGTTCATCCATTCTCATGATCTACAACACCTTTCTTTTGTTTTCCATGATACACTACATCATTTCATCACCTTTGGTTAACTTCATCACTTGTGGGAAACGTTCTTGGTGTTATGTTTCTCTTGGTCAAATCCATTTCCCACGGGTGATGGAATTCTATATATGCTCACCCTAGTTTGAAATTTATAAGGAAGGAAGCTAGAATCATTCAAACTACCATCTAATCTACTCTTTTTCACCATCTTTACATCTTTTAACTTAGCTCTTGGTTCATCTTATATCTTTCTTGGATTGTATTGGATACTCTTCATATTGGATGGTTTGCTTACACTATCGTGTCACCTATAGTGGGTCTATGATAGAAAAATTGTTCACCTTCTCCACTTTGAATAGTGATTCTCTCTTGGTGTGCTACTTATCTAGAGAGACAGATGCATCAGTGGCCACCCTACATGTATAAGGTGAGTGCTCTAACTATCTTTATCATTTTACAAATATTATTTCATCTCCTTCCCTCATTATGTTATGTTAGCTTAGTGTTACATGTATTTTGATACTAGTTAGCACAATACTCATATTCATGATCATCTCCTTAGATTTACTTACTTTCATTCTAGTTGCATTGTTCATGCTTATTTAATCTATTATGGATCCATACCTCTCCTCACCTAACTACCGATATCTTAGTATGGTTCTCTCCTCTATCTTGAATACAAGACTTAGAAACCCTAGGTTGATCTTGTGTAGAGATTATTTCCCTCTAGATATGTGAATTAAATTCTCATTGTAGCCCCTTTAAATCTATCCAATGTGTGTTGGTTTAGGTGTTTTTATTACTCATTGCATTGATACCCTTGTAAAACGGATGATTTAGGAGTGCAGCTTATTGAGACATATTATCGGCCCACCATGCATTTATGGTGAACCCAACATGAATCCTACAGACCATATAATCAAGCACATCTCATTGAAATCACCCATATTTAATTTTTAATTCATCTAAGCATTCAAAAATTGACAAAAATATGCAATTAAAATCTAATACCAAGAATCGGAGTCGGCCACCTTAGGGTTTCCTCCGTGCGCACTTATCATTTAGAGGCCTCTTTGGGCACCGCATGATAGTAATTCAATTGGTTTTTTAATGTTTTCTTTCCCTTTGGGTGTCCCTATATAATGAACACTTCCACCTCAAGCTCGATTGTTAGAACCACGATTGGAGATAGTGGAGATTTGTACAATGGCACCGCCACCAAAAAGTCCTTGGAATTTCATCCCAAAGGATTTCCACGAGGTAATGAATCTCCCATGAGGTTTTTTTCCTATTCCTAAGTTTAATGATGCATGTCAATGGTTAGAACAATTTTTTCTCATTGGGTATTTTGTGGGTCGCATCCCCTCTGAAAGCATGCTCAAATCTTGGGTAAACACGGCCTGGGCCACCCATGGCATCCAACTCAAGAGAGTAAAAATATGACCAAAGGATTTTTCCTTTTTCACTTTTGTGACCCGTCTAATGTCCCCACCATTTTGACCCATTCAGCCACTTTGTATGTTCACAACTCTTTACTAGTCCTTTCTCCATGGACCAAAGACTTCATGGTCTCTGATTATGCTACACTTAAAGTGCTAGTTTGGGTGGAATTTTTTGGCCTTCCCCTACCCTGCGTTCATTTTCTACATCAAATTTCCTCTTCTATTGGTTAGGTGGTATGTACCAAACCTCATCATTTCTACAACGTTGATTCCCATAAGTGTGTTTTTGTTGAAGTGGATCTCTCCCAAGAATTGAAAGAGTTTGTGGAGATTCAAATGGGAGACATTCGTTATTCCCAACATATCTTATATATCAATCTTCCTAACACTTTCTTTTGATTTCAAGCCTCTGATCACAAGATCAAGGACTTCCCTCTCTATGTCCCTCAAAATCACCCAAAAACCAAGGTGGCTCTAAAAATGGCTAAACCCCCTCAAAAAGAGGGTTGGAAAACAACTGGTGGCTAGAAAAATAAAAATAATCCAATGTAATCCAAAGCTTATGGTTCAAATGGACCACATGAGTCGTTTTTAAGGAACAACCCCAAAGCCCACAAATTAAGGAACCAACTATTTTTGATGACTTGTTAAATTATTTACCTAAATTCTCTAACACACCCAAGGTGGCCTCGATTCTCATGGACCAGATAAATCCCATTCGCAATGTCACCATTCTCCCATAGTTTTCACTTCTTTTAACCAATGGTTCATAGGGCCCATCTAAAAGGTCCTAAAGCCCTTCTTTCCACTACCGAATTATAGCTCAACACACAAGGTGGACTATGGTAAGGCGGAGTATAACATTGAATATGTCAGGTGAAAAAAAAATAAACTGCAGGATTTCCTAAAGAATAATCATGCTCAGTTCTTGCAGAACCAATTTGATGCTTTAAATGGATTAAATATGGATGGTATGGATCTTGAACACCATTTTCCATGAATTTCCTATCTTGTAATTTTTGAGATCTCATGAACTCCAATTATAAGTATTTTTTCATGATGCTTGGAAAAAATTTACAAGTTAAGACATGTTGTTTTTGTAGGAAGTGAAAATTACAGGTTTTCAGTTAGAGATGGTTTGTAAAGCCATCTTGCTGATGACCTAACATTATGCATTAATCATGAGGGGGTGTGGGGGTTTTATTTCCCTTTTTTCTTGTAAATGGTGCCCCTTATTGATAGATCATAGTGTCAACCCCATCAATCGTGCCATATGAATCCTATTTAATATTGGCGAATAGCCTTTTGGCCTTATTAATATTTACACCTCTAATGATGTGGCCAAAAGGGCTGATCTTTGGTGGTGGATTCCTTACACAATTATTGATTTGTATTGGGTCATAAGTGTTGATTTTAATATGATTGATTTTCCTACCAATAAGTGTGGGAACTTGCCAATGCGATGGATAGTTGGTGAAAGAAAGGTGTGGTTTTTCATGCATAATAAGTTTATATTTTATGACCCTAATGCCTCTTGCACTACCACTTCAAAGCTTGGTTCACGTGGTCCAATCTCCAAGGAGGATAGGATTAGGTTCTCAAACGGCTTGACATATCTATGTTGTTAAATAAATATTTTTGAGTTTGAAAAAATTTATTCCCTACCTATGGAGGTCATGCCCGACTTTATCCTTTTGTACCATTCCACCATTTGATTATATATCACTTAGCATGATAAGTTCCCTTTTGTCATAAAAACCATTTTTTCTAATACTACCTTAATAGAACATTGGACCACTCTCAACCACATTAAGAGGGATTAGAACATGTGCCCTCATCAAAATCATAGTAAACACTTTCATCAACCTATGCATGCCATCTAGATGCAACGGTGGGAGGATTTCATAACTTGGACAACAAGATTTATAGAAAACTATGGCCAAAAGTTACCTAAAATTAATCGTTGCTCATACTCTGCTACATCCTCCACTCTTAGCCACATGGTGGTGGTGCTTCAGGAAATCCTTTCTATGGGTTTTTGTAACTTCAAGTGGTAGAAATTTGCCATAAAATCCAAATTACGGATAATTGTAATGCTTAGGGAGATCAAATTTGTTCCCGCATGCATTGGTGTAAATTTGGGGATTAGGTTTCCAAAGAATTTTATCTCTCCCTTAAATCCAAAAATCCCTCCTGGTAAATTTGAGCCATTTGTGATGGCGGATTTCAATTTACCGATAACCATCTTGTGCTTCAAGATTTTTTCTAGTATTATAAGTTGGTGTTTCAAGCTCAACCTCTTTTTGAAGAGTGAAAAAATGCCCTTGACTAATGTTTGGTTGTGGTGTTGTGCAAATTCTCTCCTGCTCATAAGGTGGCTTATGACCATATGCTCACCATTGATGACCTTCATGAAGCGGACATATAAATGGATAATTACAAGGCCCCTGGCTACGATGGTTTCCCATGTGAGTTATACAAGTCACTTTGGGATACTTTTGTCCCCAACCTTCATCTGGTTTATCTTAAGGGATTTTAGAACTAGTTGCTAGGGACACGAATCAAAAAAGGGAACAAAAAATTCATACCCAAACCAGGATATCCCAAGAAAATTACTAGCTAGCGGCCTATTACCTTGCTTAGTGATATAAGTAATTGCCAAGGCTTTAACTATTTGGCTATGTCATATCCTTCCCGTTCTCATCTAGTACAAGAAAACTAGTTTCATTCAAGGGTGCTACATCTTTGAAAACATCATTTCTTTTTGGGAAGGAATGGAATGGGCTCACAAATCCAATCAATTTTATATGTTCATTAAAATTGACTTTGAGAAATCCTATGACAAAATTGAATACCCATTTATTCTTTCCATGCTTCAAGCCCTTTGATTCGACCCCATCTTCCTTCAATCGATCTGCATTATTTTTTCCAATGCCTCTACCCAAATTACCATTAATGGTCATAGTTTTGAACCTTTCATCTTATTCTGCTCTATTTTCCAAGCTTTTCAGCTTATCTCCTACACTTTATGTGCTCGTTGCTGAAGGATTTCGATATCTTATGGCCTAAGACAAATCTCAAGGGCTAGTTAGGGGATTACACCGCCTTATGTGAACAATTATCAATTTCTCAATGGCCACTTCATCGATGATTATTTCCTTTCCCGGAATATTATGGTACCAATCCAAGGCATATCTTGTAAGTATCTTAGCTAAGAGTTTGGAATCATCATAAGAATTTTTTTTGACCCAATATTTTTAGAGATTTATAAAATCCTTGATATGAATACAAGGTTATGTAGAACTATTATAAGTGATGGAAGGATTAATTCATGCAATTTCCATATTTTTCTATACAAGGAGTGAGAGGATCTCTTTAACTAGATTAAAAACCTTTTAATGGATGTAATATTGGGAAATGGGTTCTCTGTGATTCTTATCTTGAGAGGATGTGGATGATCTTGGTTTTTCATCATTTATGAGATAATTTTAGGTTGACTAGCAATATAAGATAGAATGTTTTTCATGTGCAAAAACTATTTTGCAATCATAGTCTATTATTGACTTAAGCAATCAATTTGTATGATGAGTTGAGTAGGATCATTGTTTAGGGAATATTTTTTTTTGGTTGGATTAGGATTCACTCCATTTAGAAGAGGCTTAGTATTATTTACATATGAATATAAATTCTAAGAAATATAGTCTTTAATGTTCTTATGTAGAATTTTTGGTAACTCCCCTACATACTCGTGGAAATTGTTGAAAATTTTACAAAGAAGGATTATAATCAGACCTACTAATATCTTCAATTTCCCCTTCTTCTTTAGTTTCAATGAAAAGGTTTTGAATGCTAGATATTGTCTCAGTACATTCCAAGGTGGAGATATTTATTTTCTCAACATTAGCTCCTATGGGAAAATAGTAAGTGTAATGAGAAACTAGCTTAGGAAAACCATCATCCTCGGGTTTATTATTTTCACATAGAGATGGATTATAAGAGGATGTAGTGGAATCACTAAAAAAATACTCCATTTTGAATCAATGATGCTTGAAAAAGATTTTTGGAAAAAAATCCAACATGATTGGTCATGCAGAAAGCTTACATAGGGGCCAATGGTATTTGAAGGGATTAGCTAAGAAGTCAAGGGAGTTTGGAACATGATTGGACATGTAGATATATTACACATGGGCCAATGGCACCTGAATATAAGTGTTAAAGTATAGACATGATTGGTCATATAGTGTGTTTTTGCATAGCATATGATGGTGTAAGAAAATAAGGATTTTTTTAAAACAAATTGAATGTAACCTAATTTAGGGAGGAATGAGATTCACATTAAGTTCACTAGAGTGTATGACACAGAAAATATAGGTTCTTATCTTGGTTTTCAAAAGTTTGGATCAAATATAATTCCAAAAAAACCATATAGATACAAAGGTGATCATAGAGTGATATTATTGTAATTATGGGTGATATTGACCCTAATCGTATTATAGCTATAAGTTTCTAGACCTATATATAAGATAAATATAGGTATCCTAATATGATTCAAAATAAGAGTAATAAAACAATGTATAAATCCAAAGGACATAGTATAATAAGACAAAAGATATTTTTGGTGGTGGTTTTATAAAAATTTGGTGGGGTATATATACTTGACACCATAACCTATGGGTAATGGTATCAACCATGGAAAAACCAAAAATGATACCATTCCTCATGGGTGATGGTATCAGCCTTGGGGAAATCTTAAAGATAAATGGTAAAAACATATAGGATAGAGTACATAAGGTAAATAAAGGTAAATGATGAAGTACCAAGGTGACCGAAAGTAGAGACAATAACAAGTAGTAAGTGTAAACAAGTGGATGTAATGATTCAAGTGGTCATAATGGTATAATATTTAGATAGAGGGGAGAAACAAGGCAAGGGTAGGGTAACTATTCTATATTAGTAACATATCTCAACAATATCAGTCCTAGCCCACATAAACCCTCTGATGTAATATCATCAACTCTCAACATGTACATATGAATGATATCACTAATTTTGGCTTCCTAAGTGAGATCATAGGTTCTAGTGGTCATTTAGAGTCTAGTAGGTATGTTAGTTCAGTTCAAGTCCTTCAAAATTTCAAATTATACCATTTCTCTCTAAATGTCAATTTGAACCCTTCAAGGCAATTTTGGTGTGTAATTGCATTTATGATACATTCTTGGAGCTATCAAATGTTTGTATGGATAAAATGAATAAAATTAAGGGTGGTTTTAAGCACTCTCTTATACTATGGGTCATATCAAGTTATTTTGCATTTATAAGTTTAAGTCACTTTGTCTAAAATACCTCCAATTGTGACTTTTTTGCCTATGAGCCATAAATTAGGAGCTTATATTCAGTTATAATATGAGTGAAGGGTATAAAATACCAAAAATTTAATTGTCTCATTCATTCCCATTCAAGTGGAAATCATAGCAAGCTTTAAGGAAGGAAAAATAATGGTGTTTTGTATGTGTATTACAACTTGTAACTTTGTATATACTTTTGTAGTTATTGAATGTTCATGAGAAATATATGTAAGACTATTAGAGGGTTATAATAGACCTATGCAGAATTTTTATAAAATGTTTGTGTGAATTTCATTGGGTGTGTATGTGTTAATGCAAATTGAGAAAATTATGAATGGTTGAATAGGGATAATAGATAAGTAAATCTGTGAAAGACAACATTCCAAACCTAGTAGGATATTTTTATATTGTCATTACTCTTTATGAGTTTGTGGAATGGATGTATATAAATTACTAGTTCTTTAAGGATATTGTTAATTTCCCTAGAGAATTTGTAAAGCCAAAAGGAGACATATATTATGTTCCTTGTAAGAGAATTTTGTTTTGAAACTTTAATATTTTTCACCGTGGTTGAGCATAGGAAGGCTTTACAGTGGTCCAACTTAAACCTCAAGGAGGAGACTTGAAGGTATTGGTATGATAATAAAAAAACCCTCTATGGTGTTTTTCATGCATGATGAAATAACTTAAGAGATCAACTATAACCATACATCCGTGATATATAATATGATAGTAATCACTCTTGTAAAGGTTATTTGAGCATATAACTTGTGGTTTCACATGTGGGAGGGTATGTATAGGAATTTATTTTAATAGTGGAGGTTGTATTTCATGGAAAACTTTATTACTTGTTTGAAGAGGTGACATGTGAGTGGGTAAGTGTAAATGTGAATTTGTTTGGAGAAATACCTAGCTATTTCAAAATATATCAAAGGGTTAAAAATAATATATATGTGGCCATTTTACTATGAGAAACTAAAAATCATGCATGCGGGGTAACAATCAAGTACAAGCTCTCCTTTATATTGATAGGGAATTGTGTGATTATCAAGAAAAGAAAGGAAGGAAATTAGTAAAAACTTGGGTTTTGAATGTCTCCATTATCACTGTTAATAAAATATCTTATCTGCCACTAAATTAGACTTACAATGAAATTTTTAAACTTTAATTCAAGTCATGATGAAATTTGTGCCAAGAATAATCCTCTCAAGTTATTGTGTTCTCAATTAGGGTTTCTAAGAGAAAGAATGCTTAAAAATATTTAAACAAGGATTCTAGCCTTGAAATTTTGTAAGAAACATATTGACTAAGTTATAAAAAGGTTAGAAGAATAATTTTCAAACTTCATTGGTGTATTCAAGATATTTCTTTACCAAGTATTGCTAGGATTTTGTGCACAAAGGTTAGTGAAGGCTATTTGTGAGGAGAGCTTAACAAAAGAAGTGCATCATATACTTTGAGTTAGAGATATAAATTTTATATGGATTTCAAGATCCTAAAATTGTGTCTAAAAATCCCATTCTTATACATTGTAACCTCCATAATCTAGATATATGCATGACAAGTATGTATAG
Source organism: Taxus wallichiana var. yunnanensis (assembly GCA_018340775.1). Lineage (NCBI taxonomy): Eukaryota > Viridiplantae > Streptophyta > Pinopsida > Cupressales > Taxaceae > Taxus > Taxus wallichiana. The sequence continues at coordinate 411,659,451 of CM031238.1, read as the reverse complement.
GAAACCTAGTGAAGGGTTTGAGAACAAAATGGAAAAAGAGACCTATATGGAATTTCCTAGAGAGTGGAGTATTAACAATTTTCAAGCATATTAGGGGTATGAAAATAAAACTAAGTGATGTTATATTTCATTGTGAAGAGCTATGAAATGGAAAAACCTAGTTAAGAGAAAGAAGTGAGTTCTTGAGAACAAGTAGGAGGCAATTTTGTAAAGAAGAAGAGTCTAGTGGAATTTTGAAATTTTGAATTATTTAGTTTGTTGAATCTAACTTCTATATGAGGTGATGTAATAGAAGGAAATTATAGAAAGGAAATGATGAGGATAATAGGCACGTTGATTGGGTTAATAATGAAGAAGCTAGTGAGAAAGTGAAAGGGCAATCTTGGTATAAGTGAAGAGGTGAATGCTTTCATAATCAAGAAACATTTTGATAGATAAAAGGACATTGAATTAAGATATTTTCATAGATTATTGAGTAAGGTCTACCATTCTAAAGTGAAATTTGGTCTTTTATGTATTTTTAGCCTTAATTTGGTTATTAAATACTATTCATTGAGTGAATTCATGACTATTGACCTCCAAGCTTGCAAGATCATATAAGGAGTTAAAATAAATAATTTATTGAAACTAAAAGTTTATTTGTACATGTTGATGAATTATATGCAGGTTAAGATTGAGTAAAGCCAAGAAGAGCTTTATGAATTAGCTAATGAGCATGGTTATGTGGTGCCCAAGTGGATCAACAAGATGAATGAAGAGAAACTCAAAAATAAGGCTATTATAAATAAAGAATAAATTTTGAAATAGGATATGGAAGAAGGTAATGAGGAGTTATTGAAGGAGGTGTTGACCTTGATCAGTCATAGAAAGAAAGAAAGAGAGGAAAGAGAGAAGCATAAAAGAAGAGAGATGGAGAGGAAAAGAGAGAAGTGGATGGAGGAAGAAATAAATGCACTTAAGAGAGATGTGGAGCAATTGTCTATGTTGATAGAACAGTGGATAAAATCAAAAATCCAAGAGAGAGGATTGTGATGACTAAAAGAGTTAAGTGGCCCATTAAGCTACTTATAGAGAAAAAAAGGATGCAGCTAAGAAGGTGGATAAAAGAGGAAGAAAGAAGGATAAGAAGAATGAGAAGAATAAAAAGAGAAGAATTCAAGAGATTTATCCTGGAAGAGGATAAGGACAATGAAGAAGAATAAATTATAGATATATTTTTGACATCTCTTAGAGAGAGTGAAGAGGAAAACTTGTTGAAAAAGGAAGGTGAATAAGAAAAGAGTTGAGTGAAGATGAATAAGATCTTACTAAAATAGCTACTTATAGCTACTTAAGGGGCTAGAGATCCTAAAAATTTAAATCTAACTTTGACTTTGAGTGTGTGACTACAGTACATCAAGAGAAGAAAGATAGGCAAGAAAATATGCCTTAAATGAAGAACTAAAGAGCATGAGTGAAGAAAAGATAGAAGGAGAGTTCTATGGGCCATCTCAAGCTTACTATGAATCAAATAAAGGTAGCAATGCAACACCTGACATGGTGAAGAGATCATGAAAAACTCTCACAGTCATGGATTTTGCTTAGTGGATAAGATGAGATGAAGGTCAAGATGAATGCTAGAGGAAGCTTCAAACCTAAGGAAGAAATTGAAAGCATAGAACAAGAGATGAAACATAAAAATAGTATGGTTTGGATGAACCAAATCGAGTGAATGATGAGGAATAAGGAAAATAATCAAATGTAAGAAAGGAAGAGCAAAAGCAGCCTATTCAAGTAGCATTCATGATGATGATGGGAGAAAGTGAAGAAGACGAAGCTTATAGAAAATCCTACTTCATTTGTGAAGACCAAGTGCAAGATGAAAACCAAAAAAGATATATGAATGGAAACAAGGATGATGATGAACCAGCTGAAGATAAAGGCTACATCGAATGGAGATGAAGAAGTAAGGATACTAGAAAAAGAAGAAAAAGAAAGATCTATAAGGACCACTCTTTTCCTACCCCTAGAGTATGATGTAGGATCATCAACTCTCAACATGTACATATCAAGGATATCACTAATTTTGGCTTCCTAAGTGAGATCATAGATTCTAGTGGTCATTTATAGTCTACTAGGTATGTTATTTCAGTTCAAGTCCTTCAAAATTTTAAATTATACCATTTCCCTCCAAATGTCAATTTAAACCCTTAAAGGAAATTTTGGTGTGTAATTGGACTTATGATGCATTCTTAAAGCTATTAAAAATTTATATGGATGAAATGAAGCAAATCATGGGTGGTTTTAAGAACTCTCTTAGACTAAGGGTCATATCAAGTTAGTTTGTAGTCATAAGTTTAAGTCACTTTGTCTAAAATGCCTCCAATTTTTAGATTTTTTCCTATGAACCATAAGTTATAAGATTATATTTGGTTAGAAGATGGGTGAAGGGTATTAAATACAACAAATTTTATTGTCTCATTCATTCCCATTCGAATGGAAATCATATCAAGCTTCAAGGAAGGAAAAATAATGGTGTTTTGTATGTGCATTACAACTTGTAATTCAAAGTGTATTATTGGGCCCTAGAATATTGGCTAAGTATAAGAAGGCACGTGTGCGCATGGGACCTATTTGAAGAAGGGTGTGTGGGTTGAAGGCATGCAGGGAAGGGTTCTAGCAGCGTTTAGTAGAACACACGACACATGCGCGTAAGACAAGATGGGTTTTGGGACTTAGCCATATTTGGAGTTCCAAACAACACACGAGGAAAGTGTGACCTATCTAGCATGTGGAGTGGATAAGGTACTAGCTTGGCAGCTGTAGGATCAAGAATGAAATATTCCATGCATGTGATGGAAGGATCTAGAAAGAAATCATTGTAAAGAGTGGAGAGCTTGGATCAAAGGAGGCATGCTCCATGGGAGGACCACTTGGACACTTGGCAACCGATATGTTACCTCATAAGGCATGGCGGTTGAGGCAAAAGATATATATAGAGATGCTCGGGTAGTAGAAGGTAGTGGTGGTGGTGGTGGAAGAGAGGTGAAGCTCTACAAAAATATTATGGAGGATTCTATGGGTTGGGATTAGAGGAAATATAGGAGTGATGGCATATTTAGAGGGATGGGTCTGTGTTTATCCTTATAATATGAAGGACATAGTTTAGTTTCGAATGTATGACCTTTCTCTGCATTATTATGTTGGTCTATTATGGTCTCAATGAATTTAATGTGGTTATTGAACTCATGAATATAAATATAAGGTATCGTTCTAATATGTGTGTGTGTGTGTGTGTGTGTGTGTGTGTGTGTGTGTGTGTGTGTGTGTGTTGTTCTTAGGCATCAACCCTAGTACATTTCCTTGGTATTATGGATCATATCTTTATTTTGTTTAATATTTCCCTTTTATCTTCTAAATGAATGCATTGGTATAAAAACTCATCCTAAGTTCTCAAAATGAATGCATGGTTATTTTCCATTCCTTTTCACTTATGTATCTATCATATATGATATATTCTTACATAACTCACATAAAGGAGGGCTTCATGCCCACGCATGCTTTAGGTGAGCTCCCGCCCGTTGGGTCATATGTTGGTGTGCATGGGATTTGAATATTGTTTTAAGGGCGTAAAAATTACTACATCTTGGTTCTCATTGTCAGACCTCTTTTTAAAGTTCGAGAAATGGCATACATGTTGGTTCCATATTGGTCCCTGTGATGCGTGATGACCAAACGTCTGACCTTGGAAAGTGTTGAATCATGGTTCAAAAGCATGGAGGACAATGTTTCTCAAAGATTTAGCACTGGACCTAAGTTTGATGCATGTAGATAGGTAGAAGAGAATCTATACCATGAGTTATATGAGGCATTCTTCTCCGTTGTTTTCCAAGTAGAACTATAAGAATGGCTTTCATCATATGCATCCAGATTGATCTCGGTACTACATATAATGCATATGGACCCAAGATGATTACCAAAGGTTACAAGATGTAGATATGACTTGGACACATGTTTTTTATCACCGGTGGAAAGGAGTCTTGACTAGTTATACTCTAGAATACATTGTTTCTACGTATTCTTGCCAAGAATTTGTTGAGTTCGAGTTTATGAGGGAGCCCAGAGGATCATTTTTGTGTGTTATTCCTTTGTCTATGAAGATCTTGTTCATTACCCTAAGTTTAGAGGCATTTACCATGGTCGTCTAAGCATCTCTAAGTATTGGGTGAGGACACTAGGGTAGAGGAAGATGGCGGACACTACGGCTGAAAAGAAAAGGGAGGAGAGACGACTCAAGTATAGGGAACCTCATGAAATGGATATGACTAGACAACACAAGGTTGTAAGTGTGATGTATCTATAGAGACGAGATGTTGTAGGAAGGTGTGGAGGTTCATACAAAGGACGTGGAACTGAGAAGACTATGTTGCCCCATCTTGGCAAGCACATGAGAGAATCCCCTTCAAATTTTGATGAGATTTCATCACATGGAGAAAGGATAACCACTAACATGCATCTAAACCCAACCGGTGACCAACTTCTTGTGCTTGGTTTTCTAGATCAAGGGATAAGTATTGCTAACCCATTTGGTATTGGTGGGAGTAACCGATTTGCACCCATGAGATATAATTTCTCATTCGTAACATCCATGGTTGTGCAAACCATTCCAGTATTTGGGGAATTTTTTAAGAAGGTGCAAATATGCAAGGTCTAGGTATCACATCCGGAAGTGGCACAGACACACAACCGTAGTGGGACAATATCACAACCCATCAGAGCGCAGTTCAATGGGATGTTGGGAACACTAGACACAACCACTTTAGGCCATTTGTCAGCTACATGAGGTGGATCTGGTGGTGTAGGAGCTGGAGGACCTAGTGGACCTAGTAGATCTAGAGGATCTAGTGGTTTAAGAGGAACAAGACCTAGTGGATCCAGTGGATTTGGTGGAGGAGGAAAAACTAGAGGAAACTAAGGCTCTGGATCAGGAGGACATGGGCCACAGTCACCTCCACAAGTATTTTTGAGATGTCTTTACACTTACCAGACTATAAGGGTATTGAAGATGTTGTAGAGCATGTACACAAGTGTGAATTACTATGTCACATGAAAGGGATCACTACCCTGGAGCAGAAGGCAAGTTAGTTTGTAATGAAATTTTAAGGGTGCGTGCATAGTTAGTACTGAAAATATAACCCCCATCAAATGGTGGTAGACTACACTATATTTAAGAACGCCTTCCTAGCAAAATTTCATATCCCTGAATTTGAGCAGAAGCGCATCAACGCCCTGAGGGAGATCCAACAAGGAATGGCAGAGAGTGTGTAGGAGTAAAATGTGTGGTTCAAAACTCTCTTATCAAAACTATCCTATGAAATTCACCCTTCTCAACATGCTCAATGGTTTATTGGAGGATTGATAACACCATTTATAATGGCATTTTCACATAATACTTTCACAAACCCACGTGAGGCCTTGGAAGATGCCTTGTGTGCTGAGGCTATTGGGAGTGTTGATAATGGTGTTAGCCCTTTTTTGGAGGCTTAAATTATTGCAATGGCCAAGTAGTTGGATAATTTTCCTATAAACTCAGTGCATGAGGTTCATAGTGGGTTTTAGTGTACGAGAATATGAAGTGGAAGGGAATGTAAAGGATATTTTCCCTCGAATTTGGTACGCACCATTGTGGTAGACTCGAGATTTTCCATGTGGATCATGATGCAAATAGGTTTCCACTACTACAACGCACAATCCATAAGAATGTTTCTTATTATTGCAAGATATGTACCTCTACGACCTCCTATACCAAGGATTGAATACTTGATTGACCAAAATCATGATGTTATTGATCTTGGTTTGCACCATACTAGTCTTGCAAATAGTTCCAAGGATAATGGTTGTTATTATGAAGGGAATGCAAATGGAGTGGCACATGGACAAGGTTTCCGTAGAGGATTAAGTGGTTACAAGAACTTCACAGGCGGGGGATGAAGTGAATTCTCATGAGTAACATGTTATAACTATGGATCTATAGAGCATTACACATGTGAGTGTCTCGATCTCGTTGTAATTATCGTGGCATGGGAAGAAACATAAGTACGAAGATTGTCTAGAGATTTATGATCATATGAACCAACAACACTAGAAATACAAAGGTGTTGGGATGGTGAGTATAATGAAGGTTGACCCTCAATGGATGCCAAGAGTGGTGTGTGCTTCAAGACTAGAACTTGTATTGGTGACAATGCGAGTAGAGGCTACATGTGCCAAGGAGATGCCAAGAAAAAAGAAACTAGTTTCAAGAGAGGAAGTGGTACATGGGAAGTATCCAGACCTACTCATCGAAGGAAGTGTATCAAGAAACTATGAATGTGACTCGGAGTTTATAAGGGGAGATCCAATTTTTAAAGGATAATTTAAAGTAGTTGGAGAAAAGGAAGAATGTCGAGGATTTGAAGGAGGATCTAGATGCGCTCAAGGAATTATGTAGGATGATAAGGAAAGATAATATTGTTCCTTGCTAGGAGAATGGTGAGGGATAAGATACCATGCACCGGAGAAGATCGTAAAAGGAAGGTTTTTCATGCAAACCTTCCTCCTCATAACCTTAACTATGATAAGGAGATTACATTAAATGTAGTTGTTGATGGGTGGCTTCTAAGAAATATCCTCATCGACATAGGAGTGGAGGTCAATGTTCTTACCTTGGATGCATGGCATCAAATGGGAAGACCCGCATTACAACCCTCTTCAAATGTGTTATATATGGAAAAAAAGACAAAGGAAATGCCCATTGGATTCTTGAAAGATGTGGTTATCACTATTCAAGGGGCTAAGTTCATAGGGTACTTTGAAGTCTTGATGCTCGCTGAGGTGGATAATTTCACAACATTACTTAGGTGTCCTTAGTGTTATAAGAACAATTCCAACCTAGAGTTTAACAAGAGGTATATCAGCTTCGAGAATAAGGAAGAAAGGGTGATTATCCCTTTAACAGATGCGAAGTCATCTCCCTATATTAAGCCCTTAGGAGAGGAATTCCTTGATAGAATCTATGTGTGCTCCATCGGGATCCTAAGGTAATTCATCCCACGGAGAGAGTTATCCAGTTTGAATATGCTCAGTCCTTGAGTGATACCACTAGCATGGAATGTGAAAATTTTGAGCATGGGACTTATGAGTTGATTGGGTGACAGTTGAGAGGATCTGTAATAAGGGTAACAAATGAACATTCATTCAAGCATCTAGGAGGGAAGAAGTTGCCAAGTTAGTATAGAGGAGCATACCCTAAACTTTTCTTGTGATAAATGGAGGCTCAAAGTGGAATAATGAGGATGAGAGAAGGGGAATTCTTAGTTATAACTTGCTTGGAACTACAAAGGGCTGGTTGACTATGCATCGAGAGAACATTCTAGAATGGCACGAGGTAAAGGTAGAATTCTCTGTTAGGTTATCCTAGAGTAACACAACCACCGTGATCTAAGACTACCATGGTAAATAGACCACCTCATTTCATGTCCAAGCATGTGAGAAGGCCTGGATGGGAAGTGCATAAGCATTACCACCTTCGTTATGGGTGTATAAGTTTTATTCCACCTTACAAGGTTGTGCACATGCATGGTATATTCATTCGGAGATTCATTGTCGATAAGTAATTGGTAGGACTTAGAGGCTGATCTTATTCAAGCTTTCGAGTATAGGAGTACAAATCCATCAGTGGATAAGGTGTTATAAGTAATCAAACACCTTATGATGGGAGATAGTGCTATGGCAAAAGATAGGCTACTAGATTTATTGGGTGAGTCTTATTTTGAAACACACCTCAATGAAGAAGAATTAGGGAAGTACATCTTGAGGGCACGTGCATAGAAAAAGAAAAAGGAAAAATGGTCTATGTAGTAAATGGCAAGGAGATGGAAAGTTTGGATGTCAACCATTTTGAAGGTACGTGTGAAGTCATATAGATCTTTGATGAGAAATCACACACCTACCATGAGCTATTGAAAACAAAGAAGTTTAACATTGGGACAAAGGCAGAACCTAAGGAAGCTATCATTGGGGACTATTGGTCAGAAAAGGAAGTTTTAAAGGTCATTGATTTTTTGCAAGAGTTCCAATATTTGTTCCTTGTGGTTATTATGAACTAAAAGGTGTCCACCATCAAGAAATTCTGGAGGGAGTGGCTAGGTCCTACATCTACTCTTTCACGATGGGTTCTCGTGGTATCACCAAGTTAGGATTGCAAAGGAAGAACAGAGAAAGAAAAAATTTTCCACCGAATGGAGAAATTTTTCCTACACGGTTATGCCTTTTGATCAAGAATGCGTATGTTGTGTTCTCATGCATTGTGGTATAATCATTTCAAGACTTCATCTATAAATTTATTCAAGTTTATCTGGATGACTAGATCAGTATATATGGTTGGTAAAATACCATTGTGACAAATTGAGACTGATTTTTGAGAGATGTCAGAAATTGAGGATATCCCTAAACATTAAGAAATGTGTCTTTGCTACTCCATTTGGAACCATGTTAGACATATTATATGTAAAGAAGGCTTACTAGTGGATCCCACCAAAGTTGCAATTATTTTGGGATTAGGGGAGCCTACTAGTCAAATCACAGTGTGCATATTCCTTGGGCATATAGGGTACTACAAGAAAATCATCAAGGGGTATGCCAAGATCACCATGCCCTTGGAGGAATTGGTAAAACACAAGAGTACCTTTCATTGGGGAGAGGCACAACAAAAAAATGTTTGACACTTTGAAGGATAGGCTTTTCACAACACCCATACTATGTTTTCCTTCTTGGGATAAGCCTTTCCATGTGTATGTTGATGCCTCAGGGACATCCATGGGAGCATTACTACGATAACCTGGTGAGGGGATTATTGATCACCCCTTGTGTTTTACCAAAGTAAAGTTGACTCCAACATAACAGAATTACACAATTATTTAGCGTGAGGCACTATCTATGATCTACACACTTCATAACTTTAGGCAAGATTCATTTAGTAACACCATTTATATCCTACACGGACCACGTGGCATTGAAGTACTTAGTCAACAATCTTGTTCTGCAAGGGCGCATATGTCGTTGGGTCCTGTTATTTCAAGAATTTGAGTTTTTCAGGTTGTAGTAAAACCAGGGAAGAGTAATTTTGGACCTGATCACTTATCTAGGATTGAATCAAGGGAGGATGTGTAAATTATTAAGGATATAATGTCATACATGTAACTATTTAGGTTGCTTCACGTGCATTAGGATTTAGCAGACATCACAGTGTTTCTCAAAATAGGTGTGGCACTGAAAGGGATGAAGGCTCTAGAGAGGAATTAGTTAGTAATATGCACCACACCTTACATGTTGATTAGTAGAGACCTGTATAAGTTATGACATGATGAGTTTTGTGCTGATGTGTATTGGAACATGAGTGCATGGAAATTATGGAGGAAGTGCATGGTGGGATTGCAGGAGGACACTATGTAAGAAATGATACCACATGGAAGATTCTAATGGTAGGGCTTTGGTGGGAAACCATCTACTAGGATTGTATTGAGTTTTGCAAGGCTTGTGACCATTACCAAAGACCTTGGAAAACTTGGAAAGAGGGATTTAATGCCCTTGTGACCAATAGTCAGTGCTGAACCATTTTAAAAATGGGCAATCGACTTTGTAGGTCCAATTTCACCAATCGCGCGAAGGACTGGTTTGCGGTATATCATTACTTGCACTGATTACTTGACATGATGGGTAGAGGCAGCGCCTACAAAGGATTACACCATAGTGACAACTACTAGATTTTTATGGGAGAACATAATCAGTAGGTATGGTTTTCCTTTAAGCTTAACAAGTGATAGGGGTACAAATTTTCTCAATGAAACGGTCAGGATTCTACTAGAAAAATTTATGATGGACCATCACAAAACTACCCCCTACCATCCATAGGAAAATGAAACTATAGAAGCACTTAACAAAATCCTAAGTCATGTGTTGACCAAGATCTATAATGTTGGAAGACAAGATTGGGATGACAAGGTATCACCATTCTATGGGCATACAGGATAACCTACAAGAGGTTAAACAAAGAAAACCATTTCAATTGGTGTTTGGTGCGAATCTGCTTTTACCAATTGAATTCATGTTAGCATCGTTGTGTATAGCATGTGCAGGAGGATTAACTGATGAAGAATCTTGATGGGTGTCGTTATTCCCTTCATTTAATCAACTCTTTGTTGATGTCATATTCAAACCAGGGTGTGTCTAAAGCTATATGCAACAAGAAAATCCTAGTGATCTAGTAATTTTCTATAGGTATTTGTTATTTTATTTTTTTGAGGGGGTTTTGCGGTTTCCTTAGGATTCCATGGCCAAATCCTTATTATCTCTATGTTGTAAGAAAATTGCTGAAATAAACACTCATTGCTGGAATAAATTGCTAGAAATAAACACACATATAGAAGTAAATAGATTTTTGAAATAAACACACAATGTATAAGTAAACACACTTTTCTTGGAAATAAACACATGGTTGAAAATTCTGTGAAAAGCTTGCAAGGAAATAAAAATCTAGTCTATAACACCTGCAGGGACAAGTATACAATAGATTTCAACTTAAAGAATCAAAAGCATTTATAGAATTAACAAATCTACACTATTTTCTTTAGAAATATAAATACCAATAAAACGAGGATCCTGGTTCTTGGAGGAGTGGGCCCTTGTTCCACCTTGAATAAGGATATTGAAAAATTATATTCTCTCAAAACAAAGTGGCTATTTTATTTCTAAAATGTTCTGTCTTACAAAAATGTATTGTATCTTTCTATATCTCTATCTCTATGTATTTGTATGTATATCTCTCCTATCTTAAATCTATCTACATGTATTTATATATATATTTCATTCAAAGATGTATTTATAGTCATAGATGTTCTATCGATTCAGATGGAACCGAATAGTTCCCAAAATAGATGTTAAATTTGGAACCTTGCTAGACGTACAACTATCTGATAAGTTATCCCTAGATCTTCAAGTATGAAGAATCGAAAATCTCCTGATCTTCTCCTGATTGAAAGGCTCATTGATTTCTTTATCATTGGATTTCATCAAAATAAATAGATTCCCATTAGTTCGGAACTTTGGAGAAGTTCCGAACTAAAGGGGACTGTTCTAGATCTAATCGTGAAAGTTCCAGAGCTAAACGCAGAATTCCGAAAGTAAGTGTTGGAGTTTTGGATTTGAAATTTCCAGAACTAAGTAATAGAGCTCATAAACTATGTGATGGAGTTCGGAACTAAGTCTAGAAGTTCCGAACTAAGTTGTATTGAAGCCAATGCTCCCAAAAACATGTTGATTTCTTCATACTTCATTCTCTTGACTAATTGTGACCTGTTTTATTACAAAAACTAAATTTCCACACACTTTGTTAGGAATTATAGAGTTTTTAGATATTAGAACTAAATTCAAAAAAATATGGAAAATTACATCCTAACTTATACTAGATCAAACAAAAATCACAAAATGTAGTCAAGCTTGGTAAAAAGGAGAGTAAAATAAGATCATTTATTGCACATTAACGAGACATATTTTGGCCTTATCATCTCCCCTCGTACTTTTTTGTAAGTCTCCTTACAAACTATACTTTTCAAATCTTGGGTTGTGGATTCTCCATTCCAATTGATTGCTCGAGTCAAATGGTTGAAATTGAATATCCCATTGTTTTAGTTCAGAAGTACTATACCCTGATCCTGCTTCTACTTTCCTCTGTCATTCCTCAAATTGAGTGGGATCTTGAGGCTCTCTATTTTTCCATGGAGACATGGGGGTGAGAAGGAGAGGATGCCTTGTTCTCATTCCCATCCATATACCCCTATGTTTTTCACTAACTTCGAGGGGTTAGTGTACACCAAAGATTTATCTCTTTCTAAGGTCCTTATTAAGTTTGTGGGAGATATCACTTCTCTTCTTCTCAATGCAATTGTGAGAAAATCCCATCTTTTCAAACATCCATCATAAATATATTCAAAATTTTCTTCCTCATAAGAGGTGAAGGCATCAATACTTTTCTATAAACTAGCCAGATAATGTGCCTTGAACCAAATATCAAAGGCATGGGATCTGAAATGTATAGAAAAGGTAGATGGTTTACCATAGTGAGCCCTCATGCAGAGACCAGATGAACTATATTTTAATAGATGCTCAGAATCCCTCTCTTTCCATGTAATCTGATTTTGAAGAATAGAAACAAATGCATTCAACTGGCTTTCCCCTACATACAAATTGATCATAAAGCTTGTGTTCTTTTCCAGCATAATATTGCAGAGATAGAATTTGCAGAGAATATTTTTTTGCTCTGCACTAGTTGAGGAATAGGCTATCATGAACTCATATTCATATTTTATTTCATGTGGAAGGCCACATGCAATTCTTGATAGCTACTAGCGAATAAATTGTTCTTCCAAAAAGACACTATATGTAGGAGAAGGTCTCCTGCATGTGAGTAAATTTTCACTCATTATGCAAACCATTTGTATTTTTACAAGACATTTAAATTTGTCTTCTTCCTCTTTGTAGAATTTTTCTTCCCATTCCTTCCTTGCTTTCTTCTCTTCTTCCATCTTGCCTCAGTCCTTATTGGATGCTTTAAATTCATTAAGTTCCCTACAGGTATCATCCCACAACTGCTTGAGTGGCCAGTAAGTCAGTTCAGTCTGTGTAGATATTGTTGACATAGCACTTGGTCTTCTGGAAGATTGACATTCTTCTTCTTTTTCCATTATCTGTTGTTTGACCATTACCAATTCTTTAGTCCTATTTGTGAGTTGATTTGTTAGTTTCTCAATGAGCATTTCCCTTTGTTCTAACTTGAGTTTGAGGAAGTTTAATTCCTCATCCTTCTCTCTGATGATGAGTTCTACTCTGGAAAAAAATAGAGCCTGTCTTACTTGATGTTTCTCCTCTTTTTCTGAAATCTCCTTGGGGAATGAGAATTCCTCTTCCACCAAAGGGGATTTCCCTTTCTATTTCCAAGATGCCAATTCCTCTTCTTCATGTGACAATGTGTTGATTCACCCAAATCTTGAAAGCCTATTCTTCAAATATTTCATCTTCTTTCTCCATCTCAGTTTGGCTTGGTCCAGGAGGAGTCATGGCCATGCTACCCAAAATATCAATAGCTTATTTTTCCAACCCATCATGTTCTTCCATCTCCTCTGAATTTCCCTAGACCTCTTATGAACTCTTCTTCTTTGAGGAGATTTAAAATGTCTGGAAATGGGTTTCCTCCTAGAGATTCTTCTAACTTTCACTTCATGTTCTAGCTTAGGTGAACTATCACTGTCAGAGACAGATATTAGTTCTCTTGTACTGTTTCGAGGAAGGAGTTTCTTTGACAGGCACAATAGGTTTTGTAGCTTTAATCCTTCTTCTGGATCTCCTTCTTTTTGGTACATTACCCCCACCTATTTCCTTCTTTTCCTCTGTAGGGAATCAATCTCCAAATTACTTGTAGGAGAAAAAGGGGTTGGTATTCCCCTCCTGATAATATTAGGTTTTTCTTAAACTTGTTAAGAAACTTTTCCCATATTTCTTCATTTTCTTTGAAAGAAAATGGTGTTGGCATACCAAATGGATTAACCCATGATGTCTGATTGTTCTAACTCCCTAGGAATACCTCTGATCCATTATCTGGATGGAGTCAAAAGGAATCCTGGAATATTTACTATATATTCTAGTTTTGAATTCCCATACCTAAGATATATTAACATCTTAAGGACTTCTCTTCCCACAGTCCTAAATTGACCATCGCAAGTTAAATACTTAACTACCCAAAATGTTACCCTGTCAAAGGGTTTGGGAAAGTTGGCCCTTCTGACCCCATTTATGATTTTCTTAGTGTTATAGATATATTGGGGCTTAGATTCCCCCTCTTGTATCAAGGTTTCCACTAGATCTTTAAGCATTACCTTGACAGATTTGGGACATGCACAATTGGTATTCCGCACATTACTCATGTATTGAAAGTAAAAGGAATTACAATGATTTTAACTTTAGTTCTGGATTCTTCTAAATTTACAATGAATTCCCTTACCAATTCGTCATTGTACCTTGAGAAATTTTTAGGAACTCCAGCCACCCTGCTCGTCCAAAAATGGATGTCACTTCTTCATCTGTAAGAAGTTAGGTATCATCCCCTTCCTCTGAATTCTTTTTAATCCCCATGGAAAAGAGGATGATTCAAATTATTCTTTCTTCAAAGTTACAATTAGTTGCAGAACTACTGGATTTAGTTGTGGAACTATTGTGTTTAGTTGTGGAACTGTTGTGTTTATCTACGGAATTGATGGGTTTAGCTTCGAATTCAAATACAATTCTTTTGCAACTACTTCTCAACTTTGTTTATTCCACCCAAATGATATCTAATTACAAATATGCCACCACTTTCTTATTCTATCAACATCACCCTCATGATTACTTTATTTTAATCATAATGTGCAATAAATAACTCATCATACTGACTTTTAAATCAATTCTAATCACACATGAATTTTTTTAATTTAACCTTTAATAAGTTTAAGACAATACTACTGTCATTTTCTGATGTAATCCCTCCGCCTTGATGATTCATCATTCCTAAAAGTGAAAAGGAAAATGGTTAGAAAAGATAGCTGGAATTTAAACAAATTCTTTTTATTTTACATTAGCCATTTATTGAGGAGACCAACCATTATTTCTGGTTTTTAATTGATCTTTGAGAGATTTTTTTGGGAATAGAACGCCATTTACTAGTTTTCATTCCTTCCCTTTTTTCTTTTCTTTTTTTGGGGGGGGAAGAGAACATCATTTTCTCGGTTTTCATTCTCTTCCCTTTATTCTCGGATCCATGATCATCGATTATTTGATCATTTTGGAAGAACTAGGTTCTTCCATATGATCAAATTCTTTATCTACTTCAATCTACTTCAAGAATTAATCCCTAGTAGGAGGCTTCCTATAAAGTTTTATCCTATGTCCATTGACCAAAAGTGTCCTTCTACTGCCATCAATGGGAAGTAGCTGAATAGATTGATTGTCAAATATCTTCTCATTTTGATAGGGTCGTAACCATCTAGTTCTCAACTTTCCCTTGAATTGTTGGTACTTGGAATTAAACATTAATTCCCAATCTCCTACCTTGAATTTCCTTTTCTTGATATATGTGTCATGCCACTACTTTTTTGATCTTGGATTATCTCTGTCTATTGAAGTTCTTCCATTCTCAACTCATCCAATTCATTGAGTTGAATAATTCTTTCCTTTTGTGTTGCATCCAACTCAATACCCACTTTAGTTGTTGTCCTCAATGTTTGTAGTTAAAATTCAATAGGTAACAAGGGATTTTTCCCATAGACTAACTCATATGGTGAAAACCCATTGCAGTATTCCAAGTTGTATTATAAACCCAGACCACCTCAAGTAGTCTCTTTACCCAATCTCTTTTGTCTACTTCAACTATTTTGGTAAGGATGTTTTTAAATTCTTTGTTTATTACTTCTGCTTGTCCATTTGATTGTGGGTGATAGGGAGATGACTTCCTATGATTAATGATAGTACACTATGAAGGCCTGGATCATACTAGACATGAACCGTGGCCCCCGATCTAAAACTATACTCCTTGGTGAACCATGTTGGTGCTCAAATTTGTCTCACCCCATTTGTCATTGAAATTCTTCAGATTGTAGCCTCTATTATGTTTTTATCTCCCGGGCTCAAATGGTGGTTGTCCTGCATTTTACGGTTTGACGGGTGTAATTTCCTAGTCAAAATTACTTCTTGGCATCAGTTGAAAAGTGGCCCTTTCTAGTTGGATGTGGCTTTATGGGGAACTTTAAAAATTCTAAGGCTCACTTCAACACAAAACATGTCCACGTGGAGGCTTCCGCCAGGCTTTCTTGTACTTAGACTTTTCACGCAACTTCCTAAAGGGGCCTGGGACACATGGAGGGACCGCACATGTTTGGGGACCGGCCCTTGAGTTCTATTTTGAAGAAGTGCCAGGAGGACACTTGGAGACTCTGCAGACTGAGACACATAATAGATGAGGAAATGGAGGTGCGGGCTCAGGGAAAATATGGAACTTTTTCCTTTTTGGAAAAAAGGGATAAATTTGTAAGTTGAAGTGCAGTCTCTGGGACCCACATTGGGACACGTGTCAAGCCCATTTTCTAAGGGTGGAGGGGTGGAGAAAAATGTCGACATTTTACCTTTTTCCAAAAATTATAAAATGTCAAAAGGTGCCCCCAGACCCATTTCCAATTGCATTTTTCCATGTGGAGGGCTCAGATTAAAATTTGAAACACAAGATCAATGGTAGCTATGCATTTCATTTGATTTTTCTACCATTGAAGCTCTAGGATGTTTGGAGACACATCTTTGCATCATTCTTCATCAAATTTTTGGCAAATATGAGTCGTTTGGGTCTGCAAAGTTTGATTGAATCAATTTGGGAGTTCAATTTGTAAATTTGAAGCACTTTTGAGATGGATTTTTGCTCGGGTTCATGTAAGAAAGCAAGATGCCAGATCCAAAAGTTACAGAGTAAAATTTCAGAAGGAAAAGGAAATAAAAAGGATGAAATGATTAAAGGTACATGCGCGAAAGGTGAAAAGGGCATTGCCTCGAGAGCAAAAAGGGATGACCTGTCAAGACCAACTACGCGGAGGCTCTGAGAAATGATTAAAAGGGGATTTCTCACATGACAGAATCAGAATGATTAAAGGGACTCCTAAGAAGTTGTGGCATGGCATCCTAGTCAGTAGTCGAGGGCCCAAGAAACATGATCTATTCATAGTTGGTCCACCTGGTAGATTTTGGATCTGAATTTGTTAAATGTCTCTATCTGAAAAAAATTGGTAACAAGTAAAGGTCCCTTGAATATTCTTCTCTTTTGAGGGGAAAAGGTGTTATAGGCACCAAGGGTGAAGAATATGCCTCCAGTTAGAGCAATTCTGCAAATATTTGAAATGATTCACCTTTTTGAAAACACCTGGAAACCTTTTTGTGAGTCTACTGAATGTCACCTTCTGTAAATCATGATCCGATATGTGAAACAAAGGTGCTTTGAATATTCCTCTTGTGGGGGAATTAGATGTAAAGGGTGTATTATAAATGTAATGAGATTACTCTTGCAAATGGTCAGGAGTTCATTTTCATGAGAAAATTTTGAGAAAAGCTCATCCTCTGAGAAAACTTTATGAGAAACCAGGTTAACTTCCTTTGTGTTAGATTTTCATTCATGTTGAGTTGGTTACAAGTGTATAGCCATCAACAAGCTCTGAGATTTTTAAAATGACTCCCCCGTTGATGAATCTGATAAACTTTGAATTAATTTGTGTTAAATCTCTGGCAAATTTTGTGTTTATTTCACTTTCAGAATGTCTGCGAGTAGTTTTTCTTGTTCCTATTACAATATTTTATCAAAATCTCTTTAAATCACACATATCACAATCCTTTTGATAGTTTAGTGGCATCTGTAATTTCATTTTTCAGAAGAGCTTTCATTTGGGAATGAAATAAACGATTTAAAATAACTTTTCTTTCCTCTATTGACAGAGATTGTTTGTAAGCCTCTGGGTGTACCTCAAGCATGACTGATCTTACATTTTGATGTTTTATTGGGTCTTCTAACTCAAGCCTTTGTGCTAGAATCTCAAATATTGTGTGAAAAAGTGCATGTTTGGGCTCCATTGATGCACACAATCGGGTTGAAGGAATATTTTAAATATTTTTGAAGCTTTCTATTATTGAGTTCTCCATTTGTTGTGAATTTTCTCAAGGATCTAGAACATTCCAATCTATCTTGTTGATCTCCCATCAAAAAATTATTCAAATAACCAATCCTAACCCAAACTACCCATGTTTTGGTCTGTATATTGATAGAAAAACAAAATCATTTGCTAAAGTATACGTAGCAGATCAGATTCCAAATTTCTTTAGTAACCTTAGCCTTGTATTTGAAAATATCTCTATCATCTAGAAATGACAACTCACAAGATTCACATTTGGTGTGTTGATCATATTTTCCCAAGGTCTTCTCTATAAATTTTTGCAAAAGAAAGGTATCTACATCTCCTTCAATAACAGAGGTTACAAAATAGGTTCTCTTACCTTGGTTGAAAGGCACAACCTAAAATAGTTAGGATAAGATCAAATCCTTTTAAGGTGCTATCCATCTCTCCATAAACCCGAGTAACAAAGGGTCAGTTAGATTTCATCCCCAACTACAAAACAATACACATTTATGATCTATCTACCTCTAAGCTCCCTATTGAATTTGTGTTGTTGCTCGGCTTGAAAAGGAGAACGAATTTGGATACCAACACTCATGGCACTTCGCTTCTGTCGGGACTCTTTGAAAGAATTTAAATTTTCCAGACCCTGGTAATGTTTCTTGCAGTTCTATGTGCAAATACATTTTGTAAACATCATTATCTGGTTAGATCTGTAAGGATTGAACAAATTTATAAGTTCTATGTGTTGTCTGTCCAATTTTTCTAGCAGTTATTATACTAGGTTTTCCTCACCATTGATAAATTTGGGTAAAAGAAGATCATATCTGATAAGTTTTGTAAGATTCCAGTACTGAAAGACATTTGAAAAATTATCTTTTAGTGCATTTTTACACATCTGAGGTGAAAATCCTTAGTGGCGACTCTGTGTTGATTTATTTTGATAAATGTCAGTGTCTTAACCTCTGTCAATTGAAAATTTGTTACTAATATTTGCAAAGCAGAAGGAAGAAGATCTTTCTTCACTACGGACCCTAGTAGAAGGTTGTTTCCAAAGTTTGGAAAGTCTAATTCAAAAGGAGGAAGAATTTGGAAGGTTGTTGGAGATCAAGCATCAAGAAAAGAGGTCTCCATTGGTGAAACTAATCGGCACATGATTGAAGATTGCAATGCTTCCTCAATTGCTTCTGAATCAAGTAGTCTCTTTGTAAATATGAATTCTCCATTTGGAGAGGGGCCTTCTCATTCTACCCTTGTATTTGAAAGATTTACATCTCATTCTACCCCTGTATTTTCCAAATCTAGTAGTTTCTGCCGTGAAAAAGACTCATTAGGGGATAATCATTCTAAAATTGTATCCATGTACCACACAGGCCCCTCACTCCTCATCACTCTGTTTCCCCTATAAGATCACCTCCTTAGAATAATATGGCTCAGCCTCCACCCAAACCTCCATTTTTCGTTAATACTTTTGGTCCCATCAGTTTTATAGGTATGGATGGCTATCCGAATTACTGTGTCATAGGATGTAAGAAAAAAATTGCCTAATTTTCAAGGAAATAACACAATAACTAGTGATCAACACTTGAAACTCTTTGTCAATATAATGGAGGATTTCGAAATAGAGTTTGAAGATGTATACATTAAATTATTTATTCATACTCTAGAAGAGGATGAAAGGGACTGGTATAAATCTCTTCCAGATAACTCTATTGATTCTTGGACTGAAATGAAGAATACATTTAGATTGCACTATGGTGACAGAACAGACCCTAGGTTTATTTTGTCATAATTTGAAAATATCAAAAATAATCCTAATGAATTAGTGCATTATTTTAATACAAGATTCAATAATACATTAAGAATATTTCTGTGAATCTGAGGCCATGTGATGAATCTTGTCTTATAAAGTATACTTGATGCATTTGACAAGAAGGTTGCATACTATTTGAGGGATAAAAACCCTGGTACTTTGAGGTGAGCCTTTACCATGGATCTACAAATTGAGAAAAAATCCTATGATGGGGGGTGTCAAACTGATAAACCCAGAAAACCTCAAGCAAGAAAGAGTGTGGATCTTGAGGAGGTTGTTAAAACTTTGGCAAGGGATGTCAAAGAAATCTCTTACAAACTAGCCTGGGAAGAGAAAGGAATTGGGTAGAGTTCACAAGGTCAGCAAAATCCAAAAATCATGACATATTTAGAAATCATCCTAGGGGTTATCAAAGGTCATATGACATAGGTAAATGACCCATGGGATCTACAAATAGACATCCCCAAGCATGTGAGAGTAGAATGGTGCCTGATCCTCTAACTGCCTAGGTTACTACTGTTGATGAAGCCAATGTGATTGATTTTTGTGATGGATGCTTTATGCCCCATCCTCCATGTGAAGTAAATCAGAAAGAAGAAGAAGTTGATAATGATGATGGTACTGATGACAATGTTTGCATGATGGGTTGCTCTTCAAGATCATAACAAGGAGCAACTTCAACCGAAGTGATAAGTGCTCGAACTACTGCAACTTTTTGGGATTGCATTCATCAGTACCACTCTTCCTCCTTCTCATACTTTTGAAGTAGATGTAGTGCAAGCTTTTGAAATACCTAATAATGAATTTGAGTATTTAAGATCTTTAATGATAAAGAAGTATGATGGAGGAATCCCTTCGGAGGAAGATAGGTAGTTATTGATGAACATTGTTTTTGCTCAAGAAAAGGATTATAATACTAGGAGTAAAGTTTTCAAAGGAGCAGGGCCTCAAGCCAAACCTAAAAATCCATTTCTTACTAGTATTCCTAAAGAGGCTCCTAAGAAAGATACACCTTCCAAAGGCCTTGTTGTCCCAAAAATATTCATACTTCTCCTCATGCCCAAACTATCAAGAATCCCATGCCATCTGATGAGTTTGCTAATCTCCCTTCCAATGCTGCCTTGCTAAAGAATGTTCCATATGACATTGCCCAAGTTTTGAGTCAAATAAAAGTTAGTGTTCCAATTTTTGAGTTGCTTAGGATTCCTAAGCACAAGAAGAGAGCATTTGAGTACTTGGGATTGAAAGAAGAAAAGAGTACCCTAGGTAGAAATGTAAACATCATAGAAACTCCTCCTCCAACCATTACAGACCTTAAAACACCACCAACATTGGAGGAGCTTGGATAAGCACCTAAGGTTTACTTGGGGACATCTTTGGTTGAATCCCAATTAAATTTTGATCCATTTTTCACAACTTTGATCATTAAGGACAGACTGCTGCACAATTATATGTTTGATTTTGGAGCATCATGCAATGTCATGCCTCTTGAGGTCATGAATGAGCTAGATATCAAAGTGACAGTAGCATATGGAAGATGCACTACCATGGAATCTAGAGAGGTGCCCATTGTTGGATGTGTGAAAGGATTGGTGGTACAACTTGTAGCTTATCTAGGTAAGAACCTGAAACTTGATGTTGTCATTGTTGATTTCCTTGCCAAATGGGGCATGTTGTTATCAAGAAAGTGGGCTGCAAGTGTTGGTGGAAGTGTTCATATGGATATGTATTTTTCCACCATTCCAATTGAAGGCATCCTTGTAAAGTTGTATGGAGAGAAGAAAATGTTACACCTCATTGAGGATCCAAATAATGCTTCTTATGAAGTGTTATATGTTGATGTGGATGCAGATAACTTTATGGGGTTTCTTTGTGAGGAGCAAAAGATTGATCAGTGAAAATTCTTGAACAAGCTAGTTTACCTTGGACCTTGTTATTTGATGGAGCCTATTCCAAGTTTTGAAATGGTTTCGGCATTGTTCTGATCTCCCCAAGCCAAGAAGAGTTTGTATTTTCTTTCAAACTTAACTTTGAATGCACTAATAACATTGTTGAGTATGAAGCATTATTATTAGGTTTGAGAATTTCTTGGAAGTATCATATTAAAGATATCATTGTCAAAGGATACTCAAAAATGATTGTCAAAATAATTAGAAAATTGTATGCTACTAAAAATCAAAGAATGAAAAAATACAAACATGTAGTTTGGGATTTGATTGAAATTTTTGACTCATTTAATATTTTGCATCATGATAGAAAGTTCAATGTTGTTGTAGACCAGATTGCAATCTTGGGATCTCTATTTGATGTTTGTTCAATGTCCCTTAATTGTGAATATAATGTTGAAGTACTAACAAGGCCATCTCGTCACGACAACGTAAAAATTGGTAAGTATTTGATGATGATTCCTAGGTGAAATGGTTTCTATAGAACAAAGGGGAGTTTATTGATAAATGTATTGATTGGGAGCCAATGGTGTGTGTGTGTAGAGAGGAAAAGAAACTTTCTCTGGCAAATATATCATCCAATTGAAAACTATTACCATTACTAGAGGGCTAGTTTCTCTTGAATCAAAATTTGATAATGTTGATTGTATTATTAATAGACATGTAGCAACCCCTCAAGGGATGTTGAAGAGAATGACCTTGCACAAAGGAAAACCAAGGAAGATCTGGCTGGAAATAATCTGAACAAAGAAGAGAAATAGTCTTATGTCCAATTGTTAAAGAAATATCAGGACTACCTTGCTTGGTCCTATTCTAAACTGAAAGCATACAGAGAGGACTTGTTTCAACATGAGATTCCTTTGGAATCTAATGCAAAACCATTCAGACAAAAGCAGAGGCTGATTAATCCACTCCTCTCCATGAAAATGCAAGATGAATTGAAGAAGCTAAGAGATGGAGGGATCATTCAGCCAACAAGGTATTCTTCTTGGGTTGCAAACTTAGTGCCAGTTAGAAAAATAATGGTGATATCAGGATATGCATGGATTTTAGAAATCTGAACAAAGCATCAATGAAAGATAATTATCCTCTACTAAACATGGAAAATATGCTGCAATTAGTGACTGGATCTGAGTTGCTTTCTACTTTGGATGGTTTCTCTAGATACAATCAAGTTGTTGTGAAGGAGTCAGAAAGAATAAAGACTACCTTTACCACTCCATGGGGCACATATGTTTATGTCAGGATGCCATTCGGTCTGATGAATGCTGGAGATACCTTCCAAAGAGTAATGGATGTTGCTTTTGTTGGTTACATTAATGATTTTATTGTTGTTTACTAGGATGATGTGACTATGTTTTCCAGAAGAGAAGTGATCACTTGCAGAAATTGGAAAAATGATGATAAGATGCAGAGAGTATGGCATTTCACTCAATCCAAAGAAGTTCCATTTTGGAGTGCAAAAGGCCAAGTTGCTTGGTCACATTGTATCAAAGGATGGTGTCATGATTGATCCCGAAAGGGTAGAGGCTATCAGCAAGGTTCTAATTCCAAGAACCAAGAAGGGAATCCAATCCTTCTTTGGGAAGATCAATTTCATTAGAATATTTGTGTCTAACTTTGCTGAGTTAACTCTCCCCATAACTTGCATGTTGAAGAAAGACTAGATTATCAAGTGGGAAGAAGAAGCCATTCAAGATTTTGATCGGATAAAGAAGCACTAAAGCATGCCCCTATTTTAGTAGCCCCAAATTACAAGAAATCTTTTCAAGTATTTTCTTTTGCTTCAGAAAACACCATTGCCTCTGTTAGTTTACAGAAGGATGATGAAGGGACTGAGAGACCAATTTCCTTTTTTAGTAAGGCATTGCAGGGAGTTGAGTTAAAATACACCATCATGGAGAAGCAGGTGTTTGCCTTAGTGAAAGAAAAAAATGTTTTTAGACCATAGGTCTTGAGTTCTAAATTTTTGCTTATGTTCACCACACCATGGTGAAAGACATCTTATCGAGATGAAGGTCTCAAGAAAAATATGCAGATGGGTGAACAAGTTGCAGGAGTATGACATAGATATCCAAACCGCGAAATCGGTAAGAGGTTTGGGTATAACTAAGCTTATGGCTGAGATCAACCTACAAACTATTGAAGTAAATGAAGTAGAAGGAGAAATGGTGGATGTCCTTGAAAATTTGGTAAGTTATGAATGGTACAAATATATAATATTTTATCTCGGACATCTATATTTCCCTAAAAATCTGAGTAGAAATCAAAAAAGAGCTCTTAAGTTAGCCTCCTAGAAATATATCATTATTGATTTTGGGTTAGCTTAGAATAACCCCGAGGATTGCTCTTGAGATGCATTACTAAAAATGAGGCCCCCAAAATAATTGTTGATCTCCATGGAGGGTGCAGCAGGGGGACATTTTGTTGGAAGAGTTACAACACATAAAATTTTGAGGGTTGGTTATTGGTGGCCAACTCTCTTCAAGGATACAACTCTAGTGGTGAGGAAATGTGAAAATTGCCAGTGTTTTTCTAGAAGAATGAAGGCTTCAGGATCCCTTCCTTTGTAACCTATGTTAGTTGAAGCCCCATTCAAATAATGGGGAATGGATTTCATAAGGGAATTATCTAAATCTTCCAGTGCTAATCATAAATGGATTCTTGTAGCCACTGATTATTTCACTAAGTGGGTGGAAGAAATCCCCACCAAGAAGGCAACACACCAAGTGGTCATGGACTTCATGTTGAATCAAATCATATGCAGATTTGGAGTGCCAACTAAAATTTTTGCTGATAATGCCATGAGTTTCAGAGCCAAACCTTTGGTGGAAATGTGCAAAGAGTATGGGATCAATTTGACATATGCTTCTAACTACAATCCCCAAGGAAATGGACAAGCTGAGTCCAGTAATAAAAACTCGTTAAAGATCATTAGAATAGCCTTGGAGCTAAACAAAAGGAAGTGGGTGAGTAACTAATGTTTTTTGTTTGGGCTGAAAAAATCACTATCAAAATAGCTACTGGTAAAATCCCATTTGAATTGGTATATGGAAATCAAGCTCTATTGCCCCTCCATTTGCAATTGTCTTCATTTCAGTTTGTTCAACATATTGAAGACCAAGAAGTTAGTTCATATGATGCACAAATCAATCAAATTATTGAGCTATATGAAGAGAAAAGGGCATCCCATCAGTGGCATGTGAAGTTCAGAGAAAATTTGAAGAGGCTATTTAAAAAAAAGGTGACACCTAGAGTTTTCAGCATTGGGGATCTTGTGCTTTTATGGGATGGAAGGCATGAAGATACGGGAAAGCATGGTAAATTTGATGCATTATGAATAGGACCTTATTCAATTAATATTTGAATTGGTGAAAATACCTTCTTCCTAAAATACCTAGACGGGGAACTACTTGAATTACCTATTAATGGTAGGCATTTAAAGCATTTCCTTGATTAATTTCTCATAATCAAGGTATATTCCATTTGTACAGTGTATAGTTCTTTGTTCTCATCTAATTTTGTGTTTTTTTTATTCTGATCCTTGGTGACCTGGTTTTGCTGGTTTCTCGGTTCATTTTTTGGAGGATGGTTGTGGTTGTTACGCTCTATAGGATTATTCTTTGACTATATTGCCCAATGGTATGTTTTTGGAACTTGGTCTACTCTTGGCACTTAGTTTGCTATTTTTTTCTTGTGGAACTCATGGTGAGTGCCCATCCCCAAGTCGAGCTAACCAAATTTCATCATAATTTTGTGCCAAAGGAAATTAGAAACTGCTTCTTCGATGGCATTTGTTAAATCCTGCACCTCTTCCCACTTTGTCACATAATCAGTACACACAAGAATGTTCTCTTTTCTTTGTCAATAAGGACAAAAGGGACCAAAAAATCCAGCCCCCTCCTTTTAAATGGTTTAATCCCTACTTGAGATTGTAGAGGAATTTCCTAGTAAAGGTTGGTTGTCTCATCCTTTGACAGGATCACATCACTGATATATCTCTTCACATATTTATATAGAGATGGCCAATAATAGCCAGTGTCAATTATCTTTTGAGTTTTTCTGTTTACTAAAAAGTGTCCTCCACTTGGTTCATCATGATATGCCCTGAGTATGTCAAAGATTTCATTTTCTCTCACACACCTACGTAAAACCAAATCAGGACCACATTTAAACAACATTCTATTAAACCATTTAAATTGTACACTAGTTTTTATCAACTTCTTCATTTGTTTCTTAGTGAAATAAGGAGTAAAATTCACTATTGTAAGATAATTTTCCATATCAGTAAACCATAGTGTATCAGCTAAAATAGAAAACAATTTTTTATCTAGAAATTTGTCCTTAATCGGATCTCTCTCCCCTGTAGTGGTCAATCTTGAAAACAAATCAACTACCACATTAGATTTTACTTTATTATCTACTATGGTAACATCAAATTCTTGTAACAGTAATAACCATCTAAATCCTACCTCTAACCATTGGTTTGTTCATTAAGTATCTAATTACTGAGTGATCTATATGTACAAATATTTTGTATCCTGTAATATAATGTCTGAACTTATTAATTGCATAGATCACAACAAGAAATTATTTTTCAGTGGTAGTGTAATTTCTTTCAGTGGGAGTAAGATTTTTACTAAGGTAGTATTTTCCCTTCTTCATCTTTATGTCCCAAAACTACACCAATTGAGTTATTTGAGGCATCTGTTTGGATGTGAAAATGTTTCTCTCAATTACATTCTCTCAATATTGGGGTAGTGATTAATTTTTCTTTAATTTCTTCAAAATCATGTTGACACTTTTCATCCCAACAAAATTCACAATCCTTGGTAAGTAAACTAAACATGGGGGCAGAAATTTTACTAAAATCCTTAATAAAACACCTATAGTATCCAACATGCCCTAAAAATGACTTGATATCTGTGGGGGTTTAAGGAACAGTAAGTCTAAAATAATCTTGATTTTGTCTTGGTCAACCTAAATTCCTCTTTTTGAAATGTGGTGTCCTAATACAATCCCCTCATCAACCATCATTAAACATTTCTCATGACTAAGAGACAAATGGTTTTCCTCACATCTTGTTAGTACTCTGTCCAAATTCTTCAAAGCATCATCAAATGTGTCTCCATGTACAATAAATTCATCCATGTATACCTCTACACAATCATTCATTAGGTTTGTAAAAATTGCTAATACAACTCTTTGGAAGGTTGCTTTGGAGCATTACATAGTCCAAATGGCAATACCCTATAGGCAAAGGTACCCCATGGACAAGTAAAGGTAGTTTTTTCCTGATCCTCAGCAGCAAATCTGATTTGATTATATCCACTAAAGCCATCCAGAAGGAAAAGCATTGTTTACGTGTAAGGTTGTCAAAAATGATCTATGAATGGTACAGGAAAATAATCTCTCGGTGTGGCTTTTTTCACTTCCTATAATCAACACAAATTCTCCATTTTCCATTATTGTAGGTACAATTACAAGAGGAGACACCCACTAACTGTTTGAGATAGGGTAGATAAAACCTACTTGTAATAGTTTTTCAATTTCTTGCTTGACTATGTCCCTTAAGGATGGATTAATCCTTCTCTGAGGTTGCCTAATTGGTTTAATGTTTTCAGTATATATTTGATGGTTTCAAATACTTGGATGGATTCCTTTCATTTCTTTATATTCCCAACCAAAATCTCTAGTATGATCTTTCAAAAATCAAACAATTTAGCTTCTTCATCATTCTTCAGCCAACTATTAATGTTCAAAATTTTACCTAGTTGAATCTCAACATGTTTGGTTCCAATGTGTGATGAAATGATTTGTTGAAAGGATTCCATTAAGTTGTTTAATGAACATGGATGTGGCAATAACATATGATATATAGTAATATCTCCAAAATTCCCTTGAGAAAGAATACTTGGACAAAGGACAATAGGAAGAGTTATGATACTTATCTTATTGTCGGTCAAACTCCTCGTCACTGTTGTTTTCCAAAAATTCCTCACCATTTCCTGATATCTTTGAAACTGAAGCTACTAATTCCATAGCTATTTCTACTCCTCCCCAAGATAAATCTCATTCCTCCAGAGTGAAATTATTTACATTTACATGGGATTGTTATTGTTGTGGTTCTAGAGATAAGTATGAAGGTTCCAGAACTAAATCCGTAGGTTCTAGAACTAAGTCCGTAGGTTCCAAAACTAACCCAGATTATTCCAAGGATAGTTGGTGTTCATTCAATAGTTGATTAATCATATCTTCCATCTCCCGTACGTGATCTTGCAACATTATCATAGCTAAAGAAGACATATTTTTATTAGTGTCAGGATCATCAACCCACAATTGTTCTTGATTATCAATAAAAGGTCGTGCAGAGGGATATAAGGAAATTTTCTTAGAACTCTTACCATTTGAGATAGTCATATCACCTGATCTACAATCAATTAAGGTAGAAACTGTAGCTAACCATGGTCTGCCCAAAATAATGGGATAACCAAGTGTTTTACCTTTTGGCTGCAATATAAGGAAGTCCACTGGATATTCCCATGACTCCACCATAACTACCACATCTTCAATAAATCCTTCTGGTTTTTCTACAAATTGATCTTCCATCTGCAATATGGTGTTAGTAGGTTGGATACATGTTAATGGTAATGTTTTCAAAGTTTCCACTATCATCACATTTATAGCTACTCCCAAATCAACCAAAACATTATGTATATCTTTATTCCCTATAGAGACAGAAATAACAGGGCTACTAGGATCTCCATATTTGGGATTAGGAGTTTCCCTGCTAATAAATCAACAAGTTTCCCATCTACCTTAATAGTCCTGGGGTATTGCTTCTTCCTTCCAGGTCTTCTTAAACATAACATTTTGATTAACTTGTTTAACTCTGAATGTCCTTGATTGCTTGCAATAATGGTATTTAAATATTTAATTTCCTCAACTCCTGCACCAACTCAAACTCCTTTGTCCCTATAAATTCTTTAAATCTCTCTAGAAATGGAGTTTCAGTAGAGTTGTTATATGGCTCCTTATCTTTTTCTTTTTCATCTTTCTTGGGAACAACCGCACTAGGGGTTTCAGTTTCTTCTGTCATTTTAGTAATTATAATAGGTGGAATACTAATTATTTTTCCCGATCTGGTTTGAATATCCTTACAATCCATGGCATTTAGATCAACTGGTTTTTCTTGTTCTACCCCATAGACAAGAGTTGTTTGTTTATTTCTAGGATTAGCAATTGGTTGTGTTGGTATTTTTGTTTGAACCACATTTTCGGTTTGTGAATTTTGTGTTGGAGAACCCATTATGGCTTGTTGATTCTGATTTGGATATGTCCTCCCTTGAACGTAATTATTAGGGATCCATCTAGGATATGACCATGAATTCGGGTTACCTTGATAAAACCATGGTTGTTGGTGTCCTTGGGCATACCAAGATTTTCCTGACTAGTCCTAAAGATTCCATGTTGGTTGAGGGACCCAAGGTGGTTTTCCCCAACTTTTTGGTACTGATTGAGTAGCCCATGGAATCATCCGAGGATTAGGAGCTGACCTTAGTATGAACTTCCCCTGGCTAGGTTGTCTCTGGACAAAGTTTAGTTATTCTGATGTGGATGGAGTTTGGGTTTGTTTAACATGATTTTTAATAAATGGAAGAAGAGAATAAACACTACTCTCATGGTCCCTAGATTCATAGATAAGACATATTTCTATTTTATCCATAGGATAATCTCTTATTGCATGAATTTTCCTGCATCTAGGACAATACATAGTTAATGGTTCAGTTTTAGCATTTTCTTTATATTGCAATCCATCCATGGTGGAGGTTAATTGAACTAGAATGTCTATTTTAAATTTTTCCAATTCATCCATCAGTTTGTTCATATCTAGATTCAGAATTTTAATTTTTTTCCTTTCCTAGGTCCACCCCTTATTCTTGAATAGCTTCTACAAATGTCTTTAATATCATTCATTCTTAATTGATCAATGTTTTTGCCTCCTATTAAATCAAGGGATTCCCTAGATTCATCATCCAGACCTTTAAGAAAAATGGTTTTTCTTAACTCTTCTTGTAGTACAAATCCACATCTTTTACTTACAAAGAGGAATCTATCCAAATAATCTTCCATATTCTCATCCTCCTATTTGATTTTGAAAAATTATTCCTTCTTGTTCCTCCCTCTACATTAGTCTTGATACTTGTATAGGAAGGAAATTTCCAATTTTTCCCAAGTGGTAATAGAATTAGATGTTAATCCCATAAACCACCTCATTTTTGCATCCTTCAAGGTAGATGGAAACAACTTGAGCTTCTAATTATTTGTTTTGTAATCATAAGTCTGACACAGTACTTTAAATTCAAACAGAAATTGGTTAGGATCTTCATATGACATCCCTCTAAATGTGGGAAAGTGTGTAGGTGAAATATTTTTCATAGTTGTTTCATCATCCTCCAACCGAATTGGATAGGTAAAGGTCCTATCGGTTCTCTTTCAGCTTCTCGTGTCATCTCTACAATATCTTCCAGTCCTTTCTCCCAATCAATGTGGTATGTGATCTGCTTTGGAGAAGGTGAAAAGTCAGGAGTAGGAGGTTGACTACTCAATTGTGAATCAAAACTTTCTCTAAACGGGTCTTGGGATATAATCCTCTTTCTAAAGGTTCCACTTCCTTTTAGTGACTGATCCAAGAATTCCAAAGGTGGCAATTCTACTTCTTGTCTATCGGGGACAATGGTGCTTCTAATTCTTGGTCAACTTCCTTATTTGATGATTCTTGTTCAGATATTTTTGGGAGGAATCTACCCTTGGAGTCTCTTGGTCTACTCATAAATTTTATGATGACGTAGGGAAGATTCTTCAATTACTAGATGTATGATTTTTGCTCTTGTTGACACCTAATTAGACAATTCTAACTAGTGGGTCCCCAACAACAGTGCCAAAAATGATGGGTGTCATTATTCCCTTCATTTAATCAACTCTTTGTTGATGTCATATTCAAACCAGGGGTGTGTCTGAAGCTATATGCAACAAGAAAATCTTAGTGATCTAGTAATTGTCTGTAGGTATTTGTTATTTTATTTTCTGGGGTTTTTTATAGTGTCCTTAGGATTCCATGGCCAAATCCTTATTATCTCTATGTTATAAGAAACTTTCTGAAATAAACACTCATTTCTGAAATAAACACACATACAGAAGTAAATAGATTGTTGGAAATAAACACACAATGTAAAAGTAAACACATGGTTGAAAATGTTGTGAAAATCTTGCAAGGAAATAAAAATCTAGTCTATAACACATGCAGGGACAAGTATACAACAGAGTTCAACTTAAAGAATCAAAAGCATTTACAGAATTAATAGATCTACACTATTTTCTTTAGAAATATAAATACCAATAAAATGAGGATCCTGGTTCTTAGAGGAGTGGGACCTTGCTCCACCTTAAATCAGGATTTGAAAAAGTAATATTCTCTCAAAATGAAGTGGCTATTTTATTGCTGAAATTTTTGTCTTACAAAAACGTACTATATCATTTTATATCTCTATCTATATCTTTACGTATGTATATCTCTCCTCTCTTAAATCTATCTACAGGTATATATATATATATATATATATATATATATATCATTCAAAGATGCATTTATAGCCATAGTTGTTCTACCAATTCAGATGGAACCAAATAGTGCCCAAAATAGATGTTAAATTTGGAACCTTGTTGGACATATAACTATCTGATAAGTTATCCCTGGATCTTCAAGTATGAAGAATCGAAATATTTTGATCTGCTCCTGATTGAAAGGCTCATTGATTGCTTTATCATTGGATGTCATCAAAATAAATATATTCCCATTGGTTCCGAACTTTGGATAAGTTCG
The DNA here is from genome assembly GCA_018340775.1 of Taxus wallichiana var. yunnanensis. Taxonomy (NCBI): domain Eukaryota; kingdom Viridiplantae; phylum Streptophyta; class Pinopsida; order Cupressales; family Taxaceae; genus Taxus; species Taxus wallichiana. The sequence goes on along the minus strand of CM031238.1, from coordinate 411,628,062 downwards.
AAACTAAAGGACTGCTTCTAAATCTAACTATGAAAAATCTAGAGCTAAATGCAGGAGTTTTGGAACTAAGTGTTGGAGTTCTGGAACTAAGTAATAGAGCTCATAAATTATGTGATGGAGTTCTGAAACTAAGTCTAGAAATTCCATAATTAATCTGTATTGAAGTCAATTCTCCCAAAACATGTTGATTTCTTCATACTTCATTCTCTTGATTGATTTTGACCTTTTTATTACAAAAACTGAATTTCCACACATTTGGTTAGGAATTATAGAGTTTTAAGATGTTATAACTAAATTCAACAAAATATGGACAGTTACATCCTAATTTATACTAGATCAAACAAAAGCCACAAAATGTAGTCAAGCTTGGTAAAAAGGAGAGTAAAATAAGATCATTTATTACACATTAATAAGACATATTTTGGCCTTATCACAAGCAATGGAAGAGAGGATTGATAATTTGATGCAGTTAGATGAAAGGAGATCACTTTCTAGATGGAGTCAAAAGATAGAAAAAGAAAGTAAAAAGGCATGACATGATCGTCATATCAAAAACAAGCAATTTGAGATTGGGCAGATGGTGTTGTTATATGATTCCAAGTTTATGCGCCATCCTAGGAAGTTTACAATCCATTTTTTGGGCCCTTACATCATCTCGTACATCCTTGATTCAGGTGCTTTCTAGTTACATGCACTAGATGGGACGAGATTACTAGGTCATTTCAATGGGAGTAGGTTGAAGCCCTATTATAAATAAGTCTTCTTGGTGTTTGTAAATAAGGTAGTATTGCCAGTTAGCTTAGAATTTCCCTTTATTGCTTTGTCTTTTCTTGTGTTTCCCTTTCTCGTTGCTTGTTCCTTTATTTTTTTTTTTTTTTACCTTGTGTGTTGGTAACCACATTATATTTCTAAAGTTGTGTATGTGCAGAGGACCATGCATCTATTTTTGTGTGGGTTGGAGAAGTGCAAACTAAAGTATAAGCCACTAATAAAATTTGAGTGACCCAGTTGAAGGAAGCGCGTAAGATTGAGAAATCACATGGGGAAGTAGTGGATAATGAATTGTGGTGTCAAGAAGGATATAACAAATACCACGTACGAGGAATGTAGAACACGGGAATAACATGAGGTAGGCGAGGGAAAAAATCAAGTAAAGGACAAAAGAAGTTAATTCACGCTTGTAGACACACACATGAGAATTCTTTGGTCAGATTGGATTTTTGCATGCTAGAAGGTTATAGAAGGTTTTTCACATGGGATTTGGCGAGTGGGTAAGGGTGCTTAAAGTCAACCTTGTTGAAAATGCCGCATTTAATGTTAAGTACGTTGGTAGGTGGTATAGCATTTATTTTTGGAGGGGAGAAAAACTATAAATATGAGGTCGAGAAAGTCATTATTTTACCTTGCTATTACAAAGTTGAAGTGCTCTTACGAACTAGGGCATCCAAAGAGATTTTTGGAAAGAAGAATCCTAGAAATCTAAGTGCGTGACTAGAGTAGATCTATAGACTAGAGTGGAAGGAGTACACAAGCGTGGGAAGAATTAGTTTTTAGTGTTTCATCTTGTGGAAGGTTTTCCTAGTTAGGGTTTGGTAGCTAGGGCACAAAGATAGAAGGATTTCATCCAAAGTTGGGTTTTGAGATTGAGCAAAGTAGTAGAGCAGATCAAGGAGTTTTAAATTTTAACCTAACAAGAAGAATGACACCAAAGAAGGTGATCATTTCACTAAATAATAATAAGAAGAAGGTGATCATTTCACTAAATAATAATAAGGGAAAGGGAAAGGGAAAATAAATTACTATTGTCACTAGATCTAATGAGGAATGGTATGCAGAAATGTAGTACCCAAATGGAGTGTTGTTGGGAAATGAGTGGGTGTCACACTTGAGAAAAATGGTCGTGAGTGATTACAACCATCGCATGAGCACTACAGAGAAATAAATAGTGTTGGATTTGGTTCATCCAACTAACAAGAGGACACTAGATGGAATGCCAATATATAGTGATGAGGTGAAAGTAGAGTTGGAAAAGGAAGGGCTATTGCAACTGTATGAGTTGCCTTATTTTGGCAATCCCAAGCGGCTATACCAATGGTTGATGTCATGCAAAAATGAATACCATTTCTACTTTACAGGCTGAAATATGCACATAACACCTCAGTTGATATCCAAATTCACTCACCGAATTGTGAAGGAGAATCCATAGACGAGGATTTCAAAGTGATAAGGAGGCCATTGAGGAAATAGTAGCAACTTATGACTAGAAAATGGTTTGCGGTACTTGACATCACAAAAATTCCAGACCCTATTATGAGGATGGCCACGTGCTTTGTCACAAATATTAATGATCAAGAAAGATGGACGCAAGTGAATAAGAAATGGTTGAATGTATTCCGTAAGATCTCGAAGGGACCATCTATAACTTGTCTTCCTTTATTATGAATGAAATCATAAAGCACACACAGAAAGAGAAAATATATTATTCAGCAACATCCTCCTCACCATCATATTCTTAGATATTGGAGTACCATATGGGATAGAAAAGTTCACTTGGGAGTAGCCAAAATAGAACCCCTCGCCCACAAAAAGGTTAGAGAAGTATACTTGTGAAACCATGACGATCTCTCACAAGGTGTGCCTAGAGAAATGGTATAAACAAATGTGTGATGCATTTGAGGCAGAGTGGAGGATCCCAGAGTAGTTTCCTGCGCTTGTGGATGGAGAAGTAGATTTTAGTTTATCAACATTTATGCATTGGCATGTTTACATTGAAAAATGGTACTAAGGGCTCATGGTGTAAGCTACCCTTATCCTTCACTACGTAATACTTCCAAGTAGGGGTCAACCAGTTCAAAGAGGCCAAAAGGCTAAGGTTTGACCTTAGTGAAGTGGAATAAAACCACCACAAGCTGAACCAAAATCTTGTATACCCTAAGAAGTGCACATACATGGAAAAGTATATCTCCCACAAAGTACAAATGATGAATTCAATAATGCTACCGATCACCTAAGGGATGCTGCCAGGGTATATCTATGCATAAGGCCTAAGTTTGAGAAAGGAACCTATCTAGAGAGTGATTTCTCCATTTTAGAATACCCCACAGGTCAAAAAAAGGCAGCACCAAAGAAGAGGGAAAGAGAAGAGGTATAGAGAAGAAGATAGTAAGTGTGTAAACTGCACAATCGGTGGGCGCACTGGAAGTATTTGCAAATCCTAGCACTTACGTGAATAGAAAAATTTCCCGCTTAAGGTGAATACCCCATAAGAAGAGGCTCCAAATCATGAAGATCCCGACACACATGAAGAATCATCAAGGAAGACATCGCCTATTAAGGAGAAGGAGAAAGTAGAATCTCTTATACTAGAATCACCAGATTAGGAAGAAGCATAAGGTGGCGGAAGAAGCGAATCAAAGGAAATAGAAAGCTTAGAGGCCTACATTGGCAACAAGGATGAAAACAAGCTCCGAAGGAGGTCAAGACCATCCAGTGTACAATGTACATGACTCTGAGGAGGATAAAGATGAAGAGGAGAATGATGAGGAGGAAGCAGAGAGATCAAGGCAAGGGGTTGAGTGAAGAGGTAAGCACCAAAATTAGGGAACCCCAAGCCTCACCAAGGAACAAGTGGAAAAATCCATAGAGAGAGAAGTGGTAGGCATCATTAAGGATTTGGTTCAACAAGATTTGGAGTGAAACGTGGATGAAATTTTGAAGTAAATAGAAGAAGATAGCATTGGGAAATAATATGGTAGTATGGGTGGGGATCCCAATTTGGTGGTAATATTCCCAAAATTTGTACGAACAGGTGGGAAGGGCATAGTGGTAGCACAAGGGCAAGGAATGAGATACATAAATGATCCAATCAAGGTGTTACGCATGCACGCTTTGAAATCACCATACCAATGGAACAACTCCTTCCTATGTCTTCATTTGATGAAGAAGGTTTATATCCCCAAACCAAAAAGATGTTATCTTGGGCATTTGAGTCCCAAGTGGATGAACCTGAGTTTGACGTAAGTCAGGGAGCATTGATGAAGGTGCCAGAAAAAAAATCAGTTATTCCCTTGGTGAATGCTAAAAAATTATCATATGAGAAGGTCTATAACATGCTAAAAAAAAATTCAGTTGAGATTGAGGCTAGACATTTCAAAAGGAATGATAGAGTGAAATTCTTGGAGGAGTAATTAGAGAAGGAAAAGAAGGATCTCACTGAGAAGAGCAAGGACTTGAATCAAGAAGAGATTATCAGTGTGTAGTTAAGGCATGAACTGAAAGAGGAGAAAGTAAGGGTGCGCAAGCTACACAAGAAGATTGAAATGATTACGGGTGCTATTGTTTTAAAGCATCTTAACTCTGGCGCTTCGAGAAAAAAATATGAATCAACCTTGCAGTTTATGGAGGATTTGACCTGCATCCTCATGATGGAAAGGAAACCACTTGCCTTAGAGACTACGGAAGATGCACTAGTGCACTAAGAAAAGGAGTAGAAGATGAAGGTTGCTGTGATTGTTTCTTGATATACTAAACTTCTTACAGAGGTAAAGGCCACCATGTAAGTCAAAGAAGTTGCATATAACAACTGCACTAATAGAGATAGAGTGGCAAGCATCCTGTCGCCACTCATGAAATGGAACTCAAGGATTTTCAAGAAAATAATAAGGGGAACATGGCAGAAAGAGATAAAATCCTAGCTGAGGTAGAAAATAATTCATAAGCTATCGAGACCTTGTGAGGATCGATCAAAATCCGGCTAAAAGAATTATACCCCTAGATCACACGCAGGATGGATGCACTTGATGACTTGGGAAAACAATTAGAGGGTATTGTTGAGATAATGAGTACCAAAGGGGAGGAATTAATTTTTGAGGAGGTAATTGCCTTAGTCAAAGACCTCTGTCAGCAAGTGCAGAGTGAGGTTGATGCCTGGGAAAAGATAGAGGAAAAAAAAATAGGGAAGGATTTCCCTCTCCTTTAAAAATAAGCATTGGTTCTCTTTCATTTTCCTCATTCTTTCATTCTTTCTCCCAATTCTTCATTCCTTCATTATTTCTCCCACTATTCAGAGCCTTCCATTCTTTATTCATTAAAGATAAGTGTTTTCGAGGATGGATAACAGGTGTAGTGTGGGGTGATGTTGGGCCCTAGAATATTGGCTAAGTACAAGAAGGCATGTGGGTACGCGAAACCTATTTGAAGAAGGGCACGCAGGTTGAAGGTGTGTAGGGTAGGGTTCTAGTAGGTTTTAGTAGAACACACGACACGCGCACGTATAAAATAAGATGCTTTTTGGGACTTTTCCATAGTTTGAGTTCCAAACAACACACGAGGAAAGCGTAACCCATCTAGTATGTGGAATGGATAAGATGTCATCCTGGTAGTTGTAGGATCAAGAATGTAATATCCCATACATGTGATGGAACATCCAGAAATACATCATTGCAAAGAGTGGAGATATTGGATCAAAGGAGGCATGATCCATGGGAGGACCACTTGGACACTTGGAAACTGATTTGTTACCTCGAAGGCATGATGGTGAATGAAAAATCTATATATAGATATTATCGGGTTATAGAAGGGAGTGGTAGTGGTGGTGGAAGAGAGGCAAAGCTCTACAGAAATATTATGGAGGATTCTATGGGTTGGGATTAGAGGAAATATAGGAGTGATGACATATTTAGAGGGATGGGTCTATGTTTATCCTTGTAATATGAAGGACGTAGTTTAGTTTCTGATGCATGACCTTGCTCTACATTATTATATTGGTCTATTATGGCCTCAATGAATGTAATGTGGTTATTGAACTCATGAATATGAATATAAGGTCCCGTTATAATATATATATATATATATATATATATATATATATATATATATTGTGTGACCTTATATTTATATTCATGAGTTCAATAACCACATTATATATATATATATGTATGTATGTATGTATGTATGTATGTATATATATTGAAGTTGTTCTTAGGCATCAACCCTAGTACATTTCCTTGGTATTATGGATCAGATCTATATTTTGTTTTATGTTTCCCTTTTATCTTCTAAATGACTGCATTGGTATACAAACTCATCCTAAGTTCTCAGGATGAATGCATTTTTATTTTCCATTCTTTTTACTTAATTATCTTTCATAGATGATTTAATCCTACACAACTCACATAAAGGAGGGCCTTGGCACCCATGCGTGCCTTGGGTGAGCACACAGCGCCCGCTAGGATGATAGGCCATCACGCATGGGATTTGACTATTGTTCTAAGGGCGTAAAAATGAATACGTTTATACTTTTGTAGTTACTTGATTGTTCATGATAAATCTATGAAATACTGTTAGAGAGTTGTAATATACCTATGTAGATAATTTGTGATAAAAACTTTGTGTGAATGTCATTGGGTGTGTATGTGTTAATGTAAATTAATAAAACTGTGAATGGTTGAACAGGGATATTAGATAAGAAAAATGTGAAAGACAAAATTCCAAGCATGTTAGGATATTTTTATCTTCTCATTACTCTTTATGATTTTATGCAATGCATGTATAGAAATTACTAGTTCTTTAACGATCTTGTTAATTTCCCTACAGAATTTTGAAAGCCCAAAGGAGACATATACTATGTTCCTTGTAAGAGAATTGTTGTTTTGAAACTTTAATATTGTTCACTTTGGTTGAGCATAGGAATCATTTACATTGGTCCAACTGATACCTCAAGGAGTACTTTAAGGTATTGGTATGATATTAATAATAAACCCTCTGTGGTGTTTTTCATGCATGATGAAATAACCTAAGAGAGCAAGCTCAAACCATGCAACCGTTGTGATATATACTATAGAAGTAATCACTCTTGTAAAGTTTCTTTGAGGATTTAACTTGTGGTGTCACATGTGGGAGATTATGTATATTGAATTCTTTTTAATATTGGAGATTGTATTTCATGGAGAACTTTATTTCTTGATTAAAGAGGTGACTTGTGAGTGGGTTAGTGTAATCGTGAATTTATTTGGAGAAATACCTAGTTGTTTCAAGATATGTCTAAGGGTGAAGATTTAATACATGTGTGGCCATTTTACTAAGAGGAACTAAAAATCATGCATGCAGGGTAAAAATCAAGAACAATCTCTCTGTTATCTTGACAGGAATTGTGTGATTCTTAGGAAAAGAAAGGAAGAAAATTAGAAAAAACTTAGATTTTGAATGTCTCCATTATCACTGGTAATAAAATACGTTATCTAACACTAAATTATACCTATAGTTCAATTTTTAAACTTTAATTCAAGTATCATGCATGCAAATCATACCTAAATTATCACTAGTACTACAAGGAAGTACAAATCATGTATGCGGTGGTAACAATCAAGTACAAGCTCTCCTTTATCTTGACAGGGAACTGTGTGATTCTCAAGAAAAGAAAGGAAGGAAATTAGTAAAAACTTGGGTTTTGAATGTCTCTATTATCATTGGTAATAAAATAACTTATCTAACACTGAATTAGACTTATAATGAAAGTTTGAAACTTTAATTCAAGTTATAATGAAAGTTGTGCCAAGAATAATCCTCTTGGGCTAAGCTGTGTTCTCAATTAGGGTTCTTAAGATAAGGAATGCTTAAAAATATTTTAAAAAGTATTATAGCCTTGAAATTTGGTAGTAACCATATTTACAAATTTATATAAAGGTTAGAAAAATAAAGTTCAAACTTCATTGGTGTATTTAATATATTTCTTTACCAATCTTTCTAGGACTATGTGCACAAATTAGTGAAGGCTATTTGTGAGGAGAGCTTAACAAAGGAAGTGTATGTTATACCTTGACTTAGAGATTTAAATTTTATAGGAGTTCAAGAGCCTTATAGGGTTTCCAAAATCTTGTTCTTTTGCATTAGAACCTCCACAAGCTAGATATATACATGATAGTGGTTCTAGGAAACCTAGTGAAGGGTTTGAGCACAAAATGCAAAAGGAGGCCTACATGGAATTTCCTAGAGAGTGGAATATTGATAATTTGTAATCATTTTGGGGGTATGAAAATATAACTAAGTAATGTGATATTTCATTGTGAAGAGATATGAAAGGAAAAACCTAGTTAAGAGCTATAAGTGAGTTCTTGAAAATAAGTAGGAGGTAGTTTTGTAAAGAAGAAGAGTATAGTGGAATTTTGAAGTTTTGAATTCTTTCCTTTATTGAATCTAATTTTATATGAGGTGATGTAATAGGAGGAAAGTATAGAAAGGAAATGGTGAGGCTAATAGGCAATGTTTTTGGGTTAATGATGAAGGAACTAGTGAGAAAGTGAAAAGGCAACCTTGAATAAGTGAAGAAGTGAATCCTTTCTCAATCAAGAAAAATTTTGATAGCTAAAAGAACATTGAATGAAGGCATTTTCATAGATTATTGGGTAATTTCTACCATTCTAAAGTGAAATTTTATATTTCATGCATTTTTATCCTTAATTTGGTGATTAAATAATGCCTACATCACCCTCTCGGGAGAAGATGCATCAACAACCCCTACATATAATTAGCAAGCATTCAAAATAAGGTGTATACACTTCCCAATTCTAATTAGATTTTTAAGTGAGAAATAACCTCAAAAACCCATTTAATGTAAGGAAAATAAATTAGTTAATAGAAACTCTAAACTTGATAAAGTCTTAGTCATAATATTTAGTTACATATGTAAGTCAAAACTTATCATGCTATCGTAGAATATGGAAGATGTTTGAGCAAGATAGTTTTTGGGTGTTCTCTAGGATCTTTCCTTAATTTTGTATGATATTTTGTAATAAATAATTTACATTTGGTAATGGCTAATAAGGAAAATTCAATTTATGTCTATATCATATATTGAAATTATGAATTATTACATATATTTATAAGTGGTAAATGAATATTGTACTTGTCTAAATTAGTTCCATTTCAAGACTTTGGTATCATGATAAATATTTGTAGGCCATATGTATAAATACCTTAATGTAAGTTATGAAATGAAACATTTTACCTATTGTAATTATATTTATTATTTAAATCCCTCAAATATGATCATTTTTCCTTGTGAGTGAGTGATAACTTTCTAAATTAATCCTAATTCTTGTATGGAACATATAATCCTTAAATGAAACACTAATATTTATATTAATTGATTTGACTTACTAAGTTAGGTCAATAATATATTTGTTACTCTTAGTTGAGATGAGTAAACTAAAGAAACCCTAAATATCATATGAAACAACCGAAAGTAATAAAACAAGATAATAATTAGTAATATGTGGATATAATTATTTAATGTATTAAAATAGGTTGAAAACTAGATAATTGTGTATGATATGAACAATAGTAATTGTCCTTTATGTTATATTAGAGTTGTATGTAATTTTGGTCCCTATTTTATGTTTTCACTATTTTAAGTTTTCATTGACCTTGAATTATTTTTCATCATCTTGGAATAAATTATCTTATTGAATGGTGAAGACTTAGACAATATGGATAATATTTAGGACTTTCTCATTTGTTTCTAATGCATAGGAAATTCAATCACCTTACCCTCTTTTCCCTAGTTTCATAAATCTTATGTTTGATTTACTCTCTTGAGCATGTACCACTTTAAAAGAGTGTTGTGATAATTACCTTGCACCATTATAGGAATTTAAGAGTGATTTTTGTATGGGTCTAAGATTTATAATTTTTATAAAGGTAAAATGGTTGGTAACCCATGAAGGGTTATTTATCAATCTGTTGTTGTCTTTCCCAAAGGAACCAAGAGAAGTGCATGATTTTCCTTTGATGGATAAAAAAGAGGAATTCTTATCAGTGGAGAAATAAGGGTGTATTAATATGTGTGCATATATTGAATTACTAAAGGAAATAAGGGCATATTTTTCCTCCTTCATTTAATTTTAAAGAATTTTCAATTGTAATCTCTTCCCTTAGCAAGTTTTATCGGTAGGCTTGATTGTGCTTATTTATTTTAGATATATTCTCTTATCCCCATCTTGTTCCAATAATATGTTCTTCTATCACAATTTTGTGTTATGAATGTGAAATATTTATAGTTTTCGATTTTATTGTGTACTAAGTTTGGTTAGGGTAATTTTATTATGGATGTATGTATTATAAGCGTATTCGGTATCATCAAAAAATTGTCTTGGTTTTATGGTTTTTTTCACCGGTAGATTTTGGGCATTACACTTTAACATCATAACCAAGGCTCAAACTCGGGGACCTTTAGAATAGATTAGTGACTTGATGATTGAGTATGACATGGACGAAGAGTTGGAAGAGTTATGTTGCGATGTTGATGAACCATTACCTATGATGTTCTAAATGTACTCATAATGGTGTGATTTTTGGTGTGGCGTTATATGCTATAAATGTATGATGTGATAAGTGGGATCTCTTACAATTCATGGATGTATTGAACATATAATATCAACATGTTATTTGATAAATGTGTTCTATTTTGAATTGTGAACATTTTGTACATGTTTCTAGTATGTTATGTGCAAATTTTGTTTCTTATGGATTTTGGATGTAGTTTTATGTTTATCCCCTTGCTATTATTTAATTATACTATAAATTATGAGCATATTGTAATGTTGTATCACCTTTTTGTAGTATATGTGCATATAATACTCATGTTAAGATGTTGTGTAATAAAACTTCTTTTTTTTCTATGTAGCTAGTGTTGTGTTTCATACCCTACACCATATATCTCTATGGATAGTGTTAGTTTCTAAAATGTGCACCCATGTCTTGTACCTCAAAAGGTTTGAGGTGTCTAAGACCACAATGAACCCATCCCCAAGTTGTGGGACCTTGCGTGCTTGGGACAGATATCTAGAGAAGGTCGATTCCTCTACCTACCTCTAAAATTATTGCTACTCCTAATGCTGAATGCAAATCCTAGATTAAACATGCCAAGGGACTAGGGGTAGAGGGATGTGCAGAAAGGGGAAATACTAAGCTAAGGACGGTGATAGTGCCAAAAGGAAAGGGTCGATCTCTCTCCACAAGTGGTGAAGGAAATAGAGCAGGTGTGGGAGAAGAGGGTGGATGGCGCGTGCCACAAGATAAACACATGGGCTCGACCTTCTAGCACACGTAACACATGAATGTGGGGACTGCAAGAAGAGGATTACGCACAACATGCTAGAAAATGCAAACAGAGAAGTGATATGCAATGAAAAAGAGAGAGCGAAGGTGAGAGTTCCACAAAACACAATTTTATTTCTTAAGGGATGCACAATCATTTACATTCACGACAGGAGGTGAGAAAACATTACAAATACCATGCCAAGGTATGAGACCCATGGGAAGTTGGCCACCATTTTGGCATGGTGCCGTTACAACAAGGAGGGATGTTTTTTACAAAGTAGAACTCTACTATTTATAGAAGAAGGAGAGAAGAGAAGGAGAAAGGGAGGAAAATCGGATTCAAATATTCAACCACCAACATCAATGCCTCCTGCAAATATACCCCAAATATATCATTTCTACATCAATTACTTGTTCGACACCTTGAAGGAGGAGGAACGGCGGATGAGATCAAATCTGATCTGGTTGTTGGGGGCTAATAGATCTTGTATTAATGGCATGGAGACATTTCTTCATTTTCTCCCCACCTAACCTTTCTAGAATTAAAGTTTCAGATATCCAAGGCATAGATGAGGCCGAGATCTTTCCAACAGTGTCATATTTTTGAGATTTTAATCACTGAGCCAAAAGATATGTTCATTTTAAATTTGAATCGGGTCCATACAAAATAGCAGAACCAGAACCAAAACAAGCACCCTTTTGAAACTAGACATGTGGAGGTTGGCGCATGTCCGAGGGAATCCTTTGATTTTAATTTTGGAGTTGCATCAGGCTGACACATGGCTTCTTCTGCAGCTCACTTAGTTTCTTCACGTTTTGGCTAAGTCTTTTGCTCGGTAGGGTCATATATCTAACCGGGACACGCAGCACAGGCACTTGTTTGGAAACCCCTTCCCAAATTTTTCTCTTCAATTAGCACCGTGCTAACACTTGGAACCCTCTGCTAGCTTATCTTAATGCTTTGACTATTCAACCTCAACCCTTTCCTTTTATGAAACCAGACGCATGGAGGCTCTGTGCTCACTTAGAAACTGCTCATGATTTTGCCTTTGAAGGAGATTCGAGGTTGACACATGGAAGGTGAACTCACATAATGTGGGCACAAGGAAGAAGTGGAAGAAAGAGGCATGAGAGGAAAGTAGATAGAGGTGAAGAGGGGCACGCGCTATGCACACAAAGAGATGAGGAGCAAGCACGCAAAAAGGAAGCAAAGGGGAGGTGCAGAGGAGCATGCATGAGAGGAAGGCATACTTGTAGAAGGAAAGTATGAAAACAAGACATGGGAATTCAACTAAAGGAAGGCACGTGGAGGAAGAAATAAAAGAGGATGCGTGAAAGAACTGAGTCTGAGGTAAGTGTGCAAGAGGAATGCCAAGGACTTAGCTGATTGGAAGGTAAGTTTGTAGAGGTGCACACAAGGAGTGCACGACGACATATGAGAGAAAGGAGGCATGCAAGAGGAAGGTGTGCAAGGGAAAAATGGAACAGCGAGAAGAATGTAAAAGGGATCGGAAGGTGCAAAAGGGCACGCAGAGGAACTACAATGTTTCAAGGTGTTTAAAAGAACAATCTTGAGTGTGCACAACTTTAAATGTGAAACATCAGAGTCAAGATGAAAATATAAGTTATCTAGATAACTAGGAGAGTTATCTAGATAACAAGTAGTAACAAGGTGTAAGTGTGGGGTGAAGAAAAAGTGAATATTTTTCCATAATGCTTCGAGATAAAGATGAAATAGAAAGTGGAGCCTTCAGTAGAATAAAAAACACTTAAGTTCATTTTGTAGCACTTTAGGCTTATAAATAAAAACATATAACCATTTTCCATCCATTAACCATTGAGTAGAGACCATTTTTTTGTGGATATTAACTATGTTGAAATTCTTAAGGAGACTAGGAATGATGATTCAAGAAGTGTTTTAATTAATATTGTATGATTACTACTTTAATTCCAAGCTAGGATCAATGTTGATTTATGTGCATCTAAATAAAGTAACCCTTGGGTATCCATAAGAGGCTACATAGTGCTCATGATGTGAATATTTTCATCTATATTTTATTTTTATGCTTAACTATAGTCAAAAGTAACACTTTAATTGGTATTTATTCTCTTTTGTTTCATTGAATATTTGAGGCTCTTTACTAAAAAAATTTTGGCATTTGCTTCATCTTACAATATTTGGAATTCAATTTAATATGTCTACTTAGCCTCTTATTTATCCTTGAATTCAATACTTCCTTAAGTTTTTTTAACTTTCCTTAACTCATATCTTTATGGATTTAAATTCCACTTGTATATCCATCACCCAAAGATAGGTTTCTTGAATCATTTGATGAGATGGTTTTTTTGTGGATATATGTGCATGATTGTGGCTTATCTTGATATGGTCTAGGGCGTATGGGGGTGCAATCAAGGTGAACATAGGATTGTATGGATTAGCACTATATGATAACTATGCCCTTGAGTTATGAGGTGATCGGTATTTTTATGAACAGGTCCATAAAGAGGCTTGATATCACTTATTATTATGTTTCAATGATTATTTGGGAGGCATATGGAGATTTGTACTTGGGATTCATTCATATAAGTGTACCTTTTAAGGTACCAAAAATATATATGTTTTCAACTACTTCAGTTATTTATCTTATATCTTATTGTGTACTTGATGCTTGATGCCCCTAATATGTGAGTTGTGATACTTAGATGCACGAATTTAACATTATTTTGTAGATAATTGTCACTTTTGAGTCATGAGAAGTCTGTTGAAAATATATTACTATATTATCTTGTAAATATATTGGGTATGTGTCATTTATATTTATCTAATAGATTTCCTCTAATATAAGAAATATGATATGTGAATTATACCTTCCCTCTTGATGTGTGGGTCACCTTATTATGAGAAAGGTGTTATGTAAATGTGATAAGGATGTTGTGTGGAGTTGATGTTTCCTAGTACGATGGTCCTTTTTGATGTTGGATTGTCACATGTTGTTTGTGAACCCTATGAAATAATTTAAAATTTTGAATTTCCTAAAATGAGAATTTTTCGAAGAAATGAACTGATTCGTAACTTTGAAATTTGTAGTAATTGATAACAATTAAGGTTGTATATAACCTTGTGTATCATTAGGTTTTTCCATTTAGGGTGTGTAACTCTTATTAATTTAAATTTTTAAACTAATATTGAAATTTATCTAAAAGTGAGCATCCCTATTTTTCAAATCTATAGCCATGTTCAAAATTTTGATAAGATGAATTTGATAGTGGAAAATTGAGATGAAGGGTTAAGCTAGTTTGTAATTGTGAAAAAGGTGAAATTAATGATTTAAAGGGTAAAATTGTGTAGCTTGTTGTGAAAATTCATGGGAAACTTGGGAATAAAAATATAATTAATATGAATGGAAATTTAAAAGTGAAAACACTAGGATTCATATTACTAATGGAACTTACCTTACATTGGTTGGTATGTAAGTGGATAGTTATGAGATTCCTTGAGAAATGAAAGGAGATATTTCATTTGTTATGATTATCAAGTTGTTAAAATATGACATGAGCATATAATTAGAAATAAATAATATAATAAGCAATAAATAACATAATATAAAGATAAGATATTATATATGTACGAAGGACTAAGATAAGAAAATTCAACCATAGTAAGGTTTATGAATGGCCTTTGTCTTATGATATTAAAGAGATAAAATGATAATAGTAACTAAATTTATAAAATAATGAAATAATATAGCAATAATAAAGTAAGGTGAAATCCTAGTAACTAGGAAAGTAATGTGGGTTATTAAGAAGCAACAAGAAGAGGGAAATTTTTGTGGATTAATGGAGTGCAAGGATTAAGAAATGAAAATAATGAATATGTAAACTATAAATTTGGGTTATGATGAGTTAAGAGAAGCAAATATGAATCGTTTGAGAATATAATGAAAATGAAAAATACAACAATTAAGAGGTATGATGGAACCCTACGTGAATGAAATGTATCATGCACAACTATGTTGATTTGAGAGGATAATCTTGTGAGATAACTACCAATCTTCATATGACATGAAAATTAGATAAAGGTTTTAACTTTTCTCGCTTCTGATTTGGCCATGTTTTGACATATGAGATTCTTCGCTTAGGACTTAAGTGGCTCGTCTTTCCTATCCCTAGTTTGACCCTCTCATTAACCTTGAATTTTCTCACATCAAGGATGATGTTCTTATAGGGAGATATATTTAGTCTCCCATTCCACTTCGCCAAAATGGTTTTAAGTGCAATGTTATGTGGTGAAATTTTAAAGTTGAAAAACTTATTTTTATAAAGTTAGGAAGCGATTCAATAATGCATGCATGTGTGTGTGTGTGTGTGTGTGTGTGTGTGTGTGTGTGTGTGTGTGTGTGTGTGTGTGTGTGTGTGTGTGTGTGTGTGTGTGTGTGTGTGTGTGTGTGTGTGTGTGTGTGTGTCTGTGTCTGTGTCAGTATGTTCGTATGCATGTGTTATGATAATAATGTTAAATTAAATGAACAAAATAATAAATTAATGAAATAATTAAAATAGTAAGTGAAATAGAGAAATGATATATTGGATAAAATAAATAATTAAATTGATAAATTAAATTGGTGAAATAAAGTGGTAGATCGAAGGAGGAAAAATAATTAAAATAAAGATAAATATAAAGAAATAAAACATAAGGAGATGAAGTTGGAAGGAGGAGGAAATTAAATTTTATAGGTGGAAGTACATGGAAATTTGGTTTGAAGTGGAGTGTGGAAGGAGAATTATAGGAGTTGTAGAATATGTGTTGTTCCCTCAAACTACTTCCCAATTTTATGCTTTTGTGGAACAAAATATTGGCATTCGATTTGGGCTCATGTTGGTGGCTCAGGTGAGAAACCATTTAAGGAGATCTCTTGTATGAAAATCAATATGATTTTCCCCCTTAAGACCTATCTAATCCATCCCATTCATGTCATAATGGAAGCCTTGAAATAGAGTATAAATATTCATCAAAGTAAAATGGAATATGGATGTCCATATAATGTTGTATTTTCAAGTTCCTTTGATAAATATGTATTAAACTAAAAATCATGCAAACTATTTGAAAAAATGTCTTAAATATATATGATCTCATTAGAATTCCATTAAGGAAAAATATGCACAAATGGGTCTTGTTAAAAGGACTTATAACTTTCAAGGGAAAATTCTATTGGTGGATTTGAGTGCAAAGTGGATCTCTCATAAGCATGAGAATCAAGCTATTATCTAAATAACTCTCCTAGTTATTTGGGTAACTTGTATAAACATCGCTCTCAATTCCTCATTGAAGATAGTGCGCACTCAATTTCAATTAGTACAACCCCTTGGTTGTAGTTTCCCCTTAGCACCCCCTTCTTTTCCTCACGTTCCTCTGCGCGCTTTCTATTCTCTCCTTCCATTTTCCTTTTCCTATTTGTTCCACTCCTCCCTTGCATCCACCTTCTACACTTTTTCTTCTTCCCCCAGGAAGTTTTCTTCACCCTACGCACATCTCAAACTTTCTTCAATCAACTAATTCTGACCCTCTTATGCGTCGCACCCATTAATTTGTAATAGTTACACCTTCACCATGCGTTCTCTGCTCACTATTTTTCCTCATTTCCCCATGTGTTTCACACACGCATCCCTTTATGCCTTCCTTTTTTTTTCTTCCGTGCATCCTTTCCCCGTGCCCTCATTTGTGCCCTTACATGCCGGTCATCTTTTGACATGCTTGAGTGTGCCACATGCAACAAGTCAAAGCACGCTAACAGGGCACCAAATCCTTGCAAAAAATTAGTGAGTGACACATGGGAGAAATAAAAAATATTTGAACAGTTTGCCATAATTTCAACTAATCCATGTGCTCCACATATTTTTCATACACCAATGGCTCTGACATCTTATGACAGTTCTATCTTTGGCTACATAGCTCAGATCAGCACGCACCTAGACTTGTCAAAAATCTACTAACATCAACTACAGTGCTAGAAATTCAAATTCAAATTTTGGCAGAAATGGTAGGTGAGAAATGGGAAAACATCTCTCTGAGCATTAATGATCATATTTTATTGCTCCAACCACCTGATTTGATATGATCCACCCTCCTTCCTTATTCAACACACCAAACAGGCTTGGGAAGCATATTTCACAAATCTCTAGGGGATTTACAGGGCATTGAATGCTTCTTGTTGGTGGTTGCATTTCAAATTTGAGTTTTCCCTCCTCTTCTCTTTCTACAGATTCATCTATAAATGTAAGAGCTAGGCTCATTTTTTAGGTTGGACACTCTGGATCCTTACGCATTTTGCTAAGGACTTCATATTTTCTGTATTTTGATTTGCAGACCTCTAGATCTAGCTCTCGCATATGGATATCAACCTCCTTCATCAATGTAACAACACTGTGCATTTTTGAAATAATAGAAACATCATTTTGTGACTATTCTCTATCCTAACATGTTTACATTCCTTCTTCTTTCCTTATCTTTTGCGTTGTGTACTGGTTGTGCAGTTTTAGGTCCCTTGCAGCTCCTTATTTAGTTGTGTTCCATGAGAATGATATGGTAAATACATGTTTAGTTATACTACTCATGCCTAGCCTCCTTTCATGCATTTTTTTCATTTCGCTCGAGAATAGATAGTGGTCATCCCTCTTTTTTGGTGCCATCACCTTTTAGTGTAGTTTCCTTTCATGTCATCCTTATATCCCTAGTCCCTTGGCATTATTATCTTAGTTTCCCCTTCCATCACTAGGAATATCAATAGCAGTAGAAATAGATAGAGGAACCGACCTTCTCCGGAGATCTGTCCCAAGCACTCTAGGTCCCATAACTTGGAGATGGTTCCATCATAGTCTCAAACACCTTGACCCTTCTAAGATCCGAGATGCGGGTGCACATTTGAGAAACCAAAAATAACCATTTGACATAATTCCTTGATATTTTCTTCATTTACATGCATTTATTTCTCCCCTTTCCTACTAGTTAGGTTGTTTTGAAATATTTTCAAAAGTAACCTTTATTTTGATATGTGTAAGTATATGTTTAAATGTTAATTACCTACATATTCATGAGGATGATTCTCATGGAAAGAAATCTTGGATTTTTCTAGTACCCAAAGTATTTCATGATTTTGGGAGCAAAGGCATGTCAAAACCCCACCAAGTTTATTTCTATATTGTTGGGTGAAAAGGTGCGCCAAAACCCCATTGAGTGTATTTTGGGATTTTGGGGTGTAAAATCACACCAAAATCTCATTGAGTGTATTTTTGTGTTTTTAGATGCATAAGCACACTAGAATTCCACCCCAGTGTTGATTGGGATTTTTAGGTGCAAATGCATGTCAAACTATGCCCTCTTAGATAAAAAAATTCTCATACAAAAGTACGAGAAACTTATGCCCCTTTGTAAGTTGCAATTTCTTCATTAAAAAAACCTTTAATTTCTTCCATAGAGTAAAGTAGATATTTAAAATGTGTAAACATGTCAAATCCTTGCATTTTTAATGTTAATAATATTATTTTCTCTCTCTTATTTACCTCTCTAAAAAATTAAAATGTATAGGAAGTATGGAGTCATGTGATTTTGTTGTCATCTCTCTCTCTCCCTCTTTTGGAATTTGGAAATGTGAATTAATAAAGAAATCATATGATGTTATTATTATATATATTTCTTGAAAATTGGAAATGCAAATTATATCTCTCTCTAGGAAATTGAATTATTTTTAACTATGAAAATATTGTTTATCTCTCCTATTATCTTAATATTGAAAATTAAATTTGAATGTAATTTTAAATCTTCTTCTCGTGTCTCTTAACCCCCAAAAGTGAAATTTATGATTTAATAGCTCATTAAGAAGGATTAATCTATGTCATTTTACTTTGAGATAAGTCATGACATTAACGAGTTTGTAGGTACCATAGAGTAAACCTTCGTGAATGGAGTTTCCCAGGATATTGTGTTTTGAGAGTTATATTGAAATTACAAAATTAAAATTTTTAGATTTAAAATCTTGAAATTTCATGTGTATATTCAAACTTGTAAAAACTAAACTTTTTTTCATCGAATTTTACCTAAGTATTGTGATTTTATACTAAACTTGAGTTTCGGACCTTAAAATATTTGGAGAAATTTTATAATTTACATCCAAAACACTAAATCCTAATTTGGTATTGTGCCCTTTTGTATTTTATGATTTCATACTTTTTAAACACATTTATAGCTTAATTCAAAATTATTTGGAACTTAAGAAAAATGAAATATAATATCCCCTTTATGTGGTGGACTTTCATATTTATCAAGAATATTTGCAACTTAGTTACAAATTTATTTGGGATTTTTGTTGACATGGTTCTTCATAAAAATTTTGGTAAGCCACGAGACATCAAGAAGAAGCCTCCAAAGTCGGGAACAAGTAGTAAAAGACGTAACCAACCACTTGAAACAGGAGGAGAGACGTAGTATATTGACAAAGCTTGCGACACACTAGAAAAGTTTTGATACATTGAAAGAAACCATGAAACACTATAGGAAGTCACATAAGATGACACAAAGCCACAAAACAAATATAATCCAATTGAATGAGACAAAGTCTTTAGAGGTGTAAATCAAAAGAAGTGACTCTTGGAATATTTTGTATGAAATGTATTTATTGTAATTATTCTATTGTATATGAGTATGCCACAAGAAATATATGAGATAATAGAGATTATTTGTGTATGATAATTAGAATAATGTAATGAATATTTAATATGAATGAGAATTGATGTTTTGGAGCAAAGTTTTTATGTGCTTTTACATTCTTTCTGTTCACAAGTTAGAGTAGTTTACTTTTCCCATGTACATCACTAACAATAGGTCAAAATTCCTAAATCTCACACTTGTTGTTGAGATTTAGGGTTAACATTTGATGTTTGAGCCCAGGTTCCTTTTGTTAGTCGGATGTCAGGAAAAATATCACCACTAGGATATTGGAAGCCAACACTGACGAAATTGAGGATTGGTGGGAAATTCAAATTCAGAAATTTGTTAAAGGAGAAGCCAAAAGATTGAAAGCATCATATAAAGTGATAGAATCAGAAGTACTTAGAGAATACGAAGAATAATTTTGGTCTCAGTTTCCACATTTGTTGTGGCCTTACATATTAGCACATGCCAAGAGAACATAGTGGTCAAAATTACATTTGAGAGAACCTTTTGAGTGGACTGCAAAGTTAACTATACTTAATCAGCTTTATGGGCCTTGGATGATATAAATTTATTACTGATACGAAAATACATTATATTCATACATAATCACTTGGGCTATATAGGGTTGGACCAATTTTGACCTTAAGAAAGTTGAAGTTTTAAGTGGAGCAAGAGGTCGATTTGTCAAATTAGTTCCATTTTTATTAAGGTTTTGATGATAGAAAAAGAATTAATCAAAAGCATGTAAAATTTCCTTTATGGGACAAGTACCACAGTATGGCATACATGAAGGGGGGAAATTCAGAAGACACAACTTATCAAAACTAATGGGGTAGTGTTTGGGACAACAAAAATAGGATGAATGAAGAAAATAAAAATAAAAAGAATAATATAGTTGGTAAAGATATGATTAATAGAGTTAAGGAGAGTTGGAATTTTAACAAGAATAACTAAAAATGAGGAGGATGGAAGAGAGAGCAAGGATAGCTACAGAGAAGAAGGAATTGGAGAAGAATATAGAAAACGGAGACTAGCAAAGAAGGAAAGAGAAAATAAGTTGAATTAAAGAAAAGAAAATTTAAACAAAACTCAGAAAGGAGAGAAGAAAGAAACACCCACTTCGAGTGAATGCTAGTAATTGGCTAACACGAAACGGAGGCGGACACACAAAGTCTTGTTATAATACCCGCAAAGTGAGTGGAGACCAACCTATTTTGGTTACTGATGGAACCCTGTGGTATAATATTCCATAGACAATCTAATCCAACAATCGATAACAAGGAAAGCTATCCTCATGAGAGATTTACAACAGTTAGTAGGAGGTTTAGAACCAACTTTTAAAAGAGTAATAGAAGCAAGAAAATTGGGAAGGAGAAGAAAGAGAAGTCCCATTATTGATCAAAGAAAAAGGTGAAGAAGAAGAAGTTACTGGTATGAAAGAATTGATTGAAGAGTTTGGAGAGAAAATAAAAATAGTAGACAAGGAAAATAAAGGAAGATAATGCTAAGAAACAAGGAGAGAAATAAAAATAAAATAAGAAGAGAAATGATGAAGGATTAGAGGATAATTATAGATTAAGGAATAGTAAAGGAAGGAAGATAGTCATAGAGAAAGATAATTATGAAGAGTCACCAACTAAGGATGTGTCCCCCAACCACCACAAAATCCCAAAGGAGATGACCCCCAAATCGGTCACCATTCCATATGTCTCTTGAAACACCAATTTGAAAGATAGAAAAGGGAGAAATTTTGGAAGAAAGATATCATCTATTACAAGAGGAAAGTCAGAAGAGACAAAAAAATTATAACATAATTCAAGGAATTGTTAGGAGAGTTATATTTTGATATTGAGCTATCTAGAGACAAAGGAAGAAAGAATAACTTGAAAAAGGTTCATAATCAATCAAAGAAGGTAAAAATAGTGAAGCAACAACCAATTAATCAGCCCCAAGTACATTCTCAACAAATCAAAAATATGACTTAGAAGACTAAGTTACCAGTGTTTGGCACATATACAAGTGATGTTGTGGAAAATTTATTCATATTGGATTCCTAATGGAAGAGTAAAAACATCATAGACAACACAATGAAGTTATATGATTTCATAGGAACTCTAAGGGATGATGCATTACGATAGTATATGAAAATAAATGCACATGGAACTAAAGATTGGGATGCCATTGAGAAATAATTTAAAACAGACTTTCATTATCTTGAAGCACCATCAAAAGGAGTGAGTAAAATGAGAGACCTTTTTCAAGGAGAAAAGGAAACAGTCAAGGAATTTAGCTATAGATTCAAAAATGTAACTAGAAAGTTGGAGGAACCTCTTACAGATAAACAATGTATTGAGTGGTTCACTTCAGGGCTCATCCCTTATATCAGAGAAACATTGGATGAACAACCTTTCAAAACTCTCAAAGAGATGATAGATATGGCTATTAGATTGAAATCCCAACCATAGTGTAGAGAATGAGAGACATTATCAAAAAATGAATTGGAGAGAGTACAATTGGAGCTAGCCAAGCTAAAACTCCAACAAGAAATTCAAAGGAATGAAGACCTTAAGAACAATTCACCTCCAAGAAGTGACATAAGGCCTAAGATTTGGTGTGTAGTATGTTGTGTAGAAGGTCATAGTAAGACTGACTATTTGTACTTAGAGAAGGTAAAGAGAGTTACAGCTGTAAGAAAACACTCATCACAAAAATCCTCTTCTAGTACTATACCACCATAGAGAGAACATGGTGTAGGATTTATAGATTATGGGACCAACACACTCAGGATACTTGTCCTTTATTAGAGGTAGCACCACCTACTAATCAGTTGATGTACTACACAACTTGTGGATCCTACAACCATTATCACCATACATGCCCCTCTATAGAGGCACTTGAATATTTAAAATATTATAATCTTGGTGGTGTGATGGAAGAAAGAAAGATTACATCACCTACCCTTCTCTCATTCACAACCAAAACCTATATTAAATCCACCACCTTCCCAACCGTAACTTACTACCCCTCAATATTCATATCAGCAAGGTGGACAACCTCAATTCGGAGGTGGCTATCAGGGGAATAACTACAATCCTAATTATCAAGGATAAAACAATGGAGGATACCATAGATGTTACAAAGGAGGTTACAGAGGAGGATATCGGGGTGGATATGATAATTATCAAGGAGGAAGAGGATACCAAGGGTATCATGGATATCAAGGAAGAGATAACCAAGGAGGTGGCTATCAAGATAGAAGACCCATGAATTGTTATAAGTGTGGACAAGATGGGCACTTAGCTAGAAATTACACAGATCCTAGTCCTTGTGGTTTCTGTCATGAAAGAGGGCATGATTCTTTTAGTTGTCCCAAAATAGCTCAATTTTATAGGAATGGAAGCACAAAAACAAAAGCATTAGGAAGATATGCACAAAATAATTTGCAACATATCACAAAAATACCATGGGATGATGAGGAAATAGAAAAAGACAAGGAAAGAGCCTCTAGCTCACAAAGTAGACTAGAAAATGAGGACAAGAAGGAAGAAGCTACAGAAATCTATTTGAGAAGAAAATGCACTAAGACAGGAAAGAGTATTGAAGAACCAAAATATAGAGTTGTGGTTACTACTAGAAGTTCTACGAGGAAGGATTCTGCATTAGGAAAGAAGAAAATAATTAGACTACCTCATGAAGAAAGTTCCTCTAGTGGTGAAGAATGGGATTTTAAGGAAATTAGATTAGACCTTCATGGGAAGAAGTGGAGAAGTGTGTAGAAGTAGTAAAAAGACAAAAATCCAAGAATAAATAAAAATAATTATTTTATGGAAGAAGAGATCGCTACCCTAAAGGATATCATCGATTAACAATCAATCACGATCTTACGAGATAAACTAAAATAATTCAATAAATATTGGAATAATGAGGGTAAAATTTTTAATATTCTAAGAATTGAAGCGGGACATTACGAGAAGAAAATATATGTCTTCCTCACACAATGAACATGGCACAAATCCACCATCTACTTACATGTAGACATATTTGACACAACTATTACCAAAGTCCTACTTGATCTTGGCCCGGATGTTAATATGATGTCAAAAACTACTTTAGAGAGACTAGGAAGGCCTCCCTTGGAACTTGTTAGATATTTTATTGGATTAGTAGATGGGTCATCAAAAAAACCCTTGGGAGAACTAAAAAAACTGAATTTAATTGTATGGGCATCAAAAAGTTAGTAAACTTTGAATTTGAGAATGTGGCTCTAAATCCCTCTTACAATGTCATTCTATCTTTTTCATGGTTTGTAGATTGTAATGGAACATTAAATTCGGAAGAAGAGGAAGTAACATTACAAGTAGATGGAATTTGTGTACATGTACCATTGCATGTAGGGATGAGTGTTGCATGGGTGAAAGAAGTATGACATGATACTGAAGGAGAAGATTTTGATGATATACAAGGAGTATATGTTGTAAAAAAATTCTAATACTTAGAAAGATTTTGAACCAAATGCAGATGGAGAAATATCAATCAAAATTGAATCCACCACTCAAAATTTAGATAATGTGATCAAAGCCTAGATACATGGTTTCCCAGAGTCAAGAATTGGAAAATTGCATTATGCAAGAAGAATACCATCTCACATAATTACCTTAGATGATGATGACTTTGATACCAAGAATGATATTTTTGTCCTTCTCGAGATAAATTTGAGTAAAAAGACATATATGATTTCATAAAAAAGAAATAGAATAAATTCCAATAAAAAGATTATATAGACTAAGTCGTGGAGCGTCCCACCAGATGTTACCAAAATATTTAGGGTTCGGAGACTTAGAAGGTACCTCAAGAAAATGGAGTGAAAACTTACAAATAAAAAATCTAGAATTGAAGCATTAGATGAAACCCTAACAATTAATGTAGCAAGATGGTGGGATACTCACAAAGTTCTAAAATATAAGATCCTACATACACATATCCTAATATTTCTTGATTGGAAGGTTTCATTTCATTTCCATATAGATGTATCTGGCATATCCATTAGATAAGTACTGACACAACCTCGAGAAAAAATGGACCATCCAATAGCATTTGCAAGTAGAAAGTTAGCCAAGGATAGGAGAAATTATTCAACTACGAGAGAGAAGCATTGAGCATGGTCTACGCATTACAAAAGTACATACAATATCTATTGGTTACATCATTTATTTTCTACATAGATCTTGAGCCATTGAAATATTTTTTAAATAGGCTTGTGCTACAAGGGCGGATATGCCACTAGTTAATGTTGTTTCAAGAATTTGACTTTATAATTATGGTCAAAGTAGGGAAACTAAATAATGGACCAGATTACCTATCAAGAATAGAAAACGGAGAAGATGGTGGACCCATAGATGATGATTTTCTAGGTGCACACCTATTTATATTTTAATCTATTCCAAAATAATTTGATGATACCCTGTGTACTAACAAGAGGATAATTTCCCGAAAAATACAAAACAACGAAGAAGAACTTGCTAAGTAGAGTGTTCCCCTTTACTTTGATCTAAGGACATCTATATAAGAAAGGACAAGATTATGTACTCATAAGGGTGGCCCTGGAACATGAAATAAATATGATATTAGCAGAAGCTCATGAAGGGATAGTTGGAGGACATAATGGAGGAGATTAGACAACCAGAAAAGTAATGATGGTTAGATTGTGGTAACTTACACTCTTTAAATATTCCCACAAACATAGAAATTTCTTGTGACATATTTCAGTGGGTTGGAAAACCAAATTTCAAAGATGAGATGCCTTTAAAACCAGTCCTAACATTAGCTCCATTTGAGAAGTGGGCCATTTATTTCATTGGACCTATAAAATATATTATAAAGCATTCTCAAGAAAGATTCATCATCACATGGACATGATATTTAACAAGATGGGTGGATGATATCCCCACTAAAGATTGTAATGCTAAGATAGCTTCTAGATTCATCTATTAAAATATCATTACATGGTTTAGATGCCTCGCGAATATTACAAGCGACCAAGAGAAAAAAATTGTGAATGGTACCATGAAGGAGCTATTAAGAAACTTCATGATTAACCATAACAGAAGTACACCTTACCATCCACAAGTGAATGAGACAGTAGAAGCATTTAACAAGGTATTGGAGAAGGTTCTTACCAAGATATGTTCCTTACAACAAGCAGATTGGGATTTGAAGATACATGCAGCCTTATGCATATACTTGCACAACATATAAAAAGCTAACTAAATATTCTCCATTTATATTGGTTTATGGACTACAAGCCGTGGTCCCTATAGATTTTTTGCTTCCAAGCTTACTAGTAGCGGTCACGTTTAGGATGAACAAAGATTCTTCACTCCATGAGAGATTGATTGAATTAGAGAAATTAGATGAGAAATGGTTTTTAGTAACATATAACCAAACACAAGAAAAAAGAAGAAAGAAATCTTGGCATGAAGGCCACATTAAAAGAAAATAATTTGACATTGGGGATCAGGTGTTGCTTTATGATAATAAATGGAAACATCCAGGGAAAACCCAAGGTGAGATGGCTTGGACCATATATTATCAAGGAGATTTTATCTTGAAGAGAAAAAAAATTGTAGACATTGAAATTAAAGGAACTACCCGGCTATGTAAATGAGGAAAGATTAAAAAAGATATCATACTTTAAAAAATTAAAAATAAAAATAAAAATCGAGCTTATCTAAAAACTCAAAATTCAGCGGATAGGACGAGTTGTAGGATGAAAACTTGCAAGGGCATCCTTACTTTAATAAACATAATAAAATAGGAAAATCTAAGAAGAATAAAAAACTTAGCCATGAAAGGAGGGATACCCACAAAACAAAGGAAAAAGAAAGCTGCGGAGGTAATATACCCACATAATAAAGGAAAACAAATTTGTGGAGGTGGGATACCCACACAATAAAGGAAAATAAATTTGTAGATGTGATACTCACATAATGAATGGAAAATCCACAAAACGAAGGAATGAAGAACAACAACGGAATGGAGGAAGGATATCCATGAGATGAAGAAAAAAGACATAAAACAAGAAAAACATGCATAATGAAGAAACAACCATGGAATGAACGAATGAGAGGAAAAAAGTCACATGATAACGGAAAAATCCACGAGTGCATGAAGATAAAATCAAATCTGCGTAACAAACATAACATGCATAATGAAGGAGAAAAGCCATGCAAAAAGAAGAGAAAATCCGCATAAGAAACAAAAAGATATCCTACCAAAAACACAATAAATGCGGTAGGTACAAGGGGAAGATTATAAAAAGGCATCGATTTGTAAGGATTAAGGAACCAAAAGATAAAATAGATATATAATAATTCACCAATGAATTATGACAAGAAGAGAGCTAGAGAAAATTAGGGAAAATCAAGATAGATGGATACTCCAATCAAGATTACATAAGTCGAGCTCTCAAAACCAATTTTCCACAAGCGATCACTCAAATCAAATACACATGATCCAGATGGGGCATTTTCGCATATCCTATTCAAATTTTCCCATACACAAGATTTACATAAATATATTCATTCACAAATCGCCAAATACGACCACTAACTACTCAAGTAAATAGACAATTATTACTAAAAGAAAATTCGACACCAAAGAGTTACAATACAAGAAGACTACCAAGGTGATCACTAAATTGAGGATTGATGCATGGATTCTAATTCCCTATTTTTAGGGCATATAATTTAATTAGGGTTCTTCTCATTCATTAAGATGTTATACTTGGACCAGGTCGTACCTATTAATAAAGAAGTCATGGATAGGATTACATGACTATGGGCGGAAGGACGGTCAACCCTCACAAGGAAGAAGATTGTGATGAAATATGAAACTTGCATGATGGGGGTAAAAATATCAAGAAAGGATTATGCATTGTGAATATATAAAATCATGCACTCAGGTACGCCGCCAAGGCCATATGCTTGAAAATTTATCATACCAATCGGGAGGATGGTACTCATGGGCTTAGTGCACAAATTACCCTCGATATGGTGAATTCTCATTTGGAATACAATTTAGCTGAATTATTGGCTTTTGAGTTTCATGAAAATACTAGGAAAATAAAGGAAGGGAAACATACATTTTGTTATGGGTCAGTTTTATTATGCTTAGCTATGTATTTTATGAAAACCCTACCCCAAAAATCTGAATTAGTCAAATAGCAGACATATACACCTATGGTCGAGAATATTTGGGAGCATATGAATACATTAGATGGGGTTACCCAAATAACTTCTTTACTAGGGTGGACAAACATAATAAGACATCTAGTTGCAAACAGGTCCTGGGTGTCGAAGTTGTGGCAAAATATGAATAGGAGGTAATTTTCATTGCAAACATTGATTATGCCTTCCTCATGCCTATAATTCCACGTACATCCCATATACCCCATTACCATATGAGGATTTCAATGAATTATCAAATACCTCAGTGGAAGCAATATGAAATTATCCCATGGACCCCAGAAAGTCAACACTTCCAAATTTTGATCAGGTCATTGAAGAAACTTGGGAGGAATATAGAAACAAATATTTGGTTCAATATGGAAAAGAAGAACCTAGTAAAATAGGCCCAAAACTTATAAGAGAAGGCCAACCAAAGTCCATACTTCTTTAGTACGTGCCACCAAATGCCAAAAAGCATGGCATTCAAAGTGAAACTAAAAGAAGCCCATGTCGGTCGAGAAGAAGAAGAAGACGTAGAGGATTCTCAAGAGATAGAAGAAATTTCTGAGTCGGAAGAGGAGAAAAATCCCTCTCCCCCACCATCACAAGAATAGGTAGGGCCTCAATTTTTATAAGAGGTAGAAGCATGGGAGGAAACACATTTAACTAAGTTAGAATATGGATACTATAAGAAATGTTTATCTCTAGGAGGCATTTCTCAGGTGGCCCAAGAGTATGCGGTAAGCATAGGTGGAGAACAAATGGCTATAGAAGAAGCCATAGTATATTACATGCATATATATTTTTAGTAATTGGGGACATTAGTCACCTACTTCCTCTAGAGTTAGCCAAGTAAATTCAAGAACAAGTAGAGGCGGAAGAAACAAACCACCTCCAGGCCCTTCAACAATAAAGAACAACATTAAAACAAAAGAATAAGAAGACTGTTGCAAATCAAAACCACATAAAGGAAGTAGAGGAACTAATTGGGTTGCTCATTAAAACAATGGAATAAAGATAAGAGGGAGCCACAAAGAATATAAATAAAAAATCAAAATACACAAAGGAGGAGGTGGAAGAAAAGAAAAGAAAACACCTAGAAGAAGAACAACAGAAAGCCATAGAAGTGGCTAGGAAAAAGAAGATAAAACTAGAGAAATAGAGAGAACAAGAAGAGAAACAAAAGGAGATGGATAAAGTTGAAAAGATAATTGAATACGAACAAAATAAAAAGGAACTGGAACATTCGAGAAGTAGCGAAAAAAGAGGAGAAAAATAAACATGAACTAGAGAAGCGAAAAAGGAGGAAAAAGAGGCGAGAGGAAATAGAAAGAAGAGGTAGAAAATAAAAAAGAAACAGAAGGAAAAATAAAAATAGATTAAGATCGAACAAGAAAGAAAAGAGAAAGAAAAGAAAGAGAAATGGGAGATAGAAAAGAAGGAGAATGAAGAGAAAACCAAAAAGGAGAATGAAGAGAAAGAAAAGAAGGAAAAGGAAGAGCAAAAGGTGAAGGAAGAACAAGAAAAGAGAGAAGGAATAAAAAGAGAAGGAGGAGAAGGAGGATAAAGAAAATAAGGAAAAAGAAGAAAAATAAAAGAAATAAAATAAGAAGAGGAAAAGAAACAAAAGCATAAGAAGGAACAAGAGGAAAAGGATAAGAAAGAAAAAGAAGTGAAGAAAATAAGAAATATTAAAAAAATAGAGAAAGAAAAGAAGGCATAAGAACAAAATATGGTACCATCAAAGATCATCCACAGATACATCCATAAGCATGGTACCATCACAAGCACCTAGAGACTCCTTGGCTAATATTAAATAGGCACTGTAACAATGAAAAAGGATCAATCCATACAATTGCAACAAGGGGTAGTAGAACAAAAATACAAGGGTTCAAGGTGCACTTGGACAAACTTTCACCCCTACAAAAAACAACTTCTAGTCAAGTATTGGAGCAGAGTGCTAAACAATATTAGATGCAATAGAGTATTGAGATAGAGGAGATAATGTAGAAAATACTATCTTCCATTTAGGAAGAAAATCCTCACATCATTACAGACTCCAATCTTCAAGTAGAGGTGGCTACAGATAAGGCAGTAAATCAAATATTAAAAGAAGATAAAGTCACCTTCAATGCAGAGAAAATAAAATACTTGAGGAAGAAGTAAAAGAATATAAAAAAGAAATCCTAAAGCCACAAACTTTAGAAAACTAAAAAGAGGAAGGCAATGCAAGCCGCAATAAGTAAATGGGAGACAGAGATGAATAATGCCACGGTATATTATACCTATACGATAAGGTGGCCCAATGAGACCCAACAAGAAAAATCAGAGCTTGAAAAATTAGAACAACAAATACATGTTAAATATAAATAATATAACATTAGCAAAGACAAATATGGAGCTCAGAAAAGTAATCTTGCTAAACTTACTGAGAAATATCAAATTAAGAAAAGGACGCATACTAAGAAAATCACAAAAATGCAAGAATACAGCACTATGATGGATAGAGCAATAATTAGAATGCCACAAGAGTTGACAATTTCTCAACAAATATGGGGTCAAATTCAAGAAAAACCACCACCCTCAGACATTCTTCCATTAGTCCAAGAAAATACATAGCTATAAGAATGGGTGAAAAAATTGACATTCATCTTGAGTTATGGTACATTTTTGAGAAGAATATAACCCCATAGATTACAAAGTACATCCCTAAGCTCCACAATAAAGAAGAGTAGGAGGAGGGTCATCCCAAAAACCCATTCAGGAAATTCAAGTGAAGGAACTCTTCCTTATGCCAGACATCTAAGTTTCTGGGGGTTGATGTCTTTACCCTCCCAAGTTGGAATCCCATAATTCTAGTTGAGTGAGTTGAGCGAGGGAACATTTACTTATGCCAGACATTTTATTCCTAGGTGTTGATGCCTATATAACATTTTTGGAAAAAAAAATTGAAGAAGATGATAGGGTTCTTCATCATTTTTTGTCTCGAGGACGAGACAAGGTTTGAATTCGAGGAATGATGTTGATAGGGTTCTTCATCAAATTTTGGGGATGATGTTGACAAGGTTTGAATTCGGGGGATTATGTTGATATGGTTCGACACACCCTTGAAATTATCTTATAAATTACATCTCAAACCCAAAAACCCAAAATATACTTGTTTTAGTGTATGTAACACTTCTAAAACTCCTCGAATTTTTTTAATTAACTTGAAAATTACATGTTGACCTCTATGAAATCTAATCTTTATATTGTGTGATTAAAACCCCATTAATGGATCTACAAACTCATATTAATTCATAGGAATTATAGAGATTCAACAAACTCAAACTCCACACAAATATATTATAATTATTGCAACATAAAAATCATTTATCATCTTAGTTACATATGAATCCATTATATAGGAATGGAGGAATAAAAATCTCTCAAAAAATTGTTTCCTCATGAAACCAATTCTCCCGAATAGTTTCAACAATAAAAAAACATAATAATAAAACAATACTAATTTGTTTTATTATTCTAACTTACTAACCACCCACTTTTCACCCTATTTACTTTCACCACTAACATTTACATTTTACAATGCATAAATATAAAACCATATGATAAGCACTAAACCATAGAATTCCTAACATTCCCCCCTTAGTGCAATCATGGGGAAAACATGCATGTGTACTGTAACTGTCACTTCCATGTTTCTCATGATCTAGATGGTTTCTAGGACAATACCAACAACCTCTGGATGGTTTTCCAAGTGGTTTACCAACAACCACACCAAAGATAGTTTTCCCAGTGGATTACTAACAACCACAACTATAGATAGTTTTTCCAGTGGATTACTAACAACCACAACTATAGATGGTTTTCCAGTGGATCCAACAACCACAATATCATGATGTTGCAATACATTTCTTGGCTCTCATCATTATTGCTCTTCAGAGATTACATATCAAAATCCATGATAGTGCATAAATTATTCATCCATAAAAAAACTAAAACATTGTGTCATTTCCCCCATAATGTGAAGTTTCCATAACACAACACAATGAAATTTGAAATCAACACACCATGCTGAAAGAAAAAATGAAACACACACACACACACATGTCACCAAACCAGTGATGTGGCCCCGCCATAGGTGACTGAAGAGAGGACATGAATTTTTATCCATCCTCTATTACCTCCAACATCCAATGTCATGTTACTAACTCAGCTTCATTTTTATTTAAGGATCTTTATGTATTCGTGTGTTGTCAAACATCGATGCTTTTGTGGTCAAGCTTCCTCAAGTTCAGTGTCCACCTCATATCTAGCCTCAAGATTCTTACAAATCTTGTATTCTTGGTACTGCATATTTTGGATGTCGCGTTCTAGCGATAATGCATCTTTTACAATTTTTGGCATTGAGGACACAATGATACTCAAAGTTATACAAAAAGAATGAGGAACTGCCCACTGGATGGCCAAAAAGGAGGGTATTTTTCAAAATTGGTATTTTCTCCCAAAATTAGAACCAATGTGGTGGGAATTAAAAAATAAGAACTTTTGCAATAAATGACACTTGATTTCAAGTTACCATGCAAAATCTATTGAGGTTAAAATTTCCCATAAAATGGCCTAATTTAATTAAAATTGACACAACGATTAATTTTTTTCTTAAAATGGTGAGAAAAATAATTGTGTGACCTCCCGTTCAAATCGGGAGGAAATGAGGATTCCAAAAATACCAATATTTCAGAGAACTGGCACTAAAAAATATTAATTTGGTGAAAAAGCATTAATTTCCATCAAAATGCAATTATTAAATAAAAACTATAGGAAAAATTAATTTTTCAAAACTATAGTCTTTATGAAAAATTAAAATAATTGCCCAATCAGAGTTGGTTGTGCAAAAAACTCACGTGAATTTGGGAGAGCACAGATTTGTTCATAACTTGAGAACCAAAGCTCTGATTTGTAAATCATTTAATGCATCAGAAAGCTTTTTTGAGAGATTTGCAATGGTACTAATTTTGTTTGATTTCATTTCATAATATGAAATTTATTATTGACTGATTTTTTATACCCAACCCGCTAAAAATCAGGCTTTATTTTCTTTGACAACTGCAAGAATTTATACATCATCAAATCCTTCTTCGGAGATCGATTATATGGAAATGCTGATGTATAAGTAAATTTATTCAAAGCATCTCGATGAAATAAGCGAAGGAAAGAAGATGCACATAATTCTAACAGACTACGAATACAAATAAACTCATGTTGTCACACGGATCACACACCCATTGAATCTATGAGTGATCTTGTGTAACGTTGGAACATCCCCAAGGTGTGGGAATTTTTCACCTTGGGATGAACCTCCAGAGAAGGTTGATTCCTTTGAGACTTGGAGCACTTGATTTAAGATCAATGTGTAAGGCTAAAGCACTTGAAAATACTTCTAATCTATTCAGTTCATGGGATTTAAAGTTAGAGATAAATGAAAGAAAAATAAGGTGATGCACTAATTATATTTAATAGATAGACCTACTTAAATGTGCAATCAACACCTCACAACAATATATGATGTGCACATGTCTTGCAATATTCCTCCATCTATGATTGTAAATAATAGTGCAACTTTATAACAGAAAGGAGAAATTTTCTACAATTGATATTCAAAGTAACTATATCATTTTTCCATATAGATTGAAATAATATAATTGAGATAAAGGTAGATTAACCAATCACATCAAGGAATTAAACATTCACAAGCTATGAATTGATAAATGATTAACACAATAAACCAGATATTTCACAGAAAATATTGTTCTGAATATAACTGAAAGGCTCAAAGTATCTGAAGCACTCTTCCAAGATTAAAGAGTAACTCCCCAAATGATCTAAAATTCTTCTTAAAACTTAATGCATCTAACTATTTATAAGTTTAAGAGGTTGAGCCATTACAGTTGAACCTTTAACTAACTAGTTACTAAAAATAGAGTGCAATTAAGTTCAAGGGAACAAGCTCCCATAAAAATAGCAAAGTTGTTTCATGGGTTTGACCAAGTCAACCTTACAACTTTGACTAACTTATAGCTTTGGAACTGCTCCAAAATGGTTGTCGAGCTTAATTTGAGACTGCAATATTTATTTCTTGTTTAAGTTTCTCCTGATCCTTTTCCCACATAGCCAAACGGTGCTTGTAATCAATGAAACATTTGATAATTCATTATATCTCTTCTTCCTCTGGCCCACACGCATAATGATTTATGACATTTTTGTGTCAACCTCTCTCGCAACCTTGGCTAGAATCCTTTTCAACTTGTTCACCACCTTCTTCAACTGGCTTATGAAATTTTGACATGAAACTAATCTGTAAATTGAATTAATATTCAAAGTTTTAGTTACCTCACCATCCTCCTTAACTAAACCTTTGAAACTTGATTTTATCTGATCAATTAGAAGAGAATAAATATTCTCATTCAATAATTTACAGTTGATGTTATCAAACTCCTCTGAAATGTCACTTATTCCATCCATTGTTTCAACATGTTTGTCCTCCAATTTCTTTATTAAATCCTGTAACACCTAAGATTTGAATTCCATGTCCTTTTGATACTCAAACAACTTAGAGAAATTATCAATTACACCCTCCTATAGAAGTAGATCTAGATGAATATCTCTAATTTCCTCCCAAGTAGTCAAATTCAGGTTCAAATTATTAATATTTTCAAAGAGGATTTCATCTAGCTTCCGAATAGAAACTTTCTTCGTCTACAAATCATTATATAGTTCCACAACTTTTTTTATAAAAGGTTTGGTATCTTTGAGCATACACTCAATCCACCCATCTACTGATCATCCCTTTTGACCTATCTTCTCAATTTCATGATATGACATATCATCAAGATGGGAAGAGATATTCAGACCAGTTGTAGTTGAAGGATCTGTGGTCGGATTAGGTTGTGTGAATTTATTCAAAAGAGTAGTTATTCGCTCAACATTTTCTTTCAATTCATCCTTAGAAGCCTTATATTTTCATACTTTTCTAACAAATTACCAAGGGCCACTTGAACATCTTGTTTTGCACCCTCGTGTGTTGCCTTTCCTAATGAAAACCTAGAGATTTGATAATCTTCTACAATAATGGTTTCTTTGGTTTTCCCTTTAGCAGGGGTGGATATATCCATCAACCTATCTCTGATCGGATTATTTATAAGTTATATCATGCTCGATCAATCACATATATGAGGATGCCTTCTTCTTTTTCGTGTGAGTCGGGTGATATAGCCATTCGGTATAGCAGATGCAGATGAAAGTAGCATGGTAATAGTTGAACTTGGAGTATTGGTAAAATAATAGCACTGTGTACAATAGTTGAAATGGAATTGGTAATGATAGATGGTGCGGGAGTTAGAATATATTTGGGAGAAAATAAAATGACTAGAAATGGAAATGGAAGTTGTTGAGAAAATGGAGTGGAAAGTGGAGACCCAATCATCTCTCCAACTAAGAGAATGGGAAGGGATGAGAAAACTTGGTCCATATATGCATATGGAAAAGTAGAGATGAGTTGAGGAGTGGTAGACAATGTGGAGGAGGTGGAGTTGAGGATGGTGATAATGGTAGTGAAAGAGAAAGTGGAAAACCTTGTGATACAACCAGAGAAGCACTAACATCAATAACTTCATATACTTACACTGTAGAAGACACAACCTTGGTAGTAGGGATTTTTGCAAGAGAAGAACTACCAATAACAAATGAGATCTTTCTTGGAGCTATAGTGGCCTTTTGAGTAGACCTCTTACCTTTTTGAGATTTAGGAAAACTTATGGTTCGTTGGGCTTCTATTCTTATAGGTTGGTCTAACCCTTTGGGTGTGATTCCCAAGGTAGCTAACTAATCATATGTTCTTTGCAAAATGCCCCCCTTTCCTTTGTATTAGAAAATTCTTCTTGATACCAATCAATCCATGGTAATGGTTGATTAGCAATGTTATCACTCCTATAAAATGGTTCAATCACATCATCATCATCTTCAATTCCATCTGGAACATCTGCAATACCATATTTTTTAACTTCATCAAGAGTAAACCTTTCAAACTCTCATTATCTAATGATGACCGCATCTCGACAATGCATCCAGATATCTTCTAACTAGGGAACATGGGAGCTGGCCAACCTGTTTTGATAAATTTTCCACAATAATCAAAGGTATTTCTATGGTGGAAATTTCAAAGGTAACTTCAGACATTTCTCCATCAACATTATTTTCCTTGTAAATACTAGCACAAGTGTATCCTCTAATTGAAATGGGAAGCTGACTCGCCTTATGTCATTTATTATAAATCTTATGATAATACAATAACCAATGAACCAGTTCTAACAAGACCCATTTATTAGTTGGGAATCTTGGTAATTTATTAGGAGCACCTAGGAAACCTGGAACCCTGATGTATGTAAATGTTGGGAATTGTAGATATATGGATCCCCATTCCCTTACCTCCTTGAAAGCTTCATCATAAATTATGAGATTATACAAATTATTATCAAAACGATAAAGTAAGACAACAAAAAGGCATCATTCACTCTGCAGAAATGTTTATTTCCTTCTTCCATTGTGAGTTGAGGATAAAACTCATAAATCTGTGAAATTATCCTAACACCTTTTGTATTCAACCCATTAAATTCTCCCATGGCAGCTACCACATAGACGAGGAAATAAGTCATGAAGAATTTTTTTGAAGTCAAGTCATGAATAATTTTTTTGAATTCAAGACATTTTCCAATCGAAAATAAATTGAGCTACTAATATGTTCTCCCCATATTATAAACTCCTTATTTTTATTAATGGTAGCAATGTAAAGAAACATCCACTCTTGAAATTTCCTTGTTCTTTGAGAGACCCGAAACTCTACTTAAAAGAACCATAAGGTCATTGACTTCTGGATGAATTTTGAGCAGAACAATTTTTTGGGGAGCTTAGTAACATTCATGGGAAAATAATTCTTCATCATAATCTTTGTGCATAGTTTATATTCCTTATCCCAATATTCTATTGCACCCTCTAGGGAAACTTTTGCATATTCCTCAACATCCATAATTTTTAATAAGTCTTCAAAAAATCGGTGCCAAGACAAACTCAGGGAAATGCATGGATGAAGGAAAACCAACAGCGAGAGCAAGCCCACTGTATTAAATATGGATTGGATCCAATATTTCTTATTAGGATCCTTTAGTCTTTCCAAGAATTTCAGCATATCCAACTGTCCCAAGTCTATGCCTCCAATGTTTTCCAAATCTAAGGATAGGCATGTATGAGGGGTAACTCTTAAGAAGGTATACTTCATCTTTTCCTTTCCTTTTAATGAATAAGTTGACATTAGTTCGGGGTTCAGAACCCGATCGAACCTTGAAAATTTTACAGAAATAATTTTGAAGACTCTGAAACACCGAAGTCTGAAGGTCTGAAAAAAAAATCTTCGAAAAAAAATCTAAATTTGAAAAGATGAAGCCTAAAACTCCAAAAATCCGAACTCTTCTCATTTCTGAAACCCAAAAAACCACACCTCTGAAAGTCCAAAAAGCAACAAGTTCTGAAGGTCTAAAAGCATCTAGTTTCAAAGGTCCGAAAAGCAACCAGCCTTCAAATGTTTGAAATGATGCTAACTCCAAAAATTAACTCTGAAATTGAACTCCTCTCAATTCCAAAAATCATAGTTCCAAAAGTCGAAAAGTAACAAGTTAGAAGGTCCAAAAAGTAATAAGTTTTGAAATGTAGAAAAGCGGACTAACTCTAAAAGCTAAAAGTTATGAATATCCGAAAGGAAGCTTTTGCAAACTCCTTATATTTAAATATACTTGATGCCTACATGATTCAAATCTCATCGATTGAATGAAAGACCAAACGACATGTTTGAAATGAACAAAATGAACAACGAATCGGTAGTGGCTTCCATGTTTAAGCAAGAAGAAAAAGAATGGAAAGGAACAACAAACAAAACCATGGAAATCTAAACCAAAAATATTAAAGAAAACCCAAAAATTACCTTGAAAGCGATGCCTAAAAATTACAATATGGTGCGGTAAAAATCGAGGTGTCAGAGTGAAAGTTAGGTGAAAATCCAAGTTTATATAGGTAAACCTGAAATTAATGCCCGAAATTCGACATGTGTGGGGTGGTTAGGAATTAAATGTTATGCGGAGAGTCTAAAATCTAAAATGAAAACATGACTGTTCTAATGTGAAACTCAAAGTCCGAAACTCTAAAGACCAAAGTTCCAAAATTTCAGAACTTTGAGATTTCAGACTTCCAAACTTGGGAATGAAAATAGCTCAGTGTAAAGTAAGACTCTGAAACCTAAAAACCCAAAGTTATGAAATTTTTGAACTTCAGAATTTTGGAGTTCATAACTAAAACATGAAAATGATCAAAAATGTCAAAGAGAACTTTGAAACCCGAGAATCCTAAAATTCTGAAATTTTGGAACTTTGGGATTTCAAACTTGAACTTAAGAAAAAAATTTACTTGTAAATGACACAAAAACCTAAAGTAAGAGAACCTCTACAACATCGAAATTTGAATTTCAGCATCTGGAAAACTTCCCAATCCCCAAAAAACCTAGGCAATAAATTTCACGGAATGGTAGAAAATTGTAAATCTACCCTCCCGTTAAAGGTAACTTAAAGGTTAACAACTCCTATGACAACAAAGATGGGATGTACGAAGGAAAATCCACTTCATAAAAATGCATATATAAGGCAATAACAAATAGTATAACGCCCTTGGCTATACTTCAAAACCATCACAAAGAAAGAATTTAGATCTAGTATGGTACCAAATGAAATATAAGCCCTATATTGTGTGATTAAAACATCATTAATGGATATACAAACTAAAATTAATTTACAGGAATTACGAGAGATTCAACAAACTAAAAATCCACACAAATATATTATAATTGTTGTAAAATACAATTCCTCTATCATCTTGGTTACATATGACTCCATTATATAGGATTGGAGGAATAACAAATCTCTCAACAAATTATGTTTCCTCATGAAACCAATTATCTGAATAGTTTCAACAATAAACAAACATAATAATAAAATAATACTAATTTGTTTTATTATTCTAACTTACTAACCACCCAATTTTCATCCTATTTACTTCCACCACTAACATTTACATTTTACAATGCATAAATATAAAACCATAAGATAAGCACTAAACCATATAATTCCTAACACTTTGGAGCTTACAAGTGTCTCACCTAGTAGTTGGAAAACTTTTCCAGTGCACAAGCACTCACAAGTTGCGTCAGAGTTCAGGAAGACATTTTAAACCTATAAGAACCTAAAAACCCACTTAGTGTAAGGAGAATAAATTAGTTTTGATAAACCCAAAACTCAATAGAATCTTAATCAATTTTTTTAGTTTTAGATGCAACTCAAAACTCCACTAGAGTATTAGATTGTGTAATATGTTTGAGAAAGATATTTTCTCGGGTTTTCTTTGGAGATATTTCCCCAATTGTGTATGAGATTTTTGTAATAAATAACATACATTTGTTCATAGTCAACAAGGAAAATACAATTTATGATTATAGCATATATTAAAATAATGAATTTTTATGTCGGTCGATAAACGATAAAGGAGTATTGTACTTAGTTGAATCGGTCATATTTTAAGAATTTGGTATCATGATTAATATTATATACCATATGAAAAAATTCCTTAATATATGGTGTGAAATGGAAGATTTGACCTATTATAATGAGATTTATTATTTAATTCCTAACAAGTATGATAATTTCTCCTTGTGAGTGACCTATAATATTCCAAATGAATCCTAAGCCTTATATGGAACATCTAATTTTTAAATGAAACACTAATATTTTGAGTAATGGAGTTGACTTACTAAGTCAGGTCAATTATTTATTTTCTCCTCTTCATTGAGATAAGTAAACTTAATAAACCATAAATACCATATGAAATGACTTAATGTAATAAAACAAGTTAGTCATTTAGAATGCATGGATAAAATGATTCAATATAATAAAATAAGTTTATGATCAAATAACTTTGTATTATAATAATGATATTAAATTCCTTTTTGTGTTGTCTTGGAGATGTATGTAGTTTTGGTCCTTGTTATGTATTGTCACTACTTGAAGTTTTCATTGACATTGAATTATTTATCTACTTAGAATCAATTATTTTCTTGAATTCTCAATACTTGGACAAGATGGATAGGATTTAGGCATTGCTCATTTTTTTTTCTAATGTGTATAAAATCCATTCCCCTTACCCTCTTATTCCTAGTTACATAAATGTTGTGTTTGATTTTAGTATACATCAAAATTAGGTCACTCTAATTCCTACATATGCGTACACACCCTAGGACACCCCTTCATAATCCCACATAGTAATTTTACCTATTTACCTACTTTCATTCTCCATTTTATCACTTATAACCACTAATAACCACCTATAACCATAAAACAAACAAAAATAAATAAATAAATAACAAATTTAAACAATCCTAACCTCTCAATAAATTACCCACAAGTATAAAACAACCCTAGACCATTATTAAACCCAAAAATATTGTAAAATGAAATGGTTGAAACCAAATTCAACCATCTTCCTTGAAATGGCCAAAAATCGAGTTTAGTTTCCCTTGATCGGCACCAATCGGTACAAATTCAGTTAAAATGGCATCAATCCTATAAAATGTGGCTCAAGTCACTACCCAAGGATTCAAAAATACACATGTACAACAAGCCCATGCTTTTAAACTCATGATTTGAGAATTTTGTAGATGTGAAGTGACCAAACATATTATTTCATTATTTCCTTTTGGATAAATCTTCTTCACCGATCAATCTTTCAAATCATCTCTATTTCCAAGGTATGTATTGTATCTAGATTTACAAATACATTTCTTTTAGATCTTAATATTCCCTCCTCTATTCTATTATCTGATTATTAAATATATGCACCCCTTCATCCCCTTTAAAATCTCTCTTTGTTTAGTATTTGTAATCATATACCTAGTAATCAACATTGATCTCGTATAATCGACCTTGAGCTTCTTGATCGACATCAATCACTCCCTAGATATCCAAATTTGTATCCTTAATACACTTTTATATATTTGATAATATCTTGTAATCATGGATAATATTCTTTATTTCTTATAAGCTCGTGTCTCTATTAAATGACCCTCACAGGAGTAAATTTTGATCTTGACACTATTTACAACCTACCAATAGTCTATTAACCATTTGTGTGGGAGATATCTAACATTGATTATGAGCTAAAAATATGTGTCATCATCCTCACACCCAATCTAGATGACATTCTTTAGAAGCTAGGTATTCTCCTTGAACATAGTAACGATGCCAATCTCTACTAGGAAAATGTTTTTAATCATCCCTAGCCTATCATTAAGGATGTTGGTGAGTCTCGACATCTAGGCGTTACATATATATAGTCTATGATTTGTATTATTTTATATTCTTTGTAATCTTATCATTATTTTTAGCTTAATTATCTAAAAATCAGTTGACATCAAAATAATTCCTTTAGTTCTTGGGATTGGATTGTGCCAAGCGAATTACCTCATATTATCTAATATCTATTTTTTTCAATTTTTTATTTGTGTGAAGGTTTCTAGTTCTTTGTGAAAGGAGTTGTGTGCACCCATTTGGAACCATCTCCTTTCTTCATCATTCACGCATGTATCGTTAAACCTTTTCATTTTTGATTTTTAGTGTTTTGTTTCATATAGTGAAAATTAAATCCTAAAATATACTAAAACATCTTACACACCCTATATGACAGTGGTCCCATTTTATTCAATCTACATTCCTATAGTAGAATACACTTTTCTTTATTTATTGCACATTAGCTAACTTTTCATCTTGAGTTCTCTGGTGACTTCCTAGAGGGTGTTAAAAAATGGAATATTTAGTGAACACGGTATTTACCTATTATCTCATTTCTACTCTCTTTTCAATCATATTTCAGCATTGCATCTTGTGGGTTGTCCTCAT
Organism: Taxus wallichiana var. yunnanensis; assembly: GCA_018340775.1. Lineage (NCBI taxonomy): Eukaryota > Viridiplantae > Streptophyta > Pinopsida > Cupressales > Taxaceae > Taxus > Taxus wallichiana. The sequence goes on along the minus strand of CM031238.1, from coordinate 411,585,994 downwards.
CAAAAGTAAACCTTTCCTTTGGAGATTAAAACAAACTTGAATTTTCATATCTACTTGATCATATAGTTTAAATAGGGGATAAAGCTACGTTTATCACTTTCTCTCACAGAGCTACAAAAACCACTAATAATCAAATATGCACACTAAACATCCTCTCCTATGTCTACCTACTTGTATATCATCACCAAGTGGGAAGCCAAATCGGTAATCTGTCACGTATAAATAATTGGTGGGTAGTATATTGGCTAAGCACCCAACACCCTTATCACTACATGACCGTGAAGTGATAGGGTAGGCCATAATATCATGCATCTTGCTAACACCAACATAGATTCAAGCCTCTCTTACCTTCAAGTATATCAAGGACTCCAAATTAAACATGCCTAAAACTAGCCTTAGTAGGCCCAATTATTAGTGCCCTATACAAGTAGTCCTCTCTTTTCACACATTTCTAAAAATTAATCAATATAATTAAAACTTTCTTGTTGATTGTGTGATTTTCATTAAACACGTATATTTTATTTACTGTGTACTTATTATCTCATGGTTCTAACCAAACAATAGTATTGTATCCAAAATATCACAAATATGTCATACCCATTACAACAATCTATAGACATAACCCAATAATCGTTGCACTCTCCCAACGTTAGATCAAACACCTCAGAAATTACCGATCCACCCCTCCCACGGTTCTTCTCTAGTGTAGATATTACCTTTGAATAAATCTTGGACACCAATCCTGTTGCCCTTAGTATTTACCTCACTTCACATGCCATATGCATTCCCCATTACAAACCAAAGACCTCGATCAGCTATTACTATCATTACATATGAGCACTACAAACTCATTGACCCCACCTATTTGTCGATCATCAAACAAGTCACTCATTATCCTTCCCTTGGTCATAGAAACATCCACACCTATCTCATCAATCCCTTTGGTTAGATTTGAACTTAATACTATTTCAACGCAAAACATGGTTAACCAGAAAGGGCCATGTTATTTTCCTCTTCATTTATCTCTCAGTGTGCAACCTCATATGACTACCCTGACACCTATAGTTATTCACATGGCATCCACTTCTCCACCTCCATTGATGGGATATTTTAGTATGCCTTATCATGTGGGTTGTGTGATCACATCATATTCCATTGTCTCTCAAAAATCTTCATCTAAAATCCAAAACTTATTTGTATTTATCCCTACATCCTTTTTCCTATTAATATGAGTGTTATCACAAGCACTTATACCCTTTCTCAACCAACACCCACAATTTATTTCCCGTAGTATGGTTATGTTCCTCCTCTAAAAATGCATAAGCCTTGTAGCCCCTTTTTAACACTTGTATCCCTTAACCTTATCATTATATCCACTCTTCCCCATAACCGTTAGTTTCCAAGCCAACTTAAAATATACCAAGGAGCCTTCCCACTTTTTAGAACCCTCTTTTATCATATCAACAATACCAATCAAATACCATGATCTATGGACAGACTAATACTTCTTCAAAAAATATCCAACCCCTTATAATGATCCCATGTAAATTTTGATGAATATAATAGAAAGTATAGAATTAGTAACCATGGGGCCAAAAATGTATTGTTATATGAAAAAAATTGCAATGAACCTATCAATCCAAAGTGGTAATTTTCAAACAATACCTTCCACATTGGGAACTTCTAAAATTTACCAAGTTATATAGTAAATAAGACCCAAACAACATTGCGGGGCCTTCGATACTCTTTCTACCATATAGCTCATGACCAAGACCATATGCTAAGGACATTCCCAATGTCATTTGTCAGGCCCGCTCTTGACTTGCTAAAAAAAAATCCCTCAAAATTCTCTCTATTCATTCACACACTTAACAAAAATATTTTGAGAAAATTTATGCATCAACATCACACATAAAATATCCATAACTGATCTATATTCCATCAAAAATTTGAAGACAAATCTATTACTTGATTTTGTGCTAGGTGAGGTGGAATCATAAATAAATTATCTTTCTCTCTTCCATAAACTAAATTAATTGAGTTGTTCACTTGATCTTACATAAAAAAATATCTTCCACTCTTCAAATCCAATCATTTCAAACATTCGACAAATCCTTTAACATTTCCTAAACAATCAAAACTTTGAGCCCTGTAAGATGGTAAAGTTAAAATATGATCTAAAAATACTAAACCTAGTTTTTCTTAATTTTTCCAGCAATGATGAGTCAAAAGGCTTGGAAAATATGGTTTTGCTAAAAACCACATCCAAAGGGATCCCTAACTCTAAGCAATATTGACCTCCTTAAAAATACACACCTCTGGTGGAATCTTATAGTTCTATCTTTGACAAGCTTATAACGATGTGTTTTATAAACCTTCCTCCTATCTAACCCATTGATGAATCTAGTCCTAAGCCATCCTAGTATAGAGAAGAATACTATTGTAAATATCACCAGGTTCACATCCATGACATGAATCTATTCCGCTCCTTTAGAAATGTCCTCCAAGACCTTATTGACCAAGGTGACCTACAACTAGATAATCCTAATGCACCTCCTAATCAAGCCATATATGTATTCAAACAACATTTTCCAAACCATCCCCCACCTAATAACACACTCCAAACTAATATCATATATCTTAGGAAGCATACCACTCATGTTATCAACATTTTCAACCAAATTCTACCATCTTAAAAACCCCGCATCTACATCTGAAGCACCATTTAAATAAACAACCCTATTTTACCTCCTTACTGGTGACACCCCACATCAAACAATCTCTCATTCAACAATATCTATAGAAAATACTCCCACAAGTATCCCTAATTTTATCTCATGGGGTTCACAAAAATAAAATCTCATTGTGGAAAGTGTAAGCATACCTCTCAAAGATAAGGTCCCCCAACACCAAATCAGAAATATTGATATTATTATACAAGGATTACCTAGTCCCTAAAATAATAAGTTACAACTCTCACATGACAAACACAAGATAAGCATACGTAATAATGTCATATTATTGACCTCTATTCTATAACCTCGTCCTTCATCAAAACTTTTAGTCACCATATTAGAATCCAAACCCATTCTTAGGACCACAATTAAGCATGTTATTCAAGACACACTTCATGTCCCACACTTATAAACAATATAAATAAACCCAAAACCCTACAACCTTATCCTTGTCTCAAGAATCTCTATCGGGATACCATATTGTAACCCTTCAAAAACTTGAATCATCATCCATATCGCTACCCCCGATGAAACCTTCTAATCCCTGTGGATGGAAGCTTATGTGGTACAAGTATGATGCAGTTTACACTTATCATAGGGTGTTAGGACATCATATTGAATATTTTAAATCCCTTCATTCCATAATCAAATATATTTTTACGAAAGATGACCTCTTATTAAATAGAGAACATTAAGCTTGCACCTATCAATAAGAAAATGAAAAAATCAAAATACCACATTAAACCTGCCCCTAAAACCCTTGAACTTAACACTCTTAAACCATCACCTGATAACATACAAAAAAATGTGTGGTATCCTCTAACAATTCTTTGTTATTTCAAATTGACACTATCTGCATAGCCATGAGAGCTTATACCTAAGACTTAAAATACTAGACTCAAGATTGGCCTAAGTCTCCATTTTTACACCCCTACTAAATCACTCAATTCATCATCTTCCAAATCCAAGGTATCCATCCTTGCATCCCCTCATATTAAATCCATGACTTTAATACATAAAAATGTTCTTAAACAGTTACATCAATTACCCGTTAAGATGTCCCTCTATGAACCTATCCAAAACTCCACTTAATGCCTACAAGCTATGATAGAATCTCTCCAAGCCATCTTAGTACAATCAGATGAACCTCATCCATTTTCCAACTTTTTTGGTGCCCTAAAAATATTTGAAGCCATCATGTTTTATGACTCCAAGATCCCATCATTATAACCTAAGGACCATGACCTCCCCTATTCGTCATTGCCCAAATCAATGATACCCTTATTAAAAGAGTCATGATTGACAATGGGGACAACATCAATATCATCTCATCCCACTTTCAAATAGCTTCAACTACCTGAAACCATCATGGCTCAGTCACCTATCATCTTACATTATTTCAATGATATTTTCTCTCCCATCTTAGGCATGGTAATCCTACCTATCAAAGTAGGTGTGAAATTCCTCCATGAACTCTTCTACCTTGTAGAAGGTGAATTTTAATACAATATACTATTAGGATGTCCTTAGATCTCGTATTATGTGTTGTGTCCCTTCCACCTTACATCGATGCTTGAAATATGAACATGAAGGTAAAACCTTTATGGTCCTTGTTGATCCTAACCCATTTAAAGAATGTCATATGACCTATATGCCAAATGACGTGTTGCTTCCCTTACAAATCACCACTTCTTCAAATCAAGCTTCTAAAATTTCCTCTCGTCCCTAAATCCAAATTACCTGATGATCAATCACTTAATAATATGATGTGATGTCTGTCGCTAGGGGATTATCGACTCCTAACTCTCAATACACTCCCTACACCATAAAAATAAGGGAGACCTAATAAGCAGCCTCTTTATGAGCCTAACATTGTAAATATCATCTCCTTCGGCCCTCCCTTTCTTTGAACACAACTCATCTATGGGGGTATCAACCATCCCTCTTCCTATCTCAATAGTCAAACATGTACTAAACCATTTAATTTAGAATGTTCATTATTATACAAGCCTCAATTTTCCCAAACCTACCTTCACCGTTGTGTGTGTAAGGGTTTTGGCTTGGTAAGATATTAGAAAGGTCCACACAAGCTACCCTTTGAATATTTAAGGAAACATCACAAAAAACATGGACTCGGCTTTAAGAAACAATCAAATCCACTACCACAAATATCATAACTTGGACCCTCATCCTAGTTGTCATCGACACCTCCTTCTTACATAGATGACACCATATCCATCTCCCCGACTTAATTTTTAATCAATACAATCACACTTGGACCATTGAGTTACCAAGTTGGTGACCAAATCATGACCCTTATGCTAGTGTTCGTGATATGATAGACAAGGACTCCTCTAGTGTTCACGCTCTTTAATGTTAGGATGACAATGCCATCCTAATATATATGGGTTTTAAGGATAACTATCTCTATATATCTCTACCTTTTACACATCCACACTTCTCAATGAATCCACTATCTCTATCAGCATAGGGATACCATGAGAGTTACATATAGTTAAATTTTGTCAAGCTTTAGACTCTCGGGATCTCTAAGAGTTTGTCACCTTCTTATCTAACCATAGTCAAACCTTCACATGGTATTATAGTGATATTCCTGATATTAACCCTAATATATTTTCCATTATATCATCATAATCCCCAATGCTAAGAAAAATATTCATAAAACTCATCCTCATGAAGCATTACTAGTCAAAGAATAACTTTTACGTCTTCTCTCAACCAATTTCATCCTACCCATTGATTATCCACAATGGGTTTATAACATCATACTTATGACCAAAACCTCCTGGAAATTGTGTATTTGCACATAGTTTCAAGACTTGAACCTCACTTGTCCAAAATATGATTTTCCCTTACCCGAAATTCACCACTTATCAACTTGACTACAAACCATGAAATGTTGTCTCTTATGGATGGTTTATCTGGCTATAATAAAATCCTCATTGCATCATAATATAAGAAATATTTTATCACCCTATGGGAAACCTTTTGTTATAGAGTAATTCACTTAAGTTTAAAAATGTAGGAGTAACTTACCAACATTTCATGACCTATATCTTTCACAGACTTATCCATAAAATCATAGAATACTACATAGATGATCTCTTAGGTAAATCTAAACACCGAAAGGACCATCTTGTCATCCTTAACATAATTTTTCCCTATATAATACAATTTTCCCTATGACTCAACCCTGTTAAATGTGTGTTCGGGGTCTTAATAGGTAAAATCTTAGGATTCATCATCTCTATCAAATAGATTGAAGTCGATCCTACCAAAGTTAAAGCTACAATTGAAATGTCTCCTCCATCTAACCTTAAATAGCTCTGAATTATGAAAGAAAAACTCCAATCCATTCAAAATTTCATCTCTCAATTATCATATCAATGTCATCCCTTCCATCACCTCCTTAGAAAAGACATCCATTTCAAATGGGATTTTAAAATACCTTTGATGCTCTTAAATAATATATCATATCACTATCATTTCCCATACCTCCATGCAAGGGGATCCTTTCTATCTATATATCTCTACTATTGATCATACTTTGGGGGTTATGTAAGTACATCGGGATGAACTAGGTAGGGAGCATGTAGTTTACTATATAATATTTACCCTTCACAATTATGAAACTTGTTATTTGGAAGTAGAAAATTTGGGTTTTTCCTTATACTTCCAACTTACAAAAATTTTCACTCCTCCTCATTCATAAAACATGCATAGTCATAAGCATTAATCCACTAAAATCCATGCATTCTAAGCCATATCATAATGACCACATAACTAGGTTTCTTATGCTCATGACAGAGTTTGATCTTGAATTCATCTCTTAGAGATACATTAAAGGATATGTTATTTTTAATCATCTCACAGAATCTCCCCTTGCCAATAATCAACTCCCTTGTGAACAATTCCTTAACGAATCTATCAACACCCTCGATCATGATAATACTCATCTTAAAATGACCTTGTTCTTTGATGAGCCTAAATGTAGACAAGGGGTTCTAGAATAGTTATAATACCTCCTTAGAGGATTAATATTTCATTAATTTTCAAATTAAATTTTGACTACACAAATAACATGGTTAATACGAAGGCCTCATCGTGGGTCTCCAAACCATTGTATTTATTGGCGTAAGCATCCTTAACATCTACAGTGATTCTCAACTCATCATCAATCAAATCAAGGGAACATATCAATGTAAGAATGATACCCTATAAAAATATGAAACTATCATTGGCAATCTATTGAAGGCCTTTGATCATTATGAAATCCAAACAACTCTTCGCTCATCTAATAAATTTTTAGCTACTATGGTATCTCTCACATCCCTCATTACTTTATTTCTAGATAATTCTAAACTCTTCATCGATGTATACAAAATTGATCAACCATATTATATCAACATAGATCTTCCTACCATTTATCATAGAGAAACTATAAAATATGACATTTGGTACACTCAAATATACGACTATCTTTCCCAAATCAAGATACCCTTTAATAATTTTGCTAACTCTCCCACTCGTGCCAGTAACCTTTCATGATTTTATCTTTCTTGTGTGAGTTGGATCCCTTTGTTCACATGGGCAATCGGGCATTTTTGGATTTAGGGAAGCTGAAAAAAGAAACAACTGATTTTCAGGTCTGTTTTATTTGTAAGATATTTTTGGGTACAGAAGGATGGGAGGAGACTTGGTACACATGGAACCTTCAAGGTGTCCAGAGATATCCAAGGAGGCCGAAGTTCTTCTCGAAAAGGTGGGACTGTTGTCTTTTCTCAAAACTTTTGAGGGCCATGATGAAATCCTGAGTGAAGCGGTTGCAAAAACTTGGAATGAGGGAAAAGTCCAGGTTGGCAATTGTTCCCTTACAATTTCACCCAAGCTCATTGCTAAAGTGACTGGTCTTGCGCTAGAAGGTAGAAGTATTTTTAAACCTAAATCTGATTATAGTCTTGAGATTGACTATTTTTTCCAAGGAAAAGGGGAACCTATTTCTCTTCATAATGGATATGCTAGGAGTAAGTTGCCTTCTCCTTTTGATGAAATTTCCAAACTGCTCATGTCTTATATCACATTGGAAGGTAGATATAAAGTAATATATGGCTACCATTTTCCAATGTTAAACCATATTCGCAATGCCAAACTGTATAACTTTCCTTTCTACTTATTCTCTTCTCTGGAAAAATCTATAACTATGGTGAAGAAAGGCACTTTCATTTTCCCCTTACACCAGGGTCTGATAAAAACTATCATTCGAGTTGAGCACTCCCCTGTTGGGAAAAAATGACAAATTTGGGGCTTCAGCTTCAAACATTTCATTGGGTAAAAGGACAGGGAGTATGGAACCTAAGGATGATAGCTGTGATGAAATTGGTCAGGGGAATCCGGTGGCCAAACGAACCAGATCAAGCAAGGGTAAAGGGGGAGACATGTCTCAGTTCAGGAAAGTTTAGTATTTGGGTCAGGCTGAGGAGGATAACATCACCTATGTTTCAGATGAATGCCCTGGTGAAACCCCTTCCCAGAAGGAATCCTCTCATGAGAAAGTGGAAGGGGAAGCAGAGAGCAGTGAGGATGTTGCTAGCTTAAAAGAATAGGAGTCTTCCAAGAATACTGAGGAAGCTATCCACAGTCTTCACAATCTGAAAATGGCTCAGATGGAGCTTTTCTTGGCCCAAGAATCAGCTATCAAAACTCATGCCTTCATGAGAGATTTTGAAAACTACAAACTGAACAATGACATCAACAGGCACAAAATCAGTTTGATCACTATGGACATTAAGGAGCTGCATGAAAAAGTTGATAAAATGTCTACCCTCATCCTCTGTGAAAACCTCAAAAATGAAAATGCCAAAAGAATGGAAATGGAGAAAGAGATGCTGAAAATGAAAGGAATTATTATGCAAATCAGAGATGCTCATGTCCTTAATGTGAAGAGTACTATTTACCATCTCAAACTGTTGGCTGAAATGATACAGTCCATGGAATTGGAAAAAGAAAAAGAAAAGGATGGCACAGGCCCGAAGGTGGTGATCAAAGAACCTAACTACAAGTACTGGAAGGAGACTATAGCAACTCTAGTCAAAGAATGGAATGGATGCATGGAGACGGTGGACGATCTGGTCAAAGATAAATGAAATGTAATGGTTTGGAATTTGTTGCTTGTTTACCTTTTGTTGTTAGTTTCATCCTTGGGACTACTATATAATGTATAACATATATAATGGATATCATATACTGGTGTTTTTGTTTTTGATATTTTGGATCATGTCTAGCCTTCGAAGGTAAATACTTTGGCCAATATGTAAGTAAATTGTAACTCTTTGTAAAGGGGTAGGGTCCCCTCAACCCTAACTTTTACCTCTAATTAAAAAAAAATACCTTGGACCTATCCAAAATGGTAGGAGGTCCTTTCAACAGAGAGTATCCTGCTATGTTATATTTGGGTTGTCCTTTATAGAAGAGGATTTGACAACCTTCTCCTTTGATGTCTTAAATATGTAGAGGCTAGCCAAGCTATTTGAAAATTCCACAATGGAATATGCAGTGGAAATTTGAGTGGCTTGGTCATTTCTAAAAGAATCTTACACGTGGGTTACTAATGGCCTATGCTAAACAAAGATTGTTTTCAATAATCTAAAAATGTATCAAATTTCAACAACACGCTAATATTACACATGTCCCCAATCATGCTCTTCAACCAAATCAATATTTATGGACCTTTTCATAATGGGGACTTGACCTCATTGGCCTTATTAACCCTCGATCATCCCAACGACATAATTCCATCATCACGGTTATTGTATATTTCACAAAATGGGTAGAATCTATCCCTCTTATCTCCACTAAAGAATATAATATTATTGATTTCATCCATCATCACATCATCTGTCACTTTAGCATCCCTCATAAAATCATCACAGATAATGGTAAATCATTTAAAAATTCAAAAATTCAAAAATCAGAACACTTACAATATCAAACTTAGTTTCTCCACACCATACTATCCATAAGCTAACGATCAAGCTGAAGTGTCTAACAAAACCCTTAACAAGATACTAAAACTGTTGACCAAGTTGGTAAATACTAACACCTCTAAATACCATTTTCATTATGGGTTTACCGGACTAGCATTCAAACCCCTACAAATGCCACTCCTTTCCCTTTATCCTACAACACTTGAATCCATTCTTCCACTTGAAATCTAAATTTCATTTCTACACATTTCTCTTAAAGATTTCATCCTTGAGGAATAATATCATCAAGAACACCTCTCACAACTATAATTATTAGATGAAATCCAAATAACGCCCTCAAACATCTTAATATCTATCAAGAATGAATTAAATGTGCATACAATAAACATCTTAAAGAATGTGAATTCAATATTGGTGATTGTACACCTAAAAATCAACACGTGATTTCGATGCACTCGACTTCTCGAGGTCGTCTTTGAGATAGCCAAAGTGTGTGAGATTGGATGAATAATTGATAGGAAACTAAAGGAAGTTCAAGGGCTATGAACTTGTAGCGTGAAATCCTAATAGTTGAGTTGGTCAAAGGGATAAATAGTGGCTAAGATTGGGTAGCGTGAATTCCCTATGGTTTGATTGCTTGTTTTGATTTTATTTCTAAACTATATTGAAACTTTGTTTTAAATTAAAAAAGTAAATAAACTTAGTTTAATTAAAATACATGTGTATTTAATCTTTTGATTAACTAGGTTAATTCTTAGTTAATTAAATAAAATAGGATAAATCATCTACTCTATTGTTTGTATTCTAACCAGATTTTTAAATAAATGGAACTAAAAGAAACTAACTAAATAACTATTGATTTTTGTATTTTTCAAGATTAAATAAAATAAATAAACAAAATAACTTCTACAAACACAGAGACAAAAATAAATAATTAAAACTAAACAATTGCTTCTAATTAAAATAAAACTAAAATAGGGAGTAGTTGGATGTGGTTATTCCTCTGTTGCATGGTTGTTTGATAATGCTATTCTAAAAGAATGTATTCAAAAGTTATTAATCTAAATAAAATAAAATAAAACTTCTTCGGAAAATCTTCTACCTCAATTTTTTGGAAAGGAAAAACTTCTCGTAAGCAATTTTCTCTTTTTTGTATGAACTTTCCCCGGCATAAGTAAATCTAAACTAATTGAAAGAAAGAAATAGTAAAAGAATTGCAGGGATTTCTTTGCTTCTTCATCTAACTAATTTCCTAAGAATATCCACAGGGATAAGAAGAGAATAATTTATCAAAGGAATATTTATGTAATAAATGATTTGAAAGAAATACTAAATAAATAATGTATGAAGGAAGTGATGGAATCTTTCACTTCTAATAATCTAAATATCTGCAACAACTTCGACTAAAAAAATAAGAATTATTCAAAACTTAAAACAATTTTACTACAAACCCAACCTAGTTACTATTTTATCGTGGTAGCTTCCAAAAGATGAGATGTTCGTGTTGTCTCCTGAGCTTTGTATCCTCTCGCCAAATATGAAATCCAATTGATCCTGGGATGTGCAAATGTTGGATGGTTACAAATTGACAATGGCTATCTTGGTGCAATAAATGACCAAAAGTATATAGCATGAAAGAACAAAGCAATGATCGATTGTCTATGTGGTTACTCTCAAAAATTAAGAAGCATAACTTTACCTCGGGAATGTGAAATATCCAACCCATCATACGGGTAAAAGTTTCGATTTTATCAAAATATGGGAAAGAAAAAGCCATTTTACATGTGTAGAACAATAAGTGATAAATCATCCAAATAAAAATAATTCAACATTATAAACTTATTAAATAAGGAATATAATTCCAATACGAATCCAACGAGCCTAGAAATATAAAAAATGGTTGAGAAACGAGTAAGAAAAGCACTCTTGAAATCTAAACGCGCGTTGAAAAACATTTGTTTTAACTTCATATTTAAGGTGATATGATTATCAGCGTTGATAGAGGGGTTATTGTACAACCACCACTATAAAAATTATGTAACTTCCTTTGTGAAGGTTGCACAAATGCCATTGTGGGGGCCCAGTGATTGCACAACCGTTGCTCACAAACAATGCTAAAATCCCAAAAACAATCTTGTAACTAAAATTCAAGTCTAAGGACAAAGCAAAAAGGTTGATTTGAGTCAAAAGAGGGATGTAAAGGAGAGATGGAGGGATCTAGATCTCACTTTTACCTTGGAAGAGGTTTTATAATCATTTGATACATCATGTTTTTCATATTGCACCGTGTACTTTTTAGGTATATACATATTGCCCCCTTGGAAGAGCATTTTAGCCATGAATGGGCTAAAATGTGCTTTTGAGAATGACACTCCCAAATGGGAGGGATAGAAAATTTACCTCATTCAAACGCACCTTGATTTTATTCTAGTTGATCCTTCCCGCTTCCTATAACATAAAAACATGAACCATTTGTGCATGGGTGAGAAGTCTACCTACCCCATGCACACCATCCTCGCATACACTTACTCAAAACAATTTCATAAAATCTAAATGTGTGTGTGTGTGTTTGTTTGTTTTTGTGTGTCATTTTCACTATTTTATAAATCATTTGTGTTTTACAAGTTTACTTGAATTTAGAAATCTAGATTTTTAGCGACCATTTCATTCGTAAGTATAGTCAAATTTTCAGGCATTTAGAAATGATGGTGATGTACCCAATGGAAACGGATGGGGCTTAGGAACAGGTTATAAATGATAGATTTGGTCTTTTTGTGTTAGGCTCTGGATTTTTCTTTTTGAATGCATTTGAGGGTATTTCCAGAAAACTATATCCAAAGTGATTGTAAGAGGTCTCAAAGAGACAGATAGGCCATGATACCTTTATTGTTTAGTCTCGAGTTTTGCACATGTCAAATTTTTTAGATTTTTGGCTCATGATTGATTGTTTTGACCACACTTTCCCTTTATGGGATGGCTTTGTACTAAGACTTAGACATAAATATATGTATGATCATATTTTTGGTTGAAATCCCTTTGAAATTTGGTTTTCTTATGCTTTACTTCATTTGTGCACTCTTGTATGGTTAGGAATGTTCGATGTTTTGAATTTTTGAATGAATGATATGGACAATAACATAATATGATAAACATAATGATGCACATGGTTACAACTCATACTTAGGAAACTTTATTTTCAAACAACACTTAGATGTTCCATTCCATTAGCAAAATGTGTTGAAAATGATAGGATGATCTCACCTCATTCTTGATCCCACATAACTAGTAAGATGCAAGGGCTCATCACCAAGAGCCAAGAAGGACATGAGATATATGATTGAAGAATGTGTGAATAAGAATGATGATCCAGAGATAATAATTTTGATAAAAAATTATTCAGAACCCTACACTCAATCCCAATCATGATCAACTTACCAAGTTCAAGATGATTTTCACTCATAAGCCTTGATTAGAATTAGATATGTAGATGGCCTACTGATTGGAAATATTTGGTTAAGGAATGATTGTCTCTTTTAACATGAACATCTATATCATTTTCTTGGGAATTTAATATATTCAAGCACTTTTTTTCTTCAAGGCTCTATTTTTGGCATGACTCCTATATCTTTCCCCATAATACCAGTAAGAAGCATGGGATCATCACCGAGGACAAAATGTAGGTGAGTAAGGGCATCTTCCTCCTTTCCCAGCCTCATGCTACCAATAAGAAGCATGAGATCACCACCAAATACTGGGAGGGATAGAAAATGTAGTTATTTGTAATAAGAATATATGTATTTTTATTTTACATGACCCCCTACATCTTGCCTCATGCTACCAGTAAGAAGCATGGGCTCATCACCAAGGAAAAATGTAGGAGAGTAAGGGAATCTTTCTCCTTTACCAACCTCTTGCTACCAATTAGAAGCATAATATCACCATCAAATACTGGAAGGGAAAAAAATTGATTATTTGTAATAAGAATATATGTATTTTTCTTTATCTTTCCTTATCTTGTATTGTGCCTTTTGGGAGGGAAAGTTTTCCCCTGATCTCAATCCCACATAACTAGGAATATGTGAGGGATCATCACCGAAGATTGAGATGGTTGAATAGAAGTTCTAGGTGAAATGCTTAGAATTTTTGTTATGGAGAGAGATTTTAAGGAGAAATCCTCCATCAAGAAGCTTCTATAGAAAACTATAGGTGAGAAACAACTGAATTGGAAGAAACCATAAAAATGATGAAGCATGCAAGTTCTTATAGGAGAAATGTCAAAATTTGTCTCATGAATAGAAATGAGTATGCATTTTTATATAATTTAAAAGTGTGAAGATATTATATAAATGTCATGACTGAGATATTTTCCAATGTTTTAAAGCTTAAAAATATTTTGAAAAGTAATTTTTTTAGTATAATTTAAATAAACACAAATGATGAAAATGTAAAAGGAAAATGTGGAGATGTAATTACTATATATATAACTATCTTAGGTGACACGAGTCGATGGATTCATCAAACTCCTCACCCTCCAAGATGCATAGATTATAAGAAAGATTCTTGAAATTTTTATTTACTTGACAAGGGACTATTACTTTAGGTTTAAACTTATAACCCTTTCCTACTATATTATCCATCTCGAATATATGGTTTTAGCGTGAGATCACATGCTTAAATGGGACGTTTGTAAGCCTCTTTTTATGTCATTGACACGTTATGTTTTCATAGAATTGATGAGGTTGTTCAAATTTGTTCCTTACATAGGGATACGTGGTCACATTTTACATTTTTTCTATTAATGGTTTGTGTCTCGTGGATATGAAAAAATTGGTTTTTGGAAATTTTCTTCTAGACAAATGTTGGGAATGGGAGAATCCATAGAAATGGATTTTATGGAGATCATCTCTCTCTCAACATCCTCTCCCCAATGATATTTCTACCCTACATATGTCTATGATATTCTCAATGAGAAAAGAGGCTAGACCGAGGAAATTTTTAACTCCTTATGGTTCAAAGGGGGAGTGATTGGTGAATTGCTCTCTAAGATTTTTACAAATTATGTCATGGTTTTTATGGAAACGGACTCTACGGATGCAATCTTATTCTCGCTTTTCCACTTTGATTGTTTTTGGCTTATGATGGTAACCATAATATCGTGGGTATCAACAAATAAAAGATGTTTAAATTACATGTCAAAGACAACAAGCCCGTCATGGAGTTCAAAGCATCAATCATGGAGTCTAACTAGTCACGCTCAATTGAGATTTGGAAAATAGTGGATGGGAAACCTTTATTTCCTGAAGGTGATCCTCCATTGGGACCCTTCAAAGAACCCAAAGAGATGATATACATGCAAAGAGGAATTTAGGCATACATCACACACTGGGAAAATAGTTCAATAGATGGTGGAGAAGCATACTATGTTCTAAATATTTCATATTGGAAAAATTTTCTACGTGCCCTATAGAATCTATTTGGTAATTGTAGCATGATGAGGAGAGATTGGTTTTGGAAAAAATTAATTCATAATAACGCAATTTATGATCAGATAGTGGGTGCACCATGTCTTGACATAGATAGCTACTATATTCAAAATGTCCTTTCAAATAAGGATATATATGTTGGGCTTATTTGTGATAGACCGCAAGAGGAATTCAACCCAGTAGTGGATGTGAATGTTGGCAAGATGATACTAGTAAGACCAGTGATGATAATGTACCTATATGGATGGGCAAGGAAGAACTAAAACTAATACATGGTTTTCACAAAAATACTCAAAAGATAAGGGTACACTTTAATGGGAACCCATAGGAAAGGAAATACATAAAAATAAATATATGAGGAATTCTTAAAAAAGAAATGCTTGGTGAAAATTAAGGGACACATTAGATATTGATATAGACAACGCTCATCTCAAGCGTGGATTCCAAGAAAAATATGGAAAGGAAATCAAATTAAAATACTGAATTGGGGTCATGAAGCTATCCAAAAATACCTTACACAAATTCAAGAACAATAATTAATACCCTTGCGAGGGATCAATGCTTATGTAATTTTCTCAAAGGATTGATTGCCTATGGAAATACATTTTCAAATCCATTTCCTCAAAACAACTTGTTTAATGTAATTCTTAACTCTTTTTTGTTCTTTATGATTTACATAATGGAAAAGCATAAAAGTAGTTGAATTTATCACAAATAACTCGCATATTTACAATATCACAATTATTTTTATATAGATTTATATAAAAATTATATCAACATATAATATACATAAAATATTAAATAATTATAAATTTGAAGGATTTCAATAACTACTATTTTGTATTTTTAAAGTGAAATATTGTAAAATTACCATCATCTAAAAATTGTTTGACAGGTGTAGGTGGTTGTCAAATTTAATCCCTGGCCTTTGATGTAACTTTTTGGTGCCTAGGCTTATGTAACTTAGTGACCGCTAGGCTTATATAGCTTAGTGGTGGGTAGGCTTATGAAACTTGCTACTGGTAGGCTAGTGTAACTTTCCAGCTGCTAAAATTATTTCACCTAAAGGAATTCTAATCTTGTGTAAATTAGTGGCTAATAGGCTTATGTAAGTTAACAACCTATACACTTATGTAAGATAGTGGTTTTTAGGCTTATGTAAGTTAACAACCTATACGCTTATGTAAGATAGTGGCCGCTAGGCTTATCATCCTTTTATGTAACTTAGAGGTTGCAAGGCTTATGTAACTTAGTGGCTACAAGGAAAATGTAACTTAGTGGTCTGTAAGGCAAATATAAATTTGACCTGCTAGACTGATTTCACCTAGCATGCGCTTTCATCATGTAAGTTAGAAACCACTAGGCTTATTGAAGATAACATCTGCGAGGCTTATGTAAGATAGTGACCACTTGGCTTATGTGGGGGATTCAAATAATAACAAAATAGAAATCCTAAAATAGCAAAACTAAAATCCAAAAATCGGGATTTATAAATTGGATTACAATAGTGGTGAAATTGGAATCCAATAATAGTGCTATTAGAATCCAATATTAGCCAAATTGGAATCCAATAATAACAATATTAGAATCCAATAATAGTGAGATTGGAATCTAATAATAGTGAAATTGGAACTAGAATAATTCCAATAATGACAATATTGGAATCCAATATTACTACTAATGGATTCCAATAATAGTAATAATGGAATCCAGTATAGACAAAAATGGAATCCAATATACGCAAAAATGGAGATGGATTTCTTCCAATACTTGAAATATTGGAGTCTAGATTCACTGGAATATGTCCAGATTTAGTGAAATAAGCATTATTTTATTTCTTTAGGCATGTACATATTTGTGCCCATATCTTCAAGTTTCATTTTCTCGTACCTTGTATCTTGAAACATTCATATCTATCAAATCATGGTCAGCGAACTACATTGGTAATTTAGGATTATTTTCAACTTGCAATTGAGTTTTTAAAGCTTGCATAGTGATTTTTTTCTTTGCCTTTCATCTGTCTTATTATATGGGGTTCCTCTTACTATACAAGTTGAAATTTTGCCTCTTACTAGTATTTATTCTAGTTTGTAGTCCTCCAATCATTGTTTGTTTTTGCCTCTTAATGTGCAATGACTGCACATTGGCTGGAATCGACCGTGTTGCCTTCTAAATTTTTCTTGGGCTATCTCCATGTTGATGAATAATGGGAGTGTCTTCAGGTGTTTTGTGTTGTCCCCTTATGATCACAATACAATCCCATTGTACAACAAGGTAATTTTTGCATATAGAGATATGTATGCATGGAATTAATTTGGTACCTAGGGATTTGAGTTGAATGTTTCTCTAATCCATTGGATCCATTCTCCCATCTTATACCTATCTTCATAAGTGGTGCACAAATTTGTTGGAATGAGTTGTAAAAAATAATAATAAGGGTAGTACACATATTCAACTTCAATAATACCCTTGGGGAACATTAGTGTGTAAAGCATAATAATATTATCAACCATTGATACATGAATACCTTTCCACCAATTTATTTTATTTTCTTCACATTGTTGAAGAATTCATGGTCAAGTAATTTAGGCTAGTTAAACTCATTTCCATCCTTCCACATATGCATGATGATATCTACTATGCCCAAGAATGCTTTCTTACTTCCTTGGGAATCTTGTCAATATGTTTTTGTTAATATTTATATTAAAACCCACAACACCTTATTTTTGATAGATTTCAAATATATTCCTCTTCCTTTGCACAATTGACTATATATAGTTGCGAGTTGACTATTTGATGGGAGGTATAGTGATTTAATAAAGAGGATAGATATGCCTTAATTTGGTAATCTAATAGCTCGAGTGAATTTGGCTGGATTTATAGGGACAACATCTTACATAATGAACCAAATTACTTCTTTAGAATATGAGCTCATGATGGTATCCCATATATGGTAATCTTGTTAGCTAGTCAACAATTATTCCTCACACCACGTGCTTCGCATTATTTTACCTTTTGGAAATTCCATTTGGATTGTAGGCTTCTTAGGGGCCCATGCTTACTCTACTCTCACAAAAATTCATAATGGGGTAGATCTAGCCACTTTTCCACCTCCACATTGGGCTCTTCCTTCTTTGAATCACTGAGAGGAAGAAATAAAATGCCTTTTATTCAATCATAGCTCAATATATAGGACTAATGGGCTAGTTGAATGGTCCCATTTCTGTTTTGGTGTTTTACTTCACGACATGAGTTGTAGTTTTCAAATTTCTATCCTTCAAACTCTTTCTCAATTTGCAACTGAAATTTCAATCTTAAGAAATGTGGTTATCTTTTTGTGTGGTCTATCTCTTCTTTATATTCATTCTAGATTCATGGTGGATATTTTTGGGATGTTTATTTCTTGATCTATCCCCTTAATTACTTTTATCCATTGGGGATTTAGATTTATATCATGCTGATTTATATCTTTAAGCTAAATTTCCACAAGATATTGGATTATTAATATGTTGGTCATACAATTTACCGAGTTATTAAATTTTTATGACTTTAATTTTTTTAATTTTCTTTCTTCCTTATTAAATTTCTTACTTTTTATGCAATTTTCATAAACATATTTATTTTCTACCCTTTTTATTTTCTTCAATTAGTGCACTCTATTTTCTATCTATTTGAAGGTGATCCTCGAATCTTTAATTATTCTACACACACTTGAACCCAAATTGATCAAATATACACACTTATATCTACTAAACTTGTAAGAATTTTTAGAACTCCCTACTATACTGATGTTCCCATTTATTCTAAAGGGTAACAAATTTCTTTGTAGATCCCATAATATCACTATCCTTTTTTTGGTAATATGGTGAATCATATATCCTTTCCATCTGATATACAATTTTCCTAGGTGTACTTTAAACATCCTTTCATAGACTAATACCAATTTTTTTGTCTTGAATTCTTTAGTGCACAAATTACAGTCATGCCATGATTTTTGACTTTATTTGTGTTTTTAATGCTTCCATTGGGAAATCACCTTATATTCCTTCATTTTCATCCAATCCAATAACCTTTCTTTATGCGCTCCTTATCCCTTAACATTATAATCATTGCTGATATGAATACTTTCCACAATGTATTTCATTGGCAAGATGAATTCTACCCCATAGACTAATTGGAATGGTGTCTTCCATGTAATTCTCTTATAAGTTTTTGTAAGCCTAGAGTACTGCAAGTATTTTGTCTTCCCAATTATCTCTTTACACATTACGAGTTTTATTTAGCACCATTTTCCAAGTATTTTATTATGGCCTTCACTTTTCCATTAGCTTTTGGATGGTATGCTAATATTTGGTTGTATGCAATCATAATAATCAATATTTATAATGACGTATCTAGCTCTAGACCTTCTAGATGGTGGATGAATTAGGTCAATGAAATCTATCTCCTTTACTTAAATGGTTGTGTTTCTAGGAATGGGTCAAGGTGCATTTATATCTTTGATTGGGCTTCCCAACTCTTTGATATATATCACAATGTTTCACAATCTGCATCTTGAAACAAATATGGCCTCCAAATCCCACATTGCAAAAAAATTATTCATGGTAAAATATCCTACAAAATATCCCCAACTATAATTACATGTTCTTCACACAATATTAACTCTCGCTTCATGATCCAATGCAAATCTATCCAATACTTCATCCTTCCCTAGTCTATACAAGAATCCATTTATGATGGTGTAAGGAAAATATTTATTAGCCAACAACTTCTTTTCCTTTTTGTGTAGTGATCTGATAAAAGTCCACATTAAAGGAATTGCACAATTTCATCAAGTTGCTATGATATTACAATAACCAAAAATAAGTGCACATCAGGTGCATCTTCATCTAATTCCTTAGTTTTTTATCCTATATTTATGTGGATTAAGTGAGCATGTCCTACATGTTCTCTTTCGAGCATGATATTTATCTTGTATCTATACTCATAGAATAACATGATCCATATTGACATTCTTCCTCCTAATAATGGATTTTTCACTTTGGACACCACAAAGATAGATGATTCATTAAGAATTTAAATGGGGCTACCAACAGATATTTCTTGAATTTATGAAGTACCAAGACCATAACAAGAGCCTCTTATTATATGGTCATGTATTTTTTCGTAGTTTGTAACAAATTTCTACTTATAAAATGGATAGGGTGGTCTATTCCTCCTCCTGGTTGCATAATAATTACTCCAAGTGTGTTCCCTGAAGAATTCACATGTGCTTGAAAAACTTTTGTCTAGTTTGAAAAAAATAGAATGTGTGCACTACGTAGCTTCTACTTTAATTGCATAAATGCATTTTGACATTATTTTTCCATTGAAAATTTACGTCTTTCAGTAATAAATTCTCTATAGGTTGAAAAATGTTATTATATCCCCTAATGAATTTATTGTAGTAACCAATATGTCCAAGAAATGTATGTACTTCGATGGGTTTGTAGGAGTTTTAAGCCCAATTATCACCACATTTTTACTTGATCCAAAATAATACCTTATTTACAAACAACATGGTCAAGTAGTACTCCAAAATGTCTAAAGAAAAAGCATTATTTCAAATTTAACCCAATGCAAAATGATCTACATCATTCTAACATTAAAGGTACCTTAGATATATGCTCTTTGAATAAAGAGAAAATATGCCAACCATCTAAATATACTTTTGGAAATCATTGATGAAATCTTTAAATGTAGTGATAATAGCTTTGGAGAAAATTACATGCACGTTTTCAATCCAAAAGACATTACTTAGGATGTAAAATTTCCCCATTAGTTGTGAAGGAGGTTTTTTCCGATCTTGTGCAATCTGAATTTGGTGGTAATTGATGAATCCATTTGTAAATGACTATACCTCATGACCTAGTATTGCTTCCAAAATTTCATTTTTGAATGGTGTTGAAATAGATCATTCACAAATGCATCATTCATAGTTATATAATTGCCACAAATTATGATTTCCCCCATTTTATTTGGTTGAGTGACTACCAAGCTCACTCCGATATTATTTTAATATGGTATAGATTAGTCATGCATCCACCATACAAGTTATTTCTACTTTGACTTTTACCTTCATGTTTGGATTTGATCTCTATGGCCTTTTCTTGATAGGATTTTCTCCCTCTTTTATTTTGATGCACATTTATCTTAATGACGAGTCCACTCCCTTTATATCATTGAATTTTGTGGGTAACACATCTTCATAATCCCACAATAGTTGTAAAATATCAGACATCTCTTTTTACATAAATTATTATTCAATAGTGGCTAGCTTTATTGTGCTGTTGTGATAATGGTTTCTACCCTTTTATGTAGAAATTCATCATATATTTTATCCTTTCTCTTATACCTAATATCCTCTATAATTTTGGGAACTTATTTTTCTTCTATATTAAAATTGTGTAGATGTTCCTCTTCCTTATTACACACTTCTTTCTCAATTGGTATAGGCTCAATACGTTCAGATTCAAACATTTTGACTAATTTCATTCCTCCTAATCCTTGGGATATTATTTTATTTATTTACTCCTAATCTATGAAAACCCTCTACTTTATTATATATCTCCCCTTTTACCATTTTAGATATATTTTTATTCTTTACACAATTCCTTTGCTTAAGGTCTATAAATCCAATTCCTTCTCCTGAGTCAATAGTTCTATGACATAAGAATTTTTAATCTTTTGAAGATATAAATGCTTATTTAACTTAATCTAGACTTATTCTAGTCCGAGTAGCTAAAAATATAGCCAATATTGGAATCCAATATTACTATTTTTGGATTCCAAAATGTTAAATATTGGAATTATCTGGACTCCAAAATCGCACATATTGGATTCAAATATTGCATATATTGGAATCTAGAATCACATAAATTGGAATCCAAAATTACATATATTGGAATTTATCTGTACTCCAAAATCACATATATTAGAATCTGTTAATTCTCCTTCTAGAGTCTAATATATCTGATCAAGAATTAAATTAATGAATATGTGAAAAACATTTAATGATTTCAGAAATCCAACATTGATTTGAGAAATAATGCCTAGTAGATGCTAGCCCATATAAAATAGATACACGTTCTATTTTATACGGACTAACGGTCGTTAGGATTAATGTTTTCTTTAGAATAATTCTCTTATTAGTTTTAAGATGTATTTAAGATTAAATTATGAAAAATTGAATATTTAAAATTCCACTCACTAAGTGACCGCTAGGCTAATGACATTCACGAGATGTGAGACACTTCTAGATTCAATTACTATGGTGTGATTGAACCTAGGGGAAACCAGAGAATTAATGAAGATGTTATGAAGAAACTAACAAAGGGAGATGATTCAATTTAGGAGAATGTAATTAATCTGTAAAACCATTCTAGATATATTTTCATATTTAAATTTAGATATCAAATTAACTTCATTTATTATGGTGTGATTGAACCTCAATGCAACCAGATAATTTTTGAATATGTTATGAATAAATTAGCAGAGGGTGACGATCCAGTGTAGGAGAATGTAATTAACTATAAAACCATTCTAGATATATTTTCATATTTAAATTTGGATATAAAATTAATTGTAATACATATGGCATAAAAAATTTCATATTTAAATATGGATATGAACTTAATTAAAATTAATTGTAAAATCATCCTAGTTTTATTTTAGTATTTAAATATAGCTATGAAAGAAATTGAAATTCCTTTACTAAAGGTAGAATTATAGTAAAAATTTTGAAGAATAAATTGAATTTATAATGGTTTTTATTAGATAAGGTAATAAACACTGATTAGCTCCCTGAAGCCTTATAGAGAAAGATACATCGTGATAACACCTTGATAGAAATAAAAATACATAACATTACCAAAAAGAGTTAAACAAGTTTAACTCGAGAGAAACTAGGTCCACAAACCAACCAGAAAGTACAAACAAAAATGAATAGTCTACAACATAGCTAGACACGATTTTCCAAAGTAGTGAACAAAAAAACCTTAAACAACTAGCAAAGAAATTAATTTTTCTTATGACATTTGGAGGAACCTTCACGGGTACTTAAGGGATCTTCCTATAAATGGTCTTGATCCATGTACCTTTGAGTATCCTTCCCATCATATTCCTCACTAGTGTTGCTCAGCGAGTTGGAACTTTCTCTTTTCAAGCTCTATTCCACGGTTTCCAACCTCTTCAAAACTCCTAAACTACATTCTCTAAATTTTTCACCTCCCCTCTCATAATTCTCTAAGAAATGAAAATATTTTTGGAGGCTTAAATACAATCAATCATATTATCCCTCGTATCAGAGATAATTTCCTCCATGCTTTCCACTATGATTTCTAGATGCTAAATTTTGAGGTAAAATTTTTCATTATTCTACTCCCCTTCCAACTGAATTTTTTCCTTCCCCTTGGAGAGGCCTTCCTTCTGTCCTCTGAAACCCTAGTATCTTGACACTCCTCCACAATAGCTTGGTTTTGGAGTTCCTTCCCTATATGCATCTTAGTCGACACTCAACTAGGGTGATGTCATCCTTAGACTCATCCCTGTTGAAACAACCCCCTTGGGGATAAGGGGTTTTCCATTCGAAAAAGGAGGAGAATAATCCCTTCATGCAGGGGAGAATCCAATTTCCCATTCTGAAAATCATTAACAGAGGTAGAGAGTGACATATACAAGAATAAAGGAATTCTCATCATGACATGGTGTATAAACATATTCAGCAAGGAGATATGATGCGTATATATCTTCTAAAACTTTCCTTCGAGATTTATATAATGCATGATGTGAAGACACACTTCATTCCAAATACTAGGTATACAAGACCTCACGATGCCATCAACAAGGAGATATAATTTTTCCTTACCTTTAAAGTATGGATTTTGTGGTTCCTACAGTTTTGGTCCTTAAAAATATTTAAATCTCATCAGTATCCATGCATGTGACATGTGCAATAAAATTATCCGATACTTCCAATTCCATACCTCACACCACAACCCTCCCTTTATCCCATGCCTTACCAAACTCTAGGGTGAGAGAAGGATCATGTCCTTTAAGCTTAGAAATATACTCCTTGAAACCACCAATTCTGAGGATGTGCCACAATGAGTGGTTGTTAACAATAACATCATGGCTAGATGGTTTAACCTGCACCTTGCCACCACCCATTGCTTCTTTGTTTGTAACAAAAACTAGTCCAGACAAAATAAATTCACCTTAGGCTTGAAATGAATGAGAATCCCCATAGATATCTCACACCACTTAACCCCTAACCTTTAAAACCAATGATGATAGTATCCCTCGTGTGAAAAATGACAACAAAATTATTTTCTGTCATGATTAATAAGATTATTAATGGGAAAGGGGAATTCTTCACCTTTATCCCAAATTTTTAAATCATTACAAGAAAATCCTAATTTAGCCAAACTCTTGGAACATATATTTCTATTACATAGAGTATGAATGATATTATAATTATCAAAGGCTTTAAGAAGTTCCTTAACATCTAATAAAATGTTGCCAAGTGTCCAATTATGAATGTGATTCTTTCTAAGGGAATTCACTATGAGAAATGAGTCACCTTCTATTTGAATATGTGTAACACCCCTCTCCCTAGCCAGATTAACACCCCACAACAATTCTCTCACCTCTCCAGTGACATTATTGCTCTAAATTCCCAAGGGCCCGACATATACAGAGATCTAATCTCCCTCACTATTTCTGAGAATCCTCTCAAGATGATTTGGGGTTCCTTTTAAACCTCACAAAGTTCGGTTTAAGGTAGTTCACCTCAAGTTTAGACCACTATTCCCAAATATGGGCTTCCAAATCATAGTAAAGATCCAAATAAACAATACAAATCATAGTAAAGCTCACATAAAAATATCCCTATAATTATTTTTGTGCTCTAATATAATCCCGAACATATTCGATTTCCTTCAATGGCTGCAAAAAGGCCACAACAATAAAAATCATAGTAACAATATTCCTGAATATCGGTTTCCAAATCAATAATACAAATCATATTAAAGATCCAAAAAAAGCTCCTATAACTATTTTTGTGGTCTAATATAATCCTGAACATCTTCAATGTCATTCAATGGTTACAATAAAGGCCACAACACATCTAACAAGTATTTATCTTCTAACTTAGAATATATGTTAATTTTTTCAGCAATTATGTAGTTCAACATCATTAAACTTGTTTTTCTCTAAAGATTCATCTACAAGCACTGTATTTTTACAATTGTACGATGCATTAAACTACCACCAAATGGAGTTAATATTATTAAGATATAATTTGGGATTCCTAGAACCTTCATAATCAAAGTATTTGGACTCGACTAAATTTTCTTGTGTAAATATGAACTCAAATATTACAACCTACAAGCCAATGTTTTGAAGGAATGAAGGCAACGTGTCATAAATATTTGAATTTCTTGTTGATGTCCATAGTGCTATTTTGAAAAAAAAAATCACCGTTACAAGAACTCTGTCACATTAGGTCTGAGAAAATAATTTTTTTGAGCTTGATGTCGCTAAACATTTTTAAATGTTTGAATGTCAAATCATCCTTATGGAGGGTGTGTGCCAAAACACCATTTATATCAAATATGATCAGTTTCATGTTACATGTGTTTGTATCTAAAAATGTAAAAATGATCAAATGGTTGAGGTTGGTGAATCAATTAAAAAATAAAAACAAGTCCCTTTCGATATTGTTATATCAAAAATCAAATGGTTGTAGGTGGTGAAGAAGGTAAAAAATCTAAGGGCGTTCCTCATTTCTTATTGTTACACTAGGAATATTTTTGTGCAAAATTTATTTGAATAGAATGTAATGTTTTAACACGATGAGTCTTTACATACCATATTGTATTTATTTCATTATATTGTAAATTGGTATACATTTTCTATTATCAAAGCAAAAACTAGTATTTAAGCATGCTCAGAATTAATTTAGGAATACATATTTGATTAATAAAAAATGCTCAAATATTTGTTACAATAAATTTTCTCTGTTAATTCACATTCACAACTTATACACTCACACTCTGAACTTATAATCAGGGAAAATATAAATACTCCCAACTTATATTCATACAATCTCAACATACAAAATAGTTAAGAAGAACCATCATAAAAACATATGAATGTATTATATTTACAATGTTAAGTTGTATCATCATAATAAAATTTTGAAATTCTAACTTTTATTTAACATTTACTCACTCCAAATATTTTATGCCCTCTACCACATTCAATCCCTTAGACACTATTAGTGATAAGTCTTTATATAAATTGGTCATTAACCACATATCTTTTGAACAATTTTATCCTTTGCTTGTCATCCCAACCATAAAATTTTCTGGAGGGTTTTCCTTTCCACCTAATGTAATACACATTGTGTCTTTGGAATTTTAGGGAACATTATTTCTACTCAAAACCTTTTTATATCTTTTATTACAATTCCATCGACTATATTGCAATGTTATTTCCCAAGGAGAGTAATGGATTCAATTCAGTTGATAATTTTTATTAAAGGCCTTTGTAAGCTTTTCAACATCACCGTAGTGATTTTGTCGTCTCGACTGAATCCCAATTAATTTTTTTATAATGACTTTATAAAATCTTTTAGGCCACCTCATAGGTTGATAGTCTCCTTTTTGAACTTGAATGACATCTCCTATAGGACGATTATTTTTTCTCATACAACAAGCCCTCCAAATCTAAAATAAGAAAGTAATTCTTGTGGCTAACTGCAGGGAAGTAAATAATTTTTTTAATCAATCTCATATCAATTCTAACCAATGGAAATAATCAACATTTTAGCTTGCGGCTACCACTTACCAATGGGGCTTGCATGTAGGATTGCATCTTCTTTACCCGCAGCTAGATCCTTTGATGCAAGATATATTTCAAACAAACATTAATCTATTCATAATATATCTATTTCTATGGAAAATGAAAGCGTATTTGAAAAAACATGTAGACTAAGCTTATAAGCGTATTTGAAAGTGATCTACATGGTAAAATGGTAAATTCAATATTATCACTTTAGGAAGCTACCACTTACCGACTAAGCTTCCGACTTGGCTTACATAGACCTTACTCGTTGCGTTTTTTTTATGCAAGATGTATTTAAAAAATATTAATCAATTCATAATCAATTTCATGATATAGAAAATGAAAGCATAATTGAAAAGTATACTGGTCTCCGTGGTAATATGGTAAGTAAAAGTAAAATTCTTCCTTTTATTATTATGATAGAAACAACCTAAGGTAATTATTTCATTGTACATTGTTTATATGGTTTCCTCATTGACTTTGTGAGAAGATATTCAAGATTAACAAAATGCTTTAAAATTGTTAAATCTTATCAATTTCTCAATTGTGTGATAATTATTTGTGCAATGGAAGGTAAACATATTATATATATGCGTAAATTTTATAATATAAATATTTTAATCGCTATGTATTTAAATTTATATTTTAAGCCATGAAAAAATCAGCTAACTTTACAATCACGATGATATAATTATTTTTAATATGACACGTATTATTGGCAAAAAAATAGAGTGTTGTCATATATTAATTCATGATTCTACATGTATTTCTATGTATTCAAATGGAAACTCCATATTTATTTGTTATCTTTTATACCTTTTCAATTTGATTTCTCCTATCTAATACAATCAATCAAGAAAACGTTGTGTAGCTTAGCAACCGCTAGGCTATAATTTCCTTTTGAAGAAAACTTGTTTGAATCTCAACGATAATAAAAATCTATGTATAATTGTATAACACATAGAAGGTTTATGTTTAGTGTTTAACGGTTGTTAGTATAACACTTTTGATTTCAGAATTTGAAGTAAGTTTTTTTAGGTTAGAGGCCACTAGGCTATGCTAACAAATAATATTTTGAGCTTAGCGGCCTCTAGGTAATGTGATCAAATAATATTTCGAGTCATGTGGTGGTTATGATTTTAAAAAAGATTAAGATATTATGATCTTATCGGCCACTCTAATTTGGAACAATATTATTTGGAGCTTAGCGTCCGCTAGGTTATGCTGCAACATATTATTTGAATAATAGTTGTTCTAGGATTTTTAAAAACAAGAAATCTATTGCGAGCTTAGTTTCCGCTAGGGTATATAACAATACCATATTTGTAGCTTACCGATCACTAGGCAATTACAAATATTTTGAACTCTTAGGCTGCTAATACACTACCAAAACATAATATTTGGAACATAGCAGTCGCTAAGATTTAACAAAATAAAGAAATATATTTCAAGACTAGCATCCGCTAGGTATGGCCGCAACATATTATTTAGAGCTTAGCGGTCATTAGGATTTCAAAAATTACATTAAGGTAGTATCAAATTAGCAGACGCTACATACGCCAACATAATGTTTAGAGAAAATACTTCAACATGATTTAACAATTTAAATGAAATTAAATTGATCTTCACGACCACTAGTCTTTACAATGATATAATAATTTAATCTTATCAATCATTAGGATTTAACGCATAATATTTGGAGAATATTGTTTGTTGGGATTTAACACATTAAATTAAGAATCTAGGATCCTAATGACCACTAGGATATGCATAATCATAATATTTGGAAGTTATCGATGGTATGCTTTAACAAATCAAAAAAACATATTTTGAGCTACTCGGCATCTAGGTGCTTCCACTATATAATATTTCAAGCTTAGATGTTGCTAGCATTTAACAAGACAAAGAATGAAATTTTTAGCTTAGCATTCGCTAGCTTATGTTGCAACATATTATTTGAAGATATGTTGTCGCTAGGATTCAACAAAAAAAGTAAGATATTACGAGCTTAGTGAATGCTAGGTTATGCCTCAAAAACATTTTCTGAGCTTAGCGATTGGTACTCAATAATGGATATCTTGAATTTTTACATTGCTAAGACACTACCACATCATAATAGTTGGAACATAGTGGTTTCTAAGATTTAACAAAATATAGTAATATATTTCAAGACTAACATTCGTTAGATATTTATACGCAACATATTATTTAGAGCTTAGCGAGTTGTTAGGATTTCAAAAATTTAATTAAGGTAGTATGAAATTAGTGGCCATTACGTACTGCCACAACATAATATTTAAAATAAATAATTTGATAGGATTTAACATTTTAAATAAAATTAATTTTTGCTTCGTTGTTGCTAATCTTTACAACGATATAATAATTTAAGCTTATCGATCGTTAGGATTTAACACATAATATTTGGAGAATATCGGTTGTCAAGATTTAACACATTAAATTAAGAATCTAGGAGCCTAACGAAACTAGGATATGCATAATCATAATATTTGGAAGTTATCGATGGTATGCTTTAAAAATAAAATTAATAAATTTGAGCTACTCGACATCTAGGTGCTTCCACTATATAATATTTTGAGCTTAGATGTCACTAGAATTTAACAAGACAAAGAATGAAATTTTTAGCTTAACGTTTGCTAGCTTATGTCGAAACATGTTATTTGAAGATATATTTTTATTGGGATTCAAAAAAACAAATAATATATTGTGAGCTTAGAAGACGCTTAGCCTATGCCTCAAAAACATTTTTGAGCTTAGTGATTAATTACTCAATAATGGACATCTTAAATTTTTACGCCACTAAGACACTACCGCATCATAATAGTTGGAACATAATGGTTTCTAGTATTTAACAAAATATAGTAAGATATTTCAAGACTAGCATCCGCTGGTATTGGTGCAACGTATTATTTGGAGCTTAGTGGTCATTAGGATTTCACAAATTTAATTAAGGTAGTATGAAATTAGTGGCCGCATACTACCACAACATAATATTTAAAACAAATCTTTTGACAAGATTTAAAATTTTAAATGAAATTATTTTTTGCTTCGTGGTTGCTAGTATTTACAATGATGTAATAATTTAAGCTTAGCGTTCATTAGGATTTAACACATAATATTTGGAGCATAGTGGTCAAGGATTTAACACATTAAATTAATATTCTAGGAGGCTAGCATCCACTAGAATATGCATAATAGTAATTTTTGGAAGTTTTTGGTGACATGCTTTAAAAAATTTGAGCTACATGACATCTAGGTGCTTCTACAATAGAATATTTCGAGCTTAGATGTCTCGAGCATTTAACAAGACAAAGAATGAAATTTTTAGCTTAGCGTCTCGCTAGCTTATGCTGCAACATATTATTTGAATATTTGCTATCACTAGGATTTAACAAAAAACAAGTAAGATATTGTGAGCTTAGCGGCAACTAGGTTATGCCACAATAACATATTAAGCTTAGCGATCGCTAGTCATTTACATATATTTTAAATTTTTATGCCGTAAAGACACTACCACAACATAATAGTTAGAACATAGTGGTCGCTAAGATTTAACAAATTAAAGTAATATATTTCAAGACTAACATCCACTAGTTATTGTCACAACATAATATTTAGAGCTTAGTAATCGCTAGGATGTCATATATTTAATTAAGTATGAAATTAGCAGCAGCTACGTACTTCCACGACATAATATTTAAAGCATATCTTTGGACAACATTTAAAAATTTAAATGAAATTAATTTGATCTTCATTGTCACTAGTCTTTACAATGATTTGATAATTTAATCTTAGCATTTGTTATGATTTAGCACATAATATTTGTAGCATATCGATCGTCAGGATTTAACACATTGAATTAAGATTCTAGGAGAATAGCTCATCCACTAGGATACACATAATCATAATATTTGGAATTTATCGGCAATATGCACTAACAAATCAAATTAACAAATTTTGAGCTACTTGAAATTTAGGTGCTTCCACTATTTAACATTTCCAACTTTGATGTCGCTAGCATTTAACAAGTCAAGAAAGGAAATTTTTAGCTTAGCATCTGTTAGATTATGTTGCAACATATTATTTGAAGATTTGGTGTCGCTAGGATTTTTAAAAAACAAGTAAGATATTGTGAGCTTATCGATTGGTACTCATTTACGGATATTTGAGCATAGTGTGTGCTAGTTTATGCCACAATGACATATTTTGAGCTTAGCATATCAAAACAACAAATGCATGTTTAGACAAATATAACATTTGGAATATATACACGAACATTCAATAAATTATAAATATTCATCTATTTACATGTCATACATATTACAAAGCTTTCTTGCCTCATGAATTTGGTTCATAATAAAAATAATTCATTCTCCTTATTAAAATCATATTCACATGTTACAAATATATAGGAGTTGTATCTCCTAAAATATAGGATCTCCTATAACAACTCCTAATAAAGTTCCCAACAATAAACTATTCGTAAATATATATTTTTATAACAATATATATACAACATAACAATATAACCAATATTACAAACTTATTTACCACTCAAGTAAATAATAATTACCTAATGTAAACTCTAAATTTCCTAAAATTCCCCCTTAGTGTTTACATGGGAAGAAAGCACATCTGAAAAATGGAAATAGAATCGTATGCCTCTACATAATTTTAGGTCTACATACTATTGGCTTGGATATTATTGTGCGGATCTTGCTAAACATGACCAATCTACTTCACCACATTGAATCCTGTACTAGATGATCACAATTCCACCAATTCACCTATATACGCAAATTCAATAATTCTTGCTTTCACTTCCAATGAACACTCTTTCACCGGCCCATTGATGTTAGAAGTACGACAATCGAAGAATCTCAATAGTCAAAGGATCACTCTAGTTCAAATGCCCTCCTATACAACTATTCTTAGATTCCAAAATACACATTCTCCTCATTTCAATCATAACAGGGAAGGAAACCACACACCATTTTATTCTACACACACCACACAATTGAAAAAGAGATGCCACCATAGAAAAATGTGGCCTCGTCGTTGGTGACTGACAAGAGGCATTGATCACCCTCCATCCTCCATTTCCTCCAACCTTCAGTATGACACTGCTAGCTCAACGAATTTGGATTTTGAGGCTCAATGGTTGTCAAGATGTCAAGTAACACCAAAAATGTGTCTGTAAGGCAATTTTTTTATTTTTTTATTTTTCTTAAAAATATCGAAAATCCTAAAATCACCTATATGACATTGACTCTTTTTATAAACTTGACAACAATAAAACTTTAATTTGGACAAGTGACTTTGATAATAAAAAAGAAAATACATAGAATTTGACCTAAAATTACTTTCAAATGTAACTAAAAACAATTGACACATATAAGTTTATGATTGACTATTTGATGGAAATACCCTCACAACATGTAATACTTAGAAATACTAAATGAAAGACAACCAACCTAGAACAAACTACTTATATTTTTGTAAAGATCATAAGACTATATGCAAACCACCTAAGTCCATTTATTTATTGATGAGGGAGTGTGCACATGGCTTGCCAATCATCAAAAGTGGAAGATTCCTTCAAACTAAAATCACTTCATATTGATTTTTGCACTTGGGAATCGTGATCTAACCCATTTTATATTGGATGGAAAATCGAGCTTAGACCACTTGGCGGGAAGATAGATTGAGCCAAAAATTGAGCTTGATCCACTTAGCGGGTGCATCCAAACCGATTCATTGAAAAAGATAATATTTTGAAAGAAACAAGAGGAAAATGAAGAGAAGGAGTTTACTATCCTACACAAAAATGGAATATGTGTGTATCCACACATGTAGAAGGGTTAAAAACTAGAGATCACATGATTCTACTTGGTTTTCAAACGGCTTTGCTAGGACTAGATACCAAATGAAACTATTACAAATAATAGATCCTCTCTCATAGACTTCTACACTTGTCCAAAGTGGATGGGTATTAAATTTTTCTTGATGCAAGAAGGCAAGAACTAATTATATAAATAACAAGATAATGTATTTCTATTGTGATGCAAATAATGCAGACTTACCTAGAAATCAAGAATGACAGTTGAACTAGCAAGTACAAAATTATTTTAATATTTTCTTGCATAAAGATTCAATTTGCAATATTCCTCCTCGTCTTTCACAACAAATTCTTTCTCCTCCACACTCAGACACAACTAAGACTACATTTGAACACCAAATATCATTTGAAATGCATACAACCAGGGACCTAGAAATGCTCACAAAAACAATATAATAAACTATAAAAACTAGCTTGATAACCACTAATGACACAAGATGCAAAACTAATTGGAACTCTCATTAATCAGGGCAATCTTAAAATGTGAAGATGCCCCTCATAGGTTCTCAAAGGTATTTCATCGCTCTGATACCAAATCATGAATTTGGTTCTTAATAAAAATACTTTTTTCCACTTATTAAAATCATATTCAAAGGTTACAAATATATAGGAGTTGTATCTCCTAAAATATAGGATCTCCTATAACAACTCCTAATAAATCTCCCTAACAATAAACTATTCATATATATATATATATATATATATATATATATATGACATAACAATATAGCAAATATTACAAACTTATTTACCACTTAGTAAATAATAATTACCTAATGTAAACTTTAAATTTCCTAACACCGCCTATCTCAAATACTACAATTTATGATTCACTGTGGTTCTTCCATAATTATGGTTTGTTGTTGATCCGAGTCCACAAGCCTAGTTGCTTCTTGGGCTTATTTCTCTTGTTTAGGACCTCTTTTATCATCTCACTATTCTACCTGCTCAAAATGTGTTTTACAAATCTTAGAATCTCTAGTTATCTTTCCTATGTCCACAATCGGGCCTCTATATACTATAATAGAATTTTCAAGAAAATACTTTTGAATACCAATTGATTATTTTGCAATTTCCTTCAAAGTCTCTATTTTAGGTATTTTTTCCTATGTTTTGGAAACAATATTAAGGACATGTGAAGTTTCTCCTTCATTCACCTCAATTATTCTCCTTTGAAAATTAACCAAGAATTACTCAAGTGATGCCGAAACTCTTCATCATAAATCATTATCGTTAAACACTTCCATGATCAAGCTTCTACAAAAATATGATTCCTCAAATAATGTCATCAAATTGGAAAGATAGAATTCTTACCTATTTATTCCATTCCTTAGTATTTCCTTCGTATGATTATCATATGTCCATTATATACCAATATCGTCGATGGTAATAATTGAATTATCTTTACAAATGCCTTTTTCAATGACCTTCTCCATGTGTATTAATGTTTTTATAAAGATGCAGCTTCTCAGTAATTATTTTTTCATTCTTTTTCAAGAAATATTATTCCCTCTCCTTTGCATCGATGAATTTATTTATATTATTATATAATCCATGTAATGCCTCTTCTACATCAGAAACTATGTCAGAAGGAACTATGGCCTTTAATTGAGTTTCAAGCTCTTTATTTCTAGCACGTACTCCTCTCACTAGTTCTATGGATACTTCATTGAAGCCCTTATCAAGGATTTTGGATCTTCCTCATATTACACCACTTGGGATCCTTTGGCTTTCCATTTATTTGTAAGAGTGAAGAGGTCTTCTGAAGTTTTGTGTCAAACAATGGCTTGCTATGTTGACATCTTCTTTTTGGTTATCCTTTTCAAGGTTCATGTCCTTAGATTGAATTCAATTTTTACTAAGGGCTCTTCTTGTGCCTCCCAATCTAGATGTTCTTTGTGGGAAATTACGAATTGCTCTACCCAATCTTGTCTCGCTTCATGTGAAGTGGAGGGAAAATATTGAGAGGGTTGCACTGGGGCTACGCTAGCTGAAATTTTAGTTTACATAGTCTCTTGTTCTACATATGATGAAGTTAAGGCATATTCCACCAAAGTTGGAGCTTCATTTGGTTCAGGAAAGACTTCTTGAAACTCAGATCAAGTTTCAATTTGTGGAGATAAGGGAGCACAAGGATTTTTTGAATGTTCTAAATACAAAGATGCCTTTCTATTCATACCCTACTTTTTAATAATTTTTATAGGAGGTGGAACCACCCTTGTCTCCTTCATATTATACTTAACAAGGCTATCTTCTATTTGGGTAATCCATACCCATTCATTGGCATCACACGTGAGCATACAATATATTTAATTGTCCTTTATGCGACTTAAGGTGTTGGGAAACCCTTTTCATTTTGTCATATTGCCTTAGAGAGTGTTTGGGGATATGAAATGAATTTCTATGGGCCGAGACAACATTCAAATTGGGCCACCTATTAAATTTTTGTATCCTAGAGTTTCGGGAGGGGGAATGTGTTTTAAGATTATTCTCCTTACACTTTCTAGAAATATCATTGCAAATATGATATACAACCTCTTATTCTGTGAATTTTTATGACACATAATAAGGCAACTGAAAAGGAGGTGTAAGGAGCCCCTCAATCATGATAAATGTATATTCTGGATATAAGAATATGGCTCCCATTTTCCTCATGGAAGTGAGGATGTCAAAAAATATTCTCGGATTTGTTGTTTCATGTAACGGTTGGTAGAGAGAAGGATATGAATAAGTGCATATATCCCGAATATGCGATATGAAACAATGGGAATACAATTCTGAATATTGTTCATTTATGATCCAAAATAATCAGATTATTACGACCTGATCTCGGACCCTTATAGGCTTTAATTATTTTCCGATAATTTACTCCTTTTAAGTAATCAATTTAAAATAATGCAAGACAATAACGACAATTACACACAGATTGATTATGGAGTTCGGCAATTGCCTACGTCTCGGGTTCATGATTGAACCGTTCCACTAGTCAAAACTTGTAAGTTACAATAGTACTTTCACAAGAAAACCTAATGGAAACTTACTTGCCTATCAGTACACCAAACCTTCGGATGACAAGGGTGAAAAATAGCACCCAACTTCCACCTTCTTGATGCACAATCTCCTTCGGCTGTGATCGGCCTTCCCGACGCAAACAATGCGAAGCTAGCACTCCGGTTGACAATCCAGGATATGGGCCTATTGGGTAGTTTACATTTCACTCCCAATCACAAATATTCCATCTAATATTGCCTAAAATAATAGGCCAATAGACAATACCAGTTGACACATCCCACAAATAAGCTTAACAAATAATAAGCTTGGGATCGTGTCTACTCTGTTGCACTTGTATGTCATATGTGTCCATTACAATAGAATGGGTTCCCTATTTATACAATTTTAGGGCCCAAAAATATGCACTAAACAATTATCCATAGGCTATTTTAGCCTTCACCCGTACATGAAAAATGGGATTAAATCCCTATGTGGGCGGATATATTTTTAAATGGGTTAAATTCCCATGTTTGGCGTGGCATTTGTTTGACATGGGATTAAATCCCCAAAGAGGTGCATTTGTTAAGGGATACAAATCCCATAAGGAGTGGTTGATAATAGTTTAGGCTTTATTAAGCCTTTTCATGCGCATAAAGTGGTCAAAGACCACGTTGGAGCATAACCGCCCCGCTTACCACCTTGTTCGCCATGTGGAAGTTTCCACGCATGGGTCTAATGCCCCCTAACAACCACTTCACCACCTTTTAATGTGGTCAAGTCATATGCATTTTGGTGGTTCATACTAATGTTTTAAACATTAATATATACATGTGGCATTTGGAAAGTGGCCTTACCAAAATAATATTATTTCGACCCATACAATGTGGCATAGAAATAATTAACTCGGTAATCCTGTAGTCCACTTGTCATCTCCCGATAGGAAAATCGAGAAAATTCGATGAGTGTTGGCAAGCCACGTGTCACAGTGCGATTCGGTCCAATATTGACAAGTTGACCAAAGTTGACTTTCCCATTGACCGAACTTTGACCGAACATATCTAGAGCTCCCGATGTCCATTTTCACGTTCTCACAGTCGTTGGAAAGCTCTCGAGATGATCTTCTGCACTGATACCATTTAGAGATGTTTAGGGAACTTTCAAAATGATCCCCTGATCACACCTCCCCATTGATAAAAGCTTTTTGTCCCAAAAAGCTTCCATACTGTCCTGAATTTGAAAAACTGTGCTGCCACCTCGGAAGTGTTGTTGTAGTAGACCCTTGGGTCTTCTCCTCCAACCTTCTCACTTCAACAACTTTGCTCTGATCCTGGGACCTGTGGGTTATGGGTCCATGACGCTTCACCGCGCCACTCTGATATCTGAAGAAGACCTCCATGCCTCCGCTTTATGGTGCTAAGTTTCTGAATGAAACCTCAACGCTCCTTCTGTGTGGTGCTAAGCTTCTTGATATCTAACAACAAGGATAATCTTTGACTCTATAACACAGCTCCTGGCTCCGAGTTGATTCTCGCAGAATCCGAACTGGTTTGAAGGAACTCCATGTTACGTAGAGCTTTGATTGATCCGATGTCGGTGATGGACAATGCCTTGTCCCTTTACAGACCTCAACGCCTCCGATGCATGATGCTAAGCCTCTTTCAAGACCTCGAGCCTCCGATGCATGATGCTAAGTCTATTACAGACCTCAACACCTCCGATACATGATGCTAAGCCTTTTTCAAGACCTTGAGCCTCTCGATGCACGATGTTAAGTCTCTGTAGACCTCAACACCTCCGATGCATGATGCTAAGCCTCTTTCAAGACCTCGAGCCTCCAATGCATGATGCTAAGTCTCTGTAGACCTCAACGCCTCCGATGCATGATGCTAAGCCTCTTTCAAGACTTTGAGCCTCCGATGCATGATGCTAAGTCTGTTGATCAACTACCATTCGTATGTGTGGTCGCAATGCCTTGACACCGAATGACATTCTCGAGTTGATCCTTTGAGAGCTCTTCTTATTGACATACTAATATCAAGTACCATTCTGCTGCACGGTCGCAATGCCTCTACACAAAATGACGTTCCGACCCGACATCAATACCAACGGTGATTCAAATACCATTTTGCTTTGCGCACAAATACAATGCCTCTACACGTAATGAAGTTCGAGCTGATCTCTGTGCGAACTCTACTATCTGCACAAATGGCAGATCAATCTCCAAGCTTTATATGAGTTATTTCCTGTATCCAAGCTATAACAGGTACTCACAAGTTGATTAGGAGATATATTTGGAGCATTAATCAAATTTTCTAAGTAAGAAAATCCACTAAGTTTTGTACACCTTTCTCTCAGCATTTTCTCACAGAATCTGATCTCCAAACCTAATACTGCATACGATCCATCAATCTGAATTATGTAATATATAATTGAAAAATTGTTGACTTACCCATTTGAAAGGACTTTCACTTTCAGGTATTACCTGGTCCTGGGTTGACTTGTCAACTAGTGGTGGAGTAGAAACTTCTTCTACCTTTGCAATAGGCCTTCATTCCATCTTTGGCTTGCCATTACTCTGATGGCGAGATGGATGCAGTTTCCAGCAATTTTCCACCTGATGCCCATTCCTCTAGCAATGAGCACAAAAATTCCTCTTAATCTCCTTCTTCTGGGATGAGGAACTCTTTCTGCCATTTCTCGACTCTGCATGACGAGATTGGTCTTTTTAATTTGCCTTGTTCTTGACGAACGGCATCAACTTCTTCATCAGTGTCCTTCTCTTCCAACATCTGGCCACTAAATGATTATGCAATCCACAAAAAGTACATGGAAAGGAATTCCACATCTTCTGAAAATCATAACCATACTTCTTAAGCTGAAAAAGTGGATCAGAAGTTTTATTGTGCTTACGATTATGGTAAGAAACTAGAGGTGGAATCTCATTACCTCTTCGCTAATTAATCTTACCACATCTTACCTGTGATGATGAAGCACAACTTTCCTGCTCATAATCTTCTTGCAGGACTAGTGGGGTAATCACTTTTCTTTCGGAAGCTTGTCTCCCGTCAGCGTTCTTGGAGCATTCTCCAATTTCCATTCCCGCACTAGGATAACCCAAACCTGCAAAACGAGGACGATCCTCGACCTGTATTGGGTTAGCAATTCCTTGGCCATTTTTACCAAGGCCTCTTCCATCAAATCCCATTTTATCTAGTAACTTGGATCCAATGCCTCTAGTATGCCTTTCAAAAAAACCAAAGACTTCATTACTTGAATCCGAAACCGAATGGGAGGAAGAAGAAGATTCCCATGGTGAAAAACTTACAGTGCAATCATCTGCCGTGGCCTCTGCATATGAAGTTGAAGGTTTTTCCTTCCTCTGATCACCACATTGCAACCTTTCCAAGAGCTCATCCTTGGTTTGCAGTTCCAATTTCAAATGAGCAT
This sequence comes from Taxus wallichiana var. yunnanensis, assembly GCA_018340775.1. Taxonomy (NCBI): domain Eukaryota; kingdom Viridiplantae; phylum Streptophyta; class Pinopsida; order Cupressales; family Taxaceae; genus Taxus; species Taxus wallichiana. Next base: position 411,546,531 of record CM031238.1, on the reverse strand, counting down.
ACTCCTCTTCCAAGGAGGAATACATTGATCGCAGGAGAGAGAGTTATCTTCTGGATCTCGATGATTGTAAGCTTTAATCTCTTGAGCTTTTCCCCTGTTTAGACATCTTGCCCATAGTGCACTTGTACCCTATTCACACAAACTGAACTAACTGCACCAATCTTGAAGCAATCACTTTGTTAATCGATTTACTGAAAAACAACTATGGAGCTAAACCACTGACGATACCAAACATGATCCGAAAATAATCAGATTATTACGACCTGATCTCGGACCCTTATAGGCTTTAATTATTTTCCGATAATTTACTCCTTTTAAGTAATCAATTTAAAATAATGCAAGACAATAATGACAATTGCACACAGATTGATTACGGAGTTCGGCAATTGCCTACGTCTCCGGGTTCGTGATCGAACCGTTCCACTAGTCAAAACTTGTAAGTTACAATAGTACTTTCACAAGAAAACCTAATGGAATTTTACTTGCCTATCAGTACACCAAACCTTCAGACGACAAGGGTGAAAAATAGCACCCGACTTCCACCTTCTTGATGCACAATCTCCTTCGGCTGTGATCGGCCTTCCCGACGCAAACAATGTGAAGCTAGCACTCCGGTCGACAATCCAGGATTTGCAAGTAATTGGTGTGGCGCTATGGGCCTATTGGGTAGTTTACATTTCACTCCCAATCACAAATATTCCATCTAATATTGCCTAAAATAATAGGCCAATAGACAATACCTGTTGACACATCCCACAAATAAGCTTAACAAATAATAAGCTTGGGATCGGTGTCTCTGTTGTACGGTGTGTGTAATGTGTGTCCATTACAATAGAATGGGTTCCCTATTTATACAATTTTAGGGCCCAAAAATATGCACTAAACAATTATCCATAGGCTATTTTAGCCTTCACCCGTACATGAAAAATGGGATTAAATCCCTATGTGGGCGGATATATTTTTAAATGGGTTAAATTCCCATGTTTGGACGGCATTTGTTTGACATGGGATTAAATCCCCAAAGAGGCACATTTGTTAAGGGATACAAATCCCATAAGGAGTGGTTGATAATAGTTTAGGCTTTATTAAGCCTTTTCATGTGCATGAAGTGGTCAAAGACCACGTTGGAGCATAACCGCCCCGCCTACCACCTTGTTCACCACGTGGAAGTTTCCACGCATGGGTCTAATGCCCCCTAACAACCGCTTCACCACCTTTTAACATGGTCAAGTCATATGCATTTTGGTGGTTCATACTAATGTTTTAAACATTAATATATTCATGTGGCATTTGGAAAGTGGCCTTACCAAAATAATATTATTTCGACCCATACAATGTGGCATAGAAATAATTAACTCGGTAATCTTGTAGTCCACTTGTCGTCTCCCGATAGGAAAATCGAGTGAATTCGACGAGTGTTGGCAAGCCATGTGTCACAGTGCGATTTGTTCCAATATTGACCAGTTGACCAGAGTTGACTTTCCCATTAACCGAATTTTGACCGAACATATTTAGAGCTCCCGATGTTTGTTTGTCGCATTCTCACAGTCATTGGAAAGCTCTCGAGATGATCTTCTCAGACCGACACCATTTAGATATGTTTAGGGAACTTTAAGAAATGATCCCTGATCAATTTACCTTAAAAGGGATCAAAGGATACCATCTTTGATATAAATCGAGATATTTGATAACACCATATAAAACATCGAGAAGATAGGAAGCCATGTAAAATGATTTTGATTGTCGATGAAATTATTTCTTTATCTCACTAAATTAAAACTGAGCACTTTCCCTAAGGAGGGAATCTTTCCATCATCAATAATAAAATAAAGTAAAGGGATCTAGGAAACATCCACCTTAGAGATAAATGAATTTCCATATAGCCTATTCATGAGGGCCATGCCAATACAGACTCCTGGTCTAAACCTTTTAATAAGGATATCGGGAAGATGGGAATCATCCATATTATATAATGGGTCAACAAACCAACTTTGCAAAACATCTCTTGCTCTCTTTTGGGACATCCAGGAATCGAATGTTTTTTTGTTGTACAGGTGTCCATCTCTGAAGTTTTATAATAACTTTTGTATGCATTCCCAAAAAAACCTATTCTATTTTTCCATGATTTAGAAAATAAGGACATCTCCTTGGACTTGGCATGAATTAGATAAGAAGCGATCACTTCCGAAATGGAAGCACCTTTGGTTTAGTGGTAATTAAATGGAGACCAACTCTTTTTATCACCCTTATGTCTTAGAACCATAGTGCTTGATATTTTGGTATACCCTTTTCATCTACTTAATCAACATCAACACTTCCATCATATACTACGGAAAATAGAGATGATTAATTTTGAAATTCATCATGTAAGGCAGTTGGAATGAACACGGTATCTCTAATTACTCTCCTATACTCATAGGAATATAAATAATCATCTACCATCAATATTACCAACTCTCCCACCATGTTGAAAAATTAAAGGGCCATGAACATTGCATACATCATCAATAAAAACAATTACTGAGACAAATGATGTACTTTAATTTATGACAACATTCATATGTCCCTTATTCTGAATATTAGGTAAGCTTAGAAAATAATTTCCAAATAAATGAAATAAGTGTTGATCCTAGCGATCGCTAGGGTCATCCATAACTAAATATTTATAGCTTTAGTAGTCGATAAACATCATTCGTGAGACTAATAATTAATGTAATGAGTAAAGCAAAACATTACATGAAACTCGAGGGGTCAAGATATATGTAGTTTTACTCATAGCATTCACTAGAAACACTCATAAGTAAATATATAACTGCAATACAAAAATTCCACCAATACGATCACACTTGAGGCTTTAAGACTTAGGTAATGTTGATCCTAGCAGTGGCTAAGTTCAGCCACAACAAAATATTTAGAGATTTGCCATATCTAGGCATTATTCACAAGATAACTATTATTAGAATGACAAAATTTTCGCCAATCTTTGCACTAGTGGTGGGTCAAGATATACATAGTGTTGATTCTAGTTGATGCAACCTAGAATTTATCATAAATAACCTAGGTGTGCTAGCACATCACTCATCCTAGACCGAGCACCCCTCACCCGAAGCACGCAAAGGTACCAGGTGCCCTTTTTAGGGTTGCTTGTGTGGATGTTAGCAAGATGAAGAGTTGATGCATTCGGATCCATAAATAATAAAACATTCTATAGATCATATTCCATATCTAGATATAAGTAGTAATAGATTTAAGTAATATCCATAATGAATTATACCAATGGAAGATATATTTATAATCATGCTTAACACCTTGAATCACCAATACACTCCATTATATTAAACACAAGAATACATAGAAGATTCTTACAAAAGGTAGTACAATAAGTTCATATGTGCATCGATCCGGCAAAGATAACCTCACATTTATAGTCTTCCTCCTACTACGTAGATCACTACATATTTATAAGGGTGGGGAATTTCCCTTCACCACTTACATAATTCCCAAAATAGGTTGCATGCTGAAAATAGCCATGTGCCTTTACAATAATAGACACACATGCAAGTATGCTAATAATAGATCTCTTCTGGTTAATTACATTAATAATTATATTATTAACTCAAAACCTATACAAAGTTCTTAGTAGATGATCTTCCAAAAATATCCCTTGCGTGTCACACAAGTCTTTATCCAATTTGTGTGCTCTGCACGCTATCTCTAAAAATAGCTCATAATCCCAAAATGGCTAAGTCCCAAATCTGTCCTTGTCTTTCACGCGTGTTTCCTTCCCTATCCTTTCACACCTTTAAACACACCATATTCCCATGCACGAACCTTTTATGCACTTTTTCTAAGTATCATACTTTGTTTGCTCAACATTACCCCACACAAAATTACATTGTCACCCCAGACAATGGTTACCTCTTGATATCTAAAGAATAAAGAATAAGGAATGGAATGAATGTAAATTAATGAATTACTGTACAAAGAATGAATTTTCACCCTACAACATCCTCTGTTTCAACTGGAAGAATTAACTATGATATTCCTCTTTGATTTCAGCCTCTAAAGTTTTCCAATCACTTAGCGTGGCTTCTACCTTTTCTAGAATATCTGATGCAATAGAATCTAAATCCTCTTGCACAATCTCTTCCTTCTCATTCTACAATACTATAACAATGTTGGACATTGCAGTCACCCTTCCTTCCAGAAGATCCATCTTCTATGCTATAAGCTTTCCAATTTCATCCAACCTTTCTTTATGGGGGTCTTGGGTTGTTGTAAGGGCCTCATGCTTTTTCTTTACTAGTGCCAATCATTCCATGCACCCCAAAGTCTCATCCTTCATGGCCTTCAAGACTTCATTGTCTTCTACCATGGTCCTGATTCTTATTACTGCCTCTAGAGCTGCACATATATTCAATGTTTGGTCTACTTTCTTCAGCTCTTCCTGCAAGGTTTGGAGTAATGCTTCATAAGATGAAATATTTCTAACCACTGAATCCCTTGCTCTCTCTACTTCCTGCTCAAGGTCCTTTGGTATTGGCATTCAAACCGGTCCATCCTCAAGCACCAAATCAACTAAGGTATGCACATAATGCATAGCCGAAGGGAACTTTTTGGGTACCTTGGATCTAAGTGTAGTCTTTCTTATAGGACATGATCACTGATCTCCTCTACCATGGTGATGAGAACCCCATTCTTCTTTTTCTCTAGGTCCTTTTCTCCTTTCAGACACGTTATTTCTGCATCTTTAGCTTTGATATCTTCTCTTAGCACTCTAATAGTTGTAGCCTTATCTACATTCTTATGTGCCACCTCTATAGATACCTTCACCAAGGCATTACTCACCTGTTCATTAGACATAACCATGGGTTTGATGGTTATGTGTCTATTCTATGGTGCCTTTCTCATTCTTCTTAACACATAGGACTCTTCACATACATCAAAATTAGGCTCATCCATGTGTGTTTGCATGGACCATGACAATTGTTTCCTTGTGCATGGTTTCCATGTTAGGGTCCATCAACTCCCATCCATATAAGTCCTTGAGGCCCACTATATTCTAGGAATTGGTGTGCAAAATTTTACTTGTGTCCTCATCATAGCCCATGATCGGTGCATATACTCCCCCCACTTTCCCTCTTTGTTCTTGGCCCTTAGGAACTTGAGCACCAAGGTTTGGAGTTGGATCTTCTATGTCCTGAGTAGTATCTTGTTATGTTTCACCTATCTCCTTTACTCCTTCTTCTTCATCCTTCATTTCTTCATCCTTGGGTTCTTCCACATCCTCTGGTGGTATAGGAGTTCTAAGCGTGCTCTCTGCAGACTCCTCTACCTCCTCATTCAGCTTCAAATTTCTCCTTCTTTTTGTAACTTCCTCTTTCTGTGGAGAGAGTCATGGTGATCTTCATCATACTGAATGGTAGTCCTTATGCTTTGTGTTCTTGTTCTTCTAGAATACCCTCTTGAAAATAGAGCTCTCCTTGGACTGCCTCCAAGTCCTCTTCTTCTTCTTGTACCTGTGGTGGGGTACTTATGTGCTCAGTCTCCATTTTGTCTGTAGGTTACCTCCGGCCTCTATGTACCAAGCCACCACTATCTTCACAGCCCTTCTTCCTCTTCATCCACTACTATGGTTTCTATAGGTTGTGGGGTGGCATGTTCTCCACCATATGCTTACCTTTTGGTGGCCCTGGGAGTGCAAACTCATTTTCTACATACTTGTTACCCTCCAACTTAGGCTTAAGTTGAAGGTATATAAGCACGAATCCACTATCCCCAACAACCAAGCTTATAGGCTTCATGTTTATAACGTCTGATATGAGCCTTTCAATATATGATGTCCGACCTTGCCTAGATATATATATATATTTTATTTTATTAAAGTGTGGTAGTCACAATCTACCTTATCCGCATTAAAATTTAGTCGACGTGCATCATTAAAATGGTGGATTGATGCCTAGAAGTAGCACGTTGTGAAGGCATATGATAGTTTGCACCATGGGCTCCAAGTCCCATCCCTCATAGAAAATCATCGTGATGCATAAGTGTTGGTACACCATGAATTATATTGCCTTTCCCACCACTGACATGGTAATTCCTTAGGAATGTGCCACTCCTCTTCAAATGTCGTGGAGCCTATCATACCACATCTCCACCCTCTATTTGAATGGCCCACTCATTGACCCTTCACATAAATACTTTGTAAACCTCTCCGTGAGGGACTTATTCTCCAAGGGGTACTCCCAAATCTTGTCTTTTGGCCCATCGGCACTCCAATCTCCACAAATACTAGTGACAAAAAGATAGCACCAAAACTGATTCTTTCACAGGTGCACACTTCCTTAACGATGGTCTCTCACAATGTAGCCTGCTATGTTATAGACTACCCCCGTGACATCTTCCTTACGACATGGAGCCACATTGTATTCACCTGTGACCATCTCTCCTGATCATTCAACTTGGTCACCAGATGTGTAACTGCTTGTACCACTTGGGTACTTCTTCAGTTTATCGATGTCCATTCTACATGGACCTTTTATATACCCTAGTTCCTTTCATGTTTCCATGATTTTACCTTATCAATTAGGTCACTATCAAGATCCATCCCTGTCCCCTTTAACCTTGTTAGCATCAAGATCAACGTTGTTGTAATCCTTATCCTTCTTCCGAAAAATAGAAGAAGTCCTCATGGACTCTGCTCATTAGCCACTAGTAAAGAGGTTTATATTTTCCAAAGTATGGGAGCTCATACAACTAGTACACTCCTACTTATTTTAAAAGTTTCTCCCTAATGTCATCATATACCGACATATCCTCCACCGTGTGCTTGTTGGTCTTTGTACTCAACAACATCTAATTATTTCTTATTATCAGAGGTGCGGTGGTTGTAATCACTCACCTTATAGCTGTGTATGTGGGAATCCCACTCTTTCCCAATTATCACACCTTCTAGATATTACATCTCTGAGAAAATACTCTCGGAGAGCAATTTCAACTTTTGCCTCCACTTTCTTCTTTCCTTTGGCTCTGTAGCAGTGCTTTCTTTGGTGCCATCATCAAATCTCAAGTTTCTATCTTCTATAGTGAACAAATCCAAACCCTAGCTTGAGTCTGCATGCCCTAGTTTCAAAACCACATGCCCTAGCTCTCTTCAATGCATCTTCTTCACTCAAACCCTTCACCAATGGGGACACAAGCTTCTTCTGCACAAATCTACTCTCCATGTCTGGTTTCACACTCTTTACCTCAATACTCTTTTCTCATCTCGATCACACTTAGCTCATTCAAATTCTTACAATCACAATGGTAAAAATGAACTCACATCACATCCTTATATAGATTTTCAAAAATTTGTGCATTTATTGCTCCTTCACCTACCAACAATCCTCTCATTAATTGACCATTTTCATAATTTCCACGTGGTACATCTTTCACACCTCAACTATAACCTTCTAGCATGCCTTCCTACCTTCTAGCTATAGACTTCTCTTTAATGTGCTTCCATGCACTTGAGTACCTCACCATTGTGCCTTCTCTTGGTAGTCTCCATGGTCATTGCTTACCTCATGTTATATTGTTCCTTCATTTATCTCCATCTATGGTCCTTATTTGGAAGCAATCTTCTTTCCACCAACTCTCCAAACTTGAATAACACTTGTAGTAGTTTGTTCCTTTATGTGTACCCATTTTTCAATAGCCACCCCACACAAATGGTATGTGTAGTCCTCTACATAAAAATTCTTCAAATGGTAATTAGCTTCTAGTGCGCAAAACACTTTATTACACAAAACACCAACTAAATTGACAAAGCATAGCGATGAAGAAGGAAATACATTAAAGGAATACATAATTGAAAACCTAATCTAAATGGCAACACTACCTTATTACAAACACCAAGAAGACTTATTTATAGTAGGGCTTCAGCCTACTCCCGTTGAAGTAACCATGGTAACCATATTCCATCAAGCACCTCTAACTAAAAGCTCTTGTTTCAAGTATGTAAGTGATAACATATGGTCCTAACCAATGTAATTTAATTTTCCTAGATGGCGCAAAACTTAGAATCATAAAGAAGCACCATTTGTCCTATCTCAAGCTTTTTGTCCCTGATGTGCCTATCATGCCATGCTTTCTACCTAGATTTTTCTTTCTTCTGACTCCAACATGCTATTTCTCATCACTCATCTAGCTTAATCAACTTTTCAATTCATTCTTCTAATTCTTGTTCATCAGCTAGACCTCCAGCACACGTAATACGCAAAGAAGGTAACATGAATTCCATAGAAGAACTACTTCTATGTCAAACACCAATTAAAAGGGTGTGGCCTTGTTTAACCACTTGTATGTTGTTCTATACACCCAAAATCATGGAGAAAATTTATCATCCCAATATTTTCTTCCAACATCACAAATTTTGTCAATGTCTGGCTCAAAATCTTGTTGAAAGCCTCAAGTAGTCCCATTTTCCTGAGGATGATATGGTGTAGTCTTATGGTGTGCAATCATGAACTCATCCAATAGAATTTTGATTGTCTCATTCAAAAAATGTGTGCCCCTATCACTAGTCAAACTCAACGGGCATCCATACCTTGTAATAATATTTTCCCATAGAAACTGGCTTGTCAGTTAGTTGTATGTGTACAAATCCTTTGTAGGTGCTACTTCTACCCACCTTGTCAGATAATCTATGTGCAAGTGATGATATAGCGTGATCCAGTCCTACATGCGGTTGGTGAAATAGGACCCAAAAATCTATATAACCCATTTCTCAAATGGTTCTACACTAGGAATAGGTCTTAAAGGCATTTCATCTCTTTTTCCTAGTTTTCCAAGGTGCTAATAGTGATCGCAGCCTTGCAATATGCCTTATAATCCTTATACAAGGGTCTCCCACCATAATCCAGTGAGTAGAATCTTACGTGCAGTGGCGTCACCTGCATAGTGCCCACCTGTAATACCACCATGAGCCTCTTCCATGATATCTATGTGCTCATGTTCCAGTACACATCGGTGTAATACTTCATCTCATCCTAACTTTATAGTCATCATTAATCAACATAAATGATGTTACACGAATGGAAAGTTGTTTCTTCTCTAAGGATTTCATTCCTTTTGGCATCATACTTATACATAGAAAGACAACTATGTCCTCTAATTCTGATGGTGTGCATTGTAACTAGTATAATTGTGCATCGGGCATGGTATCTTCAATTGCCTACACGTCTTCTCCCAACTGTATTCTAGATAAATGGTCTGGTCCAAAATTACTTTTCCCTAGTTTTACCACAACTGTAAAATCAAATTCTTGGAATAAGAGTACCCATCAACATATGTGCCCCTGTAAAATAAGCTTGTTTACCAAATACTTCAATGCCATGTGATCGGTATAGAATACAAATGGTGTTGCTAGTAGGTACTATCTAAATTTATGTAGCGCATAGATCATTGACAAAGCTTCACACTCTAGTAGTTGTATAATTATACTCTACATGAGTCAAATTTCTACTAACAAAAAGATATAGGATGATCTATAATACCTTCTCCAGGCTGAGCCAACACCACACCAATGGTCATGCCAGAAGCATCCACATGTACATGAAATGGTTGGTCCCATGAGGAAAGCACATAATAGGTGTTGTAGTAAGTTTTTCCTTTAATGTCTCAAATGTGCATTGTTGTGGTTCCCCCAATAGAATGTCCCTTTTCCTTTTAGTAACTCCTCCAAGGGTGTGGCAACCTTAGCATACCCTTTAATAAATTTTCTATAATACCCAGTGTGACCTAAGAATCCATGCACCTCACTTTGACTAGTAGGCTCTTCCAGACGATAATGACTGCAACCTTAGCTAGATCAACCAACAAACCTTCCTTTCGATGATGTGCCCTAACAATGTGCCAAATGGTGTAGAAAATACACATTTCTTGATGTTCAAAGAGATGCTTAACTGTCAACATCTTTCAAACATTAAGCGTAAATTGTCACAATGATCCTTAACAAGTCCATACACCATCCAATCATCTAAATAAACATACAAGAAGTTATGAATAAAATCCTTGAACGCTTGGACAACTATGCATGAGAATACAGTAGGTGTGTTTTTTAGACCAAAAGGCATCACATTATAGGAAAAACTTCCCCATTCAGTGGTAAAATTAGTATTTTCTTATCCTCCTATGTAATCCTAACATGATGATACCTAAGAATCCATCTGTAAAGGAATAGATCTCACGTCCTACAACACCTTCTAATATTTCCTCTATGAATGGCATAGGAAAGGATCAATCACACATGCAACATTCAACTCCCTGTAGTCCACACATATCCTAATCCGACCATCTTTCTTTATACTAATCACCATTGGGCTAACCCATTCTGATTCATCCACAGGCTTGATGATTCCAATACTTCAAATTTTGTCAATTTCTTCCTTGACCTTTTCACGTAAGTTGGGGTTCATCCTAGGGTCTCTTCCTAACCAGTGTGCACACCTTCCTTAAGATTTATCTTCATTTCTCCTAATGATTCATGCATGCATTTTAGTTCATGGTATCCCCTAGGAAATAAGTCCTGATAATCTCATAGTAACTCAATGATTTTTTCCACTTCAGATTCAAACCAATAATCCCCAATTATGGCCTCCTTAGGCTCAACATCCATCCAATATTCACTTTCTTTGTTTTCATAGGTTCATGATAGGTGCGTGTGGTCTTATCTAGCACTATCTAAAACCTCACGCCTACCATTGAATGATCTACATCCATATTTTCTACTTCTTCATCATCCACTAAGTAGACCATCTTTCCTTTTTCTTTCTCAAGGCAAGCACACTTAAGTAGTGTGGCATCTATCTCTGTTTCTTCATCAAAATGTGCTCCTGAGTCATTTCCATCAAATAACTCTTGAATGAGTTCTTCCACCTTGGAACTATCTCCCATAGTTAAGCCACTTTATAACCTTTAATGCCTCTTCTACTGAGGTTTAGTAGAGAAGTAGTCAAAAGTATGGATCATTCCTGCAATCAAATCCTACCAATTTCTAGTCTCTCTATGGAGTTCCGCATATACATACCAAGCATGTGCGCAACCTTGTAAAGTGGAATAAAATTTTGCACCCAGAGTGAAGGTGGTAAAGCTTCCTGCCCCTTTGTCCAAAGTCTCTCACACTATGAATGTGGTGCTAAATAGGTTGATTACCATGATAAGTGCATATTTGAGTAGGTGCATTACTCCTAGAAAATTGAGTAGAAAGAGAAATCCTGATTTCATTCCATCCTACAAGATTATCCTTGTGAACCACCCACCAATGCACGATGTTGTTGTCCCACGCAGGGTATATGCTAGCATATTCTATCTCTCCAACTGGTCTATCCACTATTCCTCCATGGCGTGTACAAAAATACCATAGGATCTCCTTCTCCAATGTATCGAGGTACCGAGTTGTTACCTATTCTCTTGATACAATGAGGTCTACTATTCCATGCAAATGTGCTTCTTACTTCACACCCTACCAACTCATAAGTACCATGAGCCCAATTATCACAAGCAATACTTGTAGTATCACTAATAGAATGTACATCTTCCCACTGAAGGATTCCTTCTTTAGATGGATCGAGCACTTCGGGTCCCGATGGCAACGCATACATAAATCCTATTTAGATCTTCCTCACTTCAAAGGCTCAACATAGGGCATAGATTTCCATCGGTTAAAGGGATAATAACTCTTTCCTCCTTGTTTTCAAAACTGATATATCCCTTGTTAAACCAAAGATCAACATTATTTGAATAACACCAAGGGCATCCAAGAAGATCTGGGAAACTGTCTACTTTGCAAGTGCATTAAAACCTCAAAATCCCCTATGAACTTGGCCCCTCGATAGTAATGGATGCATCTTTTAAAACTTCATAGGAGTTTCCTTGGTTCGATTAGTCATAAATAACACATTAGAAGATGGTTGTAATGGGTGTCTTCCCATCTGTACCCATGCATCTAAAGTAAGTACATTAACTTCCACACCTGTATCAATCAATATATTTCTCAAAATCCATCCATCCACAATAACATTTCAAAGTGATTTCCTTTCATAGTCTAAGATATGGGGGAAGATTTGCATGCAGGATCTATCATCCAGTCTCAATACTTGCTTACAGAGTGTTTCCCTTTAGCCAATTCCCTAACAATGGAATGATATTCTCTAGAAGTAAACATTTTACACCTCCTTTCAAGTCATCAATATCATATTAGACCATCTTTGTTTGCTTTCTTTTGCTCCATCTTCCATGATTTCTCTTTAAACATTGTATTTCACCCTAAATATTTCTGAGTACCTCCATGGTTTCCTGATAAACCTCCTTCTGATGGATAGATCTGGGTACCATGCATGTAGAACCTCCTCCTTAGTGATGGTAGGCTTCTATTGTAACACTTCTTTAGTGCATGCCACTTCAGCGTGGGTAGTGATCTTTACAGAAATACCTCGATTCCGTTCCAACTTGGGCATCCACTAATTTTCCATAGTGCGTTGTATCCTAACCATCCATGCACCTTTGTTTTCTTATTTATGCTACTTACTAAGATGCTCATATAAGTCCGGGCATTCCTCATAACTATGATTCTTCCCAAAAAAGAACATGTAATATTCTAGGACATTCATGCATGTGGTAACATGATTTACATGTAAACATGTTCCATCTCACCTCATCCACCACCATGGCCTCGGCCTCCAAATCCACCATGGTATCCTCGACCTCTGCCACGACCTCCTTCAAAATACCCTTCATTCCATGATCATAGCGCACTTGATTGTGATCCCAATCCTGATGCTCATCCTTACCCTTAGAGTTATCTAATACTCCTGTTTTCATACACCAATGTCTATAGCATCATGGATTTGACCAATCAGTTGGAAATCTTCTATACAGTGAGTCATGGAGCTACAAATTTTACAATAGAAAGATACGTTCTTCCTTATTACGCATTATAATAATGGGCAGTGGCTAGCATCATGGTTCAAATGACATATCTCATAGTCTATCATTAGTGAATGCACAGATCTACGGGACAACTGTCCTTGGTGTGACCTTTCACTTCATAATCTATACACCAAATCCCCATGCATGTCTCATGTGTAAATTTTCCAATAGTTTCTCTAACTTCTTTTCCATAGCTGCAATCTATGCCTCCAAGAATGGGATTGACTCTAGTGTATATACTCCCGACTACCTCAGTGCACAAAGCTACTTCAAGTGCTTTACGTGAATCAGTGTATGTCTTATGTGAAAAATCCCTTCTAAAACATGTGATTAGACCTCTAACAAACCATTATGCATGTTGGCTTGCATGAATATCATAAGAAAGCTTAGATAAAAGTGTTTTGAAATGGGCATCATACTCCCTGACACTCTCATTAGTGCCTTTCTTAATATCCTTGAGCGTGCTTATACTCTTCTTCTCAAACTCAGGGATGTGAAACTCTTTAAGGAAAGCATATTTTAATGTTGCATAGTCTACACAAGTCTGATCAGGGTCAAACTTCTTATGTACCAATTGTGTGTGCATCCTTGTAATGTAGTGGAAAATTGACTTTCCTACGCTTAGAAGTCCATGATCCCTTTTATGTGCCACATTATTTCACACATGTGCACGTGTTTAAAACATCTTCTATGCCCCTATATTTTGGTAGATGAAGAGATATCTCCATGTAAATATTCTAGGGTTGGTGCACCTTTCCCACCTGATCTAGAACCTCATGTGTTACCTCTTCCTCCGTAAACCACCAAATCCACTAGGAACTAGAACCACCTATACCTCCTAATCCTCCACCTGTAGCCGGAAGTGGACCAAAATGTGTACTTCCCTATGTTCCAAACAATAATACTAAACTAATCCCTATAGTCTGTGAAGTGTTACCACTCCTAGAAGTGAGTCCAAAATTCTACATGCTTGAATTATGTGTAGATGATGCACCTATAAAGGTACCTCCAAAAAAGTGAAGAAACTTTCCATGCCATCATATACTTGTAATGTGACTTACTCCTAATCTCCCACCGCCTAAATTAGCTTGCGACTACTTTTCACACTAGATATTGAAAACCAAGTGTAGGGGCTAGGTTCTAGGTAGATTCGATGTGTGCACCGCAGCCCAAGTCATCTCTACTGGCATGGTTCCATGTGGGTCAAGGGCGGTTCCCTATCATGGTTTCCCAAATGGGGAGTTCCTAATGCTCCATCTCCACACCTTCTACGTGAGCTCCAAATCATTCGTGATCCATCTCTCTCCTCAACTCCATTCACTCTACAACATCTATTGCTTCTCTATCTCCCTCTCGTGTGCCTCATTATACTTAAGCTTTCTTTCTTCTTTCTTCCTTTCTACCACTAGGTCTTCCATAATTCACCAAACCTGTTCCCACCCCTACACATGGTGGGGTTTAGTTAGCCATCGGTTTTCTTTCCATATTCAAGGTCACCATCAAGATTTTGATTGCCAATGGAATGCCTTGCAAGTAAGTTCCCTTAGGATACCGTAAAAATGGAATTCTTCTACCTCTAGGAAAGAATAAGTGGAAATTGAGTACTCCAAAATATAGTAGTTTAGAACACCATAAAACCAAGTATCAACGGCATGCGTGTCCAAATAATATCAACATCATAAAGGGCTTTAAATTCCTCCCGCATCTAGACAAGTGCGTGATACCTCTAATCCCTTTTAGATGCATAAACAACCAGCCACTCGTATAATTATACCAGAAAAAAGTGAAGAATCTCTCATACAAACTGTCATATAAATTTTGTTCCACCCATGTGTGTGTTAAAATTAGATCTGGTGTTGAACCTCCATGGGTATTCTTCTTATAGATCTTCTATCTACTCCTCAACACTTGCTAGGGTGAACCAATATGTCTTCATCACGAACCATCCTAAAAACTAATGAAAGAGAGGTCCTTAAAAATGGAACCAATGATGTAGCCTAGAATTTACCAAAATAACCTAGGTGCACTGACACATCACTCAGCCTAGACTAAGTGCTCACCCGAAGCATGCAAAGGTACCATGCCCCTCTTTAGGGTTGCTTGTGTAGGATGTTAGCAAGATGAAGAGTTAATGCATTTAGATCCATAAATAGTATAAACATTCTATAGAGCATATTCTAGATCTAGATCTAAGGAGTAATGGATTTAAGTAATAGCCATAATGAATTCTACCATGCAAGATCTAGTTATAATCATGTTTAACACCTTGAATCAATCAATACACTCCATTATATTAAACACAATAAATACACAAAGCTTCTTACAATAGGTAGTACCATAAGTTCATGTGCACATCAGATCTGGTAGCATAACTTCACATTTACAGTCCTCCTATACTACGTAGATCACTACATATTTATAAGGGTGGGGACTTTCCCTTCACCGCTTACATAATTCCCAAAATAGGTCGCATGTTGAAAATAGCCATGCGCCTTTACAATAATAGACACACATGCAAGTGTGCTAATAATAGATCTCTTTTGGTTAACTAGAAGTAATAATTCTATTATTAACTCAAACCCATGCAAAGCACTTAGTAGATGCTCTTCCAAAAATAGCCCTTATGTGTTGTGCAAGTCTTTATCCGGTTTGTGTGCTCTGCATGCTATCTCCAAAAATATCCTGTAATCCTAAAATGGCTAAGTCTTGAATCTGTCCTTGTCTTTCACGTGTGTTTCCTTCCCTATTCTTTTGTGCCTTTAAACATGCCCTATTCCCATGTGTGAACCTTTTGTGTGCCTTTTGCTAAGTGTCATACTTTTTGGTCAACACTAGTGGTCGCTAAGTTTAGCCACAATGAATTATTTATAACTTCATTGTATCTATGCTTATTTAAAATAACAACTATTATTGTAATGAGAAAAAGAACACCAATCCTTCCACTATTGAGAGGTATAGACATAAGTAGTTCTGATCCTAGTGGTCACTAGGGTCAGCTAACATATTTTTTAGAGCTTAGCAGTGGATAGGAATCATTAACAAATAAATATGTACTTCTTATCCTAGTTGTTACTATGATCATCCACAACACTATATCTATAGCTTAGTAGTCATTAGGCATCATAAACATAAAACTATTAATGCATTAACAAGAAAATTTCAGTAATACATCCATTTTTGAGGAGTCAAGAAATACATAATTCTATTCCTAGAGTTTTCTTTAGTAAGCCACAATAAAATATATAAAGCTTAGTGGTCAATAAGATCCACCTCGATAAAATATTTTGAACTTAGTGTTAGCTAAACACCATTCAATGGACATCATTTATTGAACTAGAGAAAATAGTTGTAATACATGTTTTCTTAAGGGATCAACCTTTAGTTAGGTCTGATTAGTTTGTTGCAGGGATGTGTATACCTATCTTTATTTATTAATAATTGTACTATATTGGTTGGACTTTCCCTTGTGGAGCCAAGTCCTACACTACATACCCTCGAGAGGGATCAAGCCTTATGTAGTTCTTATAATATATATTACAAGTTATTTAGAAGGGATTTACTTTGTATACATACGTATTTTTCTTGGTATCGTAGGTGATCTTGAATTATAACTCCTCTGTGACCATTACAATTTTAAAACTAGAGAAATTGTAAAGAAATGAAAACCTCTATGACCATGTTCCTATGTGCATCAATTTATCCATATAATACATGGTATAATGAGTTTAAATATAATGACCACACTCTTTCTAGTGTTAGTATGAAGATACAGACACCGAACTCTATGTATAATCTCACAATTTCCATATGCTTCCACCCACCAAAGTAATTTCAATAATTAATTTTTAACAAAATGTGTAGAGAAAACATCCAATAGCGGTCCTAAAATTAGTTTTAGTTCAATTTCCTACAAAATAATTGAATGAATAATATCCCTTTCCGAACAAAAATCTATTTTCCTTCCACCTTTTCAAGAACAACCAATTTGTTAGCTTCAAGAAATCATTGTTGTCTATGTCAAGTATTTTAGGAAACAGTTCTCAGTCCTCTTGTGAGAAAAAAACCCATAACATGTTTGTACATTTCTTGCAAGAACGGTATAAACATATTTCCCAATCATTTAAGGATTATTAGATTGAATGACAAAACGATGCCAAAACATTTGAATTGATAATTTTTTGTTAAATTTCATGAAATAATATGGTAACATGGAAAAAAATTAACTTTTGAAAGGGCACAAATTTGGTTTTGTTGAAAAGGCTATGGAAACTTCTACTTTTACGAATATCAATAATTGGGAAGTGATAAAAATGGATTTCATTTTGCATAGTTTTTCCCAAAGAAATATTTAGAGCTTGGCAAGCTTGCTAATCAACATTAACATGAAAACTATTAATGTAATGAGCTTTGTGCGGTAATAGATGCAATATCGAGGGGTCATGACATACGTACTTTTGTTCCTAGTGGTCGCTAAGATGAGATACAATGAAATATTTGTATCTTAGCGATCACTAGGCATCATTAATAATAAAAATATTAATGAAAAGAGAAAAATATGAAAATACATGCAGTCTTGAGGGGTCAAGACATATGTTGTTATGATCCTAGTGGTAGCTAGGATCAACCACAATGAAACATTTTGAGCTTAGCAGGCACTAGGCATCATTACTAGGAAAAAAATCAATGTTGCACTATCATTTTGAGCTTAGCTGATGCTAGGCATATTTACTTATTTATAATTGTACTATATTAGTTGGACTATCCTTGACGGAGCCAAGTGCTACACTACATACCCTTGAGAGGGATCAATCCTTATGTAGTTCTCATACTATTTACTATAAGTTATTGAAAGGAATATATAAATTACACATTTTAATGATAAATGAAATCTCAAAAGCCATGGTGGTCTATAATTAGTTAGTAAATGAAGTCTCAAAGGCCATGGTATAATGAATATAAATATAATGAGCACACTCTTTGTAGTGTTAGTATGAACATATAGACTCTAAACCCTATGTATAATCTCCCTTGTCATTAAATATCACAATTTCCCAAGATATCACATCTCCCTATTTCCATATGCTTATTGTCGATTAAGAAATAAAATCCCTAACATCTTATAATTTTTAGCTATCGATATATCATTAGCTTATTTAACTAAAACAACTAGATCCTGTAATTTTAATATATAATTACAACATATGTCTTTCCAGAACTATCTAGTAAGTGAAACATTACTCAAAATCTTGTTTAGCCTGACTTCTCAAATTGCAGGTTTTATAGTTCCCGATTCACTATTTTTCAAGGAGGAACCTACACAGATGGAACTCTTTGTATTTTTCCTTTGAAGTCACATATATGTTTTTATAACATTGTATTTCCCACAATTTCCTTATGTGAGCAAACAATTACTATAAACAAGCAAAAATTATTTTTGTTACTATTACTATTTCATCTACCGGTTTTGTTCCAAGATTCTTGTTCCTAATGAAAATGAATGCACTAGATACTAAAGAAACTATTCAACTCATAAGGATATAGGGTTTATGTTACCTCAAATGCTTGATGTTAGATGTGGGTGTTGAGTGATGGATTATTATTGCTACAACAAGATCTACAAAACTGAAATAGATTGGATTAGATAGATAAATGTGGGGGTTTCCCGACTAAGTGGTTCCAAGAAGCTTTTGAATTCCTTGGCAGATGTCAACCCCTATTTGTTAGATAAAAGGATGTGAAATCGAATCATGTAAAAATAGAATGTCATTGAATTTTGAAATGGCATAAACTGATCTAAAGCTTGTTAAATGACAATAACTACAAAATAAGACTTACCTAGTCTAGGTAATGACGACCTGTGCTCGCATGTAGTAGATCGATGATGACCTAGGAATATGAATCTGAACTAATGATGGAATGTGCGGACTGTAAAATCTGGGAGCAATATGGAAGCCGATGAGGACTCTGCACCACCGTAGAGAAGGGTCTGAAGAGAATCAAGGATTGGGAGATAGGATGGATGAGAGAAAGGAGGATTTAGGTATGTTATCGGATGGACATGGGCCTAGGTGATGGAGATTAGGGATGATCAATGATGACTGAATGTGGTTGGGATAAAGCCAAGAATAAATAGTTGAATATAGAAACTCGAAAGCTATGTAATTTAAACTAAGGGTCGTTGAGTGATGGGAAAATGCTACTCTAGACCTGTAAAAGGGTTAATATGTAAGTAAACAAAGATAATATGATATATGATCCAATAAAAGCACTATAAAAAAATCTCACGGTGGAATACCGTGAAAGATGCAAAACATGTTGGATGATGGATGGGATGTCTGTGACTATTGTAGGAGGCTCTAGAAGTCATGAAGAAGATATGATTAATGTCTTATTGATTTATTACCGAGTGATTTCCCATGATTACATGTGGAATGGAAATAAATCAACATACGTATAGGGTTGATGATGACCATGCTAGGTCAGCCTCCGATTACAAGGAAAGTTTCCCTTACAGCTTACTTTTTTATTTAAGGTGGGATTTGATGATTTTAAAGGGTTAGTTGAATGATTTAAAGCATATTGGTGGGATTAGATGACTTGGGGATGAATCCAAGGTAGTTAGGGCATAAAAATAGATGGGATGAAAGCTAGAAAAGAAAGGGGATGGGTTTAGGATAAAAGCATCCTAAATAAAGTTGGTTGGGGAAAGATAAAGGATATTAATTAATTAACATGAATTAATTAATTAATAATAACATGGATAGGATAATTGGGCATGTAAAATGATTAATTAATTAATGTATCTTAATTAATTAATAAGGGTTGGATGGGCATTTGATTAAACAAGATGGATGTTTGAATTAAAATATGCATACATGGGTGAATGAGGTTATAGATATCAATTTAAGGTGTCTATATTTTTCCCCTTTTTTGAGTGGTTTGTAGTAGCAAGCCATAAGAAAAAAACAAAAAGGGTTGGATATGGATAAAGGATTGATGATGAGCTCCCCCTCAAATGGGGGACCAATGGCGTCAAGGAAAATTGATGAAACATTTTTAAAAAGGTAGATGACAAGGGGCAGGTGGGTGATGAAAATATGGGTGAAAAAATAACCAAGGAAAGATGTCATAGGTTAAAAAGGATCACAATAATGATGAAAACTATGGAATTGATTCCAATATCACATAGGTAGGGAACAATGGTGGTATCAATGGAGACAGAAAAACGCTTCTATGGACCAAAGTGAGTGGGTGAAGATCATCAGTAGTATGGATGCATGCCAGGATGACCAATGGGTCATGGGAATGTCATCAAAATAAATGAAACTATATGTGAAAAGTATGTGAAATCCTTCGTACATGAGAAATCAATTGAATAGTTATGCATCTATAAGGGACGGGGATGAAGGATAAAGAGATAACATGCCCTAAGTGGGGAAAGTATGGCCACGAAAGTAAAAGGGAAAAAGTAAAATATTCCCCAAGTGGGGAAAAGGTATGTTCGCAAAGGAAAAAGTGAAAAAGGGTAAAATCATGTCCCAAGATGGGGAAAATATGGCCACAAAGGTGGACTTCAATGAAAAATAATGGTTCCTATATGAAAGGCACAAATATGGCCACAAGAGTGGACTTGATATAAATAATGTACCACCCGAATGGAAATATGAATATGGCCTCAAAGGAGGACTTCATGCATAGATTAGATAGGATTATAAAATGAAATGCCCAAAAGAGAAGGGATTAAAATGCCCGAAGGAACAAAGGATGCAACCACAAAGGTGGATTTTGAAAAAATAAAAGAAAGTATGCCTAAGAGAGGGATAGGTAAATGGCCACAAAGGTGGACTTTGGAAGAATAAATATGCTTGAAGGAAAGGTAGATAAATATGGCCACAACAATGGACTTTACGATTGGATTAGAATGCCCATAAGGGAAATAATTATGGCCACAATAGTGGACTTTGTGGAAAAGAAATATGCCCGAAGGAAAGGGTGCAAAGATGGAGGGAAAATCCCAAAATTATAATTGTAAAGGCCATTCAATGACGAATGTAGCTACTCAATGACGATCGATTGCAGCCACTCAACGATGACTACAAATGCCAATCGACACCGATCCAAGGGGGTTGACGTCAATCAGGTTTGCATGGGCTATATAAGCCATGGGTCGGTCAATGATGCTCATTTTCACACGTAAACTTGACGAGAGAGAGAAAAGTGAGAAAAGATAATTTGAGAGATGGAGGCTTCCGGAGTTGCAAGGAAGCACCAAAGGGTGCAGAGGATGGTGAGTAACAAAACACACTATTTTTTTATTAAATTTAATGTTTTATTTATTTATTTTACATTTTTATAAAATAATTACGATACTGTGGGTGGTTGGTGGTGACCCGATGGTTCGATGTTGACCGGCCCTAGGGCATGCCGATTTTACCATAGTTATGTCTACCCGACCTGGGTTGGCATTGATTAGAGTAGGATTTGGAAAATTAAGTGTTATATTTTATTTGGATTGAAATTTAATGCATTTTGAATGAATTTTTGGATCATGGGTCTGATGTGTGTATGTTTTTATTATGGTTGTATGCCCGAGAGAACTTACATCTTAGATACCGAGTGTCAGCTTTTACAAGCATATCGTAGGGGATGGGATAGAAGCTAAGTGGGACCATCTATCTATAGTTAGATTAGGTGTAATTAAACACTATCAGAGGATCCCACAAGATGTGGGGCTTATGATTACTCTTGTGGAGAGATGGGACAGATAGACTGGGACTTTTTGGTTCCATATAGAGGATATGATTATCACCCTATAGGATGTGTATCGATCCTAAAACTACCGATACAGGGGAGAAAATAGTTCTTATTGTGATCTATGAATGATTGGCGTTTGACACAACTCTTTAGAGTTGATGCACCCCAGATCATATTTTCTTCAGGGGATTTCACATATAAGAAGAGATATTAGGATAGGGTGGCATGCGACCATTTTATTTTCATGGTTATGATGGTAGTTTCCTATTATGATCTTCTCTCAAATCATGAGGAACTCGCCTATGGGTAATAGCTGGTGTAGTGGCTGATATTTTCAACCACAAAACAATGTTTTCATTTGGGACTGCATTATTGGCTCAAGTTTATCATGATATAGCCGGATACGTGGCTTGTAGGAGATTGGGTCTGGATGTTGGATTTTTACTACATTGTTGGGCTTATGAGCATATAGCATTGATTAGGCCACCAGGGATTCCATGGGTCACAAGGGACCATATTGAGATGGAGGTCAGATTATTATAGTGGAGGGAGGACCGGGCCTTTAGAGACAAGGGAGAGAGAGGAGTAGATTGGTATGTTGATAGATTAGCAGAGCTTGATGTTGATTAGGTTATGTGGTGGCCGTAAAGGGATATTCCCACTTATCCCAATGTGGTTGTAGAGTTTCATGGTATGAGACAAACATGTTGGGTCTAGGGATGGAGGATTGAAATGATCAAGGCCATGTAGTTTGATAGAGTGAGATAAAAATTTAGGTCATCCAAATCGGTGTCGCATGATCCCATTTTGTATAGGAGGGAGGATTTGGACAGGAGTTACTAAGGCTCGACATAGAGGACCCACCGGAGGAGGAGGTTTCTCCGTGGGATGAAGATGATGATGTTGGAGTTAGAGTCGGGTACTCCGACCGGCATACATCAACATGGTAAGCTCGGGAGCCGATGAGGAAGGAGAGGAAGAGATTGATGATATGGAGGTAGATGTTGAGGTGGCTCCTGGAGGGGTGGAGATGAGGGAGCAGGAGAGGTTTTAGAGGTGGAACTCTTATGTGTCGAGTTAGAAAAGATGAGGGTAGAGTGTTACATAACTCTAAAGTAGTGGGATGTGGTCAAATAGGAGCGAGACTGAGTGATTCATAAGAGAGACCACTAATGTAGGTATAGGGAGGCCTATGTGGCCTACTTTGGAGGTTTGGTTACCATTTTAGCAATCGAGTTAGCCAGCTGGCATTCAAGAAGTGCCACATGGGTCGGATAGATGGCTCCCCTTGTCGTGATTAGGATGGATAGATATCTAGTGTTGGCCACCGAGGCCAAATATTACAAGGATATCATGATCCACAAGTTGCCAAAGACACTTTTTTTTACCGGGGAATCTTTAGAGGGAGGAGGCAGTGTGGAATTGGGCCATCGAGGAGCACAAAAAGTGTGGCCAAGCTGAGATGGGAGGAGGGATTCCTAGAGAGGTGATGGTTCATAGGGCTCAAGTGTTATACCTGCCCCTGGAGGAAAGGGTCTTAGAGTATTGGATATACAATTTAATGATTTTGATAGTATTTATGCTTTGAGGGACCCCTAGAGGGACATGATGTATTGACACTCATTTGGATACATGATACATGATATATGATTTTTATTTACAGATCATTATGTGTTATATTCACCCATGTGTTTATTGTACAATGTGATGATTTAAATTTTGTATGATGTGATGATTTTAGATTAGATAAGATGATGATTTTTTATTAGATGACATATGATGATTGATTATATGTGATGTGACATGATGATTGATTATATGTGATGTGATAATTGATTATATGTGATGTGATAATTGATTATATGTGATTTGATAATTGATTATATGTGATGTAATGATTTTGGATTACATGAGATGATTATTTTATAGTAGATGAGATGTCATGTGATCATTAGGATAGCATGTTTTGTATTTAAATTTAATCATGAGGGTGAAATGCATGTAGGATTAGATGATTACTTTAGATTCAAATGTGAATATGGATACAAATGTGTGATATTAGGACTAAATTCTCCATGTTATTTAGATTTGATGATGAGGATAAAAGAAAATTAAAAGTGGATGTGATTAAGAATGAATGCATTATTAGATGAAATGAAGAGAGAAATGTTAAGGAATAGATGTGATGGGTCTAGGATGAAGAACACCTCGTAATGGTGGAAACCAATAGGTGTAAATGAAACTATGTTATAGTGATGAACGTGCAAGAGGAAAGTATGCCTCCAACTACATTAGAGGTAAACAAAAAGGGGATCTAGGTAACGCAAGGCACATGCGACCAAAGTAGATGTTAGTAAATAACCAATGATAGTTATTCATTATTAGGATCATAAGGAGAAAATGGATGAGATGATCTCATATAGCTAATTTTGACATGAAAAATGGGTTTGAGATGCACTTGTACAAAGGAAAGAGGGTTCTCCAAAAGTGGTGTTCCCTAAAACTATGCCCCAACTCTGGGAAGGGGAAAGAGAAATTTGATCAATGTGGGAAGATTTCTTAGGATGTTGATAAAATGGAAGGCTGATCAATACGGGAAGCCTTCAAATGCCATGGGAGGTAGCCATCATTCGAGGGTATGGTCTACTTTTTTCTACAATATATAAATGGAAAGAATAAGTGATAGTTTTCCTTCGAAGGATCAGTCTATTTACTTGATTTTTTATTTTGATTTCATTTTCTCTTGTTTCTCTTATTTTTATTTTCTTTTCCATGAACATATGCCCTTAGAGGGAACATTCTATTTCGATACTTTGATTTTTGATTTGAGCATCCTTGATTCTTGATTTTGCATGGGGAGAGATGGAAGTAGCTAAGTAGACCACTTAGGAGGGGATTAAGAGTGTACAAGAGACACCCCTGGACCTTTTGGGATGGTTTCAATAGGTGAATAAGAAGAAGATGGATGTGATGATCGTAGAGTTTCCTCCAAAGGGGAGAACCTATCCATAAGGAATATGCTACAAGCAAAGCCGTGGTACCCATATTTAAGGTCACATCTAGGAAGTGATGGAAGACCACATAGTTCCAAATCATCATAATAATAAATGGAAAAGGATGAGATGGAGGAATGATCTCAAGACTTTTAGTTTACCGCATGGTCTGATCCAATTAGAGGAAAACCTTCCATGTTGGCTCCTTCTAGAGTATTTTCATTCTCGATAAGATTAAGATATTAGGGTTGCATTATGGAAGATTAGATGAAATGAAGGAATGAAGAATAAGACCATGCATAACTTA
The DNA here is from genome assembly GCA_018340775.1 of Taxus wallichiana var. yunnanensis. Taxonomy (NCBI): domain Eukaryota; kingdom Viridiplantae; phylum Streptophyta; class Pinopsida; order Cupressales; family Taxaceae; genus Taxus; species Taxus wallichiana. Next base: position 411,521,505 of record CM031238.1, on the reverse strand, counting down.
TTAGGAAAGTGAGTGGTATGCATTTTAATATGAACAAATGGTCCCTATTAGGATTATACCAGGTTGTAAGAGATAAACAAACATGTAATGAATAATGCAAAAAATGTAAAACAGAAAAGAATGCAATAAAATAGAGACACAAATTTAACGTGGTTCACCCAAAATGGGCTACGTCCACCAAAAACAACCAATCCTTTTATTCATTCTAGCCAAAATCTCTCTCATAGTGCCACCACTAATAAAATGAGCCTCATACACAACAACCCTTTAAATATATTAGGGTTTTTATCATTTTGGAGAAACACGTAAATCCACCCGTTAGATCTGTGACCTAATAGGGAACAGTCCAAATTTCTCAATGCATAAATACATATAAAATGTGGCTTATGGGGGCACTTCCCCGAACCCCTGCTAGGGTGTACATCCCTAGACCCCACCGGACCTCACAAGGGCGTAAAATCCCCCTTGTAACCCCCATCACTATCAAGCTCCACAACCACACCCCCCTAGAGGGATAGAATAAATTAGGATCAGATGAGATGAGTTAGATAAATATTTACAAAATAGGGGTGTAAATGGCGCACTTAAAGCCATGATACTTCCAAATGGAATAAAAAATATGGCCACAAAGGTTTTCATAGTGAGAGGGGATAAAATTATGATCGGATAGACTGAGGTAGATGAGATAGGATGATGCTAAACATGGAGAGGAGCTAGTCTGTGAACAGACAAGTCCTAGAAAGAAGTCCCCTTATGTGGAAGGATGAATCAATGGGAACGAGAAGAAGGGTGATAAAATATCAAAAATTGGGGGAATATTCTCTCCCAACGAAAGGGATGTAGACAAGATAATGGATTTCAAATGATATGGACATCATAAGATTATTTATTAAGGATAACAATATCGATGAACAAAGGGAGGACCCTCATCAATCGGTTGATCGATGGAGATATCGTGAAGGAGGCCTAGTCAAGGAGGTCCTCTCGCTCAATAAGATCATGGAAAATGGTATGAAAGGCCTTATAATGCTTGATTTCATTGGCCGGGGTGTGATGGTAAGCATAGATGTGGTGGTAATTGAACCATGAGGGATTTACATGGTTTGGATCAAAGGTTGTGATAGGTGGAAGTGTGGTGGTAAAATTTTGAAGTAAATGTTAGGGGACCTCCGCATATGACTCAATATGGGCACTGGAAAAGTCTTGTAGGATGGTGTGGATGGTAAAGGTGAAGATGGATTGGGTCAAGGTCTAGGTGGTCTAGAAGAAGAAGTAATGGTGGATGATTTAGGCTTAGATGAATGGATAATTGGAGGTGTTTTTGATGAAGGGGTTGGCCCTAGGAGAGAATCAAATTGTTTAGATTTTTATGGGTTGATTATTCATGATGGAGGAATGGATCCTAAAATCGAAGGATGAGGACCCAATATTGAAGATGTGGATTTGATCCTAATAGAGGGGTGTGAATATTCTTGGTAGGAAACTCAAGGGACCGATGTGGGAGAAATCCAATGTCTTTAGGTTTGGATTTTTAGGAGTACCCTTGGAAGGGATGAAAATAATCTCTAATGGGGATCTAGTTATGACGTGGAGGTTGATGGATGAATTAGCTTCTCCTCGCATGATGGATTCTAAGGAGGATAAAGATGGATTAGATCTAGGGATATCTGGCCGAGTGGATGAAATAGGAGGGTCACCTATAGTGGCTGCCAGCTGAAGGGCTCTCCAATATTGCTCGAATGATGAAGATGGCCTAGTAGTAGATGAAGATAATGGGGATGTAGTCACAATAGTTGGTGCGGTAAGTGTGGGTAGAAGCACAAAAATGGGAACCAAAGTATAGAATCCAAGGATGACACAATAGGAAAAGGTGGAAGAGATGTGGATGGGGGAAGGAGGTCTGATGTATTGGATTGAGTATTTTTAGTTGTGGAATCAATATTAGGATTAGTTTTGAATAAAAATATGGGTTTTTGGATCATGTAGTTAATGATTGATATGTGAGATAGTGTAAATGGTAGATGAATAGGGATAGAAGAAGAAGGGGTGAAAACCATGCTTATTTAAAGTGCCTTTAGAGGTATATAGGTGGGTTGAGGAGATGTGATAGATGTAGATGTGAATGTGGGGATGGAATATGTCAAGACACTAGGTGTGGAATAATACAAATGAGGAGTGAATGTGGGGATGGAATATGCCAAGACACTAGGTGTGGAATAATACAAATGAGGAGATCATAATTGAGGAGATAAGTGGTAGAGATAATGAAGTATATATAATGTAGGCATAGAAAAAAAAATGGGTGATAAGGATGTCAATTAAAGTGTGGTGACAAGTGTAGATGTAGAGGTAGTTACAAACTAAGACCGATGCAGATGTAGTGAGAGTAGGACTAGATGTGGTTGTAAGAGAAGTGGTAGAAGTAAGGGAGGTAGGAAAGGTGACTGTAGATGTGATGGATGTAGGAATAATGTTAGAAGGGGCCAAGGGAACAATATTTAGGATGGAATTAGATGAGGTGATGGGTGAGAATGATGTGGAAATAGATGTCTTATGTATGGTGTTGATTGAGAAGGGGTTAGATTTTTGTGATGTAGTAGATGAACTCAATTGTGGGGAATTAGGAAATGAATATCTAAAAATTTCATGTGATGAGGGTGGCGTATCCTGAGAGGATGTAGGATTATGGTGATGAGTGGGGTCATAATGAGATGATAGAGATGAGGCAAGAATAGGGAGGTCTAGTAGTGAGACAGGAGGAGAGATGTCATAAGATGGAGTAGGATTTGCTGACTGATACCTATGGAGAAGGAAATCATAGATGGGGTTCTCATGAGGAATATCCATAAGAGATGTGGGTATGATAATAGGAGGTGACACATGAAGAATATGAGGTAATGGGGATAAATATGGTAAAGGAGAAATGGATGAGGATAAGGGTGATGGGGATAAAGGTGATGAAATAAAAGGCACCAAGGTATACGACTTACGGAGATAAGGGTGATGGAGTATAAATAAATGGGGATGAATCTAGGTATAAATATTGATATAGTCAAGAGACATGAGATATACGATGAATATAGTCATAGATAGGGCTAGAGGAAGCTCTAGAAGAAGTCGACGGTTGGATGGGGTCATTGAAGATTGTTGAGAACTACTCGAGGAAAATTTTGGTTCCATTAATAGGTAAGAAACAAAATAATCCATTTTTATGTTTTTATTAAGTAACTATGAAGAGGATGGATATAAACGGACATATAAGATGGTGAACTATGTTTGGTCTCGTAAGTTGTGGTGGAGATATCTCAAACGATCTCTTGTTGGGTGATCAAATCCCAATCAATGAACTAGGTGAAAGGAATTTTTGATGTGTTAATTTATTTGTGATGTCTCGGCTATGTGTGATAATATGTGAGATGCAAAGTATTAAACCCCTATTTATACTATGTGCACAAGCAGGATGTAAAAGAAAGGTTCTTTTTAAGCCTAAACGAAATGTGATGTTTGATGAGTACACAAAAAGAAGGGAAGGAACAATGCAAACAGAGAAAATAAGTAAGAATACCTAGATAACGATTTTCTTTTTTTTTTCTACTTCTCAAATGATGAGTAGTCCAAGCTAGGAATTGAGTAAGTAATAAATCAAGGCCTTACACTACAATGTTAATAGAAAAAAAGTAAAGAAAAGTATAGAAAAGAAAGAAACCACCTAAGGGTGGTCCCATCGGGAATTCTAGGAATGTTGTTCCAATTTTCTCACTCATAATGCAAATGAAAGCACTAGCTACTAAAGAAAATAGTCAACTCAGAAGGATAGAGGGTTTATGTTACCTTGAATGTTTGATGTTAGATACGAGTGTTGAATGATGGATTATTGCTGCTAGAACAAGATCTACAAAACTGAAATAGATTGGATTAGATAGATAAATTCGGGGTTTTTCGCTAAGGCCCAAGAAGCTTTTGAATTACTTAATAGATGTCAACCCTTATTTGTTAGATAAAAGGATGTGAAATCATAATCTTGTAGAAACATAACTTTCATTGAATCTGAAAATGGCATAAACTGATCTAAAGCTAGTTAGATGACAAAAACTGCAAAATAAGAGTTACCTTGTTTGGGTCAATGGTGATCCGAATCTACATAGGAAGGTTGAAAATGACCAAGGAAGATGAATCTGGAACTGATGATGGAATGTGCAAACTTGAAAATCCTAGGAGAAATCTGAAATTTGATGAGGACATGTAGCTACTATAGAAGGGTCTACAAAAGAAAATCAAAGAATGTGAGATAGGATGGATGAGATAAATGAGGATTTAGGTATGTTATTGGATTGACAGGGACCTAGGTGATCACTACCAAGGAGGATCGATGATGACTGTAATAGGGTTGGGATAAGGCCGAGAAGAAATAACTAAATATGACAACCTAAAAGCACTAGAACTAGAACTAAGGGTCACCGAGTAATGGCCGAATGCTGCTCTGGACCTGCAAAAGGGTTAATCTACAAGAAAACAAAGATAATATGATAGATAAGATGATAAATGCACTATAAAAGAAAGAAATCTCATGGTGGAAGACCGTGAATGATGCAAAACATGTTGGATGATGGATGGGATGTATGTGATATTGCAGGAGGCTCTAGAAGTCACGAAGAAGCTTTGATTGATGTATGACCGATTTATTGCTAAGTTATTTCCCGTGGTCTCATGTGGAATGGAAATAAATCAACATACTTATAGGGTCGATGGTTACTAGACTGGGTCACCACTAACTATGAGGAAATTTTCCCTTACAGGACTGCATTTTAATTTAAGGTGGGATTTGATGATTTAAAAGGGTTGGATGAATGATTTAAATCATATTGGTGGGATTATATGACTTGGGGATGAATCTAAGGTAGTTAGGGCATAAAAATAGATGAGATGAAGGATAGGATGATTGGGCATGTGAAATGATTAATTAATTAATGTAGCTTAATTAATTAATAAGGGTTGATGGTAATTTGATTGAACAAGAGGGAGGATTGAATTAAAATATGTGCACATGGGTGAATGAGGGTATAGATACCAAATTTAGGTGTCTATCACTAGAATATATTATCACTATTTCATTACTTTAATTTAAAATAAAATGTCTATAGAAACCGACCGATAGTGGTCAAAAAGACTTAAATGAATAACATCCTTGTTGGCGATAAAATTTTCCAGGTAAAAATGGTGGTTATCTTGCCAATGCTCTAGGAGTCTAAGTCCCTCTACTTAACCAGTGTAGTTTTTGTATGTGCATACATAAGTAAAAATGAGTTTTCTCCTCATGGCCTTTCGGTCGAGAATCCAACATCGGCACTCCACCGACCTGCGGAAAAAGCTTACATATACCTGCAAGAGAGGAATTTTCTAGGAGAACAGGAAAGGGAGTGAGAAGGTAAGAAAATAGAAACTAATGTTGCAAGTAGAAAATTAGAGACTTTCATACATCAGCCAGAAACTTCATTACATGGACTTGAATTTGGAAGAAAACAAATCTGTGTAACAGCAACAAGACCAAATAGAGTTTAATGAACACAAAGTACCACTAAACTCCTTAGTCAAAATGGCTAAGATACCTTCTTCCTCTATTAAAGCTCAAGCAAAAATTGTACATATCATAGAAATGGAAGACATTTTGAGTAGGGAAAATATAATAAATTTGTTATCTCTTTACTCTCTTCACAAGGATATATCTCTCATGAATTCATAAAAAATAGCTCCAATATCTAAGAAGTTTCATAATTTTTCTAAGGAAAGGCTTAAATGAGGAGATAGTTACAATTTATAGAAGAGAGTGCAACTCTTCATCTTCCCAGTGACTTTTCAAATACTTTAAATTGACTTTAAACTATTCATATTCCACTTAAATATTTAAGTCCCTTTTATAAAATCAAGGTGACTTAAAGTTAACATTATGTTTCTAAAGTCACTTAAAATTATATTAAAAAGTACAAACCTCAACACAAAAATATAACATTAATAAGAGAGAGAATTGGGTGAGAAGAGAAGAGAGAGAGAGAAGAGGAAGAAGAAAAAAGAAGAAGAATCATGTGGAAGAATGAGCTACTGTAGTGGATTTGATCTCACTTCCTGACTAGTCTCCACTTCATGCTCCTGAGAAGGCCTCTGTTCTTCCAAGATCTTTGCTGAAACAAGTGGCTACAAGTTCCACCTTGTCAACATGAGGAATGCAAACACAACTCAAGGTATTTTTCCATCCATCAGCTACATTGTTGATGTCTTTGCACTTCCCAAACCATGATGCATGTTTCTCTGTGATAAGTGTAATAGAGGCCCAAATCTCTGAGAGGAAGTCAAGGGTATCCTTGGTGAAGGATGATGGGTTTCCTACCTCTTTCTTGATGTACTCATCAAATGGACCAATCAATTCATCGGTAGTTGTATCTTCACCCATTGCAGGTACTCCAAGCTTCTGAGTTTTCTGATTTATACTATCCTACAATTTGTATGTTTGTTCCTCTTTCTCCTCCAGCTTTGTGATGGCCTGATTGATTGCCTCAAACCTGATTTCCAAGGCCCTCACCCATACACGTGACAAGTCTTCTGAGGGAGTTTCAAATATATTCTTGTCGATCAACTCTTAGCAATGAGTGCTACTCATTTCATCTATTACTAGGCCCAAAGGTTCCCAATAGTCTCTTTCTTTCTCCAAGTCCTCCTTTAGTGCATGTGTCCTATTTTTTGTTGCACACATGTAAGTAAAGAGTTTGACCGCTTCTTGGAGCACTAACTTCCCTTTCTCATAAATTAAGTTTATCAATTCATTATTCTCTCACCCTTGCATTGTGAACTTATGTGTCTTCCTGATGGATTCTGCATTGAAGCTACTGATGGTTGTAACTTCCTCGGTGGGAATCATCGTGGCATTAGGATCAACTAGTACACATATAATGACATATTTTTCACCTTCTCTTTCAGTTCATCAATCTTCTACTTATACTCTTTATTCCTTTCCAACATGTGAGAAAAATATTTCTAATACATGTGCAAATCCCCTTCATGAGTTTCCAGTCACAGTTTAATTGTGCTTATTTCATAGTCAACTGGTGTCATTTCATCCACTCGGCTTGATTAATTTAGGTTGAACTACTTTGATGTATTTTTTGAGTCCTTTTTACATAGACCTCTTTTGATCACCATTTTTTTGTCATCCTGGCCATTATTTCTTCTTCTCACTTGACTAAAAATTGGCTAAGTATGGAATTGAATACGGAAGATGTCCACGTGTCTTACTAGCAAAAATTAGGCATAAAGAAAAAAAGAAGGCTATCAACCTTTCGCAAAGCATCATCCATTTGTCTTGGTCGATATGTATTCCCGACGAGTTGAAAATTCAAAAACATAGTAAACATATGATGTTCCTTCCATGTTTCATTCACGCACTCCTCTTGGTAATAAAAAAAGGAATCCTCCCAAAAAAAGCATGCACTCACCACGTGTCTCTCGTACGCAGTTGGGAATCCAATTTCAGAAAGGATTCTCAAGCAAGAATATATTCTCCACATATCAGGAAAATATTATCACCGACTCTAGAGGCGACAGTTGGGTGAATTAAAATAAAATTACAAATATCTCAACAAGTAGTTGAGATACTCGACCTGAGAAGGGAAAGATCATTAAAAGATGCTAGTATAAACCTTGGTTCCATACCTTGAAACAAGAGCCAAAAACAACAATAAAAGGGAATTCGATTCATAAAGAAATGGAGAGAGGGTATTTTTACAGAAAAAGAGGAACAAGAAGTTGTAAAAAGAATTTGAAGGTTTAGTTTTGTATTAGCCAAGTCTTAGTAAGACACATACGTAAGGAGGTAGTAATTTATGCTTTTCGAGTTCTTGTTCCATACATTATTGGTTTTCATATTCTCGAGTCATTTTGTTATGATTAGTAGTTCTAGATAATTTATAAAATCTATCTTGTTATATGCCCTTGGGTTTAACTTATCTTACTTATATTTGTCATACATTTTGCCTTCACAAACCTTGATTAAATCTAAAGTGTTTCTAAAAAATAGGTAGAACATGCTTCAATTCTCTCCTAGATATTTAAATAATCTCATTTATATATCTCTTTGTCCCTTATAGAATCTATTTTGGTGCATCGCCTTAGTTTTACCTTATTTTCAAAGTTTTATCCTAACCCTCATCTCACATGACAGAGAATAGCTAGCTTCTTTAAACTACGGAGGTCACCTTAGGGTGCATGTCCCACTAACCTAAGGTTTCCTATGACTCGACGGTTCATTTACAAGTATAATTGTCAAAAAAATTCTGAACGCCTGTGGGACACAAACCCACATTCACCTTATTAGAAGTCAGAGATTTACTAATTCTAGCAGTTCTCAAGATATCCTCTTAAATATTACAAGACGAATGTGAATGAGGGAAAGAGAAAGGGAGGAAGGTGTGTTTTACTATTTACAACTATCTCCACCACACAATAGAAGAGGTCGACAGATCTAGAGATCCCTGTCTCCTCCAAATCGAACTCTCTCAACACCTCCGCTAGGTAGGCCCTTCACACAGTTGACTAGAACTCTCAAACTCCTTTCAATGGCTCATCATCAACCCCAACCTCCAATGTAATTTTTCTCATGGGATCAAGGAATCCCATTCATTCTACCTACACCCCTGATGGTGTGGCATCCTATTTTTGCTAATGCACTAAATATATTGCCCAAATTCATTGGGGAAGACTTCAAAACTCCTGAGCAACACCTCCAAGACATGGCAAAAATATTTGTGGCATATTATATAAGAGAGAAAGACGTCGCTTTGTGATTGTTAGCCGCTTCTTTCAAAGGAAAAGCCTTATATTGGTACCAATCCTTAACTCCTAATACTATCACCACCTGGGACTAATTAGGAGGAGTGTTGGTGGTAAGGATCAAAAAAGGTAGATAGGTCATCACTCCCGCAACAACCGATTAACATCAAGAAGGTTCCACAAGATTTAATGATGGATTTTAACACCAAGTTCCATAAAACTTGGCAAATTATTCCGGCCTTAGAAAGGCCACCCACATGTATGTTTATTGTTTTTATTTAAAATCTCTAAATTCATATATTTTGGTAATGATTCAATCATTGGGAGGGGATTCCTTACTGCAAGCCTATAACATTGTCATTTAATATGAGAACAATATAATAGATGTTGAGATACTTCCTCCTATGACCCCCTTTCTAGTATACCTTGAAATAGCCCCCTTTCACAAGCATGAGCTCAAACCCCCACATCCTTATATAGTTACCCATCTTCTCATTTGGATCCCACTCCTGCTATTACATCTTCATCTTCGTCTCTTGAAATGGAGGAAATGAAAAATATTATAAAAACATTTCTAATGAGATAGTGAATCTCAAAAGGAACCAGGCTTCCTATCCAAGACAAAATCATCAAGGTAACAGACCCACCTATTCCTCTCAATACCAGAATACCCAAATACCATAACCTACACACCATCGAACCAATTAGTTCATGTACCAATGCCACTCTTGACTATTCCACGCAATAGAGGAAGAGAAATGGTACATAGAAAAAACCATTTGGCTAAAGACCCTAACACATGGTGCTTCCCTTGAAATAATCCTCATATGCCAAGAGACTACCCCAAGGGAACTTGCAATAGAAGGTTTCTAAACAATGATCAAGATAAGGCATGTGATATGGATGTGTCTTGACCTCACCAGTTCGTGGGAGCCCAAAATGTTGCTTTCACAACACAGATTCAGGGGATGTCCCTAGAACAAGAAGCAGAGATTGCACTAGAGCATCCTCTATTCTCTTGGATAGAAGGAGAGGAATCTATATTCATAAATGAAGCATCTATTTCAAATCTTGTTCAATTTAACTATAAAACTCATTTTAAGAAATGAATCATAGAGGCGGATGATCCGATTCCAAATTTGAATGGAAAGGCACACATATAATAATCAACCATTGGAAACATGTCACCACCAATTTCTAGAGAAGGGGAAAATTCCAATCGTATTATAAATCATTTCAACCTTGACCAATAAATTTAGTCCAATAACTTAAGAAACTACTAGCTAATGCCTACTTGTGGGATCTTCTAAGCATCCCAGAGCAAAAGGAGTTTCTCCAAGAAGTGCTCAAACCAAAGGATGATTCAACCACCTTAGCTAAGGAGAAGGGATGGGTAAAAGTTGTCGAGTCTCTACAGAGGTGATACTATTGAATCAAAAAGGAGAGGTCAAGAAACCAAGGCACGACCCTTCTTTTTTTACTTTTATCATAGGTAAAAATTATTACATGGTTCCATGATAGACTCAGTGCAAGCACTACCATCATGCCCAAGGTAATTACAGACGCCTTGAGAATTAAATATGAACCCTTGAAGAAAGGAGTTATGCAACTAGACGGGAAGTTGGTCCAAACCATTGGAGTTATCAAAGGACTCCCATTATAGCTCTCTTCTTACCCAAATATAACCATCTGGATAGATATCATGGTAATATATTTTCCGCTTGAGTCTTTGTTCTTTACCTCTCTCATGATTTCACAGCTAAAATTAGAGGCTATATGTCTCTAAATTGGTCCCATCTAATTCTCGCGAACCAAATACAGTGTCTAAGAATAAGGTCTTGTTAGAACCCCTCTTCAAGGAACATACAACAGACCAAGTGGCTTCCGATTTCGAAGATTCTCATGTTATGATCACCGAGTAAGAATAATTATACATGGAAGATGGGAAACCCCAAAGCGGCGATCATCTATCTAACCTTCCCCGGATATCCTTTTGGGAACTTCAATTCCACCGATTTGGGAACTTATGTCATTTTTTACAAGGATTCCATGATCCCCAAAGTAGAAAAAGGACATGATAAAAGAAAGGGAATCCACCCAGAAATTCACAAATATGGACCCTACATTTCAATGGGGCCAAAAGTAAGAACGAATCAAGATCCAGAGTGTGCCTAGTATCCCCTAATGGAAGAAAGATACTCCAGTCATTTTGTTTCCAATTCTCCTATACCAAGTAATGAGGAAGAATAGAAGGCCTTGGTGCACGGCTTGTCCATAGCTTGAAAGGAAGGCATCAAATAATTGAGAGTGTTTGGTGACTTAGAATTGGTGGTAACACAAGTGAGAAATATCGCCACCACAAAGAATCCTAGGATGAAATCCTACCGACATCGGATATGGGATCTCATAGATGATTTTGAAGCTTTTGATATCGGGGAATTCCTTGTAATCAAAATACAAAGGCTAACGAGAATGGCCCCGATAGGGTCTCGCTTCAACCCAGCTTAGGGATTTAGTGATAAATGAAAACACCATAAACTTGATCATCCACCCCTCTATCCCTAACAACTTAGACCATTAGCAGGTATTTGATAACAACCGATAGATCATACACTTCCCTTAATAGTCTGATCAATTTGTGAATCAACTCCAGCCCAAGATCAAGGAAGCATATGGAGATCAGATAATCCATCTGAAAAAAAATAAGATTCCAAAAGGGTTAATTACCCTAGAGAGTATTTTTGACTCAAATGATGCTAGTTTTGACCAAATAAAGTTTGCGGCAATAAAAGAGGACTATGTCGAACTAGAAATAACTATAGAAATACTACTAAAATTTGGAAAATCGATGGCTCAAAAGGAGAGAGAGAGAGAGAGAGAGAGAGAGAGAGAGAGACTCGTATCCTTATTTCATAAGTATGATAAGGTGATGGCTTAAATGTATGATGATCTCATGGCTATGACAACATCATCATTCAACACACCATCAACCTTCAAGAAGGTACTAAGTTAGTATGTCAAAAATAGATGCCTGTAAACCCAAAAATAGAATCCTCATGGTGAAGAGTTGACGAAGCTACTAGAGGCTCGTATAATATTTCCTATCAATTACACGATGTGGGTCTCCAATCAGGTCATAGTAAAAAGAGGAATGGATAAATTTGGCTCTGTATGGATTTCAGAGATCTAAATAGGGCCTCCCTAGAGGATCACTACCCTTTACCCTCTATGGAATAAATATTACAAATAGTTGCGAGCTCTGAGATATTTTCTCTTTTGGATGGTTTTTCGGCTATAATTAAATATGGCTTGCAGAAAGGGATCAACATAAGACTACCTTCACGACTAAATGGGGAACTTTTGCATATGAAAAAATTCCTTTTGGGCTCACTAATGTTGGGGATACCTTTCAAAGGGCCATGTTTTCCAAGTTTGGGTCATTTATAAAAATTGATCCTCATATACCTCAATGATCTCACAAAGTTGTTCACCAAAACAGTGGAGGGGCATTTCGACACTTTAGAGGTTGTATTCAAAAAATTCCAACAGTTCAAAATCTACCTAAACCTAAAGAAATGTGTCTTTGGAGTGCCCCAAGAAAAACTCCTAGGACATATTGTGTCAAAGGAAGGAATCTCTATCAACCTCAAAAGAATCAAGGTCATCTTGGAGCTTCCTTTCTAGTTAATAAGAAGGTCATTCAATCCTTCTTAGGAAAGATTAACTTTGTTAGTAAATTTATCTCGTATTGTGTGGGGAGGATCTTCCCATCACTCTTAAGCTAAGAAAGGACCTTGGCTTCAAATGGACCGATGAAGGCGTCGACTCATTCAGATTGGTAAAGAGTCTATTGCATCCACCTTGGTGTTGCGCAACCTTGGCTTTTCAAAATATTTCATTATGTACGTATATGGGGGTGAGCATAGCATAGCGTGGCTGCATTTCAACCCGAAAAGGAGAATTACAAGGAGAGGAACGTCCATTCAAATTATTTTCAAAAACCCTCCATGACTACGAAACAAGGTATAATTTCACATAAATACATGTTTATGCTATAGTCAAGGGTTTGAAAAACTTCGTGCACCTTGTCACTCACAAAAAAATTTAGGTCATGGTGGCTCACTCCAAAGCATCAATGAATATATAATGGAAGGTGAGATAACCAAGAAAAGATCCAATTAGATCACCAAGATCCTTTAGTATGATATAGAAGTAAAACCCATAAAACGTGTGAGAGGAAGGGGCATGTGTCAATATATAATGCAAGAATCTAGCCCCACGACCGATGAAAATGCAAAGAGTTACTTGTACCTTTAGGAAAGCAATTCGAAGGTTGGGTGTCGAAAAAAATTCACTTTATGCAAACTAGGAAGTATCCTAGTCATCTCCCCTGAATAAGAGCAAATATTATAGGTAACAAGGAGAAATTTTATCATAATTGACGACTTCTTTTTTTAAGAGGAATTTTCATGGGATCCTACTCAAATGCCTGGAGAATGGGGAAGCTACAAGATTCTTACATGAATTACATCACGAAATTTCTGGAGGTCACTTTTCGGCCTAGAACACAACCATAAAAATCCTACAAGTGGGATATTTTTGACCAAATTTGTTCAATGACATTCAAGCAGAGAGGTAAATAGGTGCAAGGTATGTTATGTTTACACCGCCCCCAAAGGAAGGTGTCATTACCCCTCAAGCCCATATTAGTAGAAGAACCCTTCACCCAATGGGGCTTGGACTTCATCGGAATGGTTAATCCAACTTCTAACGTTGGCCACAAATGGATCCTCACTACAGCCGACTACTTCACCCAATGGGTAGAAGTGTACCCCCTTAAAGAGGCCATGGAAAATGTGATCCTAGGCCTCCTATAAGATATAAATAAAAACTTGCACCCCCCCCCCTCATTATCATATCAGATAATGCTAAGGCCTTTGTGGGAGCTAAAGTCTCTGATTTTACGGTAAAACAAGGGATCTACCTAAAGACGTCTTCCAATTATTATCCACAGGTAAATGGTTTTACAGAATCTAATAATTAGAACTTAATAAAACTCATAAATCAAATGGGGCATGAGCATAATAAGTTATGGCATGATCATATCAACAAATCCTTATGGTTTGACCAGATCACCCCAAAGAATATCCTAAAGGCTTCACCTTATGAGATAATTTATGGGAAAAGTGTTGTGATGCCAATTTCCCTGGAGATCCCCTCATTATAAATATTAAAACAAATTGAGGTAAATGATAATTGGGCAATGTAAGTGAGGATCCCTGAGCTAATAGAGCTCCAAGAGAAGTAATATTCTTCTCATGAGGCCATGATTAGTCGCTAACAGTGATCAAGACTTGGCCCGATCAAAAGATGTCGAACCAAAATTCCAAGTCAAAACTACGGTCCCGAAATTGGATGTGCAAACTACCAAACCTAGTAATCATAGAAATTTTTAACCACTATGGATGAGACCATTCGGAAATAGTGCATGTAAGCAAGATAACACATTTGAGCTCGAAACAATGGACGTTGACTCTATATCAATTTCATGAATGGAATTCATTAAAATCCTTTTGTGTAAGTCCTTTTGCAAAGGTTGAATTATATGTATAGTTTGCTTTCTTTTAATTGCTTTGTCTATTTTGTCCCTTTAGTAAGTGTCTCAGACACGTGCCCTTTTCCGAGGCCCCTTACCCCTTTTTGAAGTTTTAGAGGGAGTGTACTTCCCTGCTTTATCCCCAAAATTAATGATCCAGCAACTTCCTTAGCACTCAATAGAAAAATATTTTGAAGTGACACAAGATCCCTCGAAATACTCTGAGTGTGATGTTTGCGTTTAATTAATTAGATAAGGGGTGTTATGTGAGGTGACCTGATTTACTTGTGAACCATTAGTCTTAAAGAAGGAACAACTATTTAATATATTGGGAGCATGTAAGGAGGTTCATTCCAAACGATATACCCTCCAAATTAGTTACCGAGCATCGAGTTAATGAATAATGGCCTTTCCCATCACTTAAAGTGACACCATGGAAGCCTCTAGTTCTTCTCCATCAAGTAAAATCTTATGCAAGACAACCAATTCCCCCTCGTTTCTCTACAACTGAGATTAAATTTTCCAGATGGAGGGTCCCAATTCAGCGACCCTACTATGATCTCTAACCCTACCAAAATTTCTTTGATCCATCCCTCAACAAGAAGCCTAAATCTTTAAGGGAGGTAGCCTTCACTAGGTTTCTCAAACTGGGAGACTCTGAATCTTTCAGCTCTAGAATCTGGAGCATGATGCTCACTCAATACATGGTGCCCTTAGTTCACCCCTTCCCAGAACTCATACAGATGTGCACAAACTATTTCAACCCCAGAGCCCGCAATATCCAAGGTAGAAATATAACAACGGTGATCACACCGCAAGCCATCAAAGACATGTTGGACCTAACTCATGACCCAACAAACAGGCCAAGTTCTATGATATGTCCAAGCTCTAAAATGTTTAGACGCAATGCCAAAATAAATCTCCATTCCTTAATAGGAGCTGAAACAAACGGACACAAGTGGCTTTGGGAATCCATTGAAATTACTTCAAGCAGATTCTTAAGATGCTTGTTTCATGCCGACATTAATTTTTGGATAGGATTCCAATAGAAGCATAGAGGATTGGAATATGGTAGCCTTGTTTTGAATGAGGTCTCATTAAAAGGAACGAACATGCAAGATCTATGTGCGAGCAACTTTCCCAATTATTAGTTACCTCAACATTCGTGTATTCATCTTATTTGTTCCATCTCATCCTTTATCGAATGTCGAATATTTTATTCAAGTCATGAATTTTGGATATATGGGATACGGAAGTGGACCCACAAAAGGTCTTTCCAATATCCACATGGACCCATATATTGTCCCATTTGTCGGACGTATATGAATTTTTCAATTCTTTCATGGAGCCCCTATTACTCAAAATTGATCCAGAAGGGATAAACAACAGGATGAATGACTTGGTGCAATCTATCCTTTCTAACCCCTTACACCCCTGCGATTACTTTTTCACCAAAGGGCATTCTATGATTCACCTGCATGGTTTCAAGGAAGAATATTTCATGCTTCCTAGGGTCCTCACAGAGTGATTGGTTAGCCTAGATATAGCCAAGCGCTTAGTACTCCCCGGACATTGAATTCAGCTCGTGGCCAAAAGAAGAAGGCTCTTTTTGATCTCCCCTTGAGTGAAGGAGGAATCACTATACTAAAAAGGATGGTTGAGCATAGCCTTATGAAGAATGTGGCTTCTTACGGGTTTACTTTGATTCAAGACTCTTGGAGGTATGACCCAAACTGAAAAATGGATAATACTCTTATCCTTTACAAAGTATCTAAATGGTGCATCCATGAGCCGAGGGAATTTTTTGAAGTAAGGTGGAGTCCCCAGGTAGAGTCACCTAACATATTTTTTGAGCTCAAGGACATTCCGACCCTAGTCTAGGAGACATTCCACCAAGATAAATATAAGTATGACCCCACTCTCTCCATGACCAAGGAAATCGAGTAGTCTTGAAAAAGAGGGACCGGAGCACGGAGAAGATTCAGCCTATTAGAAATAGAGGAAAGAGATTTGAAATTACCACCCATAATTTTGAGGCCATCCCCAGTGATGAATAGTGGGAGGATTTTTGGGATGTGGATCATGCATCCGATATAGAAAGCAAGGATATGATCACTCTCATTCCGAGTGGTCTGTAAGATCGACCATGGATTCCTTCGGTCCCCAGCAACATTAGTTTCCTATTCTAACCCCACCTTCGATTCCCTAAAAAATTATTCCATCCCAGACTCCAATGCAAGAACTTGCGACTATCCATTTAGGTGAGATCGCTACAGAAGATCTAATGCCAAACCCCCCATGAAAAAAATTGAAATCCATGGTGGTTCTTGTTTCTCCTCCACCTCTTCCTCTATTGGGAGCCCCATTTCAATCTCCTCCTCCACCACCCTCTTCCCCTTTCAATGGTGTCCCCTTTTCAATCACCCCAACTCAATTCCTTCTATCACCTGGAGTCCCCATTCCTTCTTGGCCTTCCTTCGCCATCCCAAAATTTTTCTCTATGTTGTGGAAGGCCCTTCCTCCGCCATAGTGACTTTAGTTCCTCAACTACAAGAAACCATTCCTTATGGCCTACCACCTGGGTTCCCATTTGTGGGTGGGGTTGTCTCTTCTTCTTCCAAATTTCTAAGTCAAGATGAAGCTTCTAAAACTACCCGAGACAATAGAAGATCAAAGAAAATAAATAAATAAATTTTTGTAGGAGTGACGAAGTAGATGCGATCATTATATGACCATCAACAGAGCTCCTTAACTATTGCATGACTCATTCCCTAGGTATCCAAACCTGCAGAACAAATGCAACCTGATGGCTACTCTGTCACACGATCGCCTCGGTAGACCTCTCAGAGTTCTGACCCCAAGACAAGGTTGAATTAATGAACAAGAATGCAACTGTAGTCATGATAGACTATTTAAAACTCAGCAATAAGTCAAGAAGGAAAAATCAAACCTTCACAGAGCAAAGGCCACAAAGTGGCCATCCATCAAGCTAAGCTAAAGGGAAAAATCAAAGAAACAGAGAAGCTTCATGAGGAGTTAAGGAAGGTTCCTTCGCAATAATCCCTTATGGATTCTCAAAATGAGGTTAAAAACCTAGTAGTCAAGATTTCCATATCCAAGTCATCACCAATTCACTCTTGTAGGAGAAATGGATCCTCCAATAGGGTCTTGATTTAAAGAAAGCGTAAGTGGTTGCACTAAATCCAAGATGTATTGCATTGAAGATAAGAAAGACAACCTCTAAGAAAATCTTAAATCATCGAAGGATGCGGTCAAGGATTTGATCGAGAAAATTGGGACAACAATCCTAGAAGGGGGGGATTGTAACGTTGGTAAAAGAACTATATACTTCCTACCAATGGATTTAGTCCCTACACTCAAATTCATATCTGATGTATAGGAATTGTGCTCCAGTGTAGAAACCGTAGACTCCACCATCACCAGCATGGTGTCCACTAAGGTCCCTAAATCAGACTCCTTGATTCAAAATCTTTATAATACTTTGGACTCTTCCCTTGAGGGGGTGGGGATTACAAACATGTAGTTGATTACCACTAAAATAACCAGATTCTGAGCTGCAACAAGGATTCCATCAAATGCCAGAATCTTTTGATACAACTCCACCAGAGAATCAAGGATAGGAAGTAGAGCATTTACGAACTAGTTGAGTCTTACTTCCTTCTCCATTTCTCAATGACTCTACAGTCCTCGCAAAGGACCAAATTCAACATCTCCTTGTTGTCAAATGCCAAGATAAGATTGTCTTTCAAGATAGGCTTAGAATCTGATCCAATATTCAATTTATTTATTTTCATCAGTTCATGATAGGCACGTGTGGTCTTATCTGAACTTTCCAAAACCTCACGCCTACCTATTGAATGATCTACATCCATATTTTCCACTTCTTCATCATCCACTAAGTAGACCATCTTTCCTTTTTCTTTCTCAAAGCAAGCTTAAGTAGTGTGGCATTTGTCTTTATTTCTTCAAAAAATGCACTCCTAAGTTGTTTCCATCAAATAACTCCTAAATGAGTTCTTCCACCTTTGCACTATCTTCCATAGTTAACCACTTTATAACCCTTAATACCTCTTCTACTGGAGATTTAGTAGAGAAGTAGTCAAAATTGGATCATTCCTGCACTCAAATCCTACCAATTTCTAGTCTCTCTATGGATTTCCGCATATACATACCAAGCACGCACACAACCTTATAAAGTGGAATAAAACTTTTGCATCCAAAGTGAAGGTGGTAAAGCTTCCTACCCTCTATCTAGAGTTTCTCACACTACTAAACGTGGTGTTGAACATGTTGATTATCGTGATAAGTGCAGATTTGAGTAGGTGCATTACTCCTAGAAAATTGAGTAAAAATGAAATCCCGATTTCATTCCATCCTACAAGATTATCCCTATGAACCACACACCAGCGAGCAGCTGTCCCGCGCAAGGTATATGCTAGCATATTCCATCTCTCCAACTGGTCTATCCACTGTTCCTCCATGGCGTGCAAAAATACCATATGATCTCCTTCTCCAGTGTATCAAGGTACCAAGTTGTTACCTATTCTCCTGATACAATGAGGTATACTATTTCGTGAAAATGTGTTTCTTACTTTACACCCTACCAAATCATAAGTACCATGAGCCCAATTATCACAAGCAATACTTGTAGTATTGCTAGTAGACTCGTACATCTTCCCATTAAAGGATTCCTTATTTACATGTCTTAAGCACTTCTACGGGTCTGGATGGTGGGTACATAAATCCTATTTAGATCTTCCTCACTTAAAGGCTCAACATAGGGCATATATTTCCCATCAGTTAATGGGATAGTAACCCTTTCCTCCTTTTTCTCAAAACTGATATAACCCTTGTTGAACCGAAGATCAACATTATTTGCATAACACCAAGGGCACCCAAGTAGAGCTGGGAAGTTGTCTACTTCTGCAAGTGCCAAAACCTCAAAGTCCCCTGTGAACTTGGCCCCTTGTATAGTAATGGATGCATCTTTTAAAACTCCAATAGGGGTGGCCTTGGTTCAATTAGCCATAAACAACATATTAGAAGATGGTTGTATGGTAATGTGCTTAATTTAGATGCATCTTTAACTCTCCATGTTACTCTCGGTAGTGCCTTGTTTAGTATCCTTGAGCACGCTTATAATCTTATGATCAAACTCATGGATGTAAAAATCTATAAGGAAAGCATTTTAATGTTGCGTAGTCTACGCAGTCCGATCAATGTCAAACTTTCTATACCAATTGTGTGTGTGCCCTTATAACATAGTGGCAAATTGACTTGCCCTACACTTAGAATTCATGATTCCTTTTGCACATCAAAGTATTTCACACATGTGCACATGTTCAAAGCAACATCTTCTATCCCTCTCTACTCTTGAATATGAAGAGACATCTCCATGTAAATATTTTGGGGTTGGTGCAGACCTTGCCCACCTAATCCAGAACCTCTTGTGTTTCCTCTACCTCTAGAACCACTAGATCCACCGAACTAGAATCACTTATACCTCCCGATACTCTACCTTTAGCCGGAAGTGGACCAATAGATGTAATTTCATGTGTCCCAATAATAGTAATGAAGTAAACCCCTACAGCCTCTTAAGTGTTACCACTCCTAGAAGTGAGTCAAAAATTCTACACACTCAAATTCTATGCAGATGATGCCCCTAAAAATGTACCCCCAAACAACAACGAATACATTTTCCCTACCATTTTTGTACTTTCTATGTGACTTACTCCTTCTCTCCCATTTGCCTAAATTAGCTTGATGACTATTTTTTTACTAGATCTTTGGAAAACCAAGCGCAAGGTCTAGGTTCCTGTATATTTATATGCACGCCCGTGGCCTAGGTCATCTCTTCTGGCGCGCTTCCATGTGAGGCCAAGGGGGGTTCCCTGTCATGTTTTCCCAAATGGCGGAGTTCATGATGTTTCGGTTCTATACATTATGTGTGAGCTCTAAATCATTTATGAGCCATCTCTCTCCTCAACGCCATCCGATTTACAACATCCCTCTATTTCTCTATCTCCCTCTTGTGTGCCTCATTATACTTAAGACACCTTTCTTCCTAGGCATTTCGCCACTAGGTCTGCCATATTTCAGAAACTCGCTCCTTCCCCACGTGTGGTGGGGTTTAGTTAGCCTTTGGTTTTTTTCCAAGTTTAGGGTCACCATCAAGATTTTGATCTCCAATGGAATGTCTTTTGCAAGTAAGCTCCCATGGGATATCATAAAAATGGAATTCTCGCTACCTCCGGGAAAGAATAAGTTGAAATTGAGTAGTATAGAATATAAATGTTCAGAACACCACAAAACCAAGTATCCACAGTGTGTTTCCAAATCAGATCAACATCATTAAGAAATTGAAATTATTCCTGCATCTAGATGAGTGTGTGATACCTCCAATCCTTTTTAGATGTATAAGCAACTAGCCACTTGTACAGTTCTACCAGAAAAATAGTGAAGAAGCTCTCATACAAATTGTCATACATATTCTGTTCCACCCATGCACATGTGTAAAACTCAGATCTATTGTTGAACCTTCATGTTTTTTTATTCTTCTATATCTTTTATCCACTCCTCAACACTTGCTAGGGTTAACCCAATATGTCTTCATCACAAACCATCTTGAAAAAAGCTGAAAAGAGGTCCCAAAGAATGGAACCAATGATGTAGCCTAGAATTTACTAGAAATAACCCACGCATGCTAGAACATCACTCAACCTAAACTAAGCGCTCACATGAAGCATGCAAAGGTATCGGGCCCTCTTTAGGGTTGCTTGTGCAGGATGTTAGCAAGATGAAGAGTTGATGTATTCATATCCATAAATAGTATAACATTCTACAGAGCATATTCTAGATCTAAATCTAAAGAGTAATGGATTCAAACAATAGCCATAATGAATTCAACCATGCAAGATCTAGTTGTAATCATGCTTAACACCTTGAATCAGTCAATACACTCCATTATATTAAACACAGTAAATACACGTAGCTTCTTACAATAAGTAATACCATAAGTTTATGCGCGCATCAGATCTAGCAACATAACTTCATAATAACTCATATCCAATCCTACTATACTATGCAGATCACTACATATTTATAAGGGTGGGGACTTTCCCTTCACCGCTTACATAATTCCCAAAATAGGTCGCATGCTGAAAATAGCCACGCACCTTTACAATAATAGACACACATGCAAGTGCGCTAATAATAGATCTCTTCTCGTTAATCGACAAGTAATAAGTATATTATTAGCTTGAACCCTTTTAAAGTGCTTAGTAGACGTTCCTCCAAAAATAGCCTATGCATGTCGTGCAAGTCTTTATCAAGTTTCTGTGCTCTGTACGCTATCTCCAAAAATAGCACGTACTCCTAAAAATGGCTAAGTCATGGATCAATCCTTGTCTTTCATGCGTGTTTACTTTTCTATTCTTCCACACCTTTGAAGATTCCATGTTCTCACGTGCAAACCTTCTTTGTGCCTTCTACTAAGTATCATACTTTGTCTTCTTAACAGTATCCATCAGTGACACCCACATCATCAATCTGTCTATCTACCACCTATTCCTCCTGCCTTATCGGAACACTCAGACATGGTGTAGACATGGATCTCTCCACGTCATCTCTATGGTATTATGGGAAAAGCGGGGGCACGTCCTTGCATAACCCAAACTATCATTTGATCATGTCCACATGTATCATCTCATGATTCCCGGCCCACTGCCCATGTATCCATCTCAGTAGTTGAAGCTCCTCTAACTCCTCAACCATACCTCTGTATGATGGATAGTCAACATATGGCCTCCACATGATATCAACTAGCCAAAAGGCCCTCCAATCATTTCCTATAGTATGACACATCATATGTGTCCCTCGCCACCCTCGGTTATCCACCGAATGGTACCCATCATCTAAAACTAACTATGAAGATGCCACTCCCAAACCAATCATGTCGTGGTAAACCAACTGGGTGCACATACATGATGTGATCGTATGCCCAATAGTGTAATAAATAGGTACAACACATACCAAATATCCTCAATCTCCCATAGGCCCATAGCTCCCTATACACCGAATTAGGAAGGTTGGTGCCAAAGAAAAGCATATCCACTCATATATCATGTCCTATAGCACACTCATCAAAGGCGATAGAAATCTCCCAACCTCATAATCTGGAAGAGAAAAACATTCCAGCCCACCATCATCAAAACCAATAACCTAGTCTCCTACAAATAGGATGCATACATATCTCCATAAATGAGACTCACGCTGTGATACCTCAACTTTCCCATCGCCTCCCCAAATACTACCACTATCAACTCCACCGATGCCTCAAACAAAATGGAATATATTGGCTCCCCAACAATAGGAATTCATAGGATCCTATACACATCCTCCAAAGTGACGATCATCTCACCCGTTGGTAAGTGAAAGGTATTGGTCATGGAGTCCCATCTATCGATGAGAGTAACCATCAAACTATGATCCTGGGCTACATGCCTATAGCATCGGATTGCACTAAGTCCAACATTGGTCATGTGCCCCCACTCCCTGTGGTCACATTAGGCCACATCTATACCAGTAGGGGTGGTACTTTATCCCTCATCCTCAGCTGATCTCTCGCCTGCATCATTCAACACGACCTTGTCAAGAATTGACCACCTCAAACAACCTATTACCCACCACACAATACCCACCCACATCAATCATGCCTACCCCCTTTACCTAATTCACCTACAAACCTACTGTCCCTTATCATCATTACCCACTAACTTAGTTCATCTTACCTACTTACCTATCCCACATCACCAAAAATAAATCTTCACCTACCCCTTCCTTGCCTATTTTACTTTCCTACCTATCCCTTCTTTCACTTATTTACTCTTAATTGTGACCAACATCAATCATCTTGATCATCATTGGTCCTCTTTGACCGGTGCCCATCACCCAGGACCTTGACCAATGCCAAACAAAGCCAACCGACATCGACCAAACTGTGATGGTCGTTGGTCTTTGTTTCGCCAAAACTGAAAACCCATCCCCATTCTCAAAAAAATTCACAAAAATAACCTAAAACCCTACTCTAACCCACCCAAACCTATCCTAGCTTCATTCCCAACCCTATTTAACCTACATTGGACCTTCTCACCCCTCATTTCCTTCATTTTTACCCATAATTTCAAAAATTAACATTACACCCAAATTTTACACAAAACCAATTTCAACAAACTATTTTCAACCAAATGACAGATTCATATTGACTCCTACCTCATCTCGGCACCGTCTCCATGGTGGCACATTTGGCCACTACGTTGGTGGTCCACCCGCTCCCTCTCCCACTTCATCATGCCCAAAATCAACTCATCACCTCCAAACCAATTGAATCAATTGAATAGATCTCATGGACCCGCCAATCGAATGCCAATCACCCACTATGTGGCTTTCCAACTCAACTAGCCATCTTGTACTATCATTTTCCACTCCTCAGCTTCTCCTTTGTCATTTTCTAAAAATGGAAATGTCAAAATGAATCCGTAAAAAGTGGAATTTTCCTTTTTAACCCCAAATCGACATGACCAATGTCATTCATGTCATTCGCTAGCTAACCAATTTTGGTTAATCTATAACCAACATCACCACCTACCATAACCATTTGACCTTTCCTATACCCATTTTTCCTAAAAACATTATTGCTCCAACCACTTTTGACCTTACCAACACCTATTACACCCTACCCGCAAGCCTACATTACCTGTAAATTTCCTTAACTACGTTTAGGGACATGTTATTTACCTATACCTTGGCCTTACTTGTTCTTTGACATAGATACCATGACCTGAATTGTATTTTGTGACATTTGAATTTTTGTACTTGCTATACCTTACAATGTTGTTACACGTGTTTTTAGCATTGATGACCTTACCTTGCCTAATGATGTGATGTTTATCCCGACCAAACCTTTGGTGTTATGGAATAAAAACTATTACTTTTTCCTATACCTGACCTCATTGTGCTTCATGACCGTATCCTATACTTTATATACCTGAATCACTTCAACCTCATTTGGAAAAACCTATAGCCCTTTTAACAATGTAGAGTTTGCACGCTCTTCTAGCTGGTAACGTATCAAAATCTATACGTGTGCATGCGTTCGATTGCCATTACCCAATATCACCATTACCAATTACCCATTATGCCCATACCCTTACCTACTAACCCTCACTTTCATCAATCACCTATTTATCAAACCACTCCCTGACTACTTTTACAACTTCATCGGTTCATAGTTTGAGGGGGATCACCTTCAACCCTACTTGGGGCAACCTAACCTTCACTCATACCTAGAGCACCGACTTCCTATTTTTGTCAATGTCACTTATCAATACAAGATACATGACAAAAAGGGGCAAATGTAGACACCAAATTTGGGTCACACTCCCCTTGTCCCCTTTCAATCAATTAACATAACATGTTCACCTAACCATGACCCCTTTACCCTACATTTGTATTAATTTAATTACTTATAATTGAATTAATGTTCATCCTCACATTATTAATTAATTTAATTACTTTAATTAATTTAATTTACACATCACCTAGACACCTCACCCTGGACCTATTCCAGGGGATTTAACTCATAGTGACCAAGTCATCACTCTTAGCACTGAGTCATCACTCCCAATGTTGAGTCACCACTTGACCTAACTAACTAAGATTTCTTCCTAAAACCTAATTATACTTCTTCTCTGACCTTCCTACCTTCTCTCACATGAACTCCACTTCCCTAAGTGGAATAAATCATAATCACACCAAAAAAAATAAAGATCTTTCTATTTTTACTAAACCTAGACTTTCCCGCCCTAACTAACGCCAATTATCCCTCAACTGATGCTGCTCACCTTAACCGTCATCAGCTACCCTATATACACTTTCAAAACTATTTACCTAGGTTCGTCATTTAGTTATTGGAGCCTTATTGCATTCAAACATGAATCCTCAAGCCCTCCTGCATCCAAACAATGAACACACACAACCACAATGCAAGACAAACATCCGGTTTAGCTTTCCAAAGCATTGGAAAACTCACGGGAGAAAAGAGGATGTATTGACATGGAATTGGACTCAAAAATTCTCCTTCGATCAACCATCAACCATCCCAACTCCCAAGATCTGCAAGATATCAAGTATTGTGATCCTAATCATTTTTCTTATTCCCTTGGTAGATCTCTAGTTTCTTTCAGTAGTTTATTTCCTCTGTTGCTTGTACATCACCTTCCTCTCACCAACCCACTATTTAATCATCCCAATCCTTTTCACTATTCTAAACCTCCTTCTTAGTATCCCTAAGTCTTCTTAGTCATATTACGACCCAAACCATACTACCCTCACTCTTTGTGCAATCACAAAGAGCCTAAAAGCTTCTGTTTAATAATTTACTATCAAATTTCCCCTACTAATGCCAATCACCTTAATTATTGTCGATCTCCTCTCTACCAACATCAGTCACCAAAATGACGCCAATCACTATGTTTTTGCTGACCTTCACCAAAATGCCTCTAACATCACCTAAATTCCACCTAGACCTTACCAAATACCTTTGTGACCTTACCTAACACCCCTATGACCTGTCCCAACTAGAAACATACCTTTCCTAATGTTATATTAGTTTAGATTTCAATACCTTTCTTAATCTAGTTTTTAGTAACATTTTGAGATACCTAAATCAAAGTGTTAGCAATAGGACCTTTATTTCTTGCATTTAATTTCATTAAGTTGATAAAAACAGAGGATTGAAAACCATTTGAGGAAGCATCGCACTTCCTAGTTCTAGCCTTGCTAGAAATCCTTTGATTTTTTTAGAGATTTCCCCTCCTTATCCCTTGATACTATGCAAAATTAAGGGGGAATGTTAGGTTAAACATAGTTTACTGTAGTAATTATGCATTGTACCGTAGGTAACTAGATTGTTACTATGGTAAATAGGTGGCTTGATATTATTTTTAGATCGTTATGTTTTAGTAACCATTTATATTGTTTTATTATACATATGTGTTTATTGTTACATAGTTAAAACATATTATTTATCTCGTATTGTTTATCATATGATTTCTAGTTGTACTGCAGTGCAATTGCTTCATTTGTACTCGGTTGTACATGATACTTATAAGTGTTGCGAGTCATCTCCATTGTAAATGATTTGATTGAATATCACTAAAACTGTGAGGCTTCTACCCTTCTTCTCATATTCACACACTCAAATTTTATAATAAAAATAAGGTGCATTCATATCTTCTCATGATAAATCTCATATTGTCATTGTCTCATAACCCAAAAATATACAATTGAAAACTCCTCAGTGATAATTAGATGTTTTCATCATGTACCACATATAGTGCTTACATAATTACTCGATTATAACCTTGTGTCTCACCATCCACCACTTGTGTTTAATACAATCATGCCTCATAATAACTATTTTGATATCAATGCCTATTGTGACTACCATTAACGTATTGATCGTACTACTAATTATTATATTAAGTTTCTCAATATTATATAAGATCTTCTCCATGTTGGCACTATTGAATTGATCATACCTATAAGCACATCTCACCCGAATAACAATATGTTATGTCACATGACCCCTTTATTGATTACAACATCGATAAATATCCTCTAGTGAAGTTTAATGTTATCATGGGGTGTCCCCCTCCTTCTTATGGAAATCTATAAAATGTTCTCCCACCACATCATCTGGTTTTTAGTTTTGATGACACTAATATGACTCATGATTCTATTTGAAATACACTCTAAATACATGCTTTTATTAACTAATATCTTATTCATAGTGTTGTGATTAAATAAATTATCACACATGATTTATGCACTCTCGAGTTGTTTCATTCTCTTAAATATAGTAAAAAGAAACCAACATTTGATCTTGTAATGAAATTAAGGCATATATTTTTTCCTATCACCATTGGTTTTGTTACTATAGTTACTCCATTTTATTTGCATCTTTTATCCCTTCACGTGATGTGTTTAAAGTGTACTTATCTACATACTTTTGTGACTCCAATATATCTTACACCAATGTGTTAAAAAATTTCATAATAAATAAGTGACTACTAGTGGAGGAATCCCATTTGAGCATCCTATACCCAAGAAATATCACCAAATAATTGCATTTACTAATCCTAGTCCTTGTGCATCTCTAGATAGGTCCTCTGGTTTATTTTCTTTTAGACATTGAATTTTTAAAAAAATCCACATGTCTTGCTAATTTTAACATTATATCCTTCTTAATGTTTTCACCCTTTTTATATTTGATTAAGATTTACACATAACAAAATAGGAATGAAATAGAGGCTACAAGGGGTTATTATGATTAATTAACTTCCAATATTAACTATTCAATATCAAAATAATGAATTTATACTTGTAAAAAAGTACATGATATAATATAATTTCATAAATACATGGGATTGGGTGTACTTCTATGATTACGAGATGATTGGGTGGTCTTAATAATGGAACAAGGGGATTTGAACCTAAGAATGCTTCTCCTAGTTAGGACTATACTATAGGGGTAGGAATTTTGTATGGTCTTGACCTATTTGTATAGTCTTGACCCTTATCGAAATATGATATGTAACTTTTAAGGTTTTTCTTATTTAGTTATCTTTATCGCTCTTTTTTATCACCCTATGTGGACCTCGAACGCTCTACTCAACCTTTCAAACCATAACCATGGAGAGATATTATTGCAAAAAAACATTAGTTGGGTTGTGGGTACCTCCATCCAACATCGACATTGGCACTACTCTAAAAAGGCTCATGTTGTATCTCATGATCTACCTAGCATGTGATATATAGTTATAGTGTAATCAGAATTTACATTCTTTCTTTGAAAATGTGTGACTTTAGTTTATCTCTTACAAATCTACTTGAGTGACTAAATTTTCTTCAAAATGTGGAAAGTAGACCCTAGACCAAGTGAGAAGCTTCAAACTCTTAGATGGTGCTTCCCTAATGAATATGTAGAGGTATTTTTGAAGTGTAGGGAGATTTGGATTCCTTTAGTGCTAGCTTTTGCAATATGAATCCATAAGAGTGTGAGGTTCTAAAAGAGGTGAGTTTCACTTGCTTAAATATGCTTCTGAAGGTGATTTAAGTTACAAAGAATGAATAAGGAAGAGTAAATTACCCAAAGAATACTATTAAACTAAAATTTTAGGATTAAAGTGAGAAAGGTAAAAACCACACACTAGGGTTAGGACTATAAGGTACAAACTGACCCCATTGTATGTTTTTGACCCTAGAGGAGAAATTTTAAGTCGAAGGTTTAGAAGTTTGAAAGTGGAGTTTCTTAATGGATTTCAAGCATTTAATTCTCAGAAACTATGTATAGATGAGTGTGTATAAATAAGAAAAATAAATAAGAAACCTAGAGATGTACCAGATGAGAATGGGTAAATTACACTTGTTTGAGATATAGATCAATGTCAAAACTAACGATCAAATAGTAGAATTACTAAATTTGAGTGTCTACATTAACACAAATGCTCACATTTAGAATCTAATTTATTAATATTTGTATCTATCCTACAACTAGTTTATATTTACATAATCCTCTATTGATAAATTCTAGAAATATTATTCAATCAAAAAGATTAATACATATTATATTCATTGTGTAACTTTCAGTTTTGGATTTTCTCCCTTTTGTCCAAGACTATATGGAAGGGTGAGGATGTGGGGTCTAGTATTTTTAGCTTATACAGGGCTTACCCCTTCTCAATCACCAAATCTAATTTCAATGCTAAATCATTCTTTAGGTCATTTCATATTTTTAGGGTCAAACTTATCGTAATATTTCACCTATATAAGACGATATAAGTAATTCATTATCACATTATAGCTCACTTGGAATTCTTACAAGAACCTATTACAAACATAATTCCAAAAGTACTCAAATGGTTCTTAAATATTCACATATCAACTCCACATCATCTAGGGTAGTCCCTACTATAAGAATGAACCATTCATCTAGGTCAAATATTCTAGAACACCTAACTATAAGAATTCAAAGATAATAAAGCCATGTTTTAAGCAAGGGAAAAGTTACTCCAAGAAATGCACAAGGGTTTCAATCAACAAATGATTTAGGTCATATGGCTGAATCACACCACATCTCACTACTACCATGTTGGTTGGTTACATTTTTATATTTCACAGCTATCCTATTATATCGGTGTCAAGAGACACAAGAAACCCCTAAGGGGTTGGTTAGCTTTACACTCTTGAACAAGCACATAATACAACTACATGGGGCTTTATTTTACATCAAGGATATGTAGTTTAGCATTGGGACTAGTTTAGTATCTAGGATTTTAAATGCCTAAGGTGGTCCATCCTCAACACACACATGTTTTTCTCCTTTGGTTTCCTAATTCTTTGATGAAGGGTTGTGTACATTATTAGGGTTTCTTATTTTTTTAGATTATCACAATTCATCCTCAAGTTGTGTCAAGAAAAGTGACACACGATGAACATCATTTCTAGACAAGTGAAGCACACAAAAATTTAAAATCTCAACTATCTTCTTGTCCAATACCATACACCCTTGTCTTAGATCATACAACTCCTTCGTAGACTATACAGATCTTGTTTTAGACACTCAAATTGGGAAATTTACCCTTTGACACTACTAGTTTTTAAAATGCAATGTTGATAAGATAAAAACACTTTGTTTATCCCCAGCTTAGTATTAGAAGCACGATCCACCGAGAGAGGGGGTGATTTAGTGAGCCTTAAAATTTTCATTTAGATTTACTTTAACATTCATCAACAATTCCATTTATTTTAATCTTTCAAACCATCTAAACATGAATCATCAAAATAGAATAACATCCATCCATGAAAATGAGACATAAGAAGACATGAACACAAGATATGAGTGGGAAAAATCAATGGGAAGAAAACTAACTAAAAATATTTATTAGATCCATGTTTCAAATTTAGTTAAGCACCAAACCAACAAGCAACATTAACCCCTATGTTTATTGAGGCACCAACCCCACGAGGAACACCAACCCCTAGATTTAGTAGAGAACTAACACTAGAAGGAGGCACTAACCCCATAGATTAATCAACACAAGATAAAGCCATATGATTTTTATTCACCTCTGAAATGTTGCACCAACAACTTATGATGACACAATGAAGCTCTCTTTCCTTCCATTTTTCTTAAAACATCCTTCAAGGCTAACTCGCTCAAGATCTTCTTCAACAAGATGGTTTGGTCCAATGAACTATCTCTATAATAGTTTCACTCTCTCTATAATATATCCAAACACTATTTTACCTCTCTTTATGGTCACAAATACCACTTTCACTTCTAAAAACACCCTTCTAGCTAGCACTTTTCCTTATTCACTAACTCAAAATAAGCCTTCTAACTTACTTATATACTCGAATCTTGACATAATTACATACAGTTCAGAAATAATAGGAAAATTTATATTATAAAAACATAATAAAATCCTAAAAAGGACCATATAGGTTTTCAATAGCCTCTATAACCTTCACATCTCCATTAGGACCGAAAAATCCTGAAGCACTCAAATAGCCCACTCACCAAAACCGAATGTTCTTAAAAATTAGTGACAAAAAAACTTCAAGGACCACTTATAAATGTTTTATAATACCATTAGAAACCTTCAACAAGATATATCAACTCTACGCCACCACCTCACATCGTGAAGCCACTTGAGAACAAGGACAACCAACATGCCCCAAAACTAGTCTTTAGAAATGAAGCTCAAAACCTTATCAAATCTCCTCGATATGAAATTTTTATATATAAATGGAAATATAATGACCTCAAGGTCATCACAAATTTCTTACAAATCTATAAATAATACTAAAGTACCACCAAAACACTTATGTAACCAGGTCACCTGAAATTGCCCAAAACTACCCCAAAACCATTCTTGTAAAACAAGCCATAACAAACCTCCTAAGGAATCAACCATGATATGAAACCACCACAGACATATATAATAGCTTCCATACAACCTCAAACACCAATTTAGTCAATATGTATAGTGCACAACTTGGGAGAAAACATAACTTCTTCATAAAATTACATTTTTGAGTGGGGTCCACATATAACCATGACACCTAACTTACACCTAGAGAAAGATGAAGGGGTACTATATAAAATAAAATCATCATACTAGGTAAACCAATAAATTATGGGTATATTATACTTAATATCTTCTCCATAACTTTTGACCTAGGGTTTTAGGATGGTTTAAAAGCATTTTACCTTCTTAAATATTGTTCATAAAATTATGGGCCTTATTTTCTGAAATAATGTTTTGAGATCATTCTTAGGTCCATCCTAAAACTTCCTTGAAGATATCATCTCCCATGAAAACCTTTCTTGTGTCAATGAGTATCACATTTTCCATATCAACCTCAAATTCTCACCTTTAGGAACTTAGTAAGGGAAAAAATCACATATCTTGCAAAATATTCAACATTAGGACCTAAAACTTGGACCACACCTCCATGTCAAACTAATAAAACATCTCCAATTCTCAAATTTTCATAAAAACTATGAAACAGATCATATCACCTCATTTTTTCATCTAATTCTAGTGAAGATATAGGAACCAAGTATAAACCTTGAACCAACACTCTAGAAACTTTAGATTACCTCAAAACCTCATACTCATACTATCCATGCTCTGAAAATGCATAGCCAGATCATACATACATTTAATCCATCATGCCATACCATACATGTTGACTAGGCTTCACAAACAAGCACCTTAAACATGCTTGCACCAACCAAACTGACCTCCTCATCACTTTTCCACTCTTTGACACCTACGAGGACCATAAACACACTTCATGACACATCAAAATCATCACCAATACATTTTCAAGACACTAAAACACTCCTAAAATCCATTACACTACTCAACACATTGTGAGACACCATACAATCTCAATAAGATACTCAATTTGACTTAACGCTATCAATCAACCTTCATGTCTCTTACCTCTTTTGACGTCAATGACACCAAGAATCAATGACAACATCACTCTTTAAAATCAATGAAAACGCACTAAAAACAATCTCCCCCTTTGTCATTTATGGAAAAAACACACAAATCTCATTCTACCACTAATATACTCACATGCCATGAGCTCATTCTCCTCCTTTTGACATTAATGACAAAGAAACATATCTGCAAATTTTTCCTCTTCCTCCGACATCATACTAGTTTCTCATTTTGTTTGGAATCATCAACCAAATCAAACAATGTTCATTCTTCATCTTCCAATCTGATTTCAATCTAGAGAAAAACAAACCCCCCTTAGTAAATGCATACATTTCATGAACAAATTTTTCTTATCCTTAATCAATTACCTCATAAGTGAACCAATGGACCAAATAAAACAATTACAAACTGAACAAATTTATTAACTTACAGTCCATCCTTTCACTCTTGCTTGACAACATACCTGGTTGAATCCCCAATGCCTTTACCTAATGGTATTAAACATTCTTGTAATCAAGGTATTCAAACAAGAAACATACTTCCCTTACATATATCAATAACACTCACCATAATTTTATCAATCAATATCCAATCTTGAAAACATATTCAACCTTGACATCCCCCGACTTCTAAACACCTCTAGCACTATCACATATCCCATTGACCCTATGTGAAATATTGGCACTTCAACATGCTCGTGGAGCTCAATTAGCAAACTTCTCGGTTCCTCCTTGCTCCATATATTTCTCAAATACTTCTATGAATTCATCCTTGTTACTTCAAAACAAATTCATCATACACTCCAAGCTGACTGTCTCAATTTGTAATTCTTAAAAACCTTATTGACTACACATACAGTCCTTCTCAAAGTTGAACATGGTCTTACGACATGATATCTCACTTCAAGGTACAAAACTTACCTTATTACCATATATACCCATAATTTGACTGATATCATGCAATCCATCCTTTATCAAGTTGAATAGACTTAAAATTTCTAATTAAACTCCTCAAAAGCACTATAATGGATTCATTTAGGTCTTTATAACCTTTTATGCCTTCGCACAACTCATGACATACCTCTTTGAGACAAAACAGGGCACCTTCATCTTTGACTATATCAAATGGGCTCCTCCAAAATACAAGCTTATATTTTCGTATGAATAAAATAATTCAAACCATAGAAGCATAGCTTGAATATGTACAATACTAACATGTTCCTCTTGATACCATTCTTTCTCCTTAACACCTCAATGACTTCTTAGTGTAGACTTACCTTCTTCTTGACTTGGGAAACAAACTATGACTTCCTTCAACTTTAATTTGAAAATACATACCTATATAAAATGAATATATAAGTAAGTTTAAACCATTACATACCTTGATTCAACATAGACATAACAGGATCCCCCTCAAACCAAATTCTCCTATGAGTCATGTGACACCATGTCATCATGCATCTTCCCGATTCCTCTAACCAACACAACGCTTCCCAGCACCTCTTTATTATGTCTTTGAACTCTATTTCCTTATAACACCATAATATCCTAAACACATCTGAACTGATAAAGTTACTTGTAACTCAACATTGCGACCTTATAAACATTCTTGAATCACCTTATATTGAAATAAACATAATTGGAAAAAGGAAAATAATTTGTACTTGCAACTCACAATCCTAATTTCACTTTTTGTACCTTCAAATATCCCACCAATAGATCCATTTTGATCTACAAACCATACCTAACTATATAGGCCCAAGACATATTGGTCTTTTAGACCAATTACTTTCTCTCAAGGACCTAAACCAATGATAAGTCTAAAAAATAATAAGCTTATAGAATCAAAAAAATTACCTCATTCTCAAGCAATAAAATTATCTACCACCAAGTTTTCTTGATACAACTTAGAACACAACCACATGCCTTATCACATAGCTATCAAACATCTTCCAAAGAATCCAAACCTACATAAATCTTCTTAATGCTCATAATATGCCTACCAAATACCTGATTTAAGTAACCAAGAAAAATCCTCTACCCATCAAAACCTGTTTTAATTTTTAACGCCTTCAAACCTCTTCTTATGGCCTCTCACAACAGTTTACATCCCTTGGAATCACAAATATCATCTTCAAGAAAACACTTATACATCCAAAATTATTTCAACCAACTTTCTCAAGAAATTATCATTCTTCAACATTCCTCTTTATATTTAATCGCATCCATCATCTATCAGCAAAATCAATCATTTCAAGCATACCTCAAACATCTCATAGTTCTACCAGGCCTTGTTACTGTTATCCTCCCTCTAGGACTGTCAAAACTCATTCTTGTAAATAAAAACCCTTTTGATATATTTATCCTAACAAATTGACTGTACCTTCAACACTTGCAAGTAAATTCAAATTTATTTAACTATCTAATATCCTTGTTACACCTTAATTGTCCTCACACATCTATATTTAGTCTAACATGAATCCAACCATGCCAAGCCTACAACATGAATGTGACAAAGACACAAGCCTACCTAAAAACATATTTCAAACATTTTCAACACATTTCAAGATGCTCATAATGTCATAAATGTACTAGTCGATTCATATCTGTTGGGTCAACTAAATCTTACTACACATATTTGTGGACTTAATAAGGCACACAAAACCAAATTGATTTATTATAAGCTTCTCAACTTCATTTCGGACCTATATTGGGTTAAAAATTACTAATATTTTCCCATTTCAAGCATATAAAAAACTTTTGAACTATCCTAACAAAAATACAATCCTTTGTATACCATCTAAAAGCACATGCTACCCTTTCATATAATCACATACCTTTCTATATATGTATCAACATGGTTTATACTCTTAAATTATGTCTCCCAACCTTTCGGGTCTTCAATATATATTATTGATGCAACACATCTTTATCACGAGACTCCAAGAGATTTTTTATGCCACGAGATCAGTTAACTAATGCCTCTTAATACACATATTTATGTTAAGACTCAATTAATTTAGCTTAGGTACCTTCTTACAAACTCATAACATAACTTAATAGTTATCTTCATAGATCATCAACACTTCATATGCTTCAAACAATATAAAAAGACTCCAAAACTATAACATAACCTTATGAATGATATTGAGTAGATCAAATCACAAACATGCCTTCTTGAATAACTCTACATATTCAAGCTTCACCTTCTCTTTTTATGATCCATATGGAACTCCATCATGGCATAGACCTTATTAAACTCAATCATCTTTACTTCACCTCTTTGTATAGCAGTCAAAATACTCGTGATGATTCCAATTCAAAAATATATATCATTTCTTCTCATGAATGAAGTCTATCTCCATAAAGAATAATTAAGACACCTCTACTGCTTAGAGAACTAGAACAACATTAACTCAAGATATTCCCAAATATCCATGTTCTTCTCATCAAAGTTGCATTCAGGTCTTTAATATCCTCTTTAAATTCTTGGTTGGATCTTCAATATTGATGACAAAATCCTCCTTATTTTCTAGTACATGGGATGGTAACATATAATTTTGGTGTTCTTCAACCTCTAACTTATCCTCCTTCATGGAAAATAATCCATTTGAGCTTCTAAGAAAATTAGGACTAGGCATGACTATCCTTTGTTTCTTCTCCTTCATATCTACATGATCTAACTTCTTGACACCCTTCACTATACTTGGTTCCTCCTCGGATGAATTTGGCATCTCGGATTTGATGTTTGCATTATCCTTCTCTTTTATCTTATTTTTTCAAACACACATGAATCTCTTCACCATCTGGCTTTTGCACAACCATGGAAAAATTTCCTCCTTGACTAGCATAGTGATTAGAATTAGTTATGATTGTTTTAGGCTCCTTATTCATAGGTTCATACTATTTTCTATGTTTTAATGTCCTAGGTTCCTCTTTAAATGACTTATTTATAAACACATTCTTTTCTTGACTTCATTATTGAATGCTCTTATCATGTCTAGGTGTTTCAAACTTCTTCTTTTTTATATATGATTCATAATGAAAAATACTTTGCTATATGACCCTTATTTTGATAGTTATAACACAAAACATTACTCCTAAATTTTTACTTGGTATGAGCTAAGTTTCATTCTACAATCCATAGCCCTATGTCCATATTCATAACATGAATAATAGTAACCTTTGAAATAACTTTCATAATCCCATGAATACTCATTCCTTGAGAACATTCTTTCACATTCTCTTACCCTATGACCAAATTCATTGCAAGTATAACAATAACCATTGAAATATTTTTCATACCTCATTACATTAGGCTTCCTGATAGGATTAGATATCATGTTTCTCTTGAAAACATCCTTCATAATCTCCTTATGATCTTCATGGGTGTTAGGACTAGCATTGAAATCCTCATAGCTCTTCTTTTGGTCTCTAATGAAACCAAGACCTGTCTTGTCACAAGAAGACTTCTACCTACTCAAAATACCATCTAGAGCCATAGAAATTTTGTCAAACTTCTCATAGGTATTCAATTTTCTTACACCTATCTCCATATCTTCCTTCAAGGTCTTTATTTAATTATCCATGCAAATGACTTAATCCTCAAGGTTTTTTTTTATTTTTGACTTTAGTTTGAGATTATTTCTTTTTTGAAAAACCCATTCTACTTACAGATCTATCTTAATCTCTCCACTGACATCTTCATAAACACTAATGTCACTAACTTGATGGTATTTCTCCAAATTTCTCATTTTGTGTTTGAAGGATCACCTCAAGCTTATTAAGATTACTTCAAAGGCCCTGATATGATACCAATTGTTGGATGCATAATAATTAAGAGGGGGTGAATATATGAGGCTTAAAATTTTATTTCACATTTAATGTCACTAACTTGATGGTATTTCTCCAAATTTCTCATTTTGTGTTTGAAGGATCACCTCAAGCTTATTAAGATTACTTCAAAGGGCCTGATATGATACCAATTGTTGGATGCATAATAATTAAGAGGGGGTGAATATATGATGCTTAAAATTTTATTTCACATTTATTTTATCTTTCATCAACCATTCCATTTAGCTAAATAATTCAAACCATATTAAAATGAATCATAAAAACATAACAACATCTATGGATAAAATTGAGACATAAGAAGACATGAACACCATATATGAGTGGGAAATCCTCAAGGGGAAGAAAACCCACTGAAAAAAATATTTATTAGATCAATGATTAAAATTTAGTTGAGCACCAACCCAACAAGGATCACCAACCCCTAGGTTTAGTGAGGCACCAACCGCATAGGGAGCACCAACCCCTAGATTTAGTAGAAAACCAACCCTATAAGGAGGAACCAACCCCATAGATGACTTATAACAACCTAAATCCACCTGATTTGTTTTCACCTCTGAAATTTTGCACCAACAATTGTTGATGACACTATGAAGCTCTCTTTCCTTTAATATTTCTCAAAACATCCTTTTAGGCCAATTCAATCAAGATCTTCATCAAGATTATTAGGTCAAATGATCTATGTATCCAATAGTTTAAATATATATACAACATATCCACATAATATTTTCCCTCTCTGTATGGTCACAAATACCCCTTTCACTTCTAAAAACACCCCTCTAGCTCACACTTTTCCTGATTCACTAACTCAAAATAAGCCTTCTTAACTTGCTTACATACCCAACTCTTGAGATAATTACATATGAGTCAAAATCATAGGACAAATTATATCATAAAAAATTAATAACATCCTAAAAACATCCTACAAAGGACCATATGGGTCATAAAAATCCTCTAGAACCATTACATCTCCATTAGGATTCAAAAAGTCGTAAAAGCACTGAAATAGCCCACTAACCAAAAATTGAATGTTCACGAGAAAATTGAACACCTCCAAACTTCAAGGACCACTTATAAATGTTTTATAATACCATTAGAAACCTTAAATAATCTATATCAACTCTTCACCACCAACTCATATCATGAAGCCACTTGAGAACAAGGATAATCAACATGCCCCAAAACTAGTCTTCAGAAATGAATCTCAAAACCTCATCAAATCTCCTCAGCTATGAAATAATGATGTATAAAAGTAAATACCATGACCTTAGGGTCATCACCAATTACTTATAAATCCACAAATTAGACTTAAGTACCACCAAAACACTTCTACAACCATGTCACCTGAGACTACCCAAAACTACCCCAAAACCAATATTGCAAAACAAGCCATAAAAAACATCATAAGGGATCTAATATGATATCAAACCACCATTTAAATGTATAATATATTTAATACACCCTTAAACATAAATTTATTCAATAGGTCTAGTGCACAACTTGGAAGGAAACAAAACTTATTCATAAACTTTCATTTTTTAGTGGGGTCCATATACAACCATGACACCTAACTTGCACCTAGAGAAATAAATAGGAGTCCTATACAACCTTAAATCATCATACTAGGTAAACCAATCAATTTTTGGCATGTATACTCAATATCATCTCCATCACTTTTGACCTAGGTTTTTATAGGGTTAAAATGCATTTTACCTTCTTAACAATTGTTCATAAAATTATGGGTCTTATTTTATAAAATAATTCTTGGATATCATTCTTAGTTCCATCCCCCAACTTACATAAATTTATAAGCCTGATATACATACTTATCATGTGGCAATGAGCATCAAACTTTCCATATCGACTTCAAATTCTCACTTTTAGGAACTCGGTAAGGGAAAAAATCACATATCTTGCAAAATATTCAACATTAGGACCTAAAACTTGGATCACACCTTCATATCAACCTCCTAATACATATTAAATTCTCACATTTTCATACCAAGATCTGAATCAAATCATCTCATCTCATTTGGTCACCTAGGGATTGAGAATAGGTCTAGTGAAGATCTAAAACCAAGTCTAAACCATGAACCAACACTCTAGGATGCTTGTGATTGACTCAAAACCTCATAAAAATTATCTCTATGATCTAAAAATTCATAAACAACTCATACATACTTGTAATCCATCATGACATACCATACATGTTGACTAGGCTTCACAAACAAGCACCTTGAACATGCTTGCACCAACAAAACTGACCTCCTCATCACGTTCCTACTCTTACACACCTAATAGGACCTTTAAAACACTTTATTAAATCTAAAAACAAATCACCAATTCCTTTGCAAGATACTAAAACACTCGTACATCCATTACATTTCTCAAGACATCATGAGACACCATGTAATATCAATAAGACACTCAACTTGACTTGTCACTACCAATCAACATTCATGTATCTTACCTATTTTGACATCAATGAAACTTTAGGAATAAATG
The DNA here is from genome assembly GCA_018340775.1 of Taxus wallichiana var. yunnanensis. NCBI lineage: Eukaryota > Viridiplantae > Streptophyta > Pinopsida > Cupressales > Taxaceae > Taxus > Taxus wallichiana. Next base: position 411,481,636 of record CM031238.1, on the reverse strand, counting down.
TAAACATCACTCTTTGACATAAATGACAACATATTTCCAACACTTAGTACATCTTGATTTCTCTTTTCTAACTTGTTTATTCATACCCATTGATATGTCGATAAATTTGAAGAGTTAAATGCATACAATCTATAGAAAAACTCCACTTGATAGAATGCAACCTTTTATTTATGTTTTGCATCCTTGTTTATAAATTTACACTTTGGATAGCTTATGGAATTGGGTCTTGGCTGATTTATGGTTTTGGACCGATATATCCTCCATTTGATCTTTCAATTTTACATTCTTCGTTGGATTATTTACTCCCTCCGAATTGGGATTTCAATGGTAATTTACCTTTGGAACCCAATGTAAGAAATTTAAACTCACCTCATTTGAAAATATGTCACAACCTAGCATTATCATGAACTCTTATTGCAAAAGCTAGCAAAAAAGGCACCCAACTATCCCTTAATCTTGTAAAATCTCATGCATAATCATTAAGGTAGCAATCAGTACAATTATGAAGCATTTTCCCAGGCCAAATAGTCATCTTCCCTCATTTTCAAGCACTCACATATCCACACTTGAAGTATTATAAATATCCAAATTTAATCCAAGCATTTTTAAGGAGGTTCTAATTTCTAAATCTAGTTGTGTTTATTCAAATATCACATGTTAGGTGGAGAATTATGTGTGGTTTGAGACCTCTTTGGCAACGTTAGTGGTGTAAGGATTGCACTTCAACCAAAATAATGTTTTTTTAGGGTGTCCCATACATCAATATAGTTTGATACCTTACTCAAAATATTCAGATAGTTTCAACACATGAGAGATAACTAGGGTTTGAAAATGAAAGACATTTCTTTGTAGGTGAAAACCTCAAAGCAAGTTATAGATCAAGCATCAAAGCAGTCAAAAAAATTACAATATGTGTAAAACCATATGGATGGTCATGGAAGATCTATATGGTCCTTTACGAGGTCATTTTCTAGCTACATTTCCTGTAAAAAAACAATCTTGGGTTTAGATCTTCTAGTTCCATCAATCTACACACCGAGAACTTCAAATATCCATTTGTAATTAGCTAAGTGCACTCATACGCATGTGTTTTCAATTTCATATTGTATGCATGAAAATAAAATTATAAAATAACCTTCTAGGATCTAACACCGAGTAAATCATAATCTACTTCTAATGCAAACACATCAATATAAAGCTACAAAAGGAGGAAACCTAAATTGTTTTGGAGATGTGGGTACCCTTGTGAACTAAATGCAAGCCTCAAACAATTTGACCAAATGTGGGATCTTGGTAAAAGAAGGGATCTTCTAAAAATGTCCCAAAATCTATGTTTGATTCTTCTCTTACTACTTCAACAAGCAAGGGTTTTCTCAAATTTTCTTTAAGTTCATTTGTAATAACTTTAGCATGAGAAAGTAGGGGTAGGTGTATCTTAGGAATGGAGTACTAGATTTATTTTATATATTTCCTCTTAGGGAAAAACATAATTAGCTTGAATGTGGGATAATGCGGATGTAGGATTACAAATGGGTAAGCATGACGAGGAGTAATTAATTAATATTAATGACTCATGGGAATTAGGGGAGGCTTAATCAATCACTTATAATTAATTAATATGCCAATATTAGGTTTTAGAAAATATTTAGAGGAAATGTAAACAAAAATTAGTGGGTTTATATGGGTTTGAGAGTGGGATTTAATTAATAAAGGGATATTAATTAAATAAATGATGGGAATTTACATAATTAAAAGGTGATTTTAATTAATAAAGTCTAATCTATAATTTTGAGAGCATCGTTCAAGGGCATTATAGTGGATTCAAATGATGCATCTGCATGATTGGGTTATTTTAGAGGATTATGGGTTGTAATTTATAGCATTAAAGTTAGCGATGTGGGTGGATATACCACTATTGATAGCTCTTTTTAGGATATGACACTCGATAATAACACATATTAGCTCCCGACATGGTAGATTACCATGAACTTAGAGGATGTGCATCAAATATTAATATTTCCAATCACAGGGAATCCTATTTATTATGACCCTACTAATATACCGAAGAGATGGTCTAGGATATACGCCTCACATATTTTCCCCAAGATAGGATGTCACTTGTACTGATAGATATATTTAATCGATATATGATTAAGGATATACCCCTAATTTTTATGGATATTTCTAGAGGAATCCTACTTCCCGATAAGATTAGTCATAACCCGGTAGCTATATACTTGAGTGTGATAGAAAATATGTTCTAGAAACATAGGATATTCATGTGGGGACCTCATATCCTCATGCATCTATATAAGGAACTTCACCTTTTTATGTATAGATAAAACAAGTGTAGATGTCATATTACATTGCTATAAATATGGGCTTAGGAGATGTAAACACCTAAATCTGACTATGGATTTTTAATACTAAAATTGCACTAATTATCCTCTTCCCCATCATTTTGTTATAATTAGTGGTATTTCTACTAATTAGCTAATATTCTTCTTCATCTTAGCCAATCAATGATACATTTTTATTTAACTAGCTTCATACTTCATCATGGATGCCAATGAATGACACTTTGTTAGCTATAATCCTATTTTAATTAATTAATTAACCACTCTTAATTAATTAAGACTTTTAATCTCGTATTTAATCAACAACCTTTCTTATTGGTTAAATATCCCTTTCAAAACCTTCAAATTCTACTAATTTCCTTCTAAATCATCTCCAAATGGATTTTATAAGCTTAATTTAGTCTATTAATTAATCTTAGTTGATTAATTAAATCACCTCCAAGTCCCATGAGTTTTTAATACTTAATCAATATCTTCTAATCTTACTTATCCCTTTCTAATTCTACGTTACCATTATCCCACATTCACTAGGTTTCAAGTTTCTCCAAAACTAGAAAGCTATATATAACCAAGTACACCTTGTCCAAATTTACACCATGTCCTTGTAAGACATTTTCATATGATAAGATCATTTCAATCTTGGAAGGATTATTGATCAAACAACCATTTCCATCTTCTACTTATCAAAAGAGTACTAAGAGAAGAAGAAAACATGGCAATCAAGCCATATTGGTGAGATATATTTGTCTTTCTTTGAGAATTTACTTTGATCACACATGGCTACGTTCGGCTCACTAAAGGAGTACCCACAATTACAAAGAATATGCAAATATTAAAGGACTAGTTTGTATTTAATATTATAATGTTTGATCATTAGTAGAGCTTTTCCTTTCTAGCTTTATCATGATGTTCATGTTGTTGATTACCGAAGTTAGCAATCTACTTGGAGTTAGTTTCCATTCATTAGTTTATATTAATTCAATCAAATTCATACATATGGCACGTCTGGTGGGACATTCCTTTATCTCATGTGCATTATTTATGTTTTCTTAGTTTAGACTTCATTTTTACATGTAAAGTTCTTTCAAATTGTTGAAATTATTTTGTTTTTGGGAATGTATGATAATGTTTGATAGTGTTAAGTATTTTTGTAGGTTTTTTGGAGGAAAATTGATGTCAAAATTTGATCTTGTTGAGAAAAAATAGAGATTTTTTTTTGTTCAAAGGTTGCATTTTTGTTGTGGTTTTGTTGTTCACGTGATGCATTTTTTGCTGTATTTTTAATTCATGGGATGTATTTTTGTTGTGGTTTTTATGTTCATAGGTTGTTGTTATACTATGTTTTTATTGCATTAAACTATTGTGTAAATCTTTCAATCAATTTCTCAAATTTTCCAAAAATTACAAAACTGATTTTTAATTTCCTACAGTTTTATACATGTTTCTGATCCTAACATGCAAGTTTTAATCTAAATTAGTACTAACATTTTTATTATTTTTTAGAAATTATTTTTAAATCTTTTGAGTTATTATTTAAAAATCAGGTTTTTGACACACTTAAATGCTTTAATTATGTTGGTTTTTGTGCCATTACTTAAGTTAGGTCAAGTGTCATGAATGATCTTCTCTTGTGCTTTTGAGAAATCTTGAGAATCAAAATGAATTTTATCTTCATTCTAACATTTTAGATTACTTGGAAAAGTTCATCATTTAAGTTGTTCAAAAATCAGTTTCTCAAAGTACTTAATTGTCATTGATTAAAGTTTTTCCATTTGTATTTAGTTGGATCAAAAGTCACATATGTTCTTCTTTTACGTTTCGAGATATCTTGAAAATAAAAAAACCTTGATCCTCTTTCTGAACATCATGGTTTGCATGGAAAATTACCGATCCTTGATTACGGGATCTTTCAATTATCAAAGAATAAAATCAAGACAAATACTTGATACATTGTGTACAAGTTGTCAAAGGCGTGCAAAACCACATTTTTATATCAAGATAAAAAAACACCATTCACTCACAATATATTTGCAGTGTGTTTGAGAAGGATATTACCCAATTTATTTAACTATGGGAAGTGCTTTGGATTAAGTCATAAAACTCATTGTGAGGAGTACCACAAGAACCCTGAAAGTAGTCAATGCATTGAGGGAACTAGTTGACGAAACGAGAATTTCCCCATCACCTAATTTACTATAAAAACCCATGAGGAGTGCTAATTTTTTTCCATATGAGGCCTCGTTCATTAATTTTACCATGAGGTAATCGTCATTTATTTATAATTTATTATAAAAACATACCTCTCTTAGACAAGATATTGGCAAGTGTTGAGAACAAAATCCTAGGGAGCCATTTGGCATTGGGGCCAACTTTACCATATCTAAATTTTTTATTTTCAAAGAGACATTACAAAGAAATAATTCCTCACTATTAAAACCTTGTTTTTCGAACAAGGTGAAAGTCCATTGAAGTTGCGCCACATATTTTTCATCACAAATAATACATAACAAAAATTTGTCTTAGTTTTTACCTTGTTATTTAAACAAGGTGAAATTATGTCAAAGTTATGTCATGTAATTTTCATCCCCAATCATAAATTCCCTTGTTATTTTTTGGCATTATTGGTCAAAAGAAAGCAATCTGAATTGCTGCCAATAGGGTTCATTTTAAGAATGTCCCTCTCGAAAAATTAGTTTAGAAATGTTGATTTAATCACAAAATCAACTTTCAAATTGTTGGTGAATTTTTGAAAATATGTTTCATGGAAAAGGTGATTTCACTTAGAGAAATTTTCCCCGGTTTTGTAAAGTACGTTGGGAAGTTTAGTAATTAGCATGCAGGTTGGGCGGGAAGGTTGGTTGGGTGGGCTGGGTGGGTAGGTTGGGTCGTTGGAAATTGAGGCGTTGGGTGATCAAAGGGTTGGGAGGATAAGGGTTGGACGGGTGGGTTGGACGGAAAATGGTTGGATGGGAAGGTTAGGCGGCTAAGGTTGTGCGAATGGGTTGGACGGAGGTTGGATGTTTTGGTTGGATGGTTAAGGGTTGGACAGTTGGGTAGACAGTTTATTGTGTTGGTGCTCAAATTAGTTTTGCCCCGCTTGTCATTGAAATTCCTCGGTTTACGTCCTATTTCATGTTTTCTATCCCCTGTATTGATGCTTGAAGACTATGTCCTCCATTTGGTTTCTATGACCAATCCTTTCCTTGCTCGAGGATCACTTAAAAGTCTAGAAAAAAATTTTCGTTCCTCTATCCATATGAAAGAGTCTAAAACTTGGGCATAAAACTTAGGTTTTTCTATTCCTTCTATTTTCCATAGCCACATTTTGTTCTCCCTATCATTTTTGTCCCAAATATCTATGGAAATGTGATTGGGTGTGGCTTAGAAGATCACATTTGAGCCTTATATCGTTCCCAAACTCTCTTTCCATGAAGAAAGATTCATTTTCGAGCTCAAATGGTGATTTTCCTGTATTTTACGGATCGACGGGTGTATTTTTCCCTATCAAATTTACATCTTAGCATCAGTGGAAATGTGGCCCTTTTTTTTTGGATGTGGCTCGGCGGGGCACTTTGAAAAACTCTAAGGCTCACTTTGGCTTAAATATTGTCCATGTGGAGGGTCGGCGCTCATTTGAAAATTTACCTTTTGGTTTGGCCTTGGAGTTGTGTCAAGGAGACACATGGAGATTTCCGTTGCCTTGCCTAGACTTAGACAAATGTTTCATGCAGCCAGTACAATTTTGGTAGAACATGGACATGTGGAGGGCTAAGCGCTCATTTGAGGATCCGCCTCAGGGTCCCACCTTAACAATTGCAACAGGGAGACATGTGGAGGCTTCCACCGGCTCCACTTTGTACTTAAAATTTTCAAAGAAATTTTGAAAGGCCTGGGACATGTGGAGGGACCGTGCCTATTTGGGAACCAACCCCTAAGTTTTATTTTGAAGAAGCGCTAGGAGGACACTTGGAGGCTTCGCTTACTCTACCCTTTGCTTGGAATTTTCAACGGCCAAAGAAAAATGTCTCGGACCCTAGACACATGGCGCCTTCCGCTGAACCTTCAATTTTTTTATAAAACTCTATTAGACTAAACTAGGTGTTAAGCCTGCATCTTTTTGGGTCTCTGCTTTTTGGGACCATCTCAAAATGCGCCATTGAGACACGTGGAGGCTTCCGTTGGCTCCTTTTTACACTAAGACTTTTCAAAGGCCAAAAGATGTTTTTCTTGGGCCCAGGGCATGTGGAAGGCCCGCACTTGTTTGGGAATTTCCTCTATGCTTCTCCTTTGTAGTTACGCCAAAGAAACATGTGGACGAATCTGATATAAAGTGAAAAAGGGGTAGAATCAATGGTTGTTGTGTATTGCATCTATTTTTCTGCCATTTTTTCTCCAAGACTCCTAGAGATGCGACTACGCACTACTTTTCAGCGTTCTTTGATGAAATTCCTTGGCATCTCTCGTCTATAAAGTGCCATCCGATGGATTCAAAACTTAATTTGTGAGTCCAAGGATTTGTATGTTTGATATTTTGAAGTTGGAGTTGCTCAGGCACTTGTAAAAATGGGAATTAATAGAGGATATGGATGTGGGAAAGAATTTCAAAGGAAAGAGAGGTAAAAAGGATGAAATGATGAAAGTTTAGGTGCAAAAGATGAAAAAGGTGTTTCCTTGAGAGAAAAGGGATTACTGTCAGGATCCAATCCAGTACAGCGAGCCTTCAAAAAATGATTAAAAGTGGATTTCTCGCATGAAATAGTCGAGAATGATTAGAAGGATTTCCAAAAATTTATGGCATGGCATCCTAGTCATTAGTCGAGGGCCAAAGAAATGTGATCAGTTCACAATTGGTCCACCTGGTAGCTTTCGGATCTAAATTTGTTAAACGTCATTGTCTAAAACAAATTGGTAATAAGAAAAGGTCCCTCAAATATTCTTCTCTTTTGGGGAAAAATTGAGTGAGAAAAATGTATAAATGCAATGAGAATACTCTTACAAATGGTCGGGGTTGAATTCTTAAGAGAAAATTTGAGAAAGTCATCTTCCTAAGAGACCAAGCCAAGATAACATGTTATTTTCTTATGTGTTAGATTTTCTATCATGTTAAGTTGGTTGCAGATGTATAACCATTAACGAGCACTGAGATTGCTCTGGAAGCTTTCCCTTGCTAATGAATCTAACCAATTTTGAAATTAATTTGTGTCCAATCTCTAGCAATTTGTGTCTACTTTGTTTCAAAATGTCTATAAATAGTTTCTTTTGTTCCTATTGCAATCTTACATTGAAATCTTTGTGAAATCACACAGGATATCGTCCCTGTGATAGTTTAATGGTATTTGAAATTTCATTTCAAGAAGAGCATTCATCTTGGATGAGATAAAGTAAATTTAAAATCAATTCACCTGTCATTTGTTCATAAATATTGTGTAACGCCCGCTAAAACAACCCACTTGAGACCTAAGAAACAACCTAGGGTTAGTTAGGGAAAATTATGGAATAATTTTTTATTAAAAGAATCTACAACCAGGTTATGAGACAACAATTGTCACTAATAGGTTCCAAAACAATTCTAGTCTACTAGAACATAATTTTCTTTTATTAATAATTATTAGAGGTCATAAGGTCCAAAAATTTAGGGTTAGAAGTTTCAATTAGGTTCAGAGGGAAAATTCCTCACCAAACCCACTCTCTAACAGCTTAAAGTTTCAAATTGGTTTTTCTCACACTTAACGCATTAAAAATTTTCCTAAACTACTCCCATTGGATAGGAAATTTCCTCACCTTTCCATTGATATAAATAAGTCCTCCTAACTCATATTTTTCAAGTTATGGGCCGGCGGGCCTTGGGGTGAAAATTTTCCCCAAGAGCGGGCCTACAGGCCCAGGGGTGAAAATTTGCCCAAAGGGTGGGTTGGCGGGCCGTAGGGAGACCTTTGGAAAATTTTTACCACGTGGGGAAAAAATCACATTTGCGCTCGTGCTCTCATGGGTCTGCACGTCCACAAGGGACACGTGGTACTCCCTAAGGCAACGCGGGAAGAGCGGGAAAAGGCGGGGTGGTGGGAGACATTTTCAAATTCTTCAAGACCTTTGGGTAAAAATTCAGCTTTGTGCCCATGCCCCCGCGAGTCCGAAAAGGACACATGGCATCTCCTAAGCCAACTGGGAAGGCAAGGTAGTGGGGAGAAAATTGACTTTAAATCCCCGAAGGGCTAAGAGGAACAGAGACTGCGCACTCTACGGCACTTGCGATGCCACATGGCAGCCCCTGATTAGTCTGCGGGCCGGCGGAACAACGGGAAAACATGGAAAATTTTCCAAAAATTTTCGAGATGTGAAAGACAAAAAGGAACCCATTCCTTCGCCGATGCCTCGTGATGCCACGTGGCATCACCTAATTGGTTGTGGGCCAGAAGGAAAATTTGGAAAATTTTCCCAAAATTTTCCATAAGTTAAAAAAGGATCCGCCATCCACTGTCACCTCATGGTGCCACGTGGCAGCCTCTGATTGGCTATGGGCCAGCGGGGTGGTGGAGAAAATTTTGAAAATTTTCCCCAAAAATCCTAAGCCTCAAGGGAAAAATTCGAGCCACGGGCCCGCCAAGTGAAGAAAACTTCAGAAGGACATAACTTTTGATAGAGAGCTCATTTTTGGGAAAACAAGAACTTTCTGGAAAGTTCTCAACATTCTCTTTGCACAGAGATCATTAATTTTAGATTTTTATAAGATTTAAGGGGTCAATTTTAAGAAAACAGCCTGCACGCTAATATACTGCATGAAATGGGTAAATTTTAACTTGTTAGATCTGTTCAATTTGATCTTCCTCCTCTCTCAACATGTCAAATAGACATGGAGGATTGTTCCTAAATGGATTTAAGGGAGGATTCAAGGTTCAATTTGTCTAAATGATTTGTAATTTGAACATTTCCGTTTCTTGACAGAAAATGACTACAAAACGGTTTGAGCCCGATTTTGCTAAGTTTTGAAATATTTCCTTAAGTGTTTTAGTCCAATTGAGTACATTGATAACATAGCATGCTAGATTTTAATGTTTCAATGTTGATTATTGTTTGTAGGTTTGAACTGTGCATTTTAGAGAAGTATTTTCCAGTTTTAAAATTTAAAACAGAGATCAGATTTAAAAGGGCTATTTATCATTTTTCATCTTCCAAATATGGAGATTCATTTCCATTCCATCCTAAGACATTTAGTTGATACAAACAAACCATTTAACAGATAAAATGCAAGGTCTGATTTCCAATTTTAACATATTTCAAAAGATCGAGTTCCATATATTTCCTTCATACGTATTCCTCTTTCAATTTTCCAAACAGAGGTTTCAAATCACAAATTGATGATCAAGTTCAATGCAACAATGCAAATTGAAGAAAAGTATTGCAATCCTTTATTGATTTCAAAAAAAATAATACAACTTTACATCTTTCAATTCCTTGAATGCAAATAATAGATTTCCAATTTCTTTCTTTTAGATGATCGAACAGAGTATCTCTTTCACAACTTGGAATACATAACTTTCATAGCTTAATACAAAGTATCTTTCCATTAAAAATAATATACAGATCATCCACTTCAAAGTGGGAAAGGTTACAATGAGATTTCATTTCACATGGAACTGTCAAACTGTCTTTCTCCTCTACTCCATAACAACAACATAAATTTCAACTTTTGGATCACAACAAAGGCAGGGGAAAGGCAACGCTCTCTACCTAACCAAGACATCCAATGAAGAGGAGAAGCCATCCTTCTTCATTGGCCCCCAAGATCCAACCATAATGTAATAAAAGATGTGATACAACCCATGGCAACAAGGCTTCCACAACACACATGCAACATTTTCACATTTTAAAAACAGTTCAAAAAAGAATGTAGTTTACAACTACATTAAAAATACAAACAATACTAAGGCTTCATCAAGTAAGCCAAAGGAGAAAGGAACTATGGGGGAGCTACTTATGCCTCCTAATGGGAATTGGGTATCCACCGAATAGACCGCCAATATAAATCATCTCGCATATCCTTATGCCCCCATAAAGCAAGAAATGTAATGCCATTTCTTTTCCAAGGTGGAAACTCAATCCCAAATCTCTCCACAAGAATTCTGATGCCATTGGAATTCCCTTATGCCCTCCACATGGATTCCTCGTAGCCTTCTCCTACACCATTCCTAGGCGGTCTACCCAAATAGCCCAAAAACATGCTAAAACATTTAGACAATAACATGTACATTGATAAAGAAAAAGAGTATTTAAAGAGCCAATATCTTACCTCTCCATGATGTTGTCGTCTAAGTTCCAAAATAGCAAGCTTTCCAATGCCAAAATATAGTCAAAATCAACACCCAACAAGCATACAAGGGTCTCCAATCTCCTTCCAAAATTAAGAGCTCCACACAAAAAAATCTCCCAAAAGGAAGTATGCAAAATTTTCAACAACCCAAAACAAAGCAAGGAGTTCCAATTTTATAGAAGAAGGAAGAGAAGAGGATGAGGTGGATCCATATAGGATACCACATCACACATCCTCAACTCTAACACAAAATTCAAATTCATTCTCCAATGCACAATAAAGAGGTGGGTGAATAATATGACAATAAATTTACACACTCCAAAAATCCCACACACCATAACGACTGAATTTAATAAAATGTCAGAAGAGTGCAATTAAAACTTACAATTAGTCATATCAAAATACATAAATAAGGTCTAACTTCAACCCTCCAACCATAGGTATGGTTGGTAAATAAAATTAAGAGGTATGGGACAAGTTTTACTTGTCCCACAAACCTCCAAAATCAACCTCCAAGGAAAAATTTGAATTTCCAAGAAGGTGGAATGTTTCACACTCGAAGTAAACTTACACATCACTTACAAAGTCACTTACACATACTTACAACATTTAATACAAAATCCAACCACTTCACTAATTACTTTCTTATGACATATTGATTTGTTTACTTTAACAACATGATTATTCACAACATTTAATAACTAATAAAAAAGGGGTATAATCACCACAAAATAAACACATGCAAACATTTAATAAAAGGAACCACATTAATAAATACATAAAGCCCCTTGGTCACATTCAAAGGTAATCCCCCCATGGGAATCCCTAACAAAAAATAACACACACACACACACACAAAACATGTTTCCATGGTGACCTTGTTGAATTCATCTAGGATTCCAATGTGGTTGGTCTCCAATCCCCCAATGTTTGTTGTGATAGTTTAACCTACAAAACAAAAATACCTCCTTCGGCCTCATGGCCATATCAAAACATCCAAAATGATATAAATATAATCACAAAATCATTTATACATATGAATCACAACAACATCAAGGCAATCAACAATATCACTTGCAATTTATATCAACAATTATATCATCATCATATAATTTCTATTTTCTAGGTCTACTCACAATATCCAAAAGCACATGTCCGAACAACATTCATAATATATCCATGTCAAATAGTATATCATCATCCACTTATGAAGTGTCTCTAATAATCATCATGCGTCATAACTAAATCAAGATCAACAATAATCCATGGTCCAACATCTAACATCATACTAAATCAAAACCATAATAATGTCCATAATGTTATCAACAATATCAAGATCGTATCAAAAGGTGTCAAAGGGAAGTGGGCACTCTGATTATCTCAGTAACTCTTCAGTGTACCTTAGGCATGATTGATCAGAGACTTTTGTGTTTAATTGAGTCTTTCAATTTGAGCCTTCGTGTTAGAGTCTCAAATATTATGTGAAAACGTGTTGATCTGGGCCTCCATTGAAGCACACCTTCTGGTTGAAGGAACATCTTAACTATTCTGAAGCTTTTTGTTGTTGAAGTTGTTCATTGTTGTGAAGTCCCTTCAAATATCTGGTATAGTCAACTTTATCCTGCTTCATCTCTCACCAAAATTATTCAAAAACCATGAATCCACCCCCAGAACTAGCCCCGTTTTCCATGTGTATCAATAAAGGAACAAAATCTACTTACTAAAATATCCAAAAAAATCAATATTTCTTAATGCCTTCAATAACCTTAGCCTTGTGTTGAAAATATCTCCATCGTTTAGAAGTGACAACTCTTAAGAGTTAAATTATGGATTATTGACCGTATTTTCACAAGGCTTTCTTCATAAAATTTTTACAAAAGAAGGATATCTCCATCTCCTTCATCAAACAGAGGTTACACTAAAGGTCCTCTCACCTGGTCAAAAAGGCACAAATTTAAAGTTGTGAGGACAGTCAAATCCTCTTAAAGGTGTTATCCATCTCTCCACAAATCTGAGTAACAAAGGGCTAGTTAGATCTCATCCCCATCTACATAACGACACACACTATGATCTATATGTCTCTAAGCTCCATGCCCAATTGGTGTTGCTTCTCGGCTTAAAAGGAGAACAAACTTGGATACCAACACTCGTGGTGCCATTTTGGGGACTCTTTGAAGTATTTGAACAAAGGTGTACATGTATAGACCCTGGTAATGCTTTTTACAGATTTTAAAGTGCAAATACATTGCTAAAACATCATTATTTGTTCAGATCTATAAGAATTATTCAAAGTTGTGAGTTCTGAGTGTAATATTTCCAGCTTATACAGTTATTGCACTAAATTTTGTATCATCATTGATAAATTTGGGTAAAAGAAGAGTAGATCTTGTAATATTTGCATGAATTTGGTATTAAAAGACATTTGATAGGTCTTTCATAGTGCATTTGCACAAACTAAGGTGAAAATCCTTAGTGGCGACTCCGTGTTGTTTAAATTCTTTATAAATACCAGTGTCTTAACATATATCAAGTAAGATTTTTCATTAATATCTGCAAAGCTGGAAGGAAGAAGATCTTTCTTTGCCAAGGACCCTAGTAGAAGGTTGTTTCAAGAGTTGGGAAAGTCTAATTCAGAAGGAAGAATAATTTGGAAGGTTGTTGGAGATCAAGCATCAAGAAAAGAGATCTCCATTGGTGAAACTGATTAGCCTATGATTAAAGATTGCAGTACTTCCTCAAGTGCTTTTGAATCAGAGTAGTCTCTTTGTTGAATTGAATTATCCATTTGGAGAGGGTCCTTCATCTATATTTGAAACATTTTCTTCTCAATCTACCCCTATATTTTCAAAATATAATAGAGTTTTCCAAGAGACAGAGCCTTTAGAGGGCAGTCATTCTAGAAAATTGCATCCTTGTACCACACAGACCCCTCACTCATCATTTTGTCTCTCATGTAAGATCACCTCCTCAAAATAATATGGCTCAGCCTCCACCCAGACCTCCATTTTTTGTTAATACTTTTGGTCCCATTAGTTTTAGAGGTATGGATGGCTATCCAAATGTTGTGCCACAAGATGTAAGAAACAAATTGCCTAAGTTTCAAGGAAATAATACAATAACGGTGATTAGCACTTGAAACTCTTTGTCAATATGATGGAGGACTTCGAAATAGAGTTTGAGGATGTATACATTAAATTATTTATCCATACTCTAGAAGAAGATGTAAGGGACTAGTATAAATCTCTGCCAGATAATTCCATTGACTCCTGGACAGAGATGAAGAATGCTTTTAGAATGCAGTATGGTGATAAAATAGACCCTAGGTTTCTTTTATCAGAGTTTGAAAATATAAAAAAGAATCCTAATGAATCAGTGCATGATTTCAATACTAGATTTAACAAAACATTGAGAAGACTACCTGTTAATTTGAGGCCATGTGATGAATCATGTCTGATAAAGTATTCAGATGCATTTGATAAGAAATCTGCTTACTATTTGAGGGATAAGAACCATGGGACTTTGAGGCAGGCCTTTACCATGGATCTGCAAATTGAGAACAACATTAAAGCAGTTGGAAAACCTCCTAAGAGGGAGGGTGTTAAATTGATCAACCCTAAGAAGCCTCAATCAAGTAAGGCTATGGATCTTGAGGAAGTTGTAAGGAATTTGGTTAGGGCTATCAAATAAATCTCTTACAAGTTGGCCAGGGTAGAGAAAGGAATTGGACAAGGTTCTTAGGGTCAGCATAGGCAACAAGGACAAGACAGACTTACAAATCATCCTAGAAATGATCAAAGGTCTGATGACAGAGGTAAAGGACCCATGGGAGCTAGACAACCCCAAGCTAGGGAAAATAGAGTAGTGCATGATCCTCTAAATTTCGAGTTACTATTGTTAAAGAGATAAATCAAATGGATTGGTGTGACAAATGCTTCTTACCCCACCTACCATGTGAAATAGATCAGAAAGTTGAAGAAGCTGATGATGATGATAACACTAATGATGATGCATGCATGGTGGACTTCTCTACAAGCTCACAACAAGGAGAAACTTCAACTGAGGTAATAAGTGTAAGAACTACTGCAAGTTTTGGGACTACATTCACCGAGTACCTCTTCTTCCTCCCTCTCATGCTTTAGAAATAGATATGGTACAAGCATTTGAACTTCCTAATAATGATTTTGAGTACCTAAGAGCTCTAATGATTAATAAGTACGATGAATGAATCACATCGGAAGATATACATCTATTCATGAATGTTGTTGTGGCCCAAGAAAAAGTATAACATAAGAAGTAAAGCTATTAAAGGGCGGGGCCTCAAGCCAAACCATAGACCCCAGTTCTCACCAATGTCCCAAAAGAGGCTCCAAATAAAGATGCATCTGGAAAAGGGAATGTTGTCTCAAGTAGAACTGGTGTACCCACCCATGCCCAAAATTCTAAAAATATTGTGCCATCTAATGAGTTTTTCAACCTTTCTCCAAATGCTTCTTTGCCCAAATACATTCCCTATGACATTGCCCAAGTCTTGATTCAGATAAAGATTTCTATCCCAATTGTTGAACTACTTAGGATTCCTGAGCACAAGAAGAGGGCTTTTGAGTATTTGGGATTAGAGGAGGATAGGAGTGCCTAAGGCAAAAAAATGAATAATGTAAACACTCCTCCTTGAACCATTACGAGACCTAAAAAAATCACCAGCATTGGAGGAGATAGGGGAATCACTTGAATTTTACTTAGGAAAATATTTGGTTGAGTCTCAATTAAATTTTGATCCATTTTTACAACACTGATTATTTAGGACATACTACTACACAATTGTATATTTGACTCCAGAGCATCATGCAATGTTATGCCTCTGGAATTTATGAATTATTTGAACATTAAAGTGACAGTAGCCTATGGAAAGTGTACTGTAGTGGATTATAGAGAGGTGTCTGTTGTAGGATGTGTAAAATGTTTGGTGGTACAACTTGCAGCTTATCCAGGTAAGAACCCGAAACTTGATGTTATCATTGTTAATTGCCTGCGCCAAATGGGGCATGATGTTATCAAGAAAGTGGGCTGTAAGTGTTGGTGGAAGTGTTCAGATGGATATGTCTTTTGCCACCATTCCAATTGAAGGCAACCTTATAAAGTTGTATGGAGAGAAAAAGATGTTGTACCTCATTGAAGACCCAAATAATGCCTCTTATGAACTGTTGTATGCTGATGTAGATGTAGATAACTTTGTGGGGTTTGCTAATGGAAAAGAGCATAAGATTGATCAATGTAAATATATTGAACATGTAGGTTTTCAATGGACCTTGTTATTTTATGGAGCTTATTCCAAGTTTGGAAATGGTGTTGGCATTGTTCTTATTTCTCCAGGCCAAGAAGAGATTGTATTTTCTTTCAAGCTTAAATTTGAATGTACTAAAAACATTGCTGAATATGAAGCATTGTTATTAGGCTTGAGAATTGCATGGAAATATGGTATAAAGGATATCATTGTCAAAGGGGATTTAGAATTGATTGTCAAGAAAATTAGAAAATTATATGCTACTAAAAATCAGAGAATGAAACAATACAAGCATGCAATTTGGGATTTGATTGAAATGTTTGACTCTTTTAATATTATGCACCATGATAGAAAGTTTAATGTTGTTGCAGACAAGTTAGCAGTGCTAGGATCCATATTTTGGAATTGTACAATGTCTCCATTTTGTGATTATGATGTTGAAATACTAATAAGGCCATCTCACTCGATAACGTTAAAAATTGGCAAGTGTTTAATGATGATGCCCAGGTGAAATGGTTTCTACAGAACCAAGGTGACTTTGATGACAAAAATATAGATTGGGAACCAATGGTGTGTGTTGTTGAAGGAAAGGAAACTTTATTTGGGAAAGACATCATCCAACTGAAGACAAACAAAATTCTTAGGGGTTTGGTGGCTCTGGAATCGAACTTTGATAATGTTGATTGCATTATTAAAAGAAGTATCTCGCCAAGGGATGTGGAAGAGCACGACCTGGGAACAAAGGAAAAACCACGTAAAATATGGTTAGGAAGCAATCTCAGCAAGGAAGAGAAGCAGTCCTATGTTTAATTTCTGAAGAAATATCAAGATTTCCTAGCTTGGTCTTACTCTGAGTTGAAGGCATACATGGAATATTTGTTCCAACATGAGATTCCTCTTGAATCTAATGCCAAGCCTTTTAGGAAAAAACAGAGGCCCATCAATCCGCTCCTTTCTTTGAAGATGCAAGAAGAACTGAAGAAGTTGAGGGATGGAGGGATCATTCATCCCACAAGGTACTCATCTTGGGTTACAAACCTAGTGCCTATCAAGAAAAAGAATGGTGATATAAGGCTATGTGTAGACTTCAAGAACCTAAATAAAGCATCATTGAAAGATAATTACCCTCTACCAAACATGGAGAATATGCTACAATTGGTAACTAGTTCGAATTATTATCTACTCTGGATGGTTTCTTTGGCTATAATCAAGTTGTTGTGAAGGATTCAAAAAGAATAAAGACTACCTTTACCACTCCTTGGAGAACTTATCTCTATGGCAGGATGCCTTTTGGCTTAATGAATGTTGGAGCAAATTTCCAGAGAGCAATGGATATAGCATTTGCTGGTTATATCAATGATTTCATTGTTGTTTACCAAGATGATGTAACTGTGTTTTCCAGAAAAATAAATGACCACTTGTAACACTTGGAGAGAATGTTGATAAGGTATAGAGAGTGTGGCATATCATTAAATCCCAAGAAGTGCCACTTTGGACTGCAAAAGGAAAAACTGCTTGGTCACATTGTATCAAAGGAAGGGGTCATGATAGATCTAGAGAGAGTGGAAGCCATCAGCAAGGTTCCAATTACAAGAACTAAGAAGGGAGTTCAATCCTTCTTTGGACAAATAAACTTTATCAGAAGATTTGTGTCTAACTTTGCTGAGATGACCATCCCCATTACTAGTATGCTGAAAAAGGACCAAGTTATCGAATGGGAAGAATCTTCCATTCAAGATTTCAATGGGATCAAAGAAGCACTAAAGCATGCCCCTATTTTGGTAGCTCCAAATTACAAGAATCCCATTCAAGTATTTTCTTTTTCTTCAGAAAACACCATTGTATCTATTTTGTTGTAGAAGGATGATGAAGGGGCTAAGAGACCAATTGCCTTTTTCAGTAAGGCATTGTAAGGAGCTGAGTTGAAGTACACCATCATGGAGAAGAAATCATTTTCCTTAGTGAAAGCAACAAAGGTTTTCAGACCCTACATCTTGAGCTCCAAATTTTTTTCTTATGTTCCCCACACCATGGTGAAAGACATCTTATCAGAGATGGAAGTCTCAACCAAAAGATACAGATGGGTGAACAAGTTGCAGGAGTATGACATGGATATCCAAACCACAAAATTGGTAAGAGGTTTGGGCCTAGCCAAGCTTATGGCGAGAGAGAAACTTGCAAACTATTTAGGTGAATGAAGTAGATGGAGAAAGGGTGGATATCTTTGAAAATTTGGTAAGTTCTAATGGTACATGGATCTCGGACATCTATCTTTTGCCTTGAATATTTGAGTAAAAATCATAAAAGAGCTCTTAAGTTATCCTCTCAAAAGTATTTCATTACTAATTTTGGTTTAGCGTGGAAGAACCCTAAGGGAGTGCTCTTGAGATGCATTATTGAAAATGAGGCCCCCAAAATAATTGTTGATCTCCATAGAGGAGTTTGTGGGGACATTTTTCTAGAAGAGTTATAACACATAAAATCTTGAGGGTTGGTTATTGGTGGCCAACTCTCTTCAAGGATACAACTATATTGGTTAGGAAATGTGAAAGTTGTCAGCATTTTTCTGGAAGAATGAAAGCTTCAGGCTCCCTTCCTTTGCAGCCTATGTCAGTTGAAGCCCCATTCAAGCAATGGGGAATGGATTTCATTGGGGAAATTTATGATCCTTCTAGTGTTGGTCATAAATGGATTCTTGTAGCCATTGATTATTTCACTAAGTGGGTGGAAGCAATCCCCACCAAGAAGGTAACACACCAAGTTATCATGGACTTCATGTTAAATAAAATCATATGCAGATTTGGAGTACCAGTTCATATTGTTGCTTATAATGTCATGAGTTTCAAAGCCAAACCTTTGGTGGCAATGTGCAAAGAGTATGGAATCAATTTGACATATGCTTCTAACTACAATCCCCAAGGAAATGGACAAGCTAAGTCCAGCAATAAAAACTTGCTGAAGATCATTAGAAGAACCTTGGAGTTGAACAAAAAGAAGTGGGGTGAGCAACTGAAGTTTTTTTTTTGGGATAATAGAATCACTGTCAAAAGAGCTACTTTGGTAAGATCCTATTTGAGTTGGTATATGGAACTCAAGATTTTCTCCCCCTTCATTTGCAATTGTCTTCATTTTAATTTGTTCAGTAAATTGAAGATCAAAAATTTTGTCCATATGATGCTCGAATCAATCAGATTATTGAGTTAAATGAAGAAAGAAGGGCATCCCATCAGCAGCGTGTGAAGTTCAAAGAAAAGTTAAATAAGTTATTTGACAAGAAGGTAACTCCCGAGATTTTAGCATTAGGAATCTTGTGCTTTTATGGGCTATCGAGGCATGAAGATAAGGGAAAGCATGGTAAATTTGATGCATTGTGGATGAGCCCTTATTCAATTAATATTCGAATTGGTGAAAATACCTTCTTCCTAAAAGACTTAGATGGGGAACTGCTTGAATTACCTATTAATGGCAGGAATTTGAAACATTTCCTTGATTGATTTCTCATAATCAAGGTATACTCCATTATATAATGTATAGTTATTTTTTTCATTCTACTCTTGTGTTTTTGTTTGTTCTGGTCCTTGGTGACCTAGTTTTGCTAGTTTCTCGGTTCATTTTTGGAGGATGGTTATGGTTGTTCTACTCTGCAAGCTTATTCTTTGACTTTGTTTCCCAATGGTCTATTTTTGGCACTTGGTCTGCTATTTGTTCTTATGGCACTCACAGGGAGTGCCCATCCCCAAGTCGGAGCTGATGTTGGTGCTCAAATTAGTCTCACCCTGTTTGTCATTGAAATTCCTCAATTTGTGGCCTCTGTCATGTTTTCTATCTCCTTGTATTGATGCTTGAAGACTCTATCCTCCATTTGGTTGCCATGATCAGTCCCTTCCTTGGTCGAGGATCACTTAAAAGTCTAGAATTTTTTTTTCATTCCTCTTTCCATATGAAAGAGTCTATAACTTGGGTGTAAAACTCAAGTTTTCCTTTCCTTCCATTTTCCACAACCACATTTTGTTGTCCATGTCATTTGTGTCCCAAATATCTGTGGAAACGTGATTGGATGCGAGCTTGGAGGATCACATTTGGGCCTTATATCATTCCCAAACTCTCTTTCCATGAAGAAAGATTCATTTCCGGGCTCGAATGGTGATTTTCTTGTACTTTACGACTTAACAGTGTATTTTCCTCATCAAATTTACATCTCAAAGATCGGTGGAAATGTGGCCCTTTTTGGTTGGATGTGGCTCGGTGGGGCACTTTGAAAATTCTAATGCTCACTTCAGACTCAAAACTTTTCCATGGGGAGGGCCGATGCTTATTTGAAAATTCACCTTTTGGTTTGGCCTTAGAGTTACTGCTGGGGAGACACATGGAGATTTCCGTTGCCTTGCCTAGACTTAGAAAAAAATTTCATGCATCCAGTATAGTTTTGGTAGACCATGGACACATGGAGGGTTGGCACTCATTTGAGGATCTACCTCAGGGTCCCACATTAACAATTATGAAAGGAAGACATGTTGAGGATTTTTTCATCTCTCGCTTTGTACTTAAAACTTTTCAAAGCAATTTTGAAATACCTGGGACACGTGGAGGGACCGCACCTGTCTGGGGACCAGCCCCTAAGTTTTATTTTAAAGAAGTGCCAGGAGGACACTTAGATGCTTCCACTCACTCTGCACTTTGCTTGGACTTTTTAATGGCTAAAAAAATGTCTTGAACCCTAGACACATGGCGCCTTACATTGAACCTTCAATTTTTTTATAAAACTCTGCCAGACTGAGACACGTGTTAAGCCCGAGGTTGTTTTGGGTCTCTTCTTTTGGGGACCATCTCAAAATGTGCCATTGAGACACGTGGAGGCTTCCGCTAGCTCCTTTTTACACTGAGACTTTTCAAAGGCCAAAGATGTTTTTCTTGGGCCGAGGGCATGTGGAAGTCCCGCGCTTGTTTGGGACTTGCCTCTGTCCTCCTCCTTTGCAATTGTGCGAAAACATGTGGAAAACTATGATATAAAGTGGAAAAGGGGTAGAATCAATGGTTGTTGTGTATTGCATTTGTTTTCTGCCATTTTTGCTCCAAGAATCTTGGAGACATGAATACGCACTATTTTTCATCATTCTTTGATGAAATTCCTTGTCGTATCTCTGTCTGTAAAGTGCCATTTGATGGATTCAAAACTTAATTTGTGAGTCCAAGGATTTGTAGGTTTGATATTTTGAAGTTAGAGTTGCTCAGGAACTTGCAAAAATAGGAATTACTAGAGGATATGGATGTGGGGCAAAATTATAGAGGAAAGAGAGGGGAAAAGGATGAAATGATGAAAGTGCAAGCGCAAAAGATGAAAAAGGTGTTAGCTCGAGAGAAAATGGATTACTTGTCGATCCAAATTGTAGAGCCTCCGAGAAAAATATTAAAAAGTGGATTTCTCGCATGACGTGAATCAAAATGATTAGAAGGACTGCCAAAAATTTATGGCATGGCATCCTAGTCATTAGTCGAGGGCCCAAGAAATGTGATCAAGTTCACAATTGGTCCACCGGAAGCTTTTGGATCTGAATTTGTTAAACATCATTTTCTGAAACAAATTGGTAACAAGCAAAGGTCCCTCGAATATTATTCTCTTTTGGGGGAAAATTGAGTGAGAAAAATGTATAAATGCAATGAGAATACTCTTGCAAATGGTCGGGGTTGAATTCTTAAGAGAAAATTTGAGAAATTCATCTTCATGAGAGACCAAGCCGAGATAACCTGTTATTTTCTTCTGTGTTAGATTTTCTATCATGTCAAGTTGGTTGCATATGTATAGCCATTGATGAGCACTAAGATTTCTCTAGAAGCTTTCCCTGCTTGATGAATCTAAGAAATTTTGAAATTAATTTGTGTCCAATCTCTAGCAATTTGTGTCTTCTTTGTTTCAGAATGTCTGCAAATAGTTTCTTTCATTCCTATTGCAATATTACATTTAAATCTTTGTGAAATCACACAGATATCATCCCTGTGATAGTTTAATGGTATTTTCAATTTCATTTCAAGAAGAGCCTTCATCTTGGATGAGATAAACAAATTTAAAATCAATTCACTATCAGTTTTGATAAATATTTTCTGTAAGTCTTTGGGTGTACCTTAGGCATGATTGATCAGAGACTTAGGTGTTTAATTGCATCTTTTAATTCAAGAATTCGTGTTAGAGTCTCAAAGATTAGGTGAAAACGTGCTGATCTAGGCCTCCATTGAAGCACACCTTCTAGTTGAAGGAACGTCTTAACTGTTATGAAGCTTTCTGTTGTTAAATTTGTTCATTTTTGTGAACTTCCTTCAAGATCTGGTATAATAGACTTTATCTTGCTTCATCTCCCACCAAAATTATTCAAATACCATGAATCCACCCTGAACTACACCTGTTTTCCCTATGTATAAACAAAGGAACAAAATCTACTTACTAAAATATGTAGAACAATCAGGATTTCTTAATGTCTTCAGTAACCTTAGCCTTGTGTTGAAAATATCTCCATCGTTTAGTAGTGACAACTCTTGAGAGTTAAATTATGGAGTACCACCATATTTTCCCAAGGATTTATTCATAAAATTTGTGTAAAAGAAGGATATCTCCATCTCCTTAATCAAACAGATGTTACACTAAGGGTCCTCTCACCCTGGTTGAAGAGGCACAACCTAAAGTAGTGAGGACAGGTCAAATTCTCTTAAAGGTGATATCCATCTCTCCACAAAGTGAGTAACAAACACCAGCTTAGATCTCATCCCTAGCTACAAAATGAAACACACTATGATCTATTTATCTCTAAGCTCCATGTCTAATTTGTTTTGTTTCTTGGCTTGAAAGGGAGAACAAACTTGGATACCAACATATTGTACGAAAAAGGGTTGGATGGGTAGGTTGGACGGTTAAGGGGTTGGACGGGTAAGGGGTTGGGCGAGAGGGCTAGATGGGTAGGTTGGATGGCTAAGGTTGGTCAACAAAGGGTTGGACAAGTGGGTTGGGCGGGCATGGGGTTGGACGGGATGGTTACTCGGTTGCAGGTTGGATGATTAAGAGTTGGATGAATAAGGGGATGGGTGGGTAGGACGGTTGGGATTTGGACGGCTCAGGGTTGGATGGGTGGGATGGATGGTTAAATTCATTGGATGGTAGAGGGGTTGGATGACTATGGGTTGGGTGGTGGGTTGGATGATTGATGGGTTGGACGGTTAAGGAGTTAGACAGCAATGATCGATTGGATGGTAGGTTGTTCGGTTTAAGGGTTGGATGACTAAGTATTGGATGGGTTCATTAATTATGGGTTAGGTGGCCACCTTGGCTAGCCAATAATTTTCAACCACGTGTCCTTTGACCCATTTAGAACCCTATAAATACCCCTACAAGGTTCATTTCTTCACTTTTCTATGAAAATTTCCAGTGCTCTGAGCTCTCCAATTTTCAAAGTTCTTCCAAATTTCAACAATGGAAAGCACCACATCTACTCCTACACCAAAATTCCAATACAAAAACCTCATGTGCCCATAGATTATAGCCCTTCTAAAATAAAAAGACGCATAAAAGGATTGGCTCAAAAATCAGAATTTACCGGGCTTGTGGAGATGCCCCAATTCAATATTGATACTTCAATGCTTGATTACCTTCTCACCTCTTACAATGAGAATGATGGAAAAATTTTCGTTCTCTTGGTGCATCTGAGACGTTGTCAAATTTCATTCACAATTGAGCCCGTAGACATACATCGGTTAACTAGGTTACCATTCGAAAATAAGCCGCCTGTTACTACAAAGGTTATCCTCACAGACAAAGACAAAAAAATTTGGGTCTCATTACAATGTGCAAGTTGATGGTAAGTTTATTATTTTCAAATTATTTTTCTCTTAACATTTGTCCACCACCCAATCCTCTAACATTTTTTCTATTATTGCAACTCCTCTTAATCGTTCATCACGAGGCCTACTTCTTCAAGGTATTACAAACCAATTCTTTCTTGCAGTTGCATCACTTTTTCAGGCTAGGATTGTATTACAGGGAAGATCTGCAGACATTCTGTATTGGGCAGTTCAATATTTATTGTGGACACTAGTAGGTCAAAAATTTGATTGGTGCACATATTTTTCCAATCGAATAAAAACAAATGTCTCTTATGCCCATAATACTAATCAATTTGATAAATCCAAGACTGTATTCACTTGTTGTAATTTTATTATTTCTTTCTATCAGGAAGCATTCTACAAATTTCAGAAAGCTAAAATTCCAACTACAATCAATGATAAAATGATTGGTCTAACTCTTGAAGAACAACAAGTAATTGTTACTTTTACAGTTTTCTTGTTATAACGATTTCAAATTCAATATTTTTCAATAAAATAATAATTGTAAGATTTTCTATTGTAGAGAAGAATTATTGCTGCAACAACTCATAAGGAGGCAATTTCTTAAGGAAAATCCCCTATAGAGGTCTCTCTGCTAATTCTGACATGGATTCAACAGAATCAACACCAGTAAGACCACCTCGTCAAAAGTGACCTAGGGGGTTACTATGTCCATCACATCTACCATCACATTTAACTACATGTATGAATTTTTCTATTGATATAATTAACTAATTCAAACAACTAATATAGATTATGTAATTAGTATTGTATTTTAATATTTCTATTGTTCTTTTTTACATTTATTGTATTCAAAAACTACTTGAAATGTTTGATGATGATCAAACTCATTCTAACGCACAAGATTGAAATGTTACGCTTGCATCTCCAAACATGCAAGGTAAATTGTAATATTTAATTTTGTGTGTTTTATTACGTTACTAATTTTTAGAATTTACATGGCATAATCATATAATGGATTATAAAAATTTGATGTTTGCATCTTACAAGTAATGTATCTACTAAGAACATTCCACTTAAAAGCAAGCCACCAATACCACAAAAATGTTGAGTGCAAATAAAAAGAAGAAGCGCATGCAAGAATATAAGGTTTCCTACTTGAATCAATTTGGAACAATTCATCCTGCAACAACATAATTTACTAGACTCTCTCACTAGGAGGTGTTTTAAGTGTAATAGCCTCACAAATTTTCAACAACATCACCCTTGACAAGGAGTATTTTGGGTTCAATAATGGAAATGCTAACAAGGAAACTATTTTGACACTCATGATATGATTCAATCTACTCTGCCTCAACCACAACAACAACAAATGTACATGATGTATTGACAGTGACTCTCCTCCTCCTCCATCAAATGCTCCACAAACAAATGATGAAAAGACACATTTTATATTAGAAAATATGATATCAGATAGTATGGGGGCAACAATTCAAGAGGTTGTAATGTCTGATGTGGATTTGGTGCGGTCTTGGGAGAGGAGAGAAAAATTTTGATAAAAGAAATAAATACAAGATACCATAATCATGCACAAAGTAATTCATTGGTCACTTTGTCGTATAGAGCCAACCGGAAAGGCATGATGTTTTGCTAAATAAAGCTTAGTCAGGGACAATTTCCTATGCTAATAATTACAATGATGAAATTATAGACATAATGTTAAACAGGTTGGAGAATCTGAATGCTGAAGCACATGCTTACTACAACAAATGGGCAAAAGACAAGACAAATGTTTTAATAGAAAATGCTGAAAAAGAAAAAGTTGTGGTGAGTGGGCTTTATGTTTTACATGTAAAATCCTAATACTATAAGCATTGTAAATTTATTTTTCAACTTATCTAATAAACTAAAAAAATATTTTTGTTTTGCAGGAAAAATATGAAAATTTAAAGAAAGAAGCAACTATTTTTGAAGCACATTTAAAGAATTCCCGCAAAATCTTGAATTCATTTGTATAGTTGAAGGAAAAATTGATAGTAATAAATAAAAAAAATAATACATTGAGAAGAATAATCAAGGAGCATAAGATGGATCTAGAAATATTACTAAAGGAAAATATAGACGTAGATGCAACACTTTTGACAACAAGAGATGTAGTAAGGGAAGAAGCTGAATATTATTAAGAATATCAATACCACTATACGAGATTTACATGCATTAGGAGTTATTACAGATAGCTCTTTACAGACACAACAAATTCCTCCACCTCTAACGCAAGAAAACAATCAAGCTTCTCCTGCTACATAAGAAATTCAATATGTTAGTGAAGTTCACCATGTGACAAGTTGTCACAATTAACACAGCGTAAGAATTAAAATATAGTGGTTAGCCAATTTTTTTGTTTTTATTACGTGAGGCGGCAGACGTAAGGACAACTATGATTTAGAAGCATAGGTAGAAAAGAGCATGACCTTATAATGTGTTCTTATATGACAGAACTTTTTCGGAAGCTTTGACAATATGTTAGTGATGTTCACCATGTGACAGATGTGTTGTCACAATTCCGACACTGGCGTAGGAATTAAAAGATAGTGGCTAGCCAATTTTTTTGTTTTTATTCCGTGAGGCAAATGTAAGGACAACTATGATTCAAAATCATAGGCAAAAAAGAGGATGACCTTGTAATGTGTCCTTATATGAAAAAACTTGTCCGAAGCTTTCACAATATGTTAGTGATGTTCACCATGTGACGGATGTGTTGTCGCAATTTTGACAATTTGGTGTAGGAGTTAAAAGATAGTGGCTAACCAATTTATTTTTTTATTCCATGAGGCAGACGTAAGGACAAATATGATAAAAATCATAGGTAGAAAAGAGGATAACCTCACAATGTGTCCTTATATGAAATAACTTATACGAAGATTTGAAAATGTATTGTGACCCCCTTTTTGTAATTGTATTGGCTGAAAATGCTTTATGAATTTGTACTTTTCTTCATAAAGTAATCTGCCACATGAGAGAACCATTTCAACAGTACTTTGGGAATTGGAATTGTAACTATATATTGTTATTCAATTTCTACATAATACAAATGATGTTTTTGTCTCTTTGTTTACATAAATGTTGCTTAAATTTACTTGATTTTGTTTGTTTAAAATATTTACGTTTTTGATTTCTTGCAGATGTAAAATAAATCAATTAACAAATATAAAAGATAGATATTTTCTTATTTCAGTTTAAAAACCAAATATAAAAATAAATATTTAATATTGCATTTATTGAAAGTTGTAATCTCTGTATGAAATACATCAATAGTTATAATTCATTACATTAAATAATTGTAATGAAATCTATGTGAATTGAAATAGTCCTGGATCAACACTTTCATTTGTGTCTTGGAAATCAACTGTAGCATGATCTTTGGATGTGTCTCCATCCCCTAGGTCAGGAAAAATGTTACTAACTCCTCTTCTTTCTGCTAGTGAATTCCATAATGTGAGTGCTCTATCATAAGGGAAAGAATCCACTAAGTAATGTGATACATACAACCTCAGACAAATTTCTAGATTCCTATCCAATCTATTTTAAACTTTCAATTTTAAAAAGGATAGTACACTAAAAACCCTCTTATCTTCCACAAAACCCCGGAATCATAGTTTCAGAGTTAATACAACTTAATATACTCGTTCAAATCTTCACTTAGAATACTACTGGAAAAAATATCCTTCCAAATCCTTTTGATGGCCCCATAATCCTATGGGTCTTATAGAAGTTGAACTTGTCTTCTCATAGTATTAGAAAAATCCATTGACTTGGGAACTAAGTATTTTTATTTGTAAAATACCTTCAACGAAACTATGTTTTTCTCTCGATCTTAGAGAAATGGTCAGTTAGAACACCCATGTTTTTGACAAATAAAGGACTGATAGATGTATAAGGTTTGCCCCCAGACAAATTCCAAAACTGTGGATTTACAACTCCCATTGCTTCAAGAATTTTATCATTTTTGAATCTTTCCTAGATCTCTTTAGCTAACGATTCAGAGATCTTTCTCAACTTATTCATGGTTTCCATTAATCTGCATCATATAAATTTCGTGTCACTTTTACTTCTTCTATTTCTGAGATAGCCATATCAACTCTTTTTTGGAACATATGAAGTGGAATCTCCTTTCCATGTGCTGTAATACACAGATGATCATGTATATTGTATTTTAAGAAGCACCTGGGATTTTTCAAATTTTTCAATGCATTCCAGTTTTCAAAATCAGCACCCTAAAAACTCCCATCAGAAATATATAAACTTTTGAGACTCCACCACACACGTCTTCTCGAGTTCTATGAAGTTTGTTATGTAGAAAGAATGATCTTATGCATGCTTCATTAAAATATTAAGCTCCAAGTTTCTATGTCTTTTAGATGACACAATAGATCTTTAGCTTTATCTACATCCATGTAGTATTTATACATAAATCCTATCAATGAAGGATATTCATCAAATATTCTACATGCAGGTTCATACATAGATATCCATCTGGTATCTACATCTTTGAGAATATTTTTTCCCTCTATCAGTCCAATTGCAAATTTTTGAAATTCCAAAAATCTCTTTGGATTGCTAGAATAATAAGCATGCAACTCACGTATCAATTCCTCCACTCTAGCTACATTTTCAAATGTGCTCACAATTTTGTAAGCCAGATTCATTTTGTGGGCCATACAATGGACAACAACCATATACGGAGCAACAGTTATTTGAATTCTAATGTAAAGACCATTTCTGGCTCCCTGCATTACAACTGCACCATTGGTTTTGACACAAACTAATTTTGTTGCAATGGTGAAGTCATCCATTCCAGCAACATCCTTCATATTTGAGACCACCAATTTATAAATATTTTTAGAATTGTAATTCTCAGTCATTTTATGAATTGCTAAGAGGTGTGGATTTCTTATTTCATTAGCAAATGTATAAACATGAATACAAATCCATGAAGTATTATCAACTACAGTAACCTCATCTATTGAAAGGGAAATATACTTAGCCTTTTGAACACACAATTTCAAATCCTCATTTTCTACTAGAGATAGAAATTTTGCAATTTCCCATCCGCTTGTATCTAACCAATGAGATTGAGGAACGTTCTATAGACCAATAACCTGATCATGAATTTAATTTTCTCTAAAATCTGACATTGGTCTTCCCCTTTTCAATATATGGAATACGATAGCAAACTGAATACTTTTTGCATGCATTTCTACCTCCATAGATTTGCTCAATCTTGCTACTATGGTCCCACCTTTTTCATTCACATATTTCATATGTTTTTGTTCCTTTTCATATTCTTCTACGTATTTGACATGTAGACAATCTTTTGCATCTTTCCATTTATATGTTCTGACTATGTTGCCATCCTTTTGCTTTTGGGAAATGTATATTTTCCCACAATGCTTTTCAATTGTGTCCAGTTTGAGTTGTATCATGTGATCCTTCCCTGTTTCCAACCACATATTTTGCATCAAAAAAATTTTGGAATATCATTACAATTTTCAGTGTACATAGGTTTAATAAACAAATATTTTGTAGCCCATTCAAACTATAATTTCCTTCCAGTTGTCCAGATTTTCCCTCTTTCTTTTGACATATTTTTTTCTTGGGGTTCAACTTCTACATCTGGGCTCTCAGCAGGAATATCTTGATTCTCATGTCTCCTTTTTCTCGAAATAGACCTTGGAGTAGAATCTTCCTCTGCTGGTGTATCATGAGAATTCGATGAATTATCTTGTGCTTCTATGTATCAAGGGACAAAATATTTTCCTCAACATATAATGGATCATTGATATCTTTAAATTGATTATTTTGTGAAGTAATTTCTAAAAAAAATTCATATAATTCTATAAAATTGTTACAAATATAGTATTAATTTTATTTATAGTTAAATTTTACACACAGTAAAAGAGTTCCAAGAGAAGTATGAAAAACACAATTATTAAATACTTGTGTGAAAGGATGAGTTTTATCACTAAGCTTTGAGACAAAACCGTAGGTAAAAATATTTGAAATGGTAGAAACCCTAACAAGGATGAGACACACAATGCCCAATAGGAAAAAGGTTAAACTGTGTTGTGATAAGTGAAGAATGAGAAGATATGATAATGGTATAATTAAGATATCTTCCAACAAATGGAATGCTTAATGTTATTTGCACTTGATTTTCCACTTTTTACTTTCAAACTGTGCTTTAAGAAATGTTTTAAGTCATATTTTTTATTTTCCTTTTATGGTTTTTAATTTTTCTGAATTTCGACGGATGAGATATTGCAATGGACTCATCAAGAGAGAGGTCCATGTTTATGAAAATGGAATTTTCATGACTTAAGAGACTTAGGTGGATGAGATCCAAGTCAAAGGAGAGGATCAAAGTATTTTCAACGTATCCATGATTGTGGTAGTACTGATTTACAAGACTTTGGCGGATGAGGTCCAAGAAAGGAGGGAATCCTAACATTCAATGAGTCTTGAGATATGATACTTAGGTGGATGGGTTCCAAGCTAAAGGAGAGAATCAAATGATTCAAGGGGTCCTAAGATACGATACTTTGACGGATGAGTTCCAAGTCAAATGATGTGTGATTTGATAAATGTTCGATGAGATCAAAATATCTATGCGATGTTAGAAGAGGATTATCGATGCGAGGAATATTTTTAGACTCGATTCATACATGACTGGAATAGTGTGATGAAAGAAGGATTGATCCATATATGTACACTCGAGGCTCCTTATAGGCCATAAAGAAAAAATATTCAATGTTTCTCTATCTAGGTTGTGGATTAATTGATTTGAAAAAATATTTGTAATCAAATATTGAAAAGATTGTGTAAGGATATTATTGGGTATAAACATCTCATGGAGTGTACACATGTAGATGTCTTGGCATACAATGGTCATCATTGTTAATATTCTAGCAAGAATTATTGTTTGAGGGATTGAGAACATGGAAGCTTGCATTGGTGAAAGTGTTCATACATGTTGTGGTTGTGTTTCTACAACAAAACTAGAGATGTTAGGTATAGGAGCCGAAAATAAAAGAATAGGGTCAAACTCGGTGGTGTTTGATGAGGGACCCTCTTCCGTAGTGTCTCCAATTATATCAAGGGTTGAATGGGAGTCTTGAAGTAAAGTGAAGCTCTCATTTGGTGTTAAAAGGTTTTTGTCAAAAACAGGTTCAATATCTATTTGAATTGTGGGAAGAGAATATGGAGAAGAGATTGATTGGTCTAGAGGGAGAGATACTTGACCTTCATTGTGATCTTGTTGAATTTTAGTATGTACAAAAGTGGGGACAACAATCAACTCTTCATTATAAGTTATGGAAGTTGACGTGTCTTTGGTTGTTATAGCTTTGTCGTTGAGCTCTATAATGATCTATAAGTCGTTAATTAAGTTTTGAACATAGTTCTTAAAACACACACATTTATCTATCTAGTGGCCATCAATGCAATAAAAATCACAACATGCATGAGTTTTGTACCAAAATGGATTAGGTTCTCCTTGACCCCAAGGTCTTGTAAACAAATATTTTATCATCCTAGCCTCTTTTTGTTGCTTTGAAAGATACTAGAGAGACTTTCTCCTGGAGGGTGTAAATTATCATTTAACTTTGCACGGGGTGGTGTCTTCGATACGTTTTATGATTGGATTTTTTTGATTGATAGGTCATTCATGTTGATAACATTGCAATTATCCATAAAACCAACAGTGATGAAATTTCCATTGTGGTTGATGTACCAAGATTCATCGTGATGAGTGCTAGGGTGGTTGTGATTGTTAGTATTGTTATTGTGATTATGCCCATGGTCTTTAGAATGATGCTTGACTAAGCCTTTAACAATGAAGGCATTGTATCTTTGAGTCAAGGTGACTTCAAAGTCAAGGTTAAAAGAGAATTATTTGATGAAATTATTTGAGAGGTCCACAAAGGTGGTGATAGATCCATTTGAAAGGTGTAAAAACTAGTCCAAAGATTTTCCTCCTAGACTTCTAGAAAAAATAACAAGAGAAAATTGTTGTTATATGCCACTTCATAGCATTCTATGTAAAATTATTTGATATTTTGTCTAGGATCAGGTGTTCCCTTGTATTTTTTGAATTTGGGCATCTCGAAGGATTTTCGAAAGGGTGCACATAAGATTTCCATGTCGAAAGGGTAAGGACACAATTCATAAAATTTGAATTGTTTGCGTTGTTTTTGCATACCCATAATGATTTATTTCATCATTTTCCATTCCTGAGTAAATGATGAGTTGTGTGAATCCACCATTGTAATGAAAAATGGGGAGAATGAAGAATGGTGTGATGAATAGCTCAACCCTTAGCAAAGTGAATGCTATGATGGAAGAGGGAAAAAGGTTTGAAATCTCGACCCTTAGAAAAGTGAATGCTAAGATGGAAGAGGGGATGAAAATATTAAATGATGTGACCCTTAACAATGTCAATGCTAAGAAGGAAGTGAGATTAAAAATATTTGACTTGTTTGACTCTTAACAAAGTAAATGTTAATATGGACAAAGTTTGAAATGATGATAAACTACTCAACCCTTTACAACATGAATATAACTATGGAATAGCTTAAAAATTAAGTTACTTGACCCTTAATAAAGATAATGTTAAGGTAGAATATACTTAGCGATGAAAAAGGTTACTCAATTCCTTATAAAGTGAATGTAAGAAAAAAGGGGTGAAAAATAGTTGATAGAATCAGCCCTTAACAACGTGTATGTTAAGAGGGACGAGGAGTGGAAAATATTCTTAGATTCAAACCTTAACAATGTGAATGTCAAAATGGATTAAGAGAATAAGATTTGAAAGCGAAAGTTTGATTATGGGACTCTTAGCAAAAGAAATGCTAATATGGGAGAAGTAATGTATGAGTTAAGTGATGTGCTCAAACTTTTGACAAAGTGAATGTACAAAAGAGATGAGACTTTGACAAGGTTAGTTTTCTCAACTTTTAAATGGATGTTTAAAAGAGAAGAGGCTTAGGAAAATGAAGTGATCAAATCTTAACAAAAGGAGTGTTAAGAGAGACGAAAAGGTTCAAAATGTTTAACTCTTAACAAGGTAAGTGTTAAAAGAAATGAAAGGGGTGACTTTGCAACAATTAACAAAATGATTTTTGTTAAGAAAGAAGAGGGGATTAAAATTTTAGTTAGAGGAATCATAAAAATAAGTGATAAGAGAGATGAAAAAGGAATGAAAGGCATGTTTATCCTTTACAAAGTGAATGCAAAGTGGAAAGAAGGGAAAGAGGTTGGCTTGCTCAACTTGTGGCCAAATGAGCAATGAAAGAGAAGACTTAGAGACACGGTGAAAGATGCTCAATTATTTAACAAAAGGAGTGTTAAAGGAGAGAACTAGAAAGATAGTGAAGGTTCTTGACTCGTAATAAGATGGGTGTTAAGAGAGTAGACTACAAAAAGGAAGGATAATACTCAAATGACGACAATGTGAATGTCAAAGTATAGAGGTGAAAAGATGACGATGAAAAGCTCAAATCTTGACAAAGTGAATGTGAGAGATGAGGGGAAAGTGATTGATTAAGGATATCAAATTAGAGTAAAGTGGATGCTTTAAAAAAGAGCGTAAAAATAAGCATTGAATATGTCGATAGTTCAATAAATTAAATGTTAAATTGTGACAATGTAAGATGATGGAATGTTTGAAGCTCAACAATGTGATGTCAAACTTAATACTTATAAATATGAAAAATCAAGGTGATAATGATGGTTCTTGAAAATGATAAAGCAAGTATCACAATGTCAAGACTTAGATGAAGAAGGATGATAGTGCTTGAGTGCAGATATAGATGTCCACAACTCAAAACTTAGACTCGTTTACAAAGAGGTGGAAATGAGACAAAAGTGGATCAAAATAAGGAGTATTTGGAAATGTGAAAGAGATGAAAATGCACCCAAATAATGAGTATTTGGGAGAGATAACAAATGAGACGAAAGTGAGAACATGAGAGACAAGTGTGGAACATAATTGACAAAAAAAAAAAATAGAAAAGAGAATTTGGAAACAAAATTTTTATTTACAAATGTTTTGGCCTCTACCTTAGATTGGCTTAGACTATGTTTGGCTTCCTAGGTGGCTCTCTCAACTAGGTGTTAGCATTATACCCAAGAGATCACGGTCTATTGCTATTTGTTGGCTTTACTTTACCCCTTTTGAAACAATGAGAAAAGATATTGCCCAAATGAATCAAACCGGGGTTGTCACTAAGGATATCTATGACTCTACTATCACAAAGGAATACTAGTCAGGTTGGGATGGGGTTACCCATTTTTCAGCCGAGTTGCCTTTGGGGTTCTTGTGGTAATCCTAAAATGAGTTTTATGGCATATGACAAAACACTTCCCATAGTTATTAAAGTTGGAAAATGGCCTTGTCAACCACACTTGCAAGTATAGTGTGAATTGTTCATTTTATCTTGATTAAAGGGGTTCCCTGCACACAAAGTATTAATAGTTTTATTAGCACACGATTGAGGTAACTTGTAGTTAATATGTTAAGAGTAACCTCCTATAGATATGGTCCTGCAAACAAGGATTAGATATGTTTTTCTAAGGTAGAGAGGACAAGACAAAAATAAATGAGCTCACGTTTCTGATTTCCAAGATGCTTATAAAGCACAAGGAAATAACATACGTGTGAGCTAGTTTTGATTAATAAAAGAAAAATGTTAATTCCTGAAAACACATAAGAAATGATCACGTTTCTGATTCCAAGATCACTTTGAAAGTGCGAGGAAAGAGCATACGCGTGAGGTTGTTATGTTTAAACAAAAACAAATAAAAATTTATAAAATACTACAAATTTTATAAAAAAATGACAAGTGTTAGGAGAAATGAAACCATAAATTTTCTATAAGTTCAAATCAAAAAATTATTTTTCCATTACATAGATCTTCTCGAGACCTTTCTATAAAAAAATCAAAGTTGTTTCAAGTTCGGGAGTAAAATTTATGGCTTCTGAAAGATGGGTTATGCTAGCGCTCTCGGTGAAACGTTTAAATGTGAGAAAAACGACCCAACAACTATTTTTTTTGGTTTTTAAGCTTCTATGCTCCACCTAAGAACCTAAAATTTTGATAGCAAGGTTAAATGAAGACAAGAAACACATAGACAAAGTTAAATCATGAAATGATAAACTAAAATGAGAAAAATAACATGGGAGGTCCCATTTGGGCATGCTTAGAATGTAAACAATGAAAATAATAGAAACAAGATAAATAAATAAAATAAAAACTACACATTCATTGTAGATCTCTTAAAACCGCAAGTAAGATCGTCGAAACTTTTAAACTTAGTTGATCTTGTCAAATATTGGATTGTGGATGCTCTTTAATATGAATCTCCAAAGGGATTTTTAAATGCTATGAGTAGATTTCACAAGGATTCGGATGTTAAATTGGTAGAAGTTGGATGTGTTTTTCTCAAATCTCCATGAGATGGATTTACAAAGGAAATGAATTTATTTTATTGTTGAGGGTTGATCCATGAAAAGGTGGAAATGAAATTTCCTAAGCTCTAGGTTAATGGTTGAATCACCCAGGTTAGCAAGTAGACTTGGTAATTTGTAGTTGCAAATTTACAGGGGTAATAGACATTTGGAATAGCAGAAGTTACATCCGACATTTGAATTGCACGTATAACTCTATAGCCCCCTCATTTCTAGGAATCTAGAAGTGGAGTTCAAGTTGAGTTGACTAAGGAGAGGAATTGATTAAATAACTAATTTAATTAGTATTTAATTGTGAGGGAATAATTAACCATTTATTTAATTAAATGTTTAATTATATTAGCTAGGAGGGTGTAGAAATTAATTTAATTAATTCCAAATTTATGTTAGAATTAAAGTATTTAATTCCAAAGGGTAAAAATATAGCTTAGGTAATATAATTAATTTAGTTAATTCTAAAAGGGTGTATTTAAATAGTGGAATTAATTTAATTAATTCCAAAGGGGTTTACCACGGCAAGATAGAATTAATTTAATTAATTCTAATTGGATAGAAGTAGGATAAATATATGTATGTATTTTTAGGGTGTTTACAATTAATGTCATTCTTGGTGTACTCTTTTGTATATTTATCACCTTATTCGACCGATTGAAAGTTTCCTTAGAGGTATTCTCGGTGCATATAGTGTTAGCTTTTCTTCTTCATGATTGAGTAGTGGATTCATGCCACTCATGCAGATTTTGAGTTTTTCACCATTATTTTCACTTACACTTCTTGCGTATGTTCTTTAGTGATGATTTTCATCTTTTCTAGTAATTTTTAGTGATGGATTCCACTCCATCCAGTGTAGTCTTCATAGTACTTTTTATTTTTTGAGATACCTTTATTTTGTATCTCATTTTCCAGGTTATACTTATTGTAGATAGATACCTCGGTAGGCCTAGTTACATGGACCCATTTTAAAGGATTTTTAGCCTTTTTGTTTTGTATAGGCATCCCTAAGTTGCACTTAAGGGGGGGTGTTGGTACAATGTTATATATCAAGTTGACTTAGGTTATCTTAACTATACTAGGTTTTCTTTGTGTACACCTTATAGGCTTATAATAAGATAAGTGACATCACTAATCACTTGCCACCACTTCCCACATGTGTCCATCACTTCAAACATGTGTTAGTTACTTAGTCAAAATTATATTTGGTTCAAACATATGTCATTACTTAGACAAAAGTAGAGCTACCTCACATGTCTTACTTTACGTAGTCAAAAGTAAAGTTGGATTTAAACTATTGCTTTTGCTATATATTGATAACCTCTATTTATATAATGTGACCAATTATGATAACAATATAATATTACCATTATTTATTCCTATGTATTTGTTGTAGCATAATATATATTTTTCCATGGTTGGTGTGAGTCCATGTTGAGAGGTTTCTTGGGTTTTCAAAATTATTACACTTATATGATGGAACACATGTGACATGCACCTGAAAATAAGGCACAATGAAGGTTTACACGAATCGATGCTCCTCTTAACCTCGTATAAAATCAACTTATAACATCACATACTTCCAAATTCCATGTGCATTTTTTATGTGATACACAAATCATGTGTAATACAGGTGTACACTTACACGATCACCAAGTAACATTGTATGTCAATGCTCTTCGTGGTTAGATACATCAATGCTCTATGATATGAAGAGTAATTGTTCATTGAACTAGGTTAAAGGCACATTGTGTATTTTCCTAGATACTTAAAAAAATAACAAAAACATAATAAAAATTATAAACAAATAAAATTATAAAGTTTCCTAGCCAATTTGGTGCTAAATATCGTGACATGGCCTAAATTTTTGAGACAGAGTTGATTTGAAGGTGAATAGAAACATTTTTAACACAAACGCCAATTTGGGGAGCACAATGGATCACACATGAGGATTATCAATAGTTGAATAAAACTAGCTAATTTGGAACCCAAAGGTGATTAAGAGGACAACACACTAAAACAAGGTTCTAATGTGTCATGAGAAGAGACAAATTATGAAAGAGGAACAATAATAGAATAAATCAGTTCCTTAATGAAGAGGATGCTAACACTATAAAAATATTATTACTTTATAATTTGTAAGTTTTCTACAATGACACAAGAGATAGGATTTATCAACTAAACATGAACTAATTAGTCAACTATTCAATAAATAATTGTTAAATAGTTATACAAGTGAAGAAGATGCAAAGATAACTTGTAAGATACAAGAAAAACACCATCTTTTCTACATTTGGATCACATTTTCTATGTTTCCTTTATAAAAATGTGTAAATAAATACATTTACAGTTTGAGAGTTATGTGGTATGAGATACGAAGAAACATGCTTCATGGTTTTGACCACAAGTGCTTGAGTAGTCTAAGAAGTTGATGGAAAAGATATTTGAATTTTGTGTACCATAATGTTATCATGAGATGAAGAAAGTTTAATATTCTCTAGATAATTTACCCCTCATTGAGAGGAAATGGTCTCCATTACAACAATTTGAGAGGTGGGAAAAGTGTTCACCAACTTGAGCTCTAGTGTATATGCACTTTCCTTATTGAGGTAGCTTATCAAGTTTGATAATTTGGTACAAAAGAATTTATAGATTCCTTGTGTGTTTGAATTGCATGTGAATGATATGATCCGTATCTACTAGAATATTATAAACATGATTAGTTTTAGCAAGTTATGGAGTTGTTTTTTTGCATACTACAATGGTAGAATATTACTCAAAGTAATAAAGGTTAGTAATTGTAATATTAAAATTAGCATTTAACCTAATTTAGATTAATTACAATGTGTGTATACTCCTAATTTTTCACTTTTCATCTCTCATACCTATTACTAACAACTTCCTTTGTGTAGATAGGGGTCACCGATGCATCTATTTCTAGAGCGGGTGCTTTAAGGGGCCTGTTGGGAATGGGTAATGGTTATTCACGTAATCATTATGGGTTAGAGACAATACACATATAGAGTTTCGTTATTTGGTCTTTTCCTTTTCACTAGTTATCCTTGTCTACTTAAGTCTCATGCACGTTGCATTCACAACTTCTTGCTTTCATCTCACCACTTTGCACCTTGTTTATACACATCCATGATCTATGACACATATTTTTTACTTTTCATGACATATTACCTCTTTTCACTATCCTTGGCCAATGCCATCGCCCACCGGGTGGTGTTGGTGTTATATTTTCCATGGCCAATGAAAGGAACGATAAGAGGATTTTTCCAAGCCGCAATCTCGGATGATAATAGCACACCACATTAGATTTGTAAAACAAAAGAGCTAAAATACCATATATGGAAATCCATCATGATCCATAATGTTCGATACATTACAATAGAATGACTTGAATTATTCAATAAGAAAGATGTACATATAGGAGGAGGGAAGTGCAACTACTACCTAAATCAGTGGTGAATAACTCCTAGTAATCGATCGATAGTTAAGTTAACTCTAAAAGACTAGCACCCTAACTCCACATAACTGAGAAGCTAACTCAACACAACTAGTACACCTAAGCAAGCTAACCCAACAAGTGTAGGGCTAACACAAGTGTAAGAATTATCTTGATAAATAAATAAAAGGATAAATAATAAACTACACTAACACCCTCCCGTAAGCATAGCTTAGGTAGGCAAAAATAAGGTGGATCCTGCAACAATGCTTGATGAGAGTACCCACGTACAACAACCGGGAATAATAGACACCACAATGTAGCCAAAACCAGTAATAACAAAGCGAGAGAGAAAAAATCCCGCTACAAGATATCCTCGAAGCTTGGCTCTAAAACTCGTACAATGCTAAAGAAGTGAGGTGCATACTATGGTCTAAATCCACTGCTTGATCATATAGCTTAAAAACAACTCACACTGGGCTTCACCGGAGATAGCTCCATGCAAGGATACTCATCAACAGAGTGATGTTGAAAGTGAAAAACAAACACCAAACATAATTTTATCAATCTGCTACAAATTGGTGTGCCACAATCAAAGAACAACCAAGGCAACAAGCGGATACGAGATCTAAATAAATAGGAGTGCCACGATCTAAGAAAAGACAAGGTAATAAGGCAAGGACATGAAACCCAAAGAAGGCAAGGCAAGTGCACGAAACCCAAATAAGTAGTATCAATACCACAATGTTACTCTTTACTCATGCACATTGCATTCACAACTTACTCTTTAGTGTCACGTGTTACTCATTGTCTCATTACTCATGCACGTTGCATTCACAACTTCTTGCTTGCATCTCACCAATTTGCACCTTGTTTATCCACATCCATGATCTATGACACATTATTTTTACTTTTCATGACATATTACCTCTTTTCACTATCCTTGGTCGATGCCATCGCCCGCTGGGGTGGTGTTGGTGTTATATTTTCCCACGGTCGACACCATCACCTGAGGGTGATGTCATCCTATATATACATACCACTCATTGACATTCATAAGGAAAGGAATCCGAGATAATTCAAACTCCCATTTTCTCTAATATTTTGTGTCGTATTTGTATTTTCTTGCCTAAATATTAGTTCATATTTCACCTTTCTTAGATTGGGTTGGATACTCTTCTTCTTGGATGGTTGTTTATACTATTATCTCACATATAGTGAGTCTAGGACATGAACAATGTTACCCTTATCCAGCTAATAAAAATTCTCTATCGGGGTGTCATTTCTCTAGAGAGATAGTTGCATCAATGACCACCCTACAGTACAAGGTGAGTGCTCTAACCATATCTTTCCATTTTTCATAGATAAATTCTTCTCCTTCCCTCATTGTGCTATGTCAAATTAGTATTACATATTCTTGGATGCTAGTTAGCATATAATCTTATCCATTATCATCTCCTTAGCTATACATCACTTTTATTTAAGTTGTATTATGCATGTTTATTTCATTTATTGTTGATCCATACCTCTCCTCACCCATATATCAATATCTCAGTAGGTTTCCTTCCTCTACCTTAATCGTGAGCCTTGGAAACCCTATGTTGACATAGTGTATGGATTAATTCCCTTTAGGCATGTGACCCTAGTACTCACCGTAGCCCCTTTAATTCTAACCAATGTATACTTTGGTTCATGTGTGTTTCTTACTCATTGCCTTGATACCCTTGTAGAATAGATTATTTAGGAATGCATGTTATTAAGACACATTTTTGGCCCACCATACATCTCTGGTGAACCCAATGTGTATCCTACATACTTTTGATCGAGAAAAACTCATTAAAAGTACCCATCTCCAAATTTGACCTCATATAAGCACCCAAAAACCCACAAAACCTTAAAACCTTCTTGCATAGACACCATATCCCATGGGTGATCCCATCTATTCCAATTTACTCATTTCTCGAATTCTATTGGCCCCTATGAAGACTGATTGCATGGGAGATCCCTTATATCTATAGACTTGCTCCTAAACACCTTCGACCCATGTGTACATTTTTTTGTACAACCGATTGTGTTTGTAGCCTTAATTTTTGGACATTTTCTTAACCATACCATCACTCCATCATGGATTATCTGGGCCTAGGGTATTATGAATTTGGTGTGTAAAATGTTCTTAAGACATATCATCCTAAAGTTGAGTTTTACTTATGTATGGATCACATTGTGTTGTAGGAGAACCTAGAAAGAAGCATTCTACCCACCAAAATGGCCCACATAAGGACAAATAATAAGAAATAAAAATGACAATACCCTTGATCATCCTGTTGAGACTCATAAGTTTCTATCTAATTTTCCTCAAAACAAAAATGAACCAGAAGAAATTCTTAGCTAACATCTTCTCAATTTTGTTTCCAAACAAATTGATCATAGGGAAGAAAAGGGGAATGCTACTTGAAGTAGGTTTATATGAAAATGCCTTCAATTCTGACCCTATCAATCTCACCCTCAAAATCATTGACAAAATGAACCAACAACAATCTACTACTATGACTCAATTTCTCCAAATGCAAGCCAACATGGATCAGTTAGTCAACTGACCTACAATAAGATCTTAGGGCACCAAACCCCTCCTTTTCTAAATGGGCCTATTGGGGTACCCATCACCCAACCCCCATCCAAAAAAATTCTTACGAGTATTCCAACAAGATCCTTTAACACCTTATATTGCTAGCATGGATATTGGTGGCATTGCTCCATCTATCTCTTACGATGGGTCTACTGATCCCACCCTTCATATAAAGGCATTTGTTAATCTTTACAAGGAGTGGATTAAAAACAATTCATACGCCACCACCAACTCTTACCAAAGAAAATTATTGGATATGATTTATATTGGTACCATACTTTGCCTCCTAATTCTATAGTTGAGCTAGAGTCCCTAGTGACAGCCCTATTAAACGAATTCCAATATCAGGATCTACCTGAAAACAAAATCAATGATTTTATCAAACTTTAAGTAATCTAGGAATGAATAAACTCAATCCTTTATCAAGCATTAGAATACTATCTACTCGGTAGAGAATAGTATTCCCAATGATAACCTCTTTTCGACCATTCTTACGATATCTTGAACCTCACCTTCAATAAAAGGTGAGGTCCTTTTCTCCTACTTTCCTAGAAGATTCCTTTGAACAAGCCAAAAGGTAAGATTATCTCATCAAGGAATTCAAGAAACCCCCTCTAACACAAGATTAAAAAAATTTCCAAATCCTTTGACATTCTAAAAATAAGAACACGACAAATGACAGAGTCTAAGATATTCTTCCTCTTGTAACTTCTTCAAATAGGGTTGTTTTCAACATTGAAAAACAACATAAAAAAACAAAAATCAACCTAATTATCATCAACCACTGAGTAAGGAAGAGTTGAAGCATCTCTTTCCTAAGCCATTTACCAAAATCTTGGATCCTTCTTGACCTATTCCTCATTATCATGATGAGAGTAAGTTTTGTTTA
This sequence comes from Taxus wallichiana var. yunnanensis, assembly GCA_018340775.1. Classification (NCBI taxonomy): domain Eukaryota; kingdom Viridiplantae; phylum Streptophyta; class Pinopsida; order Cupressales; family Taxaceae; genus Taxus; species Taxus wallichiana. The sequence continues at coordinate 411,439,382 of CM031238.1, read as the reverse complement.
TGGTATGCTAATTGGGGACACTCACATGAAAATTGTTGTGCACTTCGAAATGTCTTCCATCAGTTTCTTCTTAGGACCTAACATTGATTACAATGCCCTCACTCGTGAGAGTTTGACCAAAACGGACAAAGTTTGTGACATGGCTAAGAAGAAGGATCATCTTGAGGCCATCAACCAAGATAATGAGAAGCTAAAAATATTCTCTAATGCTATGCCTAATTATGATATTGCTGAAATTTTTAAGAAGCAAGAAAATGCTACAACTAATGTAGATGACACGAATTACCCTCTTGAAAATACAATTGCAATCAATGATGTCAAATGTGTCATAGATTATGTAGAACCAGAGTACTCCATAACATTCCAACCTCATAATCATAGGGTCATATATCCTTTTGTGCCCCAAAATCAAGCTCCTCAAAGAAAGAATCTACCTCCTCCAGACACCATCAACCCCTATGGAAATTCTCCTACAAGTCTCGATTGTGTCTTGATCTACGATCTATCTATAGACACCATTGACCACCTTGTGTAAACCAAACTTATAGGTTTGATGACCTAGGAACAGAGAAAAAAATCAGTTTTAGAAGTCTCCTTAATCACCCCTACTATTACTCGGCTCTATTTTTGAGGACTCCCAACACTCTTAACCTACTACACATTCTAGCCATGACAAGTGGGATCCTCTTGAAGCACTTTCCCAAATTCCTAGTCTAGTTCCCTTCTTGGAACTTATGCGTATGTCACCTCACCATTGTGTCTTATGACTATGTTGTTTGATATGAACATTCCTTTTCCTCCCTCTTTGGGGTAGAGTTCCACATTACATAGCTCAGAAGAAATAATATGATATCAATGTGAGGAACTCTCCATTCATATTGATCTCACTATAGATGCTCATTCATGCATTCATTTTCCCATCGCTTTTATGATCCCGGATGAGCTCTTGCATTTTTTTAGATGATTTTCCCTCTTCATTTCAGTTTAGATCGGTCACACCACAATTAATCATTCTCTCATTGATGAGGGAGAAGGAACATGTGTGGCCTCATTAGACTTCATCAAGGCCCTCGGTTATTCTATTGATAACCTAAAATCTACACCACTTGAGCCACTTGTCAATGATACAAATGATGACATATGCATCATATGGGGTGTATTTGGTTACCCATCATTGTTCCCCCTAGGATTGTCTGCGTCAAATTTATGGTATTCAATTTTCCTATCTTATAATATTCTCTTAGGAGGCCTTGGACTCAACTCCATTACTTATTCTTCATGTTAGTGTGTGAAGTTCACTCACCAAGGGGATATTTATAAGATTTAAGGGATACTAACCCTTAGAATTATGATACACTTCAGCAAAAGGGGACATATAAGCTCCCCACACTTGATGAACTATCACCTATCCCCTTTCGAGAATATCGGTGCTTTAACTACTCTTTACGAAATGTCACTCATCCCGAAATTGGTTGGGCACATGCCTTCCATTATCTTAGAGTCGGATGAAGATGATCATGATGATATCACACTTCAAATAAAAATTTGATCTTCTTTAAATCATCGCATCCTAGCTACCTCTGTCTTTACGGCCTCATAAGAAGGATCCTTCAATTCTAGCGGTTAGCTCACATACACCACAACCCCCACTTGAACATTTGGTCTGACTAGAGACCATAGTTGACTCTTGAGTGGTGGATGTTTCCACATCAGATGATGATGATGATTACACTTTAGATGACCCTCAACTGACTAGTTATGTCTAGATTCATGATCGAGAAGTCTTGCGTTACCAAGAAACTCTTCACACCAAGTTTTCTCATGATGTGAATGTCATCCTAGTATAAGAAGAACCTTTATACACAATTTCCATTTATTCCCAATCGGTGCCTTAGCCTTAGATTTATCCATTGGCTACACCTCCACATATCACCATTAACTTAGCCAACCCATTTTCCCTTACTAAAGTGGATGAAAGGGTTGTCAAATTTGACTACTGGCCGGTGATATCATGTGTTACGATCCTATTTTTTGTGCCTCGATGGTTAAGGGACACACCGATCCATCAGTGCCATCTTCACCAATTACATTGGTGCCCTCATCAAACACTCTCACTAGCCCTCTGTAGCCTATGATACCTCTTCCCTTACCTATTTCCCTTATGGTTCCTCAGTATTCTATGATCGAGTCATATTTCACATGGCACAAATTTCTAGGGCATGATGTTTTTGGTATCAGAGAGCCTATTGATGTCACATGAAAAATATCAAAGAAGAGGTCAAACACAACCAAACCAAAATACTACACAACCTTCCACTTCAACTCCTTCCTTTTTCTCTCGCTTGGGGTATTGCGTGTACATCGATCTTGAATGTCACATTATATGTAATCGATTTAATTTAATTTTAATTAAATCTAATTTCGAGTAATTATTGATATAAAAATGCTAAAATATAGTAATGACATAAGAAAAATAGCATGTAAAATATGAAACCCTAAGTAATAAGGATAGGTAGAGGAAATTAGATGATTTTTGAATGGACGGAAGTGATATGGGAAGGTGTGGTGATGAACAAGATGTAAACATGGTCATCACTAGTCACTTAAAAATATGGAGTGAAGGAATAATGCCGGACACGAGATGCATGTAGTAGGACATGGGCACCTAGGTGATGGAGATAATAATTGGGTATTGGTGACAATGTAGATGCTTAGAATTTTTTTGTTTTATATCATTAGGTTTTTTTAGTTATTCTATGTTGATTACGATATTCGCACCAAGATTGTTGATGATACTTGTGACCTACAAAAGATGCTCACCAAAGACAAGCCCATAAACCACATCAAACCTAAAAATGAAAAGGAAAAATGGGGAGTTAGAATGACCCCGAGAGTCATCATGAGATTGAACTTATGACCAAGAACTATACTATATCTCGGAATCCATGTATTTCTTGTATGTGTGTATGTGTAAGCTTGATAACCTAGGATGCCCTTGTGCAAGTTACACTTGATAGCGGGTTGTAGCTAGAATGTAGTGATGTAATAGTGTAATAATGTGTGTGGATGGAATAGAATAATATTCCTTTTCCTACGCTATGTATGCAGAAGTATGAAAACCTTGTCCCTTGAATGGATGTTAGATGGATTCCTTTTGAGTGTTATAGTGCCTTTAGATGCAAGGTTAGGTGATGATAGTAATGTTTAGTGTTTGGTCCTTTAATTTAAAAGCATAATTATGTATTTATATGATTCCCTTGTTTGAATTTTGTAATTGGAAATTGGAAGGCTAACCCATAAGTGAAAAAGATTCCCAAAAGATAAAATAGACCCCAAAGTAAGGTAGAAAAGGGTTAGGGAACCCAGAGTGGATAGGAGCGCTATGGCACTATTATCTTGATCGGGTGATGGTGTCTGAAGCCATGAAAGATAAACAAGTAAAGTTTTGAATGGGATGTAGGTTGTGTAAGACCAAATAGAAAATAAGAGACAGAGAAAAGAGGCCAAAGATAATTGTCAACCACTAGTTTTCTTTCTTACGAATCATGTAAATGCTAACATGCTTTCAGGACCTACAAATATATCCAAGTGCATGATTTTGTGTCTACATTTTCCCCCAATTTATTTTGTTGAGTGAATACTCAATAAAATAAAGTAGATAAGATATGTGTACCTTGTGATCCTGTAGAGAGTGTGGTGAATAACGTGTTGAGTGGACAAGTGAAGCATGGAATGAATGTAAAGCAAAGCGTGGAGACTAGAAAGGAAAGTGACCCTAGGGGCGAAGTGTATGTGTTGTTTTTACATGTTGTTGTGCTTGTATTTTTGTTGTAGGATTATTCTCATTGCATATTAAGCACATGCTTGCAAAATAAGAGCAAAATAGTAGTCAAAGTCATGTATATGAAAAATCTAAGTAAAATATGAAAAAGTATGTAAAAGTGTGTAAAAGTAGTAGTAAAGGAAAGTGTGCACCTGATGTAAAAGAGTGTAAAGGATAGAAATGTGTCCTAAAATGCTATGAAGAGTGAGTTTTTTGGGAGATATCACATCGATAGTGAATTTTTTTTGATCTCATGCCAAGTGCATTTTTTTGGGTGATCTCACGCCAAGTGTGAATTTTTTGGGCGATCTTACACCAAAGAGAAAGTGTTGGGGAGATAATTCTAGTTTTACTCTCCTTCCATGGATATGTTCAATAAGCACCATTGTATATGGTGCACCCAATTTGTTTTTGTTTTTTTTTTCTGATTGTTACAATTTGTTCCGAACTGTTCCAATTTTACTAATCGAAGGAGATAGAATGCATTCTGTAATTGAAGGTATGTGTCTCAGAATCGTAGAATTAATCAAAGAGTTTTGCAAACTATGATAATATGAGAAGATAACTGTATCTTCCCTAGGACATTAGCACCCCAAGAGAGGTCAAGGGTGTCCAGGCATCAATTTCTAATTCAGGTGCTAGTGCTTGTACTATGTTTTTGACCCAAGTCGGATTACAGGCCATTCTGTGACTATTCTAATTATGTAATGTTCTATGTTGTACTATAGCTCTGAGATGTTATAGGGGTGATTTTTTCACCCAATGTATTCCCCCTCACTTTGGGTTCAATTAAAGATGGTAGGAGAATGCATCCCAAAGGAGAGGACTTGATGCTAAGCTAAACTATATACCTATAAGGGGTAAGGGATGTGCATGGTAGAAACCAAAGAACATGCAAACAAAGTGGCTAATAACATGTGTTATTAGAATAAGTAGAAAACATGCAATAGAAGACAATGTAACCAATAATTATGCAAAGAAATTGGACCAAGAAAATCATGTTACAAACATGGGAGATCACTCACAATGTCACAAGACCATTAAGGCCAAAGGGGCCATGAATAAGAAAATAGTGATCAAGCAATACATAGGGCATAACCCACAAACAATTATATATAGTGGCAAACAATATCAAGAAAAATTTCAAATAACCATGGTGGCATATAGTCTTGCAAGGAAAATGCTACACATGAAGTACCCATTAACATGTTAGAAAGATAAATAATATGTCAAAAGTGTAGATATAATAGTGAAAAGTAAACTAATTGTAATGAGAAGTAGTGAAAAATGTAGCAATAGAACATGTGTAGTATGTGATAGTAGAGAAAGTAGATGCCCCTAGGAGCCTCAGTGGGACTGGTAAAAGGTATAATGTTAAGCATCATTGCAGCGTGTAAGAACCTATAAGAGATCTACATTCACAACTAGAGACCAAGTGAACGCACATGTGTATGTGATAAAGATAATGACATATTGAGTATCCAGCTAACATAGTAAGCAAAATTAAACATGTAAGTAGAAAAGCTAGCAAGAGTAAATGCAACCAAGATATGAAAATGCAATGTATGAGTGTGATAGAATGATATGCAAAGTTGAAGATGATAGGAGTAGGATGCCCCCAAATGGATATGTATGAGATGAGGTTCATTTATAGGAACCCTCAATAGTCAAGAATGAACCATAGAACAAGAGTGTGTCATCGGGTAATAAGTGTGTTGTGTGAGTATATGCTAGAAATATGTATCATGAAGTGCAAAGTATGAAATGCATAGTGGATGTGAGGTTTATTTCAGAATTATACCCTCAGCTATCGAGTGTGAACTATGGAAGTAAAGTGCATCATAGGGTAATGTGTGGTGTAAAAATAAATGCTAAAAATGTGCATCATGAAGCGCTGAGTGTGAAATGTGTAGTGGATGTGAGGTTCATTTTAGATTTAGACCCTCAAAAATTGAGTATGAACTATGGAACTAGATTCCATCCTTAATGTAATGATGATACAATGTGTGTATCAAAAGTTATGAATGTGTGTAGAATGATTAGTTTTGATTCCTAGAGTGCAATGTGTGGTAGTAGATGCTAGAGAAAATTAATAGTGATAGAAGGGGGACAAGTGCAATGCCCCCAAGTGTGCCAATGATGGATATTTATGTGATAACACGAGAGATACCATGTCAGTGTGGGAGAGTGTTAGTTGTGTTATGAGAATAAAGAGAGTCATCACAATGGTAGGAAGGAGCAAGAGTAGAACCAAGGTTGGATTTTGGGTTGAAAGGAGGAAGTCTAAAGAGGTTATCTAGGGTTTTTGGTCTTTCTTGGTTGGGGGTATTGATTTGGAATTGGTAATGCCGAGAGAGGTATTGATAGGAGGAGAGGATGGAGGATGAATTTTTAGTGGTGGTTTCTTGACAAGAGGAGGAGATGGAGGATGAATTTGGAGTGGTGGGTGTTTAAAAGGAGGAGGAGATAGAGGATGGATTTTGAGTGGAGGTTGCTTAGTCTGAATAGGTTGGATAGGTTTCTCTAGACTGACCAGGGAGGAGGGACATTAGTGGTTAGGGATTGATGCTCATGAGACATGGAAGGACCAGGTTTAGGAGCCCATTGGAATTTAGCTATTGAAGATGAGAATGAAGCACAATGTTGTGCATTGAATGAGATAAAACCCTTATGCTTAAGGTGCTTAATTCTTGATTTTAAATCACATAAGTCATTGTCATTATGTCTATTAATTCTATAATAATTTGAAAATCAAAGTCCTTGGTATTTACAAATCTGATAAGGATAATAACAATGAGTATTTGGCAAGTTGATCAATTGGTGATTGAGGAGCTCAGGAAGAATATCATATTTCTTAGTTTTTGAATTAAAATTGAGAGGTGTTGGTAGCGGTATGAATTGGGGTTCATTTATATGAGCACATGTAGAAGAAATAGAAGTAGAATGAGATGTAGAAGGAGAAATAACATGGGCTTGAGAATCATCCTTGAGATGTTGGATTTCATATTTAAGAGATGTAATCATTGTTTCCATAGCTTGAATTTTGTCTTAAAATAAAAAATGTAAATCTTGAATTGACTCTAAGATGGGTTGATTGGATAAAGGATTAGGGCCGATAGAGTCATCAGATAGATGATCGAAAATGGAACTTACCTTGAAGTGGGTTGCGTATGGTGAGGGAGATATATAGTGTCTAGGGATTTTCAAGGTGGGTGAATTTGAAGTAATTGATACAAGGAGACCTAAGGAACCTTATAAGATATAAAAGAGAAACTGATAGAACAGGGATATAAATGACCAATCCCGATTGGGTTTCACCAAATGATTTAATTTAATTTGAATTAAATGTGATTACGAGTAACTATTGATATATAAATGGTAAAATACAATAATGACACAAACACAATAACATGTAAAATATGAAACCCTAAGCAAGAAGGAAGGGTAGAGGAACTTAGTTGATTTCCAAATAGACAGGAAGTGATCTAGGAAGGTATGGATGATAAACATAATGTAAACAGGGGGATCACCTGTCACTAAAAAAATATGGAGTGCGGGAATAGAGCCGAACATGGGTGCCCATAGCGGGACAAGGGAACCTAGGCGCTGAGACCAAAAATGGGTATTGGTGACTATGCAAATGCTTAGGAATCTAGTTTATTTTATATCGGTATGGTTTTAGAGTTATTCTCTATTGATTTCATGATATTCCCACTAAGATTGACAATGATACTTATGACCTGTAAAATAGAAGCTCACCTACACAAGCCCACAAACCACATCAAACCTAAAAAGGAAAACACATAATGGGAGTCGACTGACCCGAACAAGTAACCTTAAGAGTGAACTTATGACCGAGTGTTGCACTACATTTCAGACTCCATGTATTTCTTATGTGTGTGTGTGTAAGAATTATGCCCTAGGATTCCCTTGTGCAAGTTGCACTTGATAGCGGGTTGTAGCTAGAATGTAGCAATGTAATAGTATGTGTGGATGGAATAGAATAAAATTCCCCTTCCTATGTTGTGTATACAAAAGTACACAGCCCTTTTCACTTGAATGGATGCTAGATAGATGCATTTTGAGTGTTTTAGTGCCTCTATAATAAATCTTAGTTAATGATAGTAAAGCTTAGTGCTTGGTCCTTTAATTTAAAAACATAACTATGTATTTATATGATTCCCTTCTTTGAATTTTGTAATTCACAACCTGGAAGGCCGACTATAAGTGAAAAAGTTACCCAAAGATAAAATAGACCTAAATAGAATGAGTGAGGTAGAAAAATATCAGGGGTTCCTAGAGGGGACATGAGCGCATGGGTGCTAATGTATGAATCCACGAAAGATAAACAAGTATAGTTACGAATAGGATGTAGGGTGCGTAAGACCAAGTCAAAAACAAGAGACAAAAAAATAGGCCAAAGATAATTTTCAACCACTATTTTTCTTGCTTAGGAATCATGTAAATGCTAGCATGATTTTAGAACCTAGAAATATACCCAAGTATGGGATTTTGTGTCTACACAGATAAAGTGTCCCATTCTTGAAACTTATTCATGCAATTGGAAGCATGGATCTGATTCCTCTCAAAACCGACCACCTTCCCCTAGACCAACTAGACCACAACCTACTTATGTACCACCACCTCACTATGGATAATTTCGACATGATATTATCACCTAGATAAAGGATCATATAGGTGATTCCTTGTTTACCACACAGTCTAAATTTCATTGACAAATCACTATTATAAAACATGCCATCGAGGACCTAATGACTTGTTCTTGAAGTCACATTTTGAATTAAGTTGATGATATTATCATTAATACATTGCAATGTTGTTCCCCCATGGATAAGTTATCTTCAATACTTTTAACTATGCTTTTTTTCTTTATCTTGAACCCTCACCTTCACTTGGGCTCTCGGTCCCCACCTAGGTTTTATACAACCACTCATTTCCTTCACTTGGGCTCTAGATCTGCCCTTGGGTTTATCACTCTATCTCAAATACCTCGTTACATCCTTTCTTGGGCTATTTACTCGACTAGATTTATCATCATTTATGCCTTAGTTTTCCTACCGTTGAAGCACCTCAATCTTTCCTATTTGGATTGACACAATATTTTGTGCATCCTTTTTTAGGCCTATGGAATTGCTTGGATTTATTATATCCAATCATGCCTTCCCATCCTATTATTAAATTTCTTGGCCTTGTTTCACTTCTTGGATTTTTCACATCACATGGGTTGGGATATCCTATCGATCCCCCTCTCACCGGATTCACCTATCTAATCACATTATCATTATTCCTAAGAAGCATTTTACTATCACATAAATACATGTGGAAAATAAGAAAATGATAATAAAATCATCAACAAATACCAAACACCCAAATACCATAAATAATCAACATAAATATATATATATATATATATATATCTCAAAAAAAAATTATACATCAAAAATCATACAAAATGGCTATGGCCCATCTAAAAAGTGGCTCAAATACCCTTACCCCATGTGGGGGGGTCTTTTGATGCTTTGGGATGATGGTTTTGTGCTAATGGCTTTGGCTATGTAGGCTAGGGACTCTACCCTAGATCAGGATCAAAAGGCCTCTCCTTGTGCTCTCACTAGTCGGGTCTCTAATGATGTAATCTACTCCAAGGATCTCTAGGAATCCGAGAGGTGAGCTTCCTATTCTGTACTAATGATTTCTAAGCCTATAATAATATTTTCAACATCACGTCTATGATGTCATTCACTTCCAATGCATGTGCATCCTAATATTTCTGTAATATCTAGGATGGCTCTCTAACTAGACGAAATGAACTCACTTTGAATCCCGATCGACGATGTTGTTAGATCCACCATCATTGTAGTATTATGAACTTCCAGATTGGATCCAAGATATCATGGTGGACATTATTGATCAAAGAATGCCACTCCTCCTCTGTATGCTCTAAAAACCCAAAAATGACATATATCATTCACAAATACCAAATATAACTTAAATCTATTTCTCATAAATCATCTAAATAACTAAATTTCACACATACATGGCTGCCCTAACATATCTATGATGGTCTTTCCATCCCCATGGCAGCCCAAAACCTCATTTACTTTGTTGTCATGATGAGATTTGGATCCCATGTACTATGCCCACTGTCTCGAGGTACAAAAATCATATCCCCTCTCCACTATGGTCTCTGCCTTTGTCTCGGATGCATAACCATCGAACTCGATGGATGTCAAATATCCTCCTCTCGGCCATATCATCTTATGCTCTCTAAGCAATGGTGCTAGTTTTTCGGCTCCTCCTATGGTAATGCGGGACATGTTTCACCGGTAACTTTGACTTATGGTCTTGTATCCACGCATCCTCTACTAGATCCCTCCTCTGAACCACTAAATGCTAAAATTTATGGTTGGCCATGATCATCCCCACCACGTCTACACTTTCTCCAACCATGTACACCGGTTTCCCTTATCTTGCAGTGTCAAAGTGCTAGTACACTAACTTATGCTTATGTGGCTTCTCTACCACAATGATGTTGGTAGGGTGGAAATGATTTTATCACCACGGGCACCGACCATCCAAACTATATCATTACCCTTCTCACTACACGTGTCTCCACCCAATATACATAATGCCCTATCACCTTTATGACGGTATCCAAGAAATCTTCCCCAGGGTCAACTAGGCCACTAATCTACATTCCCTATGTAGGGCTGCCATATAATATATCCTAGACCCACTGCGTCGGTGGATGATATTCTCAAAGTGCTCTCACTACCGACCTTTGTGACCAATGAAGAAATCTTGGGAATCTATTGCTACTTCTTGTGATATCTTTTTGGCCTATACATCAAGAGTCTTTTGTATATATAGGCCATCAATAATATCATGGGTCCTATGACCTTGTGTCCTATGTGTCGTACCATGTATAAATCATGAACCAACTACACCCATATGGTGGTGCCCAACTAATTAATTCCTCATAATCAACCACATCTCTATATATTGTAACAATGAACAACATGATGGCTCCATATGCCTTATGGAACACTATACATGCCACCATGATCCCCATAACTACCTTATAGCTATCTAAAATCCTTGTTGCATGCACTACGTTGAGTCAAACACACAACATTCTCTCATCATATGTGTCACTCCTAGTAGCCCACATGGCTATTACTCTTCACTCTGTGACATCCAAACTCAAGCCACAATACATACGGGTGCCACCAATCGGTAACCCCAAAATACAATGTATGTCCTCTAGGTTCAACACCATCTCCATCATCTCATGTTCTCCCACCACCGAAAGGTGTTAGACCAGGTCTCCCATATGGATAGGAACATTTGTAACAAGTCTAGATCTATTAGTATCCTAGGAATCTACATGATGCCCCCAAAACCCTAACCATGCAACTTGGTAACTTGTTTCAAAGGGGCCGATGATGTCTGCAAAAACTGATTGTGAATTTCAATAATCGATAAAACTATAAAATAAAAACTAAATCCCTCCCAAACCCACTTGCATTTTGTCCTAACCTACCTGATGAATCAAGTTTGAGAAACAATTACACACTAACGACTCTTAAAAATGAAAATATCTAAATAAATCATAGCTACTCTATGAAATTAAATGCAACGAATTACTTGCGGTCATGCCCCACCGCATGCTCCACTTAATTTTCCTCCATCACCACCTCATACTTGTGTCATGACTTTGAAATACACCTCAAATTTGGAATTCTAGAGCTCGGTTCTCTCAATTCAAAATATTAATAACCAAAATAAAAATAAAAACCAAGTATATAAAACCTAAATTTCTATTCAAAATCGGTCATGATCGATTGAAACATTAAAATTAATATCATTTTCACTCCTAAATTTCACAACATGTGAGATTTTTTGCATTATGAACATGATCTCATGATATTTTTTCAACTTATTACACAACTACTTTTGACGATATTCAATTTTCACATATTTTTGGCATCACATCATCATCTCAACATCACATTATCATGACATCCATCCCATGGGCCCCAACTAGGTGATTTATGTCTTATTTTACTTATGATACTCTAGTGTTTCCTTTTATTTTTACTTCTCTAGGGTTCTTGCAGTATTAGGACCATGCATGGAAGGATGAGCGACACTAGCAGTACGCATTGGTGGGTATATTTCATTTTAGCTAGTCCTTTCAACATTCCTTTATGTACTTAATTTTAGAATCGGTGTTACGCAATATATTTTTTCATTGACCACCTCATGTTTTGCTATTACAACATACAATGATCAATAGCTAGGGCATGTATGCACCAAATTTTCACTTTTCATCTTTCATACATGTTACTACCAACTTTGTGTAAATAAGGGTCATTGATGCATCTATTTATAGAGCGGGTTCCTTAAGGGGCCTACCGAGAATGGGTGATGGTTATTCACATAATAATTATGGGATAAAGATAGTACATAGAGAGAGTGTTGCTATTTGGTCTTGCCCTTAGTTGTTATTGAACTAGTTATCCTTGTCCCCTTAGGTCTAATGCACATTACATTCACAAATTATTGCTTGTTTCTCACCACATTGAACCTTGTTTATCCACATCCATGATATATGACACATTATTTTTACATTTCATGACACATTATCTATTTTCACTATCCTTGGTTGATGCCATCGCCCGTGGGTGATGACATCCTACATTTACACACCACTCATTGAAATTTATAAGGAAATGAAGCCTGGATCATTCGACCTACCATTTTATCTAGTCTTTTGTGCCATATTTGCATCTACTCACCTAGCTCTTTGTTCATATTGCATATTTATTGGATTGGATTGGATAATATTCTTCTTGGATTATTGCTTGCACTATTAAGTCACCTATAATGAGTTTAGGACATGACATATTTCCCCTTATCCACCTAATAACAATTTTCTCTTGTTTTGCTACTTCTTTGGAGAGATAGATGCATCAATGACCACCCTACAAGTACAAGGTGAGTGCTCTAACCATCTCTTGTCATTTTCATAGATAAGTTCTTCTCATTCCCTGATTATGCTATGTTAGTTTAGTAATACATATATTTGGATACTAGTTAACATATTACTCTTATCCATTATCATCTCCTTAGATATACATTACTTTTATTTTATTTGTATTATGCATGTTTGTTTCATTTATTGTTTATTCATACATCTCCTCACCCAAATATAGATATCTCAGTAGGTTTCCTTCCTCTATCTTGACCATGGGCCTTAGAAACCTTAGGTTGACCTAGTGTAGGGATTACTACCCTCTATATATGTGAAACTAATGCTCACTATAGCCCCTTTTAAGTCCACCCAAAGTATGATGATTCAAGTTTGTTTCTTACTCTATTCCTTGATACCCTTATAGAATGGCTGATTTAGGAATGAAATATTATTAAGACACATTTTCGGCCCACCATACAATTTGTAAATACAAATTAGAATAAAAATACAACTAATAGTAAATCACATATCCTAATAATATGTAATATAACAATAAGATCTCATGCAATCTCTCAATAGCTAGATAAAGGAAGCTAGAGTTAGGGTGTGGAACACATTCACCCCAATACAAGCTTAGATAATGTGACAATGTTATAGAAACACGGAAGTAGGTTGTATAGAGTTTAATTGAGCTATCTTGAAATTTTGGGGATATAAAACTAAGAGTGGGAAAAATTTATCTAAATGGAACCTTATGTGGAAGAATTTTTCCTTTAGAACTACATTGATACACTCGCTTCCAACACTTACAAAAGGTCAATAAAATAATCTATATAGGTCTAAAACTTTTTACCAGCTCAAGAAAAGAATCTCTCTCATCCATAAGCACTCAAACATTCCTTTCCCAAGTATCTTATCAAGAACAAACTCAATTCAAGAATGTTCAAAGATGGTTTTCCAATTTACTTACATTCATTCAAATATAACATGCTAGGTGGAGAAAGGCATGTGATTTGAGGCCTCTTCGGAGTAGTTCCAACATTGGCAATGCATGGGGTCCCCAAAACCCAACTAATGCTTATTTTGTAAAAATTATCATCCGCGGTTAGTGTTTGAGATCATGATCGATTATTGAAGGCTTCGCAAAGCATGATCAAAAATTAGCGTTTGAAAGTGACATATAGTTTTAGGAAATCAAAAATATGTAGAAGTTATAAAACCCATAACCAAGAAGGTCCAAGATGATACATAAGGGCTAAGACCATATGATACAACCCTAATAAAGTTATACACTCATACCATAAGTCAATTTCCAGCTTATAATCTTTATAAAAAAACATCATTAGGTTTTGTATCTCTCCGTTCGATGCATCCTCCCGAAATTTCTAGAAACATCGAAATCAGCTAATTGCACTCATTCCTTTGTGTTTTAGATATTATATCTTATTTAGCACATCAATTACAAGTATAAAAGTATTATTCGATTGTGAATAATTAATGTTGGAATTTAATTAATCGAATAATCATCTACTACTAACCCTCACATCCTTTAGTGTACTAATTCACTAAAATTAATTAAGTTTCATGTTAAGTCTAATTAGGGTGTAAATACATTCTATTGTGAAAGGCCCAAAATTTTAGAGTAGTCATGCTTATCCACATGATAAGAAACAATCTATAGAAATTTGTTTAAATTTGAATAATAATAATTTTTATTAGTTTAATCCCCACCCTTTTCTTTCCAACTTCCATTCATGTCTTTGTTTTACTAAAAACTAAAATAAAAAATAACAAAGCCCATTACCCCATATTTTCTTAAAAAAACCTTTTCTTTCATCTATGTAAGGGCCAAATCATCATTATATACGTAATAGAAAATTTAACAACATCAACCAACCAACTCCTTCATATGGCTTAAAATGGAAATATTATGATGTTATTCTTAAGCTTGATATTATTTTTTATTAGGTTAACTTGTGTTTTTGTAGATGTACTTGTCAACATTGGGGAAGAAAATACGCTATGTGGGAATATTTTGTTTTTCCACTCACGCCCCCGTAAAATTTTTAAAAAAACTACAAATGACAAATCCTTTATTACATCGATGAAATTTAGACTATAAAAATAAACACTGTCACTTATACATACGTCAAAAAAGAAATATCCTCTATGAATTCTCCATAAACAACATTGTACGATACATGTTATTGGATTTGTAATGCTAACAAGTAATTACATTGATATCTTTCTTATCCAACTAGATTGACGCAAAAAAATTATGACAACGCATAAATATCAAATCATTCGATGTTCTTTTATCATTTTCTTACGACCATATCTATGTCATGAATGATTTTAGAGAGTTTTTCATTTAGGATAATATGTCCCACATATATTCCTCTTTTAGCTTTGGAATGCACCTTATGTTATATTTCTTGGATCATTCTCCTCCACGAGACCTTATAAGGTTAATGCCTCATCTCTCCCTTGAAATTCTCTTGGCTTCATGATATCATCAAATATTTTACTTTTTCAAGCTTAATTTGATCCCTCAACTTTGATTTGTATAGGATTTACAGATAACATATGTAAACTCTAAATCACACACTTTGGGTACATTTCTAAGTCATAGTCGCATACCACTATTCATATGATTCCTAAGCAAGAAAAGTAATAATTGACCACTATCTTTGGCCTCTTTACTTTCTTTTTGGTTTCCTTCTTGGTCTTACACACCTTCTTACTCGATCTGTCTTTGAAACTTCGCTTTTCTTTAGTATGGATGCCAAATCCCAGCCGGGATGCCGGTGCCCGGGTGCCCCAATCCCCTCTAGATGCCCCCCGACCTCTTTGTATCTTACTCACATATTTTGGGTCCTTTCTAATTATTGTGCATCTTATTTTCTTGGTGGTCAGCCTTTTAGTGGTTAATTACGAAATTCAAACAAGGGAATCATATAAATATAAAGCTATGTGACCATAATAAAGGACCAAACACTAAGAATCTACTATTATCACCTAAGGTTGCATCCAAAGGCATTACAAGAGCATCAAAGCATCCATTCGAGGGACAAGGGACTGCGTTCTTTTCATACACTTCATAGGAGGGAAGTTAATTTTTCTATGCATGCATCTATCTACATCGTCTACATCTATTGATTGCTCGTTATTCAAGTGTGTATAACATAAGAGCCACCTAAGGCATGATTCTACACACACACACACACACACACACACACATAGAACTACATGGAGTTTGAAATATACTACAACACCCGGATCGTAAGTTCACTCGGTCGGGTGACCATCGAGTCGATTTGACTCCCCATTTGCATATTTTTATTTTTAGGATTTAACTTGTTTTGGGGTTTTGCAGGTGCTCTTTCTCTTTCCGGGTTGCAAGTGAAATCTGCAATCTTACTGAGAGACATACATGTAACTAAAAGCGAGGTCTAGTGACACTCATGCAACACTAAAGAAATCACTTTCCAAAATTTACGTAGTCACGGGTGCCTAAAGGAGGTCCCCGATGCCTAGAGTGCACCTAACCTAGTCCATGTGCCCTAGTCCTAACATTTCTAATGATTCTACATTTTTTTGGGCTCGGTTGCGATAGCCTACCTTTCTATTCCATCAATTCTCCAGCTCATCATAGCTTCGGGATTATTGTGAAATTTGATAATTACTTTATCACTTCTCTTGTAATTAAGGTTTTAAATTTATTATCTTACTTGCTTACGTAAAATTTATACTTCATTTTTATATAATTGCGTTGTAACTTAATTAGGATTTATCATTTATATTATCTATATTTTCTTAATCATTTGGTAAACTTAACTCATTTGGATATTCTTAGATCCTCGTTTTTATTTTCGCATGGCTCATAAGGTTTCATTTCAAATGCACCCATGTTGTAAATATGCTCTCCATGAAACCTTAACCACTATGTATCTCCCTATCAACATGTTTCCTTCACAATTTAGTTCCATATTTGATCATCTCTCGATAAAATGTATTAGTTCTAATTCCAATCAATTAATTTTCAAGTCTATTCAAGATTTACACTATTTATTTCAAGATAAATTTAAGGCTATAGAATCCATGATTACATCTCTAAAATATTAAATCCAACATCTTAAGGATTCTTCTCGGGCTCATGTTACTTCTTCTTCTCATCCTCTTTTTATGTCTTCTACATGTGCTCATATCAATGAACCTCGAGACTTGTTGCTCCCGTGCCTCTCAAATGTGAGCTCAATACTACAGCGGCAAGATATTCTTCTGCAGCTCATAGCTCATCAATTGATTAGTTTTCCAACTACTCATTACTATACTCCTTATTGGATAATAAAATATCAAGGTCTTCCATTTTGTGCTTATCATTGAATCAATGGACATAATGACAATGATTATTATGCTTTACGGTGAAGAATCAAGTATCTTAAGCATCAAGGTTTTATCTCATTTGCTACATGACATTATGTTGCATGGTCATCTCCAATTGTTACATCCTATTGGGTTCATAAATATGATTCATCTATGTTTATTACCATCATGCTATCACTTTTGTGTTCCTTATTTGATCACTCCAGCGCCTTGTATGCATTCTACTCAAGCTAATTAATTTCCTCTCAAAATTAGTTTCACTTCACCTCCTCTCACAAGCATCTACGGCACTATTAAGTCAACCTACATAACCTCCTCTACAAGTTAGTTCAATACCTCCTCCTATAAATACTTGTAGTTTGATCAAAGCACTATTATTCTTAATATTGCACTAACTATTATCATCCTTAAAAATTGACGACACCTTGTCAATTAGGCCTATCTAACTCTCCTTTTACGACATCCTTTTGGTCTTATTCCTCTTGTAACTAACTAATCAAGATAATATAGCCTCTTATTAACTAAATCCTCTTCTTATCTCCTTCTAAACCATTTCTATTAGCTTCCTAGACCATCAATCCATTTCATTGGATTAGTAGTCCTCTCACAACTCTCTCAGGCTCCTAATTCCTCACTAATTAGGATTAATTAACCTAAATCTAGATTAACTAGCCTAAAGCATGTTTAATCTCTTCTAAGCCATAAAGTACTTTTTGGCTTATTCATTTGTCCCACATGCACCAAAAGTCTTCCATTTCTAGAATTAGAAACCTATAAATAGAACTAGACCCCCTCACTTTTCCAAGAACACTTCCTCCTTTCTAGCATAAACTATAGTATTTTGTTTAGGATTAAGAGCTTTCTTCATTGTTTATTGAGCTATTTGCTTTGTTATTGCATCTTTCACTCAAGATTTTGGGTAAATGAGAGAATCCATTAATGGTGAGCTCTCATTCTCAAATACCTTGAAGATCAAACGATCATAACTAATTGTTAAGAGTCTTAATAGGTTCATTTTCATAGCTTTCAAAGAGTAGAGAATATCTAGACATGTTAGGTTTGCTTGTTTATTTCAAGTTAATGCATGCAAAGTAATGGTTTCTTGCTTATCTCTTATCATGATGGTCCATTGACTTGTTGTTTAAAGCTTTGGGGCTTCTTAAGTGTTCTTGCCTCATTTCATAGCTTTTGCAACTTTTCCTTGTTCACATTTGGCACACCCAGTGGGACTTACTCCATAGTCCTTTAGAAGTCATTTTTAAGCTTTTCATTTCCATTTCTAACCATTTCCATGCTTTTTAGGGTTAAATAGCTTGTTTTCTAATAGATTTCTAACTTTAGGTGGGCTAAATATCCCTTTTGCATGAATATTTAATGGGTTCAAGCTAGAAATTGGTCTTAATGGTGAAAAACTAACTTTGGAATTTTTAAATTTTTTTTCATTTCCGTGGTTTTTTGTGTTTTTCCAAGGGTACACGTAGACATCTAAACACGCACCCATCTATCTAGTTGCACACCTATTTACTTACAATTTAGCTATCGGCCCATTTTACAAGGGGGTGCACACACGTTCTAAGTTGTACACACACATCAACTTGCATGTGCACCCACTTCTTTGGATGCGCATGTGTTATTTGAACATTGTGTTGACCTCATATTTTACCATGTATGCGCACATGCCTTTTTTAGGTCACATCCGCTAAAACCCACGTGCACATGTTATTCTACCCTGCGCAGTGTAAAGCCACACTCTCTTTTTCTATATCCACGTGCATCTATCAATTAGGGCATAAATTTTTTTCTAACGCATGTACACATCATTTTAGGTGCGTAGGTGTCACTATCAAAAATTAAAATTTTGTTGTAGGTTCTAGAATCAAGTTTACTGGGTTTTTTAAATAATTTACAGGTTTCTAATAGTGGTTTACGGTTTTTTAATCTTATTTTAGCCTAACTTAGTTAAGTGTTTGCATTTTTCATTTGTAGAGGTCTTTTGAAGCACGTATGCTCTTCCCTTGCACCTTCTAGGTGATCTTGGGGATCAAAAATTGTTTCAAAACCTTCTCTTTGCTTTCCAAACACTTCAATTTGAGTTTTATAAAGGATTAACTTTCAAAGTTGGCTAAAAGGGTTTCTTTTTCAAAATTGCTTAAGTATTTTCCATTTCTTGCCACGTTTGAGTGGGATAGCTTGTTGTGTATGCTCTTTCCTTGTGTCTTAGGATGATCTGGGAAATCAAAAGCAACATCTTATCCTCTTTATATGATGTTATTGGAAAATTACTAATCTTGGTGTAGGACCAAAATCGATTGTCAAAGGATTGGAGGCTAAAAAATAATAACGTGTTTGATGTAGGTTACCAAATGGTGTGTAAGGAAAACCACACTAAGTCTAAAAAGATTAAAAAAACACCACATTCAACACATTGTATATGCAGGTTCGAAAAAAGGGTACGTCCCTATCTGCTTAACTAGAATGTAACCCCTTTGGCATAACACCTTAAGCTATAACAATGGGGGTGGTTATAGGAACCCTAAAGTAGTCCACTACTATGGAAAAAATAGGAAGTGCTCCGCACACCCACTTGACTCAATTTTACATTGTGAAATAGAGTCAAAGTTATCTATATAGCGACCCTAGTGATAATACGCGTGAATGCATTCATTGCTCATTCTAAGGGGGTAAAGTAAAGCCGAGATACTCCTTAGGAAACCTTGGCAAATCAAGCTCACAATAGATAAACTTGTGACACCTAGTTGAGTGAACTACCTAGGAAGACATATCTTCTTGGATCCCACTTTGCTAGTCCAAACCATCATGTCTTGTCAAACTCTCAACGAAGTGATGACTTACTTGGACTCAAAACCTTGTTTTTCAAACAAGGAAAAGAGTCCACTTAAGTTGAAACTAAGTGTCACTCATCATGAGATTTACGATGTATTACTTATCTTAGTTTATTTCTCACCTTAGGATGAGGAAAAACTCTGCCCAAATAATGTTTAGTTCATTTCCACCCCATTTAATCTATACCCTTACATTCTTGTTGCCCATGTAGGAAAAGGGGAGGCATCTTTTGTGGTTATTATCATAGATTTTTTTCACCACTTTTATGTCCATTTACACTCATCCATGTTTATGGCTAAGTTGTTAAATATCTAAAGTGTGTGGGTATGTTTTTACATCTTGATAGTCACTTGATCTTGATTTCAAGATCATCTTCATAGCTAGGTTTGGTTTCATCATTGTTTCCCCTTTGAGTTGTTATTTTTCCACATTCTAGCCATATAATTATGACACTTACATCTTGTTTTCATTGGTATAAGTTTCCATATTGTATCGTTACATTGCTCACATGATTAATAACTTCTTGTTATACTTGCACTTAGTTTTGATTCCAACATCATTTAAGGATTTTGAGAGTGTTGATATTACATTATTTGTATCATAATAGCATCATCTTGATACTAATACATAATTTATTCCAAATCTTGGTTAACGTGTCGAGGTAGTGTTGTTACGTTATTCACATTTGTAACTTCCATTATCAAAAACTTAGATTTTGTTTGCATCTAAACTAGTCGTAGTATATCTTGTGGAGAGATCGTGTCAATACAAATTTAGTGCTTAGGTATTATTTATATTTAAAATCAACCTAGGTGGTGATAGGGTATTGTCACTATCTATTTTACACCTATCTTTGGAACTATAGCTTAGGGTATAGTGTTCTATAAACAGTTTGAGTGTTTGACTGATTTACTAGTGGGTTTACATGATTGTTCCTAGTATAAAAGTAGTTGCATAGTTTTGTACTTAGGACAATTTAAGACAAAGAGACTCTAAATCAACTCACACCACAACATCCTAGGTTTATTACAACTTGGATACACTTAAACAAAACCTAGTGCCACATAAACTAGTGATGCCAAGAATCATGAAAATGGTGTCTAAATGAGATGAACGTGACTTAGAGGTAAATCCTTTTAGTTCAACATACCCATTCAAAGGGTAATAACTTAGGACCCCTCTTTTCAGAGGTTAAAGACAACTGAACCATTAGTTGACCATAGTGGAGAGGATTCTGATTCATCTGAAGACCAACACAAACTAGATCTAGCTCGCTTTGATGAGCTCCTATACTACAATAGAGACCAAGTACTCGCAAGAGTCCTCAAATTAGGAGCTAAACTACCACAAGAGCGTGTGAAGCATAAATTAAAACCATTAACCATGAAATGGAATATCCGCTACTGACCTTCCCTCATTAACATGGACAATCCTTTCGACGCAGGGTATGCTTCCACTTCAGGTGTGTAACAAAAACATTGAAAGTGAACCACCAAAACCAACAGATGGTTCGAGAAGACCTTACTTTAAGGCTTCACGTAAAGTCAAAATTGAACATGATCACAAAGACTCACCTCCTCCTAGATTTGATGACAAAGATGATCCCCTAATCGAAGAGGAGATCATTCAACGACAAATATTAAAACTTAGTCAAAAACTAGCAACCTTAGGTTCCTCAAGCAGGAATACACATAAGGATAGACTCAAGACTAAATCAGGTGAATTTCACATTGACCCATATGATGACATAACATTTAAAGTTTCTAAAGTGAATAGACCACTATCCCCACAAAAGAACAACTCATCACACAAGAGTTGCAATCAATGAAAAACACGCTTACCACTCTACAAGAGAGTAATGTAGGGCATAGAAAAAGTATCTATACAAGGAGATATGTCCTTACCCCTTTGATAAAGACATGTTATGAAAACCATTCCCAAAACACTTTGATATCCCTAAATTCAAAAATACAAAAGCAAAGGTGATCCTCGTGATCATGTCAAAGACTTCTACATGGCTTTCAGGAGGTCACTTATAGCGATAATTATTTGATATGTTTGTTTCCTCGTAGCCTAGGAGCACAAGCATTAGAATGGTTTTTCAGTATACCTAAGGGATCAATCACGACATGGCCCACACTAGCTGAAAATTTTTATGTGACATTACTCTTTCAATATGGAGAATGACATTACATGAATGACCTTTGTAACGTTAAACGAAACAAAAACCAATGAAACCTTCGCGGGCTTCTTCTTACAATGATGGCACGGATTGGAAATTCATTTCCCTTGTGCCCTTCTAGAAAAACAAATGGTAAGCATATTCGTCCCCAACTTGAACCTAGAAATAGCCTTCCATTTATAGATGCACTGTGGCACTAACTTCAAGAAGTTATAGAAAAAGGTAGTTAGATTGAGAAGGCTCTCATTGAAAAGGGACACTCAAACCCATTTCAAAGAAAAACATGAGCCAAAACCCATGGACAAACCAAATTTCTTTAATAAGAATAAGCATGTCATTAGAGATGGCATCACAAACTCCAAAAGAGTCCAAGCTATACATAGTGGTCTGCTATTAAAGCTTTCACAAGGACCTCACCCAAAAGCACCCACGAAATGTACATTTACACCTCTAATTGAATCATTGTCTACTATACTTAAATAGTTAGACATTGTAAACATGGTACAATATCCAACTATAATAGTACCATATCTAGACAATGCACCTAAGCCAAGTTAGTTTAAGGAGCATGAATACTATGATTTTCATCATGTCAAAGGACACAAGACTAATAGATGCTTAAGGTTGCAGAATTTTATACAAGACCTTATCGAAGAAGGTAAGATTGTGGTAGATTCACCATCTGATTCAGGACAAGGTCCTAATGAGAAAATGGGTATATTCAAAGAACCCTTTCCCAATCATGAGGATAAAAATAATAAGAAGCCAGATCATGGGCAAGCCTCTAATGACTATGGACACTGCAAACTACTTTTATCCACTAATGAAAATCCATTTGACCCCCATATAAGTTGTGTTTTTCATCTAATGAACAAGTGAACACCATTAGGATCTTAGGAAATAGTTGTGATGTAGGCACACAATGTGCTTGTGGTAATACCATATCCTCTACCTATTCCTCAGGAAGGCCAGTATAACTTGATAGAACAATTGGAGAAAACCCCAACTAGAATTTCAATCCTATATCTCCTCAAGATTTCCACTGCTCATAAGAATATACTGTATAAAATGCTTCATAGTTCAAGGGTCTCCACATATGTAGATCCTACACACCTTCAAGTGATGGTTGCAAACCTTGATTCCAATGACCATATTTCCTTTGATTGAAATGCAATCTTGCACAATAACCCTAAGCATAACTTACCTTTATATATAGAAGTCATTGTTACTCATCGTAAAATTAAAAGAGTGCTTGTGGATGGAGGGTCTAGTCTAAATATTTGCACATTGAAGCTAGTTAAGAAGCTAGGCCATTTAGAAGTAGATTTAGGTGCTAAAACTATTACCATCACAACCTATGATAATGAGGAGCAAGAATTAGCAGGAACTATAGTGATTCCAATGGAATTAGGACCAATATATCATGATACGATGTTCCACATCCTTGACTTGGATCTTCCTTATAACATGCTCTGGGATGCCCATGGATTCATGTCATGCAATTCATTCCCTCTACCTTTCATCAGTGCATAAAATTGTGCATAGAGGATAGACAATCACCATCCCAAGTGATCTAGAACCGTTGACACATGGTAGAGAAATCACACGAGTTTTTCTCATGAAACATATGAGTTTCCTTTAGCGGATATAGTTATCCCATTTCAAACAGAAGCCATAAGAGAGCATATAGATCCAGATGCACTCACTCCCTATAATCAAAACTTCCCTACGTTGGTTAACCCCTTCACATCATGGGAGGAAACATTTGGAAAGTATGGCCCAGATGATCAATTCACTCTTCAAGCTTTGTTAATATCAGACCTCTCAGTATCACCCAATACGTGGTAAACCATATTTCGGTTCAGGAGCACTCAGGAAAGATTCACTTGAACCTTTTGAGAGTTTTATTCCTAGTGGTCTCTTATCCAAGGAGAAGATGTTAGATACACCCACCATTAGATACCTAAAGGCACTATGGCATCATGTCATCAAGCTCCACAATATATCAAAGGCCACCGCATGATGTATGTCATGGGCTATAATGGATTTGGATGCGGCATAAATGCACAAGGAAGGTTAGAACCCATTCCTATTCCTTGATTTAAATCAAACAAGCATGGCCTTGGGTATCAAGCCTCATGACGATCCACCTTCTAAGATGGATGCTACCTCTTCTGAACATGAGGATGGCTTGTCTCATTCAGACAGTGATGTAGATTCCCAGTGTAGCCTATATGAGGATCTTGCCTCCACCAACCTATTTCCAAATTTATCTATCTTCACCTTATCCGGATTTGATCCCTAAGCCAATTGTCAAGTTACCCTAGTATATATTGAACTCATAGATAGGGATCAAAAACTTCACGTACCAATTGATTTCTTTAAGAATGATGAGGCATTTGCAAAATTCATGGGACTCAGGGATACTATTCCAAATGGGGATCACAAGAAAGGTTTCTCTATCAAACTGGATACCTACGCATACTTTGAGTAAGAAGCAGATATGTGTAGTCGCTTGAATAAAAATATTGTAAGCAAGGGAAAGAGTACTTCTGAAAATCCTTGCGGGAAAAATAAGCATAAGTCCCATAGTGAGAACCTCTTTGAGGCACTAGTGGACAAATAAACCGAAGAAGTTGTAGAGAAAGTGGTGTACCCATTCAAAGATGATGATCTCTCTGAACCACCTATGGAGGTTGATCTTACTCTTCCCCCTGATCCTACCTAGATGGAAGATGTGTCTAAGATGCTCATTGAAGAAATAATTAGTGTTAATATTGGTTCAAAAGAAGAGCCTAGAATGATAAAGTTGGGAGCTTCACTCTCGGCACAAGAACAGAAAGTTTTCATGGCATTGTTACGAGAATATGTAGACGTATTTACATGGTCATACATAGATATGCTTGGTTTGGACCCATAATTGGTCGTACACAACCTTGTTGTGCACCCAGATGCCAAACCCATCAAGAAGAAGTTAAGAAATATGCATCCAAATATTACACTACTTATTAAAGAAGAACTGGAAAAGCTATTAGCGACAGATTTTATCAAGCCTATCAACTATTCATATTAGATATCCAATAAAGTCCTAGTTTGAAAGAAGTTGGTCGGTATCAAAATATGCACCAACAAAGAATTCCAAGACATCAACAAAGCATGTCCCAAAGATGACTTCCCTCTACCTAACATCAACATGATCATCGACTCAACTAGTTATGAAATGTTATCCTTAATGGATGGATTTTCAGGTTATAACCAAATCAGGATCGTAGAGGAAGATCAACACAAGACTACTTTCATCACCCCTTGGGGAAATTTTTCTATAAGTTCATGCCTTTTGGACTCAAGAATTTCGGGCTACATATCAACATGCAATGATGGTCATCTTCTATGACATGATGAATGACATCATGGAATATTACATTAATGATATCTTAGAAAATTCTAAAACTAGAGGAGAGTAACTTGAAGTGCTTAGACATATCTTCCAACATCTCTGAGATTATAAAGTTCATCTGAATCCCAAAAAAGTGCATCTTCGGCATATTATCAAGAAATCTCTTGGGTTTCATTGTTTCATAGAGAGGGATAGAGGTAGATCTCACTAAGGTTGCAGCTATCACAAAGATGCCTCCACCGATGAACCTAAAACAACTACGAAGTCTACAAGGAAAAATCCAAGAAATCCACTGATTTATTTCATAGCTTGCGGATAAGTGTCATCCTTTTACACATCTATTGAAGAAATATGTTACCTTCAACTAGGGACCAAACTATCAAAAGATGTTTGAATTTCTTAAGAAATATCTAATCAACCCACCTATTCTCATGCTTTGTCTACCCCACTCAATTTTCTATTGGTGCATTACTTTCCCAATACGACCTTAGCCACAAAGAAAGGGTGGTTTACTACCTCAGCCACACCTTAATCACCTATGAGCTGAACTATCTGCAAGATTGAAAAATATTGCCTAGAAGTAGTATTTACTTTCTAGAAACTTCGTCATTACCTCCTTAACAACAAAACCAAGTTAATATCCAAATTTGACCCTCTCAAGTACCTCTTATCCAAACCTTCCCTTACAGGACGAATGGCTAATTGGATCATTCTCCTTAGTGAATTTGACATTGAGTTCATTAACTAGAAGTCTCTGAAAGGAAAGGTATTGGTAAATCAGTTGGCTAAAGCTCCCTACCAGAATGGAACCATTGTGTCTAGATCTACCAGATGCATCTATGATGTATATCGAGGAGTCCGTCGTATGGAAAGTCCACTTTGATGGGTCATTCACATTTCATGGATCAAGAGTAGGAGTAGTACTCATCACTCCCACGGAGAAGTTATTCCACAAGCATTTTGTTTGGGATTAATTTGTACAAATAACATTGCAGAGTATGAAGCACTCATCATCAGCCTTAAAATAGCTACCACCTAGAATATTCGACAACTATGAGTCATTGGTGATTCCCAACTAATAATTAAATAATTTAATGATGAATACAAGGTCAAAGATGAAAAACTTGTTCCATAAAAGAAACTGGTGAAAACTTTGAAATAATACTTTGTGCAAGTTGTCTTTGACCAAAGGCCAAGATCGCACAACCACTCGGAATAATGTGATGGCTATAATTGGATCTTTATTACACATTACGCCTCAAGAAAATAAGATGCCTTTCTTTTTGGAGCACTTACGAGTTCCTGCATACAAAATGCCATAACCTTATTTGGCATGTGAAGTTGTTGGTCCGTTCTCACCCTAGTACAACTCCATATTTAATTATCTACAAGATGGCGTGTTTCCCCAAACATCACCCATACCAAGAAAAAATCTCGTATCCACTGTATATCCCAAAGATACCCTCTTATGAGGCACCCTCTATCATCGTGGCTATGACAGGAATATGCTACATTGTTTGGATGTTCTGAGTTAGTCCACACTATCAAAGAAGTGTGTAAAGGAATTTGTGGAGAACATACTATCGGTATGGCCCTAGCTAAGAAACTCATGAGAGTACGCTATTATCAGCCTACTATGGAAGAATATTGTTGTAACTTCGTCAAGAAGTGTGAACTATGTCAAAAATATGGCAACTTGATAAATACACCAGTGCAAGCTTTGCAACCCATCACAACCCCTTGGCCATTTTCTAAATGGGGACTTGATCT
This sequence comes from Taxus wallichiana var. yunnanensis, assembly GCA_018340775.1. Taxonomy (NCBI): domain Eukaryota; kingdom Viridiplantae; phylum Streptophyta; class Pinopsida; order Cupressales; family Taxaceae; genus Taxus; species Taxus wallichiana. The sequence continues at coordinate 411,411,982 of CM031238.1, read as the reverse complement.
CATAGGGAATCTCACTCCAACTTCCTCAGATGGCCATACCCACATTATCACCACCACTGAGTACTTCACTAAATGGGTAGAGGTTGTGCCTCTCACTTACATAACCGGTGCATAAATATCTAAGTTCATAATGAATCATCTCATCTTTCGTTACGGCATCCCCTCCACCATTATCGCAAATAATGGTAAATCCTTCAAGAATAATATGGTTAAAGTGTTATACCAATGCTTCCAAATCCAACTCAAGTGGTCCACCCCTATTACCCTCAAGGTAATGGACAAGTAGAGGCCACCAATAAAACCCTTGTTCGAATCATGGAGAAAATGGTTAGTAAGACTGGCCGTAATTGGCACCTCCATATTCATCCCACCCTCTGGGCCTATCAAACCTCCATTCACACCCCTACTAGTGCTACCCCATATTCATTATTCTATAGCATTGAAGCCATCATACCCTTGGAAATTGAGCTTCCCTCCCTGAGAATATCTCTTCGGGACTATCTAGATAAAGACGAAGACTACATGGTTGCTCAACTGATAGAGTTAGAGCTACTAGATGAAAAGCGTATGAGGGCGCTCAATCACTTGAAACTTTATAGGAACCAGTGTCACAGGGATATAATAAATAGATAAAACCTTACGAGTTTTGCGTAGGTGATCTTGTGTTGAAAGAGAACTAAAAAACATTGTTAAAGACAGAGAAAAGAAAGGAAAGTTTGAAGCCAACTGGTTAGGGCCATATGTTGTGGTCGCTAAGTACGGTTTAGGGAATACAAACGGCTCACTCAGATGGTGAGGAATTAAATGAACCTATGAATGCAATGCACCTTAAGTGATTATATCCTTGAATAAGAAGTTTCTTACGAAAGAAAGAAAAAACAAGCAAAAAAATCAAAAAATCAAGAAAACAATAAAAAGAAAATAGGTCGTCCAAGTGTGAAAACCACGCAATTGTGGCACATTGGGAAAGTCCTTGGGTGAAAACCAGATTCCGGTGCTCAAGGAGGATTCACTGTTCACAAAGCTACCCTCACATCTGGATGGGTAACTCTCGCTTCTAGCTAGGGCTAGTTTTCCTACAGGTCTAGTAATCCTACGGAACCTATCTTGCAAAGTCGTGATATGGCTCATCTATTCTTGCTTCTACATAAATGAATCACCTTTGTATATTCCCATATAACATTGAGGGAATTGTTATCCATATTTCACCTTGGGTTAAATATTGGATCGAATCACAACCCCGCATAAAAGGAACTCGAGAGAACTTATTTTAATCCTGCAAATTGGTTGCAAAAAGATTCAGTAATGAAGTGGTGGAGATGAAGAAAGAGCAAAGGATCTTGTACAGAAAGAAATGACTATGTCAAGTCATTTCTATGCCTTAAATTCATTCTACAAGTTACAGGTAGACTCAACAATGGAATAGCAGGGTCAGACAAAAAGGGGAGATGCTACAGAGGAACCAAAAACTGGAAGAAGAAGAAACGATGAAGATTCGAAGTCCTCGGGCTCGAAACAGTTTGGGAAGGGTCCAAAAATGACTAAGTATGGAAGAGGCAGTGGAAGGAGCCACGTGTCTTAATGGCATTGATTCAAAGATTGAATAAAGAGAAGGTTTCCAAACAAGCGCGATCGACGCGTGTCCCAGAGGAAAATGGGGCGTCGGGAAAAAGTTAATTTTTTGCCCTTTACTTCAAAAGGGGGTAAAAGTTACAAAATGGCCCATAACTCCACCCAAGGAAAAAGTCAACACTTAGACCCAAGTCAAAGCCAAGGTGGGGAGTCGGGAAAGAAGTGAAATTTTTCCTTTCATTCAAAAGGCATAAAGGAAAAAGTTGGAGCGCATCTCCTAGCCAACCAAAGACTGCCACGTGTTCCATATTAAAGAGGGGCTGTTTTCAAACTGGTTTTCCCGCCCACTTGTATGGATTCGATACAAACTTCAAAGGGGCATATCTTTCAAATCAAGGCTCGAGATATTGTGAATCTGACACCATTGGAAATATCTCGGCCTCGCCCATGTAATGGAGGTCTGAGACTTTATTTTTGAGGAGGTTAGGTAAAGGAAATGGAGTAAAATGTCTTTGAGCTTTCAATGCAGGATCCACCAGTCTCAACAACCAGATCGGATTCAATCTATTTCCGTCGTTTCCTCTCCCTCCAAGATGTTGAACCAAGGATTGATGCAGTAAAGATGGATGTGGGGGTAAATTTCATCAGAGGAATTAACAACGGTGGTTGAGCTGCAACTTGTTTTTCCCTTTTCTCTTTCTCCTTCTTCTCTCAAGTTGAATCTATAAAGTCGGGAACATGATTCATTTTAAAGGGTTCGACATTCTTTGTTATGCAGGCTCCCTTCTCCTTCTTACAAAGGGATTTGTGGGGTTCAGGCCTTCTATCAAAATTGCATTACATTTCTACCTCTTGGCTACTTTGTAATGAATCGTATCAATCTCCAGAGCAATAAAAAACATCAGTGATCAATTTTAGATCCTTCTTATCTCTTTTGCTTTCATCGGTCTTCTATTATATATCGGCTATTTGTGCTTGTCTATTGTATGTATCTTGTTGGTTTATGTTTATTATCAAAACAAGTGTCCATCATTCCTTCGGTGCATCACCTCGTAGTTTAGCTTTGTTTTAATTTCTGTATTCCTTCTATCCCTGTCTCCTTGGTAAAGTTTAGATTAGGATTAAGAACATACCCTCTGCAAGTTTCTATGTATGCACCTAAACAAAGGAATAAGGAACCAACCTTCAATCTGGAGAGCTTTCCCATTTTTGCAAGGTCCCACACCTTGGGGAAAGTTCAATGTTATGCAATCACACCAAATGAGCCTGCCTTAGAAAAGTATATCTTTTAGAGCTCATTTGGGGGTGTTGTGATTCTGCACTAACAGTTTTGGCATGCCCAGTGGGACCAAGAAGTCTCCATCTTATTACAGTAGGGATTGATGTACACTTGTTGTGATTCTGGCTTTTAAGAAGCCTTAAAATTATACATCTGACGACTCTAAAAGAAATAAATCTACTGGTTTCAGCAACCCAAGCTTGGAAGATTCATGAGAAAAACCTAGTCTAGAGCAAGGAAAGAAGGTATATTTGAATACTTGCATCTATCCCCAGGTAGAGAAATAAGAGGAAGAAGAATCTAGAGGTCTCCATCTCCACCAAGTACAACCTTGTCAACACCTCCACTGCAGGCCTTTCTTTCGATCTGTGAGGATTCTTAGGCCAATCGAATAGCAAACCCAAATCCATATGTCAACTTCACTAGCGTAGTCCACTTGCCTTGATTACACAAAACCCAGTTCCGACTACAACATTAAAGAGCATCCCACATTTCACTGGGGAAAATCAAACTTCTCCTGGTGACCATGTCCAAGATATTACAAATGTCTGTACAATCCACAAGATCCATGAGATGGACATTGCAGTCAAGTTTCTCACCTCTTCATTCAAAGGGAAAGCTTCACAATGGTTTAGGAGTCTTGAAGCAGGCTCTATCTAGAACTGGAACCAACTGTGCATGGCTCTTCACAATCAGTTTGGGGAAAAGGTGATAACTTGTCTTTATTGGAGCAACTAACAACAATCAAGAGAGCCCCAAATGAGCAGCTGACAAACTTCAACCTCATATTCTAGTGGACCTGGGATAGGATTCTGACAAAGAGTAAAGATTGCTAATGAAGGTGCCTTCTTATACTTTCTTAGGTCTTCAAATTCTAATATTTCTCCGATGATTCGATCAATGGGGGCACTACATTACCTATGCCTATAGCCTCTCCATAGAGTGAGAACCTGCTTTGATTCAAGATGGAAAAATCACTCCTAGGCCATATATGCCTATGTATCTTGAATTGGGAGGCCCGGATACTAGCCAAGCACCTACATTAGCTCCCATACCCACCCGAAGAGTCAAAGCTTAGCTAAAACTTTCACTTCATCATCTAATTCCTCTAAAGAGTTTTAGGAAGTAGTGATGAAGCAATTTCAGAACTTTGGGAATGAGCTAGTGACCATCAAAAGACAACAAGCTCAGAGTTTTAGGCCATACCAACCTCGGACTCAATATAAATCCAAACCCCAAGATGCTCGTGAGAATAGGCCACCACCTCATACTATAAACCAGAGCTAGAACCAAGGACAACCCCAAGCTACTAGACCTTTCAAGTCTTATGATCCAAATGCAGCTTCAACATCAAGGGCATTGGTTCCTGCATAGAACAATATGGCACAGGAATATGATTGGTGTTTTCCATGCGATCAACCACACAACCAATCAACGTGCTTTAATGGTGCTCTAAATCAGGCCTTGATGGTGCAAACCAGTATGGTGCCACAAGAACCTAGCCAAGAGGAAGATCAAAAACAAGGAGCTCAACAAGGTGACCCCCAAACGAGACTATGTTTGTCAATTGGCAGGCCGAAGACTTCTATGGGATGAATCAGTTCCCTCCTCAAAGTGTAGCTATCAATACATGGTCTAAAAAGAGAAGTATTGGAGAGGTTCGGCCACTAAATTCAAGTGACCCTCAATCTTCCATCACTCCACAAGGTCTTGGTGTTCTAAGTGTAACTCCAAACATACATAACCAATCCAAGCCACCTCCCAAACCCAGTCAAGCACCGGTTGTAACAGCCCATGTGCAAGAAAGAAATGTGTCTGGGAAGGGGTAGCAAAAGGACAACACATTCAATATTATTGAGTAGATGAAAAGGAAAAGTGTGAACATTTCACTATGGGAGTCACTAGCCATTCCAGGGGTAGAGGGATCTGTTGTAGACTACCATGTAGAATTGGTCAAGTTCAAATCAACCCCTAACCAATAAGAAAGAGTGCTTACCAATGCAGTTCATCCTAGGAGGAACCATGGAGAATAACAAGGTAAAAACCTAAGACCTCCTCCCTTCTATGTCTCATTGATTATTGGAGACAAATTAGTACACAATTGTATGATTTATTACGGATCCAGGTTACGTGATGCCCAAACAAATAGCTGATCAATTGGGTCTCCAATATGAGGTCATCTCTAGAGGAGTAGTCCAATTAGATGGGATAGTAGTAACCACTGTGGGAATTATCAAGGATCTAAGTCTCCCTCTACATGCTTGCCCTAATGTGATTATTTTACAAAATGTGTCAATCATAGACCTACCACCACATTTTGCTTTATGTCTATCCAGAGACTTCACTACCAAAATTGGAGGCTACCTGTCTACTAATTGGTCATATATGCTCTTTAGGACAAGGTATGGGGTGAAGACCATAATCAGATATGAACCTATTACTTGATTATCATATTGAATCCTATGTGCCTAGCCTAATCAATGCCAACTTGCTCAACTTTTGATCAAGAAGACCTCCTAAACACTAATGAAACAGATACCAAGGTGGGATGTATCCCAAACTTGACCCTAGATGAGTGGGCCAACAAAAAACATGCTTTTGACCCCTATAAGGAGATGGAGGAATCTAAACTGGGTGTCTACTGCCTACATGAAGAGAATCAGCCTCTTCCTAACCTAATCAAGTCGAATACAAGGATGACAATGAGGTATGGCAATTGTTCTTTGATGGCTCAAGGAGTAGACAAGAAGCTGGAAAAGGAGCCATGATTGTGTCCCCTAGAGGTACAAGATATTATTCATCCTTCATATTCCAATTTTCTTGCTCAAATAACACTGTTGAATATGAGGCTTTAGTCCAAGGTCTTCATTAGGTAAGGAAGTTGGGAATCAAGAACTTGCAAGTATTCGATGGTAGTGAACTGGTTTCCAATCAGGTCAGGGGACTTAATGCTATCAAAAATGACCTGCTAAAAACTACAAGAGTAGGGTATGGTATCTCATGGAGGATTTTGAGGCCTTCAGCATTGTGTTCATACCCAAGAAGGAGAATGAAGTTGTTGATAGACTTGTAGCAGTTGGAGCAACATTTGATGTGGTTGACAACATCAAAAGGGACAGAGAACAGCCGCATATCCATGTGGTTATGAGGCTAGTACTAGATAATAATACATGCTAACAGGTGTTTGAGAATGATCAACAGATCATTAACTTCTTACAAGAAGAATTTGAATTCTCAGCTAGAAACTAGAGTAGACTAGAGTAGTTGTAGATACAGAATCGAGATAGTATAGCTACATACAAATAAGCTTCCTAAAGGCTTAGTGACACTGGAATCTATTTTCAATCCTAATGATCGGTTCAAAAAGGAGAAGGCTAACATGCGAGATCAAAGGAGAATATTCGAGTCAATCCCCATTGGAGAAGACAAAACACTTCAAATTTGCAAGGTGGCCACCGAGAAAGAAAGGTATGAATTCATAAAAAAATTTCGAGAATTCCATGATGTGTTTACTTGGAGTTATGAATACCTAAGAGGGTTCAATCCCAAGTTAGCACAACACACAATAGAACTAGATTCAGCTAATTAGCCCACCGGGTGAAGCGAGACCAGTCAACCCACATATTGAGCCTCTCGATGAAAAAGGAGCTAACAAGCTGGTAGAGGCAAACATCATATTTCCAATCAAACACTCAAGCTAGGTCGCAAATCTGGTCCCAATCAGGAAGAAAAATGGAGAAATCAGGATGTGTGTTGACTTCAGGATTTGAACAGAGCCTCCCTTAAATACCACTACCCACTCCCTTGATGGACTAGATCTTGTAAGTAGTGTCAGGTCGAAAGGTTCTCCCTCCTAGATGGCTACTCAAGGTACACCCAGATCATGGTGAAAGAAGATGATCAATTTAAAACAGCTTTCACTCTCAAATGGGGCACCTATGCCTATAAGAAAATTCCATTTGGATTATCCAATGTCGGAGCCACTTTTTAAAGGGTAATGGATATGGAATTCAAGGGGTTGATCAAAAAAATAGTGTTGATCTATCTGGATGACATTACAGTGTTTTCCAAAAATGTAGCAAATCACCTCTTCCACCTAAGGTAGGTGTTCCAATGATGCAGGAGTTTTGGGGTGTCACTGAACCCCAAAAATGCATATTCTTGGCCCATGAAGGCAAGCTTCTAGGCCATATCATATCAAAGGAAGGATTGGCAATTGACCGAAAAGAGTTCAAGCAATAAGAGCATTGCCATTGCCAAGTCACAAGAAGGCTCTTCAAAGCTTCTTGGGAAAAATCAATTTTGTCCATAGGTTTGTTCCAAACTTTGTTGCCCTTGTTAAGCCAATAACGTTGATGCTAAAGAAGAGCTTAACATTCAGGTGGACAGCTGAAGGAAAAGCAAGTTTTGAGGCCATCAAAGAAGCCATATCACAAGCCCCAACTCTTGTGAACCCAGATTTTTCCAAAGACTTCATATTGTATGCCTTTGGTGGCAGCGACACAATTTCTGCAATCTTGGTGTAGCAAAACAAAGAAAGTACAGAACAACCAATTGCTTTCTTCAGCCAGAGTCTAGAAGATTATGAGGTGAGGTACTCCATTGAGAGGTAGGTCCTAGAGTGGTAATCAGAGGATTGAAGAAGTTTAAGCATTTGGTTTCAAACAACAAAATCCAACTATTGGTCTCCCATGTGGGAGTTAAAGAATTCCTTCTCAACAAGGACCTGAATGAGAAGCATGCAAGATGGATCACTCATGTCATGGAATATGACATTGAGATCAAGGTCACCAAGCTGGTCTATGGGAAGGGGTTATGTGAACAACTAGCCTCAGGTCAGCAAGATGAAATAGACAATGAAAAGGAGGTTATTTTTGTTCTACAAAATGATCAAGAAGAAGGGAGAGATGATGTACCTACTCCTTATTGGACCCAAGACATGGTGCACTTCCTTCGAATAGGCATGTGTCCTCATGGGATGAGTAAAGAAAAAAGAAGGCATTTCAGGCTACAGGCCATCCCATATGTTCTTATTGATGGTGTCTTGTTCAAGAGGGACATCAATGGCATTTTGTTGAGATGCATTGGGACAGATCAGGTGGAGAGAGTGCTACAAGAATTCCATGTTGAAGCAGTTGGAGGCCATTTTTCTCCAAGAGTGATAGCACTCAAAATCATGAAAGCAGGATATTATTGGCCCAGAGTGTTTAGTGACTATTACACATGGATCAAAAGGTGCAAGAATTGTGCATTCTTCAAAGGCAAGGAAAGGCTAACAACACTTCCATTGCACCCAATCTCATTCGACCAACCTTTCATGCAATGGGGATTGGACTTCATTGGAGTCATCAATCCAAACTCAAGCCAAGGTCACAAATGGATCCTGACAGTGACATATTATTTCACCAAATGGACCGAGGTAGTGGCACTCAAGGAAGCAAATGAGTCTAGTATCTTGGATTTCTATGAAGGGATAGTGACCAGATTTGGAGTGCCAACCACCATCATATCAGATAATGCATTATCATTTATAGGTTCCAAGATCACAAGATGGGCCGTCAAGAATGGGACTTATTTGAGCACTTCATCAAACTATTACCCTCAAGGTAATGGCCAGGCTGAGTCCATAAACAAGAACCTGCTAAAGATCATCAGAAGAACTCTTGATGAGAATCAGAGGACCTGGCACACAAAGCTCAAAACGGCCTTATGGGCTAATAGGATAATGCCCAAAAGATCTACAAGCAGCTCCCTATCCAAACTTATCTATGGGAAGGAGGTTGTATCGCGTATATCACTAGAGTTTTCAACATTGGAACTCCTGAGACAGCTGGAGATGTCCGAATTTGAACCAATGGAGGCCAGGTATGCAGAGTTGATGGAATTAGAAGAAACTAGAGAGCATGCACTTCAAATAATGGAAAAGTATCATGCCTCAATTAAAATATGCTTTGACAAGAAGGCTAGAGCAAGGACCTTTTAGGAAAGAGACATGGTTCTGAAATGGGATGCAGATCGATCAAAACTAAGGAGACATTCTAAGTTCGACACCATCTGGAGTGCCCCTATGTGATAACAAGATGTAAAAGTAGTAATGCTTTCTAATTGTCTACATTGGAGGGCGAAGAGTTACAGATTCCAGTGAATGGAATCTATCTTAAACACTACTATTAGAAGGAAGGCTCCCACCTTGTACATATTAGCTTAGTTTCTTTTCCTCTAAGTGCTTCTACACATTGTCTTGTTGTAGTGTAGATTGCTTTTCTCCTAAGTGCTTTACACACTCTGCATGTTCCATTTGGAGCATATATGATTTCAAATTTTGTACATATTTGTGGTGTTGTTTTGTTGCTCTTATGCAGTTCATTCAGAGAGATAGATGAAGCCCTAGGTTAAAATAATTTTCTACTCTCAGAAATCTTCATTTCAATATTTTCTTATGAAATTTGAGAGTGCAGGTGGTCGGGCTCGTGAACCAGAGGTAGAAATAGTATCATCCTATTATTCTTGACTCCATACCCAACAGATACGACAAGGCAACTGATCTCTTCATCTAGCAGCAGATGTCCCCATGAGTCACCAAATTGTTATCCATATTTTGCCCCGAGCTAAATATTGGATTGAATCATGACCCCGCATAAAAGGAACCTGAGAGAACTCATTTTAATCCTACAAATTGGTTGCAAAAATATTCAACAATGAAGTGGTGGAGATGAAGAAAGAGCAAAGGATCCTGTATAGAAAGAAATGACTTTGTCGGGCCATTTCTACACCTTAAATTCATTCTACAAGTTATAGGTAGACTCAACAATGGAATAATAGGGTCAGACAAAAAGGGGAGATGCTACAGAGGAACCAAAAACTGGAAGAAGAAGAAACGACAAAGATTTGAAGTCCTTGGGCTCAAAACAGTTCGGGAAGGTTCCAAAAATGACTAAGTATGGAAGAGGCAGTGGAAGGAGCCACGTGTCTTAATGGAAATGATTCCAAGATTGAATAAAGAGAAGGTTTCCAAATGAGTGCCAGACTAATGTGTGTCCTAGAGGAAAATAGGGCATCGGGAAAAAATTGATTTTTTCCCTTTACCTCAAAAGGGGGTAAAAGTTGCAAAATAGCCCAGTAACTCCGCCCAAGAAAAAGTCAAGCACTTAGACCCGAGTCAAAGCCAAGGTGGGGAGTCAGGGAAAGAAGTGAAAGTTTTCCTTTCGTTCAAAAGGCATAAAGGAAAAATTTGGAGTGCATCTCCCCAGCCAACCAAAGACTGCCATGTGTCCCATATTAAAGAGGGGCTGTTTTTCAAACTAGTTTTCCCACCCACTTGTATGGATTCGATACAAACTTCGAAGGGGCATATCTTTCAACTCAAGGCTCGAAATATTGCAAATCTGACACCATTGGAAAGATCTCAGCCTCACCCATGCAATGGAGGTCTGAGACTTTATTTTTAAGGAGGTTAGGTAAAGGAAATGGAGGAAAATGTCTTCGAGCTTTTAATGTAGGATCCACCAGTCTCAACAACCAAATTGGATTTGATTTATTCCGTTGTTTCCTCTCCCTCCAAGATACCAAACCAAGTATTGATGCAGTAAAGATAGATTTGGGGTATTTCATCAGAGGCATTAATAGTGGTGGTTGATCTATAACCTATTTTTCTCGTTTCTCTTTCTCCTTCTTCTCTTAGGCTAAATCTATAAATTCGAGAACAGGATTCATTGTAAAGGATTGGACATTCTTTGTTTGTAGGCTCCCTTCTCCTTCTTGCAAAGGGATCTGTGGGGTTCAAGCCTTCTATCAAAATTGCATTATGTTTCTGCCTCTTGGCTACTTTTTAATGGACTGTATCAATCTCCAAAGCAATAAAACACATATGTGATCGATTTTATATCCTTCTTTGTCTCTTTTGCTTTCATCTGGTCTTCCATTATATATATGGCTATCTATGTTTGTTTATTGTATGCATTTTGTTGGTTTGTGTCTATTAGCAAAACAAGTGTCCATCATTCCTTTGGTGCATCACCTCGTAGTTTAGCTTTGTTTTAATTTTTGTATTCCTTCTATCCCTGTCTCCTTGGTAAAGTTTAGATTAGGATTAAGAATAGACCCTCTGTAAGTTTCTATGTATGCACCTAAACAGAGGAATAAGGAACTAGCCTTCAATCTAGAGAGCTTTCCCATTTTTGCAAGGTCCCACACCTTGGGGAAAGTTCAATGTTATGCAATCACACCAAATGAGCTTTCCTTAGAAAAGTAGATCTTTTAGAGCTCATTTTGGGGTGTTGTGATTTTGCACTAATAGGCACCTTCACCTCTGAAACTTATTGAACATACACGCATAGCATTCGCCTTTCATATATTCCCATCTCACACTGGGGTCACCTTCGCATCTGAAACTTCTTGAACATACACGCATGGCATTCTACCTTTATACATTCCCATCTCATGCTAGGGGCATCCACTCTTCTTGGTCATTATACATTACTTTCAAAAGGGACCTTGATAATCACACAAACATTCACAAAACGTTGCAAAAACCTAAACAATTAAAAAACTCCCTCTTAGGGATGAAGCTACACAAATAAACATAACATTTTCTTGAGGAAACCCCAAAAACAATTTGAACAGTAGCCTTGAAAATTATCTTTCGGGATAAACACCAAAAATAGTAGAAAATATATCAATGTTGTCCCACAAAAATAGAGTAGTAGTTTAATTACTTTTAGCTGTCAGTTTGTAGAGTGTTGATTGCATTTTATTTCCATGTTGTATGCGTTGGATTGAATTCATTTTCTTAGGTTGAGTGTTACTTAACTGTTGCATTTAGTTTATTTTATCTTGCATACTTTTTTATAATTGTAGTGTGTTCATTAGATTTGTTTGCATTGCATTATGTTGTATGTTTAAATTGAGTTCAAATTGCTTACTTGAGTTGAGTTTTACTTAACTATTGCATTGAGTTCCTTCTTGCATACTTGTTTATACTAGTGTTGTGTTAGTTAGATTTCATTTCATTGCATTTTTGTGTGCATTCGATTGAATTCATTTGTTGGCTTAGTTTAGAGTATTACTTTGAACTATTATCAATAAACTTTGAACTCGTTTTGCATACTTGTGAATATTTGTCTTGTGTTAGTTTTGATTAGGTTGTGCTTGTAAATTGATTGTACAAATTGTTATCATCATAAACATCATAACATATATCACATCTATCATCTATCATATCATCACATCTAACATCATCTATAAATCATATATCAATAAAAATGCTAAGTTTTACATCAAGCATGTATGCTAAGCTAATCATCACATATTGTATCATCAATGGGGCAAGAGGGATTACACATGATCACAAATCTATCCCCCACACCAATATCATAAGTATCATCTCATGTACTAATCTTAAAAACATCTCATGTGCAAAACATATGATATTATCTAAGGATATATCATAAATCAAAAACATGTGATACATCATCAACATCCATCATGATACATACATAAGAAGTAAAAACATACAACATCATGATATAATCAAAACACATCATAAATAAATCCATAATCATCATCACAACATATAAAATGTTCAAATCAAATGTCCATATACACGTATATAATGTTTGTCTCAAAAATATATACATCATCGATACAAAATCTTCCACCAAGGGCATGAATCAAAATAAGCCTTCATCACAAGGCATAATCGAACATGATACATCATCGATCAAAATTAAGCCTTCATAAGAGACATACATCAAGGATACATATGTCTGAAAGTATACAATACATAAAGAGAATCATCAACAACTCTCGCCCTCTTTAGGACTTCTGGCCTATGCCTCGGAGGAGGAGGATACTATTGTTGTATTGTGGGTTCTGCACTGATCACGTTGATCAAGAGGTCCTATGGGACCTAGATCTAGACTTTCTCACATCTAGATGATCAAATGATGTTACTCTCAATCCATCATGAACTACCTCGTAGTATGCAACCTTGTAATAGGAGGCCTCACCACTAGCCCACATAACATCTGACAATATTTGGGTCATCCCAACTATTGTAGATGCTATTGTAAAGCATTACGCTATCCTGTAACTCGAGCCACATACACCTAAGCCTATGTCAACATGATAGCTAGCTGATCTCTAGCCATGATCATAGTCTGCTCCTAAGCTCGTGCGCATGATCTCATTGCCTTTGTAATGGCATGTATACGTGCCTACGCCTACTATAATAAACTCACAATCTTTGAACTCTGAGTAGCCATCTGCTAAAACTAAGTGGTACCATCTCTGCCACCTCCTAGAATAGCCTGGGCCATGGCCTAATCTCGTTCTGCTGTAACAACTTATAACTGAGCTCTGGCCTGATCTCTCTCACCACCACCTAGATATGAATAATTATAGCCTAATATAACGGTTTTTGTAACACAACTATTAATCATCAGTCTCATTTATCTCCTCCATGACCACCATCTCCACCACCAAGTGGTGGACTAGGAAGAGGACCCTGTTATGGAGCTTATTGCCTAGGAATGTTTTTCCCTGGAGCATGAAGAGGAATAGCCTATGGATGAATCTGTCACAATGGAATAAGAACTCTATTTGGTATACTAATTAGAGGCATCTATACCTATGAAGCCATATGTTCCTATCTCTATCTCAACCTAGGCCCCTATCCTTATGGCTAACGAGGTGGAGGACCCTATCCCCACCCCCATCATGACATTGAACATCAAAAGGATCATCATCATCACTATCTCGCAGCCCCTCTGGAGGCGGCCTAACTCTTGAGTCCTAGGTTACCTTTGTAATGGTCAATCGACAAGGTAACACTATAAGATACCAATGAGTATACTCTCCGCTTACTCCAGATCCCTAACCTATCTCAATGGTATGTGTTATCCAAATAACTATCCTAGTTGTTTGGCCAACATGTATACATCTTCTAGCTCGATATTTTCATTACAAGGATGTGTGTGCTCAAGTTCACTTGGCACATTCCCTTGGTTACATTTCCCCGCATGCTTCCCCTTCTTCCCCTTCATTTTCCTTTTCCTCTTTGTTCCACTCCTCCCTTGCACGCATCCTCTCGAGAATTCACCTTCCTCCTAGTAGTTATTTTTTCCTATGCATGCGCCTTGCACTTGCTTCAATCGCCTAAATTCCTTGGCCCTCGCATGTTTTCGCACATTACTTTGTAATAGTTGTGCCTTGACCATGTGTTCTCTCGCTCAATAGTTTTTCTTATTTCCTCGTGTGTTATGCATGCCTCCCTTTTGTCTTCTTCTTGCACCTCATTCTTCCACAAGCATACCTTTTCACCCTCCTCTACACCATCTCATGCCACGTCATTTTGACATGCTTGAGTGTGCCACAAGTAACTTATCAAAGCATGCCAACATGGCACTGAATCCTTGAAACAAATCACTTAATGACACATGGCAAAAATGAAAAGAACATTTACACATTTGGCAGTCCTTTCAGCCAATCCACGTGTGCCATGTGTCTTGCATGCACAGATGATGTCTCGACATCTTTTGACAGCCATATCTTTTTCTACTGAGCTTTGATTAGCGCATGCCTAGTCTATATCAATAGTTGTTGGCGTAGGCTACGGTGTTAGACATTAAAATTCAAATTCTTAGCGAGACCTAGTAGGTGAGGAATGGGAAACATCTTTACGAGAATTATTGGGTGGATCTAATTTCTCCAACCACCCGATTTAATCTGATTCACCCTCCTTCCTTCTTCAACACGCCAAACAGACTTGGGGAAGTGCATTTGACAGATTCTTAGGTGGATTTGCAGGAATTGAATGCTTCTTGTTGGTGGTTACATTTCAAATTTGGATTTTCCCTCCTTCTCTTCTTCTTCCATGGATTCATCTATAAATGTAAGATTTGGGCTCATTATTAATGTTGGACACTTTAAATCCTTATGCATTTTTGCTAAGGAATTCATATTTTCTATATTTTGAGTTGCAGACCTCTAGATCTAGTTCTTACATATGGATATCAGCCTCTTTCACCATTGTAATAGCTATGTGCATTTAAGAAGTAATAGAAGCATCGTTTTTATTATTCTCTATCCTAACGTGTTTGCATTCCTTCTTCTTACCTTTTCTTTTGCATTGCATGCTCATTGTGTCATTCTACGTCCCTTACAGGTTCCTTATTTAGTTGTGTTCCATGAGACTGATCTGGTAAATACATTTTAAGTTGTGTTACACGTGCCTAGCCTTCTTTCATGAATTTCCTTTCATTTTCACTCGAATGTATAGTTTTCATCCCTCTTTCTCTTGTTTTTATCACCTTTTAGTGTAGTTTCCTTTCATGTTATCCTCCTATCCCCTGGTCCCTTGGCAATTTTAGCTTAGTTTTCCCTTTCAAAGACTAGGATTAGCAAGTAGTAGTACAAATAGATAGAGGAACCGGCCTTCTTTGGAGATCCATCCTAAGCATGCAAGGTCCCACAACTTGGGGATGGTTCCATTGTTGTCAAAAAAATTGGGTCTTCCAGATCCGATACACGAGTGCAAGTTTGATGACCAACGGTACCCATGCAATCGATACCATCTACTCAAAACTTGCTCGACCTGTCCATCTTAATCTACGGCCCCATATCAAAACCTCATTGGCTCTGCTTGTGTACCATATATCATGTCGGGCACATCCCGAACAACACCGAACTACTTCGACATTGGTCCACTCTATATAATTCTCAAGTGTATCCTCAACTCCCAACATGAAGTGATCTACCATGGCCATGCTAATATCATGACCATCTTGTGGCCACCGAAAAATGTATGTAGGGCCTCCACACTACCTGAGCCTATTGACGATCATCGGATTCTTGACGATAGTGGTATGTATCTCCCATATTATGTTGAAAATCCTCTCTGGTCGGAACCCAACCCATTAAAGATGGCTCCTCTCGGAGAATGAGCTCGTAATACACATGTAAAGCGGCCAATGGTTATATGGTCCCAAGCCCGTGTCTACATAATTTATTCATGCCTACCATCTTCTAACGGTATTAGGTGATAATATGTAAATAGCAATCTCAATGCATCGAATGGACGCCCCAAAGAATACCTCTTACCATTAACTAGTCCACGAACTACTCTGATGAGATCAAGAGGGAATGAAGTGTGAGTCTTGTCAGTGAGCAAAATACAACTGACGAAGGCCATAAAGTAAACCACTACTTGATCTAAATTCAAATCCGCTATACACTAATGTATTCAAATTGTCATACCTCAGTGAGATATATCATCAACTCTAAATAACTCCAATAGACATTCTATGCAAGCTCAGCCCTTTGACTCTCGTACTCAATCAACTAACCATGGATGGGAACCCACAAAATCCTCCATACATCCTCCAACGTGATAGTGATCTCATCGGTCCAAGAGTTGGAAACACTAGCTCTCACTATGCCACCTCTCAGCTAAGGCTGTGAGGAGGCCATGATCAAGAGTAATCTATGGCATACTGCCACGTGATCTAATCCAATAACGTATAAAAGGGTGCCCATATAATCACTTTCCTCCTCATCAAAACCCACCTCTATAGCAGCCAAGTGCCCATATCACTCTCTAGTATGTAGGGACTGGCAATCGTCTCTACAAAATGACAATACACTTGTTACAACTTACTTCTATCTATATTCTTCTATTTTCAACTCTCATTCATTCTTCTAAGTACTACTTTCTACTTTATTCTACAAAATTCTAAAAGCACATTCTTTTATACTTATCCTATTTTCTCAAAAAAATTGGCTAAGTCTTTCTTCTAGCGCATGCGCACCCATATGGATGTCTATGCGCCCATATTGACACCTATGCACCCATATTGACACTGTGTGCTTAGACATGTGTGATCTCCTCCCAACACATGTGTGTACATCCCGACATGTATGCCTACTAACCTAAACTAACCCCCTCCTAGCGCATACACATTCATCATGATGCGTGTGCGTGCATCTTGGCGTGTGTGTGTGTGCGCACATTCACTTTTCTCCCCTTGATGCATATGCATCCCTTCCTACACATGCATGTACGCATACCTGTATTTTCAATATGTGCACATTCCGAATGACACTTAAGCATCGCTAAGGTGTGCAAACATGTTATTTCTACCCTAAACATGCTAAAAACTACTAAAATGATATTAAAAATTCAAATTTATAGGAAAGGATAGGGCACTCACGTAGGGTCCATCCGCCTTGTCCCGTAGGTACTCCCAGGATCAATTTTGCATGTCTCATCCACCTTTAAAATCTCTCCATCTCTCTCACAACTCACAAAGTCACTCACAGTGAAAATTCACAAGAGCTCCGTAACAAATGAACTAAATGTGATGATTTACCCCCACGGAAGGCTATATAGATTTATTTTGACTCGTAGAAATACCCTCTCACCCGTTGTGATGGCTGAAATGCGTAATTTGACCGCCATGGTCATTCTAACCCCTTCTTCTACCCGTCGTGATAATTATTTTTATTAAATAATTATTTTTAACTAATTTTTCACTACGTTGGGGCATTATTTGCCACCTAGCACTCGTTTCTTCTCCCTAGGGCATTTTTATTGTTTCTAGGTGATGTTTTCATTCTTTCTTCTTCTATTCACCATCGTGATGATTATTTTTATTAAATAATCATTTTTGACCCATTTTTCTTCTCGCTCGGGGCATGTTTTTGCTACCCGATGCATGTTTCTTCACCATGAGGCATTTCGCATGCTTTTAGAAGATCTTCCACATTCTAAATTATTCTAACCAATCAAAAACATTCAAAAATTACAAAAATCATAAAATCACTCCTAAATCCAAAAAAATTATAAAATTTCAAAAATAGTAACAAAAAGTGGTAAACAACTCATACGCATTGAAATTTGTGTCTCTCATATAGCACTCATCTTGTATCTTGTTGGCATTTTCCCGTGTTTTGAAACAATGACTCACGAGATCATCTGAATCTACAATCATTTACAAAATCTAAGTTTCTTACTTTGTTTGTACTTTGGGCACAACGAGTTGCCTGGTATTGTTTCGTAGTGCACACTTTGCTTTTTCATAGGACCCAAGTGTCCTTCGTTCTTCTCCTTGCATGTACAATTTTCTTGGGGCATCATTTTTAACCCTTTTCATTTATCACAAACATTTGGGACTAAATCTTGATAACAAAATATTTTTGTAACTATCTTAAACGTTGTTGGTTTGAGTGTGTGTGTTTGTACTTATTTCCCTGTTAGATCAACTTGTTTACTTCTTATATTGCATTACATTTTGTATGTTGCATGGAGTTGGTAATTTTAGCAATGGATAATTGTTTGTATTATGGCTTTTCATGTCATTCTACACTTTTTTGTATGCTTATATTTTAATAAGGACCGATGATGAAGATTCTTAGCAATATGATGTAATAAATATTGTCTTATGCAATGCAACATCGTTGATAGCTCAATATCTCTTCCTTGTTATTTTCTTCTTTCTTCCTTATTCTTCTATTTTCATGTAAAATCATCCTAACCCTTCCCATTAATATATCTCTTCCATCTCTTCTTTTTGATCATCGATCGACCTCTTTCATTGCCCTATCAACACTTGAGGGGGCATCCTTTACCCTACTAATTTTTCTTCCACTCCTTCAAAAAATTTGTAGTCACTTTGTTTACTTTCTTTGAAGTGGCATAGCTTACGCCACCCCAAAGAGGGGAAAATGTAGACACATGTAGTTTGATCAAAGCACTATTATTCTTAATATTTCACTAACTATTCTCCTCCTTGCAAATTGACAACACCTCATCAATTAGGCCTATCTAACTCTCCTTTTACGACATCCTTTTGGTCGTATTCCTCTTATAATTGACTAATTGGGCTAATATAGCCTCTTATTAGCTAAATCCTCTTCTTATATCCTTCTAAACCATTTCTATTAGCTTCCTAGACTATCAATCCATTTCATTGGATTGAGTAGTCCTCTCACAACTCTTTCGGCTCTTAATTCCTCACTAATCAAGATTAATTAGCCTAAACCTAGATTAACTAGCCTAAGGCATGTTTAATCTCTTCCAAGCCATAAAGTGATTTTTGGCTTATTCATTTGTCCCACATGCACCAAAATTCTTCCATTTATAGAATTAGAAACCTATAAATAAAACTAGACCCCCCTCACTTTTCCAAGAACACTTCCTCCTTTCTAGCATAAACTATAGTATTTTGTTTAGGATTAAGAGCTTTCTTCATTGTTCATTGAGTTATTTGCTTTTTTATTTCATCTTTCACTCAAGATTTGGGTTAAATGTTAGAATCCATTAATATTGATCTCTCATTCTCAAATACCTTGAAGATCAAATGATCATAACTGATTGCTAAGAGTCTTAATAGGTTCATTTTCATAGCTTTCAAATAGTAGAGAATATCTATACATGTTAGGTTTTCTTGTTTTTTCAAGTTAATGCATGCAAAGTAATGGTTTCTTGCTTATCTCTTATCATGATGGTCCATTGAATTTTTGTTTAAAGCTTTGGGACTTCTTAAGTGTTCTTACCCCATTTCATAGCTTTTGTAAATTTTCCTTATTCACACCTCCTACAGAGTCTACTACAATGTTGCCCAATAATCCACCACTTCAGCATCCAATCATTTTTGTCAAATAAATTATTCCTTATTTTGATCCTCAAGACCCATTTCAAACTCCGCCACCATGTGATGGTCCTATTTTTACTTCTACCTACCATTGTGTTGGTCATCTCTCTTATCATGATACAAATGATAGTCTCTCGAAATGGCATGGTACCTCTTACGTCCCCACATAGATATCCATCATCTTACACTTGGGGGGAATCATACTTACTCTTCTCCCCCTTCTAGCATTATCAGGTGTCTCAAAATTCTACCATTTCACCTTTTTCTTTGCATCTAGTATGTCACACACATCTTGCACATCTAGATACTTTTGTATCATCATTACCTAAAGACACACTCTCGTGTTACAGTTAACACTTGACTATTGAGGGCATACTACATACATGAAACTCACACATTACACACTTCTACACTTGATGCATTCATGACACATATTTCTCACTCACATTCAACATGACTTGCTACCCGTACGTACCCAAAATTGTAAGGTATTGTACTGCCAAAACAGTGTAATAAGTGCCTCGATGATGATACAGGTCTCCTCGCAAGGTGTTCGGGATCCGGAAAATCCCTCCGAGCATGTGTTAACATCCCGCATGCCCCGCTTAGCCCCCGTGCCCTTTGTTTTCTCCTCTTTCCCTCTTTCCTTGGCCTCTTGGCCTTGATGACAAAATCGCTGCCTGCAGGCAGGCGGCGGTCTATGTAATCCGCCGCCACCTCTCGCAGTGGCGGCGGTCCTGCGCATTTTCCGAATGTGCTTTTGACATGACTCGCGTGAAATATCACAACTCACCAGCTTTCCTTGCTGACTTTAGCATGCATTTATGTTTTTGGTCCCCTGGAATAGTGTTTTTCCTTTTTTATTGTTTAGGAGTTCAATTTGGTTTTGGTTCTTGGATGTTGGAATTCCTATAAATGCATGGTTTGTGCTCAAGCAAACAGGCCTCTTTCTCTCTCAAGTTTTGTTTTCTGGATTCCTCTTTGCAATTCCTTTAGTTTTCCTTTGCTTAGAATACTTAGTTTTCTTCATTACGTGTTTTGGTTAGTATTGTGTTGCAGCTGGTAAGCCACAGACCCATCTTGTGCAGGCAGTGCTTTGTTGTTTCATCCAATCTAGTTAGAATCTTGCCTCTGAATTCCTCTTTCTGTAGATTTGTTTTTCTGTGTCTTGGAGTTCTTAATTCAATTCATTATATACAGGTTAGCTTTATTCAGCTGTTGGTAAGCCACATATCCAACTTGTGCAAGCAGTGTCTTTATTTTGGAACAGAATAGCTTGGGAAGCCATTAAAGTTGTAGGTTTTGCTCTTCGTATAGGATAGTTGCAGGTTCTGGTCGCTTCACGTTGCATGAATCGCAGTAAAATCCTGCTAGGAATCGCATAAGCCAAGCTCTGTACTCTTGCGCTATCCCTCTCCTACTCGCATTCTCGGTCTGCATTCTGAGCTGTCCTTATCCCAAAATCTACTCCTATCGGTGCTAGCATTACACGCTTTTCTGGATCCAAGTGAACACGAAAGAACGAGAAGATCATACTGAGGGGACGAGATCATACACACACCATCGGATTCGCCACTGTTCTGCGGAATCCAGGTTTTAAATTTCAAAGTTCTAGTCAGAATCATATCAAATAGAGTAGTTAATCACTTTATTTCATTTCATTCTATTCTCGATATTGCCAGGGAAGCTGTGGGGATTGATAGTTTCTGAGAAACTATGATTCACTCCTCACTTCTGAGGTAGGATCGAGAATCTTGCAGGTAGATTAGACAGGCTATTTTATTCATTTAGAATAATTCTACAAATCGCACAGGCAAATAACCACACTCGGTTATCTTGTCTATTGTTTTAATTATTGTTTAGTTATTATTTCTAGATATGCTTAAAATAGTTTGCTTTCCTTAAAATTGTTAAATATTTCAGAGAAGAATAAAAGTTATATGCAGTTAGATTTATTTCACGTAGTTAGAATTTGCTTCATTACAGTTAGTTTTTTGATGCGATTCACGGGACCTCGAAGAGCCCGGGAATATATATTTGAGCCAATCGTGCCTTAACCAAACCTCGTCACGGCGATAGTTGACATAGACAAAATCTCGGGATACAAGTATTCCGAACAACCACCACGCATTTACAAGCGATCGGTTCTCGGTTAAGAGGATTAAACATAGAAGACGACCCCAGCACATGCGTTTTGGTCAAGTCACCAAACTACTGATTACCCTAGAAAACATCCACATGATTGTAGAAGGGCTCGAAAGAGAACAAACATTCGGGTGCGATCCTCTAGTTCCACACCCGAGATCGCCTGGAGACACCCTCGTAGATATAGATACCGAGCTTAAGAATCCAGTTGCAAGAACGCACAGTGGGTATTCTCGAGAAGATTGCACAACGGCTGTTGTTAGTTCTAAACGTAGAAGGCTGAGAAAGCTTATGATTACTTGATCTAGGGATTAGAACTTGATCTCGCGTATGACCATAACAGGACCGCAACAACCAAGAATCTATGGTTGTGATCCACAGATCCCACAGCCTAACGAGTCCACAGGTCAATCCAATATAGACACTAACCTACGTACCTTGGTATTCAGGTCCACTCCACTTCCACCTATCATCGTGAACAAGCTGTCCTTACTAGATATAGTGGCTAACGAAGCCGAGGAATTCGGACTAGGCCGAAAAATCGTCCATAGAGCCAATTATATTCATCATCCACCATATGACCTTATCGGAGATATACACGAAACAATCCCGGTCATTTTCCACGTATTCCGGCAACCCATAGATCGAATCACGCGAGCTCGATATTGATTGGAGCCTTGACGCAGTCATCCTTATGATCGATCTATCACACCGATCCAAGTTAGAAGGGCCTTCTTTGCCTTAGATTCGCAAATTCCACTAGTGCGTGTCGAAGACATTAGATTGCCTAACTAGTTTGTCTGCATATTCCATCCCCACCGGCTATCTCGGCACGACCTCGGGAGGTCGGGTACGCGGAGGAGTTACTTGTTGATTCTCACGCTGCTTTGCACTTTGTCGCTTTTCGTTGCACGTACAAAATTGGTGAACCCGACGTGAAAAAAACAATTGTTTCACCTTCTCTTTGAGAAGTTTCATCTTCTCTCCTTCACCTTCGCTCCTTCCCATTATTCTGGGGTATTCATATACCCCAGAATATGTCGAGATTCGATGCATATGGCAGACCCCTCCTGGGTCTTGAGGCATACTACGCCCAACAGAATAGGGAATCATCACCCTTGCTCTCAGTATGGGGCGAAAACTATTCAACTAATCAGTTGTCAACACAAACCCCAAGAATCAGATATAGTTTGTCTTTTCAAACTGAGGAGTTAGATCAACCCCCTCGAACCCAACAAACAGAGCCTTCAGGTTCAAACAATATGACGTTTACCGGAGAATCTGGTTCGTCTCCTCAAATGTTACTCAGACCACAAATTAGTAGGCAATCAGATCCATACCTGGTCTTAGATGATGGACAATCAATACGTTATCCTAGGAGTGAACAACGCTCCTGGGAATGTACCCACCTATAGGAGGTTTACAAATACAACCCGAAATCTCTTTTCAAGAAAATACCTCTATGCCACTACATATAGGAAATATTCTTGGAGAAACTTGGCAAGATAGTGATCAGTTTATGACAGGATATCACGTACCTTTACAACACCAGGGTATACAACAAACGCCGCTCAGGCAAAATACCGTGACTTCACCAAATGAAGTCATTTCAACGTTAGTAGAAAGAGTGAGAGGGTTAGAACTGGCTCAAGCAAGTCACAATTCTCCGTTCATACAAACGGGAAGTTCCAATCCTCCATACCACTCTGGCCAGGTAGATCTCCTTACGGGAGTAGGCACGTTAGGCATGCCTCCTCAATATCCACAACAAACGCCAACAAGGCCCACCATCTCTAACACTATTCCTCCAGGTTTAGTGTCGAACAATCCATTCCTTGACAATACCCCGTCCTATTTAAACATGTACTCTAAATCCCCACAAGGAGATATGTTCTCCTCTCCCGGCATGTTTTCTCAAACGCAGGGACCTCCCTATGCCCCTGCCAACGCATACGCTGCACCGTATCAACAACCTATCCCACCACCGCTCCCTCAGCAACCACCATCAATGGTCGAAAGCTATGCAATAGGGACGTATTCAGAATATCTAAAGGAACCCTTAGATTTCACCATACGAAGCGTTATGCTTCCAAGACCTCTCCCTGATTTGCCCAAGTTCAAGGGTGAGGGAGACCCAAACGCATATCAAAGCTTACGCTACTGCCATACGAGAATTACTTCCTTGGGATGGGGTTGTTGCTAAAATATTTCCCAAAACCTTGGAAGGCATCGCTCTTGATTGGTATTATAGAATACCTGAAGCTTCCATACATTCGTTTAAACAACTCGTGTCAGAGTTCATCAAAGCCTTTGACATGAACAAACTATTGAGAACAGGAATCAGGGAATTCTTGCATATCAAACAAGAACACAACGAATCTGTCGCCCATTTCATCCAGAGGTGGCGTACAGTTCTTTATTCATCAGCAAGTGCTCCAAACATGGATCAGATGGAACTATGTGATTTATTCCTTCATTCTCTCAGTAGAGAAGTGAAGGAAGAAGTCCAGAAGTTCCCACTAAGGACTTATGATGAAGTACTTGAGAGCGCTCTGCGAATAGATCAAGCAGCGATAGATAGTGGTCGTAAGACATATGGAACAAACGGGAGGTTAATCACCTCCACTCAAAATACTACAACTACCACAAATGTCAATCAAGGACCTAAAATCCTTAACAAAAATCGTGGGGTAACAACGGATGGGGTAACCGACCAACCCAAGAGGGTAAATGTTGTTAATACTCCGTCACAAACAAACAACCAGTGAAACAACAACTTTACCCCAACGGTCAATACAGTGGATTTTAACCATCCACAACAACAACAACAACAACAGCGGTGAAATCCCATACGAGGGCAAGCCAAAACTCATTTGGTTACCAAAACCAAAGTGAAAACCAAAAACAACAATTCCAAAACTTTGGTCCTAATAGGCAACATTTGATCGAATTTTAGGCCACAATACACACCAAACCAACAAAACAAGAATTATAACCCCAATTCTTATTGTGGTTTCCATAAAATCGGGTCACGATACTTTAGAGCGTCCGTGACTATAATAAATTTATGCAACGCTTTACGGAAGAACAAAGACAGGTTCTTCACAGACCTGTTCTTGGCAAATCCCATCTCATCATCACCAAATACTCTCGCAGGGGCAGTTTCTCCTCAGAATGCTCCCCTCAAGATCTTTAATGATCCGCTCCCAAATCATGACAGCAATAGGCTAAATCCAACCGGAACAAACAAAGGTGCAATGATGGGAAACAATGACCATGAAGCCTCGACTTCATTAAATCCGTCGGTCGCGCCATAGTTGGGAGCTCAATCGAGACCTAAGATAGTCAGTTTGGTAGAATTAGACGCCCGAACTACCTATCGAAGCTATAACAAGAACACGAGAGTATTTCTCTCAGCCAAGCCCAAGTCATCTGCCAGAAACAGATAAGAATCAGCAAATAGTTGAAAAACCCATCGATGCCTATGATTTAATTAGTGACCTAACAAAGACCTTTTCACACATTTCATTTTTGGACTTACTAAAGAACTCTCCCCCTCACAGAGCTGCTCTTTTAGAAGCATTAGGTCTAGGCCATCTAATTAACATCACTCCACCTCCCGAAACACAAGTAAATCACGTAGATTTTGATATCCACCCTCCGGGCAGCCGGACAAGGATGTCGAATTCATCTTGAAATAAGTAAAATGCCCACAGATCTTTGAGATCGCACGCCGAGGTGACCCGACCTTACACTTACAAGTGTGGGTTTATAATAACTATGTAAAATAGGCGAATGGTTGACAATGGGGCCATAGTTAACATAGTCCCTTTCTCTTTCCTCCAAAAACTTGGATATGGAGAAACAAATTGTTCCACTACACGAAATACCTTGAGAGGCTATGATAGCCTTAAAGCCACTTCGATAGGAACTATAATACTGCCGATCACCTTAGGGCCCAAAACCATCTTGACTGAGTTTTATATTATAGATCGGGAAACTAACTATAATATGATCCTCGGCCGACCTTGGATACATCGAATGAAGGCAATCCCTTCCACACTATTTCAAGAAGTAAGATTCTTGCATCTGGGAAAGGTATTTGTAGCCAAAGGTGATCCAAAACCTTTCGATTTGCACCTAGCTGATTTAAAGAAAAGACCAGGGGTGCACTCAAAATTTGAACTTCCAACAAACCAACTTAATAAACCCTCTGACCCAAAGCCAGAGGAAAATTTGATACCTACGACGGATCTTGAAACTACCAGCATAGCCAAAACAATTCCAACCCCTAAAGGTAAAACTAAAGAAACAGTATCATTAGGGACTACTGCAAAATCATTGAGTTGATAGAACAAGATTCACCAATGTTCTTACCATTCGATTCAGTAGGCATGGGATTTTCCCTAGGTGTTGGTTCCTTGCCAGCAGAGGATCTCTGTATGGTAGAAGTAGAGTGTGCAAACGCAGCAGATGCCCCAACATCTACACTCCCGGCTAAGTATTGGACTCTCCATTTCGATGGAGCTAAATGTCGTTATGGAGCGGGGGCAGGTATAATTCTTACTTCGCCCGAGGAGAAGGTCCTCCCATTCTCTTTTAAGTTAAACTTTGAATGCACAAACAATGGCGCTGAGTACGAAGCCCTCCTCCTTGGCCTCACCTTAGCTAGAAGAATTGGTATTAATAACATCAGAGTCTTGGGAGACTCGCAATTAGTAACAAACCAAGTTTCTGAAGTATATGAAACTAAAGCCAAACATTTACAACTCTACAAAAACTTGTATTAGATTTAAGCAAGGCGTTTAACTTCATATCCATTGAAGCGATCCCGCGAGAAAAAAATCTTCTCGCCGATTCAATAGCAACCTCAGCATCACGCTTCACTCCAAGCAATGAGCTAGAAGACACTCACTTCACAGTATCCATTCGTGACGAACCATTGATAAAAACAATGACAAATCCTCTTTCAAGCGAAAGTGAATCTACCATCCTAGACCATGTTGGAAATGATGCGGCTACTTTAGATTACTTAAATGCCTATGCAGCACTACATCTCTCCTATCACATGCTAGATTTATCCCTGATTCCGCATTCATCTTCCTACTTCGGAAATCCCGTAACGGATCGTCCCTCACAAATGGAATCTAACATATACGCAATAGGAAATGGGGATGATCTAGATTTACCTCCAGCACCACCTGAGTTCGAAGAGGGTAACGCCTCTTTGATCGAAGAAACAATCGATGTCAACATCGGGACAGAAGATGAGCCGAGAATTTTAAAACTAGGTTCTTCGTTAACCCCAGAAGAAGTGGAAATACATACTCAGGTTCTTAAAGAACATCAAAAGGCGTTTGCATTTAATTATAAAGAGATGACAGGAGTTGCACCCCACATTGCAGTGCACAACCTTGTCACTAGATCAGATGCAAAGCCAATTAAACAAAAATCAAGACCCATGAAGCCCAAAGTAGCTCTCATGGTAAAAGAGGAAGTAATAAAACTC
The DNA here is from genome assembly GCA_018340775.1 of Taxus wallichiana var. yunnanensis. Taxonomy (NCBI): domain Eukaryota; kingdom Viridiplantae; phylum Streptophyta; class Pinopsida; order Cupressales; family Taxaceae; genus Taxus; species Taxus wallichiana. The sequence goes on along the minus strand of CM031238.1, from coordinate 411,384,828 downwards.
CTTCAGTAGGATTCATCAAGCCGGTTGACTACTCCCATGGGTATCTAATATCATTCCCGTTCTCGAAGAATGGAAAGATACACATTTGCGTAGATTTTCGAGACATCAACAAAGCGTGTCCTAAAGACGATTTCCCATTACCATCCATAGACGTTATCGTTGATGCAACAGCTGGTTTTGAACTCTTGTCTCTCATGGATGGATTCTCGGGATACAATCAAATCAGAATATCCGAGCAAGATCAAGCTAAAACCACGTTTATAACTCCTTGGGAACTTATTGCTATGTTCTCATGCCTTTCGGTCTTAAAACGCGCTGGTCTACATACCAGTGGCTATGACATATATATTTCACGATTTAATTCATAAAATCATGGAATCTACGTAGATGACTTGTTGGCTAAGGCCAAGAAGCGTTGTGACCATCCCGAAGTACTCCGCATCATTCTTTCACATCTAATAGAATACGGAGTTACGCTAAATCAAGAAATGCGTCTTTGGTGTAACGGGAGGAAAGCTCTAGGTTACATCATATCATCACGAGGATCGATGTTGATCGACCAAAATTGGGCTTGTCCTCGAAATGGTCCCACCTTTAAGTGAATGCGGAATCGAGATCATTTCTCGGAAAGGCTAGGTGCGATCCGGAGATTTATCCCGGACCTAAGCTTCGCCGTTCATCCAATCAACAATCTACTCAAGAAAGACTATAGCATTGATTGGACTAAAGATTGCAATGAAGCTTTTGAAGCAGTTAAGCATTTCCTGTTATCACCACCTACGCTAATGCCACCTAAGCTAGATCGCCCGTTAATTCTATACTCACGGGCTACCGATGTCTCGTTGGCCTGTATGTTGGCCCAAGAAGACGATGACAAGAGAGAACGTGTGATTTATTTCATTAGCCGAACATTGCTCGACTATGAAACACGCTATACACAAGCAGAGCGAGAATGTCTTGCCATAGTCTTTGCTACTAAACGTCTAAGACATTACATGTTGAATCAAGAAACAAAGGTCATGGTAAAGACGGACCATTTATGGACTTTTCTCACACAAGGTTCCTTATCCAAAAAGGCTGGATGTTTTATAACCTTAATGGGAGAGTTCGAATTAACATTTGTAAATCAGAAGTCAGTTAAAGGACAAATCATCGCGGATTGGTTAGCTGACAACCCATTAGACGGAGGTGATCTAGTAGATTTGGATTTTCCAGATGAATGCGTATACTACATCGAAACTCGACCTGCTATCTCTGAGTGTCCTTGGTACACTGACATCGTTAATTATATCATGGACCATACGTACCCGGAGGCAGTTACACACAACAAAGAAGGCGATTACGCATAATCGTAGCTAAATACATCATTATAGAACAGGTGCTCTATCGAAAAGCATTCGATGGAATGCTCTTAAGGTGTGTTGACACAGAAGAGTCCAAGAGGATTCTCCATGAATCCCACAGCGGTATATGTGGAGGCCACTTCGGTGGCCATGCCACCGCTCAAAAATACATCGAATGGGCTATTTCTGGCCCACTCTAGAACATGACGCGATAGAGTTCACACGTAGGTGTCATAAGTGCCACGAATTCTCCCACGAGATCCACATGCTAGCACAAGCTCTACAACCAATCGAACTCCATGGCCCTTTTCTACATGGGGCCTGGACTTGATAGGGAAGTTCTCTCCCTCATCCACAAACGGCCATAATTTTATAATCACGGCCACTGAATATTTTACCAAATGGGTGGAGGCCATGCCTCTTACTACTGTACCTAGTTCTGTGATCGCCAAGTTCATTTTGAACCAAATCATTTGCAGGTACGGTATCCCGCAAATCATTATCTCCGATAATGGAACTTCTTTTAAAAATGAAGAAGTTCACGAACTATGCGGTAAATTTAAGATAAGCCATCATACGGCTTCCTTGTATTATCCCCAAGCCAATGGGCAGGCTGAAGCAACAAACAAAACACTAAAAGCCATTCTCCTCAAAACAGTAAAAGAAAACAAACGAGATTGGCATTTAAAGTTATATCCGGCCTTGTGGGCCCACCGAACCTCAATAAGAACACCAACGGGAGCAACTCCTTTCTCGCTAGTATTTGGGGCAGAAGCAGTTCTCCCGCTTGAGGTCGAAATACCCAGTCTCCGCATTTCACTACAAGGGATTCTGGATGAAGACGCTTACAGAGAAGCACATCTTTCCCAATTAGAAAGCCTAGATGAAACTAGGTTATATCTTTGAGTAGCGGCATAGAGCTTATCTTGACCGAATGTGCTGCAATATAACAAGAAGGTTTATGAACGCGATATATACGAAGGTGATCTAGTTCTAAGACTAGACAGTCGGATCGACAAGAAGACCGGCGAAGGAAGGAAATTCCGGCCCAAATGGTTGGGCCCATACCAAGTCACAAAAGACTACGGAAATGGTGCATACCTCTTATGCACGCTTAGAAGGTGAGGAATTTGGCGAAACAGTCAATTCCACCTTGCACCTCAAGCATTTCTACGCATAAGCAATAACATGCTTATATAACTATCTACATTGCATCTTCATATAGATTTAGATCATTTTGTCCACTTGTTCTTACACAAATTGTGATCAAGGAATCTATTCTCAAAGTAATTCATTACAAACTCATGATGTTGTTGGCACAAAACTTTCTAATCATATCTCTCCATTTTCACGATATCATCAATCATCTTGGAATCTTTTATCAAATAAAATCAAACATGACGAAGTCTTAACGGTAACCATACCAAGATCTGCAAGTTTGTTCTCGCTTTGATTTCTTCTTAGGATAGGTGTCTTGCCTATGGTCTGTTCTAGAAGCTTCATGGTGTCACATCTATCCCATATACACATCTCTTTGGAAATAAGCATATACTGACATTTTACTCAAAAAGACAAGTCAAAAAGTGATTAAAACAGAAAATTTTATTTTTACACATTTCCTTGCCCCACCAACCTTCGGTGATGAGCTTGCGTCTCTTACTAGTGACGTAGGGTTGGGAAAGGATGGAAATGCCCTTACTCGCCTATGCCTTGCCCACGGTGATAAACCCATGCTTCTTACAGGTAGCATGGGGCAAAGTGTAGGGGGTCCTCTAGACAATGCAAACATTAAAAGGTCATAAACAAACTATTCAAACTTTGAGTCAAAAATGAATGAATCAGATGTTCAAAATTCCAAGAGAGTTAAAATCCTAAAAACCAGATTTTGTCTACTATGTGGCCATCTACGGGTCTAAGTCTGGATAAACCGCAAAGCAAGTTGCACCCAAAACTATGAAGTCATTCGGGTGGAGTAAGCTTGTAGTTTTCAATTTGGTTCCACCAAAGCTTCGTCTGTCTTTCATCACTATCATTTCACCATATTTCATAACTTGCGCCCTTCTTGGCTCTTGGTGATGAGCCCTCGCATCTTACTAGTTGCGTGGAGTTAGGAGTGGGGCAAGTTAATCTATTCATCATACTGGTTATTTTCATCACTTTGCCAAAACAAACATGAGGTATCCAAATTGCTCACAGAAGCTAAGATTTAAGATCACAATATATCTACAATATCATGTATCAGCATCATGAAACACAAAAAGAAAGAAAGCATTTGCATCATCTGTTTCTCCATTGCATACATTCTAGAAAGCATATAAAACATACATCGTAGTATACACAAGCAGTTGGAAACAGAAAGGGAAAACACGAGTGACAAGTTTTGATCCAAAAACGAATGCATATATATAAATAACCAATGTTTATATACAATGCCATCATGCTCTAGGCATGGTCAAAATGCTCAAAGAGCCCGTGATATACAAAAGAATCTATAGTACAAAATGCATAGGAGCCAAGTAGTCTCTCACTCCCTTCTTCGACCCCCTGAGATGGGCTGCATCCCCATGTAGCTCTCGCCCACTATGCACTCGCCACGATGACTCCTGCTCGAGACCCTACCTGCATCTCCACGGTGTGAGTCTCCTCCCGATGATCCCAGACATCTACCCCCCCAGGATACGGTAGACATCCTCCAAAGTGATGGTCCACTCACCACGGACCCCTGGCAGTCGGAAAGTGTTCCGATCTGCATCCCAATATGAAAACAAGTCACAAAGTATGTGACTGGATGGTGTGACATGGGGCACGCGTGATATACGTAATATGCCGGCCCTCTGTAATGTATCCTCCTCATCCTGAGAAAGGGCATCCAATACCCCCGAAAGCCAATCACACTCTCTCTCTCGGCTCCATCTGATATACTCCTCCCTCGCCTGCATACACCCAAAAACACACAAAACAGGGCAAGTTAGTATCTAATCAATATCGAGAGAGTCATAAAAGCATATAGAAATGATAAAAGTACAAGTACAGTCTCCAAAATAGGTTCCTTTTGCATTACATGCCAAAACCGCCGCCTGAGCGGAGGGAAGTTTTGTAACCGCCGCCTTAAAGGCGGCGGTCGTGTAACTGCCACCCTGATCAGGGCGGCGGTCATGTAACCGCCGCCCTGGCCAGGGCGGCGGTCGCGGTCCGAAAACCCGCGCGGGTTGTTAACCCCAAAAAGCCCAAAATGAGCAAAAAATGACCTTTTTAACTAAAAACAAAGCCTACCCAGTAGGCGCCCCCCCTAGATGGACCTTTTGAACCTAACATTTTCAAAAATAATCCCCCCATTGCAAAGAATTTGCCATTTCAAATTTGAAGAGGGAAAAACACAAAATGGAAGAAAACCAACCTGTGATTGCTGAGGTCGGTGTTCCGCTCGTGGAGGCATGATCACGATCTCGCTACGAACGTTTCGACTCTACTCACATGAGAAACCGTCACCGTGGGTCCCAGAGCTCAAAATCAATCAAATCAACTCGCGCAAATGAATAGGAAAATGGGCCCACTTTCATATATATATCATTCATTTCGTTTTAAAATGACTTTTTCGCAGGTTTGGAGCGCTGATGGAGGTAAGTTTCTATCCCCGCACGAATGGTACGTTCTCCTTCCCTATTATTTTAGCATTTATCTTCCAAGTTATTGCATCTATCTGCACTTGAGTTCTCTTTTCATTTTGCAGGTAGCGGGAATTTCGATGGCGTCATCTCAACACACGGACGAGTAAGGTATAGCTTCTAACTCCCCATTTCGGGACTGCCATACTCGGACCCACCGTTTTATGCCTCTTCATGGCTAAAACGCTTCTCCGAGGGGGCAATATGTACGTACCCAAAATTGTAAGGTCTTTATCTTGCCCGAAATAGAGTGTAACAAGTGCCCCGATGATGATACAGGTCTCCTCGCAAGGTGTTCGGGATCCGGAAAAGCCCTCAGAGCATGCGTTAACATCCCGCATGCCCCGCTTAGCCCCCACGCCCTTTTTTTCTCCTTTTTCCCTCTTTCCTTGGCCTCTTGACCTTGATGTGAAACCATTTGAAAGGGCGCGGTCTATGTCCCGCCGTCCAGCTTTCAGGCGGTCTGTGCGCATTTTCCAGAACGCTCTTTTGACGCGACCGCGTGAAATATCATGACTCACCACTTTCCTTGCCGACTTTAGCATGCATTTATGTTTTTGGTCCCCTAGAATAGTGTTTTTCCTTTGTTTATTGTTTAGGAGTTCAATTTGGTTTTGGTTTTTGATGTTTGGAATTCTATAAATGCATGGTTTGTGCTCAAGCAAACAGGTGCCTCTCTCTCTCTCAAGTTTTGTTTTCACCTCTTTTTCCTTTAGTTAGTTCTTCCTTTTTAGAATACTTAGTTTTCTTATTGCTTGTTTTGGTTATTATACTTGTTAGTATTGCTCGGTTTGTTGGTAAGCCACAGACCCATCTTGTGCAGGCAGTGCTGTTGTTCCATCCAATCCGGTTAGAAGCTTGCCTCTGAATTCCTCTTTGCTGTAGATTTGTTTTTATTGTGTCTTGGAGTTCTTAGTTCAATTCATTATATACCTGGTTAGCTTTATTCAGCTGTTGGTAAGCCACATATCCAACTTGTGCAAGCAGTGTCTTTATTTTGGAATAGAATAGCTTGGGAAGCCATTAAAGTTGCAAGTTTTGCTCTTCGTATAGGATAGTTGTAGGTTCTAGTCGCTTCACGTTGCATGACTCGCAGTAAAATCCCGCTAGGAATCACATAAGCCAAGCTCTATACTCTTGCGCTATCCCTCTCCTACTCACATTCTCGGTCTGCATTCTGAGTTGTCCTTATCCCAAAATCTACTCCTATCGGTCTTAGCATTACACGCTTTTACGGATCCAAGTGAACACGAAAGAATGAGAAGATCATACTGAGGGGACGAGATCATACACACACCATCGGATTCGCCACTGTTCTGCGAAATCCAGGTTTTAAATTTCAAAGTTCTAGTTAGAATCATATCAAATAGAGTAGTTAATCGCTTTATTTCATTTCATTCTATTCTCGATATTACCAGGGAAGCTGTGGGGATTGATAGTTTCTGAGAAACTATGATTCACTCCTCACTTCTGAGGTAGGATCGAGAATCTTGCAGGTAGATTAGACAGGCTATTTTATTCATTTAGAATAATTCTACAAATCGCACAGGAAAATAACCACACTCGGTTATCTTGTCTGTTTTTAATTATTGTTTAGTTATTATTTCTAGATATGCTTAAAATAGTTTGCTTTCCTTAAAATTGTTAAATATTTCAGAGAAGAATAAAAGTTATATGCAGTTAGATTTATTTCACGTAGTTAGAATTTGCTTCATTACAGTTAGTTTTTCTTTTTATGACAATTACGGGACCTCAAGAGCCCAGGGAATATATATTTGAGCCAATCGTGCCTCAACCAAACCTCGTCACAGCGATAGTTGACATAGACCAAAATCTCAGGATACAAGTATTCCGAACAACCACGAGTTTACAATCGGTTCTCGATTAAGAGGATTAAACATAGAAGACGACCAAGCACATGCGTTTTGGTCAAGTCAGCCAAACTACAGATTACCTAGAAAACATCCACATGACTGTAGAAGGGCTCGAAAGAGAACAAACATTCGGGTGCGATCCTCTAGTTCCACAGCCAGATGCTGGAGACACCCTCGTAGATATAGATACCAGCTTAAGAATCCAAGTTGCAAGAACGCCTGTGAGGTATTCTGAGAAGATTGCACAACTGTTAGTTCTAAACGTAGAAGCTGAGAAAGCTTACGATTACTGGATACTAGGGATTAGAACTTGATCTCGCGTATGACCATAACAGGACCGCAACAACCAAGAATCTATGGTTGTGATCCACAGATCCCACAGCCTAACGAGTCCACAGGTCAATCCAATATAGACGCTAACCTACGTACCTTGGTATTCAGGTCCACTCCACTTCCACCTATCATCGTCGAACAACTGTCCTTACTAGATATAGCGGCTAACGAAGCTAGGGAATTCTGGACTAGGCCAGAAAATCATCCGTAGAGCCAATTATATTCATCATCCACCATATGACCTTATCAGGAGATATACACGAAACAATCCCAGGTCATTTTCCACGTATTCCGCAACCCATAGATCGAATCACGCCAGAGCTCGATATTGATTGGAGCCTTCGAGCAGTCATCCTTGTTGATTGATCTATCACACCAGTCCAAGTTAGAAGGGCCTTCTTTGCCTTAGATTCGTAAATTCCACTAGTGCATGTCGAAGACATTAGACTGGCCTAACTAGTTTGTCTGCATATTCCATCCCCACCGATTGTCTCGGCGACGACCTCGGGAGGTCGGAGTGCACGCGGAGGAGTTACTTGTTGATTCTCACGCTACTTTGTCGCTTTTCCGACGTACACTACCCTATGACACACTCTAGTTCCACGGTTCATACTCGATTGTTGAGGGTCTTAATCTAAAATGAACCTCATCGTACTCACTCTATACACTCTACGCTTTACGATCATATCTTTCTAGCACACAAATAAAACCATTTCTTGATGACACACTCTTGTTCTATGGTTTATTATTAACTTCTAAGGAGGCATTTATAAATGAACCTCATCTCATGCATACTCATTCACATTTTTTCTTTACATGTGTAATCATTTTTTATGAGAAACCCTATATATTTAAAGAGGAATGTAATGTGGAGGTATGGCTTGTTTTTTGAGAGATAGTAACTTTTGGCACTCATGGAAAATAAATAGGGTTTTCAGTGAGAATTTGGAAGCAAAATCAAAGGCACAAATTAATTTCAGGTAAGGGTCACTCTTATTTCCTCATTGGTTTTTTATTTATAAAGTGTTTGTCTTCTTTTTGTGTGGCTTCGTTTTATGAATGGTTTGTGAAAAATATGCTAAGAATCTATTTTTGAACTTTGAGTTCTTTCAAAAAAAATGTATGGCTGATATGGGTGTTGGAAAATAGTTGAGAAATTTCATTTGGTCCGATTAAATGAAATAGATGGGTAATCTTGCTTCACCCGACTGTCTTGCTACTTCCTTCAAATAAATTGAATGATTCTCTGATTTTTATGGGTTTTTATGAAATCATATGGTTGTAGGATTTATGGGAAATAAAATATGAAATTTTATGGGTTTCAAACCTATACTCATCAATAAACTTATAATGTTGTTTTGCATTGTATGTGATTCATGTTGCTTGAGAGTTATGGAAAAAGCGAATCGAGAAATTTGTGGGTAATAAACTTGTATCCTTGTTATATATTTGTATGGTTGTTTCGTTTTGGAAATTGAACCGAGCTTTTGTGGGTTTTGAACTTAGGTTCTTCAAAAAAATGGTATGGTTATTGGGTATTTGATTTTGAGCTCTTACGAATAAATTTTTATTACTATTTTTGTTAATGCATGTGGTATAGCTTTATTGTGAAGGGTATATGAAAAATTTCTGTAAATTTTGTGGGTTTTCATATTTGAGTTTGTTTAATAAATTGGTATGACTGTTTTCTACGTGAATGAAATTTTAGGAATTGAGAATTCATATGTTGGTATGGCATTTTGTTAGTTTGATTTATATACCTGAGTGATTTATTATTGGAAACGAATTGGGCGTTACCCTTGAGTGACAAGAGTGTATGTTAAATGTATTATGCAACCCTTGTGAATTGTTAATTATAAGGAGTAATGGATAAATCTTTGAAATTAAGAAAATAGGAGGACTGTGTTATAACAATAAGGTGTTTTCTAGATGGTTGAGTATGGTAATATTTTTATAAGTTGTACTTGGTACTCTGGAAGGGAAAAATTATTGGTACTCATTGCTTGGAAAGAAAATTAGTTTAAATGCATGTTTTCATTTCTAGTTATGAAATAAAAATGAATACTATAAATTGGCATGAATAGAAGAGATAGAATCTGTAGTTCTTGTTTATATTATGGATGCATTAACCTTCTACAGGGTCATTGGAAAATGTTAATAAAAGTAAATGTAAGCTGATGGTTCATCTAGGTAAGTTTAACTCCTTTTACTTTTTATTTTTACCTAAGATCCTAGAGAATCGAAGGGTTGGATAATTTGATCTATAACTTTTCATTTTATGCATTTATTTCATTATTTGATTCATATTATGGGTAAGTGCACCAAGTTGGGGGACAATTAAGTGGACATCAAATCCTGAATTTTACATTAAAAACAACAAAACATCAAATTTAGTCTTCCGCGGACTTGAACCATGCTGAAAAGTAAAAACTATGTCATAAAAATGGTACCATTGCATAGGGGAGACTATTAGCTTTGTAGAAATACTAATTTTAAAGTGAATAGAAGAGGATAAATATCATTTTATAATTTTTTACTAATAGTAGGTCTTTAAGACACTTTTTCCAGTGAATGTTTATGTCTACGTTTAAGACTACAAAATTTGTTTCACTTATCAGAATGTGATAAAACTTATACCATCCCAACCGTGGTGAAATTATATACATGTTCAAAAAAAAATTATTTGATTTAAATATTTTTTGATGAAGTTATGGTGGGCAAACGGAAAGTGCTCTGTTTTCTTTATGTTTTCATACCACTTTCATGAAAAAAATCATAAAAAATAAAACATTACTAAAAAAAATACAAAATAAAATCCATCCCAAGATAGATAGTGGCATATAACTTCTCACCAAAGGAAAAAAATATATATCAATTTTTGGTCATCCAAATTGTGGGCAAACGAACTATAATCTTATCGGCGTTTTTAAAAAAAAATACCAAGTCATTGAATTTTGAGTTTTTAATATATCTAATCTTGTCCATTTTTTACAAAAATTATTATTTTAGAAACTAGATTCCGAATGATACGATTCATATTAATATAATTTTGTGTAATTTTGAGAGTATGTATTGCTAATAATCCCTACAAGTTGATATTATGTTGTTATTTGCAATATGATGTCCACGGATGACCCTATATTTGTCCATCAACTTCCCGCACTTACCCTTATGCAAAACTACTTTCTGGAAAATTTTAAAAGTGGAAAATACAAGGGGAGACTCTTGTCAAAATTTTGTCAGAATTCTATACTTAGTCATTTTTATTGTTGAAAATTATTTGGATGACTTTGTATGGCATGAGAATTATTTTTCAATAATGTTTTGTTACAAAATATTATTAATTTTCCCTGAGTGATGGTTAGATTAAATTTTGATTGGTTGATTCATGTGTTGTGCAAAGCTAGTGGTTCTCGACCAAGATCGAGAACCCAAAACCTCTGTCATTCACATTTTGCGATTGAATAAGTGGGGAGGTTTGTATGCAAATTTTCCTTCAGGAACGCTTCACATATATACCCCCATGCCTCTTTAATCACCAACTATGGGATTGTTGGAGGATTCTAGCTCCCTATCTTATGCGAAGCATTACCCTTACACTTATAGTTATGATAAAGTTGTGATGATTAATCTACTTTATTTGTCAAAAACATAGCTAAGCGAGTAGATTAAATTATTTCTAGTTATTTGAACTGACACCGCCAACCCAAATAGTGTCATAGGTTTATTGATGATGCATGGACATTCTATCACCGACTTGTGAAGAACGGCGTTAGACTTGATGATTTTATTATGGATCTTTGATCATATTGTACTTGTAATTTATGGATATATAAACTTGGCTTGGACAATATGTCCTTTGTACTAGTCCATTTATGGACAAGACTTGTAATATATAAATGTGTGCTTGATTTCTATATGTTCAAATACATGTCGTGTTATGGGATTTAGTAACTAAATTATATGTTGATAAATTTAAGGTTTCTCATATTAAGCTATCATATGCTTAGAATGGGTATGGTTTATGATAATAAAGTGGTACCTCATAACTATTTGACTCTCCATTATAGTAAAGAGGTTATTATGGGCAAAGAAAAATATTTTTAAGTGAGTTATAAAATTGTATTGGGAAGGGTGAAAATGCATAATGATAGTCTTAACTTTAAAAAGATTAAAATCTGATTTTGGGTAACATAATGGTCCAATCTATAGTGTTATGCATTAAGTAAATGATTGAAAGTAATTTGGTCAAGAATTTATAAGACTAGTTCAATAATAGGTATGAAGGCATCTAAAGGAAGTATGATAAGTCTTGTAAATCAATTTATTACCTTGTAAGATTTAAAGGTTATTAAAATGAACTTATCTTCCTTCGTTAAGAAAAGAAATGAATTCTAAGTAGAGATTATCTCTAGCTTTAAACAAGATGCGAGTTATAGTCCTAATAAAGTATAGATATGACTTTGACGAATGGTTAAAGAATCAAGATAAACTAAAGAACAAAATTTTAAGGTTAATAAGACCTAGTGGAATCTTGTTTAAGGGATTAACAAAAAAATTATTAAAATGGTTAGTACGTATGGTTAGGGAAGCAAAGAGATAAGCACTTCATGAACTTATCCTTCGATCCAAAGTAACTAGACACGTAAACTATACTTCACTAAGTAAATGGACCAAGATATTTTATTATAATCCAACTTGGGTGGACATCACTTTGTTGATTAAGCCATGAAGGTCATGACCCTTGTAGTAACGCATAATCAATACATGTTGTAGGCTATCCACGAGTAACCCATAGGTTTCTTAATATGGTAACATATTAAGTATTGGATTGGCCTCCCGTAGGTAACCAATAAAGGGAATTAGGGTTCCTTGTACTTATGAAGTTGAACCCGTTAGGAATTCAAAAAATTCTTAATAAGTTCACCTACATAAGTTTAAAGAATCTAGATAATTGTGATGAGACATTTGTGAGGTGATGGGAAGACAAGTTTAGATGTTATGTGTACTCGTTTATACTAAGCATACATAGTACAACTAAGAAATTTTTTCCAAAGTAATGTGCTTACTGGGTACATTGTCTAATCACCGTGATTCCTCAAATCCCAAAGTGTAGGATACAGGATGGAGTTTTACTAAATAAAACTCTAGGTAGACACTAGAGGATCAGTCACATGTTCTCACTACCACAATGTGGTAAAACCAAGCGAGGCTAAGTATGAACATTCAAATGAATGTTAAGGGTGATCATGGAGATCAGGGATAACTAACCCTTACAACTACACAAGGTTTATCACTATGTTATAGGATGGATTAATTTATTGTGACTTGTTGCATTAACAAGATTTAGCTAGTTATCAAATTTTTACGTGTAGAGGAATGTCTAATTGTTGATAGAAAAAAATACTACTTATTTGGGTTATAAATAGTAGGTTGTTACATTCAGGGATCCTCTCTTCTTCATTTCACTCATCATAGAGTAAGTGCACATGTTTCTTTTCACATTTTTACATACTTTATACACATTTGGATCATTTTTTTCATATATGCATATTTGACTACTATTTTTCTCTTCTCTTTTGTAGGTTTTTCCTTACAAGAAGCAAAGAATCACATCATCAAGCATAAAGTGTCATCAACAATAGGTACAATGTAGCATATTCACATACACTTCCACCCCTAGGTTCACTTCCTCTTCTCTAGCTTCCATGCTTTATATTATTCACTTCATGATTTTTCTTGTCTCCTCAAAGACGCATTTTACTATCAATCTATATGGTTATCAGGTATGGATCTCTTATCTACTTTATGTTATCAATCATTCACTCAACAACATAAAGTGGGGGAAAATGTAAACACTAAATCACACACTTTGGGTACATTTCTAGGTCCTAGTCACATACCACTATTCATATGATTCCTAAGTGAGAAAAATTAATAATTGACCACTGTCTTTGGCCTCTTTGTTTTCTTTTTGGTTTCCTTCTTGGTCTTACACACCTTCTTTCCCAGTCTTATTTTCAACACTTCAATTTTTCTCGAGTCGAACACACCGGTGCCCATCCAAGATGCCGCACCCAAACACCCCTATCATCTCTGGGCATGCCTAACCTATTTGTATCTTACTCGCATCTTTCGAGTCCTTTATAACTATTGGGCATCTTATTTTCTTGGTGGTCAACCTTTTAGTGATTAATTATGAAATTCAAACAAGGGAATCATATAAATACAAAGCTATGTGACCATAATAAAGGACCAAACACTAAGCATCTACTATTATCACCTAAGGTTGCATCCAAAGGCATTACAAGAGCATCAAAACATCCATCTAGCATCCATTCAAGGGACAAGGGACTGTATTCTTCTATAAAACACTTCATAGGAGGGGAAGTTCATTTTTCCATGCACACATCTATCTACATCTTCTACATCTAGTTATTACTCGCTATTCAAGTGTGTCTGGCACAAGAGCCACCTAGGGCATGATTCTACACATGCATAGAGAGAACTACATGGAGTCTGAAATATAGTGTAGTGCTTGGATCGTAAGTTCACTCGGTCAGTGACCGTCGAGGTCAATCAAATCACCACTTACATCTTTTTCTTTTTAGGATTTGATATGTTTTATGGTTTTACAAGTGCTCTTTCTCTTTGCAGGTTTCAAGTGAACTCGACGATCTTATAGTGACATACATGTGACTAAAAGTGAGGTCTTACGACACATGTGTGACACTAAAGATATCACTTTACAATAGTTTTCGTAGTCACATGCACCCAAAGGAGGTCACTCTTTCCTAAGCACCCCGACCTAGTCCATGAGCCCTAATCCCAACATTTCTTACGGTTTTGCATTGTTTGGTCTCGATTTACAATGCAGTCAGTCTCTCTTCCTATTCCAATAGTTCTCCATCATGGCACAACTTCAAGATTATTAAAAATCAACTAAGTACTTTATCCCTTCTCTTGCACTTAGGGTTTCAAATTTATTAGCTTACTTTCTTGTGTCAAATATGTAGTTCATTGCTATATCATTACATTGTAACTTAATTATGATTTATCATTTATATTTCTATATTTACTTATTCAACATGCATCGGTCTTTTCACCGAGGGTCCTTTGAGATTGACATCGTATTACATCATAAATCTCATATTGAGTATTATAATTCATACTTACTCATGTGTGGATCTCTTCGTACCACTACGGGATCACCTAAGTTTTTGTCGACATCAAGACGATAACATGGAGCACAAATAATAGATATTATTTGGGTATGAAAAAATTGAGTTTTGGAACAAGTGTGGGACATAAATGTATTTAATTCCCACCATTTTATTTCCAAGTGTCCATTCATGTCTTTGACTTATCTTGATTTAATAAAAAATGATATTAAATCTAATTTTAGAGTCACTAATATGATAAACTACATTAGAAAACAAATATCAAGCACTCTAATGATGTAACCGTACGCACCCAATTTCGTATATGTTACATTGAAGGAAATGGTTAAAAGTCCCCTATGATGATTCATGTCTTTTCTCGAGGTGTTAGAGCCCGGCTTCCTATTTGCAGTGTATATTCGTATCTTATAATACCTTACTTAGCCATTTCCTTTCTTTTCTTGCTTTCTGTTATCTTTCCGTAGTGTTTTTCCTTAGATTTTTGGCTTAAGTTACGGAAATGTTGTGGTGGTTATGCAACCTCTGGTCTACACTGGGTGGTGGTTATGCAACCATCGGTCTTCCTCGCAGCAGTGGTTGTGCAACTGCCGCTATGCACAAATTGGCGCTTACGTGTGGTTTTCCCAAAACCTCTTTTGACATGTTTTGAGTGAGTGTCCACATCTTCAAACATGATTTTAGCACATGTTTCTTGGTCAAATTTGTTGTTTATAGGCTTGATGGATACATACCAACTTCCTCTTCCACTTCTAATTGTTGATTGAGAGTTAAAATTCCCCTCCTTGTTGTGATGTGGCATCCCATTATTGTCAAATGGCTTAGACCATTTCTGGCCTATGTTCTATAAAACCAATGCTTTTTTGAAGCAAATGGCCAGAGAATTTTATCATGAATTGTATTGTTATGTTGCTAAAATCTTGCTAGAGACTACACAACCAAGCATTGTTCTCTTGTGTTGTTCTTCCTCTACCTGCATTACTACCAGACCACTTGTAGCGACCATTACTCCAAAGACCTTCTCGCTTTACTTCCTTTGCATTCCCTATTCCTGACTCATGGCGTGGACACGAGAAGATTGGAAAATATAACTAAGGGGACACAAAGTGATACCACAATTGGCATTGCCTTAGCACTGCAATTTCTAGGTTGGGGTTGTTATTGATTTTCTTTATTTCTTCATTTCTTTATTGTTAGATCT
This sequence comes from Taxus wallichiana var. yunnanensis, assembly GCA_018340775.1. NCBI lineage: Eukaryota > Viridiplantae > Streptophyta > Pinopsida > Cupressales > Taxaceae > Taxus > Taxus wallichiana. The sequence goes on along the minus strand of CM031238.1, from coordinate 411,369,234 downwards.
GTATGCACACTTCTTTACTAGAGTAGAAAAAATCATCTCCATTTCAATTGTTGTAATATATAGGTTAAACATTGTAGCTTCCATTTATTTTAAAAATATTCTAGTGATAGATAGCTTCCCTTCGTATCCATGTGGGTTTGCAAGGGAAGTGTTTCTGGAGGATGCTTCTACATCAATTTAGAATCAACTGTAATATATTTTCATTTGTTAAACCTCCATTCAATCCTTCTTTACTTTTGTTGGGGAAGTTGTAGGGGAAGAAAATATTCTGAGAAGTTTTTATTTCTTCACGTGCTTCTAAGGCAGAATAGAGGATTCATATCCGCAATTACATTTTGGAAAATCTTTGCTTAATTAATATAGATTAAATATATTTTTGCAAAGATAAATAGTTACATCTGACATTTTATGTTAGGTTGTGGAACTAAATGAATTCACAAATAAAATGCTTTACAAACTTCCGTGTTTACACAATAATCGGTGTCGGTCATCTATCCTGGGAGCAACCGGTTGGGTAGCAGCATCGGTCACCTAAGAAACAACCGACATTAGTTACCTATGCGTTAATGTTTTTATTTTAGACGTGGGATTAGATCCGACCCTTGGTTATAAAGGTGATCGGAGGGTTGTAAATGCATAGCTAAGTTTCCCTAATGTTTGTATATGCTTATAAGCTAGAAAACTAGGGTTAGAAGGTAAGAATAGATATTATTGTAAGAAGATTTTCTTGGAGAGAGCTGAGAGAAGCTTGTGAGGAAAAATTACTATACATCCATGAGAGGTGTGGAAGATTGTAAATATTCATTGTATTTCCTCTGTAAAGTAAAGAATAATATATTGGTTGTTTCTAGGACGTAGCCCACCGGGTGAATAATGTTATATCTTATGTATTTCTCTTCTATTTTAATTTCCGTGTTTATTGCTTGAATGATTAAATTTGAATATAGATTTGTAGAACATTGGTGTATGTCTAACCCCAACAACTGGTATCAAAGCTTCTTTTTTAGGGTTTTGTGTGTTGACATATTTACTCATAAAGGGATTTCTTATTGAGTGAGAGAAAACAATGGCAGAAGATAGCAAATACAAAGTGGAGAAATTTGATGGTCATAATTATCATTTATGGAAGATTGGGTGGAAGATTATCTATGTCAGAAATATTTATATTTACCATTGCATGTGAATGCAAAGCCTATAAAGATGATTGATGAAGAATGGAAGATTCTTGATAGAAAAGATCTGGAATCTATAATATTGAGCCCGGTAGCATCCGTAGCTTTGAATATTATCAAGTAGCGAACCACGTAGATTTGATGAAATCTTTAGCTAATTTATATGAAAAACCAAGTGCTTCAAATAAAGTTTATTTGATGAAGAAATTATTTAATTCAAAAATGCAAGAAGGTGGATCTGTATCAAACCACTTGAATGATTTTCGTTCCATTGTAAATCAATTAAAATTGGTTAATATTTCATTTGATGATGAAGTGAAAGAAATTTTATTCTTATGCTCTTTGTCAGATAGTTGGGATAATTTGGTAATGGTTGTTAGTAATACATCATCTGCTACTAATATTTTGAAGTTTGATGATGTGGTTAGTATAATCCTGAATGAAGAAATACGTAGGAAAAGTACATGAGAGTCATCATTTGGAAATTCTTTGAATGTAGAAAGCAGGGGAATGCAAATGGAGAGATCTAAGAGCAAGAATAATGAGAAATCAAATTCAAAGAATGGCAGATATAAATCTAGAGGTAGAGGAATAACTTGTTGTAATTGTGGAAAGAAAGGACATGCAAAGAAGGATTGTTGGTTAAAGGAAAATAAAAGAAAATATACCAAACAAAGGTAAAGAGGCAAATGTTGCAACCGAGGTAATGCAAGATGCCCTTATTCTCTCCTTGGATGATAAAATAGAATCTTGGGTTTTAGATTCAGGAGCTTCTTTCCATGTTACCCCTAATAAGGGTTATTTTAGAAATTATGTCCAAGGTAATTTTGGGCATGTTTATTTAGGAGATGATGAACCATGCAATATTACTGGTAAAGGGGAAGTTCATCTAAAATTATAGAATGGAAATACATGGATATTGAAATATGTGAGGCATGTGTCAAGCCTCAGGAGAAATCTAATTTCTACAGAATGACTAGGTGAATCTGGTTGTATGGTTACATTCACAACCGAATCTTGGAAAGTTACCAAGGGATATCTTGTTGTAACAAGAGGCAAGAAGGTAGGAACATTGTATTTTTCTACCTATATTACTGATTCATTTTCTATTCTATCTACTTTAGATTCAGATGCAAGCATGTGGCATAATTGGCTAGGCCATATGAGTAAAAAGGGAATACAAATATTAAAGGCAAAGGGTAAGTTATCAGATTTTAAAAATGTAGATCTTGATTTCTGTGAGCATTGCATATTTGGAAAGAAAAATAAAGTGAGATTTCTTAAATTTAGGGCAACAAAGAAGGAGCAAAAATTAGATCTTATGCACTCATATGTGTGGGGACCATCCTAGGTAGCTTCTTATGGAGGATCCCAATATTATGTGACTTTCATTGATGATGCCACAAGAAAGGTATGGGTTTATTGTATAAAGCGTAAATCTGATATTTTGATACTTTTAAAATATGGAAAGCCCTTGTAGAAAATGAAACAAATTTAAAGTTAAAATGCCTTAGATCCGACAATGGTGGTAAATACTTTAATAAGGCTTTCAATGATTATTATTTAATGAATGAAATATACAAAGAAATAATGGTTCTTATAACACCACAAGAGAATGGTGTGGCTGAGAGAATGGATAGGACTATCATGGAACATGCAAGAAGCATGAGGACACATGTTGGATTACCCTTACATTTTTGGTCGAAGTAGTACACATGAAAGCATAGTTAATCAATTACGGCCCTTCAAGTGCACTAGATGGTGGATTACTAGAAGAAGCTTGGACTAGAAAAGAGTTAGATATTTATTTTCTTAGAGTATTTGACTCAAAAGCTTTTATGTATATTGATAAAGAAAATAGGAAGAAGTTGGATGCTAAATCCAAGAGATGCACTTTTATTGGTTATGGCTCTGGTGATTTCAAATTACATTTTTTGGATTTAGATAATTCTATATTTCTAGGAGTCATGATATTGAATGGAAAGAAAAGAGAATGTACAGGATCAGATTTTGATACCCAAGGATGAACCAGTGGAAGATTTTGTGGAAGAAAATACATTCTTGGATTTAAAATTAACACCTACAAGTACCGATGTTTGTTACATAAAATCGGTGTCAATAACCAAAACTAATGTTGGTAGTAGAAGAATAGGACCAGCGTCGGTCACCTATACCAATGTCGGTTATAGATGACCGGTGTCAAACACTATCAGTGGTTGATAACAATATACAATATGTACAAGCTGAACCTCCAACACCCCATATTTCTATGAGAAGGTCACAACGGGTAAGTAGACCTCCAAAATATTTACACCTTCCTTATTTTATCTATTATTGATTGATAGTGGTGAGCCCAAAATTTTTGAAGAAGAAATGCAAGAGGATACCCACAAGAAGTGGGAGCATGACATGGATGAGGAGATGGAATCCTTGGAATAGAATCGACATGGGATTTGGTTAAGTTGTCAACATGTAAGAGAACATTGTAAAACAAATGGGTTTACAGGATCAAGGAAGAAGAGGGTGGATAAAAAGATACAAGACAAGGCTTGTGGTAAAAGGATTTGCACAAAAAGCATGTATTGATTTTGGTGAGATTTTTTCTCCTGTAGTAAAAATGACTTCCATGAGTGTTAACAAGTTGGAGTACATGATTTCTATGTATTCCTTTCCGTGAGATTATTGAGATTGAATTCTTAAGGGAGCTAAGAGGAATGTTCTTGCATGTTATCCCTTTAGCTATAAATATTTTGATCATTACACTGAGTTTGGAAACATTTCTTATGGTCACTAAGCTTCTTCTGAGCACTGGGCAAGGAAGCTAGAGTGGAGGAAGATGGTGGACCTTGCATGGATGAAAAGGAGAGGGAAGAGAGATGACTTAAGTATAATGAAGCTCGGGAGAGGGAGTTGACAAGATAACGTGAAGTTGCATGGGAGTGATGGATTTATGGAGGTAGACATTACGGGAAGGATTTAAGGTTCATGCAGAGGATGTGGAACCTGAGAAGTCTGTGCTACCCCATCTTGGCAAGTGTGGAAGAAACCCCTCGATTTTGGAGAGAGCTCATCATATGAAGAAAGGAGAAGAGTCGTTGGTGCGCATCTGAATCCACTTGGTGACCAACCCCTGGTGCTTAGTTTTCCAAATCTAGAGATAAGTATTACTAACCCAGTTGGTATTGGTGGAAGTAACCGATCAACGACCTAGGAGGTATAACTTTTCATTTGGCACATCTATGGCTACACAATCATTTCCTGTGTTTGGAGGTATATTATCTGGAATGACATTTGGGAAAAGTACGGGTACATAAAGCTTTGGTATCACATCTGGAAGAAGTGTAGGACACACATCCGTAGTGGTGCGGTATCACTGACTGTTGGCACACGATTCGGCGTAAATGTATGAATGGGGGGACACATGACACGACCACTTGAGACCCTTGCCAATTATAGGATGTGGATCTAGCGGGTTAGGTGGAATAGTAAATAGCAGAGACCTAGTGGACCGGGCAAATCTAGAGGTTCCGGTGGGTCAAGAGGGACATGCACTGGTGGATCTAGTGGATCTGGTGGTGGAGGCAACATCAGAGGGAATTCGAGTATTGGATCAAGAGGACAAGGGCCTCAACCACCTCAGCAAGTATTTTTGAAATGTCTTTACATCTGCCAGATTACAAAGGTGTTGAGGATGTTGCAGAGCATATACACAAATGTTAGTTCTTTATGGCGTGTCAAGGAAATCACTACCCCAAACAGAAGGCAAGTCAATTTGTAACAATGTTGTAAGGTTGCGTGCATAGTTGGTACTAGAAATATGACCCCCACCAGACAGTACTAGATTATACCGCGTTGTGTAATTCCTTCTTAGCTAAATTCCATATTCTTGAGTTTAAACAAAAGAGCATTAGCGTGCTTAAAGGAGATTCAACAAGGTATGGCAGAGAGTGTGCGGGAGTATGATATGCATTTTAAAACTCTCTTGTCAAAATTATCTTATGATATTCATCCTTCTTAGCATGCTCAATGGTTCGTTGGAGGACTAATAACACCCTTCAGGAGAGTTCTTTCACAATAAGACTTTCACAGACCCACGCGAGGCCTTAGAGGCTACCCCGCGTCCGAGGCGGTGGTAAGCATGGATACTGGCATTAGTCCTTTCCTTAAAGCTCATATTTCTACCATGGAAAAGTAGCTAAAGAAGTATGTCAGTGAACTCGGCACATGACACTCGCAGCGGGCCTATGGTGCACGGATTGTGAGATAAAGGGGCATATAAAGGACAGTTGTCCTCAAATATCAATACATGCCATAACAGTAGTCTGTGAAATTTTCCACAGAGATCATGATGCAAGTAGGTGTCTCTTCATCGTAGAGCACGATCTATAAGAATTTGTATTTCTATTGCAATATTTTCACCTCTACTACTCATGACACCAAGGATTGTAGATTAATTGACCAGATACATGATGTCATTGATATTGGTGTGCACGCTAGACCAATGTTGCAAACAATTCCAAGGATGATGTTCATCAGTATGAATGACATGTGGATGGAGGAGCTCATGGAAGAGGCTTTCATGGAGGATTTAGAGGTTGTGAAAATCACAGAGGTGGAAGAGGTGAATTCCCTCGTGGAACCTATTATAATTATGGGTCCACATAGCATTACAAATGCAAATGTCCTGATCTACTACAGTGTTCATGGTGTGTGAATAATCACAAGTATGAGGAGTGCCCGAAGCTATTTGAACACATGATCCAACAACAACGGAAAGACAAGGGCATCGAGATGGTAAGCGTTAATCAATCAGACTCATAGTGGATGTTAAGGGTGGCACGTGAATCATAGTTAGAACTTTGTACTTGTGACAACGTGAGTTGAGGCCACACACACTAGGGAAATACCAAAGTAGAGACCACTAATTACAAGAGAATAGGTGGTATATGGGAAGTATCTAGACCCTACCCATCATAAGGAAGTCTATCAAGAGACCATGGACGTAATCAGGAGTCTTCAAGGGGAAATTCAATATCTAAAGGAGCAATCCATGAATTTGGAGTAGAATAAAAGTGCTAAGGTCCCTTAGTTAGATATAGATGATGTCAGAGAGGTGTGTAAGATGCTACACCAAGAGAATATCATTCCTTTGTTAGGATAATGGTTGAGGGATAAGATACCAAGCACTATAAGCAGAGCGCGAGGACAATTTTTGCATGTTAACCTTCCTCCCCACATCCTTGACTATGATAAGGATATTACCTTAAATGCGTTTTGATGGATGGCTCCTAAGTAATATTCTAATTGACATGGGTGCAGTAGTTAATTTTCTCATCCTAGACACCTGGAATCAAATGGGAAGTCCCCCATTACAACCATCTTTAAATATTTTTTATATGGCTAATAAGACAAAGGAAATGCCTATTAGTGTTTTAAAAGATGTTGTTATCACTATCCAAGGGGAAAATTCGCTAGAGACTTCAAATTCTTAGCACTTGTTGAGGCAGAAAACTTTCTAGTGTTACCAGCATCCTGTGCTATAAGAACAATATTGACTTATGTTTTAATTAGGGCTATATAAGTTTTGAGAATAAAGAGGAATGTGTTATCATTCCTTTTATGGATGGGAAGTCAATGCCCTATATTGAGCCTTTATGAGAAGAAGACCTAGATAGAATTTACATGTGAACTATTCGGGACCCTGAAGTTATGTAACCAACAAAAGAGGGTGTTATTCAGTGGGAAGACGCTCAATATATAAGTGATACAACTAGTGTGGCATGTGACAATTGGGCACATGGGACATATGAGTTAGTCAGAAGGTAGTTAAGAGGCTCTGTGATGAGAGTAATAAAGGCACGCTCAGTCAAGCACCTAAGAGGAAAGAAGTTTCCAAGTTATTCTGGGGGATCGACCCTGATGTTTTCTTGCGATAAATGGAGACCCAGTGGAGATGTGAGATTGAAAGGAGAAGGAATATTAGCTATACCTTTCTCGGGACCGTATCACGTTGGTGGGTGACCCATTGCATAACCTTCTAGAGTGGTGTGAAGTGAGAATCATGTTCTCTGTTAGATTTGTCTAGAGCAATGCACCTACTATCATACAAGATTATCATGGGAAGGAACCCACCTCATTTCATGTCCAAGCATGTGAGAAGGCCTAGATGGAAGGTGTGGAAGCCTTGTCACCTTCTTTATGGGTGCATAAGTTGTACTCCACCTTACAAGGTTACACACGTACATGGTACATTCACTTAGAGATGTGTCGTTAGATAAGAAACTGGTAGGATTTGACGGTGATCTCCTTCAATCTTTCAAATATTGGATTACTAAGCCATCGGTGAATGAAGCATTGCAAGTTATTAATCACCTAACTATGGGAGATAGTGTTATGGTGGAGGATAGAATACTGGAATTATTGGTTGAACTTGGCTTAGAAGCATGCTTTGATTAAAAAGAATAAGAGGAGATACAACTTGAGCGCACATGCATGGAAAAAGAGAAAGGAAAATTGGTTTATGTGATCAATGGTGAAGAGGTGGAAATTTGGATGTTAACCATATTGTGGGTACACACGAGGTTATGGATAGTGCTGATGAGCAAGCACACGCCTACCATAAACCCCTGAAAACCAAGAAGGTTAACATTGGTTTAGAGGCAAAACCTAAGGAGGTTACTATTGGATATTACTGGATGGAAAAGGAGGTTTCAAAGATCATCGATCTGTTGTGTGAATTTCAAGTTTTTTCCACACATGTACCACGAGCTTAAAGGAGTTCACCACTTCTTGGGAGAAATGAAGATCCAATTAAAGGAAGGTGCATGCCTAATTTGGAAGAGACCTTATCAAATGAATCTGAATCTATGCGTCAACATCAAGGAGGAGAATGACATGATGATTCTATCGGGAATAATGAGGTTGTTAAAGAATTAGAATGGATAAGTCTGATGGTCATCAGCATTAAGAAGGATGGGAGGATAAGGATTTGTGTTGATTATAGGGATTTGAATGTGGTATGTGTTATTGACCCTTTTCCAACCCCCTTCACTGAGGATATCCTGGAAGGAGTAGCTGGCGCGAGATCTATTCTTTCACGATGGATTCTCATGGATATCATCAGGTTAGAATTACAAAGGAGGACCAAGAAAAGACAAATTTTTCCACTGAATGGGGAAGCTTTGCCTACACATTCATGCCTTTTGGACTAAATAATGTGCTTGTTGTGTTTTCGCGCATTGTGGTGCAGGCATTTCAAGACTTCATCCATAAGTTTCTTCAAGTCTACCTTGATGATTGGATGGTATATGGATTAGTGAGGGACCATTGTGACAATTTGAGGCTAATGTTTGAAAGATGTCGAAGCAGTTGAGGATATCCCTCAACATTAAGAAATGTGTTTTCACTACTCCATTTGGAACCCTTTTGGGGCATATCATATGTAAGGAAGGCTTGCTGGTGGATCCTACCAAAGTTTTTGTTATTGTGGGATTGGGGGAACCTACCAGTAGAGAGCGCAAAGGTGCATGGATTCCTTGGGCATATAGGGTATTACCAAAAATTTATTAAGGGGTATGCCAAGATCGTCATGCCATTGGAAAATTTGCTAAAACACAAAAGTACATTTCACTAGGGAGAGGTGCAGTAGATGGCATTTGATACATTAAAGAATAATCTTATCATTGCACCCATATGATACTTCCCTTCTTGGGATAAACCATTACGTGTACATATTGATGCTTCAGGATGGCGATTGGAGTAATCTTAACACAACTTGGAGAGGGACTTGTTGACCACCCCTTGTGCTTTGCTAGTAGAAATCTAATCTCGGGAGAATAGAACAATACTACTATTAAGTGTGAAGCATTGTCAATGATCTACGTGTTGCACAAAAATTCATGCAAAGATTCTTGCTGACAACACCCTTTATATTCTACACGAACCACATGGTATTGAATTACTTGATAAAAAATCCCATTTTACAAGGGCGCATATGCCGGTGGTCCCCGTTGTTTCAAGAGGTCGATTTTACGGTTTTTGAAACTAGGTAAGATTAATTTGATACATGGTCATTTATCATGGATTTACTTAGGGAGGACATGCAGAGCATTGAGGATATAATGCCAGATGCACAACTATTTAGATTGGCACGCACCCCTCTGACTTGGAAGATATTGTTGTGTTTCTCAAGATAGGTGTGGCAAAGGAGAAATGAAGACTTTAGAAAGGAAGCAGTTAGTCATACACATCGTACCCTACATGTTAATTAGTGGAGACTTATACAAGCTAGGTCGCGATGAGGTTTTGTGCCGGTGTGTGTTAGAACATGAACACGTTGCAATCATGAAGAAGCACATGGTGGAATTACAGGAGGACACTATGTAAGGAATGCAACTACGCGCAAGATCCTTCTAGCAGGTTTTTAGTGGGAAATGGTTTACAAGGATTATATCAAGTATTATAAGGCCTGTGACCACTGCTAGCGTCTTGATAAACCAGGGAAAAGAGATGAAATTCCATTAAGACCGATTGTCAACACAAACCATTTGAGAAGTGGGAAATTGACTTTGTAGGCCCTATTTCCCTAGCCGCACGAAGGATAGGTTTGTGTTATATCATTACATGCATGATTATCTTACAAGGTGGGTAGAAGCGATGCCTACAAGGGATTGCATAAAGGCAGATAACAAATTTAGGTTCTTGTGGGAAAACATAATCAATATATATGGATGCCCGCTGAGTTTAACAAGTGATAGGGGTACTCATTTCTTGAATGAGATAGTTAGGATCTTGTTGGCAAAATTCATGGTAGCCCACCATAAGACTACCCCTTATCACCCACAAGCTAATGGGACTCATTGAGGTGTTTAACAAAATTCTGAATCACATGTTAACCAAGATTTTTGATGTGGGAAGAAAGGATTGGGATGATAAAGTTTTTGTTGTGTTATGGTCATATCGGACTACTTATAAAAGACTAAACAAGGCCACACCTTTTCAATTGGTGTTTGGTGCGAGAAGCAGTGTTACCTATTGAATTCATGTTACCATCGCTGCATATAGCATGTGCAGGAGGATTAGATGATGAACAAGTGCTTAAGGAGAGGATTGATAAGTTAATGCAGTTAGATGAGAGGTGGGCTATTGCTCACTTGGAGTCAAAAAATAGAAAAATCCAAGCGAAGGCATGGCATGATAGACACATAAAGAACAAATAGTTTTAGGTTGGGTAGATGGTTCTATTGTATGATTCCAAGTTTTTATGTCATCTTGGGAAATTCAAATTCCATTAGATGGGCCCATACATTGTATCCTATATACTCTATTCATGTGCTTTCCAGTTACAAGTGTTGGATGGAACATGGTTACTAGGCCATTTCAATGGGATTAGGTTGAAGCCCTACTATAAATAAGTCTTCCTTGTGTTTGTAAATAAGGCAATATTGCCAGTTAGCCTAGGTTTTTTTTGCAGTTTCCTTTCTTTGTGTTTCCCTTTCTTATTGCTTTGTGTTGTGCACATTTGTGTGTTGGTAGCCACTTATTATTTTCAAAAAAATTCTATGTGCAGAGGACCGCGCATCCATTTTTGTGTGGGGTGGAGTGATGTGACAAGTACTGGAAGCTATGGTTGTGGATGGCACGGTTGAAAAATAAAAACACATGAATTGGAAGATCACACGTGTAGAAAAGGTGAACATGAAGGAAGGATGGTGTCAAAAGGATTTGAGAAACCACATACAAGGGTAAAAAGCATAGGAGCAACATGAGATAGGCAGCGGAAAGAACTTGGTCTAAGACATAGAAGAAGAATTGACTTCAGCGTGGGAGAAAGCACGAAGAACTCTATGGTCGAGGCAATTGCATGCCAAAAGGTTGCGGAAGTGTTCGCGTAGGATTGAGCGCAGAGGAAAAGTGTTGAAGGTTGGCATTGGAAAGGAAAAAAAAGCCACCTTTATTGCAAAATTATGTTGGTAGGTGGCATGGCATTTATTGAAGAAAAAAATAAAAGTTATAAATAGAATATCGGGGTGCGTTGTTTTCTACCTTGCATTTTAAAAATAGCTCTTACGAACTAGGGCATCCTTGCGAATAAAGTTTGAGAAGAGTTGTGAAGATTTGTGTGCATAACTAGTTTGATCAATGAACCAGAGTGGAAAGAAGTACACAGCGTAAGTGGATAAGGTTGTGTCGAAGAATCACGTGGGTGATTATGTCATCTTATGGAAAAAGGATTTTCCAAGTTAGGGTTGCATAAGCTAGGGCATGGGGTTTGAAGGAATTTTCGTAAAGGAGTGGAGTCACAAAGTTGAGAAGAGCCAAGATCAGGAGAAAGGAAGAAATTTTAAGGACCCGATAAAGAAATGACACCAAGGAAAGTAGCAAATGTTTCACCGAAGAAGGAAAGGGAAAGGGGAAACAAGTTGTCTCCACCAGTTTCAATGAAGAATGGTACATGGAAATGCAGTACCCAGATGGCGTATTGCTTAGTAAATAATGGGTGTCTCATGTCAAGAAGATGGCCATTAGTGATTACAACCATCGAATAAGCACCATAGAGAATGAAATGACACTAGAACTAGTTCACCCTATAGAGAAGAGGACACCAGATGGAATGCCCATCTATGATGATGAGGTAAAGGTAAAAATGGAGAAGGTTGGGTTGTTACAACTCTGAAGTTTCCTGTTTCGGAAAGCCCAAGTGACTATACCAATGGTTGATGTCATGCATGTATGAAGACCACTTCTATTTCGTAGGTCGGAGGATGCACATAACCCCCCAATTAATTTCTAAGTTCATCGGCCTTATCTATGAAGGAGATTCATTAGACGATGACTTAGAAGACAAGGAAGCCATTAAAAAGACCATTGATACTTATGACTACAAGAAGGGTTCGTGTTACTTCGACATTTCTGCAATTACTAACCCAGTGATGAGGATGGCCACACGTTTGGTTACAAAGTTGAATGGGTAAGAGAGATGGACATAGATCAACAAGGCCTAGTTGAATGTGTGTCACAAGATCTCGAGAGGAACCATCTATAACCTCTCAGCTTTCATTGTAGAGGAGATCATAGACGCCGCATGTGACAGAGAAAAAGATCATGTTTGGTAATGTCCTCCTCACCATTGTCTTTTTAGAGATTAGAGTGTCCAATGGGCCGAGACAAGTTTGTTTGGGAGTACCCAGATGAGAACCCTCCCCACTAAGAGGTTTGAACAGTATACCTATGACACCATGACAGCCGCTCATAAGGTGCGCCTAGAAAAGTGGTATAAGCGAATGCATGATGCATATTTGGGGCTGAATGGAGAATACCCAAATAGTTGCCTTCACTAGTGCAAGGAGAAGTTGAGTTCATCATATACCAACATTTTTACATCAATAGATTTACTTTGGTAGATGGCACTAAGAGTCCTTGGTGTAAATTTCCTTTCTCCTTCACAATGCATAGTACTTCCAGTCAAGGTCAATCATTTCAAAGAGGCAAAGAAACTCATATTTGATCTAAGTGTAGTGGATCAAGACTACCGCAAGTTACGTAGGAAACTAATATACCCTAATAAGCATGCTTATGTGGAGAAGTATGTCTCCCATGACGTACACATGTTAAAACTAGTAACATTACCTATTGCAGGGAGGACAAGAAGCAAGGGGTGTATTTACACATAAGGCCTAAGTATGAAAAGGGAACTTATGTTGAAGATGGTGTCTCCATTCCGAAGGCCCAACCACAGAAGAAGACTACACTAAGGAAAAGAGATAGAGGATAAACTCATGAGAAAAAGCCACCAAACATGCAAATACTAGACGGTAGGGGGGCATAGGCATTAGCGCACCACGTATTTATGTCCAACGGAAGAAGTCTCCCATGAGAAAAGAGTCACCACAAAAGGAGGAGTCACTACAAAAGGAAGAGTCGTCGGTAAGGGAAGAGTCACCAAAGAAAGAAGAAAAAGAGAGGTCCCTAAGCTAGAATCACAAGTAAGGAAGAAGCAGAGGGTGACTAAAGGGTCGGACTCAGACGAGAAACAGAAAGCATGGAGGCTGAAAAGGGTGATGAAGATGATGAAGAGCATGATGAGGCTCAGAACCATCCTGTGTATGATGTACACGAGTCAAAGGAAGAAGGAAATGAAGAGAAGGATGAGGATGAAGGAGGCGCTCATGACAAAGGGGAGTGAAGAAGTAAACATGAAGGATCAGAAGACCCCGACCCCGACCAAGGAGCAGATGGATAATACCATAGAGAGGGAAGTGGTAGGAATTATCCAACAATTGGTAGAGCACGAAATCGAGTGAAGTGCCAAGGAAGTAATGAAGGAAACAAAGGAAATTGAAAGTGTGGGAAAGGAGTATGGAAGCATGGGTGGAGACCCCAGCTTAGCAGTAAGCTTCCCAAAGGTAGTGCGCATAGGTGGAAAGGGCATAGTAGCAACATAGGAACAAGAAATGACTTACATTAATGATCCAAACAAGGTATTGCATGTGTGTTTCCAAATTACCATGCCTATAAACCAACTCCTTGCATGGTCTTCTTTTGATGAAGAGGGTGTGTACCCACACATGAGGAAAATGTTATCTTGGGCTTTTGAGTCCCATGTTGATGAACCCGAATTCGAGGTCAACCGAGATGCATTGATGAAGATACCATATGCCAAGGGAGTAAACCCTCTGGTGAATTCCCAACAATTATCTGATGAGAAAGTTTTCAACGCACTCAACAAAGTATCGGTGGAGGTAGAAGCAAGACTCTTCGGCAGAAATGATAGAATAAGGGTCTTGGAGGAAGAGCTTGAGAAAAAGAATGAGGAGATCATTGAGCAAGACAAAGAGATAAAACAGAAGGAATTGATCAGTGCGCAATTAAGGCGTGAACTGAGGGATGAAAAGGAAAAGGTGTGCAAAATCCATAAGAATATAGAGATCATTTTAGACGCCATAATCTTGAAGCACCCAGACTTGCTCCGCCTGAGTAAAATATGAGTCAACCATGCAATGCTTGGAAGACTTGACCCGCATCCTCACCATGGAAAGGTGACCACTCACATTAGAGTCAGCAGAGGAGGTGATGGCATGCTAGAAGGAGGAGGAAAAGCTGAAGATTGGGGAGATAGTGACTCGGTACTTGAGCTCTTTCCATAGTAAAGACCACCGCACAAATGGTTAAAGCTATGTATGACAACTATTACAACATGGATAGGGTAGCAAGCATATTAGTTGCTACACATGAGGTGGATCTAAAAGAATTTTAGGAAAATCACAAAGGTAATAGGGCGGAGCACGACAAGATCTTAGCTGAAGTTGAGAAGAAATTGGAAGCAATCAAGACCTTGTGAGGTTCGATTAAGAGTAAACTAAAGGAACTGTACCCCAAGTCACTCACAGGATGGATGCGTTAGGTGATCTTAGCAAGCAACTAGAGAGCATTGTTGATACGCTGAAAGCTAAGAGCGAGGAACTTAGTTTTGATGAAGTAAGTGCATTAGTGGGTGACCTACTTCAGCAAGCACAAGGAGAAGTAGATGCATGGGAGAAAATTGAGGCATCCGTGAAGAAGGAATTCCCACTCCTCATGCAACAATAACACATTCTTCTATTCTTCCATTTCTTTCATCCTTCCATTCTTTGATTGTTTTGATACCTCTATTCTTTATTCTTTGAGGAAGCGAAAGTTTCCGAGGATGAAGAACATGCATAGTGTGGGGTGATGTTGGACCCTAAAATATTGGCTAAGTACCAAGAGGTGCGCGTGTGTAGGATCAGTAGATAGAAGGGCACTTAGGGAAAAGCACGTAGGAAAAGGGGTTTAAGAAGGGTTTAAGTGAAACCAGGGTGCATGTGGGAGGTAGAACAAGGGTTTAAAGGACTTAGCCATAACGGCATCATGGGGTCACTTGAGGAAAAATGTGAGGACCCGACTAGGCATGATGAGTGGATAAGGTGCCATCCTAGAACCTTGGAGGTCAAGAAAAGGATATTCCACATAGGGAATATTCCCAGAGACATCATTACAGTTAGTGGAAGGTTTACGAAGAGGATAAGCATTCACCAATGGAGGACCACATCGACACTTGCACACATGATCTGCTCAAAGAGAAGTTATGGTGGTGGTCGATGGTCCTATTTAAAGAGGTGTTTGGGTTGGGAACATGGATGGAGATAGATGCAACACACAGGAAGAAATACATTGAGGCACGAAGGGAATGTAGAGAGAATGAGAGAGAAAGAGAAGGAGAGTAACGAAGTGTTGCAGTAGACTAGGGTTTAGAGCACTTAGTGCTAGAGGGTTATAAGGGATACCATAAGCATATGTATGGGTATTGGGATCTGTAACAAGGGATAGAATGGGGAAAAGTATAGTTAGGATCTCATATCATAGAGGCTTATAGGAGTTAAGTCTCTATCATTTAATATATATGGTCTGAGATGACCCTTTTGAATGTAGTATGGCTACTAAAGATTTTGTTAAATCAATATACATGGATCTATTTTGTACATCTTGTTTATGGGTGTAAACCCTCATGTTATATGACTTATCATGGCTCAGATCTAGTTTATTATACTTCTTACAATGTCATTTAGCTTTTGTGATGCATTAATGTGTAGATCTATTAGTTGCATCTTCTACCTTTTAAAGTAAGTGAATGTACTTTTGTTTCTACGCAAATAATCCTCCATTAATGGTAGAACTCTCTTGCAAATCTCACATAAAGGAGGGGCTCGGCGCGCACGCATCTCAAGTGATTGCAATCACTACAAAGGGTCCCAACCAATGAACTTTAAACTTCCCTAGATGGCGCAAAAACTTGGATTCATATAGAAGTACCATCTTTCCAACTACAAAGGAATTATTCTTTATGTGTATGTTATTCCAATCATTATGTCTTGTCTTCTCTGTCTTTTGAATCCAACGTGTAATGGTGCACCACATATCCAATTACACACATATGTTGGATGATAGGTCGGCATGCTTGGGGTTAGAAAGAAGTATTAAGGGTAAAATAATGACTACAAAGATCAATTTCCTACATCACATGAGGATTTTGAGTACATAGCACATGTTCCATATGTTTCAAAGTAGTTGGAAGTCTTATGTATGCAATGGTTTATACCAGATTAGACATTGCACAAACAATGGGAGTTGTGAGTAGATTTATGGACAATCCAGGTAAAGAGCATTTGAAAGCAGTCCAATGGATACCTAGATATTTGAGAGGGACATCTAGCATGAAGTTATGTTATGGAGGTTCGAATACTTCTTTATGCGGATATGTCTATTCGAGATATGGCTAGAGATTTGGATGGTAGGAGAAGCACCACTTGATATATATATTCACAATAGGTGGCACAATAGTTAGTGGATTTTGAGATTTCATAAGATTGTGGCTTTGTCTACTACTGATCCAAATATGTTGCAGCTACAAAGGCTAGCAAAGAGATGATATGGATGAGCGAGGCTCATGAAAGAGTTGGGAAATGAGTAAGATGATTGCAAATTTTATAGTGGTATTCAAAGTGTGGTTCATCTGGAAAATAACTTAGCATTTCATTCAAGAAACGAAACACATTCAGTTGAGATATCACTTCATATGGCAGGTGTTGAAGGATGGGTAGTTGAAACTAGAGAAAATTCATACAAATAAGAAC
Source organism: Taxus wallichiana var. yunnanensis (assembly GCA_018340775.1). Taxonomy (NCBI): domain Eukaryota; kingdom Viridiplantae; phylum Streptophyta; class Pinopsida; order Cupressales; family Taxaceae; genus Taxus; species Taxus wallichiana. Next base: position 411,352,412 of record CM031238.1, on the reverse strand, counting down.
CATGTGGATATGCTAATGAAGCCATTGGAAAAGAAAAATATGGAGCTTTACTCCACTTTTGTTGGTCTTCGAGTTTGATACTTGAAGAAGAAGAAACATGCCAATGAAAGGATCTAAGGATGGAGATGTACATTATAGTGAAGTAATTTATCTCCAAGTGGGATATTGTTAGGTTTTGGAGCTAAATGACTTCACAAATAGCATGTTTTACAAACTTGCAGGTTTACATAGTAACCGGCATCGGTTGGGTAACTGGTATCGGTCACCTGAGAGCAAGCGGCATCGGTTGGGTAACCGATGTCTGTCACACTAGCGATAGAATCGCATCGGTTGGGTAATCGACATTAGTTACATGTGCATTAATGTTTTTATTTTAGATGTAGGATTAGATCGACCCTTGGTTATAAAGGTGATCGGAGGGTTGTAAATGCATAGCTAAGTTTCCCTAATGTTTGTATATGCTTATAAGCTAGAAAACTAGGGTTAAAAGATAAGAATAGAGATTATTGTAAGAAGATTTTCTTAGAGAGAGCTGAGAGAAGCTTGTGAGGAAAAATTATTGTACATCCGGGAGAGGTGTGGAAGATTACAAATCTTCATTGTATTTCCTCTGTAAAGCAAAGAATAATAGATTGGTTGTTTCTTGGTGGACATAGCCCACACTGGGTGAACCACGTTATATCTTGTGTATTTTTCTTCTAGTTTAATTTCCGTGTTTATTGCTTACATGCTTCAATTTGAATATAGATATGTACAACAATGGTGTGTGTCTAACCCCAACATTTTATTTGTTTAGGATCTTTTAGTTAAATTAGAAGCAATTTCTTCATTTCTTTTGTTTTATTCCAGAAAGTTCAAAAAATACAAAAAGATTAGTTTAAATTAGATTAGATTGTTTATATTGCTTCATTTCTCTTATATCTAAAAATACAAAAACATAGTTAGCTTTCATTTATTTATATTAGCATGTTATTTTCTTTCGTAGATTAAATTTCACAAATGCACACATGACCATTCCCGAACCACAACAAGAGAGAGTTTATGATTGTGATCTCAGGGTCCCCCAACCAAACGGGCCTGAAGAACTCATAGATATAGACACTAGATTACGTTCTCTAGTCTTTAGAACTTCCCCACATCCACCAGATATTGTTAGACAACTGAATGTCTTAAACAAAGATGCTTATAGAGATTTCACGTTATGGACTGAACTAGCTCATCGCGCATAGATCTGGTGGAACCAAACCTCTCTCATTTATTCCATGACCTTATTTGGACATCATTACAAGGCACCCGCTAGCCAATTTCCATGCATTCCACAACCAACTGAGAGAGTTTCACATAGAGACGTTGATAGAATTTTACATGTGTATCATTCTTGATTGTACCATCACACCCATTCAGGTTAGCGAGGATTTCATTTCCCTTGATGAGCATATCCCTTTGGTGACTGTAAAGGATATTAGATTGCCTTAATAACCTATTTATCACATACAAACCTAATTTCGCTACATATAGCCATCCACTCATTCTATATTGCCTATCCTGGCACGACCTCGGGAGGTCGAGTGTGCCTGAAGGTCACATGGTGATTTTCAGTCATATAAATTGGTGAACCTGACGTGAAGGACTTGTTCCTATTCGTTTACATTTTCTTACCCTCTTTCATCCATTATTATCCTTTCCCATTATTTTTTGGGTATTTATATACCCCCTGAATATGTCGGGTCGGGACTACGGCCGATCCATTTTGGGTCTCGAGGCATATTATTATCAAATGGGTATGCAATAGTCACCCTCACTATCTTGATGGGTTGATAATTACTCATCTAATTTACCTTCACCTCACACTCCTCTTCTCCTCAAGGGATCAATAATGGTTCATTGGTCAGGATCAAGGAGATTGATCAACCTACACATGGGCCACAACCTAAACTCTTCAATTCTAACAACTTGACATTCATAGAAGAGAAAGGTTATGATCCTCAAGTTTTGTTTAGGATGCAAATCAACATGTAGTCTGATTCGCTCCCTTTGTTAGATGAGGATTACCTAGCACGCTACACCCAAAGTGAGCAATACTTTAATAACATAGACCAGTCCCTGGACCGGATGCAACAATACGTTGATGTTCTTCTCTAGAATGACTCTGCTACCCCTCCTCCTACAGGAAACACATCCAAAGAGGGGTGGCTTCCCAAAGATCAAGCTATAGCAGGACATCACATACCTTTGCCTCCCAACTAGGCTCAAAATGCACCCAAGTTGAATACAACACCATCTACGGGCGATGTAATTTCAACATTGGTGAATAGGGTTAGAGAACTAGAGCTTTCCCAGCCCTCTCATACTACATCTTTCACAGGGAAAGGCAAGGTCCCTTACCATGCTCAAAATCTTGGTTATGTACCCTCGGCACCATCACCTCCTCTGGTTTACACACGCATTCCTAGCCCCGAGATCTCCTCACCGGATCAAGAACGTTAGTGTTATGTTATAGATCATGTTTTTATGTGAGAAAGTGTTAAAGACTATAAACTAAGAGTATTGTACACTTTCCACGGTTGTCTCACCTGGGGTTTTTATGTGAGAAACTTTTTGGCCTTAAAACGTGCTCCGATATACCGAAAAACGTGCTTTTCTCTAATGGGCGGGATTTTTGACCCATAGGTTTATGGGATGGTTTTGGCCCATGGTTTTGATACCCACGGTTTTGTAAAAATACTTAAGCAATTGTCTACTCATGTGGTTTTGTGCATATGGTAGGGTTAAAAATGTAACATTGCAGATGTGTTTTAAATTTGGGCATGAATTCAGCAGAGTTTGTTGAGCATAGCGCCAAACATATCCGAGTATTGTATTGAGAAAGCAAAGTGGCTTGTAATAAAATCTGAGCAAGTGATTCTTGGTGGACATAGCCCAAATTGGGTGAACCACATTAAAAACTCTCTTTGTGTTGTGTTATTATTATTTTGCACTTTTATTTGAGATTTGTAATATTTTACGCATATTAGTTTCTACTATTGTGATTACGTGAGGGATTATTCCACATATTTTATCCCTTATTTCCTAAAAGTTAGGTATCCCCTTACACCTCATACAAATACCCTTAATAGGCACCATCCGTATGCATTCCCAAATACCGTCCCAACTGGCAATGTGATGTTCCCTAGTTTCATGCCTACCACTCTGTACCAAAACAATGTTCCCCTATATTTGCACATGTATTCCAAATTGCCGCAAGAGGGACTTGTATTCTTTTCTAGCTCATATGCTCACTGAAGGGATGTCTTACACCTCCATGAACGTTTATGTTGTGCCATATCAACCTCTTATACCTCCTCTACTTCCCCATCGGGGGTCATATATGGTAGATTCCTATGCTTTGGGAACATATGTTGAATATCTTAAAGAGCCCCTCGACTTTACTATATGAAAGTTAATGCTTCCACGGCAGCTTCCCGTCTTGCCAAAGTTAAAATGGGAGGGGGATCTAAATGCACATATTAAAGCATATCTGTTGCCATCGAGAGAGATACTCTAATGGGATGTGGTTATAGCTAAGAAATTCCCTAAGAGCCTTGAGGGGATTGCTCTCGATTGGTATTACAAGATACCTGAAGCCTCCATACACTCCTTTAAGCAACTTGTATCCAAGTTCATAAAGGCATTTGACATGAAAAAATTGTTAAGAATGGGAATCAAGGAATTCCTTCACATAAAGCAAGAGCATAATGAATCTGTTTCCCATTTCATTCAGAGGTAGCAGCAAGTCCTCTAGTCTTCGGAAAATTCTCCCAATATGGATAAAATGGAGCTTTACAATCCATTCCTTCATTCCCTTAATTGGGAAACAAAGGAAGAAGTCCAAAATTTCCCCCTTAGGATCTACGAAGAGGTACTAGAGGGTGCTCTCCGTATTGATCAAGCGGAAATAGATAGTGGTCGAAAGACCTACGGTTCAAATGAAAGATGATCACTCCCTCCTAAGGTAATTTAAATTACCCCAACAATTCCAACAACAATCAAGGACCTAAGGTCCTCAATAAGAATCGTGGTGTTACAACAGATGGCGTAACTGATCAAGCCAAGAAGTTGAATGTTGTTAACACTTCAAGTGTAAACAATGTCAATAACAATGTGAACAAAAATAATCAAAGGAGTAACAATTTCACTCCTTCCATCAATGTAGTGGATTTCAACCATCCTCCACCTCCACAACAATTTCAGGCCTAAGGCCCCAATCAATACCCAAATGGGTATCAAAGTCAATATCAAAGCGAAGGGAAAATTCCTCTAAACTTTAATTATAACAAGCAATAGTTAAATAATAACGGTACTTTGAACCGCAATGACAACGCGAATCAAAGACCTCAGGATTATGATCTTGACATTTATTACAGCTTCCATAAGGTCTCGAGGGCATGATGCTAGAACTTGTCATGACTGTAACAAGTTCATACAATGCCTACCAGAGGACCAAAGGAAACTCTTCATCGAGATGTTTTAGGAAAATCCTACGGTGCCAACGCAGAATGGTAGCATAGGGCATGACTCCCCTCAAAACAATCCTCTTAGGATATTTAGTGACTCTCTTCCTATGCATCATGAAAATAGAAAATTAAACCCCCATGGCACAAATAAGGGCAACCCAGTATGAAACAATGACCACAAAGCTTCCACTTCTTCAAACCCACTAGTAACACCTTCATTGGACGGTCCAACAAGCTAAGATCGTGGGCCTTGTCAAATTAGATGTTAAACCTCTAATTAATGTAGCTACAAGAACCCATGCCTACTCAATGCAACATATTCCCATCTACCCTTCTATGTCGGATGAAAATCCAATACTTCCAAGGTCGGTAGGGGAATATGATCTGACTACAGATTTAACCAAGACCTTTTCTCACATCTCCTTTTTGGATTTGTTGAAGAACCCTTCTACTCATCAAGTCACTTTGTTAGAAGTGTTAGGTCTTGGTCACTTGATAAACATTACCCCTCCACTAGAGGCATAAATCAACCACATAAAATTTGATGTCTATCCTCCTGGGAAGCTTGAAAGAGATGTTGGATTCATCTTCAACATCAATAAGATGCCCACCAATGTCGAGATGGCACGTACAGGTGACCCAACGTTGTATTTACAGGTCTAGATCTATAATAATTACGTTAAACATACAATGATTGATGATGGGGCAACTGTTAATATTGTCCCCTTTTCATTCCTCCAAAAGTTAGGCTACGGAGAAACCAATCGTTCTTTAACTAGAAATATGTTGAGAGGCTACGACAGTCTAAAACAACATCCATAAGGACCATAGTACTCCCAGTTACTCTTGGACCCAAGATGGTTCTAACCGAGTTTTATATTATAGATAGGGAAACCAACTATAATATGATTCTTGTTTGACCTTGGATCCATTGGATGCAGACAAATCCCTTCCACACTATTCCAGGAAATCAAATTCTTTCATTTGGGGAAGTTTTTCGTCACTCAAGGTGACCCAAAGCCCTTGATATTCACCTAGCCAACTTAAATAAGAAACTTGGGGTCCATACCGAGTTTGAATTCCCCACCAATCAAGTGAAAAAACCGAAGGATGCAATGCCAGATTCTAAATTGATTCCCATGACGGGACTGGAAACCTCCATTTTGATTACGAAGTTTATTACAACTAAAGATGAAATTGTTGTTGTTAAGACAACATCAACGAAACCATAGCTAATATTGTCGAGTTGTTGGAGAATGACCTACCTATTCTCCTTTCTTTCGACTCCTTAGGCATAGGACAAGCTCTAGATTCAACTCTCTTCCATCTGAAGAGATTTGCATAGTTGAGATCTCGGAAGTGGAGGAAGAGGATACTATAAATGATCAAACATCAATCTTCCCTAGCAATTGTTGGACGCTCAACTATGATGGAGTGAAGTGTCATTTGGTGTTGGGGTAGGCGTGATCCTCACTTCCTGGAAGGGAAGATTATGCCTTTTTCCTTTAAGCTCAATTTTGAATGCATGAACAATGGTGCCAAGTACAAGGCTCTTATTCTTGGTCTCATTATAGCCAAGAGAATGGGTGCTTACAATATTAGAGTTTTGGGTGATTCCCAACTAGTCTCCAACCAAGTTTCAAAATTTTATGGGACTAGAGCATAGCACCTGCAGCTCTATAAGGATACCGTACTTAACCTAAGAAAAGGTTTTGACTTCATATCCATTAAATCTATCCCACATGAACAAAACCTTTTAGCTGATTCCATGGATACTTCCGCTTCTCGCTTTTGTCCAAGCAAATATTTGGAAGATATTGAATTCATTATTTCAGTCTGAACTGAACCCCTAGTTCAAAAATGCCTACCAATCCAATTCTGGCATACGTTGAGACTAAGAATGATCCTACCACTTTATATTATGCATAGAATGATGAGGCTATATTAGGTTACCTTAATGCATACACTAACCTTCATCTTGCACATCATAAGAGGGGTTTCACTCTCATACCTCACTCTTCCTCCTATTTTGGAGATCGTATGATGGGTCCTTCCTCATCGAAGGCCTTGAGATCTATGAAGTAGAGGAGGAAGGAGAACTAGAACTACCTCTAGCCCCGCTTGAGTTTGAAGAAGGAAATGCCTCTTTAATCGAAGGGACCATCGATATAAATATCGGGATGGAGGAAGAGCCTAAGATATTAAAATTTGGTTCTTATTTAACTCAAAGAAGTGGAAATTCATATGAAGGTTCTCAAGGAACATTCAAAAGCCTTCAAATTCAGCTACAAAGAGATGACAGGAATTGCTCCCCATGTTGCAGTCCACAATCTTGTAACCAAACCTGACGCCAAGCCCATCAAACAAAAGTCAAGACCTATGAATCCAAAAGTGGATTTGATGGTCAAAGAAGAGGTTATAAAACTCCTACAGGTGGGATTCATCAAACCTGTAGATTATTCAATGTGGGTATGAAACATGATCCATGTTAGGAATTAATAGTAGCGTTAACATTATTAATATGTTGTTAATTTGTTAAACCCGTAATATTATAAATGGGTTATTTATTTCTGGTTTGTAGGAGGTAGTTTTCCTACCTCCATGGCTATATAATAGCCATTTTAATAACAGATAAATTAATAATGAATATGGTTTCCGCACATGTTCTTTCATTTGGTACTAAAGCTATGGTTTGTGTAATGTAACGATGAATTGTTTACATGGATATTCATATTGTTTTTCATTGCCTTGTCTGATGTGATGTACATCTAACAAAGAGATCTTCAACACACTCCTCATCTGAGGTGCATCATGCTTCTTCCACTCTCCCACTTCTGTCTTGGATTCTGTTGTATATGGATTTAAATCCATTCCTATGTGTATGTTGGAAATTTTGTTGCCATTAAAAGAAGTGATTAGATAAGATATAATCAAGATATTATTGAATGTGGCAATTTGAATATTGATTTTCTCTACATTGGATATGGTTTTGCCGTATTTCCATCATATTCCTTCATGTAAGATGGATGTCAGCCTACAGATTCACAATTCTAAGGTTGGAAGTCATTTATTATTTTGAAAGAATCTTTTCTTAATCCCTGCTCGGGTTCCTGAAAAGCGTCCAACCCTACGCATAATTCTCTGAATTCTAATGAATCTCTTTGTGAAGTTATTCGATGATTCAAAGGTGCAATAGCAGATCGAATATATCATGTGCAATAAACAAATTTTTATCAGATCTAAGGTATGTTTTCACCTATGGATCGAAGTCCCAAAGATAGTAGTGCCTATACGTGGCAATTTGTAAATATCTGAACGTGCATATTTGTGGATTTCATGTTTGCTTGGAGTAAATGCCTTCATTCAACATCCGCACATAGTTTTTCGACTTTTTATTCATTCAACATCTGCACATAGTTCTATCAATAGTTTGAAATTCAAATAAGCAAATTGTAGTTAACAATAGTCTTAATGTTGGTAATGTATTTCACTGTGATCGAAATTCATAGTAGTTTTTCTTTTAATTATGTAGTCAATGTCAAATTGGTCACCAGTTTTGTATAATTCATAGTCTTCTCAAAGTCATAAGTTGCCAGTCTATTTTGTTTTGTCGAAAATCAAGAGTAAAATTATTCAATATTGTTGTAAGTGAGATGTCATTTTAAATTCAAATGGCAAGGGGGAAATGTTGGTATATGTCAAAAGTGTCGAAATTCATTTTCATCTTGTTGTTATGTGTTTCATCTTAATTGTGTCTAGGTGAATAATAGGTTGTATCATTTGTATTTTTTTACAATGGAAATACCATTGGAAAAATTCAATGGACTCAATTTTCACACCTAGAAAGTAAAGATCCAGATGCAATCGATGAACAAAAATATCTAGAGAATAGTAGATGGAAAAGAACCAACACCTTTAGATCCAACCAAATTGGCAGAATGGGAAACGAGGGATGATAAAGCCAAAGCCATCATCGCCTTTCCCTTTCATATTCTCAATTGCATTATGTCGATCTAGAGAAAACATTAAAGGAAATGCGGGATACTCTGAGCAAACTATTTGGTTCAAAAGCAGTCAATGCAATTTTTTCTCTAAAACTTCAGTTGTTCAAGCTCAAAATGAGTGATGGAGATACAATGTCTAGTCACATCAACGATTTAAGATCTCTTCTGAGACAACTTGCAGAAGTCAAATCTCTAGTAGACGATGAGGATGCAAAAGATATTTTCTTTGAATATTTTCCCACCCAAATACAAATATGTTGTTTTCACTCTTGGTTAAATTCCTTCTAACTCATTGGAAGATATGATATCAACTCTTCTAGCTGAAGAAAAAAGGACTAAAGAAGATGTTGAAGAGGAAACTGCAATGTACGTGAAAAAGAAATACAAAAATTTCTCTAAAAACAAAGAGGAATTAGAATGTTTCTATTGCAAGAAAAAAGGCCATATATCTAAATATTGCAAAGTTTGAGCCAAAGATCTTCTCAGTGGAAAACTCAAAACAAATGAGGCAAATATAGTTGAAGAGGATTCAATCAGAAGGTGAACAAATGAATGAAGAACCTGACTACAATTTTGAAGACTTCTTGTATTAAGTGAATCTTATTGGAGGATGGAGGCATCGGAGGTTGGAGGTCAATCAGCGACCTCTCATTAGTCACCAATAACGGGGCCACTTCAGTTGTGGTGACAGTTTGTTAGAGTTTGTTTTACATTCATTGTGGTGTGTATTTCAGCGTTCTTGTTTGTAGTGTGATGGTTTGCTTTGAATAAACCCCTTTCCAGAATTTTGGGGAAGATTCATGTTTTCAGAAGACTCACTTTTGGGGAGCAGGAGAAGATTTCGAGGTAGACTCGAGGATGGTTATCCAACTAGTGTTAAGCTTGTGGATCTTAGAGATCTAGAATTCGGGCACCCAAAGAGGTAGCATCCATGCATAATTCATCTCAACACTACACCTTTACGAGGGTAAAGAGACAATCTATGGAGTTTGTACCTAGTCTAAGCAGTGCTTTCAAGAGGTGGTTCAACTTCTTCAAATATGGTTCTTCATCATGTTCACATTAAGCGAGTGAATATTAGCAATTAATAATGTTCACACTAAGAGGGTGAATGTTAGGAAATAATAGTAGTGTTCACATTATTAATATGTTGTTAATTTGTTATACCCATAATATTCTAAATGGGTTATTTATTATCTGGTTTGTAGGAGGTAGTTTTCCTACCTCCATGGCTATATAATAGCAATTGTAATAGTAGTCAATTAATAGCGAATATTATTTATGTTAGATCTACACGTGCTCTTTTAGTCCCCTGTTCTCAAGAAGACTGGGAAAATTCAAATATGCATTGTTTTTGGGACATAAACAAGGTGTGTCCCAAGGATGATTTCCCATTACCTTCCATCGATGTTATCGTGGACGCAACAACTAGATATGAGTTGTTATCACTCATGGATGGTTTCTCGGGTTACAATCAGATTAGGATCTCTATGGAGGATCAGACAAAGACCACTTTCACTACTCCTTGGGGTACCTATTGTTACACAGTCATGTCATTCGGTCTTAAGAACGCTGGTGTTACCTATCAATGGGAAATGACCTATATATTCCATGATCTTATTCACAAGATTATGGAATCGTATGTTGATGATCTTCTAGCTAAGGCCAAGAAGCATTGCGATCACCCCGAGGTGCTTTGCATCATCCTCTCTCATCTCATTGAATACGACATCACATTAAATCCAGAGAAGTGTGTATTTGGAGTGACAAGAGGGAAGTTTTTGGGTTACATCATCTCTTCATGAGGGATTGATGTAGATCTGGAAAAAATTTGGGCGGTCTTAGAAATGACTCTTCCCATAAACGAGTCGGAATCAAGTCCTTTCTCGGAAAGCTCAGAGCAATCCACAAGTTCATACCTGATTTAACCTATGTCATTCATCCAATTAACAATTTGTTAAAGAAGGATTGTTGTAACATCTAGATGATTGAGTGTCACGAGGCATTTGAATCGATCAAGAATTTCCTATTATCGCCACCCACACTCATGCCGCCTAAGGTAGATCATCCTCTCATCATGTATTCTCGAGCTACAGACATCTCTCTAGCTTGCATGTTAGCACAAGAAGACAATGATAAACATGAATGTGTATGTTGGGCCCTAAATTGAGTAATTCCTAAGGTAAAAGAAGTGCATGCGCAAGACAAGAGAGTAAGAAGCTGTTCAAGGAAAATCACGTGAGAGAAGAGGTTGGTGTGCAAAGCGAGCGGCGGGTGTTATCCCACGAGATCATGCACCCGTTAAACTATGAAAAGATCTCATGCAACATGGGAACATCCCCAAGGTGTGGGACCTTGTCACCTTGGGATGAACCTCTAGAGAAGGCCGATTCCTTTGGAACTTGGGGGCACCCAATTTAAGATCAATGTGCAAGGATAAAACACTTTAGAGGATTCTAATCTACTCAATTTATGAGGTTCAGGGGTTAGAAATAACAAATAAAGAAACATGTGGTGATACACCAAGAGTAAAACTAGATAATTAGATGATCTTTACACTAGAAAGGGGTAACTCAGAAAGGATAAAACAATCATCACAATCTAACTCACCTAGTACTATTTGGATAGGGTAAATAACAAACCACAGTCAAAATAGTATGCATCTCCTTGTAAGACCCCAAGTATACATAACAGATAGATCAAATCTAATTGAAAACACAATCAACCACTATGATGATATAGAATATGCACATGTCAAACATCTCTTTCACTTATGATAGTTAATGATAATACGGCTTTTATAACAGAAGGAAAATAATCTCTCCACAATTGATATTCAAAACAATTATATCACTTTCCCACAAAATGAAATAAGGTATCCTGAAATAAAGGAAAGTTAAACACTTACACTAAGGAATTGTGCATCCACAAAGCATACATTGATCAACCATTAACACAATAAATCAGATTCTTCATGGAAAAATATCACTCTAAATGTAATTGAAAGGCTTCAAAATATTCAAAGCACTCTTCCAAGCTTGAAGAGTAACTTCCCAAATGATCTCTCTATCCCAAAACCTTCATGCACTTAACTATTTATAAGTTTTTAGGTTGAGCCATTACAGATTAGGCCTTAACCAACAAATTACTAAAAATAGAATATCATTAAGTTCAAGGAACATGCTCCCATAAAAATAGCAAGGTGGTTGCAAGGGTTTGACTCAGTCAACCCTGCAACTTGGACCGATCCAAAGCTTGGAACTATCCTACCATGGCCACCTAACTTCAGCTTGGCCCTACAACACCTTCTCCTTCTTTAGTTTTCTCTTGTTCTTTCTCCCATGCAACCATCTGATGCTTATATTCGATGAAACACTTGATAATTCCTTGTATCTCTCCTTCCTCTGGCCCACATGTGTAATGGTTTACCACATCTGTGTCTCGATCTCTCTTGCTACCTTGGCTGGAATTATTTTAAGTTTACCTACCACTTTCTTCAATCGACCTATGAAATTTTGGCATGAAACCAACCTATCAATGGAGTCACTATTGAAAGTTCTAGTCACCTCATCATCCCTTTTCACCAAATCCTTGAAATTTGACTTAATTTGATCTTCCGGAAGAGCATCAATGTTTTCATTAAAGAACTTGCAGTTAACATTATCAAACTCTTATGAGATGTCATTCAGAGCATCCATGATTTCCACACACTTATCGTCTAATTTCTTTATTAAATCTTGTAATACTTGGGACCTGAATTCCATAGCCTTTTGATATTCAAACAACTTGGAAACATCGTCGATTATGTCTTCTTAAAGAAGTAGATTTGGATCCTCTTCTCTGATTTCACTCCATGTGGTCAAATTCAAATTCAAGTTATTATTATCTTTAGAGAAGGCTTCATCCATTTTACGAATAGAGGATCTTTCAGTCTACAAATCATTATATATCTCAACAACCTCTTTAATCAAAGGATTGGCTTCTTGAAGTATGTGCTCTATCCATCCATTCATCGATCTTCCCTTCGTCCTATCTTCTCAATCTCATGATAAGAAATATCATCCATAGTGGAAGAAATCGTCAAAGCAATAGTAGTTGAAATATCAGTGGATGGAGTAGGTCAATGTTACCTTTCTCAATAGGGTAGTGAGCTGCTCAAATTTTTCTTTGAGCTCATCCTTAGAAGCCTTATCTTTGTCATACTTTTCTAACAAAATTTTGAGAGCCGTTTGTACATCTTGTTTGGATCCTTCGTGTGTTGCTTTTCCTACTATAAATCGAAATTTGGTAGTCACTATTGTGATAGTTTCTTTGGTTTTTCCCTCAACGGGAGTAGCAATCTCCATAACCCTTTCTCTGATTGGTTCACCGATAGGATTGGAGATGATCTTTGGCCACTTATCATGTCTCCTTAGAGTAGTTTCTAACACACTTAGATCTATAACATCCACCAGAGGTACTTTCTTCTTCTATTTTGGATTCTGCGAAACAACCATTCTAGTATAGTAGATGTTGATGGAAGTGGAACAATTGATTTGGTACCTAGAGCACTAGATAATATAATGCACTGTAACATTAGTTGGCACTGGAATGGAGGTGGTAATGATAGAAGGAGTGGAAGTGAGAATAGCCCCAGGGGTGGATACAAAGAGGCTAGAAGATGAGATGGGAGGAAATGAAAGTTGTAGAGGAAGTGAAGTGGAAACTGGAGACCCAATCATCTCCCCTACTAAAAGAATAGGAAGAGATGAAAAGACATGGGCCATGGACGGAGATGGAAAAGAAGAAATGAGTGTAGAAGTGGAAGGAAGTGATGATGGTAAGGAAGGAGAGGATGGAAGATTTTGTGGTAAGCTTGGGGAATCAGTGACTTCAACTATTTCTGATGTTGATACTACTGGAGACACAACCTTGGAAGCAGGAGCCTTGGAGAGAGAGGAACTTCCAACAAAAATGAAATCTTCTTGGGGACTATATGGGCCCTTTGGATAGACATTTTCCCTTTAGTAGGTGTTAGAAGACTCATTGTTGATTGGGATTCTGTTCCTATAGGTTGATCTAACCCTTTGGGTGAAATTCCCAAGGTAGCCAACCAATTATATGTCCTCTACAAAATGGGCCCCACCCTCTCCTTAGTATTACAACATTCTTCTACATACCAATCAATCCATGGCAATGGTTGATTGGCAACATTTTTATCCTTGTAAACTACATCTAATACTTCCTCTTCATCTTCCATTTCCTTTGGAATATCTGTGATCCCAAACTGTCGAACCTCATCCAAGGTTAACCTTTCATATTCCCATTTCTAGATAATGAACTCATCTCAACAATGAATCCAAATGTCTTCTAACTGGGGTACATGAGAACTAGATAAACTGTTTCACTAAATTTTCCCCAGTGAAATTGGTTCGAGGATGAAATGTTCACAAGGTCACTTCTGACATTCCACATCTAAATTATTTGCCTTGTAAATACTTGCACAAGTATATCTCAATTGAAACAGAAACTAGACTCCCACCTTATGTCATTTGTTCTAGATTTTATGGTAGTCCAAAAATTGTCAAACCAACTCCAACAAAACCCATTTGTTTGTAGGGCATCTTGGCAGCTTACTAGGAGCACCTACAAAACCAGGATCCAGATGTATGTGAATGTAGGAAACTGTAGGTAAATATCTCCCCACTCACGTACTTCCTTGAAAGCTTCATCCAAATCCTTCAGTTATATAAATCCTTATCAAAATGATAAAGGATAACAACGAAGAAGGCATCATTGATCCTGCGAAAGTGTCTGCTACCCTCATCCATTGTAAGTGAGGATAAAAATCATAAATTTTGAAGCACTCCTAACACCTTTAGTGTTCAACCTAGTGAAGTCTCCCATAGCAGCTGCAACATAGACCAAGAAAGAGGTCATGTAAAATTTCTTCAAAGACAAAACCTTGCCTAATTGGAAACAGATGGAGTCTGGCTTGATATGCTCCCCATCATATGAATTCCTTATTTTTCTTAATGGTGGCAATATATAAGAACATCCATTCCTAAATTATTTCACAGAGGCAAGGCCTGAAACTCTACTCAATAACACGATAATATCGTTCACTTCTTGGATGAAGTCTGATCGATACAGAGGTCTTTGCAACTTGGTGACACTCTTGGCCAAGTAGCTCTTCATTATGACCCTTGTACATAACTCAGTTTCTTTATCCCAATGTTCAACAACTGCCTCTGGTGAAATCATGGTGTAGTTTTCAACATCCGGGAGTTTGAACAAGTCTTCAAAGAAATCAACGTCTAATCGAATTACCACCTTGCCGTCAACATCCTTTACCGACCTGGAGTCTTCATCGAAGTGGGTTGTTGCAACCAAGATAAATTTGGGGCAATGCATTGATGCAAGGAAACCAAAAACAAGAACAATCCCACTGTCATAGATAGCTTGCATCCAATATTTCTTGTTAGGAGCCTTTACCCTTGCCCAGAAATTAGGAAAATCAACATGTCTGAGATCAATATCTCCTATATTTCCTAGGTTTGAAGATAGACAAGAGTGAGGAGAAACTCCTAGGAATGTATACTTCATTTTCTCTTTTCCCTTTGCTGAAGAAGTTGACATTAAATTCAGGTTTTAGAATCCGAAAAATCCTTTGGAACTTTGTAACAAATACCACAAAAAGTCCCGAAATGCCAAAGTCCAAAAGTTCGAAAAGACTCTAACCCCGAAGTACAAAACCTCTGAAAACTTGAAACAACAGATGTCTGAAAGTCTGAAAAAGGAATCTCTGAAATCTGAAAAATGAAACTTTTGAAAGGGAAACCTCTGAAACTCTAAAAACACCAACCTCCGAACTCCTAAAGAAAGAATCTCCGAACTTCAAAAGAAAGAATCCTCTCGAACTCCAAAAAAAGGAATCTCTCGAACTCCAAAATCAGAACCGTAAACCATGAACTTCACCGAAGGCATGAAAAGCAAGAAAAATACTTGGTAGGATCTCGAAAACTATGATGAAATCTGAGTTAGATGCCTACACATGTTGGATTTTGCAACTGTGGAGATCAGGAAACACCTTCAAGGAAGACATGGTGGACACCAAGGGTTCCATTTCAAAACAGAATAAAGAAGAACAAATGAAAATAAACAAGGAAGAAGAAAACCGAAAAGATCATAAACCAAAAAGAAATAACCTAAACAAAATTACCTTGAAAATGACACCTTGAAAGTACAAAGAACGCAGTAAAAATCATATTGTCTAGAGAAAAAAATCAAGTGAAAATGACAGGTAAAATCTTGAGTTTATATAAAAACCCAAAATTAATGCTCGAGAATCTAACACATGCGAAGGTTGGTGAGAATTAAATGCTCATAGAACCCCAAAGTCCAAAACCCAAAAGTTTAAGTTCAAATTTGGACCTTGAGTTTTGAACTTGGACTCAAGAGATGAAAATTGTGAAAAGGTAATGGAAGAATCGAAACCCAAAATTCTGAAGTTCCAAAATTTCAGAACTTTGGAGGGACTTCAGAAGTCCGAAAGTGATAATATCGAAAATAGATGGGAGACTTTGAAACCCGAAAGTCCAAAGTTCGAAATTTAAAAATTTCGAGTTTTGGACTTCGGAATTCCAGGAAGAATTTTCTCAAAATATCAACATGGACTTCCGAAACTCGAAAGTTTGAAGTTTTGAAATTTTGGAACTTCAAAGTTTCAGACTTCAGAACTCCAAGTTAAAAAATTGTAATTTACCAAAAGAGACCTTTGAATTCCGAAAGTCTAAAATTTCAAACTTTCTAGGATTTCGAGTTCGAACTCTAAAATCAAAATTTTGATTCTAGCATTTTAATCCCCGAACAGAAAACCTCTTAATCCCAAAAGTTTGAAGGTATGAAATTTTAGACTTTCAGAGTTCGAAATTCCTTAATCAAATTCTTAAACACTTTCATCGTTGAATCTCAGAAGAAAATTTGTAAGTTGATTTTAACATCTTCACTTCAAAGTAAGATTTAAAGATTAACATGAGGTTTGGGGACTTAGCCGCATTTCGAAGGTAGTGTCACAGGAGAAACACGTGAGCACCCAAGTAGGCGTGATGAATGGATAAAGTGCCATCCTGGAGCCTTGAAGATTAAGAAAAGAATATTCCATGTAGGGAATATTCCCAGGAGGATCATTACAATTAGTGGAGGCCTTTGTAAGTTAGCATAAGCACTCGATCGATCATGGAGGACCACATTTCCACTTGGCATGCAATCTGCTCATAGGTGAAACTATGGTGATGAATCTAGATTCTATTTAAAGGAGTGCTTGGGTTGGAGTTAGAAAGAGTTAGAGTAAGATTTGAGAGCCAACGAAGTACTACAAGAATGTTATTATTAGGCATATATGTATGTGCTTAGTTCTGAACAAGGGCTATAATGAGAAAGGGTAGCTAGAATCTCTATTCAGAGTAGTTTTGAAGGGTTGGAATGTTATTTCATGGTGTATATGGTCTGAGATGACCCCGTTTGATGTAATATGGCTATTGTAAATGGATTTAATCAATATATGGTGTGTTATTCTAGATATCTTTGTTTATGGGTATAAACCCTTGTGTTATTCATGTTATTATGGATCAGATCTAGCTTCTTTATGCTTATTACAATGTTTATTTCCATTTATGGTACATTTGTGCCTGGATATGGTATCTATACTTTCTATTTTTGAGTGAATGTATATATTTTTGTTCCTTCAAGCCATCCTCCATTAATGGCGGAACATTCTCATGAAGCTCACATAAAGGAGGGGCTCGACACCCTGTGTGCCTCGGGTGAGCACCCAATGCATACTAGGTGATAAGTGATGCACTTGGGGTAGATAGAAGGTATAGGAAATATGACTACATTTTGGTTCCGTTTCTAGGACCTCTTTTGAAGTTGATCTGAGAATGATGTGTGATGATGGAGCGTCTAACTTGGGCAGTGTTGAAACCTAGCTTAAACACACAGAGGATGAGTTTTCTCAAAGGTTTAGCACTGGATATGAGTTTGATGAACGTAATGGGTGGAGGAGAACTTATATCATGAACTCTATTCAAGAAATTATTTTTTTGTTTCCTAGTAGAGTTGTATGAATGGCTCTCAACATATGCATCAAGGATGAGTTGGTACTATAGACCTCATATCTGGACCCAAGAGGAAAATCATAGGTTACATGAGGTTGATCGACTGGATTCATGTTGTTGATCACTAGTGGAAAGGTGTGTTGACTAGTTACACGTTGGAGTATGCAATCTCAACTTATTCTTGTTCGGAGGTTACTGAGTTCGAGTTCTTGTGAGAACCCAGAGGATCTTTCTTGCGTGCTTTACCATTAGCCATCAAGATTTTGATTATTGCTTTGAGTTTAGAAGTATTTCCTATGGCTAGCTAAATTATCACTAGGAACGGGGCACAAAAGGCTGGTGTGGTGGAGATGGAGGACCTTGCGGTGGAGGTAGAGAGAGAGGAGAGGTGGATCAAGTATAGTGAAGCTCATGAAAGGGAGTTAGTGAGGCAACGTGAAGTTTTTGGTGTGATGGACTTATGGAGGCAGACGTTGCGAGAAGGATTTGAGGTTCGCATGGAGGGCACGGACTTGAGCAGTCTGTGCTACCCCATCTTTGCAAGTGCGGGAGAGAAACCCCCTCGGCTTCTAGTGAGAGCTCATTGTATGGAGAAAGGAGAGTCATAGGCACGCATCTTAGCCCACCTGGTGACCAAACCTTGGTGCTTAGTTTTCCAAAGTATCTGAGATAAGTACTTTTAGTTCAGTTGGTGTTGGTTAGAAAATAACTTCAAGTAGATATCATTTTACATTACACCCATCTATGGCCACACGAGACATTTCTAGTGTTTAGAGGTATTTTTTCGGCACATCGTTTGGGTAAGGTGTGGGTTCACAAAGTTTGGGTATCGTGTCTGGAAGTGGCGTGGGAAACACATCTGGGAGTGGTTCGGTATTGCAAACTCACAAACACGTAGTTTAGCGTGACGATGGGAACGGAAAGCGCAACTACATCAGGCCCCTTACCTATAACATGAGGAGGACCTAAAGGATTTGGAGGGATAGGAGCTAATGGATCTAATGGTGCTGGTGGTGGAGGAAATTTAGGAGGAGGTCAAGGTTGTGGATCTGGTGAGAAAGGGCCTCAACAACCTCAACAAGTGTTTTTGACATGTCCTTACATTTGCCTATTAAAAGGGTGTGGAATATGTTAGTGCGAGCATGTGTACAAATGTGATTTGCTATGGCACACAAAGGAATCACTACCATAAAGAGGAAGGCAAGTCGGTTTCAAACTACATTGTAGGGGCGCACGCATAGTCCGTCTTATAAGTATGACCCCCATCAGACGATGGTGGATTATACCGTTGTGCGATGACTTCTTGGTAGAGTTTCACATTCCTAAGTTTGAACAGAAGAGCATCAGTGCATTAAAGGAAATCCAACAAGGTATGGTGGAGAGTGTGTGAGAGTATGACATGCATTTTAAGACTCTCCTATCAAAGTTATCATATGATATCCATCCGTCACAACATGCTCAATGGTTTTTCGGAGGACTGATCACCCCATTCAGGAGGGCACTTTCACATAAGACCTTCACATATTTGCATGAGGCCTTGGAGGTTGCCTTACTCATTGAGGTAGTGAGAATCATCGATACTGAGGTTATCCCATTCCTAGAAGCCCAAATTGTTGTCATGGCAAAGTAGCTAGAAAAATTGTCTACGAACTTAGCTCATGAAACTCGTAGTGGTTTATGGTGCACAAATTGTGAAGTAGAAGGACATACAAAGGATAGTTGCCCATAAAATTCAATGCACACCATGTCAGTACACTATGAGATTTTCTACAGAGATTATGATGTAAGCGGATGCCCATTTTTACAATGCGCAATCCGTAAGAATGTGTCTTGTTATTGCAAGATTTGCACCTCTACTACTCATGACACCAAGGATTACAGATTGATAGACCAAATCCACGACGTAATCGATCTATGTGTGCACCAAACCAGTATTACAAGTAGCTCCAAGGATGATGGTCGTTATTATGATGGGCACATAGATGAAGGAGGCAGCGGAAGAGGATTTTGGGTAGGATTCGAGGCCGTGGTAATCATGGAGGAGGAAGAAGTGAATTTCCTTGTTGAACCTACTATAACTGTGGATCCACAGAGCATTACAAGTGCGAGTGTCTAGACTTGTTGCAATGCTCATGGTGTGGAAAGAAGCACAAGTATGAAGAGTGCCCAGAGTTGTATGACCACATGAGCAAGAATCGAAGAAGGACAAAGTCACGTGGATGGTGGGTGTAAAGAGGACCAACCCACAATGGATACCGAGGGTAGTGCTTAACTCTGAGCTAGAGCTTGTTTTGGTCACTACACATGCCCAAGAGGAACCAAAGAAGAGGCCCCTTATCATAAGAGAATAATACTTACATGGGAAATATCCTGATCCTACCCACTAGAAGGAAGTATATCAAGAAACCATGGAAGTGATTAGGAGTTTACAAGGAGAAATCCAGTCTGAAGGAGCAATCACACCAATTAGAGCAGAATAAAATCATTGAGGTTCCTCGACAAGATGTGGATGAGGTCGAGAGAAGTGTATTGAATGTTGAGGCAAGATAACATTATTCCCATGTTGGGATAATGGCCGAGGAGAAGGTACTGCATGTTGGAGGAGGGCATGAGAGACAAGTCTTGCATGTTAACCTACCTCCTCACATCATTTAATATGACAAGGAGATCATGCTGAATGCCATTGTTGATGGGTGGCTCCTGAGTAATATATTAATTGACACATATGCAGAGGTCAACGTACTTACTCTCGATGCATGGAATCAAATGGGAGGCCCCCATTACAGCCATCTTCGAATGTGTTGTACATGGCTAATAGGACAAAGGCCAAGCCTCTACGGGTGTTGAAAGGTGCATCCATTATTATTCAAGGGGAAAGGTTTACCGGGTACTTTTAGGTCCTAGATCTTGTTGAGGCTGATATTTTCCTAGCATTACTTGGGTTGCCCTTAGTCTTACTATGCAAATAATGTTGACTTGTGTTTCAATAAGGGCTACATTAGCTTTGAGAATAAGGAAGAACATGTGATCATTCCATTGATTGATGGACGGTTTGTGTCGTATGTGGAGTCATTGGGTGAAGAAGACTTAAACAAGATATATGTGTGCACCATCATGACCCCAAGTTCGTTCAACCTTCATTCAATGGGATGATGCACAGTCCATAAGTGATACAACCAACATTGCTTGTGACAACTAGGCACATGGGACATACAAGTTAGTTGGAAGGAATCTGAAGGATACTGAGACTCGAGTTATCATAGTGCGCTCGCTTATGCGCTTGGGAGGAAGGTAGTTGCCACGATACACTGGGGAAGCCAACCTTAATGTCTTTATGTGTTAAATGGAGACCCATTAGAAGTATCAAGTGGAGAGAAGGAATATGCTTACCTATATTTTATGTGGGACAGTAGCACGTTGGTGGGAAACACATCGAGATAATCTTCTAGAGTGGCACGAAGTGAGAATCACACTCTCTGTTAGGTTCCTCCAAAGCAATGCACCATCTCAAATTTGTGACTATGATGGGAAAGGATCTGCCTCATGCCATGTTCAAGAGTGTGAGAAGACTTAGATGGGAGGCATAAAAGCTTTACCCCCTTCCCTATGGGTACATAAGTTCTATTCCACCTTACAGGGTCATGCACGCATGGTATATTCATTCAAAGTTGGGACACATTATTTACAAAGAAGGCTTACTGGTAGATCCCGCAAAAGTTGTTGTTATAGTGGAATTAGAGGAACCTACCAGTCAAAGCGTGGTGTGCGGTTTCCTAGGGCATACAAGGTAGTATAGTAAATTCATCAAGGGATATTCCTAGATTTCCATGCCCCTGGAAGAGTTACTGAAACATAAAATTAAGTTCTACTAGGGAGAGGCGCAGCAGGTGGCACTTGACACGTTGAAGGAAAAGCTTACCATCGCACCCATTTTGTATTTTCCCTCTCGGGATAAACCTTTTCATGTACATGTTGATGCATCAGAGATGGCAATTGGGGTAGTCTTAACACAACTTGCAGAGAGGATTGTTGATCATCCCTTATGCTTTGCTAGTATGAAGCTTACTCCAACATAACCAAATCATACCACCACAAAGTGTGAGGCATTATCAATGATCTACATATTGCACAATTTTAGGTAGTATTTTCTAGGTAGTATTTTCTAGCAACTCCTTTTATTTTCTACACAAACCACGTGACATTAAAGTACTTAGTGAACAAGCCCATTTTGCAAGGGCGCATATGTTGTTGGATACTATTGTTTCAGGAGTTTGAGTTTACTGGTTGTGGTGAAACTAGGGAGAAGTAATTTGGGACTGATCATTTATTAAGAATTACTTCGAGTGAGGATGCACAAAGCATTAAAGATACAATTTTAGATGCACAGTTATTCAAGTTGTAACGTGCGCCCTCTAACTTGGAAGATATTGTTTTTTTCCTACAAATGGGTGTGGCGCTAGAAGGGATGAAGGCATTGGAAAGGAAGCAATTATCCATATGCGTCACGCCCTATATGTTGATTGGTGGAGACTTGTACAAGCTAGGTCGTGATGAGGTTTTGCACTGGTGCATATTAGAGCATGAATGCACTGCAATCATGGAAGAGGCTTATGGTGGAATCGCAGGAGGACATTATGCGGGGAATGCGACCATGCACAACATCCTTTTAGTTGGCCTTTGGTGGGAAATTGTTTACAAGGAGTGTATTGAGTATTGCAAGGCTTGTGACCATTGTTAGTGTCATGGTAAACTAGGGAGAAGAGATGAAATTCCATTAAGGCCTATCACTAGTGCAAAACCATTCGAGAAATGGGAAATTGACTTCGTAGGCCATATTTCCCCAACCACATGAAGGAAAACTCTATGCTATATCATTACATGCACAGATTATCTTACACGGTGAGTAGAAGCAATGCTATGAAGGATTGCACGATGAATAACAACTAGATTCTTGTGGGAGAATATAATCAGTAGGTATGGATGCTCGTTGAGCTTAACAAGTGATAGGGGTACTCATTTCCTAAATGAGACAGTTAGAATCCTATTGGAAGAATTCATGGTGGCCCATCATAAGACTACCCCTTATCACCCACAAGCTAATTAGACATACACGACTAGGATGAAGTTTTTTCCATGTTATGGTCATATCAGACTACTTATAAAAGATTGAACAAGGCCACACCTTTTCAATTGGTGTTTGGCGTGGAGGTTGTGTTACCTATTGAATTCATGTTACCATCATTGTGTATTGCACATGTAGGAGGTTTAGCTGATGAACAAACACTTGAGGAAAGGATTGACAAGTTAATGCAATTGGATGAGAGACGTACAATAACACGATGGAGCCAGATAATGAAAAAGCCAAGCTAGAAGGCATGGCATGATAGACACATCAAGAACAAGAAGTTTGAGGTTGGGAAGATGGTCCTATTGTATGATTCCAAGTTTCTGTGCCACCCAAGGAAGCTTAAAGTACATTGGTTGGGTCCATATGTGATATCTCATATACTTGATTCAGGCACTTGCAAGTTACAAGCACTTGGATGGAACAATGTTTCCTGGTCATTTTAATGGGAGTAGGTTGAAGACCTACTATAAATAAGTCTTCATTATGTTTGTAAATAAGGCAATATTGCCAGCTATCTTAGGATTTCCCTTAATGCAGTTTCATTTCTTTGTGTTTCCCTTTTTCGTCACTTTGCTTTGTCTTTTTGTTTTGGGTGAGTTTGCGCGCGATAACTCCGTTACATTTTGAAAGGGGATTTTATGTGTAGAGGATTGTGCATCTATTTAGTGTGGGGTAGAAGGTGCCAAAGCAAGATTTGTTGTGAAAAAAATGCGGTCGAGAGAAGTGTTGGGAGTGATGTGCATAGGCGGCCCAAGTAAGAAAATCAAAAGCGCGTGGGTTCATAAAAGCATGCGTAGTAGAGGTGATCATGAGAGAAGATTGGTGTCAAAAGCTTTGAGAAAACCACGTACAAGGGTAAAAATTGCAAGAGTAACATGAGGTAGGTGAAGGCAAGAACTTGGTAAAGGACGTAGAGGTTGACATACTTCGACGAGGAGTGCACGCAAGTTAGTTTGTTGTCAAAAAAATCTTGCATGCCGAAGGTTGATGAAATTTTACATGAATTTTTATGTAGAGGGAAAGCATTGGAAAAAACACGTAGAGGGATGTCGCTAGAAAAAGATGACTTTAATACATTCGTACATTGGTAGGTGGCATTAGAGTTTGTGTGGGAAAAATAAGAAGCTATAAATAGAAGGTCGGGGGTGAGTTATTCTTTTACCTTGCATTTGTGTTAAAAAGATCTTGCGAACTAGGGCATCCTTGCAAGAAAAATTTGTGGAGATTTGCATGCATAGCAGAAGATTCAACGAATTTTTGAACAAGAGTGGAAAGGGAGTACATGGGCGTGGGTGGAGAAGTGTGTTTGGAGGATTCTCATAGGTGTTATGTCATCTTGTGGAAGGAACACTTTCTAGGTTAGGGTTTGCAGAGCTAGGGCATGAGATTTGGAGTTTTCGTAGAGGAGTAAAGCCGTAGGATTGAGAAAAGTTAGGGCAAGAAGGAAGGAAGAGCTTACAAGGACCAGATGAGAAGAAATGACACCAAGGAAGGGATCTAATGTTTCACCAAAGAAGGGCAAGGGCAAGAGCAAAGGAAAACCCATCGTATCAACAAGTTTTAACGAAGAATGGTACGCGGAAATGCAGTACCCAGATGGCATTTTGATGGGAATGGAGTGGGTTTCTCATGTGTGTAAGATGGCCATAAGTGATTATAACCACATAACAAATACCATAGAAAAGGAGATGGTGTTGGAGTTAGTTCGTCTGATGAAGAGAGGACACAAAATGATAATCTTGTTTATGACGACTCGGTGAAAACCACGTTGGAGAAGGCCGGACTCCTGTAACTCCATGAGTTTCCCTATTTTGGTAAACCCGACAGGTTGTACTAGTGGTTGATGTCACACATACATGAGGATTATTTCTACTTTGTAGGAAGAAGAATGCACCTAACTGCCTAGTTAATTTCAAAGTACACTGGACTTATATGCACAAGAGAATCAATGGAGGATGATTTGGATGACAAGGACGTCATCAAGGAGACAATCGCAGAGTATGAGTATAAGAAGGGTTCATGCTACTTTGACATTAGCAAGATCACAAACCCAACTATGAAGATGGCCATGCATCTACTTACCAAGTTGAATGGACAGGAGCGTTGGACGCAAGTGAACAAGAGATGGTTGAACATTTGCAAGAAGATTTTAGAAGGAAAAATCTATAACCTCTCGGCCTTCATTACGGAGGAGATTATAGATGCGGCACGTGATGGAGATAAGATTATGTATGGTAATGTTCTCCTTACCATTGTATTTTCAGAGATTGGAGTGCCCGATGGGCCGAACAACTATGTATGGGAATACCCTGATGAGGACCCCTCCCCCGCGAAGAGGTTCGAATCCTACACTTGTGACTCAATGACTACACCATACAAAGTGCACTTGGAGAAGTGGTATAAGAAAATGCATGATGCATTCAAGGAAGAATGGAGAATTCCTGGAGCAACTGCCAGCCTTGGTGGATGGTGAGGCTGATTTCGTTGTATACCAACACTTCTACATAGGCAGATTTACTTTGACTGATGGAACAAAAATCCCTTGGTGTAAACTACCCTTTTCCTTCACAACGCAATAATTTCAAAGCGTGGTCAACAGGTTCAAGGAGGCAAAGAAGTTCATATTTTATCTAAGTGAGGTAGATCAGGATTACCATGTGTTGCGTTGAAGTCTAGTTTACCCTAAGAAGCATGTGTATGTGGAGAAGTATGTCTCCCATGAAGTACATATGGTGAAGCTAGTGTCAATTCCTATTACAGGTAAAACAATGGCAAGGGTGTATATCCACTTGAGGCCCAAGTTCGAGAAGGGCGCATACTTGGAGGATGATGTATCTATCCCAGAGGACCCTACCTTGAAGAAGGGAACAAAGAGAGAAAGAGTAGAGACCACAACAAGCAGGGTGTTGAGTACACGTACCATTCAAACTATAGTAGTGCAGGAGTCAGGTGTAGGACCAAGTACCTACACAAGGAGGAAGAAGTCTCATGTTAAGGAAAAGATACCAGAAAAAGAAGAGTCCCCTGTGTTAGAGGAGTCACCGGTGAAGAAGAAGCAAAAAGTGGCACAAAGCTTGAACTTTGAGGAGATAAAGAGTATCAAGGGTGATTACCCTGAGGAGGAGCATGAAGAGCGCAAAGAAGGTAAGATTCCCCTATTCATGATGTACACAAGTCTGATGAAAAGTAGATTGAATATGAAGAAGGTGCTCACAATATATGAGAAAGTGAGGAAGTAGACATGCATGCTCAGAAGACTCCAACCCCAATCGAGAACAAATAAATGAGATGGTAGAGAAGGAGGTGGTAGGTATTATACAATAGTTGGTGGAGCATGAGGTGGAGCGCAATGCCGACAAAGTGCTAAAGGAAATAGAGGAGAGCACGAGTGTAGGGAAAGAGTATGGAAGCATGGGCGGAGATCCCACTGGTAGTAAGTTTCCCCAAGGCAGCACGCACAGTGGAAAGGGCATAGTAGCGGTGTAGGAACACACCATGACTTACATCAATGATCTAAACAAGGTATTGCATGCGCATTTCCAAAGCACAGTGCCCACGACTCAACTCCTCACTTGGTATTCTTTTGATGAAGAGGGTGTGTACCCGCACATAAGGAAAATGATATCCTAGGATTTTGAGTCCCACATTGATGAGCCCGAGTTCGAGGTTAATAGTGATGCATTGATGAAGATGCTAGATGCCAAGGGAGTAAAT
Organism: Taxus wallichiana var. yunnanensis; assembly: GCA_018340775.1. Taxonomy (NCBI): domain Eukaryota; kingdom Viridiplantae; phylum Streptophyta; class Pinopsida; order Cupressales; family Taxaceae; genus Taxus; species Taxus wallichiana. The sequence goes on along the minus strand of CM031238.1, from coordinate 411,325,975 downwards.
CCTCTTGTGAATGCCCAACAACTGTTGGATGAGAAAGTTTGCAACGTGCTCAACAAAGTATCGGTGGAGGTGGAAGTGGAAGCAAAATTTTTGGTAGAAATGATAGAATAAGAGTCTTGGAGGATGAGCTTGGGAAAAATAATGAGGAGATCATTAAGAGGGACATAGAGATAAAGCAGAAGGAATTGATCAATGCACAATTAAGGCATGAGATGAGGGATGAAAAGGAAAAGGTGCGCGAAGTCTGAAAGAAGGTTATTATTTCAAATGACATTATCTTAAAACACTGGACTCGCCCCCTAAGCGAAAGTACAATTTGACCATGCACTGCTTAGAAGACTTGACACACATACTCACCATAGAGAGGTAACCACTTGCATTGGAGTCGAGAGGAGGTGATGGCATGCCGAGAAGGAAGAAGAAAAGTTGAAGATTGGGGAGACAATAACTCAATACTCTCGAGCTCCTTGCCTCAGTGAAGACCATGGCACAAATGGCCGAAGCTATGTATGATAATTGTGGTGATAAAGATAGGGTAGCAAGCATATTGGTTGCTAGCCATGAGGTGGATCTAAAGGAGTTTCAAGAGAAAAATAAGGGCAATAGGGTGGAGCGAGATAAGATCTTGGTAGAAGTCGAGAAGAAATCAGAGGCGATTGAAACCTTGAGGGTTTCGATTAAAAATAAAATGAAGGAATTTTACCCCCAAGTCACTTATAGGATGGACACGTTGGGTGAACTTAGAAAACATATGGAAAACATTGAAGATACGCTGAAGGCTAAGGGAGATGAGCTAATTTTTGACGAGGTTAGCATGTTAGTGGGTGATTTACTTCAACATGCGCAAGGTAAGGTTGATGTTTAGGATAAAATTGAAACATCCATGAAGAGAGAATTCACATTCCTCATGTAGCACTAACAAGATCCATATATTCTTCCATTTCTTTATTCAATTACAAATTATTTCATTCCTCCTATTCTTTATTCTTTGATGAAAGAGCAGAGTGTTTCCGAGGATGGATAACGTGTGTAGTATGGGGTAATGTTAGGCCCTAAATTGACTAAGTGCTAAGGCAGAAGGAGTGTGCACACACAAGGCAAGAAAGTAAGAAGATGCTCAAGGAAAAGCATGTGAGAGAAGAGTCGACATGCAAAAGTAGAAGAGGGTTTGGGGACTTAGCCACATTTCAAAGGCGGTGTCACAGGAGAAACACGTGAGGGCCCGAGTAGGTGTGATGAATGGATAAGGTGCCAACCTAGAGCCTTGGAGGTCAAGAAAAGAATATTCCATGTAGGGAATATTCCTAGGAGGATCATTACAGTTAGTGGAGGCCTTTGCAAGCTGACATAAGCACTCGATCGATCATGGAGGACCACATTTCCACTTGGCATGCGATCTACTCATGGGTGAAACTATGACGGTGAATCTAGATTCTATTTAAAAGAGTTCTTGGGTTAGAGTTAGAAAGAGTTAGAGTAAGAGTTGGAGAGGTAATGAAGTGCTGTAAGAATGCTATTACTAGACATATATGTATGCACTCGGGTCTGAACAAGGACTATAATGGGAAAACGTAGCTAAGATCTTTGTTCATAATATGGCTATTGTAAATGGATTTAATTAATATATGGGGTGTTATTATGGATATCTTTGTTTGTGGGTATAAACCCTTGTGTTATTCATGTTGCTATGGATCGGATATAGTTTATTTATGCTTATTACAATGTTTATTTCCATTTATGGTACATTTGTGCCTCTAATCTGTATTTGTACTTTTTTTCTTCCAAGTGAATTCCATATATGAATATATATATATATATATATATATATGTTCTGTAAGCCATCCACCATTAATGGCAAAACATTCTCATGAAGCTCACATAAAGGAGGGGCTTGATGCCTGCGCGCGCCTCATGTGAGCACCCAAAGACATATCTTGGGTGATAGTCCGATGCACTTAGGGTAGATGTAAGGTATAGGAAATATGACTACAATGTAGTTTACTACATCGATCGCACCTTGCTAAACTATGAGACGTGTTATACTTAGGCACAAAAGGAATACCTTGTTATAGTGTTTACAATGAAATGGTTAAGGCATTATATGCTTAACCAAGAAACGTAGGTAATTGTCAATACAAACCATCTTCGAACATTTCTAACACGCCTTGTCCAAGAAAGTTGGATGCTTTATGACCCTAATGGGTGAATTTGAGTTAACATTTGTTAATCAAAATTATGTCAAAGGACAAATTATTGTGGAGTGGTTGGCAGACAACCCATTAGATGGTGGAGACCTAGTAGACTTGGATTTTCCCGATGAGTGTGTATATTACATTGAAAGTATACCTCTCATTGTTGCATGTCCATGGTATTCAGACATTGTCAATTTTATTATGGACCGCACATATCCTGAGGGGGCAACCTCACAACAGAGAAGATGGCTACACATCATAGCCACCAAATATGTGATTATAGAACAAGTGCTTTATCACAGAGCCTTTGATGGAATGTTGTTAAGGTGTGTCAATGAGGAAGAATTGGAAAATATTCTCTTCGGAGCCCACAACGGAGTCTGTGGGGGTCACTTCAGAGGACATTCTACTACTCGTAAGATACACCGAATGGGTTATTTTTGGCCCACCTTAGAGCACAACATTGTGGAGTATGTGCGCAGGTGCCACAAATGTCAGGAATTCTCTCATGAGATTCATATACCTGCCTAGGCTCTACAACCTATTACAACACCCGACCCTTTTCCACATGGGGTTTAGATTTGATAGGGAATTTTTATACCTCGTCAATGGACGACCACAATTTCATAATTACTACCACAAAATATTTCACAAAGTGGGTTGAGGCCATGCCTCTTACCACCGTTCTTGGGTCTGTGATCACAAATTTTATCTTCAATTAGATCATCTGTAGGTATAGGGTCCCACAGGTCATTATCTCAAATAATGGCACATATTTTAAGAATGAAGAGGTGTGTGAGTTATGCGCAAAGTTCAAGATAAACCACCACATAGCCTCTTTATACTATCCTCGTGCAATGGACAGTGAGGCTACGAACAAGACCTTAAAGTCCATTCTCCTAAAAATGGTTAAGGAGAATAAGCGTGATTAGTATTTGAATCTTTTTCCAACCTTATGGGCCTAGAACTTTGGTAAGAACACCTACAGGGGTAACCCCATATTCCTTAGTGTTTGGTTCTGAAGCGGTTTTACCACTTGAAGTTGAGATACCTAGCCTCCAAATATCATTGCAAGGCATCTTAGATGAAGAAGGATATCACGAGGCATGGATCATTGAGATAAAACCCCTCGATGAAGCTCGTCTCAAAGTTGAGTAATGGCATAGTGTCTATGCTGACCGGATGAGCCGATAGTACAACAAAAAGGTATATAAGCACGAAATAATTGTAGGATATTTAGTATCGAGACTTGACAACCAGATAGATAAGAAAACCAACAAAGGAAGGAAATTCAGGCCCAAGTGGTTGAGCCCATATCAAGTCACGGAGGACTACAATAATGGGGCATATCACCTGTGTACATTAGAGGGTAAATAATTTGGCGATTCCATCAATTCACTTCACTTGAACCATTATTGTGCACGATCCATTTGTATTTCCACATGTACATTATTGCATCCATACTGCATTTCATCTACCAGTTCATATTGTAAAATTGTAGTCAAGAAACTTATTTTTCAAGCAACTTTCAAAACTTCTAAGCTTTGCAAAAACATTCAATCATGCTTCTTCGAATATCCATCATATTACCATCAACAATTCTAATCATCTCATTAGTTTAGCAAGTTAAGACAAAATTTTGACATTAATCCTACCAAGGCTTGCATACTTGGTTCTGCCCATAATTTTCTTCTAGAATAGGTGTCTTTGCCCATAGTCTATTCTAGAAGCTTCCTGGTGTCATATCTTTCCCAAGAAACCTCTTTGGTAACAAAATCACTCTAAACACTCTACCCAGATTTCTTGTCTGCATATCTTAGCCTTCGGTGATGAGCCCTTGCATCTTACTAGTTATGTGGGGTTAAGGCTAGGGGAAAGCTCTCCCTCCCAAAAGCACAACTCAAAGTTAAAAATAAAAATAAATGATATAAGTTAATCAATAAATGCAAAAATATTTCATTTACAAATAAAACTACACTTTCTTGCCCTACCAATCTTTGGTGATGAGCCCGTGCCTCATACTAGTGGCATGAGGTTGGGAAAGGAGGGAAGTGCCCTTACTCATCTACATTTTGTCCTTGGTGATGAGCCCATGCTTCTTACTGGTAGCATGTGGCAAGGTGTAGGGTATTTTTCATAATAATTTAATAAGGTATAAGTAATTCATTCAACAAAAGGTGCTTTAAAACTTCAAATCCCAATAAAGTAAATTAGATGTATATGTTCCAAGAGAGTCAAAGCCTTAAAACTAGATTTTGTCAATCAAGAGGCCATCTACAGATCTAAGTCTAGATAAACTTGCAAGCAAATCACATTCTAGACTATGTAGTAAATTGTGTACAGAGTTAGGTTGTAGGTTCCTAATTGGATTTTTGTCAAAATCTTATCTTTCTCTCATCACTTCCATTCATCAAAATCATACAACTCACATCCCTTCTGGCTCTCAGTGTTGAGCCCTCACATCTTACTAGTTATGTGGAGTTAGAAGTGGAGTGGGTTCATTTGCTTATCATATCAAATTCATCACATTTTTCCAACAAAATAAGAAGTACTAAATATTGTTTGAAAACAAAAGTTTGATTACATTGTGTTTGCATAAGCATCATATAAAGCAAAAAAACAAAAGAAATCATTCTGTTAGCATATCATCATCCATAACATGCATCCAAAAAGCATATAAAAACATCGGGAATTATGAGCATCTAAGAGTACACAAGCGAAATAAACCATCAATGAAGATAACTCTTACACAAGGATAAGAGCCAAAAAAATGTATTTGTATATATATATATATATATATATATATATATATATATATAGTAAGTCATATATATATATATATATGAAATGTATACGTCACACTTTAGGTGTGGTCAAAATACTAAGTAATTTTCACAAAAACAAAAAAATCATATATGTCTCACAAAATGACATCAAAGCAATAAGGCCTATGACCTATCCCTCTCTACGGTTGGGAATCCTATAGCTCCTATGATGGGAGTGAGAGCCTTTGTGACTTGATCTATGAGAGTGACCATGGGATGATGAACCAGGAGACCCGACAGCGGTGGTAGCCTCGTTGTGGGAATGCTCTCGCCGCTCCCCCTTTCGGCTCGCCGATAGGTAGAAAGATTAGTCCTCGTCTTCGTCACTTCTCTTGCTAAAATCCACGCTGGAGAAAATACATCAGTGTGCTTCTCCGCACGCCTGCCTACTACCCGAGTCCACAAGTAATGTGTCTAGAGTCATGCCCATGGGGTGCACGAAAGTATCAACAAGGATGTCATGAATAAGATATCGCTAACCATCTGCTGGTAGTTGTAATATACATAAGAAAATAATGGTGAGTTAGAAAAATACTAAAAACCACAAAAAAAGAAATACAATGTGTAGTTGTCACTAATAGTTCTAAATAACAAGTCAAGAGAAGAGTATCTACATACTCAGATCTCCTGGTTGTTAGGATGGGTGCCGTAGGAGCTACGGTGGTGGTGTTGTTTACTATATGCACATGCTCGGCCGCAATCTCCATGAAAGCCACTTGTTATCCCATCACAAAGTTCTCATCTCCTCCACCCTAGTGTGTAAGAGGCTCCTCTAATAAAGAATCACATCCTCGGCCTCATCCTCACCCATGCCTGCTATAAAAACGTCTCTATTGACTCTCCACTTCGTGTTTGTGTTAGTATCCTTGTCACCCTCCTCCTCAACCACATCTTCCTCATCACCACCCCTCCTCCTCCTCTTCCCATTATACTGGGGAAGCCTCAATCTATAGGATCACCCAAGGCCTAGTGGATCCGGAGTCACTTGCATGTGTACCAATTTAGACCCTAGGTGTAACAACACTCCATGGGAGCTCACCCTTCCGAGTGGCTTTGGCCTCTCTAATCCCCCGTATGTAATTGAAACTTCTAGGAGGGCGCCAATATAGGGAAACCCAAACTATTGGGAACCCTCTAAACTAGATGGACCTCCACTTTGTCGGTCTGTCTATTAACCGAGTAACAACATTGTACACCGCCACGATGACGACATCCTCACCCATAAGCCAACCATGTCCAAATATGGTTGTGCGATCATGTCATCCATAGTGAGTGTAGAAGTAGGTTGGTGATGCCCCTTTTGGGGGCCCATAACCATCCATCTAACCGCTTTGATAGCCCCTATATCATCTATCCCGACTCGCCCTCCGATAGGGATCATACGCTTAAAAACCCAATTGTTCTCCAATGTGGGATGACTAATAGTCTTGCCATGTATTCGAACAAATTTGTACAAATCATGACAGTAGAACCAAGAATATCAATTCCCTAGGCATAAGTGCAACCATGCTCCTCTATGCTTCGAATGATAGGATCCTAACAGTAAAGTAACTTATCCCTGCCCTTGTCTCTAACCAAACACGAAGTTAAAATACCAATGATGGCCTTACGTAGGCCGAGATAAGGGCAATGGGAAATGACAATAGCCTCATACCATGTTTGCACCGTATCGGGCGTAATGCATCACCCACGTAGGACGCCCAACTATGTGAGTGTATCACTCTCCGTAGCACTATCTAATGTCAACTTCTTGCCCATAACAGAACGCCCAAAATCTTGCATACATCCTCGAGAATGATAGTCCACTCTCCTCTAACCCCGGGAACCGAAAAGTGTTTTGGTATGCATCCCAGAACTCAATATGTCTGCTAACATATACCCAAGAGGTGCAACTAGTGGTGTCTAGGATATGCTCTATATCCAGGCTTTGTGTAGAATGTCTCTCTTTGCCTAAGATAGGCCAGCTAAAATTCCGAGGAGCCAATCACACTCTTTGGCCACCCACCGAATGTAAGAATCCTTCTACATTCACCAAAACAAGAAAAAGAACAAGTTAGAAAAATGTTTGACAAAATAAGCTCATCAAAAATGTCAAAAAACAACTCAAAAACCAAAAAAAATCTTTGTACTTAGTCAAAATTTACCTCTCCCCAACAATAATGCAACCACCCCTCTGCGAGTGGTGGTTACAGATGGCGGTTATGCAACCGTCCCTCTCCACAAAGCAGTGGTGGTTGTGTAATTACCACTTGTGCAGAGTGGCAGTTTCATCCAAAATGGACAAGTTGTACCCTAATGCCTAAAAAGATCAAAAAATGACAAAAACACACCATTTTTCATGAAATAAAAGGCATGTAGATCTAGGCACCCCCCTTAGGAACATTTTAACCATATAATTATTGAAAATGCCCCCCCAGGTTGATATTTTTCAATTTTTCATATTTTAGGTTTGAAATGAATAAATGCAAAATACTAACCTTTTTCTTAGTCGTTGGTTCTCTTCTTTGGTGGGGCCATGATCACGTCGTTGCACTCTTTGATTTGACTATACTCTCGCTCAAAACGGTCATAGGTAATCTAGAGCTCCAAATTCTCTACGAGGGTGAGTGCAAATGATTTTGAAAATAATGGTTTTAGATATATATATATATATATATATATATAGCTTGTTTTAACTCTATTTTGAGTGTGTGTGTTTTGGACTGAGTTGGAGCGTTGGCGTAGGTATTTTCTTATCCCCACATAAATTGTATGTCCTCTTGTTATTTTGGTTTTAGTATGTTTTGTTGATTTCATATCTATCTGCACTTGATTCTTGGTTTGCACTTACAGGTAGTGGGAGTTTGGATGATGTCACTTTGGCACACGGGCGTGTCAGGTATAACTTCTAACTCCCCATTTTGGGAATGTCATACTCAAACTCTACATTCTACGCCTCTTCATGGCTAAAACGCTTCTTTGAGGGGGCAATATGTACACACCCAATTTTACATGTGCTACATTGATGAAAATAGATAAAAGTCCCCTATGATGATTCATGTCTTTTCCAAATGTGTTTGAGTCCCTTTTCCTCTTTGAATGTATATTTGTATATTAGAATACCTTACTTAGCAATTTCCTTACTTTTCCCGTTATTCATTATCTTTCCATGGTGTTTTTCCTTAGCTTTTTGCCTTAAGTTACGGAAATGTCGTGGCGGTTCTGTGCAATTCTCACTCTAATGTGGTTAGTTACTGTGCCACTCTGTGCCAGCCCTCCCGGTTGCGTGTAATTTTTTTGAGAATGACTCTTTTTTCCATAACCTCTTTTGGCGTGTTTTGAATGCATGTCCACATCTTCAAATGTGATTTTAGTGCATGTTTCTTGGTCAAATTGGTTGTTTGTAGGCTTGATGGATACGTGCCAACTTCCTCTTCCTCTTCTAATTGTTAATTAAGAGTTAAATTATCCCTCCTTTATGTGATGTGGCATCCCATTCTGTCAAATGGCTTAGACCATTTCTTAGCCCATGTTCTATAAAACCAACGCTTCTTCTGAAGCAAATGGCTAGAAATTTTATCATGAATTGTATTGTTATTTTGCTGAAATCTTGCTAGAGACTATACAACCAATTATTGTTCTCTTGCGTTGTTCTTCCTTTACCTGCATTGCTACAAACCACTTGCAAGCCACCATTGCTCCAACACCTTCTTCTTTGCTTCCTCTGCATTCCCAGTTCCCTAGAATCATGTGGACACAAAAGATTGGAAAAGATAACTAAGGGGACACAAAGTGATACCACAACTGGCATTGCCTCAAAGACTATAATTTCCAAGGTTGGGGTCATATTGAGTTTCTTTATTTCTTTATTTTTGGATTTATACACACACTTATTTACTATAGTAGTAAAAATCATTTCCATTTCAATTGCTTTGCAATAGATAGATTAAATATTGTAGCTTCCATTTCTTTTGAAAATCTTTTGGTGATAGATAGCTTCCTTGCCTATCCTTGTGGGTTTGAAAGGAAGTGTGTTTGAGGAATGCTTCTTTATTAATTTAGAATCAACTGCAATATCTTTTCATTTGTAAAACCTCCATTGAATCCTTCTTTATTTTTGTCGAGAAGTTGCAGGGGAAGAAAATATTATGAGAAGCTTTGATTTCTTCTTGTGCCTCTGAGGTAGAATAGAGGATTCACATCCACAATTACATTTTGGAAAATATTTGTTTAATTAGGATAGATTAGATATACTTGCTGCATAGATAAATAGTTACATCCGATTGTTTATTTGTTTAGGATCTTTTAGTTAAGTTAGAAGCAATTTCTTCATTTCTTCTATTTTATTCCAAAAAGTTTAGAAAATACAAAAATTAGTTTAAATTAGATTAGATTGTTTATATTGCTTCATTTCTCTTATATCTAAAATTAAAAAACATAGTTAGCTTTCATTTATTTAGATTAGCCTATTATTTGCTTTTGTAGATTAAATTACACAAATGCACACATGACCATTCTCGGACCACAACAAGAGAGAGTTTACGGTTGTGATCCCAGTTCCCCAACCAATGGGCCTGAAGAACTCACAAATATAGACATTGGATTACATGCCCTAGTCTTTAGAACATCCCCACATCCACCAGATATTGTCAGACAATTGAACATCCTGAACAAAGACGCTTATAGAGATTTCACGTTCTAGACTGAACCAACTCATCGCACATAGATCTAGGCGGAACCACACCTCTCTCATTTATTCCATGACCTTATTTGGACATCATTATGAGGCACCCATTAGTCAATTTCCACACATTCCACAACTAGTTGAGAGAGTTTCACACACAAACATTGATAGACTTTTACTTGTGTGTATCATTCTTGACCGTACCATCACACCCATTCAGGTTAGAGAGGCTTTCATTGCCCTTGACGAGTAGATCCATTTGGTTCCCGTAGAGGATATTAGATTGCCCTGATAACATGTTTATCACATACACACCTATTTCTACTACATATAGCCATCCATTCATTCTACATCGGATGTCCCGGAATGACCTCGGGAGGTCGAGTCCACCTGAAGGTCACATGGTGATTTTTAGTTACACAAAAACCTTGTAAGCAAATAGGAAAGATAACAGCCTTATCCAATTTATGCTTATCCTAGAATAGATTTGAACTTGAACAACTGATGAAAATGTTGGGTAGAGTGTCATAAACGCTTAGTATTAATTATGGGACTTACAGACAGAGCCAGACACGGGCGCTTGGGCTAGGGCGAGGGTGCCAGAGACAACTTCTAGGCGTCGGTGATTGCACAAAAGTTCGAGAATCTAATTTCTTCTATGTCGCTTAGGATTTTATAATTATTTGCTTTTGATCATCTGCTATTCACACTTTGATCGCTAAGGGTACATGTAACCTGCAAAACAAACCCTAACTACCTACAAAAGCTCACAAACACATCAAATTGGAATGAAATATGTAATATGTGAAGTCGAATTGACCCCGATGGTCACCCGAAGAGTGAACTTATGATCAAGCGTTGCACTACATTCCAGACTCCATGTAGTTCTTTGTGCTTGTGTGTGAAATAGTGTCCTTAGGTTACCCTCGCGCCAATGACGCCAAGATAGTGGGCTATGACTAGATAAAATGTAAATGTGTGAGATGGAATTCAACACTTCCCCTTCATATGTAGTGTATGCAACCCAAAAATGTAGTTCCTTTGATGGTAGTGATAGTATGTAAAAGTGATTGCCCTTCAAAATTGCCCGCCAGAATAATAGAGTGTATGTTGTGTATATATATGGATCTCTTGTTTGAATTTCGACACTAGTGACACGACATGCCGACTATGACCTCGGGATAAGGATAAGAAAACTAAAAAGGCCAACCACAAATGTCAAAATAAGTGAAAAGAACAAAGAGGACATGAGTGCCTAGAGTGCTGGTGTCCTGAGATAAATGACGACATATGTGAAAAGACCGACAGATGACAAGGATCCCTATGACCTAACCAAAACTGGGTACAGAAATGACAAATGTGAGAGAGAAAGACAATTGAAATAATCAAAGCAAGTGGATGGATTAGGGAGTGTGTTACCAGTGAATACTTTTCTTACTTAATATCCACGCATATACCAACATACTTAATGGTACGAAAATAGTAATATGTGCGTGATTTTGTGTATACATATCTAACGAATAAAACATCATCCAATCAAAAATTTTGACACTATAAAAGATAAAATTGTTAGGTTGTGGAGCTTGTTTTCATGTGAGAAAGAGTTGAAGACTGCGTACACTAAGAGTATTGTACACTTTCCACGCTTGTCTTGTTGGGGTTCGGGCGGCCTTGTGCGAGTTTGGGGCGCACCCCCAATTTTTTTGCCTTAAAACGTGCTCGATATATCGGGAAACGTGCTTTTCTCATATGGGCGGGATTTTTGACCCATAGGTTCATGGGACGGTTTTGGCCCATGGTTTTAATACCCACGGTTTTGTAAAAGCTGCTCAGCGATTTATTGTCTACTTATATGGTTTTATGCATATGGTAGGTATAATGAAACATTACAGATGTATTTTGAATTCGGGAGTGAATTGCAGAGAGTTTGTTGAGCATAGCTCCAAACAGATTTGGGTATTGTATCGAGAGAGCGGTGGCTTGTAAGAAAATCTAAGCAAGTGATTCTTGGTGGACGTAGCCCAAATTGGGTAAACCATGTTAAATCTCTCTCTTTGTTTTGTGTTATTTTATTTTGCAATTTTATTTGAGATTTGTAATATTTTATGCATATTAGTTTCTACTATTGCGATTTTGTGAGGATTATTCCGCATATTTTGTCCCTTATTTCCTAGCAAAATAAACAAGCAACAAAGCCTAATTTCCCCATGTTTTCTAAAAATAGGTTTCTTGTAGATGTGCAATGATCGATTGTCGATGTCATATAAGTAACAAACAAGTTAACAACGTTGATTAAGTGACCGTTTCATATGGCTTAAAATAGACGTGGTCTAATGTTATTCTTAAGCTCAACAATATTTTTTGATAAAGGTTGACTCATGTTAGATTTTGTAGATGTACTTGTTAACATTGGGGTTGGAAAGACCCCAAGTGTGAATCCTTTGGCCCTCAATTTGCCGCATGTTACAAAATAATAGAAACAAACCCACAAATCACAAATCCTCCATTGCGTCGATAACATACAAATGCAAAATCACGAGACCCCATCACTTATATACGCACAAAAAGAAAGGCTAGCTTCAAATTATCTACAAACAATATTACATGATGCGAGGTTATTGGATTAATAATGTTAACAAGTAATTATGTCGATATTCATTTTTCCATACTAGATCGATGAGAGCAATTTTTGACTATGCACATATTGGATGGCTATGGGTTCTTTAGTCGTTGTATTAGATTTGTATTTTGTTTTGGGATTAATAGGCCTTAGTCTTTGCATTGAAGGTCCTTTGAGCTCGACATTATGCGGCATCATAGATCTTGTATTGAGTATTGTGATTCATACTTGCTCGCATATGTCATCTCCTCACACCATTGACGAGATCACTTGAGTTTGCATCCTCCCTTAGCTCTCTCACCATTTCACTTCACATGCGTTAGATAAGCATTGGATTAGATGACTCTCCATATGACTAGATGACGTAGGCTACACGTGTCCCCATGTTTCAACATATGGGTTAACATATTTTCAATCTACATCGGTGGATGTCCATGCATTCAAATTCGGTGGCTCATATGATCTTCACACCGATCACTCGATTTATAATCTTCAAACTGAATCATTCCCTATATATAATCTTGGATGAGCTAGAGGATCGAAGAAGGACGTAAACACACATGCGAAAATAAGTTTCTTCTTTTGCTAATGCCTTAATCATTAATTAAGGCGATAGGCGTTTCTAAATGGGAGTCTTGGTAACTGTGCACAGCGACAAGCATCATGTAAATGGATTGTCAAGGTTTTGTGCTAGTGGTCATTGACGGAGGGTGTCATCGGGACAACCGATGAGCGAAAACCCCAATCACTACCTTAATCGCTAAAGAGAAGCCTTAATTGTGCAAATGTGGATGAAATTAATGGCATAAGAAACCCTAAACATAAAGTTTCTATATCTAACATATGTAGAATTCGGGATCCAAATATATGCAAGTTTCCCTTGAAAGTATTCATTGAACACGACTTGCTTTTTGAGATATCTCCAAAGTACGTTGCCTTGATGACTTGCACAACACACCCCTAGTATCTTTCAAATGATTGACACAAATGGTTTGTGCTTCATTTATCCCTAATTGTAACAACTAATATGCTTACATAGGTTCCCCCCAACATTTTTTGCAACCCTAGACTTCTCCTCCCTTAATCTCCTTCTTTAGCACCCTTCTTCATCCTCTAATGTTTATCTCTCAAATTTACTTTCTTTGATGCATCCCCTTCGACGTCTCCATTACCAATAAAAGGGTTGGGAAACTTAAAACTTATAAGGTTAGCCTTAGAATTTCAATTGGAAAAAAGACTAACCTTTATAACAAGCGGAAAGACATGTGAGGGGTTGTTGGATGATGAGTTTTTGGTGGGAGAAGCAATTAAAAAGGCATTTTAAGGGGTAGGGCATCCAACACTTGAAACTCGATCCACGGACTTTCCACGATCATCGTGCACTTATGTTAATAAATGCAAATGGCGGGTTAAGGTAGCTCCTAGTCTCAGCTTATGGATAAGTAGGTTCCATCAAGCGGGTTGTCTATTTTTAGATTACTTATTTAATTACAAGATCCCCATTAGAAGGGATCTGAGTAAGGAAAATTGCAATGCCCAGCTTTCTCTTTTCTAAAGACTCGCTGGATTCAGAGGTTAGCGGTATCTGGATCCTTTGGTAGAGATCAGTTGCTTCTATACAAGTTTTCGCCATGGAAGACTTGCAGGCATTATGGGATCAATTTAAAAGCGAAGCTTGTAATTTTCGAGAAAGCCAAGAAATAGTTGGGTGGTAGGAGTTTTGATCAGAAAGTGGAGGAAATCGGGTACGTGGAAATCCTGCCTCACTCAAGAGTTAATATTGAACTTATTATCAATGAAGAAAGGGAAATTGGAAGTTCAGGGGGAACCGGTTGAAATTCATACACATTCTATTGGTTTTTGCTGCTATTTATTTACTGTTTCTGTCCTTGGAGTTTACCGAGCTATTCAGACCCAGTGCCCTGGTCAGTAGAGACGAGGGTGCAATGAGTCTTGATGATTTAATCAGAGAAGGTTTTGGAGATTGGGAGAATGAATTGGGAGAGCAGGACAGGCTTCTATTCAAGTCAGTTTACAAGGACACAATTCATAAAAGGGTCGATGACAGCCAAAGCAATAATGCTCCCCAAAGACCTCACAAGGAATCATTCAGGGTATTGCAAGGTACAGTCCCAAATAGTAAGGATGTTGTTAAGATTGAATATGGTCGAATTTCTGGTTCCATTCTTGATCAAATGAATAAAACAAAGGACATGTCTGAACTACAGAGACTGGAAAATGATGCTAGGGCCATTGGTTTGAAAGCATGGAAAGAAAGCAGAAGCAACGGTATTGCAAGGAAATCAAAGCAATGCAGACAAGGATAATGGATTAGTAGAATCTTGTCCGCATTCAATATCCTTATCTGGCGAGGAAGTTGAAAATTAGTTACGCCTTATGCTTCTTCCTTGTGGATTGACATTGGGTTCTTCCATAACATTGATCGGAAAACCTCGCCCTGCTCACAATGACGATTCGTATTCCACACTTGTATCTCACTTTATGCTTGAACTGCAAGGTATCAAGGAATTTGATGGTGGGGAACCGCCCAAAGTTCTGCATTTCAATCCCAGGCTGAAAGGTGATTGGAGTGGTAGGCCTGTTATAGAACAAAATACGTGCTACAGGATGCAATGGGGAACAACCCAAAGGTGTGAGGGTTGGCGATCAGGGAACGAAGAGGATGCTAGTAAGCATCTTTTGTTCATTAGTAAAATGTTATTTGAAGGTACTAGACAAGACATATACAGTTAATTTTGTAGCAAACTTTAATCAGAAGGGAATTTTAAAATATAGATATTGGGTATGAAACATGTTATCTTGGATTTTGCATGAAAAGTTTCTCTCAAATTTGAGAGAATGCCCTTTCAGATGTCAAAAAACAGTGTTTTGTGCAGTGCTCCTGTAATCTCTGATTAATATGCATTTTATCTCCAGCGAATCCTTAACTAAAAGGCCACGAGTAGGATTGCCTTCCCCTTTGGCCTATACCCACTCCATTACTATTAGAAGTAAGTTTAGACCGTCAGGAGCCATAGGCTGGAAAGGTAAATTCATGGTATGAACCATAATTTCAAGTCGAAGCTGTAGCAAAAGTCAGCTATCACAAGTAGTTTTGTGGGTTATTCAAAACGGTATGCATCATTAATTAGCAAATGCACTGTAGCAGCAACCAACATAAGGATTTTGATCTGGTCTGTCCGACCTCATTTAATTTAATTGCACATAACACACGGTGGCAATTTATTTCCCAAGCTGTCTATTCGTTTCCTTGATTGGTAATGTCTCTACTGTGGGTTGTTTTAGTATCTTTCCTTGTATATTAGCTGAAGGATTGCCATTTTACACTTTTTGACAGTTGATGGATTTGTCAAATGTGAAAAATGGATTCGAGATGATGACGAGGGCCAAAAAGAATCAAAGGCTACATGGTGGTTGAATCGATTTATTGGTCGTGAAATGAAGCCAGCAATGGATTGGCCATTTCCTTTTGTAGAAAACTGCCTGTTTGTACTTACTATAAGAGCAGGTTTGGAAGGTTATCATATGAACGTGGATGGTAGGCATGTGACCTCATTCCCTTACCGAACGGTGAGTCACTATAATTTATCCAGATTTTCTTATTATTAATATGCTTATGCAATGAAATGCTCATCTTTCTGGAGGTTCCAATGACCGTACATCTTCTAAACATTGCCTCATCTTTCCTAGACATCTGAATGGGTGAACTATACTTGTAACTGAGGATTAAATACTTACCATTGTGTATTTTGAATCTAGACCTTTAATATCAGGAAGTGTCAGGCCTCAAATTAAAGTGAAGGAGCGAGATCTCAACAGAACAGTCTAGATTCATTATATTCCAACTGGAGTCTTACTACCCTGATAGGATATAGCTTGTTTACCAACTTTCTTGCTTTGTTACACCGAGAGGTACAATGGCATTCGGGGTGGTAGAAGACTGTATTGTTGTGAGTAAATGACTTTTAATGGCCGACATAAAGCACAAATTACATGAAATAAACTGACTAACTGTATGAAAAATTAAACGTATAACACATAGAATTTAATGGCCAACATAAAGAAATCAAATAAATACCAACAAGAAACCTAAAGAAGCAAAAATTAGAGAAGAACTGCGGAAATAATAAGAAGTCCTGCAGAAATAAGAGGTAAGAACAAAATCCTATGTTTAATTTTTTTCTCATTGCCCTAAGATTAAAAACTGTGAGTATTGTAATTTAGATCAATAGGTTAGATATATTGTAATTCACTATTAAAATGATAATGTTAGAAATAGTTTAATTAAATAAATATCAAATAGTAATCCGAGAGATGTTTTTCTTTCTTCTATTCGGATAAGCATATTTTATGCCTTTTCAATTATAAAAAAGCATTCTACTTTTAGGGCAATATACTTTTGATGTTAAATGTGTTTTTGGCTTGCATGTTCTTTTTTTGCAAATTTAGTATAAAGGTATATGTAAAGATTTATATTAAGGTATAGGTAAAAAATAAATTAAGTTATTTATTACTACATTGTATAGAAAATTTAAAGATATATTTTAAGTTATAGGTAAAAAGATAAATTATAATTGTGGTATGCTAAAAATTTAAGATAAGCGCCTTGAGATTAACATCTCTCGGCGTTTCTCAGATAGATGTATTTAAGCTATCTGTACTAGTATTTTGTTGTAGTGGCTGAAGCATTTGTCTACGCACATTGGATTTTGTTTTTGGGACAGGGATTTGTTCTTGAAGATGCAACTGGCTTGTCAATAAATGGTGACATAGATATTCATTCAGTCTTTGTTACATCCTTACCTACATCTCATCAAAGCTTCTCAAATCAAAGAATCCTGGATATGTCAAAGCAATGGAAAAGTCCACCTTTCCCAGAAGGTCCTGTAGATCTTTTCATTGGAATACTTTCTGCAAGCAATCATTTTGCAGAGCGCATGGCTGTGAGGAAAACATGGATGCAGTCGGAACTTATCAGATCATCAAAAGTGGTAGCCCGGTTTTTGTTGCGGTGGTTAGTGGTCACTACATTTTTGTTTCAAATTGCATTTTAAACTTGGCAATGACAAGCTGTGAAATTGTTAAGTTATATTCTTTGTATTCCATTTGATATGTTGAATTTCGACTTTGGTGTGTAAGGCCTTTTTAAGACCTAGAAGAGATGCTTGGTAAGCACAATAATTATTGTTTTGGTCACAATAATTTTCTTCAAAATTATGTTTTAAACTTGGTAATGATGGCTGTGAAATCATTGAATTTTATTTTTATGTTGAATTGAAGGATTCCACAAGCAATCTAATCAGATAACTGATTTTTGTGGGATTTTTACTTGTGTGTGTTTTTGTCATTACTAAATGACCTCCACGAGTAGTCATTATCCCAAGGACATTTTTCCTCATGTATTATCTTTAATAATCACAAGGCAAGGTGGACCCACCTAGGACACAAGCACCGTTAGCATTTTATTTATTGTATTCCATTTGTTGTGTCAAATTTCACTTTGATGTGTAATGCCTTTTAAAACCAAGAAGAGATGTTGTAATTCAACTATCTGATGTCTATTAAAATCTAAGGCTTATTTATTACTGTTAGTTTGATATCAGTTATTTATTAGCTAATAAACGGTTGAAACTACTTCAACCACTTTGTAACCATCATTCACATCATAAAATGACGGACACACTATGATAATGTGTGCATTCCGGTTTCTTTTCATCCGTTGTTTGTACATTCTAATATTTCTTTATTCTTAGTCATCCCGCATAATTTAACATTGGTATCAGAGCGGGCAAGCAAGGAGAAAGAGAAGGGAAGAAGTTCAAGTTAGTCCTGTTAGGGCACAATTTGAATTTGCACAGTTTGAGTTTACAGTCATTGCAAGGGCCTTTTACTGATTTACAGTGAACATTTAGGGCCTTCTACTGATTTACAACGAACATTTTGAAAGCCTGTCACACTGTTTTGGACGAAATACAACCAAAGACTTCATTTTTGCCATTAACAACAGTGCTATCATTAATAACAATCGCGAATATATCAGACAAACCAGCGAATCAGAAGATAATACAGTCGAAAGGTTTAAAAGAGTTATTTCCAGTCGTGAATCTTGCGCTAGGGCACAAAAAACCAGCAAATCAGAAGATAATACAATCACAGAAGGTTTAAAAGAGTTATTTCCAGTCACGAATCCTGTGCTAGGGCACGATACGAATTTCAGAGTGTTTGTTTTATCTGCTAGGGCATGGTACGAATATCAGAGTGTTTTTTTATTTGCTAGGGCACGGGAATATCTTTCTTGTATTACAATCCTGAACACAGTAAAATTGTTGTATGTGACAAGAGGAAATCGTTTAAGGGCTTTTTATTTGGTCATGAATGGATTGTGAATCTTGTATTTTATGACAAGCCAAAGATGAGGGGAAAATTCCAAGACAAACCAAATGAAGCCATTGTTAAAAATTCACCGGATGCTGAAATTGATGAACTCACTGATAGAGAATGCGTATTTTAAAAGAATCCCAACACTTTGAAGACATGAAGGAATCCGTGTAGGTAAAACTCGGCATGGATGGCTGTCCAGATAGTTCGGGAGTCTGTGGATCTTGGGAATTTACCCTTACGAGGGTCATGAGACAACTTGATGGAGCACTGTGGGAGTAGCTCAATATGGATGGTTGTCCAACAATTTGGGAGATTCTGTAATTCGGGAGTTCGGGAGGTGGAATCCAGGGAACTCGGGAATTCAGCTTGGGAACTACACCTTTACGAGGGTCAAGGAGGCAGCTTGATGGAGTTCTACTTGGTCAAAGCATTGTTTTCAAAAGGAAAGCTTTTGAAGAATGTGTGGTCTTGTTTGGTTCTATTATTTTAATCTTTTGTCAGTATGTTCTATAGAGTAAGCCTTAAGAGGGGGTATTAAAATATAAGGCTTATTTATTAGTGTTAGTTTAATATTAGTTATTTATTAACTAATAAACGGTTGAAACTACTTCAACCACTTTGTAACCATCTTTCACATAATAAAATGACAGACACACAATGATAATGTGTGCATTCCGGTTTCTCTTCATCCGTTCTTTGTACATTCTAATCTTTCTTTACTCTCTCTCCCCATATACTAACAATGTCTTGAATGACAGTTCCACATAACTTTTAATGCTCACAGCCCTTGCTTTTGAATGCAATTCGAGACATGCATCATCAAATAGCTCGCAGGTGACAAATATGCAGAGGATAAGCCTAGTGACAAATCTATATAAATACTTTTAGTAAGTACTTGTGATAGCAGACCAGTTTAGTGAAATGTGCATACTCATTTCATGTAAGAAGACTATTAGTGAACAAGAGGCAGCAACTTGTTCTTCACTTATGTGTGGGTACTCTTTGGATTGCCCAAATTCATCATTTAAGATAAGCATAATATTCTTGGGTTAGTTTTAGACAGTGTCACTAGATACTCCGCCCCTACTGCTAGTGCGCACATATCCGTGTGTCAGACACAAATACAACTCAGGGGCTTCTCGGATACGGCTCGGATACCGTATCCATATACAAATTTGTAATTGTGTTGTATCAGATACACCGGAGATAGTAAGTAGGGCAACTATAGCCGTATCTGATTTAATAGTTAGAAAAATTCCCAAAAACTCCTTCAAAAGACTAAAAAGATACTAAAAACTGTGAATGATCTTCTATAATGCATTTTAGTAGCAACAATTGATGACATGGAGGTGAAAGCGTTGATTCACTCTTTTACTTCAAGTTTTCGCATTGGCTCTTATCAACATGCAATTCTTTTGATTTGTTTTTTTGGTCCTACTCTACTTCTTTTCTTTCATTTCATCTATTTTCCGCTGGCCTACAAAACCTGCAATTTTTTTAATCCATTGAATACCAAATTTCATACCTTCCCGTGGGCTGGAAGTGTGTAATTTGCATGTAATTTTAATCTAATGTATAAGTTCATTTATAATTTAAATTTGATAATTATTATTAATATATTTTTAATTTATAATCTAGATTATTATAGTATTTTAAATATTATATATTATGTCATATCCAACCGTATCCATATCAAGGGGCATTAAAAACTAGTCGTATCCGTATCCACATCTGAATCTGTATCCATGCAACTTTAGTTTTAGATCACATTTGTGGGGAAGATGGATGCCAAGTTGAAGACCATAAACCAAAGTAGTGAGTAAGACATTGGTGCAGCTCTTGAGAGGATATAATAGGAAACATCCGAAGATAGAGAGAGAATTTGGCATATGTTGAGTGGATATAAAAGGAAGCATTCAAAGACTTGGGATGAAAATTTGGCATACATTCAACATTCCTGTGATAGGGCAGTGCACACTTCTCAAAATGTCTCCATTTGATGCATGTATTGGATATCTATCTCATACACAAATTGATGATGTTTATGGACAACAAGAATGGGCACATTTGGTAGCATCAAAGCTGAAAAATTTAGAGAGAGGCAAATCCACCTCAACATGCAAAAGCAACTAAGGGGGTTTAATCTAATTATAAAGCACGCCGTGAACAATATAGGAAGGAACATCACTTCAAGGTTGGAGATATGTTTTGTCTCTGTTTGAGCAAAGATAGATTACAAGGTCAGGCAAAGATGAAAGAAGTTGAAGCCATTAGACATAATATTGCAAGGTCATGACAATGCATCCAAGATGGATTTGCCCTCCTACATGAAGATGTATATTGTAGTGAATGTGAAGAACTTCCGCTTCTTTGAATCATCCATGTTGAATGAAGAAGAGGAAGGGCAAGTATTGCCTTCAATGAAGATTTCGCATCGATGCACAAGTAGAATCAGAAGATGTAGTTCTGCAAAAGAAGTTAGAAACAAAAACAAGAGAGGAGAGCATTAACATTATCTGGTTGGTCTCAAAGGGTGGCTACCTAGCAAGGCCATGTGGTCCCCGAGGAAGAGGTGAGGGACTTGTTTCCTCCTGTCCTTCAAGATTAAGCTTTTATGGACTCAAAGCCTCCCAAAATGGGAAGGTATGATTTGAAATGGACCAGATGGATGGTAGGATGCTTGCATATCAGATAGTGGGCCCCCAAGCACCTAGGTAGCCGTGCGTGGGTATGGTTCGGAATGCACGGGTATGGAGATCCGGTACATCGGTGCGACAATTTTTTTGGGGGCCCTGTACGGCACTTGGGTACGGCAAAGATAATATACATATAAAATATTAAAAATATTTTGAAAAGTAACAAGATAAGCAAAATTCCAGCCTTACACATGCATAGATTAAACAAATCTGAAATATACATAGGTGAAATAGTGACAAAAGTTAAAACATATTGATAATTCATTGTTCGAACTTATAACCAATACATTGTTCAAATCAAAATGTTACAATGTATTATCATTATCTGACATTGTAAACACAAAAATGAAGATACATCAACATTCTAATTAGTAATAGTCTAATGGCTCTGCATCTTCTCCAATGTCTTCATGAGAGCATCACTACCATCACGTGGTTCATTAGAACCACAAGCACTAGGAGTACAACTAGAACTAGTAGCAATGCTGCTCCTGCTAGCCCCACTTTGCAGCTCACGCAAAGTACTATCTAGGTCCGGGTCTAGCAATGAAAGTTGGGCAATGGGAACATCCAAGTTTGGAGTCTCTGGGTCTATATCCCAACACTTTGTTGGCCCTTTTCTGTACTCATCCTTCTTATGTGATAGAAGGCGCAGGTTAGAATGCACAAAGACCAAATCCTCCGCCTTTTTGCTCCCAACTTGTTGCGGTTAATTGAGTGGATAAATGAATATGTACCCCAATTCCTCTCAGTTGAAGAAGAACTTCATGCAACCTATTGAGGCAAGCCACAAAGTCAATGCAAAATTAAAATTTTAAACTTGTAATTATAAAAGTAAAAAAGTAAGAGTTCGAAATTAAAAAATTAAAATCTTACTTGTGATAAAACTTTTATCAGTGCGAAGTGGCATGAGGTAGGGGTATGCTTGTCCATGGAGGTACCACCACGAATAAGCATTCATCCTGTATTTGTCACAAAGAGCACTAATGGAGTGATCCCTGGAGGATATGAAATTCACAAACTCGCCTCTAACCATGTCTTCTACTTCTGGATCCGGAAGATTCTAGAAAATGTTGCCTTATACCCTCACTAACTTCAACATCCCTATATGGTGGGACCCTCCTAGGCAAAGAAAGGATCTCTGCGCTATAGTATTTTGGAGTCAAGGCAAAAGCAAGAAGATGCAATGGAGTAGTCATTTTGTTCCACCTTTCAATGAGATGTGAGTGCATTTCCTTGAAGGTCTCTGTAGGATCTTACTCTTTGGCATTTATGATGGTCTTGTTAGTGCAGAATCACAGCACCCCTGGACATTGATCAGATTTCTAGTTTGATCACTCTAGCATCCAGTGTGATTGCACAACATTGAATCCTTTCTTTGAGTGTGGGACTCGTGAAAATGAGAAAGGAATCTCCAGAGAAGGCTGGTTCCTCTTCCTAAACTACCTGCCACAAGCTATTCCAGTGCAGGCAAGCTAATCTAATCCTAATCTAACCATGCCAAGGAGACAGAGAGAGAGAAAAGGGAAAAACAGAGCCTACACTAAAACGGTGATACACCAGAGAAGGAAAAATGTTGAACATCTATCAAAACTGCCATGGAACAAGGAGAGGTGAGCGATGGGAAGGATGGACAGACGCATCACAAACCCAAAGATTTCACTCGGAAAATGTCCCAAAACTCCATGAACACGGCTCAAACCTGTAATGAACATTCAAACGTGCACAAATACCGCAATGAAGAGAGGCGAAGAAGCAAGCGAAAAAAACGAGCAAGGATGGACGGATGCATCACGAAACACGTTTTGTTGCTTCAAAAGTTTACATAGAACATTTTAATGGTAAAAGGCAAAAACGCCATTACAGAGGAGGGGAGGAGGTTCGAACTCCATTTTCAACCCTGGAGAAGAAAAGAAGGGAGCGGCAGAGCTGAAAAGATGAACAGACCTTTAGAAAATGAGCCAAATCTGGCTTTATACAATGCATGGGTCGAGCCCAGGAGAGAGAAAACGTAGGAAAACGTGCAAGCAGCCCAACCATTGACCAAAACGCATTCTTCATTAAAATCGGTGGTTGAAACATCACTTCTGGCCATGCTGAAGAAGAATGCGACCCATGTGCATTAAAATTGGTTGTTGAAACGTCAGTTCTGGCCATGTTGAAGAAGAATGCGACCCATGTGCATTAAAACTGGTTGTTGAAACGTTAGTTCTGGCCATTACCACGCGCCAGAGACGTTTCTTGATTTTCTCTCTCCAAACTGAACCAAAATGCAATATTGACCCCGGAATCGTGTAGAGAATTTCACTAGCGTTCCATTGATATAAAGAACGCGAAAATCCGAGCTCGGATCGAAAGTTATGGCGATCCCCGAAGATTTAGGGCAAAAATAGGTCAAAACGGATTTTGAATTTTTCCGCTCCGCCACTTGGATGACACGTGTCGGGCTCGATTCGTTGGTGGGCTCGTCCTTTTTTTTTCAATTTTCCGTGACTGCACTTTGACATGTTTATGCTTGGAAACGTGTCAAAACCCTAGTGGGTGCGGGTTTGACACTCCAAAATTTCCCGTGGCCTTTTCTCTCAAAAATTTCCTTCATTTTTACTTTGGAAAATTTTCCAAATTGGCCCCGCCTATCCGCCTGTTCGGGACACGTGGCGATATCTCATTCGCTGACAGGGGATGCGGGGCAGACCTTCGTCTTTAAAATTTTTGGCGAAACACTTAGCCATATTTCCAACTTTTCCTCTTCTGACACGTGGCACGTTCTGATTCGTCCGCGGGCCTCCTTGTCTCTTTACGGCCATCTCACCTTTTCGCGTCCCACGCGTCCCTTTGGCCCGGATGTCCCAAACCGTCTAGGACAAATTTCTCTGAACCGCCCGATTCGGGCTTCCTTGTCCCTCTTTGCGGCGAAGACACGCGGCAAGATTTCATTCGCTCTCGGCTCTTTTGGCTTTTTGCGTCCGCGCGTACTTTTGGCCTCGGATGTCCCAAATGAAAGCCCCTGTTTCGGCCGAACCGGCCGGTTCAAGTCCTCCGCGTACTTTTGTCCCAATGTCCCCAGGGATCGGCAGGACAAATATCTCCGAACCGCCCGAAATAGACTGACTTGCGCCAAACCAGCCGATCCACATCCCGCGCGTACTTTTGTCCCAATTGTCCCAGCATCACAAAAACAAGACTTAAGGCAATTTTCTTCATTTTTTTGGTCGGTTCGGCTTTTCGCGCCCCGCGCGTCCCGATGTCCCAACTGTCCCAAGTGCTGCCTGGGCTAGGACTTAGCCGATTTTCTCTGTATTTTGGCACCAAGCTTGGCTTTTGCAAAATTTTCACATTTTTAAAACTTGTTGGGTTTTCTTCTTGGACAAGAGAGTTAGAAAGAACCCGAGGGGACCCCAGAAACATGATTTTTGCCTTGAATCAATATACTTTCTCGGGATTGAATAATCTGATGCATGTTATCAAAATTACCGGGGTGAATTTTGGATAACGATTTAGTGACTTCAAATGCAAGTTATCTGCTTGCTAGATGAATGATCGTGAGCTGAAGCAATCCATTGGGCATGGAGTCATGAGTAGTAGCCTGAAAACTGATCTGAACTTTGAAAACTTCCCTCTGAACCGCTCGAATCCCACTGGAATGGAGTCGTTCTCACCAAAATGCCACTGAAATGGACTGCAAGAGCAAAACCAGCACCACAAAAACTATGTACAAAACTGAAAATCATACATGCTCCAAATGGAACATGCAGAGTGTGCACAAGCACTTCTTCTGCTAAAAGCAAACCTACCTACTCTACTCTAACTGGAAGCAAAGGCAAGCTAAACAAACCCTGCAATTGGTTGTGAGAAATAGCTTCCCTTTCTCAAAAGTGGCAGCCATGCAACTGATTTGGCATTGAACATGGCTGATTGGATGAATGGAAAATCAACAAGAAGCTGGTCTTCCACCCAAATCATCAAGGTATCAACTGAAGGCAAATCCAATACCTCTTTTAGTTGCTCTGCATTTGGATTGAAGAGGTATGACAGCTGATCCTTGGTACTTTGTAGCTCACCCTCATGCTCAGAAGCAAGCATGACTGGTTGTGACTTCTCCTTTGGCTCCAATGAAGCCAAATACCTGATTGGGCAAGGTCTGATCCGTTTGATATGCCCATAGCTCTGATTTTCAACTCCAAAAATGGAGTTCTCTTGTAGACCTTCTTGAATGGATGGTGTGGAAGAAATGGTGAAATTCCTCTGTCCTTTCTCTTCCTCCAATGAAGAACATGAAAGATTAAAATCTTCCAATCTTGGTTCCAAAGAGCTTTATAAGATGCAGGCTCCTGCAAATGTGTGCTCTCCTCCATGACATCAGACTCAAGTGTTTGGAATGTGGATGATGAAAGAGAGAATGGTGGAAACTCAACCGGCTCTTCTCCATCAAAACAGTCCTCCAAATCTGACAGATAAACCGCCTCATGGCATGTGTCTTTGCTGCAAATGCTCCACTTCCTCCATGGTGTCTTCTTGATCTCGTAACTTGAAAACCATGGTTTCTTTCACCCTCCAACATTGAGTTTGAGAGATCAAACTCCTCTTGATACTAGAACTTGAGAGAGGTGAAGTAGAAGGAAGAACGAAGGTTCTCCTGTAGCCTGCTTTGTGCTAAAACCCCTTGGATCTGCAATTTTCTCCTCAACAACTAGAATGTGCTCCTCTTCTTTTGGATCTGGAGCAGCTTCTCCTTTCTCCAATGCTTGAAGACAATCTTGCTCTTGATTGAACTCTTCCTCCAACATGAAGTTTTTCAAGTCAAACTCTTCAATCTGCTGCTCTAGAGGACAAGTTGGGACTGCAAGATCTTCTTCTGAGCTTTCTTCCTTTATGGCTGATTGTGCAACTTGAATTGAATCAGCATTCCCTTCAAATAGAGTGCCAACATGGACACTACTTTCTGAGCAAACTGACTGCTGATCTGCTTCTTCTTTTTGCTCTTCTTCTACTGCCACAAAATCAGTTTTAACCACCATTTGTTCAACCTTAGCCTCTTCTGTAGGTTTAACCATCAAGGGGATCTTTGTCATCCCAAATTTGGCAGCCCAAACCCTCAAGTTGTCTGTCATTTCTTTTCTGTTGGGCTCCTCTTCTTGCTGTCCTTCATGGCCGATTTTTGCAATTTCTTCTTCCCCACATGGAATTGGGAATGCAAGAGGAGGGATGGGTTGTAACTCAATTGATTTGGCAATTTTTTGTGGTGGTAGAGGAGGTGAAACCTCTTGTTTCTTTGGAGGAGGGGGTATTTCTTTTAGCTCTTGTGGAGGGGATGACTGTTTGGAAGGAAAAAGGAAAGAAGAATTGAGGTGTGGTGGAAGACTGAGAGGTGGAGACATGGGATCAACATTTGGGACAGCAGATGGGGAGTTTAGAATTTGCAATTCCAAATGAGATGATGCTGCTTGAGTAATGGGAAGAGAAAAACTAGATGATGGTGTAGAACTTACCCATTGACAAGGTTGTTCAACAACAAGTGTATAGGCCTCTATTTCTGCTGTCCATTGTGCAAGTTGGGGCAGCATCTTCATCATGAAGTCCAGCTTCTCCTGAGGGCTGAAGTGTCTTGGAAAAGGGCCTCCCCATGGACAAGGAGTCCTGTAACCAATTCCGAAAGCTCTCATTTGAGCTGTTGCTCTGGACTGCACCATCTTTACCTCCATCTTTTGGATTTTCTCCAACAGATCAGCATCTTGATGTCGATTGTCTTCATTATATGCATACTCTTGCTCTTGAAAGCTCCTTAGCCAAACTGACTTTGGCATTGCTGCTCATATGGGTATGCATGTTGATTTTGAATTTGTTCAAAATGCTGATTTGGAGGATTTAAAAAACATGTTGGAGGTGGGAAACATTGTTGTTGTTGTTGAAAATGTGAATTCCATGATGGAAATGAAGTCATGATTGCACAACTTCATGGAATGAAAAGAATGAAAGGGATGGAAAGAAGGATGGATGGGAATGGATGAAAAACAGTCTCCGAACTTCGAAATGGGTTGCGATCGATGGAATCGCCAGATGTGTTTGTAAGTGCCTCCAAAGGCTGAAATCTTCACGGGAACACACCAACCTGCAAAAGATGAAGTGGAAGACCTCTAAGGTCCCACCGGCGTGCCAAAACCGTTAGTGTAGAATCACAAGACCCCGGATATTGATCGATTTCTAGTTTGATCACTCTAGCATCCAGTGTGATTGCACAACATTGAATCCTTTCTTTGAGTGTGGGACTCGTGAAAATGAGAAAGGAATCTCCAGAGAAGGTTGGTTCCTCTTCCTAAACTACCTGCCACAAGCTATTCCAGTGCAGGCAAGCTAATCTAATCCTAATCTAACCATGCCGGGAGACAGAGAGAGAGAAAAGGGAAAAACAGGCTTACACTAAAACGGTGATACACCGTAGAGAGGAAAAATGTTGAACATCTATCAAAACTGCCATGGAACAAGGAGAGGTGAGCGATGGGAAGGATGGACAGACGCATCACAAACCCAAAGATAGATTTCACACGGAAAATGTCCCAAAACTCCATGAACACAGCTCCAAACCTGTAATGAACATTCAAACGTGCACAAATACCTGCAATGAAGAGAGGCAAGAAGGAAACAAGCGAAAAACGAGCAAGGATGGACAGATGCATCACGAAACACGTTTTTGTTGCTTCAGAAGTTTGCATAGAACATCATTTTAATGGTAAAAGGCAAAAACGCCATTACAGAGCAGGGGAGGAGGTTCGAACTCCATTTTCAACCCTGGAGAAGAAAAGAAGGGAGCGGCAGAGTGAAAAGATGAACAACCTTTAGAAAATGAGCCAAATTTGGCTTTATACAATGCATGGGTCGAGCCCAGGAGAGAGAAAACGTAGGAAAACGTGCAAGCAACCCAACCATTGACCAAAACGCATTCTTCATTAAAATCGGTGGTTGAAACATCACTTCTGGCCATGCTGAAGAAGAATGCGACCCATGTGCATTAAAACTGGTTGTTGAAATGTCAGTTCAGCCATTACCATGCGCTAGAGATGTTTCTTGATTTTCTCTCTCCAAACTGAACCAAAATGCAATATTGACCCCGGAATCGTGTAGAGAATTTCACCAGCTTTCCATTGATATAAAGAATGCGAAAATCCGAGCTCTGGATCGAAAGTTATGGCGATCTGAAGATTTAGGGCAAAAACAGGCCAAAACGGATTTTGAATTTTTTCCCGCGCTCTGCCACTTGGATGACACGTGTCAGGCTCTGATTCATTGGCGGGCTCGTCTTTTTTTCAATTTTTCGTGGCCTGCACCTGACATGTTTACGCTTGGACACGTGTCAAAACCCCATTGGGTGCGGGTTTGACACTCCAAAATTTCCCGCGGCCTTTTCTCTCAAAAATTTCCTTCATTTTTACTTTGGAAAATTTTCCAAATTGGCCCCGCCTATCCGCCTGTTCGGGACACGTGGCGATATCTCATTCGCTGACAGGGGCCGCGGGGCAGACCTTCGTCTTTAAATTTTTGGTGAAACACTTAGCCATATTTCCAACTTTTCCTCTTCTGACACGTGGCACGTTCTGATTTGTCCGCGGCCTCCTTGTCTCTTTATGGCCATCTCGCCTTTTCGCGTCCCACGCGTCCCTTTGCCCGGATGTCCCAAACCGTCTGGGACAAATTTCTCTCGAACCGCCCGATTCGGGCTTCCTTGTCCCTCTTTGCGGCGAAGACACGTGGCAAGATTTCATTCGCTCTCGGCTCTTTCGGCTTTTTGCGTCCCGCGCGTACTTTTGGCCCGGATGTCCCAAACGAAAGTCCTCTGTTTCGGCCGAACCGGCCGGTTCGCATCCTCCGCGTACTTTTGTCCCAACTGTCCCCGGACGCTCACAGGGACAAATATATCCGAACCGCTCAAAATGGGCTGACTTGCGCCAAACCGGCCGATCCGCGTCCCGCGCGTACTTTTGGTCCCAACTGTCCCAGACCACGCGAAACAAGACTTAGGCAATTTTCTTCATTTTTTCGGCCGGTTCGGCTTTTCGCGCCCCGCGCGTCCCGATGTCCCAACTGTCCCAAGTGCTGCCTGGGCTAGGACTTAGCTGATTTTCTCTGTATTTCGGCACCAAGCTTGGCTTTTGCAAATTTTTCACATTTTTAAAACTTGCTGGGTTTTCTTCTTGGACAGGAGAGTTAGAAAGAACCCGAGGGGACCCCAGAAACACGATTTTTGCCTTGAATCAATATACTTTCTCGGGATTGAATAATCTGATGCATGTTATCAAAATTACCTTGGGGTGAATTTTGGATAATAGGTCTTAATTGACTCAATCATTGAGTCAATTCCATCATAAATCTCACCCATGCATGGATGATCCATATCAACAAATCTCAACATACTCATGATGGGCTCAATAAAACTAAGCAAGTAATCCACATGATCCCACCATGTTTCATCCAGGATCAACAATTTCACATTTCTAGCCCTCTCACTATTTGCTTGCCTCCATATACTCCAAAGGTCACTGATAACCATGCCACTCAATGCCTCTCGCACCTTCACAAGCCGTCTCAAGACGAGCGTGTGTGCAAGGCAAATCGAGTCTCAGCAACCTAATAAGAAATCAAAAGAAATAAAATTAAGACAAGTAAATTTAAAACATTCAAAATTCTACAAATTACAAACTTATAAAATTAATTTAATGAATTTTAAAAACTAATAATTATTTTTAAAAATAAAAAAGAATGTTACGGGCTACCTTCAATAGCTGCAATGTTGAGAATTTACGAAAGATGGCTTGGGACATGTGGTGGTTGCTGACAAACATTTGAATCTCACTTGCCTCCTCATATACTTGTTTGATCCAAGCAATTTTTGTGCCCAATTTTTGTAACATTAAGTTGAGGGAATGAACCGCACAAGGTGTCCAGAATATGTGTCCATACCGTGCCTCAACCAACAACCCTGCAACTCTACAATTTTTTGCATTGTCTGTTACAACTTGACAACATTTTGAGGCCCCACCGCCTCAATAGATTCTATGAGGATGTTGGCAATGAATTGGGCATCCTTCACTTGCCCTCACAATCAATAGCCCTGAGAAACATTGCCCCTTTAGGACACACGGCAACCACATTGATCAATGGCCTATTTGTTGTATCTTTCCATCCGTCAGAAACGATGGACACTCCTGTTTCGAGCCATTGATTCTTGATGGGTAACAATGAGTCTTCAACTTTTTTCTTTCTTTTGACAATAAGGTGGTGCGCACCTTTTCATACCTTGGGCTAATGTACCCTTTAGGGGCTTCATTAATACATCTCACCATATCTTGCCAGTATGGTGATCTAACAACATTAAATGGGACACCACATGCATAAATAAAGCGTCCAACACTTTGGTTAGCTATGTCCTTGCTTTCATTCTGGAATGCCCTTTCCAATGGGCCTACATCTTTTGTTCTTTTGTGAGAAAGAGGTGAATCCTCTTCCCCTCCAGTTGCAATAGGTGTAGACAAAAATGGGTGATCTGGGGCCACAACATCAACAAAAGGAGAAACAGGTGGCTTGCTAATGCTATGTGATCTTCCTTTTCTTGCCATAGGATGATTGGATTTTAATGCCATTGTTGCATCTGCTTCCTCTTGCTCTTTGATGTATGCAAGGGTCTTTGCACGTGGCAACCCCTTTCCATCCAACCCTCCACATGTTCTAATTCCGTGGCCAATAGCCCCACACAAATGGGCTTTCACCCGACTGTAGGAGCTCTTAAATTGCATATTACATTGTGAGCAAACCCAAACAAAACCCCCTCCACCTGGTAATTGTTCTAGTTGTTTGACATAGCTCCAAAGGGGGGAGGATGGATCACTTTTGTTAAGGAGACCTTTACTACTTTGACCCACAGAACTAGAACTCGCAGCCATTTTAAGTTTTTAACTGCACAATGCATTTAAAAAATGAAAACAAATTTAGTCTTGAGAAAATGTTGGAAGTTTAAAATTTAAATTTAAATGAAATCAAATGTAGAAAAATGAAGCTTAAAAGTTAAAACAATAACAAAAAACAAACCAAAAAAACAACTAAAAAATAATAAAATATTAAATACAATTAACAAACTAAAACACTCTAAAAAAATCACAAAATACTTACCTCAATACACCCAACACCAATAATGCAAGCTCCTTGAACTCCTTGTCACTTGTTGCAAGCTCCTTCAACTATATGGCACTTGAAATCAACCCTAAGCAATTGAAAATAGTGGAAAAATTGAAGGTGAGAGTCAAATATGCAAATAAGAGGCAAGAATGCAAATGTGAGGTAAATGACTTGTTGTTGTTGTTATAGAGTTTGGGGGCACAAATTAGGGCTTAAAAGAATATTTTAATGTTTATAAAGTTGGTTTGACCTTTTTTGACCCAATTTTTTTTTTTTTTTAAAATGCGTCAAAAATCGACGGGTACGGCTGGGTATGGGCAGGGTTCTCCCTGCAGGGCCCGGGTACGTCCACAGACGTACCCGGCTGTACCCGGGCCCTGCAGGGAGAACCCTGCCTGTACCCACACTGCACCGGACCCGGACCCTGTACCTGGTACGAACTGTACCCGAACCTGCAGCCCTTAGGGGCCGTACCGGCTACCTAGCCAAGCACCAAGCAAACAACCCAAATTATTAATGCCACATGACAAGAATGGATAAAAGACACGGAAAACCATCCTTTGGAACCCAAACCCACATCAACAGCCCTGAGGGACAGAAATCACATGCATTCAGGTGATCTGCAGGCCCCAAGGAAGGTGTGCCAGCTCTTGCAAGCTGGAAATTTTTTGAACTGGACGGATGATGTCATGGAAAATTAAATTTCAGCAGAGATATTTGGGGAAAAACCTAGTAGAACAAATTCAACAGCTGACGAATCAGTGAAGTATTGACCATACAGATTGTAAATTTGGCCAGTGAGGAGTGGGCATTACAATTGGTCTGTTTCCATGTTTGGATGGGTGTCTCAACTTCAAACTGGTGCTAGTACGTTACTGTTGGGGAATATAACATTTTCTTTCATGGTAAGGGGGCTCCTCTTTGTAGTTCCAAGCAGTGTTTAGCAGCATATCAGGTTGTCACAGAGCAGACATAAGAGCAAAGGGTGTGAAATTGGTATAGGAGCCATTTTCAGTGAGCCACAATGGTCTGTTGCTCCATTGGATACACACATGTAATTTCAACTTTAATCAGTGATTCATTGAAGGAAACATAAGGGAAATCTTTCTTTGCTGGAGTTTTCCTAATGATTTTTCCAAGATATATGTTGTGTTATTTGTGCTCATGATTGCTGTAGCTGTTTTCCTTCGATGTATGTTCAATTTTCATTGCTGTAGCTATTTTCCTTCGATGTATGTTCAATCTCTATTGCTGTTGCTAGCGTTATACTATTAATTGGAGCATGTTTACTGCACATGAAGCATAGTAGCTGGTGTAACAACGGTAGAGAGCATATCTCATTAAGTTAAAACTTTTTAAGATCTGTATTGGTGAATTGTTCTAGGGATATCTTAATAATCACGCATGAGTACTAACACAAAATTATTTATCATCTAGGTAATCCATAATGTTGAATGCTTACCACACAGCTTCCTTATATGCAATCCATGTGGTGATGCATTCTTTGACTGCTTCTCAATCCTGCCAGTTCAAGGACTAGAACACAGAGTTTGGAGACAATTTGGGGGGGGTGAATTTTTATGATTGTCATAAAACTGATTGACGATGAAATGACTTGAGCCATAGCAAACATTACTCTAGGGCGTTGGCCTCAATTTCACATTTGAGTTAGAATATCTAGATTTAACTGCTCTTTGAACAGATTTTGGCCTCAAACAGTTAGCTGGAGGTTGTTCTCTATATGTGGGCACGAACTTCTGATCCTGCATCAATTGGGCATACTGCTTATACATTTTTACTCTCTTTTTGTTGTTCCTCTTCGACAAGGGCCAAAACACTGCTGTAGAGACTTTAGCATTAGGGCCCTTGAGATGTGTTTGAGTATATGTAGGCACAGTTTTGCTTCTACTTTCTGACAGTGGGTCAAATGGTGGATTGTCAGTGTGGTTGATTGCCAGTTCTACTTGAGTCTCATCAGTGGGTGCATATGCAAATATGTGATATAAAAATATCTACGATTTGATACCAGTTGATTAATATTTGTGATTAGACTTGGGGAACAGATCTGTCTTGAAGATGCTTGATGATCCTTTTGGCAGCCTTGCAGCCTGTCTCACAGGGGCTCACAGCTGTGCAAGCCTCCTCACTCTTGCGGAACTTGGGCTCCTCACTTTTGTGGCACTTCACATTAAGAGCACAACCTCATGGTAATGTGCATTGATGGCTTAACTCCTTGCAGCATTCGGGCAGCTTCACTCTCTTCTGCAGCTTGCCCAACAATAAGCATCCTACGTAAGTACCGCGGTAACTTGATGCATTGCTCCGTGCAGTCCCACGAGTTCCACACACTTTCTTCACAGCCCGTGCAACTCCTGCCATCCTGTGCTAGCCTTACACAACCCTAGCGGCTTCTGCAGTCTCGTGCAACACAATCCTCATCATTCACAATTTTTGTATTGTCCCGTGTCACCATGTTGCATTTGCAGCTCTTGCAAATGCTGCACAACACCTCGCAGCGCCTGCAGTCCACCCCAGCGTTGATCACTACCTTGCAGGCATTCCACACATCATTGCACTTGTGCCTTACTTCCTTGCATGCCATTTGTCACTATGGATCTTCGAAGGACTGTTTTGCTTCAGCATTTGCCCGTCAACACTTAGCTGCCATGCGACATGCCAAGTGGCAAATTCTGCACCAAACCATGTCAGAGCATCTTTGCGGCATGCCACGTGTCGGATCATAGCTGCCATGCGAAATGGGAAGATAGAACGGTTGTAACTATCTCTCTAGTACCCATTATCTCTCTAGTACCCGTTGTCATTTGTAACCACCATCGTGATTGTATATATGCATTGCAACCACTAGGGTGGAATAGAAGATAAATACACACGAACCAATCGTTGTTCCTTGATCGATTGGATCAGTACCAGATAGGAGCTTGCTTGGCTCCTCCAAAATTCAAACACATCTGTTTTGTAATCTCTCAAAGCAGTCTAGACAATCAGTAAAGACACATTCCCCTTATGATACAAGATCCTGCCCTCTTAGTCTTATTGTCTACTTGTACAAATCTGTGCTTCTTTATTCTGCATTTTTGTATATCAATAGTCCACTATATCATTGTGTGTTTGGTTCATTGCATTCAATAACCTGGATGCAATCTTATCCTTGTAGCTCTAGTTAGTGTAGGATTGTCCTCCGCGCATGGTCTTGGGCTTTGTGGTGTAGGTCATTGGTATCGGGACATAGCTGTTAACCTTTTTTGTGCTTGTTAACATGTGAGTGCAATGAGAGAAAGGAGGATATGAAGTTGGTTTGATTTCCACCTACTTGGAATAAGGCCATAGTAAGAATAAGATGGCTAACACCTTGAATCAACCCGCGGTAGTCCTAGACGTCCAAAAGCTCATTAGGGAAGCTTTGAAAGCACAACGCAGTGAACTCTTTGGCCAATTCGTGAGTCGATGGCTCAACTCAACTCGATGGGAGTTCCCCTTTTCTCTAAACCGTCTCACGCAATTTCAACATCATATCTCTTTCAAGATTCAATTGAACCTTGACATTTCGGTGTTTGAAGACAAGATTAACACTATGACATTGGATAAGCGGTCGCACCAACTTGAGGCCTACTTCTCCATTAAATTCACCGATGAGGAGAAACCCACCTTCATAGTGTTGAAGATTTCCATTTTATTGTCCCAGCAGTGGGAGACATTCAACACACAATGCGACATATATTTTCAACCCATCTGGACTTGGGATAATTTTGTCAAGGCACCATGCAGGGAGTACTATCTCCCGAACATTATGAGGATGAATACATGAATTTCCAACAATTGTGCAATGCAAGGAGTAGTCGGTTGAAGACTACACCAACAAGTTCTATGATCATGTTTTGTGATTGTGTGATGACCTATTGGAGCAACATAAGATGCTGAAGTGCATCAGTGGACTTTTGCCTTATCTAGGCGCTAGGATGGAGTTTTGACTTCTAACTCTTTGGGTGAAGCATACCATAATGCCGCAAAGATTGAGGCCAAGGCCAAGATGAAGCAATACTTTGCATCTTCATTCAACAACATGCACAAGAGTCAACATGTGCATTGTTGGTTCCCATTTTACACCTCAAATGATTTGGCTGTAATTTTAGAAACAAAAATGGCAAAAAGAATGATAGATGTAGGAGTATGTCATTTTGTAGCCGGGGAGGGATCTAACATTCTTCCATGACCAAATCTTGGCAATGACTAAGAGACACATACAAAGGAAGTGGCTAACTCTTGCTTCTTTTGGCTCTTGCCTAAACCAAGGGCGAGAGGACCTGAAGGGTAGCTTGAGGGGGACGGGTATTACGATTCAATCCCCTGCAATTATTGGTAAGTCAATTTGAATGAAGTATAGCCATAAATGCAATGCTTACTCAAAGGAGTTGTCACACAAACACTGCACATACTTAGCATATCAGATACAAGCTACTAGAGACATATGAGATATGATTATGAACATCATTCAAAGGATGCTGTTAACAACTTGGAACAAAATGATATTCAAAATGTTAAGCTTTAAGATCAAAGGCAAACTCACTTAAAATATACAAAGATAATGTGGTTTATAGAGGCAGAGTAAAGGTGGTACAAAGGAAATTAGATGAAAGGGGGATGGGGATCTAATGGGGAGAAATAACAACATTCACCATCTCAGGCTGATGATCCTATGATGCATTCGAGCTTGAAATCAAAATAAGATAACCTTTCAGAGGTTATTTGCATTCATTGATACCCAATTTGTGCAAATACTACTAAATAATCCTTGAAACTTTAACATAAATACTTGTGATTAAAACTTCATGTATCTACTATACCAAATCCATAAAACCCAGGATACCCTTTAGAAGGTAGCAAATATTCACTCCCAGATTGTAATTGCAGAAAGGAATTTTATAACTGAAATAAGTATTGCAAAGTAACACTACAAAGCAATATTCATTCAATGACCAGTCCAAACAATGATCTGAAATGTGCTTCTTTGTATTTCATTGACATAATAGATACAAGATTACAAAGAAAGGAATATTTTCTTGATTTCATCTCTATTTACATTAGGAAATAACAGACTTATCCATGGAAAAATGGTCCTGTGTGTTCAATTGACAAGGGAGACATACAAAATGCTCTCAATATTAATGACTGTACAAATGTAATCACCTTAGCTAAAACCCAAAATTAAACCTCTAAAAGTGAAGACACACCTTCAAATTTATACAATATTTTTCCAAAAGGGAATATCCCAAGATACCCCATGGAATGTTGAAAACAAGACACACGTGGAACAGTGGTCCCTGCTTTGCAACTTGGATGAAAAGGTGCCCAAACCAAAAAAAGATACCATCTTGATCTGCTTAGTTGGAGCAGTTTTGTTTCATGATGAAACCTGTGGAGAATTGGAAAATATTC
Organism: Taxus wallichiana var. yunnanensis; assembly: GCA_018340775.1. NCBI lineage: Eukaryota > Viridiplantae > Streptophyta > Pinopsida > Cupressales > Taxaceae > Taxus > Taxus wallichiana. The sequence goes on along the minus strand of CM031238.1, from coordinate 411,288,959 downwards.
TTGCTCCTGCCAAACAAACTTTTTGTCTTCTTTTGTAACCATCATCATTCTTAGCACACTTCGAGGAAAGAGTTGGTTACACATGCAATCAAATCATTTGATCCTCCTTAGAAAAGAATAGATAGAATAAGGAATAAGGAACAAGGAATGGGGGATAAGGAATAAAGAATGCTAGGGGGATGGATCGAGATCCACTTGTTTTCCCTTCAACTCTTCCTCGAGTTTTTTCCTATATGCATCAAACCTTTTGAACATATTCAAAATTGGATCTTCATTTGGCCCTGCGTGGTAGAGAAATACTATCTCTTGCTTGGAGAGAATGTTGTCAAGCTCACCGAAATAGCTTTCTTCCATTTAACTCTCTGACCAATTTATTTGTGCATCCTTCCATATGAATAAAATTTTGTACAAAGAATTAATCAAAAAAATTTAGGAGGTTCCAACTCTCTTGCAATATGTTATTGAAGGATCTCTATCAACCTATTTGCATCAGCAGATCTTGGGGTGTATATCTCTTTTAGGGGAACATTTTTCAAGTTTTGAATCTATATCATCCACATACTCCCCTACCTTTTCTCTTATGTCTTGGAGTTTTCTTACACATCCCTCCAAGGTTTCAATTCTCAGTTTAATAGCCCCTTTATATTCATATTGTCTTCCTCTACAATCTGAGGAGACTATATCTTCCTTTTCCACAACCTCATCCCCTAGATCCACTATAGCCTCCAACTTGGGTAGCAAGCCATTCCAATAATCAATCTCTGTTTGATACTTGTCAATTAGGACCTTGTTTACTTCTATCTTCTTAGAGACATGATTATGACATTCAACAATGTCCTCAATGACTTTCTTACCTCTTGTGAAGGGTTCACTTTCCCACTTTTTTGTTGCCTCCCCCTATAGTTTAAGTCTTCAACATTCTTTATCACTTCTGAGGTGAAGGCTGGGGTTATCTCTTGACTGGTTGGAGGAGCTTGTATCCATTTCTGCACATAGGTTGATAAGATATCAACCTTCTCTCTCAACTGCTCCTTGGTCTCCTTGTCCTTATCTATTTTTGGAAGAGACCACTGACTGCCATAGTGACATCATGTTTCAAACCCTCTGTGGTCTGCTTTCCTAGGGGGATCCTAGTGATATGATAATCTGAAGGGGAAGCTTCATCCCTTAATACATCAGTTTGTGGAGTGGCCACCTCCACAAACCTTTCTCCTTGGGCCCCAACTACTATTCTTGACAAAATTTTTACTTTCTTTGGGGGTCTTGATGGTTTCAAGGAGACAATACTTTGAAGGTCAACTTCCTCAACCTGTACTTTTATCTTTCTCTTCTTTGGGAGGGCTTCTCCCAACCAACTTCTAACTTGCATACTGCCCTCCCCTTGTTCTTGCTGTTGGGGGCACTTGACATTATCATTTGTTCCTAGGGTGCAAGGAGTGTGAGACCAGAGTCATCAATATGCATCTTTGGCCTATGCAAAGATTCAACAAGATGTCCTTGTGTTTCTTCCCCCTTTGCCCCTTGGTCCTTTACTTCTTCCTCCGTCATGGTTGATGGTTGAGTACTTGCATCTGTAGATTTTGTGACCTCAAATTCTTCTTCTTTGGATGGAGAAGGCTCCTTAATTTGCTCATTATGTGGCTCTTTTTGATTTTGAGCCTCTGCTTCTATAACTTCATGAGTTGTAATCACTTTATCTACCGTGTTAAGAGCTGACTGAATAGGATCCATGGTTTTTGGTTGCTCAACCTCAACCGATGGAACCTCTTCAACATGTGGTTGCTCCATCCCACCCACCATAGAACTTCTTCTTTAGTGGGCTTCTCCACCTCACCACTTGAAATTTCTTCTGCAGTGGGTTTCTCTTGGGATATTGGGCCCCTTCCTTCTCCCCAATTGATGTATCTTGGACCTTCTTTTGAAAAGGCCAGCCCCAATATCTTGATCTAGCCCATGTAACAAATCAGTAAATGTTTGTTCATGTGATGGGTCTGGTATCTCCTGCCCTTTATCTCCATGGACCTCCTGCCTCTGAGCTACTTCAATGGGCACATTGGCAAGAATTTCTTGAATAGGCACATTGGCAGGAATCTCTTATTGCACAGGAGGTGGGGTAGTAAAAACTACATGTGGTACTTGAGGGGTTGCAATGGGTATTTGAACTTGTGGAGTTACTCCCTCAACTGTTCTTATGGCTTCCTCTACTGCAGGTGTTTCCACCTTTATCCCTTGGTTCTTACAAAATGCTGAATTGAAGGCTAATCTTCAGTCTCCTTAGGATGGTTTCCAACACTGGGTTCATCATTGGCTGGTTTGGATGAACACTTCTCTTCTTATGCTTTAACGTGACAGATGACGGCCGCTTTGAGGAAGAAGTAGGCACATCAACTTGGATGGTCTCCTTTGCAAAAAAATGTCTTAGGCCTTGATGTTGGATGTGGGACTGCTTGAATGGGTGTGGCTGCAATGACAGGGGCATCCTGCATAGTTTTCTTCAATATCTCTTTTGTCATGTGTGTCAACTTTGATATTGAAGTCCTTGTTTTACTTGTGGCAGCATTGAGTTCTTCCACATCTTTTGAAGTTGGTCCCTTAATTGAAATCTGTGGGGACTTTCCTTTTAGGGGATCTAAACTTGCAACTCCTTTCTTCAAAGGGGGAGTACATCTTTATGACACCACTTGCTCGGTGCTCCCTTAGAACTGCTGTATTTTGTAGGGTCAAATCAATTCCCTTTCTGGTTAGCCAACCCAAAGTTCTTTTGATGATGTGAGTTGTTCTTTCATGTAATGATGAACTTTCTGGCTTTGTCCAATCAATACTTGGGAGAGGCTGTGAGGCTATATTCTTATCAACATAGTATTTACTCACCAAGTTCCCTTCATCTGTAAGTCCCTGAGGCACAACCACAATTTTGTAGTCAACAACTTGAGTGAGGGTCATCCTTGAATAATCTTTAATCTCACCTCCTCATCCCTTTGAGGTTCCCAAAGCTCCTTGAACTATCCACTTGACATCATAATTAGGTTTGGGAGAAAGTTTCTGCAATGTCATCCTGCCCATTTCTGCTTCAAGGAGTTTGGCTTTCGCCAAGGATTGACATGAATACCTCCCAATGCTGATAGGGAACTTGATATTGGCCTTGTGTTTCCTTGCAATCAACTTGTGAACTGCTACCAACTGCCTTGACACTTCCAACAATGCCCATTTGTCATCTAAATACCTTGGTAACATATAAGGGGTATCATGAAACCACTTACTCTGATGTAAGTGAAAGTTCTGAATTGGATGAAGTAACATCCATATTCAGTGATTACTTTCTTTGCTTTGTGCAGATGTTCTGTTGTATTCCCATTCAGGTTTGAACAAACATATAAGGGGGCAAAGAAAGCATCATGTACCATTCTGGAGTGATAAATGCAATTGTCCAAGTTCAACTGTGGGTACACATCATAAACCCTGAAATTTCCAAAATCCTTTACTCTATCCAATCCAAGAAATGATCTATGGCGAGCAATATTGTAGACCAAGTAGGAGGTCATATAAAACTCTGGCTTATTAGTGGATTGCTCCTCTATTTGCACCGCCATTCTGAGCAATTGATCGTGGATGTAATTGCTAATAATTTCACCCCATTGAATTTGTAGTTTTCCCACAAGGATAACCTGGATAAACATGAACATCCAGTCATGATAAGGATATGCATATTCCTTTCCCATAACCCTATTTAACAGGGTAATAATGTCTCCAATTTCTTCAATGAAATCTGCCCTATTCAACTTCTTCGGGATCCTTGTGGCGGAAATTCTTGGCTTTTCAAGCCATTTATTGTTCAAGAGCTTGGAACCCTTGGCACTATTTGCCCTCGAATACTCCTCAACCTTTTCAATGGTTATATCTGCTATTTTTGGAGCATCAGGAGAACTAGCAATTCATCAAAGGTTTCAATGGTCAACGAGAGGACTAATGCACCACTACCATCCACAACTTCTCTTGTTTCTGGATTATAGTTTTGTGCACAAACCCATACCTATTCTAAATATTGGGCAGATAGGGAAAAACAACAACTAGGGCAAACCCGCTCCAATCAATCTTTTCAATGTCTCATTTTGTCCACTGCATGCAGCCTTTGCTGAAAATCAACTAAATTTGCATTGCCTAGGTTGGTATCCATGACTTTATCTAAGTTAGATGTAAGGTGGGAGGTGGTTTGAACACAAACAACTGAATATTCATTTTTGCAGGGTGGGAGGCTAAGACGCTTGCTGGAAAGAAGGATTTCAAACAATTCAAATGCACCCGACACCTCCAACAATGCTAACCAACACACCTTGACACCACAAACTATTCAAAAGCACTGGTAAAAACACTTACCTGTGCAAACACTACCACAATTCTTCTTTGAACTAAGAACAATGACCAAAACGTTTCCAAAGCTTCAACACAACCCTCGTATGACTGAAATGCACAACTTTAATCTTCTGCTTGTCTTAGGGCTTCAAAAGTGCTTCATGAACTCGAAAATTTGGAGGCAAAGTGAGAGATTTTCGTGGATTCCAGCCATATATTGTCTTTTGCATGCTTTCATTAATGGCGGCACCTGCGTTCATAGCTCCAACATTTGTGGCCGTTGATGTTTTAATCTCAATTTTGAATTTCGGCCTTACAAGTGAATCCATTGGTCGTGTTTGATTTTCACTTAGATGATTCATCTCTCTCATTGGCTTGGGCTTCACAATTTGCATACGTGGCGTCTTCGCAGGCTTTACTTTTGCGTAGTCACCTTTCTTGGGCTTCGGGGTTGCACAAACAATTTGCAAACTTGCAAGAATGCAAAGTTACAAACCTAAAAAAATATGAAGTTGCTTTCCCTCTCCAAATTCCTGAGATAATGACATGTGTCCACCTTATCGACTTCGGGAATGAAAATGCAGTTTGCAAACTTGCAAGAATGCAAAGTTGCAAACCTACAAATCTGCGAAGCTGCATTCCTTTTCTACGGTCTCTAGATTGTGACACGTGTCTTACTTGTTGGGTTGCGGGGACGAAAGTGCAATTTGCGATCTTGGAACAACTACAAAGTTGTAAACTCGTGAAACTACAAGTCTGCTTTCTTTCCGTACGGTCTCTAGATTCGCTGAATATTTGATTTCGAGACTCAGGGATGAACTTGCAACTTGTAATTTGCATCAACTTTGACCTTTTAAAGAATAAGGAGGTGGAGGAATATTCCCATAACATTCCTTTTGCGGGGTTCGGACTTGTATTTGTAACTTGCAACTTTGCAAAAATGCAAAGTTGCTCCATTGTCTCGCTTTCCTTGATACCTCGAATATTCCATTTTACGCACTTTGCAGGTGAACTTGCAATTTGCAAACTTGCAATTGTAAAGCTGCAAACTTGCAAAAAGACCAAGTGCTTCAAGCCGGGCAGTTCCAATTCAAACGTTTGATAAAAATGTTAAGGTTCAAACACGTCCCTTACACCATTAAACCTGCAACTTCGTTAAAACATCAAAATCAAAGGAAACATTAAGATGTTAGTATAAAACCACGCTACAGGGTTGAGCCACGATACAATTACAACATTAAAGACTAGGGAACCACCAAACAACTCACACTCGGCTGACAGAAAATGATTGAATGGCCTGGTTACTCCAACATACACCTTTGAAAATTCACAAAACGTGCCAAGATTCTAACCAAACAAAATCAGGCACCAACGCGCACAATGCACCATCTCTAAACTTTGTGCAAAATAAGTAGAATGCTTCGCGTAAAATTGAGGAGTGTAAGACGGTTTGCACAACAAAACCAAAGGTTTCTACACCTTCACTCGAATAAAAGGCAAGAAGAAGACGGGTGACAATTATGTCATTGACATTGCTCGAACACCCATGCCGATAATGAATGTCGTATGTAGTAATCAAGAATCACTACTTGTGCAATCTACATCGGGTTTGCACAAATGAATAACACCGATCTAAATAGTTCTTACTCGAGCACTAATGCCAATGCCACTCGATGCTTATGAGGAACAAGATTGCCTCTTCTACATGAAGTTTTGGGGCAAAGGACATCCTCTCCATGTCATCATCGACAACAATAGTCAAAAAAATGTCATCTCTCAAGACGTAATCGAATGCCTTGCTCTTCCTACTTCCACGCACCCTTGCTCGTACTCGTTTGGTTGGCTCTAGTTAGGAAAAGATATCTAGGTCTCTGCTGACAATGTATTTTTTAGTATAAAGTCAAGTTGATGGAGACCAATGTCGCTTGTTATATTGCGCCTCTTGAGTTTTGCGACATGTTGCCGTGTGGCGAACCTATTTGTATGATTATAATGCGACATGTTAGGTGAAGCCGCAAAGAATGATTGTTCGGGCTAGAGACTAGTTTTTCAACGTCTTCGGTTCCTCACCAACTGCCAAAGTCACATTGGTCTCTACCAAACAATGCCACAAACTCATCTCGCACATGCAAGAGTTCATGTTGTTCATGGTTTGCCTAGAGACACATGCACAAGAGAAGAAGTGAGCATTAGCAGTAGGCATTGTGCCCACGTTGTTGTCAGAATAATAACAACTCAACAAGCTACTAGAGCAACACAAGAAGTCTTTATAGAACCGACAAGGATTTCAATGCATTGCGCATTAGTGCACCATATCGATTTGGTTCTTGGATCCCCTCTCCCAAACAACCCACCGTATCATGCGAGAATACTTTGGGAGAATGATGAAGTCTGGTGCCAAATACAATAGGTCCTCAATCAGTACAAGATCAGCCCTAGCCCTTCTCCTTGTGGAGGCTCGATAGTTCTAGTGCCCAAGAAAGATGGGACATGACGCCTTTGCATAGACTATCGTGCTCTCAACAAGATCACAATGAAGAATCAATATCCATTGCCCCATATTGGCGACCTCTTGGATCAACTTTGAGGTAGACAATACTTCACCAAGATCAACTTGAAGTTAGATTACCAACAAGTCTCAATCCATCCTCGAAGACGTATGGATGATAGCTTTCAAGACACAAGAAAGATTGTACGAATGGCTGGTTATGCCTTTCGCCTTGCCAACGTCACCACCACATTCATGCACTTGATGGATAATCTTCAACCCTTCCTTATCATCCACTTGGATGACATCCTCATCTTCAACAAGACTCAAGAAGAACATGTGGAGCACATCTCTTCCGTATCGGACACTTTGCACAAGCACAAGTTATAGGCCAACCTAGCCAAGTTTACATTCAACACAACATAGGTTTACTACTTGGACTACATCATTGACCATGCACGACTACATGTAGATTTAGAGAATATGAGAGTGATCCAAAATTTCTCTATTTCATGCAATCTCTCAGAATTGAGGAGTTTTTTTGGATACACAAATATTTACCATAGGTTTGTCCTTGGTTTCTCACACATATTCTAGCACCTCAACTAGATAACGTGTGCCAAAGACACTTTATTGGACTCATGCTCAACAACGAGCTTTCAAGGTTCTTTGTGCAATGCTTGTTCTTGCAATGCCTCACATTACACACTCCTTTGAACTTCACACCGATGCATTTGTCATTTTGACTATGCTCTTGGCGCAATACTCATGCAACATGGGCACTCATTTGCATATCACTTAAAGATGCTCAACAACACAGTGTAGAGGTACTCCATCTACAAAAAAAAAGTTATACGCTATTGTTCAAGCAGTTTAGCAATGATGCCATTACATCTTGGTTAAGGAGACAATTATTCATTTTGATCATAAGCTACTTTAGTTTCTATAGACACAAAACAAGTTGGAGAATGCGCGACAATTGAAGTGGATGACTTACCTTAAGCAGTTCCATCTTGTGATAAAGCACAATAAACAAAAGGATAACAAGGTAGCAGATTGCGTTAGCTGACTGCGAGTACACACACTCATCACAATGCTAGACATATGCTACTATGACTTTTCAGATTATGTAACCCTCCACTTGACTAACAAGGACTTTATAGATGCCTATACTCTTCTTGCACAGGGCAAATTTGTTTGGGCATTCTATCTAGATAACAAGCTTCTCTACAAGTCTAGCTATCTATGTGGATCTAATGACGCACCTTACCAAAGACTCTTTTAGGAGGTGCATTATGCCAAGACATCAAGACACTTCGGTGTCACAAAGACTTCAGCTACATTGCAGTCACATTTCTACTAGTTGCACATGTGCATAAATGAGAGTGCCACATCAGGTCCTGCATTCCTTGTTGCATTGCCAAGCCCACGAATAGGAAACTAGGGCTCCACACATCTCTACGGGTTTCATCCAGGCCATGGGAATTCATCAACATGGATTACATGACTGGACTGCCTATGACAAAATGCCAAAACAATGCAGTGTTTGTTGTAGTGGATAGGTTTTCAAGATGGCCATCACTATTCCTTGCATGAAAAGCATTAATGCAACTGGTACCACTTGTGCGCTCTTCACCCATGTATGGGTCCACTTTGGACTTCCAACATCCATCATATCTGACCAAGATCCTCATTTTGTTGGTCATTTCTAAGTTGCTCTATAGGAATTGATGGTTAGGCAACCTGATTGGTCAATGACATTTCATCCTCAGACATATGGACAAAATGAGGTTGTCAACCACACTCTCGTTCATCTTATGTGTATGTATGACCATGTGCATGCTTGCACTTGGGATGATAACTTGCTTTACATCCAACATGCCTACAACAGAGCTATTCACAGTTCTACTGGGCATAGTCCATTCTAGACATGTTTTGGATTCCAACTAGTGGCACCTCATGACATCTTCTACCACATGTCAGCTGATTCTGAGTTGTGCACACAAGAAAAGGAAGTGTACAAAGAAGAGAAATTTTTGCGCCACAACCAATCTGTTCATCAGCAGGTTTAGCAGATTCACTCTCGCTCTCAACAAAATTACAAAGAGTACTATGATGCACATCGCACACCTCATGCATTCCTAGTTGGCGATCGAGTTTTGTTGCATCTTTGGAAGGAGTGGTTCATAGATGCACATCAGAAATCAAGACTCTGTGCTATGGCCCTTGCACCATTTTGTGCGCAGCTGGTGAGAATGCCTTTGTTCTTGATCTACCTTTGTACTTTGGCATGCACCCAGTCTTCAATGTGGAGCTTCTTAAGCCTTACTTCCCACTGCTTCTTGAGCCTACAGTGACGCGATAACCTTTTGATTTAGACCCTGAACATTTGCACCCTTTAGATAAGGGCCAGATTATCGAAGTGACATATACACGCATCTTCCATGATACTCACCAGTTGTATTGAGTATTCAAGGCCAGGCAGTATGTTGATCAAGCCAAGTGGTACAACCTTCAACAACTCCAAGTTCAGTTTCCATAGCTAACTTCCAGTGCAATGGAGATCATTAATTCTTAAGAAAGGGCCAACAATTCATGCACAACCTTGTTGTCTGGCTCGTAGTAGCTCGCACCCATGCAAGCCTCCTCATTGTTGTTGTGGAGCTTTGGCTCCCACCTTTGCGACACCTTGCGTTAAGAGCACAACCTCACAGTAATGTGCGTAAATGATATAACTCCTCGTAGCATTCTACACAACTTCACTCTCTTTTGCAGCTTGCCTAGCATTTGGTGTTCTCCCTAAGTACTGCAGTACCTTGTCGCATTGTTCCACATAGTCCCATGAGTTCCGCGCACTTGTTTCACAGCCTGTGCAACTCCTGCTGTCCCATGCTGACCTTATGCAACCCTTGCGGCTTCTGTAATGTAGCATAACCCAATCCTTGGCATTCATAGTTTTGTATTGCCGCATCATCATGTTGCATCCGTAGCTCCTGCAAATGCCACACAACACCTCATAGTGCTTGTGGTCCACCTCAGTGTTGTGCGCTACCACACAACTCTCTTGCGCGTCATCCCAGTTGTGCCTTGCTTCCTCATGTGCCATTTGTCATTGTGGATCTGTGAAGGACCGTTTTGCTTCACCTTTCGCTCGTCAGCACTTTGTTGCCACACAAATATGCCAGGTGGCACATTTTGCACTAGCCCATGTTAGAGCATCTGTGCAGCATGCTACGTGTTGGATCACAACTGCCACGCGAACTGGAAAGATGGAACAAGTGTAACTGTCTCTCCGTAATCGTTGTTAGTTGTAATTGCCATTGGCATTGTATATAGGAGATAGGTACACATAAATACACGAGTCAATCATCATTCCTTGATAGATTGGATCAATACCGAGTAGGAGTTTTCTTGGCTCCGCTCCAGCCTTCAAATGCATGTTCTGTAATCTCTCATAGCAATCTAGACAATTAGTAAGGACACATTTCTCTTCTAATACAAGACCTTGTCCTCTTAGTCTTATTGTCTGCCTGTACACATTTGTACGTCTCTATTATACATTCTGAATTGAAGTTGCATTTCTGCATAGCAGTCTTCTGCTGTATCATTGTTTGTTTGGTTCATTGTATTCGATAACCCACACATACTTCAATAATCCTTGTAGCTCCAACTAGCATAGGATTTTCCTCCGCACATGGTCTTCGGCTCCGTGGTGCGAGTAACTTGAGTTATTGTGTACAAGACTCCAGAAAACTTTAGGGAGAGTTTTTTTAAAATTGTGGATTGTTATAAGCTCAAGATTTTGAGAATAACCATGTGCTAACATTTGGTCATTCAACTGTGATCTGTTTTGCGAGCTTGTGAGGAAGAAATGAGACAGGAGGCTCTAATAATAGATAAATTTAAACGAACAACTCAAACTTGAATTGACCATAAATAAAAAGATAAACGAACAATACCTACTTGAGCCAGCCATAAATATATGGAAATACAAATGAACCACTATTGTCTCAAATTTTATTGAGGACAGGTCTCCAGTTTTCATAAATCTTAGGCTAGTCATCCCTATTCTGATTATTAGGATTCTTCTCAATCTCTTAAGACCTCCCAAACCAATCCGTTTGGAAAACAGACTACTAAACAATGACCCTTGTATCCTCAATGCATATATGTTACTTAGTTTAGAGTGAGGGTCCTCCAAGGGCAGACTTCTGAATCCTGTTATGTTGAATATCTGCACTATGCTCCTTCAATTTTGTTTGAATTGATTGCCCTGTTTGTCCAATGTATGTCAAGCTCTATGAACAAGGAATCTCATAAATACCTTGGTAAATGAGTGGGTCTTATTGGTCTGTGACAGATTTGAGAAGATTCCTCAGGCTTCAAAGTATTGGGGGTAATAACGACAGTATTAATGTCTCTCCTATTCAGCATTATGGCAATTTTGTTGATGACACCTTGTATGAAAGAAAGGGTGGCAAATTTTCCCTTACACAAAAAAAGACATTAATGTGCTGATAATTGAGTCAAAACATGAATAGCCAATTGCAAAAACATAGCTCATGTGCATGAAATAACTAGAGAAGCCCTTTCTCTAACATTGTATCCTTTCCAGAAAAAACTGTTCAATAATAATATATGACCTGGTAACTACAAAATGGATAAATATGAGTGACATTTGGTAGATGAGAATTAGCTGCCAGTCTTTAATGTCTTTCCTCTTCAGTATTCTGGCAATTTTGTTGATGACACCTTTTATGAAAGAAAGGTTAGCAAATTTTCCCATTACATAATTAAGACATTAATATGCTAATATTTGAAACAAAGCATAAATACTATAGGTAATTGGGAAAAAAATCCCATGTACACGAGACAACTGGAGAAGCATTGCTTTAACATTACATTCTGCCAGAAAACTGAGCAATAATATCGTTATAATCTGGTAATTGCAAAATGGATAAATATGAGTGATATTTGGTTGATGGGAATTAGTTGTATGAATTCAAGCAGATACAGTGCCTCAGTATGAAGAGAGGCGAAGATTTATTGTTTGTGTGAATTCAAGCCACTCGCTCTTCTTCACTCTCCAAGATTCCTAGAATGTTCTAGCGAAACTACATAAGATGGCACAATGCCATATGATGTTATTATGTGATTACAATGCTTTAGGCATTTACTGAGTTACCTACTGGATTGTTCAAATCAGTTCTGCTTCCTTCTTCTCTCTTTTATTTTCTAGTGATTGGTGGATATATGTGAGTTCTTGTATTGTTGTTGGTGGGCACCAACTAAAATGTTGGTTCTGCAAAGGGCCACCATTTCTGATAAACAGATTGAAGATAAGTGGCAAAGGTTAACACGCGGCATTTATCGGTCTTCACACAGTTCACAAAGCTGTTTGAGACTTAACAAATTTTATAGGATTTTCAGGGCCCTAAGTGGATGCCTGCCAAGTGTCACTAATTGGCATTTAGCACTCCCGTGAACTTTAAAGTTTTTGCCCTCGCCTTGAGACTTTGTAGAGCACTGATGTTCGACAAGTGTCTTTGAAGACATGTGAAAGTGATCGGCTTTCAAAACTGTCTCGAGGCCTTGGTCTAAACTTCCAAACTCTTCAAGGCATCGGTTTTAGACAAGTGTCTATAGAAGACACGTGGAGGCAATCGGCGGTCAGTATTCCCACAGAGCTGCTCGCAGGTTAAGATTCCTTGCCTTAATGTTCTCCACCTTGCAATGCATTAATTTTAGACAAGCGCCTATAGAGGACACACAGCAACCGTCTGTATCCAGGGTTTTCACGAAGATGACTAAAGGTTAAGACTCCTCGCGTCATACTCTACAGGCCACGGATGGAGGACACGTGGCAGATTCAGGACAGCTGGCAACAATTGGTTAAATGACATACTTCTGAAGATTTTCTTCTGTCCTCCTTGCTCCAAGCAACACCGAGCCACATATGGGATACACATGGCACAAAAACACATGGCAGCAATTGGTAAGTCCGAAGATTTGCTACAGTGCCTGTCTCATGAGGTTTAATTTGATGGTCTTGCTTAGTGTCAAATGTCAATCAATGCTTGGGGACGTCACAATGGCACGAACTGGGGCCTGGTTTTTAGCTCATATCTTTTGACTGGCATCTCCTTTCGACCTGCAACTGGTACCAATATAAAGGTCTTTCAGAGGTCTACATTTTGAGCTTTGTTTCAGTGAATATGGTTGAGAGATCTGAGATATTTCCATGACAGAGTTTTCGGGCGTCTGCAGATGGATAACCAAATCAAATGACCCCAAATCATTTGCAAATGTTTTTGGGTCATTCTTATCTTGGCTAGAAGATGCTCTGAGCTTAAAGATCCTCGCTTGGTCCCACCAAAACACCGAGGAAGGAGTTAAATGAGCTGTTGAGCAAAAAATGACCTGTTACAGTGGTCCCAAGGTTATAATCATGATCTGATTCATCAAATGGCAGCGCAAACTTCATTCCTCCCGATCTCATGGGTTTGCATTGGTGTCTTCTCAGAGATCAATCCTCAAACAAATATCTACTTGAAACACTTGTAGAGATCCCTGGAATATGCCAAGGAGTGGTTTTGGGCGGATCATCTTCAGTTAAACATATTTTTAGACCTTCTAGAGCTTCCTGATCTTTCTGAAGGGATAAACATGAGAAAGAGGATATTATTCATCATCTTCTTGATCCTTTTGTCTTCCTCTTCTCTCTTCCTTCTATATATGTGCAATTTGGCACTATTGTAAATGGTTCCTCTTCCTTGAAAGCAAGGTCACTCTACTCGTTTGGGGCCTGGTTTTCTGAGTGCCTATGACCTTTGGTTTGGGCTTTGTAGATGAATGATCACCTTGGCTTATGTTGATATCAGACTGTGTATACTTTCTAACTCTTTATACAACCACAGTTGTGGCTGATATCTTCCTTTGTCCTTGTGTTAATCTGCCCTTACCTCTTTGTTATCTCCATGGTTTATCGTGTGTGGCATTTGTAGGGTTTTGATTCACTTTGTCCTAAGGCATAAAGTGAGAATTAGATTTAGATGCATGTCTTGGTTATGGCTAATATAGGGCCTCTGGATCTGTGTTGTCTTCTCACTTGTTTAACTCATATGGGGGTCATTTGGTGCATTACCACGTTTCATTTCATGTTTCTCTCATCCCTTTTCTCCTGCAATTAGTAGATTAGAGCAGAGTAGTGGTTACCATTAGGGTGGTTAGCATTAGGGTGGTTAGTGTAGGAAACAGACTTTCTCCGGAGGTCTGCCTCAAGGAGCCAAGAGTCCCACACCTTGAAGGCATTCCCATGTTGCTACTAGATAATCGGGTCCTCCAAATTTGGTGATCTTATCATGGGTGCACATTTCAATGACAACAATTTTTGGCATTCCCGGAGGGACAAGTTTGTTTGGACTCTTTGTTTAAATCTTGTTTTCATCGATCAAGTGCTCCATTGCAAACAGATGTGTGTCCTTGTTTGACTTTTGTAGTATTTTAAAGACATGGATGCATGTTATTTCAAATTTATAGCTAAATTTTGGTGTGTTCTTAGCTCATTTGGTTTCTGAACCATATTCTCAAGCACCTGATGACTCCACTGATTCAAAAACCCATTTCTCTCATTTGTAGACCATTTTCATCCATCCCCTTCCTTATTCCCATTAGGTAATGCATTCATGGCCCCATCTTTCCCTCGTTGGAATTCTTCCCCTCACCTTCATGTGGAACAACAAAATATCATCCCTCTTCACCTTCATTCACCCAAAGCTTCCTTGAAAACCGGATATATGAACCTTATTATTATGGATCTACATATGCCCCAAGTCATACTTATGCATATGGCTATCCTACTAACTATTAGGGTTTTCAGGAGCAGGGGTATGCACTTGATGAAGGTAGCTTCATCCATGATCTTAATTTGCAATTGCAGATCCAAGTCATAGAGATAAGCATAAGGAGAGCACAAGAGCTGATTGAAAAAATGAGAGCTAGACAACCTGGTCCTAGAGAGCCCTGTCCATGGGGTGATTCCTTGCCAAGCTGTTACAGTCCACAACAAAAGATGAAAGTAATGGAGAAGAACCAATCCATAGTTGGGGATGTGGTGGTTGAACACAAAGAGGAAGAGAAAGACGTGTTTGACACCAAGGATGATCAGTTAGAGACAAAAATGGACAACTTTGCTGACATCCTTGAGGGCTGCATTTCTAGTCAGTCAGAGGTGCATTTAGATCTAAAATATGAAGGAGAAGAGGTGTGCTATGAGCTTGAAGCTGTGAATGAAGAAGACAATAAAAAAAACTCAATTAAACTCTCCAAGCAGCCCTTACTGCCCAACCATTCAGTCACCTTGGAGGATCATTTGCAAGCTTTGGAGGAAGAAATCAAAGAGGATGAACTTGAACAAACTCTGCATGAAGCGCTAAGTGATGGTCAGTCCCTTGAGGTGTGCACCAAAGAGGATGATCATTCAAATTTGGAAAGTGAAAGGGAAGAGATATTTTCTGATCTTGAAGATGTGGATGAGGAAGAAGGACCAATAGAACTCATAAGTACCCCATCTGAACCCATGTTCTTCCTCAACAAAAGTATTCTTGCAGTCAAAACTTCCCTTGAACCTAAGGAAAAACAAGAAATTCCATTAAATGTCATTAATGTTCAGAAGAATCCACAAGTGGATGAGGAGGAGATCAAACTTGCAGATCCTGTATGTGAGGGACAGAAAGATGAGGAGGATCTTCAAAACATCAAAAGTCAGCCCAAACACCTCCAAAAACAAATTTCTGACTAGATAGAAGTGTATTTTAACTTTGGAGTTGATATTTTGAAGAAGGAGAAGATGCAGACCATGTTTCCATATCTCTCACCTGCCATGGGTGTTCCAAAGCTGATCTCATGGCCCAAGTTCATCAAAAAGGGAAGCTACTTCTCCCAAACTACCTCTGGCTTTGTATGATTTGTTATGTACATTGTTAGAGCAGTGTAGGTTTGATTTTGGCATAACAAGTGCTTTACACACTCTGCATATTTCGGTTGAAATATGTATGGCTTACTCTTTTTTAAATAGTTTTTGCTAAGTCACTCTTGGGAGCTTGTTCACTATCTATATCTTCAAATTTCCATGGCAAGATGTAGAGTTATGAGTTTTCAGGGCAGGGTGAAAGAGGAAGGCATCTCTTGAGCTTTTCACACGTGGTACCTTCTGATTCAAACAAGGTTTGAATTCAAAGTTTAGAGGGAGGTAAGCTTCAGTTATCAAGAATTTTCATCTCCAAATGTAGCTTTTCAAAGTGTTTACACTAGGCTCCATGCCCAATGGATGCAAAGGCCATTAGTGCTTACATTTATCAGGCAAATGTCCCCTTTGAGTCACCAAAAATGTTGACAAAATGAGTACCATGTGTCATTTTAGGTAACTGATAATAATTTCAGAACTTAAAGGCTTTTTTTATGGTGGTTTTACACCCATTTTGAGGAAGCCCTATGAGCTTACACCTTTTTGCTCTCGGTGCATACAGGATAAATCTGAAAGAAACTTAGAGATTTTAATGTGTTTTAGCCTTAGAACATTCAAATGACATTTTTCCCCTTTGGTTTTACATTGGAACAAGGTTGTCAACTTTAATCATTTGAAAACGACATCTCCAATCTTTTTGACTTATCCACTTTTTCATGTTTTTTAGCGCTCATAAGACGGATTGAAGACAAGTGGCAAAGGTTAACACCCGATGTTTATCAACCTTCCCACAGCTTACAAAGTTTTTGTGACTTACCAACTTTTACATGATTTTCAATGCCCTAAGTGGATGCTTGCCAAGTGTCACTAATTGGCATTTGACACTCTCGCGAACTTTGAAGTTCTTTCCCTTGCCTTAAGACTTTGCAGAGCACCGATTTTGACAAGTTTCTTTGAAGACATGTGGAAGTGATCGGGGTTCAAAACTGTCTTGAGGCTTTGGTCCAAATTTTCAAACTCTTCAATGCATTGATTTTAGACAAGTGCCTCTAGAGGACACGTGGAGGCAATCGGCGGTTAGTATTCCCACAAAGTTGCTCGCGGGTTAAGGTTCCTTGCCTTAATGTTCTCCACCTCGCAATGCATCAATTTAAGACAAGTGCCTACGAGGACACGTGGTAACCATCGGTATCTAGGGTTTTCACGAAGATTACTAAAGGATAAGGCTCCTCGCTTCATACTCTATAGGCCACCAATGGAGGACACGTCACAAATTTGGGACAATTGGCGCCAATTGGTTAAACGACATACTCCCAAAGATTCTCTCTTGGCCTCCTCGATCCAACCGACGTCGAGCCACTGATGAGATACATGGGGCAAGAAAACACATGGTAAAGAATCAACAAGTCCTAAGATTCGTTATAGTGCTTGGCTCACGAGGTTAAATTTGACAGGTCTTGTCTAGTGTTAATCGAGCTCGGGGACGTCCAATGGCAGAACTAAGCCTTGGTTTTTGCTCATATCTTTTGACTGACACCTCCTTTTGACTCTTGCAATCGTAACAATAGAAAGGTCTTTCAGAGGTATACATTTTGAGCTTAGTTTCAAAGTGAATATGGTTGAGAGATCTCGAGATATTTCCATGATAGAGTTTTCGGGCGTCTGTAGATGGATAACCGAGATCAAATGACTCCCAAATCATTTGCGAGATGCTTTTTGGTCATTTGGATCCTATCTAGAAGATGGTCTTGAGCTAAAGATCCTCTCTTGGTTCCACCAAAACACTGAGGAAGGAGTTAAATGAGTTGTTGAGAAAAAGATGACTTGTTACAATGGTCCCAGGTTATAATCATGATCTGATTTACCCATAGTAGGAAAACTCGCCAAATCCAAAACTCGCTGCAGACCACAAAAAAAAAAAAAAAAAACTCGCCAATATTTGGCCAATACTCGAGAATACTCGACAACTTAAAAAATACTCAAATTTCTTTAAAAAACATAAATTTTAAGCAACACATAGCTACAAAATGTATCAAATGAGCCCATAAAATGTTGGAGAAGTGTTTTCTATTAGATTTGAATACAAATACAATACAAAATCGCATCATCATGCGAATACGACAACCGACTGATAAGTAATATAAATTTATGATGATTGACATTGAAAAATATCATCATAAATTTCATATCTATCAAGTTACAATATCTGATAAATTACATTTTCCTCTTCCCCAATCTAGAGAAAAATTGGGGAGAGGGTCTAGTGCCTCTACTAGTCCCCACACTCGGTTGCGTCTCCACGCTCCTAGAAGGCTGCGAATTTGGCTCAATCATGGAACTAGATGGTGGTGCTGGTGGCTCCTCTGCTGCATGTTGGAGATCACCTCCAAAGATGTCATCCAGTCCAATATCTCCTCGGCGTCCTGCTAGTGCTTCTCCCTCCATAGCCTCCCTCTCAAAAGAAGCAATCTCGTCCGCTGTGAACGCAGGGTTTTCTTCTTCTTGCCCAGTCCACTCACTGTATGGATCTATCTCATCCAAATCAATGAGCTCCTCTGATGTGGCCTCCACTTTTTTTGTGCGAAGCCGGAGATTGTATTGCACAAAAACCAAGTTGTTGAGCCGTTTTTGAGTCAACTTGTTGCGCTTCTTCGTGTGAATGGCCTCAAACAAACTCCAATTGCGTTCACATCCAGAAGTGCTACAAGGTTGAGATAGAATTATGAGGGCTAGCTTTTGAAGATTTGGGGTATTCCCTCCCAATCCTCCCACCAAGAACCAACAAACAAGATAATAAAATTTTTATAATTAATTAATAAAATCAAATATGTAACTAATAAGTAACTTGGTAAACATTCTAATTTTTATTACCTGGTGACTGTGGTTCTCCCTCGAATAGCTAGCACCGAAGAAAAGAGTCTCCCCCTAGCATGTTTGTAACTCTGCAGCTCTAAAATGAGGAGGTCCCTCGTCTCAACATCCGGTATCATCCTCTCAATACATGTTGAAAGGCCCTCCATAACCTCTCCATTCACATCTGTGAAGTTGTCGAGTAGAAATACTTGGGGTTGAGGTAGTACCCCGCTGCATGAATAGGTTGGTGGAGTTGATTGTTCCACCTCCGATCAATAATCTCCCAAAAGGGACCATATTTGACGATATCCCCCTGTAATAGTTTTGGATAGACTCTTTGGCCCTATCCATGGCCTCATATACAAACCCCATGGGGTTTTGCTCCCCATCAACCAAACGCAAAACTCTCACCAACGGCTTTGACACCTACACACAAATTAAAATGTAAGATTGCAAACTTACAAGTTACAATACATATTAGAAATGAAATAAAAAAGTGAAAAGTAGAACAATATATTTAATATTTATAATTTAACAAATTAAAATAAAGGAATGAAATATAAATCGAAGTTTGAAATTACCTTGATGATCTCTATAGCTCTCTTTGCAAAGATATCATCAAAAACTATCTTTGCAACCCTCTCTCCGTCAGCTTTCTTTGAATATTGTGAGTTTAGCCATGCTTGACTCACAAACATTTGTTTCAAAGGTGTCAACAAACTAGAAATACTTTGCAACGTCAAGAAGTTAGTTGCAAACCTTGTGACACCGGCTCGAACAAGTTCTTTCCCCTTTGTGTGTACTCTCATCAAGCTTAGAACCCAAGGGTGATTGTATATGTACTTCGTTATAGATCTTGCATCTTCTACAACCGGCCTCACCCAATCAATTTTGCCTGTCCTCCAAAAGAAGGTCAATACAATGAGCTGCACAAGGAGTCCAAAAGAGTGATGGATGTCTCTCCTGCAGTAGTCTCTAGCCGCCACATATGTTGCTTGCATTATCTGTGACAACTTGCACAACATTCTGTACACCAACCTCTAATACAACTGTCTCTAACATAACACTCAAATTCTCTACATTTTTTATTATGTTAGAGGCATCAATAGATTTTAAAAACACCATCTCACCGTTCAAGTCTTAAAAATTAACAAGGGTGCGGTTCCTTCCATCCGTCCACCCATCTGAAAGAATGGTGCATTCGAATTTTTTCCATTGTTTCTTGTGCTCTTCTAGCATGGTAGTGGCATCTGCAATTGCACCCTCAAGTAATTTCCCACTCAAATCTTTTGGAGAGGGTGCCTTGTACCCTTTCCCTGCAACTGTCAACGCTGTCACCAAGTACTCCCAGTATGGGCTCTTTGCCACATTGAATGACAGGTTGTTGTAGTACCAAAAATTTGCACAAGCTTTATCCACTTCCTCGTGCATATCTTTGTTCCAGGCTGTACCTTCCAATGAAGGTTGTGCTCCAGGTGTGTTCCTTGCCACAAAAAAACTCGGTATGCCTTTGCTCGAACTCGATGAAGATGTGCCTCTTCCGGCTCTTCCTCTTCGTATGCGTGGACCACGAGTAGAGCCCACAATTGTTGCCGCATCATCCTCTAAATCCTCTTCCATTGCAGCCCCAGGTCTAATAGCTTGTGTTATGGCTGCCTTGCCTAGCCTTGCCTTCTCTAGTTTCTTCTCCTCTAACTCTGCCAGCTCTGCTCTAATCTCTCGCTTTGCCTCTTCCGACACGTTGGGGCAAACCGTAACATCTCGGCAAACAATAGTTGAAAGGTGATATTTCAAACGATTGATGCCTCCATTCATTTTCTTGTTATAGAAAGTGCAAAAAATTTCGCCCGCACAAGCTCCACGTACAACATACTTCCATGCTATGGAACGGGCATTCGGAGGAACGGTCCCTGCTAGTGATTCAGATGCCGAACCTGATGCCATTGTTAAGCTCTAATCTGCAACACAATGCACATTTAAAAAATTAGAAAACGTAAACTTAATTTAATTTTAAAAACAAAACGTGCTTGAATAACAAATTTGCGTAAATAAAAAAATACATTACAAGCATTCGATTTTACATTACATGTATTTAGAATTACACAACGAATCGATTACAATACACATATATAAAATTTAACTAATTTACAATGAATTTGCGTTAAAAAAAAAAACACCTCTCATTTAAATGAGTATAAAAAAATTACAAGCATTCGATTTTACATTACATGTATTTAGAATTACACAACGAATCGATTACAATACACATACATAAAATTTAACTAATTTACAATGAATTTGTGTTAAAAAAAAATACATACCTCATTTGCAAATGAGTATAAAAAAATTACAAGCATTCGATTTTACATTACATGTATTTAGAATCACAATAGGAATCTATAAAACCTAAATAATATACACAAAATTTGGAAAAACTTCAAAGAATTAAAAAAAAAAACCCTACCTCCAAATGCAAATCTCCAAATTCTCTCCTCGAATTCGCTCCAAAATCCACTCAACACAAGCAATGCAAGCTCAAATGGTTGTGTGAGTGACAATGAGGGAGTAGAGGGCTTTTTAAAGAGCCAAAACCGTGTAAAAAAGCGGTTTTTGCGTGTGAAAACCGTGTTTTGCGTGTAAAAGCAGCGTGGGCGAGTTAAATGCACGAACTCGCCGAGTTAACTCGGCGAGTATTCCCCAAAACTCGGTGAGTTTTCTTTTTCCGATTTTGGCGAGTTTTTCGGCGATTAAACCGTTTTGCAAGTTTTTGGCGAGTTTTTGGCGAGTTTTCCATCTATGGATTTACCAAATGGCAGCTCAAACTTCATTCCTCCTGATCTCGTGGGATTACATTGCTGTCTTCTCAGAGATCAATCCTCAAACAAATATCTACTTGAAACATTTGCAAAGATCCTTGGAATATGCCAAGGAGAGGTTTTGGGCGGATCATTTTTAGTTAAACATCTTTTCAGACCTTCTGGAGCTTCCTGATCTTTCTGAAGGAATAAGCATGAGAAAGAGGTTATTATTCAGCATCTTCTTGATCCTTTTGCCTCTCTCTTCTCTCCTTTCTTCCTTCTATATATGTGCAATTTGGCACTATTGTAAAAGGTTCCTCTTCCTTGAAAGAAAGGTCACTCTGCTCTTTTGGGGGACCTAGTTTTTTGAGTGCCTCTGACCTTTGGTTTGGGCTTTGTAGATGGATGATCACCTCGGCTAATGTTGATATTAGACTGTGTATACTTTCTAATTCTTAATACAATTATGGTTGTGGCTGATATCTGTCCCTTTGTCCTTGTGTTAATCTGTGTGTGGCATTTGTAGGGTTTTGATTCACTGTGTCTTAAGGTTTAGAGTGAGAATTATATTTAGATGCATATTTTGGTTGCAGCTAATTTCTGCCCTCAAGATCTCTGTTTTGTCTTGTCACTTGTTGAACTCATATAGGGAGGGTGATCCACTTTCTCTTTGGTGCATCACCATGTTTTATTTCATGTTTCTCTCATCCCTTTTCTCCTGCAATCAGTAGATTAGAGTAGAGTAGTGGTTCGCATTAGTGTGGCTAGTGCAGGAAGCTGGCCTTCGCCAGAGGTCCGCTTCAAGGAGCCAAGAGTCCCACACCTTGGAGGCATTCCCGTGTTGCTGGTAAGATAACTAGGTCCCCCAAATTTGGTGATCTTATCACAGGTGCACGTTTCAGTGACATCAGCTTTGATTCATAATGTCACAATTATTTGTAGGAGCAAAACTGAATGTGAGGTGACCAAAGATTATTTTAATTTTCTTTTCTTGAGTACTAAGTTACCAGGAAATGGGTACGGGTCCAGGGAATGACAATGCTTTTGAAACCCCAGTTATGGTTTGTCTTGCAAACGTCTGTACATAAAATATAAAAGATATAAAGAAATACGAGTTTAGAGGTGATTGCTTTAGGCTGGGGTCGATTAGAAATAGCTTGGGTTATTTCAGGCTATTTTAATTCCTTTTTTCAAAAAAAAGTTTTAAATTTTGTAAAAAGTTTTAGCAAAGTCTTCCGTGGGTTTGTCCAGGAATCAGCCCCAAAAGAACACAGTGATTCTAAAGATCTCAAAGCATTTTCAAGGAGAATCAAAACTGGGATCAGAATCAGAATTGACCTGGTTCGGATTTTGAATAATATGATAACATAGGTAGAGACATGACCTGCCACACTTACCTCCTTATAGTTCTATCCACTTCTTTCTTGACTTGTTCAAATGCTATGAGAGTAACTCTAGAATATAAGTGGTGGATGGAGAAAGCATTTGATGAGGGCGACTGGTCATGCAAAAGCAAGCCATTTACCTTTGTATCCTTCAAGCTTATGTTGTTGTTTATCCACCAAAAATTTACAATTTGTAGTTTCTAAAAGCCCAAAGCTGACTGGGACCCCAAATATTTAGATGGCATTAATGAGTCTCCTGTATTGCACCCATGTATATTACCCCACTTTCGGCAAAGCCTATGAGGAATATTATTGAAATGAAGGAAGATTTTTACTTGGGCCGAATCTTTGCTCCTGACACCTCACAGAGGCTGTCCATAATAAGCTTCAGATTGCTTACTTTATGTATTGCCAGCTATTCCTAAGCTTCTGACACTTCACAGGAACTGTTTAAACTTTAAATAAACTCCATTTTTTCATGAAGATGAGTGAGATCTCTTGATTCTATTCTCAATTTTAAAGCCCTCCGATTGATTTTCATCAGCCATCTTCCTGATAATTTATAAGCAGGGAGAAAGTTGGCACTCTTGCTTCAACCTTCACAAATTGGAAAAAATCCTGTTGCTTGACCATGAAATAGAATTTTTTGGAGAGTTATACAGCTTTCAATGCAAGCCATTTATTGATTAGGAAACTTAAATTTACGAAGGACTCTAGCCCTAATTTCTCTTTCCACCCTATCATAAGCTTTTGCCATGTCAACCTTAAGAGTAAAGATTCTTTTACCTAGGAATTTTACAGAATGCACTGTCTCTTGAAGGAAGGTCATTCTATTCACAATCTACTTCCTTGAAAAGAGGGCATTTTACTATTCTATTTGTACTTTTCTTATATAAATTTTTCCCGCCAGATTCCAAATTATAACTGAATCTTGGTATATAATATTTATCCTTCACATGGCATTTCACAAAGTAACATTTTGTGGTGATCAGATCAGAATTTTGCCAATATACTGAAAATCCAACGAAACTATATATGTACATTTACAGCAGATAGCTATTGTTTAATAGTAAAAAGTTCAGTAATGTGGATCTGAAATATTCAAATATACAATCATGAATATGACAAAATGGAAAATCTGCAACCAAGTTGGAAAAACTAACCTGGAAGAGCTGAGAATTTGATTTTAACCTTCAAATAACTCAAACAACTGGAAAAACCTAGTGGCTGAAAACTTTAGTAGCTCCAGGAAATCCTAGTAGTGGAAAACCTCAGCTGCTGGATAAATTGGAAAGTCTGAATCAAAATTCTGATAGGAAATTTTTATCTTTTGAAGATGAGAAATTAAATTTGCTGAAAAATATAGACCATAAATAGAAAGTAAAACACACCAAGAAATGTCTGGAAAAAGATCCTCAAACAGAACTTCAGTCATTAAGTTTTTAAACAAGATATTAGATGCGAAAATTTTAGTGAGAAGATATGGATACTAAGTTGCTAACACAGATCTTAGAAACTCCAATAGTAGTATGGATACTGCACTTGGCCAATTACTTAGTCTTCTCATTCTCCCCGAACCATGTCATTTTGCAAAGACCTAATCTCTGAGTGGAAAGGTCTTTTATAGTTTTTTTCATCCTCCTCCCCTTTTCTATCTGCATGGTGGATAATTAAATTAAGAGTTACTTTCCCCTTTTTCGTCTGGCATGCTTGTATTTATTAGCCTATTTTTTAAATATAATATTTTTAATGGCTAGACTGCTCGTCCAAAAAATAACATTAATGACTTGTTTATCAACTAGAAATGTCGAAAAAGTATAATATCAAAATAGGCTTAAATTTATCTTGGAATTAACAATTCTACTATTGGCTGAAAGAAAGGCGGAGTTTGCCAAATTGGGTATAAACTATTCAATCATTGACTTCTCTATCACATCCTTCATTATGATAAGCTATTTGATGTAAGATGGCCTTGGCCCTCTCTGGTCCGGTAGCTTCTTCTTTCTTCAGATTAAATGGCAAGCTTCCTTTGTCTCGGGCTTGCAAAGTTCTTCAGTCTATTAAGGTGAAATATCCAAAGGAATGGGACATATGGGGTCCATTTTGAGGGTCTTGGAAAAGATCCACTATGTACCTCCTAGTATCCACCTCCAAGGTAGGAATCTGATCTGCCTGGATTATAGTCTATAATCATAAAGCTAAATGCCTAGTAGATTTCTGCGATGATTACTTAACTTTTGAGAAAAACTTTACCCTCAGAGCCACTGTTGAAGAAACTAAGCATTGCTTTTAAATTTTTGAAGGTCTGTGCCACTTCGTGGACTTTTGAGGAGCCCATGATACAGTTCCTGGGCACCACTTAGTTGAGAGAATGCATACAATTGGAGTGCTAAAGATCATTGTTTTTGCAGGTTATGTGCCTTTATGAGATTGTTATTGGTCATATTATACCACATTTAGAGTTTCTAGAGATGTTCATCGTACTATTGGTGTTAAATGGAAATGTCCACTCTCTCCAACATTGGACTTTACATACAAGCTTTAGCAGCAACCCAAATGATAATTGCCTTATCTATGGAGTCTTTGCTGGCACATTATTTTGATTGTCTTTTTCCCTCGAGGGCTTGCAATTACTGTTGTATTTACTTCCACATTTTTGGTGTAATAAGGGTTTTGAGGTTGATCTTTAAGAAGTTAAGTTTATGATCTTTAACTAAGTTACTTGTTCGGTTTGGGTATGGGTTTGGGCATGGCAATTGTTTCTACCTCAGTATGACCGCACAAAAATAAAAATCTAATTGTAAGAAATATAAATATTAAGACCTAATAAATAGGAATTAACCACGTAATATGCATATAATAAACAAAATAACCAAATATTTTTCCGCATTTGCAAACATTTGCTATTTAAATTTAAGAAATAAAAATAACTTCAATATATGATAAACAAATAAAAACACTTTGGAAGTTAATCTATAAATATTTTAGTATGAAGCCTTTAGCTGCCCACACTCATTTATACAAACTGTTAAAACCTCTAGCTGTCCATCTTGACTAACATTTGAAATATACAAAAATGGAGCTTTTAGCCGTCCACATTTATACACTAATTTACTAATATGTAAGTTAATCTATAAAATATAACACAAAATTTTACACAAACTTAAAACCCCAAATCATTTTAGTCATTCATACTTATGGAGCTGCACAGCCCAAACCTGAACTAGTACAGAAATCTTAAAAATTAATATGAAAATGTTGAGAGAGATCGATTTTGAGGTGACTGTCTTTGATTGTCATATACCACAGTGATTAACGACTACATTACCTTCTCCACGAATTTCCCTCACATTGGTGACAAATGGCCACAATCTAATTGCACCGCTATGTCAGGCTCAAATTTTAGAAGAAAACCTCGATAATATCAAATTTACGGTTGGTCATTTTTATCGACATAACACCACTACCCCCAACTGCCATTGTAGGTTATGTACGGGGGGTTGCTTGGTAAAAATGTCCAAAACACGTGTGATCATGGGATTCTATGTATTACTAGTGTTATGTGGGGACATGTCCCCGCCCCAAAAACAAACATCTTAGATGTCCAGGACATCGTGGGGATGGCAGGACAGGGGAAACGCCTGCCCACGTTGCCTTTGCATGAATTTTCAGGGGGACGTCTATGGGACGTCCTTGCATATCAAGGGACGTTTCAGAAATGTCCCCTTATTTTTTTCTGTTTTTGGGGATATCAGGGGATTTTTTGGGAATGCCCCCTATTTTTATTTTTGTTTTTTGGGGACGTCGGGGACGTTTTTTATGTCCCCAATTTTGCTTTTTTTTTTTTTTTTTTGTTTTCTTTTTTAAAACTGACTTAAAAAAAATAGTAAAGCTGATAATTTTATTTCAGATGATGATTCCGATTTTTGGGATGTTTTAAGGTGCTGATCTTGAATTTGTCACATGGTTTTGCCCATTGAATGGTTCCACATGACTTGATCACCTTCTTTGCAAATTTCCTAATGTCTAGTAATGGATGGCCTCAATCTAGCTGCACCATTGCATTGGGCTCAAATAAACTTGAAAATGAAATACATTTAGGAAGGACCTATTATACTCGGTGCTTTAAAAACCATTTTGGTTCTAGTTCGGTTCAACTAGTTTGACCGGTTCATTAAATTTTTTTGCAAACTGTTAGAAAAACCGAACCAATGATTGGTTGCGTCTGAAACCGGCCGATTCAATTACTAGTTTAGTATTGAACCGTCACAGTTCTAAATCAATCAGTCAAACCGACCGGTTCCATATTAGACCGTCTCGAACTAGTTGAGGGGCAAGTTTTTCCTTAAAACATTTTTTTTTCCTTCCAATTTTAGATTTTTAGTTACTTTTTTCCAACCCTAACCCTAAAATGATGTTATATAGACCCTGTTTGGAATAACGGTTAAATAATCTCGTCTTCGTGTAATCTGACCTTTGGCTAAGGCGCAACCAATTAAGTCCATGGACTCATTTTCAAAATATATAGGAAACGTTATGACTATATATATATATATATATATATATACTCATTTTCAAAATTTTAGTCCATGGACCATAAGAGATAAAGCACTCAAAATATTTTGTATTCATTGAAGTTCAAAAGATTCATCATTCAACATGGTTACAATTTCAATGTTTCATATATACATGATTATAATCTAGATTCTAGAATATATCATCTAGATTTTCCTCATAATCATCTCCATGAATACCATGACAACTCCACTCCCACTAGCTCCACTATCCATCCCTTGTGTAGAACTTCCCGGATTGTCATCATCAATACCAAGCAATGAAAGTTGGCCAAGAGTAGCAGAAAAGCATCAAAGTCACTAGCCTCAAGATCAATATCCCAAAGTTTGTTGGGACCTCTAGTATAGCCTTCAGTCTTGTGTGATAGGATGCACAAATTGGAATGTACATACACTAAATCCTCAGCCTTCTTGGATGCTAACTTGTTCCATTTGGTTGAGTGGATGAAGGTATATGTACTCCAATTCCGCTCTGTTGAAGAATTACTAGCCACCTGTTACAAAAAAAGGTTGTTAGAAATTTCCAATTAGTAATAATATTAATATACTAATAACTTTTTAATTAATAAACAACAAACTTTTGATTTCATTTTAATATTTTATACTTGTGAGGATTTTAATAGCAATGGACTATAGGTACTTGGCATCATGGCCATGTACATACCACCACATGACTAGGGTCATGGTGTACTTGTCACATAATGCCTCAATTTCACCCATGCTACCATTAGACGCAGAGACAAAGATCCCCATTTCATAGCGGACCGCACTAGCTATAGTTGGATTAGGAAAAAGCCTCCGAATGTTGCCTTAGTTCCATTTGCAACTTCTTGGTCATTATATGGTGGTTGCCTATTAGGTAGCCCAAGTATTTCATTGCTATAATATTTGGGATTTAGGGCATAGGCAAGGAGATGCAATGGGGTGGTCATTTTATTCCATCTCCTCATGATCACGCTCTTAACTTCATTGTAGAAGTTTTCTTTAGGATCTTGAAATATCCCTTATGGGATACCACACTATATATATATATATGGTAGCAAAATAAATTTATGATTTATTGCAGAAAATACCCAGAAATTGCAGCGAACTAGTTTTGATTTAAACTCACAAAATATTTGTTCAAAACCCTTGAAAATTTGCAGAGAGCTTGCTAATAATAAAACTAACACTACAAAAATATTTTTGGAATTTTTGAGATAATAAATCATTGTTAGAAAATTACAGAATGCCCTAGGCAGCTGGAAAACTTAAAAAATTAATATCTCTCCAAATACAAGTGCAAAAATTCTGAAAATCTGGAAATAAATTCTATTAATAATGTAAATGAAACCCTAACCTCTAGACCCAGTAGCAAACTTAGGAAACCCTCCAAAAATAACAACGAAATCCAAAAGTGGGTCGGTACCCTAGAAAAGAGGCCAAAAACCCTCTGAAAAGTTTTCAAAAATGGCGCCCAAGCCTGCCCTTATCGCTGCAGCCAACAACTAACCTGAAGCCCTTGATTTTTTTTCACAAAAGACCCAAAAATCCCCAAAAACCCTCATTTGGAAGCTCTGAAAATTATCTCTGTAAAACAACCCTAAATCAACTCCAAAATGACAAGCTAGGGTGAATCTCTCACCATCGAAGAATGCCCTGCTAGCTAAGGATGGATCTCTCACCACTGAAGTTAGGGTCCTTGTGGGATCTTACTCTGAAGCTGGAATTTTGCAAGCAACAATATTGCCAATGAGAAAAATATGAGAGTATGCAAGTGTGTTCTCCCTTTCCTTCCCAAACTCCTTTTATAAATTTTCCAAAGCAACAAGAGACCCAAATGGCCCTAATTGACCCCCTCTAGAAAAGACCAACAAAACATAAAGAAACTTAAGTTATTTTACCCCTTCAAGTTGTCATAGGACTTAAGTGACCCCAACGCAATATTATAACATTAAAGTGTTATGAGGCCCCCCCCTTAACGACAAAACATAACATCTAGTCCCACCAAGTCACTTTATGCTCATGTCAACACAAAATTATAACAAATGCACTAGGTGGTAATAGATATTCATACCCAATAGCCTCCAGAGTCTATAGCCCCTCGGGTATGACCAAGGTTAAGACGAATGAAAAACCTCCTAGGCCAACTGCTCGGAAATGGGGATATTACAGATCTTGCTCTTTCTTTTGTATGATGTCTCTAATTTTTTCAAGCATAGAGTCAATGCCATTATAGATTTACCCTATACAAGTGTGATCTTTTACGCACATCTAATCGTGGATAAGATAGGCTCATTAAAATTGAGCAAGTATTCAACCTCTGTCTACCAATCATCATTAAGTAACAATGATTTTATCTTGATGACTTGTTCCGTGTTTCTTTGCCTCAACATGTACCAAACATCATCAATCGCCATACTTGCTTAAGGCTTGTTTTACCTTCACAATTCTCAAGACGAGTGTGTGAGAGACAAATCCCGTTTTTCAACAACCTATTAAACTAAATTAAAACAAGTTAATAAAGTTTAAAATTTAATTTAAAAGAAATCCAGTTGATAATCTCATAGAAAGTTTTAAAATAAAAATTAGAAGCTAGTAAATTGTTTCGTTACCTTCAACAACTCCAACCTTGAGAACCTCCTAAAGATGGCACTCGAGACATAAGATGATTTGTGACAAATATTTGAATCTCATTTGCCTCCATATAAATCTCTTGTATCCATGGGATTTTGCCAATTTTCTGCAACATCAAATTCAAGGAGTGTACTTGCACAAGGTGTCCAAAATATGTGCTCATATCTCCCTCTACAATCAACCCTGCCACTCTACCGTTTTTTGCATTGTCCATGATGACTTGGACAACGTTTTGAGGGCCCATTGACTCAATAGCCTCAATCAAAATATTAACAATAAATTGCGCATCTTTCACTTTGCCCTCACAATCAATGGCCTTTAAGAACATTGCCCCTTTAGGGAACACTACAACAATGTTGATTAGGGGTTTATTTTGAGCATCTTTCCATCCATCTGAAATAATAGATACCCCAAGTCTTTCCATGAATCCCTAATTGGTTGCAAATAAGTATGTATATGGCCCACTTCTTTCGCCAACAATAATGTTCTAATCTTCTTATAACTAGGGCTTTTGTACCCATGTTGTGCCGCATTAATACCTCTCACCATTTGTTATCAATATGGTGACCGCAACATATTGAAGGGCAACCCACATGCATAAATACATCAAGCAACCAACTCGCCAATAATTTCCCTTTTCTCAATTGCAAATGCTTGTTCTAATGGACCTTTTGTTCTCTTTCGTGAGGTGGTCTCTTCCTCTAAGGGAGTTTCAACTTCAAGTGGTTGGGTTGGAGTTTGAATGAAAGGATGGTTTGATGGGGTGGGTGGTTTTCATGAACGCCCCCTTTGCAAAGAAACAATTTTAGATTTAGTTTTTACAACTTGCAAGTCAGCCTCCTCTTGCTCTTTCATGTACGCCAAAATTTGTGTCTTATCAACCTTGGAACATTTTCTAATCCCTGTTCCCACTACCCCAGATTAAATGAGCTTTGAGTCGGGTATATGAGGACTTGAAATGCATATTGCAATGATTGCATATCCAAGATTGACTGCCACTCGCAACAAGGTTCTCCAACACTTGTACATGTCTCCAAAGAGGAGAATTAGGATCTTGTTTTGTGGGATCCACGCCCTCCCTTTGGCTTGCTTCCCCATGCCCTCCCCTTGAAGCTGAATTGGATGTCATTTATATTTTATATCTCAAAGTTCAAACCTACAATGAAAAATAAAAACAAAAACTTAGAAAACAATAAATAAAACTACACTTGACATATCCTTTTCTATTTCTGATCACCAAGTTCGCCATGAAGGTGCGAGGTGAGAGCATACATAGAGTTCAAATTTTTAATACAAAACAACAAAAAACTATAAAAAAATAGCAAAAGAAATTAAACCCTACGCATCCTATTCTGCTTTTGATCACCAAGTTCACCATATAGGCGTGAGGTGAGAGCATACACAAAGTTCGATTTTTTAATTAAAAAAACAAAAAAAAAACTCTTAAAAACTAGCCAAAAAATCAAACCATACGCATCCTATTATGATTTTGATCACCAAGTTCACCGTATAGGTGCAAGGTGAGAGTATATATAGAGTTAGGATTTTTTAATTAAAAAAAGAAAAAAACTAGCAAAAAATATTAAACCCTACTCATCCTATTTTGCTTTTCACCAAGTTTGCCTAATTTTTTAATTAAAAAGGAAAAAAAAACTCTTAAAATCTAGAAAAAAAAGTTAAACTTTGCACATCCTATTATGCTTTTGATTACCAAGTTCACCGTATAGGCACGAGGTGAGAGCATACACAAAGTTTGGATTTTTAATTAAAAACAACAAAATGAAAAAAACTTTTGAAAAATAGAAAAAAAAAAAACCATACGCATCCTATTCTACTTTTGATCACCAAGTTTGTCGTGCAGCGCGAGGTGATGACTATGCTAATACGTAAAATAATAGCCTAATCTAATGCAAGTTTGTAGTAAATAAATGAATATTGAAATAATACCCAAACAAACTAAGCTAGAAAATATGAAACCCTAATGTGCAAAGAGGGTTAGAAGGGCCTTAGTTGATTCGCAGAGGTTGTTGGGCTGTGTCGTAGTGGAGACCAGTGAGCAGAGATGGAGGACGGTCGCGCGAAGCCGTGAAAAATGCATATTTGGCATATTTGACCGGATCAGGCGTCTGGAGAAGGATAAGGGCGCCCGTGGTGCCACTGGTCTCGGATTTTGGGCGCCATGGTCTCAACGTAGATACTTAAAAAACCTTCTCTGAGGTGTTGCAAGAGGTTCACACTTGTTAGCCTTTTGTCGCGTGTATGTCGCTAAATCCCACCGAATGTCTCTGTAAATTTGGAATGAATGAATCACCTGTAAAACCCCAAACAAAGCATCAAACCCTAAAAAGATGCAAATGAAGGGGGGGTGATCTGTCCTCAATGCAAAATGATGGACTTATCATTGAGTGTTGCACTACATCTCAGACCCAATGTAGTTCTCTGTGTGTGTGTGTGTGGAATTGTGCCCTAGGTTGCTCTTGTGCAGTTGCACTTGAAGTAGCGGACAAGTAGATAGATGTAGAATGTAAATAATGTGTGCATGGAAACAATAAACTCCCCTCCTATGAAGTGTGATGCAGATGAACCAACCTTTGTCCCTTGTGATGGAGCTAGATGGATGCAAATGGAGCTATATATGCCTTTGATGGATGCAACCTTAGGTGGAGATAGTAGATGCTTAGTGCTTGGTCCCTTATTATGATCACATAATTTTATATTTATATGATTCTTTCGCTTGAATTTCGTAATTAACCCCGAAAAGGCCAACTACTAAAAAGATAAGATGCTCAAACGACTAGAAAGGACCCAAAAAGTGTGACCAAAGTACAAAGAGGACAAGGGCGCCCAAAGGGACGAGGGCGCTGGTGTTGACATCCTGGCTGGGCATTAGTGTCTAAAATGACAAATGCCGAAAGGTGAAAAGACAAACGAGAAAGTAAGAGTGCAAGACTGAAAGCATAAGCATAAAGCAAATAAAGGTGGCCAAAGACATGGGTTAATTAGTACTTTTCTTACTTAGGAACCATATGAATAGTAGTATGCAATCGAGACTAGATAATTACTCAAAGTGCGTGATTTTGTGTCTACATGTGAGAGCATACACAAAGTTTGGATGATATTTTTAATAAAATAAATAAAAGATAGTTCTTACTAAAAATATGCAAAGGAAATGTTACTTTTTTTTTCTTTATGTAGAGTTTAAAAATTATTAAATTAAAACTACATATTAATATCATGATCAATGATCATGAATGATGTGCACACATCATTCATGATCATTGATCACATTAACATTTTCTTTAAAAAAGAGGTTGAAAAAACCTGATTTTTCCTCCTTGAAGTTGATCCCTCCTTCCAAATCTGCTTCTTAACACCTCCTTGACTAAACTCTTCCTTCAAGCTGCTCCTTGATGTCTCTTTGCTCTTCACAATGTTAAATGTTAGTTTAATAAAAATTGAATTCAACAAGAGAAAAAAATGAGTGATTTAGAATGGACCAAAGATGTCATTATATAGCTTTTAGGAAGTGTCTTTAGGAAGGTTGGGTGGGTAGATTAGGTTTAGAAGCAATAAATGCCAAAAATAGTTTTTTTTTGGATTTTAAAGCAACCTAAGTCGTGGAAACGTCCCGAAATGCCAATCATGTTGAAAATGTCCCATTGTACAGGACATTTCCGGAATGTGCCTGGAATTTCCGGGGCGTCTCCCCACGTTTTTGTATGTTTCTAGGGAGTACGGTGGGTTGGGGGTGTTTCCATGCATCATAGATTCTATATGAAGAGAAAGGTTGTGTAGATGATAAAAGCAATAAGGCATAGGTCAAAACGTTTACCGAAAGCGGGACATTTTCTGAACATGCCCGACATTTCCGGGATGTCTCCCCACGTTTTTGTACGTTTCTAGGGAGGTATGGTGGGTTGGGGGTGTTTCCATGCATCATAGATTCTATATGAAGAGAAAGGTTGTGTAGATGATAAAAGCAATAAGGCATAGATCAAAATGTTTACCGGTTAATCATAAACCAAATGTATCATATTACAAATACATAATAAGAATCAAGAGTGATATATGATTACAAAAAAATTCGAGTACAAATGTGGACGGTGGACTGTCACAAACTGCTATTCATAAATTTTCTAAATTTGTTTATATATTTTTAATATTTATAATTTTATATATTATTTTAATAGCAGCCCCCTGCTGTCCTCAAATTTTAGAAATTTTGTGCAGTCTTGGAAACTTTGTCCCATCGTCTCGAGTCTTAGGTAACTATGATATTACACCCCTTTTTTAGGATTTATTACTACATACATTTTTGGGGTCCCTTTTACACTACTACCCCTTTTTATGCTGATATACTGGGGCAAAAAATAAAAATAAAAATCACCCCTCGTTTGATCGCACGTGTCATGTACTACCTTACCAAGGTGACCCCGTGAGGTTATGCCTATCAAAGTAATAATTTTTCATTTTCTTGTATGGTGGAGTCACTCATCTTTAAACATGGAGAGCTTCCAAGTCACCAAGCTGTCAAACATGGAGAGCTGTTAACAATGGAGGATGAAACTCTCTAAAATTTCCACACATCC
Source organism: Taxus wallichiana var. yunnanensis (assembly GCA_018340775.1). Classification (NCBI taxonomy): domain Eukaryota; kingdom Viridiplantae; phylum Streptophyta; class Pinopsida; order Cupressales; family Taxaceae; genus Taxus; species Taxus wallichiana. The sequence continues at coordinate 411,254,341 of CM031238.1, read as the reverse complement.
AAAAATTTGTCAGAGATGGCAGAATACTGTCTAAGATATCAATTTCTTGCAAATTCAGTATACAAAATTAGAATTGTGCATTTTTGAGAACTAAAATCCTGAAGCACCAGAGGTGTTGGCATCATCGGTTTTTCTTGGAAAAAAACTTGTGGATTCACCCCTGGGTTTGGCAAAGGTATGCCTGGGTCCCTTAGTAGTAGGATCTGGGGTTAACTGGACCCGGACTTGGCCTATTGAGGGGCGAACCATGTAATTTAGATCACAACATTACCTTAGTTGTATTTTGTAAATATGAATTTACTCGTAGAGGTGTAGAATTTGACTACAGAGTAGCTTATAGCTCTCTGTGAATCCAGTAGACATGGCCTTCCTAAGTACAGGTCCAACATCCAACACCAGGGTCTCTAAGAAATATGAATCTCTGTCTGTCTTAAAGAGGCAGTGTTTGTGGCTGCTTTTGTAAGAGGTAGCAATCAATGCATTGGCTAAACCAGCTAATAGGTTTGGGCCCTAGTCTTAGTCATGCCGAGTATGACTGCACCGAGTGGGTGCAGACAATTATGCCTCAAGGGTTTAAATAATGCAAAGATATGGCATCACAGTATTTTTGGTTGGAGTTTGGAGCTTGTTCCTTCACGAGTCTTACTAACTGAATGTGGCAGATACGGTGTCTGAGAGGTGTCAATATTCTAAGTTCTTACTTGGTCATTCCTTTTTTTTGATTTGTCTTCTAGGCTGCTTTATGATCAAATTTCATGTTCTTATCCTGCCTTTCAGACTAAGCATTCTAGGCCTTCAGTCAAATTCTTTAGGCTTTTGTATTCTATCCATCTATGAAGAATATGTTTCTCCTCTTCCTGTCTTCCTCAAATAGTTACTCTGCAATGTTCAACCTTGGACACCATTCAGATTGATCTCTAAAGAAGCATTCCTTCTCTTCATGTTGTCAATAGCTGTTTAATCCAATCTTTAAGATGGCGTTTCACCCATTTCAGCACTCAAAAGTCTGAATGTAATTTATCAAGCTGGTTGAGACCTTGTACCCATTACACTTTGCCTGGTGCGTCAAACTCGTGATGCTGAGCTCATTGGCGTTAAACTTGAAAGGGGTATTCTTTCTTAGGAAAGGTGTATCAAACTGGATAGATAAACCAATGGTCCCAACCAGCCCCTGCCAAGACCCTGGACTCTTACATGTTTTTTTTCTAGTTTCATGTCCTTGTTTGGAACATGTCCATATACTCTCCTGTGAAGGTATTACCTCTAATTTTGTTTTTAAGGTGATCAAGACTTCTTTTGATTCATTATATGTAAGGGTGGAGTTTGGAATGGAGGCCTGGAAAATTCCCTGGATGTATGTTGCAATTTAATTAACCCTTTCTTTTCAGGGAGGGGAAGGATAGAGTCAAAATATCTATAACTCCGTCAAGCATTGGACTTTTGGATTGAAAGGCGGTCTAAAGGCTGAAATTTAAATATAAATTGGTCAGGCTGTACATACTTCTAACAGTAAACTTGGATTCGCAATGAAAAGTTTGACTTTGCCTTCTCTACTTTCTCAACATAATTAGTGTCCTACAGGGTGATGAGTTCATCTGACTGATATTTACATCGATGGTGGAAAATTCAGCAGAGGACTATTTAAGTAAGTAATGTTAACCCACGTACATTAAATGCATTTTCATATATTTTAAGAAATTTTTAATATCCATTTTTCTAACTTCTCTAGCAACACAAACACATAGGTTTCATGAAATGTCAGCATTATCTGAAAATTGGGCAGGAATAACAAGTTCCTGCATGGCAAGTCACAAAAACAAAAGTTGGATTTCAGAATGTTAAGGAATTATATGTTTAGTTTTCTCTTGTTGCAATGATAAAATTACATGTTGCAAACTAAGGTCGTTAACATCCTTGGGCTGTGTATCATGCAGAATGTAAGAAAGGAGATCAATCTACAGGTAAAGAAAGAAGCTGATTTTTATGGTGATATGATTATTGTTCCATTTATGGATCGTTATGAGCTTGTAGTTTTGAAGACCGTTGCAATATGCGAATATGGGGTGAGTTGCTAGACTTATACTCTGAAAAGCATAGGTTCCATAGCAAATGTTAAATTTGGTTTCTGGTGGCACTAGTCCCTTTTATGGTCATTTATAAAATATTCAATGCATCTTCTTCTTCATCTTCATTATTTACAGGAAATGTAAGTAAGAAATCAGATACTGCATGTTCAGATCTTTTCTTTAATTCATTATTCCACCCTAATCCCTGCAAAAAGATGTGGTCATTTTTGAAGGAAAATTGATCGAGATTTGAATTTCTATGTTATCATATTGAATGCACTCTGCCACCATTTCTTCTGGATGAAGCCTTTGCTTATTGCTGCAAATGTTTTTAACAGTGTTCACTCTGGAACCCTAAACTAAAATCTTCTATTTACTTCTTTGTCAAGCACCCTCCAGCTGAACAAGGAAAATAATCAATTTTTTTCTCTATCCATTGATAACTGCCATAGGTTTTCTCCTTTGTTTTTCTTAGTATTGTCTTTATTTGTTTGGTTGCCTAGATGGGTTATGATCTGCTTGTTTAAACACTCTCCAAACTCCATGCAGGTGCAGAACATATCTGCAAAATACATTATGAAATGTGATGATGATACATTTGTGAGAGTGGATACTGTATTGAAAGAAATAAAATTAACTCCCCATAAACATGGCTTGTATATGGGTAACCTGAATCTTTTTCACAAGCCTCTCCGCACGGGCAAATGGGCTGTAACATATGAGGTAAGTTCTGAGACTACTGGATGTGCTTTATGTTCCTGTCAACTTTTTATGTGCCAAATGAGATTGGTTGCAAAAGAATATTCTAACAATGGAAGGTTCAGTCTTGATTTTTTCCTCCTTCAAAGACATCCAATCATGGCACATGTTCCTGATTAATGCTTTGCTTGTCAAATTAATTAATTAACACAATTAGTTCCTTCTTTGAAGTAGAATATTCAACTATACTCTCATATTACATTATAATTGAGTTTGTCACATCTGACACAATTTAGTGTTTGAGGTTCAGGAATGGCCAGAAGAAGACTACCCGCCTTATGCAAATGGACCTGGATATATCATATCAAATAACATAGCAAATTCTATTGTATCCCAACATGCAACTAACAGTTTGAGGGTAAGATATCTACTTGTTCATTCCTCAGACCATTATGAATAATTCTTTACCACTTAGATTGCCTCATCGGTAAATCGTTCCAACTTATGTTTAGTCTGGTCAGTTTCTACCTATTTCCCATTTGACCTACCTTGTTTGTTTCCTCCAGTTGTTCAAGATGGAAGATGTAAGCATGGGGATGTGGGTCGAACGGTTTAATGCTTCATCACAGGTTCAATACTCACATAATTGGAAGTTCTGCCAATATGGATGCACTGATGATTACTATACTGCACATTATCAGTCTCCCAGACAGATGCTTTGCATGTGGGACAAATTATTGAAAGGGAAAGTTGAATGCTGCTCTTTATGAATGCTGCATTTGGTCGTAAATAACTTGTAAATTAAAGGGATTTGGGTACCTGTATTAAAAATTCGACCTTGTATTTATCACATACCTAGTTATCAATTTTGATGCATATTTCTGAAAGGCCCTCTTTGCTGAAGCAGTACTGATCTTTATGCTTAAAGATCTGAATACCTTGATGGTGGTTGCACTCCTGATTTTTTTAACAGGAGATGTAGCACTCACACTAACATAAAACATAACTAGCCTTCTTGTTCACATGTAGTGTAAAGTGCAAGGTCGCTTACATTAAAATTCCCACATCTGATCTTTTTGCGTAAATATTTTTCACCGTTCTCTGATGTTGGTTGTTCTTTACCAAATGTTTTATTATTGGGATTTTAACAATTGCATAATTGTTAAAACAGGAGTTCCCTTGTTAAACTGGGATGTAAATTGACTGGTTGTTCGTTAGAATTTTTGCTTCAGGGGATTGCAGCTTTTCCACCTTTGTTACCTATCCACTGTTGGAATTGAACAGCCCAAAAATATCCTAATGTTGATTAAATATGCTTTTATGCAGCTCTAGGTATACAACTTCAATGTTAGAGTAACTAATCTAGATAAAATATACTCGATCAAATTTGATTTGAAAATCCAAACCTCCTGTATGCATTTCGGTGGTATAGTATGTGATGGAGACATTTAAAATGTGGAAAAATGTACAGATCAATCAAATCCATATCGGCATTCCATTATATGTGTGAGTAGGTGATGATTGTTGATTAGAAGTCCTCTTTTTTGCGTTTCTATAATCTATTTTGGCGACAATTAGCAGTTCTTAGCCTTTAAATTTGGCATTGATCATTTCATGTGGACACTTTGTCAATTGGGAGGGTTTTTTCCCAGAATTATTGAACAGGAGTGTTCACTCTAACTTAAGTTTGGTTTGGAATAATTGTACAAAGATTCATAAAGGGAGCTCAGAAGTTTTACATTATGTTGCATCCAGAGTTGGTTATTTCTTACAGCATTACCTTACTTGGAACAGCCCCTCAAGTCCTAGGCGAGAGAATTTTACATGATGTTGTTTTCCTTTATGTTTGCTTGAGACTTTGAAATCAGTAATTGATCGTGTTTGGGAGGCTGATCTATGTGCTGGCAAAAACTCTTAAATAACTTCAAATTTGAAGCGTTATTTCTTGTCTGGTGCCTAGTCATGATATAATTCTTAGGTCTCATGTCACGTTAGGAGTGGTCATGTCCAGTTTGCTTACAGTTCTGATTTCATCATGAACTTGACGATGCGTTACTGATCTTGATCTAGACACACAGGCAGGGTAAGAAGGTTATGAGAATCCTAGGCAGTACTTGGAGCTAGAGCCTTCCACTCAATATTAAAAACATTCTACAGTGGAATAATAGCAATGTAATTACATACTGACTATCAACATGAAGGAAGAACAATTCTAAATTTCAGTTTCTTATCTGGACAAAGGCAATTGGCGACTACACTTTGTATATGCATAATGATTATAGTATTACAGTTATTTATTACATATATATTAGGATTAAAAAGGCTTCTTTCTTACTTTTGCTGCAGTGAAGCAGTCGATGATGATTGACATTGTTATAAGTTTTAGTGACATCATGGTCACTTACCAAAATCAAAAGTTTGTTTAATCCATTTTTGCCCACTGTTAACCTTAAATCTCTTTATACTTGTTAGGGTCTCAAATGCCCTCGAAGAACTACAGTTTCCGACAAGAATGCAAAGAAATATTTGTACCACATCATTTAGATTTGGGAACATAGTGTTTGAGACACTTAAATGTTTTGACATTGATGATAAGTTTGTTAGACATTCACATTTTGTGAATGCTTGGAAATGTCAAAAATAATATGTTATCAACGACACCAAGTTCTCGATGTACTAATTACTACCAATGTTACAAATTCTTTGTTATTATTTTGGAGTATAATTGCATGTTTGGCACTACGACGCTAGTGCTTCTTGTAAATGTCTCTTGTAAAATATTGTAGCCTAAGTGGCTTTAGTGCTATCTAAAACCTAAGAGTATTGTGATAAATGGAGGGTGTGTTTGGGAGGGGGAGTAGGGGAGACGGGCTAGTAGTAGTACACCCTAAGTTAAGGGGTCCACAAAATCAATTGTTTATCATATGAGATTGTGATTTTTTCACTAATATATAGTTCAAATTTGTGTTAGCTTATATTTTTTCTTTGGAATGTTCAATTGGAGGAAAATAATAAATTTGAGTTACACTACAACCATGGTGGAAACCAATACTTGAATATGGGTGAAAATGCTTGAACATTGAATTTGTTTACTTGAACATGAGTGAGAGGTCTTACATGCCATGATGTGATTGGTTACTCTACATAATTATTATGTCAAAAATAAATAACTAATACATAGTATTATGCCAATTATTGGGTATTGTGTAATCAATAGTCATGTCAACTAGTGGACCATGTTCACCTATTGGCCCCTCCTTAATAAATATAGAACAAGTGTTGCTAATATAACAAACTCATTGGGATTTTTGAAAACTATTCATAAAAACTATTGAAAAATAAAGTGTCCCTTAGTTGTTGGTGCCGCAGCAACTACCTTCTTTCCCCGGCCTTAATTCGGCTCTGCATGCAAGTCCTTTGAAATTGGCTTACTTATGGGCTAGGACTACAATGCAATTTGAAGATAACATTTACATGGATCATAAAGATAAAAGAATATCATAAATGCTCGGCTTCTCAAATCATTGATGATTAAGGCCAAAAGAGTATTAAACCCCATTATTGCATGGGACATGGATGATAAAGAAATTAGATAATTTGAAGTTCCTTATTCTCACCTTTTAGTATTGCAACACTAGCCAAGCCATACAATTAGAGATGAAAATGCAAAAATCACAACAAAATTTATTTTATTGGTCATGATAACATCTTTAATGTCATCTACGACAATTGTAAATATTTTTTTGTGAGATCAAACACAAAAAGAAGGGTAATTGTGACTAACATTTCACGAGGAAGGGTGGGGACACCAAATTATTGGGTACAAAGGTGTTACTTATTAGCTTCGGAGCATCGATGATGTGATATACAATCATGCAATGTGGAAGGTGTCTATATACACGTGCCTTCAATGCTAAGAGGGGCACCAATGTTGTGTACACTTGTGGTGTTATGTCATGTGGAAGGTAAATGTTTTGGTGTGCCTATTAACATCGAAGGCACTTGGATGATTGTATTTTTGCATGGCACAATTGTATGTTACCCCCAACGCTCCTTATCTATAGGTAAAGGTAAAAGTAAAGGTGATCACTTAGGGAGTATTGATGCTTTGCCCTTGTGAGCATCTCCTATATGCAATTCGTTCCAAGTGGACCATTCATACTTATGATAGATAAGGTCTACTCATCAAATATTCATACTCATGAGAGGGGTTTGACTCATCAAATATTGGTCAATTTAGATGATTTCTAACCATCCAATTGGATTTTGAAAAATCGTATTATATAACGATTCACTACGAAACACAATTGCATAAAAAGGAAAGACTTAAGGAACTCCACATTGAATATTTCATATGGCATAATACTTGCTTAAGGTTTTGCAAACACAAAGACCAAGGGTAAGCGGGCTTGAGCTAGATTAGAACCGAGATTGCTAACCTCCTTGAAGCCTTGGTGTTCCACCCAATCCATGAGCATCACCTAAAAGCAATTGTTAGTGTAACTTATTATTTATCCTTTTATTTATTTATTAGAATAATTCTTACACTTGTGTTAGTCCTACGCTTGTTGGGTTAGCTTGCTTGGTGTACTAGTTGTGTGGAGTTAGCGTATTAGTTGTGTTGAGTTAGCTTCTAAGTTATGTGGAGTTAGTTTACTAGTCTTTTGAGTTAACTTAACTACCAAAGATCAATTAGTGAGAGTTTTTCACAATTGATTTAGGTAGTAGTTGCACTTCCCTCCTCCTATATGTACATATTTCTTATTGAATAATTAAAGTCATTCTATTGTAATGTATTGAACATTATGGATTATGATGGATTTCCATATATATGATATTTTAGCTTTCTTCGATTTGCAAATCTAATGTGGTGTGCTATTATCATCTGAGATCGCGGCTTGGAACAATATTCTTATCGTTCCTTTCATGGTATCAGAGCGATAGATGATGTAGACATCCAGTAAGTTTTTCTTTGCAAGCAAGGGTTTATTTTTTTCATGTATATGGAATTTGTTAGCAATTTTTTGTAACATGTATTTTTATGCAAAACAGAGTGCGGAATTGGATTTGGAAGGTGCCAAAACCCTAGAATCGACTGTAAACTCGACCATGTTTTGAGACAGTCAAATCTGGGTGCATTCTTTTATCCATTGGATATAAGCGTGTACCTTTCGGATGCATTCTTTTACCCTCTGGGTATTTTGGTTTTGGATGTAGTCTTTTATCCACTGGACACAGATTTGTACCTTATGGGTGCATTTTTTTATCCATTAGCTATAAACGTGTACTTTCCGGATGCATTCTTTTACCCTCTAGGTATTTTGGTTTTGAATGCAATCTTTTATCCACTACCCATTGAGTGCATTCTTTTATCCATTGGATATAAGTGTGTACCCTCTGGACACAATGATTTACCCTCTGGACATTTTAGGTTTTGGGCGCAGACTTTATCCTTTTGGTCGCAAGCATGTATTGTGTGGATGCACTCTTTTATCCTTTGGACATTCGGGTGTCACGTGTACCTTTTAAAAAGATCAGTGTTAAAATATTATTTTAATAGCAAAACCTTGTAGAGCTCATAACTTTTGATCCATAGCTCGGATTAAGGTGATTTTTGTTTTGAAATTGTGTATTTTTTCGAGATCTACGCATTGGTGACATTTTTATACACATATTTCAAATGTAAAAGGTATTGTTACTCATTGTAATATTTACATGCACTCAATTATAAAATGCCAAATTTGGGAGGGTGTTGTGATCACTTGTGGATGCATTTTCGGTTGAGCTCGACGTCCTAAACTTTTTGGTATTGTATTCTTGTATCTATAAGTGTATACATTTATATCTCTCTTGTTTATTGAGGTATTTTGAATATGTATTTTCGACACTTTTTTTTGGCATGTTGACAATCTCTCTTGTGGGGGAGCTATTTTGGTGGAGCCCAGTGTTAGTTTGCTAGTGTTCGAGTAGTTGATTTTGACATGACTCACACAGATCTGTGGTGTCACTCTACCCATTATATACTATGGGAGGGTGTGGTGTTGATACTATTTCTTCAGGTTTCATGTCCTTGCCTTGTTACCTTGACTTTTCTTGGATCGTGGCACTCCTATTTATATGGATCTCGTGTTCACCTTATCGCCTTGGTTGTTCTTGGATCGTGGCACACTTATTTGAAGCAGTTGATCAAATTATGTTTGGTGTTTGTTTTTCACTTTTCGACATCACTCTATCGATGAGCTCCTCGCATGGAGCTATTCTGGTGAAGCCCAGTGTTAGTTGTTTTTGAGTTATATGATCGAGCAAAGGATTCGCACTATAATAAGCACCACACTTCTTCAAAGATTGTACAAATTTTTGGAGTCGAGCTTCGAGGATATCTTGCAAAGCATGTTTTTGCTCTCTACTTTGTTATTACTAGTTTTGGGTACCTTGCAGTGTCCATTTTCCCGAGTTGTTGTACGTGGGTACCTTATCAGGCTTTGTTGCCGGGACCCACCTTCTTTTCCACCCACCTAAGCTATGCTTACAGGAGGGTGTTAGTGTAGGTTATTATTTGTCCTTTTATTTATTTAGTAGGATAATTCTTACACTTGTGTTAGCCCTACACTTGTTGGGTTGACTTGTTTAGGTGTACTAGTTGTGTGGAGTTAACGTACTTAGTTATGTTGAGTTAGCTTCTCGGTTATGTGGAGTTAGCTTACTAATCTTTTGGAGTTAACTTAACTACTAGTATCGATTTGTGAGAGTTCTTCACCGTTGATTTAGGTAGTAGTTGCACTTCCCTTTTCCTAATGTACATATTTCTTATTGAATAATTAAAATCATTCTATTGTAATGTATTGAACATTATGGATTATGATGGATTTTCATATATGGTATTTTAGCTCTTCGATTTACAAATCTAATGTAGTGTGCTATTATCATATGAGATCGCACTTGGAACAATATTCTTATCGCTCCTTTCATGCGCGGAGGGTATTGACATAACAACCGATTAACACGATGAGATCCCTCTCCACCATCGATTCGAGCTTTTGGTGTGACGGCAAGTTGTGCATCTCTCGATACCATGAAAGGAACGATAAGAATATTGTTCCAAGCCGCGATCTCAGATGATAATAGCTCTTTTGCTTTGCAAATATAATGTGGTGTGTTATTATCATATGAGATTGCGGCTTGGAACAATATTCTTACCGTTCTTTTCAACAATGAGCTCTAATGGAACTCATCATGCTTGTGTGAGACCATTGCTCATGAAATATAGGTCACCAAAAACTTGAAAAAATCATTTTATAGAGGGTAAAGGTACTTTCTAGTTCACCTCTAAGTGAAGGACCGATTTTGTATATGTGATCCTCCTTGTGTAATGCTATGTACACAAATATAGTAGCAAATTTGGGGCTTAACTGAATGAGAGCCCAAGTAGCCAATAGAGTTGCACATTGGATTAACAACAAACACAATATTTCATTAATTTTAAAGGCCATATGACATCTACACTTTTGTGAGTCAATACAACCTTTTCTAGGGTGTCTAATGACTCTTGAAACACTTAAAGACCCTTCAAAACACTTAATCTTCGCATTCTAACCTCTATAGAGCATCTCATAAACTCAAACCATTCATTACATACCTTGATACAAAATAATTGTACTTTACACTTAAATTTTGGGTAGCAAGAATTCAATGCATGAAGAGACCTCTCATATTTCGCAAGATTGAAACCCCCTTTTATAGTTTTGGAACATTCTTGACTCTTCCTTGAGTGTTATGACATTTTCTTCCCTTCTTTGCGTGCTCCTCAAGCTTCTTAGAAGCTTCATGTGTCTCAATGTTGGTCCGTAAGGTTGCCAAATGCTTGTGTGTCACAAGGAGATCAAAATAACTCTATCTCTCAATCTCCATGGTGCTCCACGTGTCCCAAACGTGTTTCTTCCATTCTCCTTGATTTAGATTGTTGTTGGGCCCCATATGTTGTTCAAGAGACCCTATAATTGACATGGATGGAAAGCTCGGAAGAGAGCTTTCCAATGGGCCCACTCTTGTGCCCTCATGTGCCCATTCACAAAAGATATGACCAACCGAAAACATGGGGCACCACATAATTACTTTTTTGATCCATAATCACTATTTTAGGAGGGTCTCATGTGATTGATCCACACGAGTTAAGCAAATGGCTCATTGTGTTCAACTAGATTTGTGGGATTTATAAACTTGTGGTTCATAATATTCACACGTCGCTTATTTCTCCACTAGGTCCCACTATTCGCTATCTTAGAAGAATTATAAAGTTACTCCTCATTGTGATCTTGAACTTAAGCTTTCCGAAATATGGATGACTGTCAACCCTTTTTGCCCTTGCTCCGACTTAGAAACAATTAGACTTTGTACAAAGAAGGGATCTTGTGAAGACTCCATGGAGACAAACACATGACAAAGGTTGGATCGTGCCAAATGTTGGTGTTGGACCGACTTGGGATGATTAATATCCATGAGCTTTGTGTAATGTCTCACATTGGCTCAAAGGCATTTAAAGGGACCCATTAGTTTTGAAGTGTTATGAGCTCACACTTACACTTATAAAGTGTTATAAGTGTTAGGTGTAGTGCCCACTTCCCTTTGACACCTTTAGATACCGATCTTGATCTTTTGATGATCTATTATGGACACTATTATGTTTTGATTTAATATGATGGGTAAATGTTAGATCATCGATTATTATTGATCTAAATTCAGGTTATTATGCATGATAATTACTAGAGACATTTTAGATGTGGATGATGATATACTGTTTGGCATAGATATGTGATGGATGATTGTTCAGACATGTGATATTGAATATTGTGAATAGAACTAGCATGCGAATTAATTGATTGATGATATAATTGATTAATTAAACTCGAAAATGCTAATGTTGATTTCTTGATGTTGTGATTCATATGTATAGATGGTTTTGTTATTATATTTATGTCATGTTGAATGTTCTAATATGACCATGATGTCGAAGAAGGTATTTGTGTTTTGCAGGTTAAAATATCACAACAATGTTAGAGGACTGGAGACCAACCATATTGGAATTCTAGGTGAATTCAACAAGGTCACCATGGCAACATGTTTTGTGTGCGTGTGTGTGTTGTGTTATGTTAGGGATTCCCATGAGGGGGATTTCCATTATATGTGACCATGGGTTTGTGTATTTTATTAATGTGTTTCTTTTACCATTGTTTGCATGTGTTTATTTTGTGATGTGTTACCCTTTTCATTAGTTATTATATGTTGTGTTAATGTTGTGGATAATCATGTGTTAAAATAAATAAATCAATATGTCATAAGAATGTAATTAATGAAGTTGTTGCTCTTAAATGTAATGTTGTAAGAGTGTGTAAGGAATGTGTAAGGGATATGTAAGAGAATGTAAGATAGATTTTGGAGTGTGAAACACTTCATCCTCTTGGGAATTCGAATTTGTCCTTGGAGGCTATATTTGGAGGCTTGTGGGACAAGTTAAACTTGTCCCACACCTCTTAAAATTATTCACCAACCATACCTATGGTTTGGAGGTTAAATTTAAACTTTTTATTGCATTTTGAAATAACTAATTGTAAGTTTTAATTGCACTCCTCTTACATGTTTTAAACTCAATTCTTTTGGGGTATGAGTAATTTTGGAGTGTGTAAGTTAATTTGTCATTTTATTTATTATGTTTAGGTGAATGATGTTGACTTTGATCTTGGGGTTGAGGAAGAATGATGTGGCATCCCACATGGATCCACATCATCCTCTTCTCTTCCCTCTCCTTTAAAATTTGAACTCCTTGCTTGTTTGAGGGTTGTTGAAACTTTGCTTATTCCTCTTGGGGTGAATTTTTCTTGCTGTTTTAGAGCCTTGCTTGTGAAAGGAGTTTGGAGTCATTTGCATGGTGGTGTGTTGCTGATTTTGGACTGCATTTTGGCATTGGGAAGCTTGTTGATCTTGTGACAAAACTCCATTATGGAGAGGTAGGAACTTGAGCCATTTGAAAATGTTTCTTCTCTTTCTATGCATGTTTAAAATGGTGAATGTTTTATGTGTGTGTTGGCTAGTTGGGTAGACTACCTAAGACATGGTGTAGGAGAAGGCTATGGGGATTTCAAATGGGGGCATAAGGTAATGCCAATGGATTCGAGTTTTATTGTGGAGGAGTTTGGGATTGGGATCCAACATGGAAAATAAATAACTTGCATTTCTTACTCTTGGGGGCATAAGGGAGAAACTCTAGGGGGCATAAGGAGGAATTTGGGGGGGCATAAAGATATGTGAGATGGTTTATTTTGGCGGGTTGTATTGGTATATTCCCATTTCCCATTGGGAGGCATAAGTAGTTCCCCACAAATCCTTGCTCTTTTTGGCTTGCTTGATGAAGCCTCGGTTTTGTTTGCACTTGTTTAATGTAGTTGTGAACTACATTCTTCTTGAAATGTGTTTTTGAATGTGAAAATGTTGCATGTTTGTTATGAAAGCCATTGTTGCCATGTGTTGTATTGCATCTCTTATTTCAATATGGTTGGGGCTCGGGGGCCAATGAGGAAGGATGACTTCTCCCTTTTCATTAGATATCTTGGTTGGGTGGAGAGCGTTGCCTTTCCCCCTTGTTGTGATCAAGATGAAAAGATGAAGAAACTAGCATCTTGTTGTTTTTGAGCAAGAGGAATATACGGTTTTGACAATCCCTTCTTGTGAGCAAGTTTATTGTAATCCTTCCCACTTTGAAGTGGATGATTTGTATAATTATTTGTAAATGAGAAGATACTTGTATTGATGATGGAAGATTGAAATTGGAATGTGAAATGTAAAGAAGTTATATTCTACTCTCTGTTTTGAAAAGAAATGTGAAAGAATGTTGTATATTTTGTAAACTGTATTTGAAACCAAATGGAAAAGAGAAGTTGTAAAGTTGTAATTTTTGAATTCAATAAAGGAATGCACTACTTTTCTCAAACTTGCATTGTTGCTTGGAATTGAATTGCTATTGTGAATTAAAATCTCTGTTTGAAAGAAGAATGAGTATGAAGGAAAAAGGCAGTGCTTTGTTCTCTTTGAAATGAGTTGAAATTTGGAAATCAGACTTTGTTTATTATTTCGTTAAATGTTGTGTGAATTTGATGGAATGTATTATAATTGCATGGAATGAACTCCCTTGATTGGAGAATGGAAAAATGTTTAATAACCTTTAATGTTTGATCTTTGTTTTATTTTCTAAATCGCAGCAATCAAATTTATCAAAGAAAGGAGCAGATTCAAACTTGTACTCAAGCAATAAGATATGAGACATAGAATTTGAGACTTAACAAGTCCTAAGGAACTCAATTTGACAATAAAACTTAAGAAATACCTTTCAAGACTTTGTAAAATCAAAAGTAGAACTTGTGCAATCATCCTGTACATTGCCAAGTGATGTAAAATTTCAATTGTAACTCTCCTAAACAAATTGAATCTTGAACCTTCCTAAATTCATGTAAAAACAAGTCTCCATGTCATTTGAAATTTTGGGAAATTAGGAATTCAAAATTGAACAAAAAAATTATAAGTTAGAAATTGCCGGCTTGCTAATTAAAATCCTGCAGATCCTTTTTGCAAAATTGACCCTTTAAAACTTATCAAAAAGTAAAATTTATGCTTCCTATGCAAAGAGGGCATCGAGAGCTTTCTAAAAAGTCCTCGTTTGCCCAAAACTGAGCTTTCTAGCTCAAGTTATGGCACGAAGTTTTGGTGCCTTGGCGGGAGAATTTGGGAAAAATTTCCCTGGCGGGCCCACAACCCAAAAATTTCTGTCATTTTGCCTTAGTAAAGTTTTTGGAAAAATTTTAGTTCGGGAAAATTTTTCTATTTTCCTCTGTCAGCCCATAGCCAATCAGAGGGTGCCATGTGTCCTCTTGGGGTTACGGCGGAGGCGCGACTTCCTTTTTAACCTTTAGCCTTTTGAAATTTTTGGGGAAAACTTTTCATTTTTGCCTCGTCGGCCCGCAACCAATGAGAAGGTGCCACGTGGCACCTTAGGGGGCGACAGGGGGGAGGAGGACCCTTTGTTTTTTTGGTTTTTTTGGCTTTGGGAAATTTGTAACAAATTTTCCCGCGCCCCGCGTCGCCATCCCCACCTCGGGCTTTTCTTCTTCCGCGAGTGCGTGGACCCGTGTGTCCCTTTCTCCCTTTTGTCCTCCGTTGGGCGCAATGCGCTAAATCCTCTCGCCACTCCGCCCTTCCCTCCCCCTCTCCCGATTTGAACTAGGCCTTGACACATGTCCACCGAGGACCCGTGGAGGCGTGGAAGAAAATGAGAAATTTCGCTACGCGGGAGAAAATTTTCTAGAGCCACCTGCGACCCGCCAACCCACCAAAAGGTTTTCCCCTCCTCTTGACATGTGACCCCCTTGGGAAAATTTGGCCCTAAAATTCCGCCCGACCATATCTTGAGTTCTACAAGGAGTTAGGAGGACTTCTTTATATCACCGGAAAGGTGAGAAAATTTCCTATTTATTGGGAATGGTTTAGGAAAATTTTGGAAGCATTAAGTATGAGAAAAACACAGTTGAAACTCTGAGCTTGTTAGATAGTGGGTATGGGGGTAAATTACTCCCTGAACCTAACTAAAACGTATAACCCTAAAATTCAAACCTTGTGAACTTGATATTAGTTAATAAAGGAAACATGCGTTTTGGTAAATTGGTTTTGTCCTAGACTCGCCAATGGCAAACCGTGTTGTCTTGTAACTTGGTTGTGGACACTTCTATTAAAAAAATTTATCCCATAATTTTCTAGTTAACCCTAGGTTGTTTCTTGTGTCTCAAGTGGTTTGTTTAAACGAGCATCACGGTTTGGTATTAGAGTCATGTGGGTTCAAAGGCTTGGACCATTGGGCACACTAGAAAACTTGAGACATGAAAACTTAAACCTAGCACACTTTAAATCTAGAAAACAACTTAGCAATAATATGTATGTTTTAGTAAACATGGAAGTTGTATAAACTTAGCAAAATAAACTAACTCTCGCTTTAGTCTATGCAGGAGGCTTAGACAAAGCAAGATGAACCTTCACAGAGACTCAGACTCACCACCACCACCACTAGATCAGGGTGTAGCAGTCATTCTACCTTAGATTCTACAGACCCTTCAAGATGTCAATGCCACTCTACGCGGAGGATTAGGTAGAGGACAGGCAGCTAGTCATGATAGAGCCCCTTCTATCGAGGGTCATGTATCTCCTCGACTCAGCGAGGAGCATAGAGGAGAGAACTCCCATGCGGAGTTAGCCAGAGCAGAGTCACCACCTAGGAGAGAAGGTGACAGAGTTCCAGAGCATAGAGAGAGGTCGTAGAGCCCTAGGCTTAGGGATGAGCGTGTTGAGAGACCTAGAGGCCGAAAGACCACAACAACAGATCACATCAGGGAGATTCTAAAGCTTCAGCTCTCACATTACTCGGGTGATATAGGTGGATTCCAGGAAGAGGCCTGGCTAGTGAGCTTGAGTGGTTGCTTCAAGCTTTGTCCTTGTTCTAGCAACACGAAAGCTCATGTTGCGATCCATCTACTGAGGATGGAGTAGGAGTATGGTGGAAGACAGAGAGGAGCGAAGTTCCATGTAGTTCGGAGACAGTGACTTGGGAGCGTTTTGAGGAGAGATTCAGGAGCAGGTATTTGTCACAAAGGTTCATATAGCAGAGGATCGATGAGTTTCATGACCTTCGCTAGGCATCCCTTTCGGTGGCGAGTAGAGAGAGTAGGTTTTGGATCTACTCCAGCATGTAGAGTAGTATATGCAGGATGAGCAGGGCGATTCACGTTCATCTCGGCACCCGAATTTGGATATTAGAGGTGCAATGCGGATCCACCGTCTGTAGACATTAGTAGAGGTCGTCGATGTTGTCCACTCAAAATTCCCTGCTCTGATGAAAGTAAAAATTTAAATTTTTTGAGTTTTTCTCTAAAGTACCTAAGTCGTGAAATTGAGAAAATCTGTGTTTTTGGGTCATTTTGAGTGATTTTCGGGCCTGTCGGAACTTTTTGTCCCAACTGTCCCAAGTTCAAAAGTGCGTTCTGTTCCCCGATCGGCCGATTTCCCCGAAGTTGTCCCGATTTCGGGCCCGTCGGAACTTTTCGTCCCAAGTGTCCCAAAACTTATTGTGCGAGTTGTTCCATTTTCGGCCGAAACACCCAACCGCATACTTGAGCTTTTGTCCCAAGTCAAAAGTGCAAGTTGTTCCATTTTCTACGAAACTCCCAACCGCGTACTTGTAGCTTTTGTCCCAAGTCAAAAGTGCAAGTTGTTCCATTTTCGGCCGAAACTCCCGAACCGCGTACTTCGCGCATTTTCGTCTCAAATGTCCCAAACTTTTTCGGACCCATTGGAACCTTTTCGGCCGATTCGCCCGAATCGCGCACTTCGCGTACTCATGTCCCGCGTGTCCCAAAAGACATTTGTGCGTCTTTTCCCCGCCTCGCCCGAACCAGCCGAGCCGCGTGTTTCGCGCATTCGCGTCTCACATGTCCCTAATGAACCAAGTGTCATTCATGCCAGTTTTTTTTGCCACTTTACCCGAATATCCTGCTTATTCAAATTGGTGGGTATATATTAAATGCGCATTCATGGCCTTTCTCTCTCCTAAACGGCTATATAACGGGTATTCCCCCTTTGCATTTTTCACATTGTTTCCATGCTGCCCTTGCAACCTAATTCCCTGCGCGTGTATCCCTTTTCTCTGTAATTCCTCCCGAGTTTAGGTTGCGGCCCTGAGACTATCAATATGAAGATCAAATTTCAGGGACAGGAACAAATTTCTCCACTTGAGTCTGCCGTTCACAATATTGGGGACAGCGAAGCTCGTCATCTTGATTTCAGTGATTTTTGGGCAAGAATGGTGGACGCAAACCCTACACCAATGGCGCAGATGATTCACGATAGCGGTTTGGCTTTTGCTGGAGGTTTCCCAATCTCAGTACAGTGTGCTGATACCGTGCTTTCATGCGGAGCTCACTTCGACCCCGCTTCGAGTGAATTGACCAATATACATGGGGAACTCATCGCCAAACTGGATGCTGCCGCCATTAGCACTGCTCTGAGGATTCCAGAGATGGATAATGCCATAGTCGTTTCCCGGGATCAAGCACAGGCCCTGTTCAACCAAGACAACGACAAATACAAGGCACGAGTGGCGAAGTCCTGGCTTAAAAACCCTAGGAAGGGAGCCTCTCGCCTGTCCAAAACCCTTTTCCGGTAGATTTTAATGAAGAATTGTCTGACTTTATAATTCTGCTGGCTCGGGTTATGGGTTTGCCCTCTACCAACGAATTCCACTTCTGGATGTGCCCGCTCATCAGCATGGTGTGCGAGGGAACGCAAAATATTAACTGGGCAGAGATCATCAGCATGAATTTGGCAGAGCAGCTGTCCAATGTGCAGCAAACGAAGAAGTTCTACATGACTTCGTACCTGATGTATACCCTGGCAGCGTCACGACAATGGTTTGGCTTTTCCTACATTGACGCTCACAAAGATGATCCAATATATGCTTCGCTCGCTGATTCACCCCGAGACCAGCAATCGTAATTTCAGAAGGGTCAATGACGCTTTCACCATGTACGTGGTTAGGCTGCTCGAAGGTGATACTGCTAGAAGGTTTTCAGATGAAGCCATGAACCTGATATCGCAATATGGTGCTTATTTCATCCAATTCAGGAAATTTTCTTATATCAGGCTTGCTGGCTATGAGAGCACCCCTCTGCGGCTTCCCATGTTCTGCAATGATAAGATGGCTTTGATTGAAGTATGCAGGCAGTTAGACAAACTGCACAGAACCTGCAGGGACAAGAAGATTTCCGGTTTGCACTTTCCCATCTCTCTGGGAAACTACACTTGCAAAACAGCCCTGGATGCTCAGAACATAGAGAGAGCCCTGGTTCCTATCACTGTCCATTTCTTCAAGCCAAGAACCTGCTTTGACTTGAAGAAGTTCATTGAACGGAACATCAAGATAATCTACCATCATAGGGCAGATACAGAAGACTACTGGGCTGACTGTGTAGATGATTTTGAGGCCAGGAGAAGGCATTGTGGCAGGTTCTCCCTGCAATTGATCCAAGAACTCGGTTTGTACCAGGTCCCTGAAGGACTCCAGGATGATAATTCTGATCTATACTCATATGAGT
Source organism: Taxus wallichiana var. yunnanensis (assembly GCA_018340775.1). NCBI lineage: Eukaryota > Viridiplantae > Streptophyta > Pinopsida > Cupressales > Taxaceae > Taxus > Taxus wallichiana. Next base: position 411,235,395 of record CM031238.1, on the reverse strand, counting down.
ATGACAGTGTGATTAAGCACACCCCCTTGGAGGACTTGGATTGGAACAGGAAAGAAAAAGATGATCTGGCTGAGATCCTTGCTCCAGTCTTAGTTAGAACTAAGGTCTGGTTTGATAGAAAAGTTCGAGAGCTCAGAAGGCACTCAGGAGAATCCTCTTCCAAGGATGCTTCAACACCACGGAGAGAGGCATCGGTTCCCAGGTCAGAAACACCAAAACCCCACTTGCCTCATCAATACAAGGACCTGCAGCTTCCACTCCTTCTTCATCCACTCAAGTGTACCAGAAGAAACTCAAGGAGGTTAAGAAGGAGCCTATGGAAAATGATCCTCAAAGAAAGCAGGTAGAAGTGCCTATGGGACCGGAGAATATCATTGTTCTCAGTGAAAGTGAAGAAAGCGAAATGCCCACCCTCAGTAAATTCTCCCGAGGACCCAAATGATAAAGATAAAGAAATCCAGAGCACTGAGCTTTCAGGTGATGTTGACTCTTCTGCCGCAATTGCCCCAAGTGCCCCACTCACCTCTCAACTCGAGTCAACAGCTGCGCAGACCTTGAGTGTCATGAGCTCTCTGTCTCTCGGCCCTCTTGCCCCTCCTGCTGATTCCTCTTCCTCTTTTGCGTGGGTGCAACCTTTGGTTGACAATAGGAAGAGAAAATTTTCCTCTCGGAGTTCAGGGTCAAATTTTGATGCTGTCGCAGCCTTGTTGGGCACCACTCCTTCTCGTGCCAAGAAAGCCAGAACTATCTCCAGAATAGTGTCTGATGCTCAAGGTCAGCAATTCCTGGAGATTGCCAAGCCTACAATGGATAAATCAGAGCAGGACTTGCAGGTATCTGACTTAGAGCTCTCGAGAATCCCAATGGGAGAGTCTACTCCTGAAGGTGAGATTCATAACCTCCAAGAAACAGTCACAAGAGTCATTGGGAGGGTAGAAAAGGGCAGCAAACTATTGAACAATTAGAAGAACAGGCCCAAATTCTCACAGGTTTCATCAAGTCTCTTTTGTCTAAGGACAAAGTTTTAGACCCTACTCCATTGACCACTCTTCCACCACCTATAATTTTGAGCCAAGATGAAGTACAGAGTATCAAAGACATGCACAAGTATTCCGTCTATGGCAGAGCTATGGAAGCCATGGTGGATGATATGCTTGTTGCAGGGTTGAACTTCATCGATGAAGCTTTCAAACTCCATGGAAAAGTGAATAATTTGCAACAGAAGCTGTCCTCTACTATCGGGATCATGGATAAAGAGCTCAAGCTCTAGAGTAGTTGCATAGTAGACCTCCGCCTTATGGGACAGACAGATGAGAACGTCTTACTGGAAAATAAGGTTTTTGATGATGCAAAGGATAATCTATCAAAGTCCTGGGTTTACAGTGTGGAGTGGAAAATCAAAGTCTTGGAGGAGGCTTTGGGAGAGCTGAAGAACAGTTGGCAGAAGGGTGAAGCTTTCAAGACACTGGTGGTCTCTGCTTTCAAAGATATACACTGCCATCTTCAAGATGAAACTTCTGGTGTACTCCTTTCCCTGCAAGAAATCAAAGCTCAGTTCAGAGCTTTTGTCAAAGATAATCTATTCAAGGAAAGCTCCATCTCCAAGGAGAAAATGAAGGAGGTCTGCTCTCTTCAATCTGCCATTGAAGAAGCAAACAAAGATTATCATACTCATATCGAGTTTGATAAAGAAATGGAGAAGTGTCTCGGTTTTTGGGGTCAGTCTACAGCCAACACATCAGTCCCTCGTGGCAGAGACATAGCCGAGTCATTGAAGAGATTCAGGCAGCAAATTCTGAAGTCAGTGGGTCCCTCTCAGTGACCGACCACCTGTCTTCTTCTCCTTATTCTTCTCTTCTTTTCTATTTCTTTTTCTCGGATTCATTGTAATAAGTTGAGGTATTGCGATTGGCAATCCTTAACTAATCTTTAGTTAAAAGAAGTAGTTACAGAGAGAATAACTGATTTGAAGCTATATAATGGCCTTTCCACGCCATTTTGAAGGAGGAAGAACTTGGTTTATTTTCCGAAAAGTGTAAATACATTATAAAGAAATCAATACGTATGACTTTCCATTCTTTGTCTATCTGATCTCTGTTATTCCTAAGCTTTCATTTATTTTCTTTGTGAAGATCATTTGTCTCAAGTTTGTTAGTCTCACCAATTGCATACTCTTCAACTTTGCAAGCCTGGTGATCTTGTATAACCAAGAAGGAACTTTGTGTCCTTGATTAATGAATCATGTTATGTTAAGAAACTTTGTGTTCTAGCAGATGTTATTTATAGAACTTTGTGTCTCTGAATTCCATCTTATTTATCCAATACAAATGATCTTGTTTCAATTTACCTGTGACTTCGCATACATAAAGAATTACTCTGATATCTATAATTCTGCATGTTGCCTTTCTGCTCTTTCCCATACTCTTTTCCTCGACCCTTTTGTAATTGATGATCTTCATAGAAAACACTTTCATAATATCCAAGTTTAACCAAAAATCATGTTTTGTACATTTGTAAATAGGTTCGTTTCTCGAATAAGGGAACCTCTCCCATTAAAGAGGAGGGACTCCTTGTCCCCCCGATCGTTGCTCTTCGTAAAGTCCTATCGGCGACCAACAATGAGAAGGCCTATATTGCAGAGAGGAGACTCGAGAAAAGACCTAGCAAGCTAGAGACCGAGTTCGAACCCGCATTCGGCGAGATGTAGGACGGTAGATCAAGGGGTTCGGTACCTCTTCCTCGTGGTGGCTAGGGTACAACACAATCATCCTTTAGGCCACAACAGCAGCAGCGCAGTCCCACCCACCTCATAGACCTCCACAGAGAGCTGATGTACGAGAGGGTCGAGTATGGGGCCTCCTCCTAGGGGTCCCATCGGGACATAGGTGGACCCGAGCTCGGTCGATTGGAGCTTGCTAGCGAGAGTCGCAATAGACCACAAATGGATCATCAGGGTCCACAACACATACTTCTAGAGCACCTAATGGAGGTGTTACTCCTTGGAGAGGATCAGGTGGTTGCTTTGGATGTGGAGTTGCAGGACATTTTTGGAGAGATTGCCCTCAAAACCCTAACAAGGGTAAGGCACTGATCTCATAGCCGACTGATGGTGATATGGGGTGTAGCCATAGGATTTATGCAACGGTTGAGAATTGCTAGGCAGAGCATCAGAGCACAGTTGAGACTACAGGTAGTATTGGTGGTATTCCTACCTCTATATTGTTTGATTATGGTTCTTCCGATTCTTTCATTGCACCATCTTTAGTAGAGCGATGCGCAGCTGGTGGCGCTTAGGCAGGGTCTTAGTTGGGATGTCGAGATGACTTCTGGAGCCAAGATCTCTGTGGACTCCTTAGTTAAGGAATGTGTAGTGGATTTGGGACCTTTCACCACTACCTCAGATCTCCGTATCCTTCCTTTGGGCTCGTATGGAGTCATTTTAGGTATGTATTGGTTAGCTGCACACATGGCCATGATGGATTGTTATCACAAGACTATAGCTTGTGCAGATGATTTAGGAGTTGAGTCGGTGATCTCGGGGTTAGGAGACTGTTTCTATTCGCACCATCTCCGCTATGCAACTTAAGCGGTGTGTGCGACGGGGTTGTCAGATGTATGTTGTTACAGTCAGTGACAAATCAAAGGATGGGTCTAGTGGACCATCGCTAGATGATCATCCCATCTTGAGAGATTTTTCTGATGTCTTTCCAGGGGAGCTACCAGGGTTACCACCCCCATGTGAGATTGATTTTCATATAGATCTAGTTCCTGGAGCAGAGCCTATCTCACGAGAACCTTATCGGATGACCACCCCGAGCTCTGTGAGCTCAAGTTGCAACTTGAGGGCCTTTTGGAGAAGGGCCTTATCCATCCTAGTGTATCCCCTTGGGGTGCACTGATCTTTGTGAAAAATAAGGATGGATCCTTGTGGTTGTGTATTGATTACCACCAGTTGAACAAGGTAACAATCAAGAATCGTTATCCTCTTCCTCGTATTGATGAATTGTTTGATCAGATGAATTGAGCCACAATTTTCTTTAAGATCGATCTTAAGTCAGGCTACCATCAGTTGAGGATTTCAGAGGCGTACATTCATAACACTTGCCTTCCGTACGAGATATGGACACAATGAGTTCACAATGGTGCCTTTTGGTTTGAGGAATGCCCCGCAAAGTGTTTATGAGTTTGATGAATGGGGTATTTAGGAACTTCTTAGATCGCTTCGTGCTCATCTTCCTTGATGACATCTTGATTTACTCACGTACGCGTGAGGAGCACAAGGGGCACCTTCGCCACTTTCTTCGGTGTCTTCGTGAGCATCGCCTTTACGGAACTTGAGAAGTGTGCTTTCTTTCAGAAAGAGGTGCAGTATTTGGATCATATCATTTCTAGGGAAGGCATCGCCATCGATCCTTCCAAGATTAGAGCCATTATGGATTGGCCATCACCCACTACAGTGATCGAGGTGCGCAGCTTCATGGGATTAGCAGGATACTACCAGAGATTTGTTCAAGACTTCTCTCGGATTACACACCTTATCAGTTCCCTTCAGAGGAAAGGGAAGAAGTTTGTTTGGTCGGAAAGATGCGAGTAGGCCTTCAGGACACTGAAGGAGTGCCTCACTACAACACCTATTCTTGCAGTATTGGATCCACAGGGTGAGTTCTTTGTTTGCACAGATGCTTCGTTGGCAGGACTTAGAGGTGTGTTGATGCAGGATGACAGAGTTGTAGCTTTTGAGTCTCACAAACTCAAAGATCACGAGCTTAATTATCCTACCCATGATCTTGAGCTTGCGGCAATTGTGCATGCCTTGGTTAGATGGAGACATTTTCTTCTTGGACGGAGATTCACACTCAGGACAGATCATTTGAGTCTTCGCCACCTCTTCATGCAGCCAATCTCAACGCTCGTCAACAGCGGATTGGATGGAGTTGCTTTGTGAGTATGGCATGGAGATAGAGCATGTGAAAGGGAACGAGAATGTGGTAGTAGATGCTCTCAGCAGACGGAGACATGTGGCTATGACCACTACAGTGAGCAAAAATTTGCGGAGCAGGATCCTTTAGAAACTTCTTTTTGACAACTTCTACATTGCGCATTTGAGTAGATATTGAGTCATAGAGACCCCTTGAGGGGAAGTTTTATGGTTTTTCCTTAGAGAAAGATGGCCTTCTTAGGCACAGAGGCCGAGATATATGTTCCTAGAGATGGAGGCTTGAGGCAGGACATCTTGGTAGAGGCACATCGTGCACCCTATTCAACCCATCCCGGGTGAAGAAGATGCACACCACCATGCGGCAGTTGTACCATTGGAGAGGACTTCAATGAGACGTGACCCGGTTTATGTCATGGTGTTTGGTGTGCCGAGGGGGTTAAGGCCGAGCATCAACATCCGTGAGGTCTTCTTTATCCGCATGCCATATGGGAATGGAAGGGGGACACAATTTCCATGGATTTCATTGTTAGGCTACCTATGTTGAGATATCACCACGACGCCATCATGGTCACGGTTGAAAAATTGACAAAAGTGACTCACTTTTCTCTCGATGAAGACCACTTATACAACTAGAGTAGTGGCACAAGTATATTTGGATGAGATCGTCGGGTTACATGAGATTTTGCGGAAGATTATTTGTAACCGCGATCCTTTGACACTTCACATTTTTGGACTACCATGCAGTATGTCCCCGAGACGAGGATTAACTTCAACACAACATATCACCTTGAGACAGATGGGCAGACCGAGCGAGTGAATCAGATTTTAGAGGATATGCTCAGGATGTATGTGATGGATCAGCAAACTAAGTGGGAGGAGTACCTGTACTTAGTGGAGTTTGCATACAATAGGCATGGCCCCTTTTCAGGCGTTGTATGGTAGAGAGTGCAGGGAACCTCTTAGTTGGGACAAGTTAGAGGACAAAGTATCTCTTGGACCAACTCTTTTGCAGGACATGGAGTAGCAGGTAGTGTTGATTAGGCAGAGATTGCAAGAGGCGCAGGACATGCAGAAGAAGTATGCGGTCAGATCAACATAGGATTGATTGTAGTTTTGATGTGGGCATTAAGGTGTTCCTTCGTGTCAGGCCACACAAGAGCCCTATCCGTTATGGAAAAGGTTTTAAGCTAGCTCCTAGATTCGTTGGTCCTTTTGAGATCTTGGAGTGTATCGCCCTTTGGCCTACCGCTTTAGCGTTAGTACCCGAACTTGTCTCGCGTACATGATGTGTTTCATGTTTTGGTTCTTAGGAGATATATCATGGATCCTTCTCATGTGCTTTGATTGGACCTCCTTGCAGTGCAGGATCGAGGCAAGTGATGGTGGAGCTCGTTTCTATCATAGATCACAGGACCACGAGTCTTTGAGGTAGAGAGGTTGATCGTGTTCGTGCACAAAGTGGGACAAATATGATGAGAATGCATCTACATGGGAGGATGCTACTTCTTTACGAGTGCGCCACATTTGTTCCAGTGACTTCCAAGAGGAAGTCGAGTCTAAGGGGAGGGGGATGTAGTGCCCACTTCCCTTTGACACCTTTAGATACTGATCTTGATACTGTTGATCTTATTATGGACACTATTATGTTTTGATTTAGTATGATGGTTAGATGTTAGATCATGGATTATTATTGATCTAGATTCAGTTATTATGCATGATGATTACTAGAGACATTTTTATATGTGGATGATGATATACTGTTTGACATGGATATGTGATGGATGATTGTTTAGACATGTGATATTGGATATTGTGAATAGAACTAGCATGAGAATTAATTGATGATGATATAGTTGATTAATTAAACTGAAAATGATAATGTTGATTTCTTGATGTTGTTGTGATTCATATGTATAGATGGTTTTGTTATTATATTTATATCATGTTGGATGTTCTGATATGGCCACGAGGCTGAAGGAGGTATTTTTGTTTTGCAGGTTAAAATATCACAACAATGTCGAGGGACTGGAGACCAACCATATTGGAATTCTAGGTGAATTCAACAAGGTCACCATAGCAACATGTTTTGTGTGCATGTGTGTGTTGTGTTATGTTAGGGATTCCCATGGGGGGGATTTCCATTTTATGTGACCATGGGTTTGTGTATTTTATTAATGTGTTTCTTTTATTATTGTTTGTATGTGTTTATTTTGTGATGTGTTACCCCTTTTCATTAGTTATTATATGTTGTGTTAATGTTGTGGATAATCATGTGTTAAAATAAATAAATCAATATGTCATAAGAATGTAATTAATGAATTTGTTGCTCTTAAATGTAATGTTGTAAGAGTGTGTAAGGAATGTGTAAGGGATATGTAAGATAGATTTTGGAGTGTGAAACACTTCATCCTCTTGGGAATTCGAATTTGTCCTTGGAGGCTATATTTGGAGGCTTGTGGGACAAGTTAAACTTGTCCCACACCTCTTAAAATTATTCACCAACCATACCTATGGTTTGGAGGTTAAATTTAGACCTTTTTAATGCATTTTGAAATGACTAATTGTAAGTTTTAATTGCACTTCTCTTACATGTTTTAAATTCAGTCTTTTTGGGGTATGGGTTATTTTGGAGTGTGTAAGTTAATTTGTCATTTTATTTATTGTGTTTAGGTGAATGATGTTGACTTTGATCTTGGGGTTGAGGAAGAATGATGTGGCATCCCACATGGATCCACATCATCCTCTTCTCTTCCCTCTCCTTTAAAATTCAAACTCCTTGCTTGTTTGAGGGTTGTTGAAACTTTGCTTATTCCTCTTGGGGAAAATTTTTTTCTTGCTGTTTTGGAGCCTTGCTTGTGAAAGGAGTTTGGAGTCATTTGCATGCTGGTGTGTTGCTGATTTTGGACTGCATTTTGGCATTGGGAAGCTTGTTGATCTTGGGACAAACTCCATTATGGAGAGGTAGGAACTTGAGCCTTTTGAAAATGTTTCTTCTCTTTCTATGCATGTTTAAAATGGTGAATGTTATTATGTGTGTGTTGGCTAGTTGGGTAGACTACTTAGGACATGGTGTAGGAGAAGGCTATGGGGATTTCAAATGGGGGCATAAGGGAATGCCAATGGCATCAGTTTTATTGTGGAGGGAGTTTGGGATTGGGATCCACCATGGAAAATAAATAGCTTGCATTTCTTACTCTTGGGGGGGCATAAGGGAGAAACTCTAGGGGGCATAAGGAGGAATTTGGGGGCATAAGGATATGTGAGATGGTTTATTTTGGCGGGTTGTATTGGTGGATTCCCATTTCCCATTGGGAGGCATAAGTAGTTCCCCATAGATCCTTGCTCTTTTTGGCTTGCTTGATGAAGCCTCAGTTTTGTTTGCACTTGTTTAATGTAGTTGTGAACTACATTCTTCTTGAAATGTGTTTTTGAATGTGAAAATGTTGCATGTTTGTTGTGGAAGCCATTGTTGCCATGTGTTGTATTGCATCTCTTATTTCAATATGGTTGGGGCTCGGGGCCAATGAGGAAGGATGGCTTCTCCCTTCTCATTGGATATCTTGGTTGGGTGGAGAGCATTGCCTTTCCCCCTTCCTTGTTGTGATCAAGATGAAAAGATGAAGAAACTAGCATGCTGCTATTTTTGAGCAAGAGGAATATACAGTTTTGACAGTCCCTTCTTGTGAGCAAGTTTATTGTAATCCTTCCCACTTTGAAGTGGATGATTTGTATAATTATTTGTAATGAGAAGTTACTTGTATTGATGAGGAAAGATTGAAATTGAAATGTGAAATGTAAAGAGTTATATTCCATTCTCTGCTTTTGAAAAGAAATGTGAAAGAATGTTGTATATTTTGTAAATCGTATTATTTGAAACCAAATGGAGAAGAGAAGTTGTAAAGTTGTAATTTTTGAATTCAATAAAGGAATGCACTACTTTTCTCAAACTTGCATTGTTCCTTGGAATTGAATTGCTATTGTGAATTAGAATCTCTGTTTGAAAGAAGAATGAGTATAAAGGAAAAATGTAGTGCTTTGTTCTCTTTGAAATGAGTTGAAATTTTGAAATCATACTTTGTTTATTGACTGTTAAATGTTGTGTGAATTTGATGGAATGTATTATAATTGCATGGAATGAACTCCCGATTGGAGAATGGAAAAATGTTTAATAACCTTTAATGTTTGATCTTTGTTTTATTTTCTAAATCTGGCAATCAAATTTATCAAAGAAAGGAGCAGTTCAAACTTGTACCAAGCAATAAGATATGAGACATAGAATTTGAGACTTAACAAGTCCTAAGGAACTCAATTTGACAATAAAACTTAAGAAATACCTTTCAGTACTTTGTAAAATCAAAAGTAGAACTTGTGCAAACATCCTGTTTGTCCAAGTGATGTAAAATTTCAATTGTAACTCTCCTAAACAAATTGAATCTTGGAACCTTCCTAAATTCATGTAAAAACAAGTCTCCATGTCTGTTTGAAATTTTGGGAAATTAGGAATTCAAAATTGAACAAAAAAATTATAAGTTAGAAATTGCCAGTTTGCTAATTAAAATCTTGCAGATCATTTTTGTAAAATTTACCCTTTAAAACTTATCAAAAAGTAAAATTTATGCTTCCTGTGCAAAGAGGGCATCGAGAGCTTTCCAAAAAGTCCTCATTTTCCCAAAACTGAGCTTTCTAGCTCAAGTTATGGCACTTTGAAGTTTTTGTGCCTTGGCGGGAAAATTTGGGAAAATTTTCCCTGGGCCCGCAACCCAAAAATTTCCCGTCATTTTGGCTTAGAAAAGTTTTTGAAAATTTTGGTTCGAGAAAATTTTCCATTTTCCTCCGTCGGCCCACAGCCAATCAAAGGGTGCCACGTGTCCTCTTAGGCTACGGCGGAGGCGCGGCTTCCTTTTTAACCCTAAGCCTTTTGAAAATTTTGGGGAAATTTTTTCAATTTTGCCCGACCGGCCTACAACCAATGAGAAGGTGCCACGTGGCACCTTGGGGCGACATCAGGGAGGGAGGACCCCTTTGTTTTTTTTGGCTTTTGGCTTTGGGAAGTTTTTAACAAATTTTCCTGCGGTCCCGTATCACCGCCCCCACCTCAAAGCTTTTTCTTCTTCCACGGGCGCGCGGACCCGTGCGGCCCTTTCTCCTTTTTTTCCCTCCGTTGGATGCAATGTGCTAAATTCTCCCGCTGCTCCACCCTTCCTCCCCTCTCCCATTTTGAACCGAGGCCTCGACACGTGTCCACCGGGACCCGTGTGGAGGCACGGAAGAAAATGAGAAATTGCGCTACATGGGGAGAAAAAATTTTCTAGAGCCGCCCGTGACCTCGCCAACCCGCCAAAAGGTTTTCCCCTCCTCGTGACACGTGTCCCCCTTGGGGAAAATTTGGCCCCAAAACTCCGCCTCGACCATATTTTGAGTTCTACAAGGAGTTAGGAGGACTTCTTTATATCACTGGAAAGGTGAGAAAATTTCCTATCCATTGGGAATGATTTAGGAAAATTTTGGAAGTGTTAAGTATGAGAAAAATCTAGTTGAAACTTTGAGCCTTGTTAGAGAGTGGGTATGGGGTAAATTACTCCCTGAACCTAACTAAAACATATAACCCTAAAATTTAAACCTTGTGAACTTGATATTAGTTAATAAAGGAAACATGTGTTTTGGTAAATTGGTTTTGTCCGGAACCTGCCAGTGGCAAACTGTTGTCTTGCAACTTGGTTGTGGACACTTCTAATAAAAAAATTATCCCATAATTTTCTAGCTAACCCTAGGTTGTTTCTTGGGTCTCAAGTGGTTTGTGTAAATGGGCATCACTTTAGGACTAAGCGACTCACATTTAAATAGAGTGACCCCTTTTAAGTTGAGCTTATTTAAAAGTGACCAAGGATTATTTAATCCTTAAAGGGCTCATTTAAATATTAAGAAACGAGGGTTTTCAAAAATATAACCTTTTGATTTCTCTGGTGACCTAAAACCTTGTGTTCATCGCCAAACATTGTACAAGCATTGAAACTCCTTGTGAACACTCCTTAAAAATCTATTTTTGATGCAAGATTTATTGAGCCACTTGGATGCTCCTGCATTAGACACCCAAGGTTATATAATTTGAGCTCATTCTCAAATGGACTGAGTGAGTGGTAGAACCACTCTTTGGACCATTCGAGACCGATGGCTATGATGCCCCCTTCTAACACACTAAATGCTTAAGTTGAATTGTCCTCTTTTTCTTCCTCTTACAACTCGTCGTTGATATCAAACTATTCCCTTGTTCAATTCTACTTCTTTTTTCTATTTTAGAGGGATTGGACCCACAATATCTTAGTCTCCTAGAAACACATCTCTTTTTCTTCATGCTTCTTCAATCTCTTGCTGATTTCTTCACTTTCCGTTCTTGGATTTGACCCACATAGGCTCATTTCACCTCCAACAAAATCTCTCCATACCATGTTTTTCACTTGTCCAATCTTTAATTGGACTCCCAACTCTCTTATTCTCTGCTTGTGCTCCTCTCTTTGCTTCTTCCTTCTAGTTTGTGACCTCTCGTGATGTTGTCTTCTCACTATTGCTCCATAACTTGTGACCTCAAATGGCTCATTTCATTCAACACTAAGAGCTCACCTCCACCAAAATCTCTCCATACCATGTTTTTCACTTGTCCAATCTTTAATTCGACTCCCAACTCTCTTAGTCTCTCATTGTGCTCCTCTCTTTGCCTCTTCCTTCTAGTTTGTGACCTCTTGTGACTCTGTCTTCTCCACTATTGCTCCATAACTTGTGACCTCAAAGGACTCATTTCATTTGACACTAAGAGCCCACCCTCTTCAATATTTGCATATTGTCACCAATTATTGAAAACAAAGGCTCCACAACTCCCTCAAGTGCTCCTTCTCTCTTCACACCGAATTTGTGCTCCTTAGAGCATATTCTCTAGAGTCTGATTTCTAAAACAAAGATGAAGAACCCATGTGACAAATCTCAATCATTCCTCATCTCTCTCGAACTCTCATTCTTTTCATTCACTTCAAGGGCTCCATCAAGTGCAAAAAGGCACACTTCTTGCTCCAATCTCACATCTTCCTCATTAATTAATTTCAAACCCAATCTTCTTTCTTTGTTTTCTGTTGTAGTTTCTCTTCCTTTCCTCAAGTGACATATGTTATCTTGGTGCTCACCTTTCACATCAAATAATGGGCTCAACTTGGTCTCTTCTTCCTATCAATCACATGACATTCTTCTTCTCTTTGATCCTCGTAAAATTTTCTCGATGCGAGCCATGTTTGATCTTGTTTTTGGTTGGACCTACAAATTCATACAACATATTAAGAAAATAAAAGGGCTCATTCATTACTTCTTAAATTTCTTCACCATTTCACAATACTTTGTCACTCTTTATTCTATGTTGATTGTCTTTCAAGCCCTCTTCTGCAACCAACTTCATTATTTCCTTCTCCTCATCCTTCGTCACAATTTCAAACTTTCAAATTCTTCCCCACCATTTCTTATTGATTCTCCTTCAACTTTATCTACTTCACTTTGAAATTTCTCTCTTCCACACTCAATTGTTAAATATGCAATGAAGGCATCTTCAATCTCTTTTTTTTTTCAATCATTACTATATCAACACTTGTGTGGTATATTATCACATCTCCTTGCTCACCATCTTCATTCAACATGAGTTGATAAGGGTAGAAAATTCCTACCTCTTCATCATCCCACTCTTCTTCACTCTCTCCACTCCATTCTTCACTCTCTTATTTCTCACAATATCCTTTAGAGCCACTCTCCACATCTTCTCTAGATCTCATGGTCTCAACAAGAGGTTTTACTCTTCTCAACTCATTCTTGTTCCACTCAAAAATCTTCTCTTCCTCCTCTCTTTTACTTCCAATTTTGCTGGTAGCATTATTGCTACACCCATCAACTTCTCCAAGTCTTACATCTCTCTCGTTACTACATAAAACTTTAACAAACTTTTCAACACCACTTGCTCTCAACTCAACATCACTTCACACTTTCAACACTCAAAATTCACTCAACTAATGCTGTAACTCTTTATTCTCTCCTTTCCACCCTCTCTCCCTTCCCTCTATTAGCATTTTAAGACTAAAGGACACTCTAGTGCATTCTACCCACTATAAATATCTAGTGGAAGACACACTCACTTTGTTTCCCTCTACCATATGTTCTTAGACTAGAGAACGATGACCCACAACTCCTAGACATCTTCTAGCCAACCTACCTCACCGTTGGAAAATGTTGCACACACTCTTTTCTATCCACACCTCACTTCTCTTACTAGTGGAAAACATACCCTTACAACTCTCAACCCATTCTTTCAATTTGTTCTAAACTCCTTTTTTCTCTCCCATACCTTGTGGTCTTTCCTTCACTTACTCTTTCCTCTTTTTCTCTCATTACCTTCAAGAATCAATGTATCCCACTATTATGACAAACCTCATTAACACTCACACTCCAACAACACAAAAATCATGATAGAGTCTCATATAACTTCTTTCATACTCTTCAATCTCTCTTGATTCATTAAGAACCAAAATTAGGATTCTCGTAACTCCGTCTCACACACAACACAATGACAGTATTTACAAACCAATTTACCTCACTCACTTTACTCAAAGATTCATATACACCACACAAACTCCCAAGTTTTCTATTTTTGAGACTCTTTAGTTTGTTGATGTTTAATTTCAAGAACACACACACTCAATTTCCTTCGCAATGAGACTGTGAGTTTCTTCTCATTCACTCTCACACACGCTTTCACACACATTTTCACACAAATCACACAAGAGCTATCCCACACTTTGATATAAATTACAACAATACCAAGGTTGGGGGATCAATTTTATGAGATCCCAATCAACCATCAAACAAAATTATAGAGTAGATTTATCACAAAACACACAATATTTCATTAATTTTAAAGGTCATATGACAACTACACTTTTGCAACTCAATACAACCTCTTCCAAGCTTTCTAACAACTCTCTAAACACTTACAAATCCTTCAAAAATTTAATCTCTACCTTCTAATCTCTTGAATCCTCTTACACCTAAATGCAAACACAAACCACTAAGTATGGATTCCAATACAAAATAATTATGCTTTACACTAAAAATTTGGGCAGAAATTCGATGTTTGTAGAGACCAATCCTTTTCACAAGATTGAATCCTTTTTATAGTTTTTGAAACATTATCGACTTTTGTTTGAGTGTTGTGATGTGCTTTTCCCTTCCCAAAGAAATTTTCAATCTTATTAGAATCTTCTCGTGTCTCAAGATTGATCCAAAAAGTTCCCAAATGCTAGTGTGTCACAAGGAGCTCAAAACAATTGTATTTCTCAATCTCCACAAGGTGCTTCAAGTGTCTTATTTGTGCTTTTCTCATTCTCCTTGATCTCCTCGTATCCAATTTTAAAAATGGTGCCATTTTTTTAATGAAAGCTCAAAATGCACATCTAATTAATGCCAAATTTCAATGTTTAATGTTAGATGTTGTAATTAAATTAGGCGACAGCTTGAAAAAATTATATGCATGTCACTTGACGTTCAAAATTTTATATATATATATATATATATATATATATATATATATATATATATATATATATATATATATATATATATATATATATATATATATATATAACTAGAAAATTCAAATAATATATTTAAAATAAATAAAAAAGTTTTTTAATTCTAATTTTTAAATTGAAATATAATATTATGATATTTTAAAAGATATTTAGTATAATATAAACTCTATGCCAAAAAAACTTGCTATTAAAACCTTTATTTAGAAAAGATGAGTACATAAAAGAGCTAAAAGATTATATTTTCGAAAATGTTGTGCCCTTCTTTGCTTTCCCCCTCCCCAAATGCCATAAAAATCCATGTTACACTAGTTAATTCGAGCCATAAACACTAAATTCAAATTTGTGAGAGCATTAAAACACTATTTTAAATTACAATAAAAACAAAACTATTATAAAAAAATGACTCACTAGTGCAAACTTGCAAATGTGTAAAAATGATTTCCAACTTCCAACTTTAAACTTCTAGAATTCCAAGACCAACCTTCAAGTTTCAACTTTTTCACAAAATTTGAAATTCATTATTTGTAGTCTAATATATATTTATAAGCAATCACACAAATAAAAATCAAAGAAAAATAACAAATCAAAGGTAAAAGCATAAAAATCAAATAAACTAAAATGAATCGATGTTTATGCTTTATCAATGAGATTTTGAATGTTTATATTTTATTACCGAGTTATTAAGATCTTTCTATTTTTAATTTTTTTATATTCCATTTTCATTGATGTTAATTGCCATGAATCGACAAATTCACAATGTGTAATATTTAATTTATAACTTATTATAAACTGTAATATGATGAAATTTAGAAGTGTATATTCCATTTTTTATATATACAATGTGTGTATGTATATTAGTTAAATTTTGAACATGTCATTTTGACGTTTAAATCATATTTTCACTTGTTAACCATGACAGGTCATTTGATGTTGAGATGCCTTCCTCTGTCTTTGGCCAAAAGAGCTTTTTCCAATCGAGGGTAGATCTTCCAGGAAAATCCGAGTCACTTTCAACGCATAGTTCCCTTCGACTCGATAGATACTCATCTTCCTTCGCTTTTAGATTTGGGAAAATTCCTCTTCACTCATCTTTTCATTACATGCTTTACCCCATTCAACCTTGTTATTTGGGTCTTCCTCTTGGTTGTAGCTTGTGTCTCTGCACTATAGTCTCCTTTGGAGCCTCTTGATCCCTTCCGGATCTCGATTAATGGTTCTTCCATTTTCCCCACCTTTCTCCATTCCATGTTATATTTATTAGAGCCACATATGATATCTTGAACTCATTTTTACTTCTTCTTCTATGTTGGGCACCTTTGAGGATCATGCCCAACAAATTTGCATTGGAAGAAACTATCACTTTGCTCTCAAAGTTTGGTGATTGGTGCAAAAAAAAATTATGCTCCGTCCCCTTTTGTTTGTTGCAGAATGCAAATCATGTGGGCATGATCCTTGAAAGTGCCCAACACAGAAGAAGAAGCAAGAAACAGGTCCAAGATATCATATCGTGGCTCCTAATAAAGATAACACAAAATGGAGAAAGGTGGGAAAAAATGGAAGAACCATTAGTTAGGATCCTGGAAGGGATCAAGAGGCTCCAAAGGAGACTATAGTTGCAGAGACACAAGTTGTGACTGAAGAGGAAGACCTAAAGAACAAGGTTGAATGAAGTAAAGCAAATAATGAAAAGATGAATGAAGAGGACTTTTCCCAAATCTAAAATAGAAGGAAGCTGAGTACCTATCAGATTCATAAGGGAACTATGAGTGAAAGTGGCTCAGGGACTTTCCCTGGAAGATCTATCCTCGGTTGGACAAAGCTCTTTGGCCAAAGACAGAGGAAGGCATCTCGACATCAAATGCTTTTGATCTCTTGATGGGAGGTATTTTTCTAGATTCTATTGATCCAGTGTCCTCCCCTGTCACTCTAGTAACAGGTCCAAGCCTATTACTAGAAGCAATTTCATGAGTTGATGTGGGTAAAGACTTAACTCCAAAAGGGAGAAAATCTAACAAGGAGAAGAGGGAGACCTTGGTAAAGAAATATATGGATAAAGGGATACAAAAACCTCTTAGGTTTCCTCAATCAAAGAATAAATGATCTTACTCTCTTGGAATATTAGAGGGTTGAATAACCCCAATAAGAAAAGAATTATGAAGGATTTTAGGAACAAATACAAACCTGATATCTTGATGATACAAGAAACAAAGATGAGTACTGAAAGATTCAAAGAAGTGAGTAGGATGGTCTAGGAAAGACTGCCTTTGGGTTGGGGTAAGCTTGGATGGTGCTTCAGGAGGCATTGCCACCCTCTAGAACCCCCTCTTGGTTAAAGGTTTGGTGCTTCTATCTTCGACCAACCACCTAACCATGTGCTTTATTGATTTAGTTTCACACAAGTCCTGGATTGTATCTAATATCTATGCCCCCAACTTTGTGGTTGGTAGAAGGAATCTTTGGGGAGAACTCACTAAGGGGAGGTTTTTGTTTAAATATAGTGATTGGATTGTTGGGGGAGATTTCAATACCCCTCTCTCCCTGGGGAAAAAAAGGTGGATCCATTTCCTATACTGACAGTATGGATGAGTTAGCTAACTTTTTAGTAAATAATGATCTTTTGGACCTCGAGCTTAGAGGGTCCAAATTCACTTGGGCTAACAAAAGAATTGGTCAGGACCTCATACATATTAGACTAGACATATTTGTGGTGATTCATTCTTGCATGCTTAATCAAATCTACTCTCTATCCACCTTGCCCAAAATTGGATCTGACCACAATTTGATCATTCTCAAGCTGGGTATGGCTATTCCTAAAAAAGCTAGACCTTTCAGATTTGAAAAATGTGGCTCCAACATCCTGACATCCTCTTGAGAATTCAGGAATGGTGGGGGATCACGGTCCATGGGGTTCCGATGTACAAATTAAGTTTTAAGTTGAAACATGTTAAACAAAACCTAAAAACTTGGAATAAGGAAATTTTTGGGAACATATTTTAGTCTAAGAGTAGAATACAAGAAGACTTAAGGACTATTGAGGAAATGATGCAGGAAGATGGGCTCAACAAAACACTTAAAATTCAAGAACAAGCTCTCCTCATTGAATACCATGATATCTTGGCCAAGGAGGAAGTCTACTGGAAGCAAAAATCTAGAGTTAAATGGATAAAGGAGGGTAATAGAAACACTAAATTCTTCCACTTCTCTGCCACCTCTAGGACAAATCATCTCAAGATGAAGGAAATAAGGAAAAATGATGGTACACTCACAGAAGATGAAAAATAAATCAATGAAGCTATTATGAAATATTTTAAGGACCTCTTTCTCCTTGGGGTTGATCTAAATATAAATTCTTAGGAGAAGGCTTTAGGAATCTTCCAGAATGTCATCTCACAACAAGATAATAGAGATCTTATGCTCATCCTGGGAGGAAGAAATCAGATATGCCATTTTTGATATGGAACCAGATAAATCCCCTGGACCAAATGCGTCCCGACATTTTTTCCAACAGTTCTGGGAAGTGGTTAAGAATGATGTCATTGAGATGATCTAAACTTTCTTCAATAATGGTCAGATCCTCAAACAAATCAACAACACCTTCCTAGTCCTTATTCCCAACATGATAGGGGCCAAGGATGTGAAATATTTTAGACCCATTAGTCTATGCAACACCAACTACAAATTGATAACAAAATTATTGCTTTCAGGCTCATAAATGTGTTGGCCAATTTCATCTCTCCTAATCAAGGGGATTTTGTTCTTGGGAGACAAATTCTAGATAACATTGTGGTCATCCAAGAAGCCATTCATTCTGTTGAAATTTCGGAAGATCTGCCATGTTTTTCAAGTTGGATATGCACAAAGCTTATGACAGAGTTTCGTGGGCCCTTCTCCAAGCCATTCTGACCAAGTTGGGGTTTGATGCCTTTTTTATCAACATGGTTATGGTCTGCATTTCTTCTACCAGCTTCTCTATTATGATCAATGGAAAATTGGAAGGTTTCTTTCAAGCTGGTAGAGGACTCAGATAGGAGATCCCCTCTCCCCCTTCCTCTATACGATTTTGGTGGAAACTTTAAGCAAACTCTGCAACTAGGTGGTTTCCCTTAATCTCTTGCAAGGTATCAAAATTTCTAATGGCCTTCAACCTACCTACCTTAAACAATTTGTTGATGACAATTTCTTGATGGGGAAGGCATCTATACAAGAAGCCTTTATCTTCAAATAGGTTATGAATGAGTATGAGGAGGTCTTTGGTTAGTTGGTCAACTTCCTTAAAAGTGTTGTTTTATTCATTAATGTGAAAGAGAATTTCCAAGAGAGACTGGCCCACATTTTTGGCTGTAAGATCAAGAATTTTCCGGATTCCTATTTAGGAACGCCCCTCATTCATAAAAAATAGAATCATTCTATCTGGAACACTCTACTCAAGACATTTTCCAATAAGTTGTCTTCTTGGAAGGGGATTCTCCTATCTCAAGCTGGAAAAATTCAACTTCTCCAAAGCTCTCTTCAAGGTGTTCCAATCTATGTCATGTCCCTTTTTGGCTCCCGAGCAAGATTTTGGAAGCTCTTTATTTTTTAAAAAAGGTTCCTGTGGGCTGGTGCTAAGGAGAAGTTCAAATTTCCTCTTATGGCCTAGGAAAAAGTGACCAAGCCTAAGGATTGTGGTGGGCTGGGATTAAAGAATATGAGACTCATGAATGAAGTTCTTATGGCTAAATCTAGTTAGAGAGTGATTAAGGAAGAAGGCCTATGGATTGATATCATCAAAAGTAAATATTTAAGGAATACTAGCAAAATAGAGACTTTCTTTCTACAGGAAAATATCCCTAAAGGATCCTTATTTTGGAATTCTTTTCTCTCTTCTAGGGAGATCCTGAGTAGGGGTATTAAATGGAATATTGGGAAAGGTGATAGAATTCACTTTTGGAGGGATTGTTGGCTCTCTGATAAACCTCTAGTGGAGGAAGAACTTGGGATAACTATGGCGCAGTTCTTTTAAGACAATGGTAAAGTTTGGGTTAGGGACTATTGGAGCTTCTCTAATAATCTTGTTCTTTGGGAGAAGGTGCTTCCCCCTCCCAATTTCATTGGGGACACTCAAATTTTTGATGATCTCAACTCTAAGTTAAAGAGTTTATATATTCCACTCTTCCATCAGAATGAGGACTCTATTATATGGAAGGAAGAGGATTATGGAAATTTCTCTGTTAAATCAACATACCTCTTAAATTTCAAGAATTCTAGCCAAAAATAGTACTGGGGTAAACTTTGGGTAAAAGAAATTCTACCTAAAGTTAACATTTTCCTTTGGTTGGCTACTCAGAACAAAATCCTTACTGTGGATGATTTGAGGAAATGTGGGATGTTCCTCCCCAATAAGTGTGTGCTTTGTAGAAAAGAGGAGGAAAGTGTTGACCACCTCCGCATCTCCCATCCCTTCACTCAAGCGGCTCTTTCCTAGGTGTTTGAGATTTTCAAAGTACAATGGGTCTGCCCTAATTCCATTGAGGAATGTTTTACTATGATGGGATTGTCCTTTTAGGTATCCATTTCTTATGGCTACCTGAAAATGGCCCTTCCCACTTCATTTGGAGCTTATGGAATCTTCTGAAATCGAAGGCTAATATCGAAAGGTTAGTGATGGTTTGATTTCCTCGATTAAAGAGAACTCCAATATCATTAAGGTAAAGACTAAAAAGGTTGTTTATAGTAGAGAAAAGTAAGTGCTCAAACAATTCACCTTCATTCCGCCTCAAGTTAGATTCCCATCCACTACCATTAAGTGGTCCAAACCAGAAAGGGGAAAAGTCAAACTTAATTTTGATGGGGCTTCTAAAGGCAACCACGGCACAGGCTGGTGGAGGGGCATAATCGGGGATCATAATGGAGACTGGATCTTGGCCTATGCTTTGGAACTTTGGGGACTTAGAGTAACAATGTGGCGACTCTCGTGCTCCTCTCTATGGTGTTAGTCTTTTTAAGGAGAAAGGCATTAAACATATTCTAATTGAGGGGGACTCTCTTCTCATTTTAAATGCCATCAACAAGACTAGTTACAATAATTGGGCTTTGGGTAATATTATTTATGATATTAAATAGCACCTTAAGTAATTTGATTTCCATATCATAACTCATATCCCTCGCATTGGCAATACTTGTGTAAATAGATTGGAAAATGAGGGAGTTCAAAGTAATGATTTCAAAGTGTGGCAAAAGTGAGGTCATACTTGTGCATATTAATGACATTATTAATCATCAAAAGTTGTAATCACTTCACCTTAAACACGAGGGAGAATAATGAGGGAGAAAAGTTGTAATCATTTTCCAAAATTGCAAAAGCGACTCTAGCTTAAGCTATTCTTGGAAAGGAAAGTCTAATATCAAAAGTTGTAGACCTCAAAGTGCTGAGCATTGGAGTAAAAATTTGGCCACCATGGGTGGAGATAGAACCAAAGTCGAGCCATTCAGCCATGGGTGTATTGTGGAGGATAAGTCTATGTGGAACTTGTTTAGGATTGGGGGTTTCGGAACTTTATCACCAGACTCCAAGGGCATGATCCCTCGCTTACTATGGAGTTCAAGTTGGCATGGAAAGAGGGGAAAGTGGTGATCCATGACATGGAAATTGATACGTCGAGAGGAAGCCATTTCTAATATTACTGGCATGGACATGGAAGGTCTAAAAATATTTAAGGATAGGAATCGAGAGAGAGTACAAAATCAATACTTTCTTTGTGGGAAAGGAAACTGTCCATTACTTCACCGATGGCATCACTCATTCCTGTATTCCTGGGGTGTGGAGGGAGGTCTGTCTACACATCATGAAGTATCTTACCCTGAAATGTAAATATCCCAAGATATATACCCACCACTTGTCTTTTGAACATATTTAGACACAAGAAAATGCTCAGTATTCCCTTCTATCTTCTTATGTCTTTGACCACCTCGGTGAAATATTTCCAATAGAGTAAGGTGGAGTCCCCCATCCATGAGGGCCTCATTCTTCCCCTGTTCTACAATGGGAAACTTTCCTGGGATAAAAAATGCCCCTAATTGAAGATGAGGAGGATATTACCCTGGCTAAGTGTTTGTCCAAGATGAGGGAGGGTAATCTGGGTACTAAGCAGATGGGTGAGGGGAAGAATGTGGAAGGGATGGAAAAGCAGGAAGCTGGCCCGTCGAAGGGTAAGGATAAAGTGCCCCTGGAAGGAGAGCATGGTCTTGATATGTGGAAGAACAAAGTTCAGTATTTGGAGACGGTGGTCTAGGTCCTGGAAGAGACTAACTCGGTGGTGAGGAAGGGCATGATTGATAGCATTGAAGCCACCAAGCAAATATGCTTGGCCTAGAAGAACATCCACGGGGATATCAAGCAGTTGGACTCTCTGGTTTTCGGGATTTGGGTGCTCATCTAGCTGCTATGGAAAAAGAGAAGCGAAAAGGAGGTGGATCAATTTTGATGATGTTGAAGAGGAGGAGGAGGAGTCGAGGAGGACGTTGAGGAACCCCCCAGAAGAAGCTAAATTCTGATCCTAGCATGAAATATGAGATCAGGGAGGTTAAACCCTCCAACAAAAGTAAAGCTAACTAATGGAACTTCTTCCGAATTGTCTGCATGGACTTTCGGGAAATTTCTCTATTTTTTCTTGTTTAATGGCTTAGTTCTCTTTTTCTCGTTGTTTCTTGGACCCCCTTCTCTGTTTTGGAGTTAAGTCTATTTAACTCTTTGGGTCCTATTCCTCTTTTGTCTCACTTTGTTTCTATCACGATGTAATCTTTTTGTACTTGGCCTCTGGGAGCCTATCCCTATTTTTAACCTATCTAATAAAAATGATAGTCATATTTTGAAAGTGGATGTATTTTACATCTAAAATGATTAAAAATGTTTAAACGCCTTACAAAATCCAACACTCGCCCTAATATTTAAATCACTATTGAACCACACACATGCTTCAAGAGATTTTTCTAATGAGGTTATTAGGTCCTCATGTTGAAGCACACAATGAGACCTTATTGTTGGTGCAATATTATACTTGAAGTAATATTGACTTAGGTTGGCTTAACTATACTAGGTTTTCTTTGTGCACACCTCGTAGGTTTATAATAAGATAAGTGTCATTGCTAATCACTTGCCTCCACTTCTCACATATGTCCATTATATGTCCATAACTTCAAATATGTATCAATTACTTAGTCAAAAATAGAGTTGGTTCACAACTCTTGTTTTACTTATTCAAAAGTAAAGTTGGAACCAAACTCTTACTTTTGCTATATATTGACCACCTCTATTTGTATATTGTGACCAATTGTGAGAATAATTTGCATTCTTAATTCATGTGTGTCTGTAACATATTATCAATTCATCCATCGCTAGTATGAGTCCACATTGAGGAGTTTCTTAGGTTTCAACAATTCTTACATGGTACCAAAGTCTTTCTCCATCAAAGTGATGATTGTGGATTTTTGAAGAATCATCGCTTCTTCTCTTTTCCTTCATACTTCTCCAACTATCATCCATATTTTTAGGCATAACCAACATTTCAGGTTTTCGAAAAAACCATATGGATTTTTTTATTTTGTCAAAAGCATATTTTTATGAGTATTTTGCATTTATGAAATAATTCATAATTTTAAAAATTTCTATATATTTTTATTGTAAAGTACATAAAAAATACAAATCTTAAAAAATGATATTTTTTTAGCTTCACAGATTTTTTTTGGGTGAAATTTGCAAGTTCCATATTTGGATGCGAGGAAGGAGTAATAACATGCACAACATGAATTCCTATTTTTATACAAATTGAAAGATACTTTTTTATTTCCAAATTCTTCTCTTTGAGAGCTTTCGAATATCATAAACACTCATGACATCCAAATTGAAGTCCCAAATTTTTAGGAAAAGCATGCACAACAATTTGTTTTACATTTTTTTGTGTAAATTAAGCTATTAATATATATTTTGGCGGATTCTCCTTTTCATAATATTTTCATAAAGTCTAACCTTTTGAAATTTAGATTTATGGTGCTTCAAGTGTTAGTTTAAAATTTGCGAGCTTGCTTAACACGCTCTTGATATGGTGAAGGCTCATACATAAATTCTTAAATAAAGTTCATTTTGATCACATTATTTTTAGCTTGTAATTCTTGTTGCATTAGATTCTGAAGTGCATGTGTAAGGTTTTTAACTATAATTGGTCTCTAGGTCAAATCCTTTGGATAGTTTTTCTATAACAATGGATGTTTAGAGCATAAGTGCACATTTTAAAGTCCTCAATTGTGCATATGACCATGAGATACGCCCGATAACCCCTATTTTTTTAGCTACAGGTCACATAATTTAAGCCTCCATATGACCTTTTGTGCCACTCATTATTAGCACCCCATGTAAAATTTATAGCCTTCTTTGCATCGTTGAATACTTATTTTTGAGTTGTAAATTTTCGGGAGCCATATTTTTTTATCCAAGAGCCGAAGAGGGTGATGTTATTTTTCAACCTTCATATTTTTTTGAGATCTATGCATTGGTGTTATCTTTGTGACATTTTTGTGACACACATTTCAAGAAATTCTATTTTTTAGAGGTTTCCCTTTCATCTTGTTTTTGGACCTTTGGAAGGCTATCTTTTTTATCCATCCAACATATTTCATTACCGTTTTTTTGAAAGTGTGTTATTTTCCACTCTTCATAGTGTAAGATTTAAATATATTATTTTACATATCTAAAATATAGTTTTTTTCAAATTTTTGTCTTATTTTAACTCGAATATCTTTTATAAATGCACTACTTTTTAAAGTGCCACCTATTTTTAACTAGATGATTCATTTTTGTGTATTAATACAATTTATGGGTTGGGCTTATTTGAGGCTTGGCTTGCATGCCTACCATTGTATCAAGGAACTTTTTTAAAAACGCATCGTTATAAGTAGTTTGAGAGGTTTTTTTTTAGTGCATTACCTTTCAAGGTTCTTGAAAGGCATTTTTCCCTTGCTATTGTAAATGGATTCTATATATTACGTCCACACTCTCATGTAGTTAAATAATAACATACTTTTAAATAACACCACACTTTTTATAGAAGTATGTTCAATTTAAGAAGACATGGTTATATTTGTTAAAGAGAATAAAAAGATAAAAAATAAAAAATTCTCTATTACTCTCACTAATTTATAGAAAGGCACTCTCATTCACTCATCGTAGGACATAATCACATGTTTGCAATGTCATATTGACACCTTGGACATACCTCTCATTGAGTATAGTCTATCTTATGTTATTGATTTAGATTGTATTAAAAATCATCCTCTAAATTGCCTAATCATGATTTTACCATTGAATCGATGCACCCAATGTTGCACTTATTGTAACCCACACTTTAGACTCACCCAACATAATGTTTAGATCATTTGAGAAGCACACAATTGGTTTTGGATCCCACACTCTCTATTCTATTGGTAATTTTGGTGGAGACATAAGTAAAAATTTAGAAGAAAACACTTCCCATATCCAACCTATTTATTGGATTTCTCACCAAAAAATTAGACATAGAGTTGTTAGGGAATAAGAGATAAAATATGCGGAACAATCCCTTATAGAATCGCAATGAGTGAAAACGAATATGTAGAAAATATTACAGATCTCAAATAAAAGTGCAAAATAAATAACACAACATAGAGAGACAAGATTTAATGCGGTTCACCCAATTTGGGCTACGTCCACCAAGAATCACTTGCTCAGATTTTATTACAAAGCTCCACTCTCTCAATATAATAGCTAGATCCGTTTGGAGCTATGCTCAACAAACTCTACAGAATTCACACCCGAATTCAAAGCACATCTACAATACATTTGCTTGTCTATCTATCATATGCATAAGACCATATAAATAGACAATTGCTTAAGCAGTTTGATACAAAACCATGGGTATCAAAACCATGGGCAAAAAACCGTGGGTATCAAAACAATGGGTACCGAAAAACCATGGGCCCAAAAACAGCCCATAACGGTTACCCATTACCCATGGGTTAATAAACCACCCATGAAAATTTACTTTGGGGCTTCACCCCGAGCCCCCATAGATCGGGGGGGCTTCGCCCCACCGAACCTCTTTGACCCGCTCACCGGTTAGCAAGACTGCCATAAAAATACCCGAGTGTAACACATAGAAGGTGTACCACACTCTAACATGAAAACATGCTCCACAAACATAACAATCTCCCACTTGGAGATTGATTTCCACTGAGCAAGCTTCTCAACCCTTCACTATCATCCGTGAAGGCCAACCAAAGCTGAACATAGCTTTAGTTTATCCCTTGTGACCACCTTGGTCATCATGTCTGCAGGATTTTGACTGGTATGAATCTTCTCCAACTTCAACTTATCTTCTTCCAAAGTTGTCCTGATGAAGTGATATCTCAACTGTATATGCTTCATCCTGGAGTGGAAAGCAAAGTTCTTAGCTAGGTGTATAGCACTCTGACTATCACTATGCAGCTTACATTCCTTCTGCTTATGCCCCAACTCCTCAAGCAATTGTTGTAACCAAATCATCTCTTTGCTTGCCTCTGTGCGCATAACATACTCACCTCCATGGTTGATAAAGCCACTAGCTTATGTAGTTGTGAAATACACTCACTTTGCTGTCCCACCTACAATGTAAATATAACTGTCGTGCTCCTCCTACTGACAACATCTCCAGCCATGTCTGAATCTACATAACCATGTAAAGTGGTGTCTGATCCACTATAGCACAAAACTGTCCCCATGGTCCCTCTCAAATACCGAAGGATCCACTTTACTACTTTCCAATGCTCTTTACTTGGATCACTCATAAATCTACTCACAACTCCCACTGCATGGGCAATATATGGCCTAGTGCACACCATAACATACATCAAACTGCTAACCGCTGATGAGTGAGGTACCTTGGACATCTGGTTTCTTTCCTGCTCTATCTTGGGACACTGCTCCTTTGATAACTTAAAATGGCTTGCTAAAGGAGTCCCAACTGGTTTAGCATCCTGCATGTTAAACCTATCCAATACCTTCTTAATGTACTCTTCCTAAGATAAAGTTAGCTTCCATTCCTTCCTATCCCGAGTTATCCTCATACCAAGGATTTGTCTGGCTGCCCCAAAATCCTTCATATCAAAGGATTCACTTAGTTGTTTCTTGAGTACTTTTATTTCCTGCATGTTTTTACCTACAACCAACATGTCATCAACATACAAACACAAGATAATATAACTTCCATCCTCAAATTTATTTGTATACATGCAATGGTTAGAATGACATCTAATATAACCTTGCTCCATCATGAAGCTATAAAACTTCTTATACAATTGACGTGGAGCTTGTTTCAGGCCATATAAGCTCTTCTTCAGTTTGCACACCATCTCCTCTTTACCTTTGACTTCATATCCTTTTGGCTGCTACATATATAGCTCCTCCTCCAAATCACCATGGAGAAATGTAGTCTTTACATCTAACTGTTCTAAGTGCAAGTCTTCTCTGCCACTATTCCAAGAACAGTTTTGATAGAAGTCATTTTTACTACAGGAGAAAAAATATCATCAAAATCTATACCTTGTTTCTGTGCAAACCCCTTGACCACCAACCGGGCCTTATATCTTTTTTTTCTTCCTTCTTCATCTTTAACTCAGTACACCCACTTGTTCTCAGTAATGCTATTTTGCCTTCCGGTAGCTTCACCAAATCCCAAGTCTCGATTCTCCATGAGAGACTTATGCTCCTTATCCATGGCTTGCTCCCACTTCTTACTGGCATCTACCTGCATTTCTTCATCAAAGCTCTCTGGCTCTCCACTATCAGTGAGTAATAAATAATAAAGAGAAGGAGAAAAACGTTGTTCTTTTCTTACCCTATAAGACCTCCTCACTGTAGGAGTGTGGGGTTCCTGTTGAGTAGGTTCCTGAACTAATTCATGGGTCACTTTCCAATCTAGAAGATCCTCTACCACTGCATATTCTTTCTTGGATTCTTCCCTGTTTTCCTACAACTGTTGCTTATACATGAATTTCTCATTAAAGACCACATCCCTAGACCGAACGATTTTCTTGTCTTTAATACTCCAACATTTAAATCCAAAGTCATCACCACCATAACCAATAAAAGTGTATTTTTCTAATTTATTGTTTAGCTTGGTCCTATCATCCTTGTCAATATAAACAAACACCTCACATCCAAAGACTCTAAGAAATGAGTAATCAAATTTCTTACCATACCAAGCCTCCTCATGTTATCCTCCATCCAAGGCACTTGAGGATCTTCTCTTTTATTAAGTAGACAACCGTGCTCACCACTTCGCCCAAAAATAAAGAGGTAGTCCTACATATATCCTCATGCTCCTAACACATTCCATTATTGTTTTGTTCAACCTTTCGACACCCCATTCTGCTGTGGGGTTCCTGGAACCATCCTTTTCCCGCAGATTCCATTCTTAGAACAATAATCATCAAATTCATTACTGAATACTCCCCTCCATTATCTTACCCGAGAAATTTTAACTTAAGGCTTGTTTCATTCTCTACCAAGGATTTCCATTTAACAAAAGTATCAAATACATCGACTTGTTTCTAATATAATAAACCCAAACTTTCCTTGTTGCATTATCAATAAAAGTAACATAATAACTTGAACCCCAAGAGATGATACAGCCGCCCCACACACATCGAATGTACCACTCTAAATTACTCTCTTTCTTCGTAGGTCTAACCTTGAGAAACCTTACTCGCTTCTATTTCCCATATATACAGCTTCTCACGTAAATCCAAACTGCTTCGTATATCCAGGTAAATTCTTCTTTATGATGTCCATGCCCTTATGGCTCATATGACTGAGCCTATAGTGCCATAATGTTATATCTGCATTTGAAGCCACAAGATTACAATCATTAGTACTATCAGTGGTTAAATACAAGGTTCCAACCTTCTTACCTCTTGCCACCACAAGAGCACCCTTGGTGACCTTCCAAGAGTTAGTTGTAAATATCACAGTACAACCATCACTTCCCAATTGCCCCGCCGATATCAAATTTCTCCTTAATGTAGGCACATGTCTGACATCCTTCAATAGCCATGTATTCCCATTCTGCATCTTAACTTGAACAGAACCTTTTCCAACTATACTGCAAGGCTCATCATCACCAAGAAAAACATGCCCAAAATCCCCTTGAACATAATCAACAAAATAATGCCTATGTGGAGTAGCATGAAAAGAAGCCCCTGAATCTAAAACCCAAGATTCATTAATATTATGCAAAGAAAGAATCAAAGCATCCTGGCATACATTACCCGATGCCACATTTTCCTCCTTATTTTCTTCTTGTTGTTTCTTCTTATCCCAAAGCTCCCAACAGTCCTTCTTTTACATGCCCAGACTTTCCATAGTGCCAACATACTATCTTGCTTTTGGATTTTGACCTTGCCCGATCCTTTGATTTTCCACGGTTTCCTCTATTCTTCTGTCTCCCTCTAGTTTCCACTGTCAAAGCATTCCCTGAAGTAGAAGATTCACCAGAGCTTTTTCTTCACATTTCCTCACTTAGAATCACCCCTACAACATCCTCAAACTTCAACTTCAAGTTAGCTGGAACCGAGTTGCTTACCGCCATTACCAGGCTATTCCAACTTTCAGGTAAAGAGCACAGAATTAATAAAGCCCTAACTTCTTCATCAAATTCTATTGTAACCAAAGCTAACATATTCACAACCGTATTGAAATAATTTAAGTGATCTCACATTCTTGAATCATTCTCAGACATCTTCATATTAAACAAATTTTTCATTAAAAATATCTTATTAGAGGTAGAGGGTTTTTCATACAACTTCCCCAATGCATCCATTAGTTCTTTTGTAGTCTTTTCCTTTGAAACATTAAATAATACCAAAGATGCAAGACATAGCGGATCATTCCAAGTGCCTTTTAATCCGAGAAAATCCCATTCCACATCTGTTATACTCGAGGATTTGTTCACCTTCTCGATATAGCAGAGTATAAAGATCCTTCGATAAAGGTAATCTTCCATCTGCATCTCTAAAGACTAAAATTCTGCCCGTTGTATTTATCAACCCTAGATCTTCCATCATCTGCCATAGCTCCCACTCAAGCTAAAAAATTTCCCTGTGATTCAACACTTCAAAGAAACCAAACCAGTGCTCGATACCAATTGTTAGGGAATAAGAGATAAAATATGCGGAATAATCCCTTACAAAATCGCAACAAAGAGAAACTAATATGCGAAAAATATTACGAGATCTCAAACAAATGTATAGAATAAATAACACAACACGAGAGAGACAAGATTTAACGTGGTTCACTAAATTTGGGCTACGTCCACCAAGAATCACTTGCTCGATTTTATTACAAGCCTCCACTCTCTCAATACAATAGCTAGATCCGTTTGGAGCTATGCTCAAAAACTCTACAAAATTCACACCCAAATTCAAAGCACATCTCGCAATACATTTTCTTGTCCATCTATCATATGCATAAGACCATATATAAATAGACAATTGCTTAAGCAGTTTGATACAAAACCGTGGGTATCAAAACCATGGGCAAAAACCGTGGGTATCAAAACAATGGGTACCGAAAAAAACCATGGGCCCAAAAATAGCCCATAACGGTTACCCATTACCCATGGGTTAATAAACCACCCATGAAAATTTACTTCAGGGATTTTCCCCGAGCCCCCATCGATCGGGGGGGCTTCACCCCGAACCCCTTTGACCCGCTCACCGGTAAGCGGGACCACCGTAAAATTACCTGAGTGTAACACATAGAAGGTGTACCACACTCTAACATGAAAACATGCTCCACAAACATAACAAGAGTAGATGATTCTTCATTGTGTCCACTTTGTGTAAACTCACATGTTTTTATTCACTTCACTCTTCAAGATGATATTAAGTGACACATGATTCTTTTTACACACCTTTTCATACATGAGAGGCATGAGACTACTTCATTCGGACATGAGATTCATGAAACTTCTATAAATGATGTCTCACATATATAATTTGTGCACATAACACTAGATTACATGCATGCATCTTCATTTACCATTCATATTGATCTAAGATGGAATTCATGTCGAGTTATGATGACATTGCCAACATTTTTTTCCTAGGCTCTATAGACGCGGATCCTCTACCATTTAGCTACATTGACTGTACACTACTCATTCTACCTAGCAACACCCCCTTTAATTTATAGAAACTCTATTTAGAATTACTTCCTTATTTTGGAGAAAATATCATTTTTATATTTAGTCTTTTCTTTAACAGTTTGACAACTCCTTGTCTTGAGATATTATGGAGTATATAATATCTTACTTGTTTTATTTGGTTCTTTTGTGATGTATACTTCCACTAAGTTATAAAGTGCATGGGGTTTTGCTTTTCATAGTAAAGTCTACCTTCATGCATGTGTGCCTTATTTGGCACACACTTTTCTTATTTGATATGTATTCCCATCACATTTACTACCATGTTATTTTGAGAGGCCCTTTTTATGTCATTCGACACCGGATAGTCGTACCATCTTATTTTAGTGAGCATTTTCTGGCATACCCAACTTCTATCATTGTTCTTTGTTCAAGTTGTAGATTTAGACCACTCACACAAATACATTATTTTATCCACTCCACCCATTCAACATTATTAGAGTGTGTATAGTCATATTACTTCTTTGGGTGTTGTGTCCTTTTCTTACACTTAACATATCACATTATCTACTTTAGGAAGTTAATGTAAACAATAAAAATCACATAAAATAAAAGATAAATAAATACAATACAAATTGTACCTTCATTATATATCTCTTAAACCTCAAGTAAGATCGTAGAAGCTTTTAAACTTGTTTGATCTTGTTGAAGATTAAATTGTGGATGCTCTTTGATATGAATCTCCAAAGGGATTTACAAATGTTGATTAAGATAAATGTGGATTTATGATCCTAATTTGATGCTATTGTAATAGTAAATAGATATGCAATTAACTATATCAATGAATACTCAAACAAACTAAGCAATAAATTATGAAACCCTTATTGCAAGGAAGAGAAGGAGGTACTTAGATGTTTCGTAATTAATTATAGAGTGTACTTGAAGCAATGAACAAGTAAAAAAAGTAGAAGGAGAGTCACACAAAGACCCAGAAAAATGTAGATGTAGAGAAATAGGCTAGATTGGGGCACCTGGAGAGGGACAAGGGCACCCGTGAGCGCCTTAGGGTTGTTTTTGGGCACCTGGGTTTGTGAAAAAGCTCAAGAAACCTCCTCTGGGTGGTCATAAGGTGTTTGTTGTTAGTCACCTTTGGTTACTCTGAGGTCGCACCAAGATCGCTAAGGTCACTAGAAACTTGCAATGAAATATGAACCTGTAAAACCCTCAAATAGACATTAAATCCTTAAAAAGAAAGATGCAAAATGAGGGGTCGTATTGTCCTCAACTATCACAATGGTGAACTTATGACTGAGTGTTGCACTACATATCAGACCCAATATAGTTCTATGTGTGTGTGTGTAGAATCGTGCCCTAGGTGGCTCTTGTGCGAGTTGCACTTGATAGCGAGAAAATAAGCTATATGTAAAGAAATGTAATAGATGTGTGCATGGAATAGAATGAACTTCCCTCCTATGAAGTGTACATGCAGAATAACTAGCCATTGTGTCCCTTGTGATGGTGCTAGTTGGATGAAATAGAGCTCTTAAATGCTTGATGGATGCAACCTTATGTGGTAATAGCTAATGCTTAGTGCTTGACCCTTTATTATGATCAAATAGCTTTGTATTTATATGATTCCATTTCTTGAATTTTGTAGTTAAACCCAAAAAGACCAAATACCAAAAATATAAAATGCTCAAATGAATAGAAATGACCAAAAAAGTGTGAGTAAAGTACAAAGGGGTTAGGGGCACCCAGAGGGGACTAGGGCACCTAATGCTTTGGTGTCCTAGCCGGCGCCGTGTCTAGGATGATAAAAGCCAAAGTATAAAAAGAAAGACTAAGCAATTAAGGGTGTAAGACCAAAAGTGGTAACATAAAGAAAATAAAGGTGGCCAAAAACATGGGTTAATTAGTACTTTTCTTACTTAGGAATCATATGAATAGTAGTATGCAATCATGACTAGATAATTACCAAAAGTGCGTGATTTTGTGTCTATATTTTCCCCCACTTTATGTTGGTGAGCGGAAAGCTTGGTAACATAAAGTAGATAGAGATGCATACCGATAAACATGTACATTGATGATGAAAGTGTGTCGAGGGACAAAAAAAATTCTGGAGTGATAAAAATTTGAAGTGTGGGTGCTAAGGAGGAGAAATTGAAAAAAGTGATGATGAAAATGAAACTAGGTTGGAAAAGCATGTGTAGATGTCATGATGTACATGTTGTTGTTGTGATGATGTTGACTACCACTTCCCATGCAGATGAACTTACAAAAGAGAAGAATGAACAACTACTCAAATACACATGTATATGTGTACAAAAGTATGTAAAAATGCTGAAAATGTGAAAAAGGAACATGTACACCTGTTCCGTGATGAGAAAAAGGGTGTAGAGAGGATCCTAAAGATGTTGTAAAAGACTGAGGTTTTTGGGAAATCTCATGCCACCAGTGCCTTGGCCGTGAGTTTTTGGGGCTATCTTACACCAATGTCATGGAAGAAGTGTACTTGTAGGGAGAAAATTCTGGTGTCGTCCTACAACCTTTAACTGTTTCCTACAATGTAGGACACCACTACAGATGGTGTGAAAAATTAGTGGATGTGATAAGGACCGTATGCCCCTGTAAAATCCGGCCGTGTGTGGTGTTCTATATCTTGTGATGAACTACCAATCATTGTGTAATTTTCCCTGGTTACAAACATCCAATAAGGACATCGATGTGTTAAGGACCCAAGTTTGATTTTGAGACCTTTTTGAAACTGAAAACTATGTTGTATCGGTCTTGTGTTGTCTTTGTGTATAACACTTTGTATGGGGTGAATGATTTAGTCAAATGATGCCCCTAGTGTGGGGTGTATGTGACGCGTCGTTGAAGGAGTATGTAGCCCAAAAGAGGACTTACTGCTGTGTTGAAATTGTGCCTTACGGGGGAAAGGGAATGTGCTTGGTAGAAACCAAGACACACGTAAACAAAGTGGCTAGGAGACAAGTGTTAGTACAAAAATAAAAACACACAAGTATAAGATGAAATATAAGCTAAGTAGACAATGTGTAATCTAAGACACAAATAAACACACAAGAAGAAAATGTAGAACTTGAAAAACATGTTGCAAACATGGGACATCACTCAAGATGTCGTAAGATAATCAAGGCCATAGTGGCCGTAAACAGAAAAGTGTGCACATAAGACAAAGGAAAAAGCCCAAAGATAAGAGTAGATAATGAAAAGTGATGTAATGGATAACCATGGAAGAAAATAGTCTTGCATAAAAATTGTTGCACATGAAACACCTATCAGCATGTTAGAAAGATATAAAGTATTTCAAAGCATGTATAGTTCGATAAAGTAATGTACTATGAAACAAAATAAAACAATAACACCTGTAATGTGTGAAATTAGATGCCCCTAGGAGCCTATTTGAGACTGGTAATAGTACTATGCCAAACATTAATGTTGGGTGTAATAGATCTCATAGAATATGCGATCACAACTAGAAAGACAAGTGAATGTGCATGCATTATGATAAAGATAATGACATACAAGATATCTATCTAGAATGTGTAATAAAGTGAACATGTAAGAATAAGTAAGCAAGAGTAAATGCAACCAAGATATGCAAAGGTATGATAAGGATGAGACAAAATGGAATGAAATATGAATGATAGGGAAATATGCCCCCGAGTGGATGTGTTCCACCACTCCACGTGGGTGGAAAATATCATCCCAAAGTAGAAGAAGAATGGAGAAATAAGAATTTTTGTAGACTTTCACAATTTGAATCGGGATTTATTGAAAGATATCTATCTAATGCCTATCATGGATCACATCCTATAGGAAGTCACATGATGATACATCCTCTCATTGCTCGATGGCTTATCTAAGTATAATCAGATTGAGGTGGTGGAAGAAGATAGACCCAAAACAACTTTCACAATTCCTTGGGGAATTTTTTCCTACAACGTAATGTCGTTTGGTCTCATCAACACGGGAAAAAATTTCCAATGGGAAATGGACCTATCCTTGAAGGAATTCAAACACTTAATTTTCATCTATCTTGATGACCTCATGGTCTTCTCAAATAAGTAAGAAGATCACATAACGCATCTTGACCAAGTGCTCGCCATGTTTCAATCAATACAAAATATCTATAAAGCCCAATAAGTGCATATTTGGTGTTATTGAAGGGAAACTCTTTGGACATATCGTGAACAAGGAGGGGGGTAGAATAAAGCTAGAGAGGATAAGATTAATCTAATAACTATCCTTTCTCGCGAGGAAGAAGGGAGTTTATTCTTTCTTGAGAAAAGTCAACTTTCTCCAATGCTTTATTCCAGATTTCACTGAGTTGACCAAGCATATCACTACCATGATGAAGCCTCAAGCAATCTTTAGGTGTAACAATAAAGGAAAATCAGCATTCAATTTATTCAAAGAATCAATAGCCAAATATCCTACTCTATTATGTCCAAATTTCAATAAATATTTCATCTTGTATTTTTATGCTTCAGAGCACACACTTTCAACCATCCTAGTTCAAAATAATGAAGAAGGCATTAAAGCACCCATTACTTTCATGAGTTTTCCATTAAAGAACCATGATTTGAGGTATAACCAAATGGATAAGCATGCCTATGTTGTATTCGAGAGATATAAAGAATTTCAGATTCTACATTCTCAACTCCCGCACTGTGGTGATGGTTCCAAGCTCTACAATCAATTCGATCCTAACTCAACAGGATCTGGGAACCAAGAGAAGAAATTGGGTGGTGGGGATTCAATAATATGACTTCAACGTCTGACCTTAAAATTCAGTCAGAGGAAATGGATTGTGTCAGGTGATAGCATATGATTAATCTCTCTCAACTCAGAATGATCCCAGAGAATGTCTCTTTTACAAATGTGTAAGTAAAGACTTACCTCATGTTCTCTTTCTAAACACCACAAATGATTTGTATGCTGACATTGTCTATTTTCTCACTAACGGTGAGTGCCCTGCTCATCTTGATTACAAGAAAATAATAAATCTCAAACTCAAGTCAACCAGGTGTGTTATTTGGGATCATGTGATATACAAGAGAGGAATTGATGGATGCTTTCTAAGGTACGTGGACAAAGAGCAACAATATAAGTTTCTAAAATCATATCATGATCAGGATTGTGGTGGGAAATTCTCTCCAAAGGTGACTACTCACAAAATTCTCTTCGGTAGGTATTATTGGCCTACCTTATTCATAGATGCTCAAGAATGGGTATCTAAGTGTGAACCTTTCCAACAATATGTTGGGAGACCATAGCTTGTTACGCTTCCTCTCCATCCAATGGTGATTAAAGAACCTTTTCAACAATGGGGTGTGGAATTTATCAGAATTATCAATCCTCATTCAAAAGCTGGCATACCTATGTTCTCACGCAAACTAACTATGTCACAAAGTGGGTGGATGCAATCCCGGTCAAATAAGACAATTCTAAAATGGTCTGCAATTTCATCAAGGAGAAAATTATTTTTCATTTTGGGATCCCTCAAAATATTTTCATCGAAAATGCCACATACTTTTCTTCCATGGAGTTGACTAAATTTTTCTATGGTTACATAATATCACCATCACATGTATAAGACTACTACCCGCAAGGAAATGGTTAGGATGAATCAATCAATAATAATATTGTGGCCATTTTCTAAAAACTAGTGGATGATAATAAGAGAAAATGGCACAAGAAACTCTATGATGTACTATGGGCACACCGATGACACCTAAGAATGAAATCGGTATGTCACTATTCTGTTTCTCTATGGGATCAATGTAGATATTATAGTCACTGTTGAATTTCCAGCTCTCTAATTATTCAAAGCAATTGAAGATGGCCAATTTCATGACTCCCTTGACAAGAGAATATTGTTTCTTGAAAATCTTGATGAAGATAGGTTCAAGGTGGTTGATTGGATAAAATAACATCAACTAAAGGTGAAGAAGTTAATTGAAAAAAAAATGAAAAGGCCATGGATTTCAAAGTTATAGATCTCATCCTGTTATGGGACAAAAGAAGAGAGACAAAAGGAAGCCATGGAAATTTTGATTCCTTGTGGCTAGGATCATTCTAGATTTAGGAATCTTTCAAAGAAAATGCTTTTACCTCTCTTATCTGGATGGAACACATTTGGAATTGACCCATGATGGGTAATATTTAAATTTGTATAAATAGTGAAAGAGGGTTATCCCACACATGTACCATAGGTGAATTCAAGATGTGTGTTTACCTTTCCTGTTGTGTGTGTTTTTTTCCTTTCCATTAGTGGCGTGTGCCCTTTTATTGTGTGTGTTCTCTTCCTTTCATTCTATCTTTACTTGTATGAAACTTTGTATATCCTAATGGATAAGGCACTGGTCCATGTTGTATATTGAGATTTTGGAGTTCCTAATTACCTTTTCCTCACTTTTTTGATCCAAAATAATTCCCCAAGTTAGAGCCATATGTTTTCATGTGTTTTTGCAAGGAAAAATTCAAGATGAAAACATGACAACTTTACCCTAGTGTCAAAATTTTTACTTATAAGCCCTCTAAGCATCTCTCCGAGTTAATTTTCCCTCTCTATGAGGCCTATATTATCCTTGAAGTGCTCATGTATTTGTTTTTATAACTTTTCTCATGTGTTTGAGATGTAAAAAAAAGTTCATGACATTCGTCGATGTAATGTTTCTCAAGGAAGATTTTTCAATGAACCCATAAAGGCTATTTTTAGCCTTTCCGGGATCATGGTACATCCCCAAGGAGAGATTTGAACGCCTAAATTCATAAGGAAGTGGTATTGAGGAGATAATAATGGTGTGTAAGTGATTTAGGAAGATTTAGGGTATATTTTAAGGTTTAGGGACAAATTCAATGAAAGCGAGTTTTGCGGTGAAGGAGCTTGTAGTTCAAAATGGAACTTGAACTTCGAGAAGTGATTCTAGGATCTCTATAACTAGTTAGAGGTGAAACAAAATACAATTATAAATCTAATTCAGTCCTCTAAATTATGGTATTTTCATATTTTCACAAGACACATGTGATTCTTCTCACAGTCTTTTTTTTCATGCAAAACTTGTAGTCTTGAGAATAAAGGATATTTTTAGGGATTTTCAAGAAAAATCATAACATGGTACCCATAAAATTCTTCTCAAAATGATTTTTGATTCAAATTCATTTAACGAAGTTCCCAAAAGTTCTTTAGGAGCTTTGAAAACTTCATCCTCGAGGTTCTCTTCAAGGTAAGTGCTTGGGACTTAGCCAAATTCACAGGTAGACACATGTTAGCACCAGGTGAGGGCACTATTTTTTTCCTGTCCATCCCATCACATGGAACAGTTTGTAAAAATAAACACCCCATAGCCAATTTATCCTCTTGTCCACCACATGACCCCGACGAAGCCCAAAGTTGCAAGATAAGCCCCTTCTCACTTGATCCCAGCCCTTCTCATTGCGTAATAAAAAAGTATGACTTCTTAGAACTTGGATATAGGATGCACTTTTTTATCCCATATTTCCCATCCCATGTGATAGTTGGTACAAAAAAATGTGCCCCATATCTAATTTAGCCTTTGGTTCATCATGTAACCCCAGGAAACCTCTACAGGCTATTACTCTAGCCCCCTCTCCTCTCCGCCTCGGTAAACCACATTCTACCACTTGTCCTCACTAGGTGAGGGTGCATTTTTTTGCACCAATTTTCTCATCCCCTTGGGACATTTGGGACAAAAATTGTGCCCCATAGCAAGCCCCTTCTCAGGTTCCTCATACAACCCAATTGCAACCCCCAATAGATTTTTACATGTTTTTCTCTCTTTTATTGGGAAATCACCTCATGCCACTTGGCATGCTAAGGTGAGGGAAGATTTTTGCAAAAATATCCCAATCCTTAACGAATTTTTTTCTCCATATCATGAAGATTTAAAAACCAAAAAATTACAAATTTGCTAATTGTTGTGTTATTTCTTCCCTTGTACATGCGTGAGAGGTGTTGCCGGATTTTTCCAAAAATCATTTTTATTAATATATCCACCATTTTTATTTCATCCCTCCATGATCGGAGATAATAAATAAATAAGAAAATTTATTTTTTTCTAGACACTATGCTAATTTTTTTCCAGAATGACTACGTGCCCTAGAACAAGAAAAAATCATATCTCCCAAACCGTCTGACGAACTCTAATGAAAATTTCAAAGTATCTCCATTTCCAAGGTTCCTTGAGAAGAAATTGGAATTAAAATCAATGACACCCTATATTTTTAATGGAACAAAACCCTTGTTTTTCCCTAGTTTATGTTTTTCATTTTCCCATCATTCTAGTGGATGGATTGAGCTAAAAAGTTGAATACGAGTCCGGAAGAAAAACCTATTTTGGTGAAATTGATTTCATCTCAATCCGAGGGTGGAAGGAATTTTAAAAAAAATATTCAATCTCTAGTGCCATTACTTAATATAAATATAAAATTTCTCAAATAGTAAATAGTTTCAAGACAATGAACTCAGAAAACATCATAAAAATGGAAAACTAGGCAATCTCATCCGAAAAAGCAAAAAAGCAACTTACTATTAATATAAAGTTACCAAAATGGAAATAAAACATCTTTGAAAGTTTTTCTAGCATTTTAGGGGTTCAACAAACGTGATTCCAATTCAAAAAATCAATACTTCCCAAAATAGCATCTTCTGAACTAACCACTAAAAATTGTAAGTTCCTCTTTTGAGTGTAAAACGTTGTTGTCATCTCTGTTTTGGATCATGTTGTTGATTTTTGTCAACATGAAGTTCATTTTTTATTTTCTTGAGCCTATTTCAGCTCTGTCATCAGAGTATTTAGGGGTGGGTGACAACAATGTTACCCACATAGATCTAGAGGATCTCAAGAACAGAATGCTAGGTGTACCCATTGAACCTTTGGAAGAAAAAGTCTATGCGAGTGGATTGTGTGCTACGGGTGGTCATCCTATGTCCCTTAAAATAAAATAGGTTGTGTTGGCATGCTCCCATCACTATGAGCCACATATATGCACTATAAGAGCTGATGATAACTCGGTCCTGATAGTGCTCACTCCCAGGAAAATATCTCACTCTTTGTAAATTATAGTATGGAATGACATGGTCATCATTACAAAAGATGTGGAATTGGGTGAATGGTATAAATGGATTCCTATCTCTAAGGCCTTGCACTAGCTTCATGGTTGAAACAGAGTAGAAAGCCATCACATATGCCAAATCTCTCTCTAAAGTAATTTTAGTGAAGGCTTGAGACGCGATCATCCTCTTGATTTGGCTAATGGGAGAAGAGATGATGAAACACTTCCATGATTGGATGGCTTTTTTCATAATCACAACCATTGAGGGGAAATAAATGACATATTTGGGGTAGCTAATCAGTGATAGCTCACATCATCAATTGTTTGAAGTATCGGTCTCCAAGAAGTTTTCAATGACTTCATACTTGGTTTATGCCCTTTCTAGGTCAAGTCCATTCAATGGTTTGAAACTCACCCAAAATTTTTCTCAAAAGGCTAAAGAATACGAGAAATATTGACATTTGATCTTGAAAGAAACCAACCAACACTTTGCAAGAGTGAATGATGTGTTCACGATGTTTGTCATCAAGTTATTAGAAGGAAATATCATTTAAGGTTGTATCCACAAGATTTTTCTCTAATCACAAGGTACAGATCATATTTCATATAGTTTGTAACCTTTTCTTACATCCTAGCATATTCCTTCAATATTTCTCAAAGTAATTTGATGTGGTATCTCACTAACATGCTCATACTATTTGATTTGTGTAGGCAGTTTATTCACATCAACAACAAGCTAAGGGATTTAAAAAGAAAAGTGTGGCTTTCCCCATCTCTCTAGGGATATTCTACGACAACAGTGGTCATGAGGTGTCCAATGTGGAATATTCCTTCTCCCCCTTGAACTTGTATTCATATACCTCAAGAGAAAACTTTGATGTTCAGATTGATCTAGAGTCATTTCACCTCCCTGACTTACATCATGTTCCATAGATTGAATACTATTGGGTGAATTATACAGATGAATTTGAATTCAGAAAAAATATCACATGAGGATGAAAATAAGGAAAATGAGGAGATTTAGGATTTATTGGTATGAATATGGGAAGGAAGATGATGGCACGAAATTTTATGACTCATAATATCATGCACTAAAAGCATCGCCTTTCCCGCAAGTTTTGTGGACCATCCGCAAGTCATGAGATATAAGGGAGCAGATGAGGCACGATCAAAATATCAAAGGTGTGGTTCAAGAAGAAAATATCTTCCCTCATTGCATCAAGGAACTTTCCAATTCTTCAAACACAAGCATCTCATCTCAAAAAGGTAAGGAAATCAAATGGCCCTAAGGTAGATTTGGAAAAAGATGAAATTAATCCATTTTATCCTTTATCCCTTCAATGATCACAAATCTTCTCATCCTTCACCACTTTGCATCGGATCCTCTTGCACAAGATGTTCCTTCTCATTCTAAGAAAGAGACATAAATCATTCCAAGTGCTAGTCCTAATACAACCAATATTTTTCCTTGGATATAATAGATGATCACAAAATAATCCCTCATAGTGCAACAAGTGGAAGTTCTGACTTCTCACCATTTCCTTAATGTTCAAAGGAAAAAATGGAAAATTGGCACAAGAAACTTCATGCTTTTTCAACAGCACTTTAGGAAACCAATATGTAGTAGTCGGACAAAATTTAATCAAGCCTATTGAAGAAATGACCCCATCTAACTACGATATCCATCGGTCCTACAAATAAAGAGGGAGATACACATTTTTTCAAGGATTCTTTCACTTACCTTCTCACAAGGAATCAAGAGTGAAAAGAAAATATTGATCAGTTGGAAGATCATGTGTGAACACTCACCTCATACACTTAAACATTCACATACCTTAATTCCACTTCATCTCTTTTGATAAAATAAGTTACTCCCATTATTTTCTTTGACCTTGAGTCCATTCAGAAGAACCAAGGCTTCCCCATATAGGGGCAAGCAAACAAAAATTGGGTGAAACATATTGAGGAAAAAGGGAAATTTTTTCTTCCAGAAATGATTTCATTTTTCAAGTACATGTGCACAATAACCACCAAGGTCCAAATGACAAGAGATGAAATTGAAAAAGAAAAGGAACACTGGGATCAAGTTTTTCCACATGTGATGGAGATGGGGAGAGCTCATTCTCACGTGTTGGTTGACATGAAGTTATTTTTCTCTCCATCCGATAATTTTTCATAGGTATGGGTGAGAAATCTTGTCTCCTGTTATGAGATGATGAATCATGCTCTAGACGAGCTGGAATCAAATGAGGAACATGTTTCTAAGATGAAAGATTATGTCAAAACCAAGATACATAATCTTGGATTACCATCATTGATGAGAATACCTCAACATATGATTTTTTGAATCCATTTGAGGAATATGTCAAGAAAGAAGCCAGGGGATCCCTTTTCCTTCAACAAGGAAACACTAGAGTCTCTCACTAAGATAAGAGCTACAATATCAAGCATTGCAAAGAAACATCAGTCTTGGTTCACTAAAAAGTAAAAACATCAATGCCATCTTGGATGGTTGGCTCAATTCCTTGAGTTGTGTCTCGTATTCCCAAGTTGATAAATTTACACCTATGGTGGCCCAATATAGCAGAGAATTCAAAGGATTAGAAATCTTCCTAGAGGCCCTTGGTAAAGATCCATCGACAAATGAAGTAGAATCGAAAGGGTAGTGTCTTCATCTGATTAGTTATCTCTCTTCTTTTCTCGCTCTTCCCTCCCCTTCCCCTCTTCCTTCATGTTCTATTTCTTTGTTTGGGGTTGCACTTTTCATTTTGTCTTATTCATTTTTTTCCTATTCATTTAAATGTGACTATAGTTGGCATTGTAATAAGTCACCTCAATTAATAAAAATGGGACTTAATTTCATTCCTAGGAATACAAAGAGTCATATGTTGTAAAGGAAAAATGAAAGGTCATGTGGGGGGTAGGTGAAGAGTCTTCTTAAAGTCTATATATTGTAATGAATCCCCCATTCCAAAGGGTTGTCAATTTTGTAAGTTCTAAGTAGATAGCTACCAAGAATAAGCAAAAAGATAGAAATTTCTTCTATTTCTCTCTATATGTTTTCCTCTTTCCCTTGCATTGTACAACTTTGTGAGAATGTCAATAAAGAAAGGAGTTTCTACTTTTCTGGATGAGTGAATAAGTGAAACTTTGTGTTCATGGTTTTATCTTGTCTTGATATTATTAGCAATTTTTTATTCTTCTCAAATTGTGTGTGTAATATGTTCTGATTAATATTTACAAGAATATGAGTTTTCCTACTTGCAATATTAATCCCTCTCCCAATTTCTCACTCCCACTTCCCCACCTACCTAGAAAATTCTTCCCTTGCACAATATTGCAATCATTTTCTGTAGGTGTAGTGGTGTGTGCTTGTTGGATCCCGAGCCTCTAGCCTAACAAGATATTTACATTTTAGTTCACATAAAATAATGGATCTGCCCCATTCAAGCAGAGCGACCTAGTCCCAGAGTGTTGGCTGAAATCCGCCAATTTTTTTATCAAAAAATTTTCTATCCAACATATACATAGGTGTTATTATTTCATTATAGTTCATTTCTACTTCCTCATTACACTTGATTAAATTTATCGTACATGTTATCTTTTGAGCTAATAGGACTAACACATGTGTCTTGTGAAACATTAACACTTCTTACTTTATATGTTTCCATATATATCATGTGCTCTATTATTTCATCACATTATGACATTATTTTTTTCTATACATACTTGCTAGTGTGTGTATTACTACTTAATTGATTATGGCCTAAGTTCATTGCGTGTATTGTGACATCGTGGGTATCCCATATTTGTGGATCAATGCATATTTTATGTGATCTTGTTTCTCATGTTTTCAAGCTTGAGGGACTTAATTGTCTTGTGACATCATGGGTGTCCCATGTTTCCAACTTTATGTCTTTGTGTGACATTATTTGCATATTATTGACTCTAAATTTAGTGTTGTTATCTCTCTAAAATTATTTTCTTATACATGCATTATTACTATTGGTGTTACTATTTCTATTATTGTTATTTTTTCTTATTATGTGCTATGGTTTCTACTATACACATCCACTTATAGGTTTGGGATCCCATCATTGGTGGACACCATTATATCCTTCCATGTGTTTCTCTGTAGACTATTAACCTTATTAGACATGATTACACAGCAATTATTTTAATTTGCATGCTTAAATGCTTAATCACACACACCTCAAAAGAGGGGACATTTAATTGGTATATTCTATAGCTACATAAGAGACAAATAGACTTCTAGGCTCAATCACCAAATATGGGTACTCGAAACAACAACAAACACATACATTTAAAAAATCATGCACATGATAAAAAAATGTATAGCTTTGTTAGGACCGTATGGATTATTTTGACCTCTTCAAGTGGTTTTAACCAGGATCAACTACATCAACTTTCTCAATAGTTTCAAATTTCAACCTATAGTACA
This sequence comes from Taxus wallichiana var. yunnanensis, assembly GCA_018340775.1. Lineage (NCBI taxonomy): Eukaryota > Viridiplantae > Streptophyta > Pinopsida > Cupressales > Taxaceae > Taxus > Taxus wallichiana. The sequence goes on along the minus strand of CM031238.1, from coordinate 411,191,091 downwards.
AATTATTGGCATACTTTCATACTCACTTGACTCAATTCAAGTTTGTTATAGGTGTCATGGAGTAATTCACTCCTATTTCACCACGAAACCATGTTTTAATTATAGTTTCATGGATCTTAGGGCATGAGCCTCCTCCCTCCATCTACTTTTTAGTATATTACACTTGTTATTAAATTTATGTTCATTATTGCGGAATATGGGAAGGGAATAAGGGAACTTATTCTCTTAAATATTGTGTGTCCTTGTTTACAAAATTGGGCTTAGATCTATTTACACGGTGGTGTGATCCATGGTGTTAAACTAAAATGTGGAATTATTCTAAGTTAATATAATATTAAGAACAAAAGTAAATGATAGGTAAATTCATAAAGAAAATAACCCAAACCACTAAGCAAGTAGAAATATAAAACCCTAAATGAAGCAAAGAGGGTGAGGAAGAGATTAGCTGATTTGATGACTATTTGGGACTATGTCACCGAATAAACTGGATAAACGTAATGTAGATGCAATCATATAAGCTTCAAAAGTGCTGATCTAGAACTATAGCCTAGATGGGGGCACATCAAAAATACTTTGGGGCACTTAGGGCTCTCTATTCTAAGATCTAGGTGCTCTGCAAACCCTCCTCCAAGGTGTTACTAAATGATTTTATTCCTTTTCTTCCTATCATGTGAGGTTGTTGGAGATCATGCTTGATATGGATAAATATTTTTGTTCTTAAGATCACTAGACTGAAATGGAATGGCTTCCTTGAACCCATTTTTCACTTCTTGTAGGTGAATTGCAATCTGGTTTAAGAGTTGCAAACTTATCTCCTTATCTGACTCATCCTTGGATCAATTTCAGTGATCCAAGGAATGTTTTAAATCTGCTCAGTTGAATGAAGGGTAAATTGACATTCAATAAAATTGAGGGACATATCGGACTAAAATTTGTTGTTACAAGTTCTTAGATTTTGTGTGAACGTGTTTCCATTCAGTTGTATGTTGTGCTTGGGTCTTTGGAGATCGATCATGGTAGGACATTGCTGATATAAATGAAATACAACTTGTTCACGGCATAGGAAGGATTCGAATCCTAAAACTAAAGGATTATCCTACGGAATCCTAAGCTAGGTAAGAATATTTACTACCTAGCTATGTTACTTAATTGAATTTTTATCCTAACCTAAGCTTTGTGCTAAAGGATTATGGAGAGGTTACTAGGCTATTTAATTTAACCTAAAACCTAATGCTATAAGATTATGTGATGATCTAACCTAATGCCTAAAACTATTATGTTGTGAATTAATCTAACCTATGTGGAAACTACCTAAGGTAATGTGTAAGGCCTAAGGTGATTAATTCTAAACTAACCTAAGTTCTAAGGGATCTATCCTAAGCTATTTAAAAGGGAACCTAAAGGGGGTCGCATGCATCAAAGGTGACGGTTCCAATGGCATTTAAGTTGTTGATAAGGTTTTTAAGGCATAAAGTACTACCAGTTTTGGCAGGGGCTAGTTGACTTGGCGAGAGGCTTATGTGGAAGTTTCACTAAAGATGGAATTGCATGTTAAATGTGAATTGGCATTCGCCAGATTTGGGAGGTGGTGGTAAGGAGAGTTAAGTGGGAAAATTGGAATTAATGGAATTTATTGGTCTCGATTTTTTTCACAAACCATCTAGGAAACTTGGAAGGTGGATTTGTGGGAGGTTGTTGGTTTTTGCATGCTTTTCAGATTTTTCTCTACATGGAGCAAATTGGTTCTTCAAACCAGCAGTTCAACTTGCACTTCATTGCTATTTTTAACTCACCTGTCTATTTTCGATCATGGGAAGGTATATGAGGCATGTTGAGGAAAGTTGTTGGTTGGTTGATCTTTCATGGAAGAGAAAAGGAGTTGAAATCTCATCACCTCAAGTCTCCTTTGATTTGGTAAAAAGCGCTATCAGGCATGATAGGCTCTAATCTTTAATATCTCTTGCTTTCTTCTAAATGATTCATTAAAATGACTTTGCTCTTATGAGATTCTTGGCTTGCATGTTTTATCTGGTTATTTTCTTGCTGGGTTTTGTAATATCTGGTAAATTTGGGTTTGAATCCTTGGAAAATGGTTGATATGTGTTTGAAACTATCTTGGTATGTGCTATTTAGCATGTGAACAGGCATGAGAAACTTGTTACTGTAACTCGCTTGTCATTTCTTGAACTAGTATACAAAGAAGTTGTGTTTTCAACTGACCTTCGTCACTGTTTATTTTGGTTCTAGGTTTTGGGAACTTGAATCCTGTCTGGTCTTTCTTTGGAGCTCGTCTTTGTTTAAGCTTAAGCTTGTAGTGAGCTTCGTTTTTTTTTGAGCTAGAGCTTGCAGTTGAGCTCGTGTTTTGTTTGAACTTGAGCTTGTGTTGAGATGGTGTTTTGTTTGACCTGTATTCAAGTTCATGTGTAGTTAAGCTTGATTCGGGGATAGTGTTTTGTTAAGGATTTGGATTAGAGATTCTTGTCACTCTAAACAGTGTTTGGATTCTCGAGTAATCTTGGACTATTGTTTTAAGTCCATATGTACCTCTGTACTCGTGTTTATTCTTGTGTTAATCTAGAATGTTAATGGAAGTTCATAATGTATACAACATTTGTATTTTGTTACTTGTATGGTTCCGAACTCTTGTTGGAAACTCGTGTTTCATTTTGAGTTAGAAATAGGGCTTCTTGATAAGATATAAATTGGTAATGGAGGCTCCCTATTGTTTTGAACTATTAATGTATATTTGTAATATATACTACCTCGTATTAAGATACTTGTGTATATCTAAACTCATGTTGGAGATTTTGTGATTCGACACTGTACATTTAATTTGTTACTTAGTGTGTGGAATTCATAACTACAACGAGGTATTGGTTTTATTTTGGTATCTTTTTTGGGTTTTCTTTGTTTAAGATATAAACTAGAATGGGAACATGTTGTTGCCTTGAACCTGTAAATATTCTCTTGAGTGGTCTGAACCTTTGTGAGAAGTTTGTGTTCAACATTGTGCTCGGATTTTGTATTTTTGAGTTCTGAATTGGTCGTATTATAGACATATTTGATTTGGTTTTGGTATTGAATTGGGTTTTTACTTGATTTTATGGTTTAAGCTCATAACTCTTTTGAATCGAACTACTTTCTCAAATAAAAATTGGAAGAGTGGTTAATTGGGTTGTTGGGTAATCTCTTTGAGATCTTAACTGAAATATCTTGTTGGTTTATTGTTCTTCTTGGAACCCCAATCTGTTTGCTCTTATAATAAGATGTTGAAATTTATTGTAATATAGTTTCTGTCTTGGTTGAGCTCATGGGTAATTCAGAGTTAGTTTTCTATTCGGGTTTTTACACCTCTTGTTGGGTCCATTAAGTGAATACCCGAGTCTTTTAAAAGGTTAAGGAAATTGTGATTCCTTAGGGATAGTGTGTTGTTTTTGAACCTTACTGCTATGTTGTTCTGAACTGAAAAATGAACTCATGCTTTATTATGGTAAAGAATGTCAGGGAGATTGCAGTACGTTTTCTTCTTACATTGAGTTGGCTTTGTTCTCTCTTCTGGGAGCTATTGTATGAGCTTATTGTTTGGATTAGAAAGGGGAATTTGTTGTTAAGTGTAATGAGATGATTTAAGGATTGAATCATATTTCTGAAAAGTTCCTTTTCTAGGCTATTTGGTTAAGTTCATTTGATTGAAACCTTCATTAATTATTCTCTTAGGAAATGGAGATTTATTATGTTGATTAGTCTTCTTGTACATATCATTTGACTGATCTGATGTAGAAAGAGATTAGATGATTAGGTTTGTTGAACAAAAATGTAAACTGGTTGGTTGAATGTTTGATTCTATATTCACTCTTGGATTGAAATGGGATTCTATTTTGATGAATATCTTAAATGTTGAAGTTTAAGGTAGTTGTCCTTTAAATGAGGCAATCATATTCATGTTATGAACCTGTTTTTGTTTTCAAATGTTTTATGTTTGGGCATAGTTTGTAATGGGTATTCTTCTTCTTTTGCTTAGGATTTAGATGAATCATCCTAATGAGAACCATACGGTAAACCATTCTTTTGGCTTAAAGCCAAGATAAATGTTGTATTCTATTATGATAGAATTGGGAACAATGAGATGATATGATCTATTTTTTGTAAAATGATAATTGATAGGATCAATTAAACTTTAATTTTGTAAGCGATGTTGTGGATTATATTCTATTCTTATCTTGAAGTGAATTCAAATTGGTTAAATGTACTTCTTTTCCATTTGCTATTACTTATATTGATATTTATGATATAATAATTGTCCTCATTAAAGCATAGTTGTTTTAATGAAACAAATTATTGGAATGCACTCATTTTAAGGCTTAGTGCTTATCATGCTTAGTTCATTGAACTGACCCGTGCTAACAATTTTGTAGATGGACTTCATAAGTGATAAAAGAAGGTAAAACTTATATGATGCATTGGCTGATTTAAATCTGATTCCTTGTGAAGAATTTTGATTCGTTCTTGAGATTGTATTGAAAAATAAAAGTAGTATTCTTTTAATGAAGGTGGTTGTTATGCAGTATGCCTAAAATGCATAAGGCTTGTAAATGTATAAGTTATAAAGATGAATTGAAAGCTGAGAATTTACTTGTATTGGTTGTGTAAATTATCTTGTACTTGTATGAAAAAGATGGATTTCTATCTTGTTGATATTCTTCATATTATTTATATGTTTAATTGGTTATCCTTTGATAAGTTGGATAAAGGGATTTAGTTCAATTTCCCTACTTATGATGCAGCTTGTTAAGTTGCAGAATATGATATTCTTTATCTAAACTATATAACATAGTAATGTAATGTGTGATGAACATACATTAAGAAATATGGATATTGGGTAGGATATACCCTAACACTTAACATGGAGATAAAGACTCTTTCTCTTTCTTAATTGAATATAAACCAAAAAGGTTTGAAAATATGATTACAATTTATTAGACTTCATTTTGTATGAAGTCTACTTTATATTGGATATATTCTGCATTGAAATTTTCTAAAAATTTATTGTACTTTTTAAATAAGACATATTATAAAGTGTATAATTATGGTTAATTAGCAATTTAATGTGATCAAACATTAAAAGTGACCATGAATATAACGAAGTTCTTAATGGAATAAATGAAGAAAATTTAGGAAAGAACTTATTGAGCATTGGATTAGGGTTTGGTAGGGTTGTTGTAATCAAGAATTAATTCAGACTAACAATGTATTAACAATCCCCTCGGGGTATGTACATCTCGATGAGGTAGTTTCTATAGGATGTTGGCACACGCCAACTACAGGGTTATACTTTCGAGAAGGCTTGGGTCTTCTCAAGAATACAACATTGTAGTTGACATGTGGCATCACCCTTCCACATTGATCATCTAGATCTACACCCAATGGAATTAGGACTTGAACTTAGTTTCCCTCTAGGTCTGGATAGGAGCATATTTAGGATATGAATTAGCTTCCAATGGCTCAGGGTATGTTGGCACATCCGGTTGACTTAGGTCAACCGAGTATGCCCATTTACCCTAAGCCATTATGAGCATCTTCCTATAATAGGTTATGTTCCTATCTAGGGCTAGGGTTAAACCTAGAACAAGTGGACTGATGGTAGTCAGTAAAGACCAATCATGAAGGAGTGAGGTGAAGGATGTATTCCAATATGATGAGTATGCCATCTAGGAATAGTGACATACACAATATGTTATAAATATTTGGCCAAAGTATCACAAACTACTTGTTGTTGTCCTATGTCACCAAGTTTAAAACAATGTGATATCAGATGAATATTGGTAGTAGATATTCAGATATGTTCTTTAAACAGATCACTCAGTACCTAATGTAGGGTAGGATGACAAAGTATATGAAGTATACAATATGTATTCAATACATAAGATAACATAAATAGATCGGTAGCTTACCAAGTTATGGAATGAATAGATCGGTGAATCACCGAGTCATTACAATTACATATGTTTATCCATTGAATTTGATTGGCATGGAATGTTTGTTCTAAATAATGCTTTATTTAGAACAATGAACATTATAAAAAAATTTTTCCCTTGTTTCTAAAGTCTTAAAATGGGAATGTTACATCTTGGTATCAGAGCTGAAGGTTGCAGCTCTTGGACCTATTGTGTCCATAATCTGATGAAACTTAAATTTTCTTGTAATAGAAAATGGTGAGAACAAGAGGAAACATTACAAATAACCCTCCACCTGAGGAAGGAGTGGCAACTACCCAGAAACTTGATGAGATCCTTGTTACCCTATTGGACACAAGAGATCGTTTGGTTGTGCTTGAACAACAAGTAATGGGTAATGAGGAGGAAGAAGAAGTTGATAACAATAATCAGCCACCTCTAGGGGACAACGCCAATGTGGGTGTTGATAATAACAATGTTAACATACCTGTGGAGCCTAAGAACAAAAAGGCTAGGCTAGCAACAGAACTCACTAATGACATAAAAAGGATAAGTCCACCCAAGTTTGATGGCACCACATTAGGAGATGGGGCTGAGAACTGGCTCAGTGAAATGGAGAAATACTTTGCAATAAGAAATTTCTTAGAAGAAACAAAGGTGATATGGGGAGCATATCAAATTTCACATGAAGCATCTTCGTGGTGGGACAACCGCAAGGCTGAGTTGAACATTGATGAATCTAATATCACATGGGACCAATTTAAAGGTTACTTTAGGCAACGATGGCTGCCACAACTCTACTATGATCAGAAAATGACTGAATTTCAGAACTTAGCTCAAGGAAAGCTAATTGTAACTGAGTATTGGGAGTGATTTACAAAACTCCTTAAGTATGTGCCTCAATACCAAACTGATGAGAAGTTTAGGATATAGAAATTCATCATGGGATTGAATCCCATTATAGGAGGAGAGGTGGATGTTCACAGCCCAACCACGATGGAAGGGGTTGTTGAAAAATCCATAAGGTAGGAACATAAATTAAAGGCAATTTCTTCTCACAAGGAGGAAGTAAGGAAGAAGAATCCCAACTCCTCTTCATCCTCTCTTGCACCCAAGAAAGGACCATGGAATAAATTTGAATGAAACGTAAGTTTTCATCTGATACAAATAAGAAAGCAGCAACAAACAAGTTTGTTGGTAATGCACGAAACAACTTTTCCAAGAACAATAATAATGAGACATAAGTCCTATGGGGGTCAGAATGATAACTCTAAGGTTGGAATTAAACCTGAGCCTAGGAAGGGACCTATAGGAGGCTATTATAACTATGGAAAAGATCATTATGCAAATCAATGTCCTTTGAAGAAGGATGATCACAATCAACAGCACAAGATACATGCTACAGTAGCTGACAAGCAGGCTGAGAAATAAGCCACACCCATAGAAGTTCCGGGTAAGTTATTTGGTTTACCAATAACTATTCTTTTTTATACGAGCTACTGAATGTTTTATTTCTAGTAAATTAGCATCAAAATTAAAAAGAAAAGATGGAAACATGGATAAAACATGGACTTGTATAGTATGGTAATAATGTTGTTCATACGGTTAGTATGTGTCTTTTTGGAGCAGTCCTTGATTTACCTAACTTTTCCACAGAGGTTGATCTTTATGTTGCACCTTTAGGGTCTTATGATGTAATCATAGGTGTTAATTGGTTAGCAGAACATAAGGCTAAAGTGGACTATTTTGAAAAACACATTAGTTGTTTAGACGACCTATAGAAAAAACAGAGATTCAGGGTGTGAAATGTGAGATTTCTGTTAGAAAACTGTCAGCTATGCAACTTAAAAAGGCCAAAAATAAAGGATGTACCTTATATGCAGTAAAAATTACTGAATCAACAAAAGAGAGCAGTGATATTATGGAATGATATCCATTGTTACGAGACTTCAGTGATGTATTTCCGGAAGAATTTCTAGGTCTTCCACCCAAAAGGGAATTTGATTTCATGATTGAGATCAAGCCAGAACTAAACCTATTTCTAAAGCACCATATCAAATGACTACTATAGAATTAGTAGAGCTTAAGGCTCAGTTGCATGAAATTTTGTCTCAAGGTTTGATTAGACCAAGTGTTTCACCTTGGGAGCACCCATAATTTTTGTGAAAAAGAAAGATGGAACACTTAGATTGTGCATTGATTATAGAATGTTAAACAAGGCAAACAATCAAGAATAGATATCCACTCCCTAGGATTGATGATTTATTTGATCAGATGTGGAGCATTGGTATATTCCAAGATAGATCTTTGATCTAGATATCATCAACTACGAATTAAGGATGAGGATATTCATAAAAACTTTTAGAACAAGGTATGGACATTATGAGTTTACGTTTTACCTTTTGGATTAACTAATGCACCTACGAATTTATGAATTTAATGAATAATATCTTTCAAGAATACTTGGAAAAATTTGTGCTCATATTCTTGGATGACATTCTCATATATTCTAAAAGCATTGAGGAGCATCATGAGCATTTGAAAATAGTTTTGGAAATTATGAGAAAGAGATGGTTGTTTGGTAAGCTATCCAAATGTTCTTTCTATGACACAAAAGTCCACTATTTGGGTCATGTAATAAGTAAAGATGGAATTGTTGTAGATCCTTCAAAAATTACAGCTATAATGGAATGGCCTGCACCAAAGAATGTACATGAAGTTAGAAGCTTCATGGGACTTGTTGGCTACTATAGGAAATTTGTAAAAGACTTTTCTAAGATAGCTTGCACCAATAACTTCCTTATAGAAGAAAGATAAAAAGTTTGTTTGGAGTGAGAAATGTGAAATTACATTTAAAACCTTGAAGGAACAGTTAACTTCAACACCTATTCTTGCAGTACCAGATCCTAATGGAGATTTTATGGTGGTAACTGATGCATCCGGTGAAGGTCTAGGAGGTATTTTGTTACAAAGTGGTCATGTTATAGCATACGAAAGTAGAAAACTTAAGTTACATGAGTTGAATTATGCTCCACATGATTTAGAGCTTGCTGCCATTGTTCATGCACTTCAAGTTTGGAGGCATTATCTACTTGGTAAACCATTTGAGTTGAAAACTTTGATCATCTTGGGCTGAAGTACATTTTCACTCAACCAAATATGAATGCAAGACAATGAAGGTGGTTAGAGTTTTTGTCTCAATATGATTTTGACATCAGTTATATAAAGGGTAAAGAAAATAGAGTGGTGATGCTCTAAGTCATAGGAAGCACATTTCTACTCTTATAACGTTAAGAACTTAGTTTAAGGATGAAGTAAAAAGTGTTATGGAATCTGATTCTTACTTCCAACAAGTAAAAGCAACACTTGCTGCAGATTCGAATGATTCGAGGTATAAAGGTTTTCACTTTGATCAAGAAGGAATCTTATGATTTGAAAACAGAGTCTATGTACCTTTGCTTAATGATTTGAGAAAGAAATTGTTAGTAGAATTTCACAATTCACCTTTTTCTAGACACCTGGCATTACTAAGATGCTTGCTGATATAAAATGGTAATATTTATGGAAAGGAATGAAAAAGATGTTCTAAACTTTGTGACACATTGTCTTGAGTGCCAACGTGTTAAGGCAGAACATATGCACCCAACCGGTTTGTTGTATCCTCATAGCATACCACAGTACAAATGGCAAGTAATAAGCATGGATTTTGTACAAGGGTTACCTATGTCAAGAAATAAGCATGATGTTATCTTAGTAGTTGTGGATAAACTAACAAAGGTAGCACATTTTATTGCTAGAAATCTGAAGGATGATTCTCCTATTTTGGCAAGAAGATTTGTACACGAAATTTTCAGATTACATGGAGTACCTGAGTTAATCATTTCAGATAGAGATCCTAGAATGACATCAAGATTTTGGCAAATGCTTAATGCAGCTCTAGGAACTAAGCTAAATTTCAGTTCTGTGTATCATCCGAAAACAGATGGGCAGACTGAAAGAGTAAATCAAGTTTTAGAAGATATGTTACAAATGTATTGCATGGATCAATAATATAAGTGGGAAGAGTATCTTCCATTAGTTGAATTCACATACAATAATACATATCATGCTTCTCTTAAGATGGCACCTTTTGAGGCATTATACGGAAGAAAATGTAGAACCCCTGTTAGTTGGGATAACATAGAAGATAGAGAGGTAATTGGACCTGAAATTCTTATTGAAATGGAACAAGTTAAATTGATTCGTGAATGCTTGAAAGAAGTAGCAGATAGGCAAAAGAGTTACGCTTGACTTGAAGAGGGTTGATAGGAAATTTAAACTTGGTGAGAAAGTATTTCTTCGGGTTAAACCGAAAAAGAGTTCTATAACTTTTGGCAAGGCTGCCAAGTTATCACCTCGTTATGTGGGACCTTTTGAGATAGTTGAAGTAATCAACCCTGTAGCTTATCATTTAGCATTACCTCCTGCTTTGTCACGAATGCATGATGTTTTCCATATTTATTTGCTTAAGAAATACGTTTTAGATTTATCACACATGTTAAATTGGAATTCCTTGCAGGTCCAGACCCAGGAATAATCGTGGTTAAACCCATACAAGTGCTTGAAACTCACCAGTTGCATTTGAGAAATCGAGAAATAAGTCAATGTAAAGTCCAGTGGGACCAGTTTAATGAAGATAGTGCAACTTGGGAAAACCTAGAGGATATGAAAACTTATTTTCCATATCTATTTGAATAGAACTGAATTCTGAAGATTGTTAAAAAAAATCTAATTGAATTGATTTTTCTTCTATAAGACTATAAGTATGCTAATTTTGGGCAGATATTTATATGAGTTGAATAAACAGATATTTAATGCTGATTTCTGGAACTATAAGTTTTTGATATATTTGACTTATGATAAGAGAAGTGAATGAATTGATTGTCATTGATATAAATTGTTAAAATGAGGTAATCATCGGGATGATGATTCTTTTTAGGAGGGAAGCATGTAACACCCTCGACAATTGTTATATTCCTCTTTTGCATTTCAAGTGTTGACATGTGATCTTCTTCTAAAGATGTGTTCTTTTGGTTGTTGGAGATCATGCTTGATATGGATAAATCTTTTTGTTCTTAAGATCATTAGACTGAAATGGAATGGCTTCCTTGAATCCATTTTTCACTTCTTGTAGGTGAATTGCAATCTGGTTTAAAGTTACAAACTTATCTCTTTATCTGACTCATCCTTGGATCAATTTCAGTGATCCAAGGAATGTTTTAAATCTACTCAGTTGAATGAAGGGTAAATTGACATTCAATAAAATTGAGGGACATATCGGACTGAACTTTGTTGTTACAAGTTCTTTATTTTGTGTGAACGTGTTTCCATTCAGTTGTATGTTGTGCTTGGTCTTTGGAGATTGATCATGGCAGACACATTGCTGACGTAAATGAAATGCAACCTGTTCATGACATTGGAAGGATTCAAATCCTAAAACTAAAGGATTATCCTATAGAATCCTAAGCTAGGTAAGAATATTTACTACCTAGCTATGTTACTTAATTGAATTTTATCCTAACCTAAGCTTTGTGCTAAAGGATTATGGAGAGGTTACTAGGCTATTTAATTTAACCTAAAACCTAATGCTATAAGATTATGTGATGATCTAACCTAATGCCTAAAACTATTATGTTGTGAATTAATCTAACCTATGTGGAAACTACCTAAGGTAATGTGTAAGGCCTAAGGTGATTAATTCTAAACTAACCTAAGTTTTAAAGGATCTATCCTAAGCTATTTTAATGGGAACCTAATGGGTTACGCATGCATCAAAGGTGATGGTTCCAATGGCATTTAAGTTGTTGATAAGGTTTTTAAGGCATAAAGTACTACCGCCTTTTTGGGAGGGGCTAGTTGACTTGGTGGAGGCTTATGTGGAAGTTTCACTAAAGATGGAATTGCATGTTAAATGTGAATTGGCATTCACCAGATTTGGGAGGTGGTGGTAAGGAGAGTTGAGTGGGAAAATTGGAATTAATGGAATTTATTGGTCTCGATTTTTGTTCACAAACCATCTAGGAAACTTGGAAGGTGGATTTGTGGGAGGTTGTTGGTTTTTGCATGCTTTTCAGATTTTTCTCTGCATGGAGCAAACTAGTTCTTCAAACCAGCAATTCAACTTGCACTTCATTGCTATTTTTAACTCACCTGGTCTATTTTCGATCATGGGAAGGTATATGAGGCATGATGAGGAAAGTTTTTGGTTGGTTGATCTTTCGTGGAAGAGAAAAGGAGTTAGAAGCTCATCTGGAAGTCTCCTTTGATTTGGCAAAAGTGCTATCAGGCATGATAGGCTCTAATCTTTAAGATCTCTTGCTTTCTTCTAAATATTTCATTAAAATGACTCTGCTCTTTTGAGATTCTTGGCTTGCATGTTTTATCTGGTTATTTTCTTGTTGGGTTTTGTAATCTCTGGTAAATTTGGGTTTGAATCCTTGGAAAATTGTTGTATGTCTTGGAAACTTTCTTTGTAAGGGTTAAATAGCTAAGCATGCATGAGAAACTTGTTTTATGGAACTCTGCATGTCATTTCTTGAACCGGTATTGAAGAAGTTGTGTTTTCAACTGACCTTCATCACTGTTTATTTTGGTTCGAGTTTGGGAACTTGAATCTTGTCTGTCTTTCTTTGGAGCTTTCTTTGTTTAAGCTTGTGTTTGTGAGCTTGAGCTAGATTTTGTGTTCGTATTTTTGAGCTAGAGCTTGCAGTTTGAGCTCATGTTTGTTTAACTCTTGTGTTGAGATGGTGTTTCATTTGACCCTATATTCAAGTTTTTTACAGTTAAGCTTGATTCGGGGATAGTGTTTTGTTAAGGATTTGGATTAGAGATTCTTGTCACTCGAACCGTGTTTGGATTTCGAGTAATCTTGGACTATTGTTTTTTAAGTCCATATGTAGCTCTGTACTCATGTTTATTCTTGTATTATTTGGGACTGTTAATGGGAGTTCATAATGTATACAACACTCATATTTTATTACTTGTATGGTTTCAACTTTGGTGAGAAACTTGTGTTTCATTGGAGTTGGAAATAGGGATTTTGATAAGATGTAAATAGATAATGGAAGCCCTCTCTTTTAAACTTATTAATAGGTATTTGTATTATATATTGCCTCATATTAAGATACTGGTGTATATCTGAACTCATGTTGGAGATTTTGTGATTTGACACTGTACATTTAATTTGTTACTTAGTGTGTGGAATTCATAACTACAACGAGGTATCGGTTCTATTCTGGTATCTTTTTTTGGGTTTTCTTTGTTTAAGATATAAACTGGAATGGGAACATGTTGTTTCCCTGAACTTGTAAATATTCTCTTGAGTGGTCCTGAACCTTTGTGAGAAGTTTGTGTTCAACATTGTGCTCGGATTTTGTATTTTCGAGTTTTGAACTGGTCGTATTATAGACATGTTCGATTTGGTTTTGGTATTGAATTGGGTTTTTACTTGCTTTTATGGTTTAAGCTCATAACTCTTTTGAATCAACTACTTGCTCAAAGAAAAACTTGGAAGAGTGGTTTAATTGGGTTGTTGGGTAATCTCTTCGAGATCTTGACTGAAATATCTTGTTGGTTTATTGTTCTTCTTGGAACCCCGATCTATTTGCTCTTATAATAAGATGTTGAAATTTATTGTAATATAGTTTCTGTCTTGGCTGAGCTCGTGGGTAATTCAGAGTTAGTTTTCTATTCAGGTTTTTACACCTCTTGTTGGGTCCATTAAGTGAATACCCGAGTCTTTTAAAAGGTTAAGGAAATTTTGATTCCTTAGGGATAGTGTGTTGTTTTTGAACCTTACTACTATGTTGTTCTGAACTAAAAAATGAACTCATGCTTTATTATGGTAAAGAATGTCAGGGAGATTGTAGTACGTTTTCTTCTTACATTGAGTTGGATTTGTTCTCTCTTCTGGGAGCTAGTGTATGAGCTTATTGTTTGGATTAGAAAGGGAATTTGTTGTTAAGTGTAATGAGATGATTTAAGGATTGAATCATATTTCTAAAAAGTTCCTTTTCTAGGTTGTTTGGTTAAGTTCATTTGATTGAAACCTTCTGTTAATTATTCTCTTAGGAAATGGAGATTTATTATGTTGATTAGTCTTCTTGTACATATCATTTGACTGATCTGATGTAGAAAGAGATTAGATGATTAGGTTTGTTGAATAGAAAATGTAAACTGGTTGGTTGACTGTTTGATTCTATATTCACTCTTGGATTGAAATGGGATTTTGTTCTGATGAATATCTTAAATGCTGAAGTTTAAGGTAGTTGTCCTTTAAATGAGGTAGTCATATTCATGTTATGAACCTATTTTTGTTTTCGGATGTTTTGTGTTTGGGCATAGTTTGTAATGGGTATTCTTCTTCTTTTTCTTAGGAGTTAGATGAATCATCCTAATGAGAACCATGTTGTAAACCCTTCTTTTGGCTTAAAGAAAAGATAAATGTTGTATTCTATTATGATAGAATTGGGAACAATGAGATGATATGATCTATTGTTTTCTTAAGGATAATTGATAGGATCAATTAAACTTTAATTTTGTAAGGTAGATGTTGTGGATTATATTATGTTCTTCTCTTGAAGTGAATTCAAATTGGTTAAATGTACTTCTTTTCCATTTGCTATTACTTATATTGATATTTATGATGTAATAATTGTCTCATTAAAGTAGAGTTGTTTTAATGGAACAATTATTGGAATGCACTTCATTTTAAGGCTTAGTGCTTATCATGCTCAGTTCATTGAACTGACCCATGCTAACAATTTTTGTAGATGGACTTCATAAGTGATAAAAGAAGGCAAAACTTATATAGATGCATTGGCTGATTTAAATCTGATTCCTTGTGAAGAATTCTGATTCATTCTTGAGATTGTATTGAAAAAGAAAAGTAGTATTCTTTTAGAATGAAGGTGGTTGTTATGCAGTATGCCTAAAATGCATAAGGCTTGTAAATGTATAAGTTATAAAGATGAATTAAAAGCTGAGAATTTACTTGTATTGGTTGTGTAAATTATCTTGTACTTGTATGAAAAAGATGGATTTCTATCTTGTTGATATTCTTCATATTATTTATATGCTTAATTGGTTATCCTTTGATAAGTTGGATAAAGGGATTTAGTTCAATTTCCTAATTAAGATGCAGCTTGTTAAGTTGCAGAATATGATGTTCTTTATCTAAACTATATAACATAGTAATGTAATGTGTGATGAACATACATTAAGAAATATGGATATTGGGTAGGATATACCCTAACACTTAACATGTAGATAAAGACTCTTTCTCTTTCTTAATTGAATATAAACCAAAAAGGTTTGAAAATATGACTTACAATTTATTAGACTTCATTTTGTATGAAGTCTACTTTATATTGGATATATTCTAGTGTTGAAATTTTCTAAAAAGTTATTGTACTTTTTAAATAAGACATATTATAACAATGTACAGTTACGGTTAATTGGCAGTTTAACTATGTGATCAAACATTAAAAGTGACCATGAATATAATGAAGTTCTTAATGGACTAAATGAAGCAAATTTAGGAAAGAACTTATTGAGCATTGGATTAGGGTTTGGCAGGGTTGTTGTAATCAAGAATTAATTTAGACTAACAATGTATTAACAATCCCCTCGGGGTATGTACATCTCGATGAGGTAGTTTCATAGGATGTTGGCACACACCAACTATAGGGTTGTACTTTCAAGAAGGCTTGGGTCTTCTCGAGAATACAATGTTGTAGTTGACATGTGGCATCACCCTTCCACATTGATCATCTAGATCTACACCCAATAGGAACTCGGACTTGAACTTAGTTTCCTCTAGGTCCGGATAGGAGCATATTTAGGATATGAATTAGCTTCTAATGGCTCAGGGTACATTGGCACATCCAGTTGACTTAGGTCAACCGAGTATGCCCATTTACCCTAAGCCATTGTGAGCATCTTCCTATAATAGGTTATGTTCCTATCTAGGGCTAGGGTTAAACCTAGAACAAGTGGACTGATGGTAGTCAGTAAAGACCAATCATGATAAGGGAGTGAGGTGAAGGATGTATTCCAATATGATGAGTATGTTGTCTAGGAATAGTGACATACACAATATGTTATAAATCTTTGGCCAAAGTATCATGCAAACTGTTGGTTGCATTGTCCTATGTCACCAAGTTTAAAACAACATGATATCAGATGAATATTGGTAGCAGATATTCAGATATGTTCTTTAAACAGATCACTCAATACCCTGGTGTAGGGTAGGATGACAAAGTATACGAAGTATATAATATGTATTCAATACATAAGATAACATAAATAGATCGGTAGCTTACTGAGTTATGGAATGAATAGATCGGTGAATCACATCGATGTTTATCATTTGATTGGCATGGAATGTTTTTTCTAAATAATGTTTATCCATTGACATTTGATTCCCTTGTTTCTAAAGTCTTATGGAATGTTTGTTGCATATGAAGGGTTCTAATATCCTCAAAAATCTCAAATAGCTAGAAAGTTCCCAAAAAGTCGTTAGGAAAGTATAAAAAGGGTGTGGCATAGCCCTAGTTCTAGGTTCGAGGGACTCCAATCAAAGATAAAACAGATACCAAATGGAAAAAAATTGGGTGAGTACATGTGGGAGCTTGGTAGTGATGACAAAAAAAAAGTAAAATGGCCAAAGGAAATGGGTTGATTAGTTCTTCCTTCACTAAAAACCATATGAATAATAGTATGAGACCGGAGTAAATAATTTCTAAAGTGCACATTTCGTGTCCACATTTTCCCCACTTTATGTTGGTGAGCAATGCTCAAGAACATAAAGTAGATAGAGATGCGTCTTGATGTTTCCAGTAGAGTGATGTAGAAATTTTGTATTCAATGGACTAGAAAAAGTGTGGAATGAGAAAATAGTGGAGCATGGAAAATAAACATGCAAAAGTGTAAAAATGTTGAGAATGAACCTAGGAAGAAACATTTGTGTAGATGTCAATGTATGTGAGGTACTAGCATGTTAGTATGAGGTGTGTGTTGCTACAAAATGTTGTTGTTGTTATTTTTTGTTTTTGACTACTTTCTTCTCATATGGACGGGCCTACAAAGGAGAAGATGATCAAGTAGTCAAATATGCATGTATATGTGTGTAAATATCACATGTATATAGTAAAAAAAGGTGTGCTGTAAATGGAAGTATGAAAAAATTAAAAGGAACATGTGCACCTGATCGGTCATGAGAGAAAAGGGTGTAGAGAGGATATCCTATACTACAATGTTTTTGGGTTATCTCATGCCACCCTAGATGAAGAAGTGTAGGGAGAAAGCAAAATTATTCTCCAACATGCAACTACTTTCCTGAAGATGTGTGAAGAGATCTCTATACTACCTATTTTTTTGGGCAATCCGACACCTACATTGGCCAAAGTAGTGTAGGGAGGAAATCAGTTGTATCCTCCAACCTGTAATTGCTCCCCAAAATTCTAAGGAAAACCTTTCCTATAAAATCCACTGTGTATGGGGTTTATAGAATAATCTGAACCCACTTGTTGCATAACCCACAATGTCAAGGACGAAAACTAAACTGAACTGTACTGGTAGAAAACGGTGAATAATGTGTAAAACCCCATATGATGCCCCTCTCTTTGGGGGTGCATGCGACATCGCTGATAGGAGAATGTTCCCCAAAATAAGACCAACCACATAAATTATGCCCTGTAAGGGGAAGGGAATGTGCTTAGTAGAAACCAAGGCGCCACAAAAAAGGCAAGAAAACAAGTGTTAGATGAACAAGCATGCCTATAAAGAACAAGTGTAAGCTACGTAAATAATGTATAAGCTATAATACAAGTAAACACGTAAGAAGACAACTATAGACTACCAAATCAGGTTACAAAAATGGGACACCACTCATGAAGTCGCAAGATACTATTAGGCCACAATCGATGCATATAAAAACAAGTGTGCACACCAAACATAAGGCAAGGCCCACATACAATATCAAACAATAGTAAAGAAACAAACAAATAGCCATGGAAGCAAATAATCCTATAAATAAATGTTGCACATGAATCACCCATTAACATGTTATAAAGATAACTCATATGTCAAAAGTGTGTATAAGCAAGTAATGTAGAGTGTTAAGTACAAAATGAAACAATAACACATGTAAGAGATGAATGTGGATTCCCCAACTATCATTGTAGGAGTGGTAGGAGGTGAGCATCCATGTTGCATGTGAGAGACATGTATATTTGATCACAACTAGAAAATGACTTGAATGCGCATGTGTGTATGATAATGATAATGACATATACGAGACCTATCTAGCATGTGTAATAAAGGAACATGAACAAGAAAATGTAAGCAAGAGTAGATGCAACCAAGATATGCAACATGTTGTGGATGGATGATAGGATCTACGTCCCCCAAGTGAATGTAATTTTATGCAAGGAAAGTTCATTTAGTATGTCCCCACTAAGAGCATTTGATCAAGATTAAACCAAAAATGAGATTGCGTCATCAAGAAATGGTCAAAGTTTGGTTTGTGTCTAACACATGGTGATGAGAGTGTATGTGTTTGATGATATAAGACCTAGAAATGAAGTGTGTACGTGACCCTATAGCCTAAGCGTATATCACGATAAGATGATCAAAGGAGTGTTGATGTATCCTAGGCATATATCACTATAAGATGAATAGAGGGATTGGTGATGTAGCCTCAAAGCATATACCACTACAAGATGAAGGAATAGGTGACCAATTAGCCTTGCAATGTTTGCCACTAACCTAGTAACGTACATGAAAAAGGTCAAATGATGAATGTGTGTGTATGATAAGGTCCATTTTATTGGTAAACCCTCGGTTTGAGTATGGACCAAAGTGAACTAGAGTGTTTCATAGGGTAGTGTGTGTAGTGCATGTCTCTATATGTAGTGTGACACATGTATGATGAAGACTAATATGATTGATGATGCTTAGATGCGCAAATGTCTAAATGCGGGTAATAGAGACTAAATGTAGACTGTGACGATTGAGTGCTGAATGTAGGGACTTTAATCCGGATGTAGAATGTAAGACATATGCTGCAAGATGTGTGAAGAAATAAAATGTGTAATACCTATGGTGTAGTGTGTGGGGTTCATGTCAAGTATTCCCTCAACAATCAATTGTGAACCAAAGCACAAGAGTGTGTCATTGCGTTAATGATCGATGTTAAATTGTATATTAATGTGCCTATACAAGGAGATTGATGGTTGATAATGCAAAAGAGAGAGATGCACTAATGCTAATGTGAGAGGGGGATGCATTGGATGTTATGCCTCCCAAGTATGTAAAATGAAGGATGCAATCATGTAATGTCATCTAAAATGTCATCTCTTTAGATTCATAATCGAATGGATAAGCATTGGTTACTTGATAAACAATAATGTCTAGTTGATCATGTAATTATCCATTGAGGAATAAGTTGTACATACCCATAGCATATTCATCATTAGTAAAAGGAGGAAGTGGACAACCGTGTGCATACCATTGAGTGAGATTTTTGTATAGCCAAGAAAGGAACTATTACAAATAAATATGAAATCAAAAGGCATGGGGAAAGAGATTTCTATATGATCAGGATCAAGACTGCCCCCAATGTAATCAAGCCATGATTTCCCTAATGTAAGTGGAGTAGATCGAGGATCAGATGTGAGAAATATTGTAAGGTGAAAAACACAGAGGCCATAAGTGGTCATGATGCGAAGAAACTTGTAATAAATATGAGGAGCATATGGTTTAGGATAAAGGTCCTCAAAATCAAAGCCTAATCGAGACAAACCCTCATGTGTGCATTTAGTGTCATCACAAGTAGGATCAAAAGGAATATGATCCCAATATGAATTATTCATGAAATGTGTGAAATTAAAAGGTGGGTGTGCTAGCAAAGGCGGTAGATGTGAAGGTGTAGGTGATAAAGTGACTTTCATAAGGAAAGACCCTAATAAGGAATCATAGTAGTATCAATAGTAGGTGGCATAGGAGAGACTTCATCCTTGTTGATCAAAGAATACTTGTCTAAGATCACATATGGAGTATGTGTGGGATAAAGGCTTGGAACCAAGGGCGTGGAAGGATAGAAAGGACCCACATGTGGAAGGAAAGTTTAGATTTCAAGACTTACCTAATTTTGAGCATGAAGACCTATTTTGGAAGATGGCATGCGAGAACACATCAATGATGTAGAGATGTGTGTGTCATGCATTTTCTATCTTTGGAGAAGAATATCAAAGCATTTATGTATGGAGAAAAGTTGAGAATAGAATTGACACTTCAGTTAATTACAAGAGGACTATAGATAGCACACTTGCATGTGTGGCTATGATTGTAAACGTGTGTGGCTATTAATAGCATGCGGCCTATTTCTGGAATAGATAAGTGGTGAAGGGAAAGTCCCCACCATATATATATATATATATATATATATATATATATATATATATGATGTTAGGTGTACATAGAGAGAGATTTGGATGTATGCATGTGTGAGATGTATGTATGTATGTGTAATAGAGAATATATGCATATGATTGAATCATTGTATCAGTTCCATACATGCATTGATATAGATTGACAATATTGTAAGGAGCTTCTATATTTATTAATAGATGGAAGATATTGGCTGAATCTAAGTTTCATTCTATGTGTAGTTGAATAGTGCATGTTATTAATTCAATCATGATTACTTTGTTTAAGCTTGTTCTTTCATAGATCTAAGGGTAGCATGCATTGTAGAATGATGGATTAGTTATGAATCTATATGTTTCTTCCTTCATCATGTTAACATCCTATTACAACAACCCTAAAGAGGGACTGGTACCTTTGCGTGCTTTGGGTGAGCACTCAGTCTAGGCTGAGTGATGTGCCAACACGACTAAATTGTTATCCTGTAAATTCTAGACTACATCATTCATTCCTATTTTTCAGTTGTTTTCAGGATGGTTCACGATGAAGACATACCGGTTAACTCTAGCAAGTATTGAGGAATGGATACATGATCTGGAGGAAGAATATGCATGACGGTTCAACAGTGGATCTGAGTTTAATGCACGCACTTGGGTAGAACATAACCTATATGTATGACAACTTATATGAGAGATTTTTCACTATCTTTCTAGTAGAACTATATGAGTGGCTTACTGCTTATGCATCTCAATGGAATTAGAGGTATCATGCACTTGTCTAGACATAGGAAGAATTTCAAGCCCTCTATGATGCTGATCTGATCTAGACTTGCGTGGTGGATACATGGTTTTGTGGTGTTCTAAATAGTTATATTATGAAATATTCAATTTTGATGTACTCTTTCTCGAGGTAGCTGAATTCTAGTTTTTACGGTATCTAAGAGGAACATATTTGTAAGGTATTCCACTGGCGATCAAGATCTTAATGGTAACTTTGAACCTAGAGAGTAAACCGATGGCTAACTAAACTTCACCATGTGCGAGGGTAGGAATAGGTTTGGTTTAAGATGGCAGACCTAGTGGCAAAGAAACAGAGAGAGAGGAAAGGTGGCTTAAGTATAATGAGGCACACGAGAGGGAGATAGAGAAGTAGCGTTCCATTTCGAGAGTATGGCATGGAGGAGAGAGATGGCTCATGAAGGATTTACAGCTCACATAGAAGATGTGGAGCCAGAGCATCAGGAACTCCCCCATCTTGGAAAGCATGATAGAGACCCCCTCGGCCTCACATAGAAGTGTACCCACAGAGAGACTACTTGGGCCACAGGCATGCATCTTAATCCACCAGTGACCTAGCCTTTGTGCTTGGTTTTTTAGTATCTAGTACGATAAGTAACCAACAAACTAACTTGGGAAGTAGGAGAGTAGGAGTAAGTCAGGGATCAAGTACATCAATGGTAGGACATAGATGGCTTTAATGTCATTTAGAGGAGCATTCTTAGGCGCATCATCCACATAGAATGTGAGCATGTAGAATGTTGGATTCACCTCTAGAAGTGGAACTACCTCACAAACTATAGGGGTACAATATAGTAATACTAGTCGAGCACATGAGAGTACATCTATAGGTCCTATTCCAACTATAGGTGGTGGATCAGGAGGTATAGGTGGTTCTAGTTCCAGTGGATCTGGTGGTTCTGGAGGTAGAGGGAACACAGGAGGTTCCAGGATCAAGTGGTCAAGGTCCGCAATAACCACATAATATCTATATGGAGATGTCTCTTTGTCTTCTAGAATATATAGGTATAGAGGATGTTGTCGAACATGTGCATATGTGTGAAATCTTGTGGTTCACTAAAGGGATCATAGCTGCTGAGAGTGAAAGGAAATTCAATTCACCACTACATTACAGGGACGTGCACACACCTAGTATAGGAAGTTTGACCCTGATCAAACTTGTGTGGATTATGCAGCATTGAGAGATGCTTTCTTGAAAGAGTTCCATATCCCTAAGTTTGAGTAGAAGAGTATAAGTGCACTCAAAGATATCAAGCAAGGAACTACTGAGAGTGTATGTGAGTATGATGCTCATTTTAAGACACTTATATCTAAGTTATCTTATGATATTCACGCTAGCCAACATGCACAATGGTTTGTTGGAGGGTTGATTACAACTTTTAGAAGGGCACGGTCACATAAGACATACACTTATCTACGTTAAGCACTGTTGGAAGCAACTTTGCGTGCTAAGGCGAGTTAAGGAGTATTGACACTGGCGTTAGTCCATTCCTAGAGGCACAGATTGTAGCTATGGTGAAATCAATTAGAGAAGCTATCAGCAAATTCAGCCCATGAAACGCGCTCAGAATTTGGTGTACAGATTGTGAAGTGGAAGGTCACACCAAGGATAGTTTCCCTCACAGATCTATACGCTCATTATTGTTGGACTATGAAATTTTCCATTTGAATCATGATGTTAGTCACTTTCCTTTGTTACAACACGTGATAAGGAAGAATGTATCTTGATTTTGCAAGATTTATAGGTCCATGACCCATGATACTAAGGATTTTTGGTTGATTGGTCAGATCCAGGATGCTATAGACATTGGGTATGACAACAAACAAGTATAACAGATAGTTCTAAGGGTAAGAATGAGCACCAGGATTGGGATCATAATAAAACACACTATGATAGGAATGAGGGGAATTTTGAAGAAGGTCATGGAATGGGATGTGGATATCACGGTGGATATGGAGGATGATGCCGTGGTGGAGGAAGAGGAGAGTTCCCTCATGGAACATGTTATACGTGCAGATCTCCCGACCCACTATAGGCGCAAATGTCCTCAAAATATTTTTTGTTGTTTCTGCTGGAAGAACCATAGCTATGAAGAGTGCCCAAACTTATATGAGCATTTGAGTAAGTAGCATAAGCAAGAAAACAAAGGCATCAGGATAGTTAGAATCCAGCACATGGTAGAAGATCAACAAATGCCTAAGATAACATAAGGACTGAGACATTGACAATGAAGATTACTAAACGCATTGAAGCATCACGCGTGAGAGAGACATTACACTAGAAGCCTACGATCACCAAGGAGGAGGTTTTGCATGTAAGGTACCTAGATCGTGCTCATCAAAAAGAAGTTTACCAGGATACCATGGAAGTGCTAAGGAATCTTTAGGGTGAGATACAGTACCTAAAGGAGAAAAATAAAGCATCAGAGATAGTCCAAACTGATATCGATGATTTGCAAGAGGTGTGTAAGATGTTGCACCAGGAGAACATTATTCCACTATTAGGAAGTTGGTTAAAAGGGAACACTCCACACGTAAGTCTTGAGATGGATGATAGATTCTACATGCAAATCTTCCCCTGATAACATTGACTATGACAAAGAAATTACTTTGAATGTTGTTGTGGATGGGTGGCTATTGAGCAACATATTGATCAATACAGTGTGTGAAGTAAATGTGCTTACATTAGATGCATGGGTACAAATGGGGAGGCCTCCATTGTAGCCATCATCTAATGTGTTATTTATGGAAAACCAAATTAAGGCCACTCCCATAGGAGTTTTGAAAGATGTATCTATAACTATACAAGGGGCTAAGTTCACTGGGGATTTTGAGGTATTAGCACTTGTAGAAGTAGATAATTTTCCATCCCTACTTGGATGCCCTTGGTGTTATGTGAATAATGCTTGACTTGAGATTCAATAAGGGGTATATCAGCTTTGAAAATAAGGAGGAAAGGGTTGTGATACCTTTATGATGGGAATTCTACACCATATGTTGAGCCTCTAAGTGAGGAGGATTTAAATAGAGTCTATGTACGCATTATTCAGGACCCTAGAGGTCAATGAGCCATCAAAGAAGGCATCCTATAGTGGGAGGATTATCATTCTATTAGTGATACTACGAGTATTGCTTGTGAAAATTGGGCTCATGGTACATATGAATTAGTAGGGCATGAGGTGAAAAGCGTGGTTGCACACAAGAATGGATTTCATTCAATTCGATGGATAGGTAGCACAATACCTTGGTATACAGGGACAAAAGATCTTCCTACCTTTCTGAAGGCCATGGAAACACAATGGATAGATCAAGTTAAAAGGAGAGATATGTTAGTATATACACTATGCGGGATAACAACGTGTTGGTGGGTAGTCCACAAAGATAATCTTATAAATTGGGAAGAGATTGGAGTAACTTTGTCTACCAGGTTTATAAGGAACAATGCACCTACGCAAATCTACACTTATCATGGTGATCAACCTATTCAACATCACATTCAAGCAGTGTGTGAGAGACTCTAGACAACAGGACATGAAGCATTACCACCTTCACTCTGGGTGCATAGATTGTATTCTACACTACAAGGATGTGCATGTGCTTGGTATGTATATGTAGAACTACATTGAGAAACTAGGAAATTGACAAGATTTGACTACAGGTATGATCCAAACTTTTGACTACTTCTCGAATAAACCTCTGTAGTAGAGAGGCATTAAAATTTGTCAAGCGCTTAACTATGGGAGATAGTGCAAAAGTAGAAGAGAATATTTAGGAATTGTTCGATGAGGTAGAGTTTGGAGCATGTTTTGAAAAGGAAGAAGAAATAGACTCCAAACTACTTGAACGTGCTTGCCTTGAGAAAGAGAAAGGAAATATGGTTTACGTTGTGGAAGACGAGGAAGTTGAGAATTTGGATATTGAACATTCACATGGGGTACACGAGGTATTGGACAATGTATACAAGGATACATGTGCCTACCATGAACCTATGAAGAAAAATAAGGTGAATATAGGTTTAGAGGCTGAGCCTAAGGAGGCCATAATTGGAGATTACTGGTCAGACTTGGAGGTAGCAAAGATCATTGAGTTACTTAGGGATTATTAGGACTTATTCCCTCAAGGATATCATGAACTTAAAGATGTGCATGAATCACTTGGGGAAATGAAGATCAAACTTAAGGATGGTGCACGATGAGAGTTAGAAAGAGACCTTATAGAATGAATCCTAATTTGTGTGAAAAGGTAAAAGAAGAAATTGATAAAATGTTGAAATATGGAATTATCAAGCCCCTTGATGAGTTAGAATGGGTTAACCCAATGGTGATCAATATTAAGAAGGAAAGAAAGATTAGGATATGTGTGGACTAAAGGGAGATGAATGCTACATGCATCACAGATCCATTCCCTACGCCATTCACTGAGGAAATACTAGAAAAAGTTGCAGGCCGCAAAATATATTCCTTCATAGGATTTTTTGGGTATCATCAGGTTAGGATTGCTCAGGAGGATCAAGAAAAGACAACATTTACCACTGAATGGGGCAGTTTTTCTTATACTGTGATGCCCTTTGGATTAAAAAACATGCTGTTGTATTCTAGCACATTTTTGTTTAGGCATTCAAGGATTTTATTCATAACTTCTTACAGGTTTACCTAGATGATTGGACAATATATGGGCTTGTGAAAGATCATTGTGAAAATATGCGCTTAATGTTTGAACGATGTAGAAAATTGAGTATCTCATTAAACATCAAGAATTGCATATTTTCTATGCCATTTGGGATACTGTTAGGACATATAATTTGCAAGGAAGGTTTGCTAGTTGATCCAGCCAAGGTTGCAGTCATTTTAGGCCAGAAGCACCTACCAGTCAAAGTGAGGTGCACGAATTTTTAGGTCATACAGATATTATAGAAAATTCATAAAAGGGTATGCCAAAATTGCTACACCCTTGGAAGAATTATTGAAGGGGAAAGGTACATTTTATTGGGGAGAACCGCATGCAGCGTGCATTTGAGATATTAAAAGATAAAATTACTACCGTGCCCATTCTCGTGCTTTCCCTCATGGGATAAACCATTTCATGTGCATGTGGATGATTCTGGTATGGCCATTGGAATTGTGTTAGCTCAACTTGGCTGAGGTATTATAGATCATCCAATCTATTTTTCTAGTAGGAAGCTGACTCCTGCTAAACGAAATTATACAACTATAGAGCGAAGCTTTTCAATGATCTATGCATTGTACAAGTTTTGACAATAATTGTTAGCAACACCATTTGTGTTTTATACAGATCATATGGCATTGAATTACTTGGTAAAAAAGCCTATATTATAGGGGAACATATGCAAATGGGTTCTCCTATTTCAAGATTTTGACTTCACAGTTGTGGTGAAGCCAAGGAAAAGCAATTCTAGACCAGATCATTTATCTAGAATCAATTCAGGAGAGGATGCATAGACAATTGAAGAAACAATGTTGGATGCACAGTTATATAAGTTACAACGTGCCCACGGAATTAGAAGACATTGTTGTCTTTCTACGAACAGGTATGG
Source organism: Taxus wallichiana var. yunnanensis (assembly GCA_018340775.1). Taxonomy (NCBI): domain Eukaryota; kingdom Viridiplantae; phylum Streptophyta; class Pinopsida; order Cupressales; family Taxaceae; genus Taxus; species Taxus wallichiana. The sequence continues at coordinate 411,164,320 of CM031238.1, read as the reverse complement.
CACCAGAAGGAATGAAAGCATTAGAAAAGAAGCAGCTTGCTATATGCGTGACACCGTTTATGTTAATCAGTGGTGACCTCTACAAGCTAGGTAGAGATGAAGTATTACATTGTTGTGTATTAGAGCATGAGCATAAGGATATTATGGAAGAAGCTCATGGTGGTATTGCAGGAGGCCATTATGTAGGTGATGTGACTTCCTAGAAGATCCTACTTGCTGGATTATGGTGGGAGACATTGTATAAGGACTGTAAAGAATATTGTAAGGTGTGTGATCATTGTCAGCACCTAGGAAAACCAGGGAAAAGAGATGAGATGCCTTTGAGACTAATTACTTGTGTCGAACCATTTGAGAAATGAGCCTTGTAGGACCTATTTCATCAGCTGTACACAAGACTGGGTCACACTATACCATTACTTGCATAGATTATCTCATGTGGTGGGAAAAAGTAGCACCTACCAAGGACTGTACGACAACTACAATAACTAGGTTTCTATGGGAGAATTTTCTTACAAGATATGGATGTCCCTTAAGCTTGACAAGTGATAGAGGTACACATTTTTTGAATGAGACAATCAGGATCCTATTAGATGAGTTTATGGTTGCACACCATAAAACTACACCTTATCATCCTCAAGAAAATGGAATTGTTGAGGCCTTCAACAAGATTTTGAGCCAGACTTTGACAAAAATTGTGATGTTGGAAGAAAGGATTGGGATGACAAAGTATCAGTTGTTCTTTGGGCATATAGAACAACTTACAAGAGATTGAACAAAGCCACACCATTTTAGTTAGTGTTTGGTGCGGAAGCTTGTTCTCCCTATAGAATTTATGTTACCTTCTTTGTGCATTGTGCACGCTTGGAGGTCTAGCTGATGAACATGATTTAGAAGAGCGTATCGAAAATATTATTCAATTGGATGAGCACCGAGCCATAGCACGTTGAATTCAAAAGTAGGAAAAGGCCGGGTAAAAGGCATGGCATGATAGAAACATAAGGGATAAGAAGTTTGAGATTGGACAAATGGTACTTCTTTATGACTCAAATTTCTTACACCATCTAGGCAAGCTCAAAGTACATTGGTTGGGGTCGTATGTTATCACTTCTATACTTGAATCAGGTGCTTTCCAATTAGAAGCACTTGATGGAACATGGTTACCCAGTTACTTTAATGGGAGTAGGTTGAATCCCTATTATAAATAAGTCTTCTTGGTGTTTGTAATAAGGCAGTATTGCCATTTAGTTTAGGTTTTCAATTCTGCATTTCCTTCATTTTCATTGTATGCTTTGTCATATTAGTTGTTGTTCTTGTGTAATAAGTGTGCTTACATGCATGAAGCTAATTACTATATGAAGAATTTTTGCATGAGAGGACTACACATAATTTTTGTGTGGGGTGGTTGTCATTATCCAAGAAAAAGACTATGGGAATTAAAAGGTGAAAGGAATAAACTGCTACGAGTGTGTTTTAAGTCAAAAGAAGATTGCTTCTCAAAAGTGACCAAGGATGGAGATGAATGAAATAAAAGTATAATGTGAGGTAAGCGGAGGCCATGTTAGCTACCAGGAGAAGGTATAGTGACAAGGTACTCGGGTGCAGGAGTGCGCGCTAAAGAGAAGTATGTGACTAGAGGGTAGGAAGGCACGCTAGAAGGTTATAACTGGGCGTGAAGATGTACCGCGTGGAATGAATGGATTTGGTCAATGAATGAGGGGATATTTGGTAGGTGAAGGAGCAATAAATGCATCAAAATTTGAAAAAAATTATATAAGGATGGGATGTGGATTCATTTTTACCATTGTGACTAAGAGAATTTGAAGAAAGAGCCAAGTGTAAAGAGCCAAGTGATCGAGTTAAGGTGTGAAGGGTGTGAAACCAAGAGTGACAACTAGATCTATGTGACAAGAAGCTTGCATCCCCGGTGGTGAAGGGTTTGAGTGAAGTAGGGAGACATAAAAAGAGTTAGGTTATGAAGTTTCCACCTAGGGCATAATTGAATCAAGCTAGGGTTTGATTCATAGAGTTCTGAGTTGAAGAGGAGACATTTGCAAGGTAGAAATGACACCAAAGAAGGCATCTACAACAACAGTAAAAGGAAAGAAGAAGGTGGTCATCGAGGAAGAAGAGATGGCACCCAAAATCCATTTTTCAAAGATGTAATACCTAGAAGGAGTCATCATCAGCCAAGAATGGGATTCACCCATCAGAAAGAGAAAATTGAGTGAATATAATCATAGGACTTCGAAGAATAAGAAGGAGCTCGATTCCTTGCTCACTGCTAGAACAAACAAGTGCACAGATGGAGGACATGCCAGTATATGATGATGTGGGTGAGAAGCTCCTGAAGATAATTGGGGTCTACTAGTTATATGAGCTTCCATATTTCAGGAAGTATGAGCCCTTGTATCAGTGGCTCATGAGCAGGGTACACGAAGACTTCTTCTACTTTACAAGACACAGAGTTAGAATCTCATTTGTGCTTGTCTCATTAGTTACAGGTCTAAAGGCCACATGAGAAGACATAAAAGGTGACCTTGCAGATAAATCCATGATTGTAAAGACCAAATAGGATTTGGGGTACCTAAAGGGTCCACATGGAATGGACATAGATAAATTAAAGAACTATCCAATTGTACAAGTTACAACACACCTTGTTACCAAGTTGAATGATTAGGAGTGGTGGTCACAGGTAAATACTATGTGGTTACATGTGGTACGTAAGATGTCAGAGGGGATAATCTACAACATTACAGCTATATTGTAGAGTAAATAGTCAAAGAAGCATGCACAGGAGGGAAGATCAGCTTTGGGGATGTTCTATTATCACTGGTATTTATGGAGATTGGAGTACCAGATGGACCAAAGGAGAAAGTATGGGAATACCCCATGGAGAACAAGTCCCCAGCTGAAAGATTCAAAGTACCTATGCAAGGGGGCCATGACAAATGATGTAAAGAAAAGGGTGCGTAAGTGGTATGACAAAGCTTCACATGGCATTTAGGAAGAGTGGTGCATCTAAAGGACCTACCAGTAGTGGTAGGGAAACAAGTTTAGTTTGTTGTATATCAGCATTTCTACATCGCATGATTCCCAATGAAATATGGAGTCTGGAGCCCTTGGTGCAAGTTTCCTTACACATTCACTGCAAGGTATTTTCAAGCATATGTTCATAGATTTACAGACACACGTTGACTAGTCTTCAATGCAGATAAGGTAGACTGTGATTACCATATGCTTTGAGGAAGAAGTATGTGTATCCTAGCAAAAGCGCTTATATAGAGAGAATCATTTCAGAGGTATTGAATATCAAACCAATAAGTTTGGTTATAGCAGATGTGGGGGAAGCATTGGTGTATCTCTATTGAAGCAAAAATGGAGAATAAAAAATATGTGGAAGGTGAGTTCACACTTCCAGCACCACCAAAGGAAAGAATATAGTGGAGAACATCCCATTGCCTAAGCCCACAGAGCCAATTGAAGTTCAGGATGAGGAGGAGGAGCGCAAAGATAGTGGTGGTTTGGAGCATAGGGGTAGGAGACATCCTATAAGGGTGAAGCTGCGAGACTTGAATGTAATCCAAGGGGAGCATATGTTTAAAAGGGTATTCAGAGAACAAGGACCCAAGGTGCTACTCCAACCACTATGTGCAAATCACCCGAGACTCTCCCACGTATGAGGCTACCGCGCAGAGAAGGAGGAAAACTAAATTTGAATGAGGAGGCAAAAGAGTCATAGAAAAGAAAGCCTAATTCTCTTACACTTCCAGAGGACACGAAAAAAAAAAGTGAGGCATCAATGGAAAAATAAGGGGAAGAGAAAAGGCCGGAGAGAGACAACTATAGAGGATGTTCGGGACATGGAGACGCAAGTCCCAAATTTGGAGGCTAAATTTCTTAAGCAATAAACGTCTAGAAGGAAAAGCCGAGAGCACATTCCACTGGCCATGGGGTATGCAGAGGATGTAGGAAAAATTGTTCGCACCTACTTCCAGAGCACGATAGTGCCAAAATATTTATTCGGCTGGGTGTTAATGGATGAGGATATGGTGACTGTGTGAACTAGGAAGCAACTATCGTGGTCAATGCACATGCACATGGATGAGCATAAATTTGATTTGTGTGAAGAGTCATGCATTTCAAGATGACTAAAGAAGGTTCCTCAAGCTATACACATGACAAAAGAAAGTGTATTGTCATGTCGAGATGAGTAGGTCAATAATGCATTAGTGAAAGTTTCCGTTGAGGTGGCTAGAAGAAACATGGAAAAATCTACCACAATCAAAGCATTGCGCGAAGAGTTGAAGACAAAGGACACAGAGATAGCACACATAACACAGGAGAGGGACTTCACAGAAGAAGAATGAGGTGTTCATAAGCATCATAGAGGATATTGGGGACAATGTAATCAAAGCAAGGCCACACTTAGAGGCCAAGGTACCATAGACATTTCCTTTAGCAATACACTATGTGGGAAATTTGGTGGACTTGGTACTTGAAGATGAAACTTTGTGTATGCAAGTGCCAGAATGCTTTGAACAAGATGTTGATCAAGAGAAAACATTTGTGATGAGAAAAATTACATCTTATGAAGGGTTGTTGTAAGCATTACAAGAAGTATTGAAGAAAGCAGACCAGGCTTTAAATGTATGCACAACTCCAGAGGTGCTTATCAACATCAAGACCCTCGAAGAGAACAACGAGGTCTAGAAAGCAATGAAATATGAGACATTGGGCTGCGCAGAAAAGTTTGTCAATGGTTAAACAAAAGTGTGAGGCCCTAGTAGTAGTAGCACAAGAGCCACACAAGACTCGAATGGAAGAGCTTGGAAAGCTAATTGCACAAAAGATGGACCTTTTAGAAGGAATAATTACATCAATGTGTTAAGAATTAGAGAACAAATATGTGGAAACAATTCCTCAAATCACATCAGTAGGAAACTATTTAACAGAAATTATACTTGCAGAAATATAACAACATAAATAAATAATGCACAAGAGAAGAAAAGACAATATATAACGTGGTTCACCCAATATGGGCTACGTCCACCAAGAACTTGCTCAGATTTATTACCAGTCACCTCTCTCTCAATACAATACTCAGATATGTTTTGGAGCTATGCTCAACAAAACTCTCAAGAATTCACACCTGAATTCACACACCTCTTACTCTTCGAATTCACACCTGAATTCACACACCTCTTCAATACCATATCTCCCTCATCAAAGATATATTTATAGGCAAATACTAAACTAGTTTTACAACACCATGGTCCAAAACCATGGGCTAAAACCATGGTCCAAAAACCATGGGTCAAAACCATGAATAGTAAAACTGTGAATAGTAACCTATGAATAGTAAAACCATTTTTTCTCATGTATAGTCTTCAACTCTTCCACACATGAAAATAGGCTCCACAACATAACACAATGTCTAGTGTTGTGTTGGTTCTGCAAAATGAGAAAGGAGAGATTGTGAGGGATGAGTTGGAATCCATTGTTGTGGACATCCCAGAAAAGCAAAGCAAGCACTCACTGACTGGAAAGTATTAGAGGCCGAAATAAAGGAGTATCCATAGTTGATATTGCAAACTGATACAAAGGAGGTTTCCTAATAACCTCATAAAGATTCTTTATTTATCTACATTCTTTCATTCTTATTCTTTCCATTCTTCTATTCTTTCCTTCAATTTTTGGAGATACCCATTGTCAAGATGACAATGAGATTAGTGTGGGGTAATGTTGATCAAAGAATACTTTTCTAAGATCACACAAGGAGTTTGCGTGGGATAGAAGGCCCGGAACCAAGGGCACGAGAAGGACAGGAAGGACCCACGCACGAAAGGCAAGTTCAAATTTCAGGACTTAGCCGATTTTGAGCATGAAGACCTATTTTTGGAAGATGGCATGCAGACCACATCAACGATGTAGAGATGTGTGCGCCATGCATTGTCTATCTTTGGAGAAGTAGATCAAAGCATTTATGCATGGGGACAAGCTGAGAATAGAATTGACACTTCAATTAATTGCAAGAGGACTATAGATAGTGCACTTGCATGTGTGGCTATGATTTTAAACGACGTGTGGCTATTAATATCATGTGGACTATTTCTGGAATAGATAAATAGTGAAGGGAAATTCTCCACCATATGTGTGATGTTATGTACACAATAGAGAGAGATCTGGATGTATGAATGTGTGAGATGTATGTATGTGTAACAGAGAATATACGCATATGACTGAATCATTGTATCAATTCCATATGCGCATTGATATAGATTGACAATACTATAAGGAGCTTCTATATTTATTAATAGATGGAAGATATTGGTTGAATCTAAGTGTCATTCTGTGTGTAGTTAAATAGTGCATGTTATTAATTCAATCATGATTACTGTTTAAGCTTGTTCTTTCATAGATTTGAGGGTAGCATGCATTGTAGAATGATGGATTAGTTATGAATCTATATGTTTCTTCCTTCATCATGTTAACATCCTATTACAACAACCCTAAAGAGGGACCAGGTACCTTTGCGCACTTCAGGTGAGCACTCAATCTAGGCTGAGTGATGTGCCAACACGACTAGGGTGTTATCTGGTAAATTCTAGGCTACATCAGCATCTATCACACAAATAACACCCTCAAGTGGTGGCAAATGAGGTAGTTCGTCCATCGGTTGAGGTTTGTTAGTAATATCAATGCATGGAATAGGAAGAGTAGTATTAGGATCTCGATCACAATATTTGTAAGTGTCACGGTCATGAAGGATAGTATATTCAACACCCTCATGTATGAATTTGACACAAAGATGTATGGTAGAGGCAACATCTTACATGACATGAAGCCATGGCCTACCAAGCAAACAATTATATGAGACTGGAAAATTAGTGACAAAGAAGACTGTGTGGAGATTTTTGGCCCTACAGTAATAGGAAGAACAATGTGACCTATGCATGGGTGAATTGAACCATCATATGCATGAAGTGAGAGAGATGATGGACTAACATCATGAGCGGAAAGACCTATCTTCTCAAGAAATGACATGGGACATAAGTTGAGTTCAGATCCATTGTCAACTAAAGTATGCTTAATACCCATATTGAAGATGTGAATCATGATATACAAGGGTGGGTCATTTTCAAAAGTGTTAAGATCAGTAGAGGGAATATTAGACTTGAATGTTATGTGTTGAGAAAATGCATCTACAAAATTTTGATAGATTGAGTCAAGATGCATATCAGCATGAATGCGAGTAGTAGCAAGAAGATGCTAGACTTTATGCCTTACATCAGGATGTGCAAGAAAATAATTGTTGATTGAGATGCTCATGATGACTATACTTTAGAATTATAAGAAAAGAATGAGGATCCTAAAAGCGTGAAGATTGAGTTTGGGTTCACCAAAATGATTAACTAAAATTTGAAATTATTTTAAGTTAATCTAATAATAAGAACAATAGTAAATGATAGGTAAATTCATAAATAAAATGACCCGGGCCACTAAGGAAGTAGAAATGTAAAACCATAAATGAAGCAAAGAGGGTTAGGAAGAGCTTAGCTGATTTGATGACTATTCAGGACTATGTCATCGAATAAATTGGATAAACATAATGCATATACAATCACACAAAATCTTCAAAAAGTGTTGATCTGAAACTATAGGTGGGATTGAGGTGCTTGGAGAAATAATGGGGCACCTGGGAACTCGTCCGAGATCTAGGCACCTTGGCTTGTGAAAAAACATTTTAACCCTCCTCCAAGGTTCCATTGGATGTTTTTTTGCCTTCACTTCTTATTGTGTTGGTTTCGTTGAACTGTACTTTAAGTCACTAAAAATCAATGACGAGGAAAGACCAGTAAACCCTAAATCAATCATCAAACCCCTAAAAATAAAGATGCATATGAAGGGGTCAGACTGTCCTTAGCAGCCATAATGGTGGACTTACTAATTGATTTTTGCACTACATCTCAGACCCGATGTAGTTCTATGTGTGTTTGTGCAATCATGCCCTAGGTTCTCTTGTTTCACCACACTTTTTGAAGTAGTGAGTAATAACTAGATGTACAATTGCAATAAAACGGTGGATGGAATAGATTGAACTTCCTTTCTATGTAGTGTGATGCGAGATGAACCATCCTTATGTCTTGTCTTTGGAGCTAGATAGATGCAAATGGAGCCTTTGATAGATGCAACCTTAGGTGATGATAGTAGTGCCTAGTGCTTAGTCCCTCATTATGTTTATAACTTTATATTTATATGGTTCTCTTGTTCTAATTTTGTAATTAACCCCAAAGAGAGACTGACCACTAAAAAGATAGAAATCTCAAGCAACTAGAAAGTGCTCAAAAAGTGGCAGGAAAGTGTAAAAAGACTCAGGGTGCCCCAAATGGGACTAGGGCACCCAAGTACTAGGCTAGATGCCCCAATCGGAGGTAAAACAATGCCAAATGGAAAAAACTCACTAGGAAAGTACATATGGGAGTTTGACAGGTGATGACATCAAGCAAAGTAAAATAGACAAAGGATATGGGTTAACTATTACTTTCTTCACGCAAAACCATATGTGTAGTAGTATGAGACCGAGATTAAATAATGCCTAAATTGTGTTATTTTGTGTCTACACATGGGGTTATGGAAGGTATCAAATTACCTAAGTTCTTCATAGGCATTCCTTCCTTTCCTATTATATTTAAAGGGGAATATATAAGAGTTGTTGAATGAATTTGATACACGGTCTTTGTACTTCACAGTGTGATATCTCACTTTTTTTCTCTTTCTCTTTTTCATTTCCATGTTGGGTTGCATGCACATAGTATTCCAATTTCTCTTTAGCAAAATTTTGGACTAATGCCCCCATACTTCAACAAGATTAATAATCCAAATCTTCAAGTGCAAGTAGAGAATGATGGTTTTTCCTTCGTAAAACAAACATGTTTATTCCTTCCACATTTTACATCTCTTTATTTCACTTTATGCAAATGTAAAATTTACATATAACATTTTTACATTTGAGTTAAAGTTAAATTCTTAATTATGGAAATTGACTACACTTTGTGTTATAGGTTTCATCATGGAGCATGCTAACACCAACACAATGGCTCACCGTATAAAAATTTCAGAGAAAATAAAGTGTATCTAAACACTCAAGTATTTTTTCATTTAAGCATGTAATTTTCATTCCATGCTTAAAGGGGGGGAAATGTAGACACTCAAATTTAGAAATTCACCATTTGACACTAATACACTAATAAAGCAAGAGAAGGGTCTCAAGCCCCTTTATATAGATTGGATATGGACCCTAAACTATCTATATTTAGACCCAATATAGATAGACCCCATATATGTGGTCCTAGAGAGAGGGGGTTGGTGACCTCGGCATCTAATTTATATTCTATGGGGTTTAGAAAATGTTTATACTTAAACCTCCTCCCCTTATATTTCTCATATGTATTGTGTTGTAAGAGATACCTCAGTAACGACAAAGGTCAAGGATCCGGATCTAGGGAGCCATATATCTAAATAGGGCCCGAGTGTATTCTGGAGGGATCCTACAACTATAAGGGAATGCCACAAACCCAATCCATCTGAAATCGATATCTATATAGGGCCATTGGAATCATAGATAGATATAGGAGCCAAATTAATGACCTCTCTAGAGCCTATATAGATAGGGACATTCCCCTATCATTGTTGCTTTTGACAATGCACTTTTTATAAGACAAACACACTTTTTTAATCCCCGCTTAGTACATCTCAAAGTATCTTGTCTAACTTGTTTATTCACATACACTAATATGGCATTAGAATCTAAGAGTTGAATGCATTAAATCCATATATATACTCCACATGATAGGATGTAACCTTAAGCTTTCATGTTTTTCATCCTTACTCGAAACATCCACTTTGGTTGTCTTTTGAATCGGGTTTAAGCCAAATTATATGGTTCTCGACCGGCATATCCTCCATCTGTTCTTTCAAATTCATATTCTTGGTTGGGTCATTTACTCCCTTTGGTTTTTTATTTCCACGGTAATTTACCTTCTAACCCTATATGAGAAAGTTGACCTCATTTAATTTGAAAACCTTACATAACCTAGCATTTTTATGAACTATTATTACAAAATCTAGTACCAAAGGCACCCAAGACTCCCTAAATCTTGATAAATCTCATGCACAATCATTAGGAAAACAATCACTACATGTCTAAAGAATTTTACCAAATCAAGGAGCCATCCTCCCTCATTTTCAAACTCTCAAACATCCCCACTTAAATTATTGATGAGATTCAAATTCAATCCAAGAATTTTTCAAGTAAATTCCAATTGTTAAATCTAATTTCATTTGTTCGATTTCATATGTTATGTGGAGAATGACACATGGTTTGAGGTCTCTTCATAGTAGTGTTGATGTCGGTGGTGCAAATATTACACTTCATCCCAACTAATGTTTATTTTACAAGGTCTACCACTCAAGGATAGGTTTTGAGACCTTACTTTGAAAATTTCACGGGTTTTACAATATGGAAAACGTCTAGGGTTTCAAATTGATAAACATTTCTAAGTAGGTGAAGACCTCAAGAACTTACAAAGAAATATCCAAAACAAGTGTTGAGTTGTGGAGCTTAATTGCTTCACATTAGCATGCTTTATTAACTTGTTGGAATACATAGTAATCAACATCGGTTAGCTAGACTAGTGTCGACCACTTGGGGACCAAAGTATTGGTCAAGGCAATGAGGAGCGACATCGGTTATGGAAACCCGCATCAATTTCCTATGCATGATTATTTTATTTAACTCACGGGAATTAGATCTAACCTTTGTTATAAATTTTATCTAATGGTTGTAATTACATAGCTAAAGTGCCCTAAGTTTGTATATGCATATATAAGCTAGAAAGCTAGGGTTATAACATAATAATTGGGAGAATTGTAAGAAGGAATTCTTGGAGAGAGAAAAGAGAAGTTTGTGAGGAAGAAATTATTGTACATCCAGAGAGGTGTGGAAGAATTCCGATATTCATTTATATATCCTATGTGAATCTTTGATTAATAGATTTGTTGTTTCTTGGTGGACGTAGCCCACACTAGGTGAATCACATTAGAACTTGTATATTATTTATTTTGATTTATTTATATATTTATTTTCTTGTATGCTTAGATATGATATATATTTGTACAACTAATGTGCTTAACCTCAACAACCGGTATTATAGATTTTTTGTTTGAGGTTTATTTGTGTTGATATATTTACTCACGAGAGGATTCTTGATTGAGTGGGAGCTACAACAATGGAAGAAGATAGTAAATACTTAGTTAAAAAAATTTAACAACCATAATTATCAATTATGGAAGATGTGGGTGGAATATTATATGTATCGAAATATCTATACTTACCATTGGATGAGAAGTAAATACTTACAAAGATGACTGATGAAGAATGGAAAATTCTTGACAAAAGGCTCTGGGATCTATAAGATTGAGCCTAGAAGCATCTGTAGCTTTGAATATTACCAAAGCAGCAACCACAAAGAGAGTTGATGAAATATTAATCTAATTTATATGAAATACCTAGTGCTACAAATAAATTTTATTTGATGAAGAAATTATTTAATTAAAAGATTCAAGAAGGTGAATCGCATCGATCAAGTCATTTGAATGATTTCCATTTTATTGTAAATCAATTAAAATCGTGATATTATGATTAACGATGAAGTGAAATAACTTTTACTTCTATGCTCTTTGTCGATAGTTGGGATAACTTGGTAACGGTTGTTAGTAATAAAACATATGTTACTAATATTTTAAAGTTTGATGATATGGTTAGTATAATCCTGAATGAAGAAATACGTAGGAAAATTACAGGAGAATTATCATCTGGTAATGCTTTGAATGTAGAAAGTAGGGGAAGGAAGAAGGAGAGATCCAAGAGCAATAATAATGGGAAGTCAAAGTCTAAGAATGGAAGATCTAAATCCAGAGGTAAAGGAATAATCTGTTAGAATTGTAAAAATAAAGGACATGCAAAGAAGGATGGTGGTTTAAGGAAAACAAAGAGAATGTACTAGAGAAAGGTAAAGAAGAAAATGTTGCATATTCTAAGGTAATGAAATATGCCCTTATTCTCTCCTTGGATAATAAAATTGAATCTTTGGTTTTAGATTCAGGAGCTTCTTTCCATGCTACCCCTAATAAGGGTTATTTCAAAAAAATGTCAAAGGTAATTTTTGCATGTTTATTTAGGAGATGATGAACCATGCAATATTATTGGTAAAGGATAAGTTCATCTAAAAGTTTAGAATGGAAATACATGGATATTGAAAGATGTGAGGCGTGTGCTAAGCCTCAGGAGAAATCTAATTTCTACATGACAACTAGGTGAATGGTTGCATGGTTACATTCACAACCAACTCTTGGAAATTTATTAAGGGATCTCTTGTTGTAGCAAGAGGAAAGAAAGTAGGAACATTATATTTGTCTACCTGTATTACTTATTCCTTTTCTATACTATCTACTTTAGATTTAGATGCAATTATGTGGCATAATTAGCTAGGCCATATGATTTAAAAAGGAATGCGAGATATTAAAGGTTAAGGGTAAGTTATCATATTTGAAATATTTAGATCTTGATTTCTGATGAGCATTGTATATTTGGAAAGCAAAAGAGAGTGAGATTTCTCAAATTTGGGTCAACAAAAAAGAGAAAAAATTGATTCTTGTACACTCGGATGTGTAGGGACCATCCTGTAGCTTCTCATGGAGGATCCCAATATTATGTGACTTTCATTGATGATGCCACAAGAAACGTATGGGTTTATTGTATTAAACGTTAATCGATGTTTTTAGACTATTAAAATATGGAAAAATATTGTGGAAAATGAATCAAATTCAAAGTTAAAATGCCTTAGATTTGAAAATGGTGGTGAGTATTGCAGTAAGGATTTCAATGATTATTGTTCAGTAAATGGAATATGTAGAGAAAGAATGGTTCCTAGAACACCACAGAGAATGGTGTTGTTGAAAGAATGAACATGAAAATCATGGAACGTGCAAGAAGCATAACAATACATGTTGGATCACCCTTGCAGTTTTGGGCATAAGTGCAGAGACACGGTGGTTGATTTAATTAACTACGGGCCTTCAAGTGCATTAGATGGTGGAATACCAAAAGAATCTTGGACTAGAAAAGAGGTAGATATTTATTTTCTTAGAGTATTTGGTTCATAAGCTTTTGTGCATGTTGATAAAGAAAATAGAAAGAAGTTGGATGTTAAATCCAAGAGATGTACTTTCATTAGTTATGGCTCTAGTGATTTCGGATTCCATTTTTGGGATTTAGAAGATTCTAATATTTTTAGGAGTCATGACATTGAATGGAATGAAAAGAGAATGTATAGGGATCAAGTTTTGGTACCCAAAGATGAACCGATAGAAGAGTTTGTGGATGAAAATTCATTCTCAGATTTAAAATTGACGCATATAGGTTTAAACAAGAATCGGTTTTGGTTAACCCTTGACCGATGTCGGTCTCCTCCTAAAATGGCTTCAATTCTGAGAGGATCCAGATCGACATCGATTAGCTGAGCTGAACCGACGTTAGATATAGGTGACCGTGCCGGCCACTGTCTGAGATTGATACAAATCTACATAATGAGAAGATTGAGCTTTCGGCACCCTAAATCACAAAGTGAGAAGGTCACAAATGGTAAGTAGACCTCCAGAAATATTTACACCTTCCTTATCTTATTTATTATTGATTGATAATGGTGAACCAATTTTTTTTGAATAAACAATGCATGATGAAACATAGCATGGATGAGGAGATGGACTCCTTAAAACAGAACTAGACTTGGGATTTGGTTAAGTTTTCAGCAGTAAAAGAACATTGCAAAAAAAATGGGTTTACAGGATCAAGGAAGAAGAGGGTGGACATAAAAGATACAAGGAAAGGCTTGTGGTAAAAGGATTTGCACAGAAATCAAGTATTGATTTTGGTGAGATATTTTCTCCTATAGTAAAAATGACTTCCATACGTATTGTATTGAGTTTAGTTGCAGTAGAAGATTTGCATTTAGAGAAACTTGATGTCAAGACAAATTTCCTTCACGGTGATTTGGAGGAAGAGATTTATATGCAACAATCATTTGGTTATGAAGTCAAGGGTAAGGAGAAACTTGTGTGCAAGTTGAAAAATATATTGTATGGGCTCAAGCAAGCCCCAAGGCAATGGTATATGAGGTTTTATAGTTTCATGCATGAGCATGGTTATATGAGATGTGAATATGACCATTTTGTTTATTTTAAGAATCTTGAAAATGGAAGCTATATTATTTTGATATTGTATGTGGATGATATGCTTATTGCAGGATCTAGTATGCGAGGACATTATTGAGCTTAAAGAAAATTTATCGCATACATTTGCAATGAAGGATTTATGAGTTGCAAAAGAAAATCCTTGAAATGAAAATTCATAGAGACAGAAGAATATAAAACTATATTTGTCTCAGAACAATATATTAATAAGTTGTTGGAAAGGTTTAATATACGAATTCAAAACTTGTAAGTACATCTATGGCGGACACTTCAAATTGATTAAATATCAATGTCTTAGATCACATGAGGAGGTCAAATACATGGCATGAGTTCCATATGCTTTATTAGTTGGAAGTATTATGTATGTTATGGTTTATACAAGACCAAACATTACACAGGTAGTGGGAGTTGTGAGCAGATTTATGGCCAATCTAGGTAAAGAACATTGAAAGCAGTCCAATGGATTATCAAGTATTTAAGAGGGACATCCGGCATGCATTTATGCTATGGAGGGTCAGATATTTCTTTATGTGGCTATGTTGATTCAGATATGGCTAGAGATTTGGATGGTAGGAAAAGCACCAATGGATATTTATTCACAGTAGGTGGGATGATAGTTAGCTAGATTTCGAGATTGCAAAAGGTTGTGGCCTTATCTACTAAAAAGGTTGAATATGTTGTAGCTACATATGCTAGCAAAGAAATTCTACGGATGAGTAGGTTCATGGGAGATTTGGGAAAGGAGCAAGAGGATTTTAGATTGTATAGTGATAGTTAAAGTGTGATTCATTTGGAAAATAACTCAACCTTTCATTCCAAAACAATACACATTCAATTGAGATATCACTTCATATGGCAGGTGTTAGAGGATGGGTAGCTGAAACTAGAGAAAATTCATACAAATAAGAACCATGCGGATATGCTAATGAATTCATTGGAAAATGAGAATTTAAAGCTACACTTCACTTATGTTGGTCTTTTAGTTTGAGACTTGAATAGGGATGAACAAGCCAAGGAAAGGATTCAAGAATGGAGTTATGCAATAATACAAAGCAAAAATTTATCTCCAAGTGTAAGATTGTTAAGTTTATGATCTTAATTTCTTCACATTAAAATGCTTTATTAACTTATCTTGTAATACATAGTAACCGGCATCAATCGGCAGATGATGTCGGTCACTTAGTGGCCGATATCACCATCGAGGAAATGAGGAACCGACATCGGTTAGGGCAACCAACATCGGTTTCATGTGTGTGATTGTTTTATTTAACTCACAAGAATTAGATCTAACCTTTTTATAAAGTTGATCTAATGGTTGTAATTGCATAGCTAAAGTTCCCTAAGTTTGTATATTCATATATAGGCTAGAAAGCTAGGGTTAAAACATAATAATTGGGAGAATTGTAAGAAGGAATTCTTGGAGAGAAAAAAGAGAAGCTTGTGAGGAAGAAAGTGTTATACATCCGAGAGGTGTGGAATATTACAGATCTTCAATTTTATATCCTCTATGAAGCTTTAAATAATAGATTGGTTGTTTCTTAGTAGACAGAGCCCACACTGGGGTGAGTCACGTTATATTTTGCGTATTGTTTCTTATGGTTTATTTTTGTATCTATTTTCTTGTATGCTTAGATCTAATATATATTTGTACAACTAGTATGATTAACCCCAATAACAAGTCCAAAAACATATAATAGGTGAAAAACCATACAAATGGTCCTAAAAATTTTGTATGGTCCTACAAAGACAGATCATTTTCTAACTACGATTCTAGGAATTAAGAACTCTCATGTTTAGATCTTCTAATTCCAACACTTTGTATACACCCACAACTTCCCGTATACATTTGTAATCAGCTAAGTGAACTCATCCCCTTGTATTTTTAAGTTCATATCATATTGTATACATTAGTTGTAAGAATTAATACATTGTTATGATATTACATAATTAATATTAGAAGTTAATTAATCATAATAACCTCTTGTAACTCCCCTTTACATAATTTTAGTGTACTTAACTCACTAATCTAGATAAATCTAATAAGGGTGTAAAACACATGTATGATCATGAACCAACAATTTTTCTAGTTCTAAAATCTTCTATGTAGAATCCAAACTCCCATATTCTCCTGTTTCACTTCTTGGCACATCCAAACCATTCTAAAATCTTCCCGAATGAGCTAAGTCTCTCTCTCTTCTTATATTTTGAAGAATTTACTTATCATTTATCAATTGTATACTTCATTTCAATTTCGAATACATTATTTTGGTCACACATAATTGATGTTGGAAGCTAATTATATCATAATAATCTACCTGTTCTTTATTATTATCACCCTTTCTTAATTAGAAAATATGACTAGGGTGTAAACATTCGGTGAACTCGACTCTTAAACCAAACTTATCGCTCTATACTAGTAGCCCTAGAATATTATTATCTTTTTCTATGATTTATTGTTTTTCCCTTCTAGCATAAAGCACTCACTTAATCAATAATCCATTGAACATACCAATCTTTCCCCTCAAACCAGTAATTATTGTATCCCTATGGAATCTTCTTCACCCCATATGGTTGGATTTCCTCTTGTGTTAGATAATATCCCTAATCATTCTTTAAATGAAGTCAAAATAATTAGTGAAACCTCTTTTTATGATGATCTTATTAAAGATAGCAATATATACCAAGCACAAGTTGAAATGGTCTCTAACATTCATGCACAACTCCATGATAAAACCTATCATATTGAGCCTCTCATTTTCCTTCTTCTTGCTACTAAACTTTCCCATGATAAAGACTCTAATGAGAAGGCCATTTTTGGATATTTTGATCCCTCGTTTTCATCCACTACACATACATTTACCATCCCTACTTCAAAAATTCCTATGAAATAGGGGGAATCTAATACTCCACTTCACAATATCATTATGACTATATCTATAACTACTATTATCCCCACATGACCCCTCTACACTCATAGTTTTTCACATGCTTCATCTTCTAATACTTAAGATCTTGAATCCATTGTTCATACTTTGTGTAAATTTGGTTTGGACACAGTAAATAAAATAATAATATAACTTCTTAGTATCTTTCATACGAGAGATACTATAAAATAAATAGGTGGGTGTACTCCTATAAACTAGGAGATAGTTATAAAAATTCACACAAATAATTCTCACAACAAACTATCTACATTAGTTGTTTTAGAAACTAACAAATAACAATAATGTTCACACTAATAAATATATTTCCTAACATTCCCCCCTTAGTAAAAACATGGGGAAAACCTACCTTTATACTTGCACCTGCTCATGATCTAGTGATTTTCATTGGATGATCACAAACCTCAAGGATGGATTTACAAATGGTTGACCACAAACCGAGAATGGTGGTTTTACATTTTGAGTACCATAAACCATAAGGTGATGGTTTTGTGAATGGTTTACCAACAACCAAGAATGGTGGTTTTGCAATTGGTTTACCACAAACCACAAGGTGACGGTTTTGAAAATGGTTTACCAAAACCAAGACTGGTGTTTTTGCAATTGGCTTTCCAAAACCACAAACAAAGGTTTTCAAGTGGTTTACCTACAACCACATCATGATGTTCCAAGTACTATTATCAACTCTCATCAATATCTCACTACAAGGAATAACATAGGAAAATATACTCACACATTACAAACTAAAAATTGGAAATGGAACATTGGATCATGTTCCCCCTCAATGTGAAATTTGTAATTATTCAAACAAGAAAACTGCAAATTGGATCATACTAAAATGGGAACTCTAAAAATATAGTGGAAATCACACTGAAAGTAAATCAGTAAACAAAAATGTCATCAAACCTTTGATGTGGCCCCATCATTGGCAAATGACAAGAGGTCATTGACTGACCTCCAACCTCCGTTTACATATCTCCTCTGATTTCATGATACTAACTCAGAAAATTTGGCTTTTGAGGATCAATGGTTGCCATGACGTAAGGTAACATCGAAAATGCATCCATAAGGAAATTTTTTTTTTATTTTTACAATTTTTGACTCTAACTCTTGACACAACATACACTTTGACAATTGAAAATGCACTTGACCCACTTCTTATGACACTAAACATAAATGGCTAAACTCAAAGACTCTTTGTTATTATATAACATGATCTAATATAGATCGACTCATACTTTAATACATTGATGGTAAATACATATTTTGACTCGAATGCCACAATAAAAACTTAAAATTTGACAATATGTAACTTGGATAATGTTCACTATTTAAATACTTTTGACACTATTTTTTTATTTTGATAATAACAACCAACTTACAAACATTTAGAGAGATAAAAGAGAATTCAACTATCTTAACTAATAGACTCTATATTGGAAAATCAACCCTGTACAATAGAAATGACTTATTTTTATTGAATGAAAAGACTTGTGTTAATAATAACTAGTGACTTAAATGAAACTTAAATCCAAAAATCACCTAATAAACAAACATAAAGTTAGTAAAAGTTTTAGAACTCTACAAAAACTTATCAAATACAAAATTTATGAAAAGACTTCATGTGACATTACCGATCACCATTAGTTCTTTCCAATACACATTATTTCACTTACATGTTCTCATATCTAAACGAAATATTTGAGATTCATTAGTTTGGTGAGGAACAAAATGTAGATGTAAATGCAGGTGTGTGGAGGGAGCCACCGAGCTGATAAACTTGCCAATATAGATTACAATTTGTTACAAGGAGAGTGAGTGTGAAAATATTTTGATATGAGTCACCACTAAGAGTATCTATGAAATGGACTCCATGAAGGTAGACACTTAGCCACAATTCAAAGAGAGGTGATCATCTATTGTGACCTATTTTTTCAAGCTCAACAGTGGATTTCTTGGATCCAAGATGCTTCGATCCACCCACTCGGATCCTTAATTCTTTACCCTACACAAGAGAAATCTGCACATGGAAATTATATCTGAGAAAAAGAGACACAAGATTGAATGTTATCTCTCAATGATGGAGAGTTGTCCAATGTCAATCAAATTCCTTTGAAGTTGGGTAGGCTAGGTGAGCAAATGTGTACAAACCTCTACAGAGATCTAACGTACTAAATAACTACAAGAAACCTTAATGACAATACCGTATAAAATATTCTCAAAAAAATAATTTTACATCCATATGGGTGAAGACAAATGTGAGAGCCCCCACACAAATCCACTACGTATCCATCCTGGAAAGGAACTAATCACGCTCGGTACCAAATGTAAATTTGGTTTGGACACAACAAATAAAATAATAATATAACTTCTTAGTATATTTCATACAAAGAGACTATACAATTAAATAGGTGGGTGTACTCCTATAAACTAGGAGATAGTTACAACAATTCACCCAAACTAACTCTCACAACAAACTATCTACGTGAGTTGTTTTAACAACTCAACAAATAACAATAATGTACACATTAATAAAATATATTTTATAACACTTTGCAAGCTCAAATCTTACAACTGCAATAAGGTGCATCTACTTCCACTAATACAATGGATTATGCTCGGTTACTTCATAACCCACTTGCACCCAAAGTTGCTTCATATCATTTTCCTATTGGTTTTGTTGTTCCAAAACTACCTATTTATGATGGTAAATGGGATCTTAAGGAATATTTTTCAAGATATTTCATGTCACTTGTTTGGACTATCATTCTAATGATACTTTTTTACCAATATATTCCTTCACATTCTTAAATATTTTTCCTTAGAATGGTTTTGTGACTTACTCATGCATTCCACGAGAATATTCACTCATTTGGATAATCAATTCCTTACTCAATTTTTTATCAACACTCGTGATAATGTATCTTATGCGCAAAAGACTAAGATGCAATAATGTTCCAATGAGCCCATTAACAATTATGCCCTACGTTATACGACTAAACTTTCTAAGATGAACAATCTATTGACCAATACTAAATTAAAATATATTTTTACTCAAAGCCACCTAGTTCCCTTATAATAATCAATGATGTTTGACAATTTCCTTTCATTTAATCACATGTGTCATACTTTCACAAGATCATATGTTTTTTCTAAACCTCCTCTTATTAATTCTTACACTAAAAATAGTTTAGAAATAAAGAATAATTTTTGATATTTTTAATGTTTTATTATGTTTATTTGCATGTTAATTATGTTAAAGGCATTTTCCAAATTAAAGTAGAATACAACTTACGGATTCTAACACCACCGCATTTGACCATATCAATAACATATGATATTTTATTACATTGACATAGTATACATGAATTCCACCATGGACATGTAAGATGTGTTTCTATAGATGAAACTTGTACCCTCGTCTTTGGTAATAATTTATAGTGTTTGGTTGTAGATTTTCCATTAGTAACTGTATTTTATGATAGCATGAAGCTCACTGTATGTAGACACACTATGCCAAGCATCAACTAGATGGGTTTTTTGGGAGCTGATAATCAACAAGGACATAATTTATAGAGTTTGTTGATGACTTGATTTCCATGCAAATTGCCTTAATAGATTGAACTACACAACATGTATTACCAATGAGAGTGAAAATTCATATAGGTATATGTGTCATGCATTATGTAGACACTCAAATTTGGAAATTCACTCTTTAACACTACTAGTTTTGATAATGCACTTGCTAAGATAAATACAACTTTCCCATTCCCGCTTAGCATAATATGAGGTATCTTTTTATCTTATTGATCTTTGCACAATGACATGTTGTCAAATTATGAGAGTAAAATGCACAAAATCCATAGACAAACATCAAGTAACAACTTACAAACTTTAAATTGCATAATTTCCCTCCCCGATCAAGGTTGTATGCAGTTTGGTCATGATAGTATATCCAGTCTTGACCAACTTGTATGGTCTTAGACTGAAATTTCCTCCAACTTTTCTTTCAAATTCATATCTTTTTTTGGGTATTCTAATCTCTTTAGGTCAACCTTTCCTTGATAAATCATCTACGGAACCCTATATAAGAAAGTAAACACTACCTCATTTGCTAACCTAGAAATCATATGGAACTACATTGATACACTCACTTCTAACACTTGTAAAAGGAACCCAAGGCTCCCTAAATCTCGCAATAGCACATCTACAGTCATTAGGGAAACAATATCTATAGGTTTTAAGCTTCTTACCAAGTTAAGACAACAATCTCTCTCATCTACAAGTACTCAAACATCCCTTTCCCAAGTATCTTAGCAAGAGAAAACTCAATTCAAGCATGGTCAAAGATGGTTGTCAAATCTAGTTACATTCATTCAAATATCACATGCTAGGTGGAGAATGATGTATGCATTGTGGCCTCTTCAAATTAGTGCCAGATCGGTGGTGCATGATGACGACAATAACCCAACTAATGTTTGTTTTACAAAACTTCACATCCACAATTATGGTTTGAGATCATGATAAAAGTATTTAGAGAGCTTCACGACATGATTTCAAATTAGTGTTTGATAATAATAGATAATTCTAGGCAACTATCGATTGTGCAAAAGTTACAAATCCAAAAACCAATAAGGTCCAAGACCATATGGTACAACCCTAAAAAAGTTATATGGTCCTATCCTAGGTCATTTTCTAGTTAAAATCTCTAGAATGAAGCATCATCAGGTTTATATCTCCATGTTCTAGTAGTGCATCCTCCCAAAACTTTCCAAAATCATCAGTAATCAACTAAGTACACTCATTCCTTTGTATTTTCAATTTCATATCTTATTTAACATATCAGTTACTAGTATAAAAGTGTTATTCGATTGTGATAATTAATGTTGGAAGTTAATTAATCAGAATAATCACCTATTGCTAACCCTTACATCCTTTAGTGTACTAATTCACTAAAACCAATTAGGTTTCATGTTAAATCTAATTAGGGTGTAAAATTTTTGGTGAACCAAAATTGTGATTCAATATCATCTTTTGTATGATCCTTTTTGTGCTCTATGTGTTTTACTTATTTCCTTTTTTATCATCTCGATTAACCCTTGACTCTTCTACAATATTTACATTTAATCTAGAGGTTATCAATCCTTATCCACTAAGATATCTTACTCCTCTTATGTCGATATACACCGTGTCACCAAAACAACTACTCTATGTTCATGTTGTATAGCTAATATCTTTGTTAATATTTTCTTTATCGTCATTGATAATCCTATCCAACGCGAAGGTTCTAATAACAACCCCACTACTCACTCTCATTATATTCCCAAATAATAATTACAACACCTTACACACTTCTTACATGATAATCCCTCCTATGTTGATATTATCCTCTATATTGCAAAATACCAGCTTAATAATGCTTCACTCTCTCATATTGAAACATTTGTTATTCCCACATTTGTGGTGCCTACCTCCTTGTGGAACCTAATCCTTCCATGCATAATGTTTTATGCCTCTTCTTGTATCCACTTTTTTAGTGCACGTCATATATCCACTTCTAATGTTTTCACACTTATACATCTAGCACACAATCCCTTTAAACCCTTGTTCAATCTCTTCAAGATAAAATCTTAAAATTACAACAAGGTGCATATGCTTTCACTCATGATATCAATTCTACTTAATTGCTTCACAATCCCCTTGCACCTAAAGTGGTTTCTTATCCTTTTCCCATTGGTTTTCTTGATCCTAAACTCCCTACTTATGATGGAAAAGGAGACCCCACCAAGCATCTTCACTCTTTCCATGTGGCTTGTTTTGATTATGCATATCATGACATATTTCTCACCAAAATCTATCACACAATACTTAAAGATTTCAACTTACAATGGTTCTATGATCTCCCCACACATTTTGTGTGCTCTTTTACAACCTTGGAATATCAATTTTTGGGACAATAATCTATTAACATTGAGGATAAAGTTTCTTATGCATAATTATCTAAATTGTAAAAAGTTCCATTGATCCTATCAATGATTATGTCTTGTGATACAAAATCATACTTACCAAAAGACTTGACTTCATAATTTCCTGAGATAGTTTTACTCCATATCAAATCATCATTGTTATTAATTTCAAAAAGGGTATTTTTGATCCATTATAACTAGGAGGAGGAAGGATGATAACCCAGTTAGGCTCATGATGGTTAAAAACCCAATAGTCTCTAACAAACACACCATTTTCCTGACAATAGTAATGTTTTAGGTAAACCCAAGGTTTAAATTTACCTAGAGGTACCTTATCCAACCAAGGATCATCCCATAATTGAATTTTATTACCATCCCCAAGATTCTAAAGTAGGATCTTAAGGATAATATTCCTAGCTTGGGAAAGATTGTTCAAAAATATGGAACCTTCGAAAGTTCACCTCGGAGAAAAACATTCATTCCGCTAAAAGTCTCGCATGTATTTCACCTAAATAATATTCACATAGAGTCCTTATTCCTTTTGTAATTTCCATCTTATATTTTCTATCGAGCTTCATTCATGACTTGTATATTCTTGAGACCTAAGCCTCCATACTTCTTAGGTTTGGTAACTTTTCCCATGCAATAAGGGGGATTCTAGATTTTTCATCGACTAGACCATAAGATTTGTTTTGGTATTCTCTCAATATCTAGCCAAACTTTGACATGAATTCTGAAGATATACATTATATAAATGGAAACCCCTTGTAATGAACTCTGTAACAATTGTGCTTTTCCTGCCTAGGTGAGGATGGCACCCTTCCATGAGGCCAATTTTTTTAAACCTTTCAATTAGTGGATTCCGGTATCTTGTGCCAATTTTCCGCCACACAATGCATCCCTAAATAATTGTCAGAAGTATTTTAATCATGCATCCCATAATGCTAACTAATATTCTTTTCTTTTGTTGACTAACTTTTATAAAGAAGCAAGAAATTTTGTGGAAGTTAATGAGTTGTCTAGACACATACTCATAGTATTTAATAATTTCATTGAAATATCTTACTTCATTAACATTAGCTTGTCCCAAAATAAAAGTATCATCAACAAATTGTTTCAGGGAAATATTTTCTATCCAATTAACCACTTTGATACCCATCAATCTTCTCTCCATTTTATCTTTTTGGCATATGTGGCTGAGGGATTCAACAACAATAATGTAGAGGAATGGAGAAAGTGGGTACCCCTAACATAAGCATATTTCAGTCTTGAAGAAACCTTGAGGTTTACCATTAATGAGAACCAAAAATTAGGGGGTATATGTGCAAACCTAAATCAATTGGATGACCTTAGGATTAAATCCCATCTTATCCAAGATAAGACCTAAAAATTGCCAAGAAATTTTATCATAGGCCTTATGCATATCAAGTTTCACCATCATAGCTTCACGGTTTGATTTTTCCACTAAATGGATAGTTTCATGGATGGCTATAATGTTGTCTAAGATCTTCCTACCAAGGACAAAATCTCCTTGGTTGGGGGAGATGACCTTATGGAGAACCTCCTTTAATCTAAAGGCTAAGATTTTAGAACAGATCTTGTAAAGAGTATTACATAGGCTAATAGGCCTAAAGTCCTTGAGATCTTTGGCCCTATAAACTTTAGGAATTAGAGATATAAAGGTATGGTTAACATGTTTAAGAAACAAACCATAGCTAAATAAGTCCCTGAATAACTTACACCATCTCATTTTTATAATATCCTATTATAGTTAGAATAAAAATGTCGAAGCCATGTAATCCTAGGGATTTATCTCCTAACATAATTTTTAAAATGGCTTTAATTTCCTCTTCGCTAGGTATCACAAGAAGATCCCTATTTTCCTCATCACTTATCACTTATTCAAAAATATTAAGATTGTTTTCCAAAATTCATTCATTATCTTGTGGGCCTTAGCAAATAGCCTCTGAAATAACTTATGATAGTTTCTAAAATTTCTTCCCCTTCAAGATCCATAGTACCATCTAATTTGATGGTTTCTTGGATTCTAGATTTGTTAGATCTAATGATATCCAAGACATGGAATAACTTAGTATTCTTGTCACCATCCTTGAGCCAATATATTTGAGATTTTTATTTCTAGTAGATTTCTTCCTTAGTGAGAAGGTTATGAAATTATGAAAGTAGAAGCTTCTACTATTATTTTCATATAAAATCCACTCTCCTTCATCCATGATCTCTGTAAGAAGTCTCAAGTCTTCACCCACTTTAATTTTTGCAAAAATATATCCCCAAAAACCTCTTTATTCCATATTTTAATATTCACTTTGATATTCTTTAATTTTGTAGTAACTTGATACATATTATTACCTCTAGTTAGGATATTCCACCATTCCTCTATTTTTTCTTAAATCAAGGTGTATAGTCCACATATTCTAAAATATTATCATCATAACATGTTATCCTTAGTACCATATTAATGTGTTGCTCATTATCTTGGATGAGGTCTCTAGATGGATAAAATTATGATCCAACAACTACCATCTGATATGCTTTTATGTTTAACTTTCTTGGCACCACTTGTAAGCTGATAGATTCAAAATTTTCCATGAGATCTCATACTAGATGTTTATAAGTTTTTAGAATCTCATTCTTCGTAGCACACCTTCCGTTGACCTAACGAATAACCAAATTAGTTCCTCTAAATAATATCAAGGCCTTAATATGTCTTTTATCTTTTAATAAAAATCCATGAATTAAGGCTTCATATTCTGCTACATTTTTAGAACATGAAAACTCCAACTTATGAGTGAAGAATAATTTCTTTCCCATTAGAGAAACCAAAAATACACGTTCACCAACCCTTTTTCTTCTTATAGAGTCATCAAAGAATGAATTCCATAAATCTGAAGCATTATCTTCTTATTTATTTGATATGGGGGCTATGAATTCTTATTTATGGATACAATAAGTACCTAAACTAGTTTCTTCAGCTGTGTCATAAGGATTAAATTCATAAAGCTCCTTGTCCCATTCATTTAATAAAAGATCAGGTATTGAACAAAGAGGAGTAGACTAATATATTTACACTAATTCATTTTCTTCCTCTTCTTAGATGATGTAGTTAGAGTTGAGGGGAACAAGAACATAGGATTCAACATGGTAAAAGTAAATTGGCTCACATCTGATGGTAAATCTTGTTCCATATCTAGTTCTTAAGAGCATGTGAGACTAATTGGAAGAAAAATACCCACCCACTGTGGTTGTGAAATATCTTGATAATTACATCAAAAATAAAGGGGTAAGATAATGATTTATACATATTGAGTGATGTTGTATCTAGGAAAATTATGACGAGTCAGCTAAATATATTTTATAACCCCTAATATTTTGATGGTTGAGCCGTCAAGATGCATAACTCTCTTAGAATGTGCGTTAAATTCAATGCCTAAAATGTATGTTATTTTATTGGGCATTATAGAAGTACTAGCACTAGAATCTATCATGAAATTATGTATTAGGTGTTTTCCCATAATCAAAGACATGTAGAAGGGTGGAGGATTCCTGAATTTACTTACTTGTTCATCCTTTTCTTGGAATAAGTTAACTGTGGAGTTTGAATTTTGTATAACCAGTTTAGATTGTGGTATCCACTTCAAAGCTTCTTGTAGGATATCCCTTTGATATGGAATAGATAAATAATCCCACATTTTCATGCTAAGATTTGTCTTATTCATTTTCCCATAGATTTATGCATCAAAGGTGTGGATGATTCTATTCGTGTTTTCTCAACTAACAGAATTGGTACGTTTGATGGAGGAATTTATTTGTTTTGTAAATTTTCTATCCAAAGGGTGGAGCCGCTAGATGAGGCCATTGGAATTATTCCACTCAAATATGTGGATTATTTTTCCTTGAGAGGAGGAATTTACATAGGAAGGGATGGATCAAAAATTCTCAATTTCCACTTATTTGACATTGTATTATCCGCAACCTAAAGTTGTGGTCTATTTAAGTTTTCCGTGGTTTGATTAACCATATAAAATTATTTGGAGTTGTAGAACATGATGTTGGATTCTAAGATGAATTTTTTCACGAAATGAAACCATTTAATATCATATTATCTCGAGTAAGGACTTAATAAGTTTGTGAGGTGTAATTCATGTTATAAGTGTTGATACCTAGAGAAATTTGTCACTTTGGATAGTGTGTGCCACTCGAGTAGGGGAGAAGCTAGTCTAGCTCACTATATTACAACTCGTGAAAGGCATTTGCTCATGATAAGAAGGGTGAGTTGAAGGGAGAGAGGTCTTAAAAATGAAGGTAGCTTGTGGAATGTTGTAGACTCTTATAGTACTTGTGAGGTGACCTTAACATTCATTCCTCTCGTGAACATCTTGCTACCATACAAAGTGATCTATTTTTTCGGCAAGAAATTTGAGTGTCACTCTATGCACGAGCCTAGTGATACCTTATGACTCATTAACTGATTAGGAAGATTCCCTTAGCATGCACGTAACCCTTAAGGGTGATTAGGAATCTTGGAAGAGAATTTAGGTGTTTGGGTAGAGAGATTTTTCTCTCGGTAGTTATAGAAACCTTCTTAGGTTTTAAACACAGACCTTTAATTGGTATATTTATCTATCATCTCAAAGACTATAACCCTCAACATATCATCCTCCTAATAATAATGTTACAATATTGTTTTGGCCTTGATCCTATATAGTGTATCGGATGGATATGCCGACATGTGGCATACATTCCCTTGGTTATTCATATGTTCTTATCATTTTATATTTCATTCATATCATTAATAGGTCAGCCTCAGTGGTGTCCATAGCATAAAAAGGGTATATATAGGAGATAGTAGTGTGTAGTTAAGCATATTTTTGAACACTTAATTCTTATTGTATGGTTTGGAGGTTTCCCCCTTGAAGTGGCTAAGATATTATACTTTTATATTGATATAATGTATCTACATTTTGTTGTCCTTTGGTTTTATATTTCTTCTAATGTTCTAATTTATCCAAGTAATTCCATTACAAGTGGTATCAGAGCTACGATATGGGCCAAAATTAGGGCAAAAACCCTAATTTTTTGTTTCGCTATATCTTGTGAACCAAAGATAATTTGTTGTATATGTTTTTACCAAACTTGTGAATCATTCAAAGTAAGGTTCCCTGAAAATTTAGACTTTTTTATTTATTTTAAAAAATTTATTGCAAATTTATGGTTTTTCATAAATTTTCTCCCTAGGCTGTAAATTGTGGAATTTTTTTCAAGTTATTTACATTTTCAAAAAGAGGATAAATTTTTTTTTGGAGTTTGTTTATATTCATCCGAATTCCTATCAAACTCCCAAACCCTAAAATTTGACCTTAATTCCTAAATCCTACTATTTTGGGGCATCATGGTAGGGCCTTCCACAAGAGGAAAAAATAATCCCATCACTCCAAGTAAAACTCCAAAAAGGATGAGATAATAGTTGAGGAGTTGGAGTCAAAAGGGTAACTATAGATTCCTCAAGGTTAGGGTTTACTTCAACGGACCATAAGGTAAGCCAACTTGAGTTTGACCTATGAAACCTCAAGTCTAGGGCAACCCACAAAGAATATGTAGAAAGGATTAGACAATTATTATAATGGGTAATCATACTTCTATCAACCAAGGTGGATCTTTAGGTCAAAGTAATAGTAAAACAAGCCACGGTATATTTTTTAGCATGCCCAATCCAAATACAAACACTTTGCAAGCCCGTAACATGTTTCCAAAAGTGGAGATGTGTAATTTTTATGGAAATGATCCACTCAATTGGATTAATCAAATGGATAATTTATTTGATCTACATCAGATTACATTAGGAAAATAGGTGACTATGGCATCTTCGTATCTCAAACCTAACCAATTTTTCTGGTATCGATGGTTATGTGCTCAAAGGAAAAAGAGTGGTCTCAATGTTACATGGATAGTCTTCACCAAAGAGTTGCAATCACACTATAATTATAGTGTGTTAGATAATTTATTCAACCAATTATCAAAGTTAAGACAAACAAGATATGTTAATAATTGCATTCATCAATTTCAAAACCTTTCCTTGCGGGTGGAAAGTATTATCAAGAGAATCTAAATGACCTATTTCTTCGGGTCTTAAGGATCACGTTGAGCATGAGGTGCATATGTTTAATCCTCATAATGTTTCTGATTCCGTGATTATGGCACGTCGAAGAAGAGGAAAAATTAGTTTCAAGCAGGTAAAAAAAATCACTAATATCATAGATCGTGACACCTTACCTCAAGAAATTCCTCGGTCGGGTTAGATTGACACCTCAACATACTAAATAAAAGAGAGAAAAGGGTTACATTTAATTGTGATAGTAAAATGGAATGGGACATAAATGCGTTGAAAATAATTTGTTCTACATTAATGGGCCTAGTGAAGATGAAGAGAAGGAAGAAGATGAAGAGTCAAAGGTCAAGGTCAAGCTAGAGGAGGAGTCAGGACATCCCCAACCAATGATATAATTCCATGAAATTTTAGGAATTATCACCCCCAAACCCTCATGGTGGTTGGATTATTAAAAAATGAGAGCGTCATAGTGTTGATTAACTCAGGGAGTATTCACAACTTCATCAATCATAAGTTAGTAGTGTACCTGAACTTTTTTATTTATCCAACTCCTAAATGTCAAGTAATGATTGATGATGGAGGTATTGTTACTTGTTCCGAAAAATTCCATAACATTAAACTTGCCATGGGAGATTACATACTAAATAGCCCCATGTATGCCATTTCTATGGGAGGAGCAGACATTTTGTTAGGATTTCAATGGCTTACCACCTTGGGAACCATTGAGATGAACTTCCAAGATTTTTTCATGTGATTTCATTCTGAAGGAAGGACTTTTGAGTTAAGGGGCTTAAGAGAAAATTCTCCATAGCTAGTGAGCTCTCATCAAATGCACAAAATTCTAAAAAATGGTGTAGAGGGATTTGTGGCACAACTATTTTCATTGGAGTCACATCATTCTAAGGACATTATACCATCAGATATGCAAGCATTGTTGGCTGCACACTTTGTTGTGTTTGAAAATATGCCAAAGGCTTTACCTCCAAAGAGAGATCATGGTCATGTTATCTAGGTAGCACCAGGGATCCAACCACCCAACATCATACCTTATAGGCACCCATATGTGAAAAAGAGTGATATCAAGAAGATTTTAAAAGAGGTGTTGGAAGCATGTGACAGAATCATTTTCATAGTCAAATTTATTATTCTTCTCCAAAGTAGTGATGGTGCATAAAAATATGACATGTGGTGCATGTGTCCTTATTATAGGGAACGTAATAAGTTCACAAAGTGAAATATAAGTTTCCTATTCCTGTAATTGATGATTTGCATGGTGTCGTTTACTTTAAAAATATCGATCTTCATTCGATACCACTAAATCATAATCAAGGACAAGGATGTTCATAAAACTACCTTTTGGAAACATGAAGGCCATTATGAATTCTTGGTAATGCCTTTTGGAATCACAAATGCACCTTCTACATTTCAATTTTTCTTAATTCTATTTTTAAGCCATTTATGTAGAAGTTTTTAGTGTTCTTTGATGATATATTAATCTATAACAAAACATGGGAGGAACACTGGCATCATGTAAATAAGGTTTTGGATACCCTTGAGCAACATCAACTTTATAAAAATCCCTCTAAGTTTTCTTTTTGATTCAAGGAGGTTGAATATTTGGGTCACATTGTCTCTCATGAAGGTGTTAAAGTGGATCCTAATAAGATCAAGCCCATGATGGAATGGAAGGTTCCAAAAACCCTAAATAATATCTAAGGATTTTTGGGACTGATAGGTTATTATCGTATATTTTTAAGGCATTATGTAAGTATAGGAGTAACTCTTACAGATTTATTAAAGAATGACTCTTTTTATTGGAATGAGGAAGTTATCAAAGCATTTAAGAAGTAAAGGAGGCCATGTGCACCACTCCAGTCTTGGCTACTCTTGATTTCTCCAAAACATTCATTGTTGAATGTGATGCATC
Source organism: Taxus wallichiana var. yunnanensis (assembly GCA_018340775.1). Classification (NCBI taxonomy): domain Eukaryota; kingdom Viridiplantae; phylum Streptophyta; class Pinopsida; order Cupressales; family Taxaceae; genus Taxus; species Taxus wallichiana. The sequence continues at coordinate 411,133,048 of CM031238.1, read as the reverse complement.
AGGGTCTTGTATGGGGGAATTTTTCATGAAAGAAGGTGGTATTATTACCTTTTTGATCCATCAAATCAAAGGTAAGAATTTTTCAAAGCCAACTTATGAGAAAGAAATGCTAGCCATACTTCATGCAATAAAGCAATGGAGACCATATCTCATAGGAAGACACTTTAAAGCTAAGACAGATCATGATAGTCTTAAATATTTCTTGGAGCAATGCTTATCATTTGAATAACAACAAAAATGGGTCTTAAATATGTTGGGATATGATTTTGAGATTATCTACAAGAAAGGGAAGGATAATGTAGTCGCGGATGCTCTGTCTAGGAAAGATGAATCATATGCAGCATTATTATGTTCCATATCCATCTTACAAAGTAAGATTGGGTACAAGATGTAAGGTCTGAATGGAGAAATGACCTAGCTACACAAAACCTCATTCATAATCTCTAGAATAATTGAAGCATGTCTGAAAATTTTTTATGGAAAGGGGATGTTTAATAGTATAAAGATAGAGTATAGTTATGTAAGAACTCCACCTTAAAAAATAGGGTTCTATCTTATCTTCACACTTCTCAAGTATGGGTGCACTTTGTATTCTTGAAGACTTATCATCAAATCAAATAATATTTCTTCTAGGAAGGGCTCAAAGGGGATGTCCAAAAAAAATTCTGAATGCATGGTTTGTCAAAGAAAAAAAAGGTGAAACAATTTAGTCCCCTAGTCTTCTACAACCTCTATTTATTCCTAGCTAGCAGCGGGAAGAGGTTTCTATGGACTTCATCATAGGATTGCCTAAATATGAAAGAAAACATATCATCATGGTTGTGGTGGATAGACTCACCAAATATGATAATTTTTGTGCCTTGTCACACCCATTTATTGTTAGCACATAAGAATAATACCTTCATGGACATAGTTCAGAAGCTACATAGGACTCCTAATATTATAGTAAGAGATTGGGACCCTATATTTATAAGTAATTTTGAAATTTATTTATTCTCATGTTTGAGTACTCAGTTAGCTCGTAGATCTTCTATCATCCCCAATCTGATGGGAAAATAGAAGTTGTAAATAAGTGTTTTGAGGGATATCTTTGTTGCTTCACCTTAGCTAAACAAGTAAGACGGGTCCAATGGATGTCACTTTCAGAATGGTGGTATAACACTTCCTTCCATACTTCATCCAAAATGTCTCTTTTTTGGCACTCTATGGGTACCATCCACCATCCATCACATCATAGTTGAGAGGAAAACTAAGGGTTAGAGTAATGGAAGAAAACATTCAAAGCATCAACAAGAGGTCCTCTTTAGTCTTAGGAAGAAATTGGCAATGGAACAAAACCACATTAAGAAACATGTTGATCAATATCACAATAAAAGGCATTTTGAAGTTGGTGACTGGGTTTTTGTGCATTTACAACCATATAAGCCAATGTCTTCAAAACAACAAGATAAGGATAATAAACTTTCACCTAAGTATTATGACACCTATCAAGTATTACAGAAGATTGGTATTGTAGCATACAAATTAGAACTTCTAAAGACAACTGAATACATACATTATTTCATGTTTCTTGCCTAAAGAAAGTAATTAGATAGAGGGTATCAGCCCAAACACCATTACCTAAGCTCGATGAGGAGGGAGAGAGTCATATTGGAACCTGAATGCATCCTTCAAACATACACTAAAATATTGAGGACAAGGGTTATTATTGAGTACCTAATCAAGTGGAATAATATGGACAATGAAGATGCAACATGGGAGGATATAACGTTCCTACAACAGCATTCGTAGCTTCTCAAAATTTGGGACATTGTTTCTTTGAAGGGGAAGGGCATGTTATGCACTTAATCATATATAGTGTATCGGATGGAGATGCCAACATGTGGCACACATTCCCTTGGTTATTTATATGTTCTTATCATTTTATATTTCATTCATATGATTAGTAGGTCAGCCTCAGTGGTGGCCATAGCATAGGAAGGGTATATATATGAGATAGTAGTGTGTAGTTAAGCATATTTTTGAACACTTAACTCTTATTGTATGGTTTGTAGGTTTCCCCCTCGAAGTGGATAAGCTATTATATTTGCACATTGAGATCATTTATCTACATTTTGTTGTCCTTTGGTTTTATATTGTTGCGGATGTTCTGATTTATCCAAGTATCCAAGTAATGAAGGATTTATGAAGATTATCCTAAATGGATTTAGACCTGATATTTTGTAGCCTTAGTGTTTATGCTTAGATAAATTTGTCACTTTGGATAGTGTGTGCCACTAAGCGGTGGAGAATCTATTTTATCTCACCGTATTAAAACTGTGTGAAAGGAATTTTCTCATGATAAGAATGGTGAGTTGAAGGGAGAGATTTCCTACATCATGAAGGTATCTTATGGAATGTTTTAGACTCTTATATTACTTGTGATGTTACCCCAACATTCATTCCTCCATGAAAACATCGTTACTTATATAGAGTGCTCTATTTTTTCTAGCAAACAAGTTGGATCACTCCCATACACAATCCTAGTGAGACCTTATGACTCATTAACCAATTTGTAATATTATCTTAGTATGCATAGAACCCTTAAGGGTGATTAATAAGCTTGGAAGATAATTTAGGTATTTGGGTAGAGATATTTGCACTCTCGGTTGTTATAGAAACCCTCTTAGGGTTTAAACACAAACCTTTAATTGGGAGCTTTAACTATCATCTCGTAGACTATAACCCTCAACATATAATCTTCCCCAAATCCCTAATAATACTTTAAAGGAATTTTGAAAATATATAGTGAAATTAGTAATATTTTTTTGATAAATCCCTCAAGAATCCTATAGTATGCTTTTGGAGGCTCGTAGAGGGCATAAAATGAAGGATTTTTAAGATTGTACCAAATGAAAGAGACCTAATATTTTATATCCTTAATGTTGGCCCGAATGGGTGTTTTAAACACCAAATATTTGGATATTTTAATCCCCTATCACATTAAGTTGGATTTTCATGAAGGACTGGTAAGGGGTGATTAAGCTTGAGGGTGAGTTGTGAAGGAGGTATGAGTTGCTTTTAGAATTGAGCCAAATGACTTTTCCCACACTTGTGCCTTGAAAAAGGGAACTAAAAATTCTAACACTTTCCTCAGTGGGATTTTGGATCACTCTAACTCGTCTCATTCCAATAACCACGTTCTCAAAAAGCCAAGAATCATAGTTTTAGCAAAGTTGGACAAATCCACCAAATCGTGGGCTTCCAATTTCCTAGGTAGGCCGGATAGGTTAAGTCAGGGATGATGAACATGTTTGAATCAATAAATGAGACCATTTGAGCTTAGAGGATAGTTTAGTGGGATTTTTTATGCTTCTTATTCTTGAGGAAAGGAGTATATGTTGCAAGTTATTAGACAAATTGAAGTTGTTTAGATAAACTATTTTGTTGAGTGTGTTAAAATCCTATATGCTCTGAATAACTTAGCAATGAATGTTATTGTTGTTAATTTCCTACTAAATGAGGAATTGTATTGTCAAGAAAGTGGGTAACAAGTGTGGGAGGTAGTGTGCATATGGACCTATCATATGCCACCATTCCCTTGAAGGGAAATTCGTTGAAGTTACATAGAGAAGATATGTTAATGCATTTTTTAGAAGACCCAATGAATGCATCATATGAGGTGATGTACACAAATGTTGACTTGGAAAAAAATTTGGTAATGCAGATTTTTAAGATTAGTGCCATTATTAGACCCTAATGCTCCTTAGACCATGTATTTCGATGGAACATATTTTGGTTTTGGCAATGGAGCAGGGGTGGCATTATTTTCTCCAAACCAAGGATCTTTTAACTTCTCATTCAAATTGTGCTTTGAGTACACAAATAATATTATAGAGTATGAGCCACTCATACTTGGTTTGAGGATTGCTTGGAGCCATGGAATCAAGAACTTGATTGTAAAAGGAGATTCTAAATTGGTTGTGAAAAAAATTATAAAAATATATGAAACCAAAAGTTAGAGATTGAAACAATACATAAATGCATCTTATGATCTAATTGAAATGTTTGATTTTTTCAATATTGTATATCGGAGAGGATTCAAATGCATTTGTTGAAAAATTAGTATTCATAGCCTCTTAGTATGATAATGAAGTTTAATCCCATATTGTAAGTTTGAAGTTGAATGTTGGTCAAACCATCTCGTACTCTATCAATATTGAGCATTAGTAAGATTTTAATGATGAAAATCACATATTGAAGTTATTGAATGGTGAGGCTAAGTTATCTAATCGATGACTAATCTAAAGCCCATGGTGGAAAATTTTGGAGGAAAAGAAACTATTTTTGGAAAATAAATAATTCAGTTAAAGAAAAACATGATTCCTAAAGGGCTGGTCATCCTTAAATATTCTTTTGATGGTGCTTGACAGAGTAATGAATGATGTTCATAATCACATCAAATTTTTCTTTAGTGTATTATGTATGAATGTTAAGTATGTGTAGTGTCTCTGTGACAACTCTATTGAGTGAGTGTTATCACCAAAAACAACACCCTCTAATTTTTCATGAATGTGTGGATGAGCAATCAATGTTTTTGGTAACATGGGATTGTCTCTCAAGTTGTGGGACTTGCTACTTGAAACAAACCTCTAGAGAAGGCTAGTTCCTCTACCTGATCCTAATGTTAATCTACTCCTAAGGAAGGAAATGCAACTATCTAACCCTATTCTAAACTTCCAAGGGACTAGGGAGAGAGATAAATGCATGAAAAGGAAATCCTACACTAACAGAGGTGATAGCACCAAGAAAGGGTGGAGAGACACTCTTAAATGAGGTAAAATGGAAGAAAAATGATGAAGGAGAGGGCAGACATGAGTGCCACAATCCAAAACAACCTTCAAACCTCCATTTTCAAGGAGCACAATAGATTTAGATCCTGCAAGGAGAAAAAATATGCAAAAATACCTACAAATGCAATGAAAGGCAATAAATTGCAATAGAACACAAGCTAGGACAGATTAATAGCCACAAAACAAGTATTTTATTGCTTTAAAAGGATGCACAATACATTACAATGAAGGTGAAAGGCAAGATTCACCATGAATAAACCCAAATTTGAGGCTTGTAGCTCATACACACATGTGTAGCACTTGAAAGAGAATGCACAAGCATTACAAGAATGTCTAACCCTTACAAATGAATCTCTCTTTACAATATATAGAAAGTGGAAGAGAGAAACAAAGGAAAAAGAGGGAAATTAGAATTTATAACTTCACCCAACAACAAGGTGTATTAAATGCCTAAAAATAATCATGATCACCCTACAAAATCAATCCCTCCATGATAATTTACTTTATGGAGAAGATATGGGTACCAAATTCATTAAATCTGATTATTCAACTACCTAGGGTTGTGCATCTTTAATGTTGGGTACATTTTCCTCTTTTTTACCAACCTACTCTCACCTAACTCAATATTTTCTATTTCCATGGCATAGAGGATGGAGAGACATTTCTAGTGATATAAATTTTATCCAATTTGGACACCCGGGGAAAACGTTATGCCCATGTCGATCCAATGGGTGTTGTGAGGAACATGGGTTCTATGTACCTTATCATAGTCCTCATTGATCATTTATTTCCCCTTTGGTGTAGATAATTCGGGTTCATAGGAACCGAGAGAATCTTATCCACAATACATTGGGTTTGGTTTGTTGTGGGTTAGTTGGAGTATTGTGTCATGGGTGGAACTTGGGAACCTGCTCCACCCAAGCTCATTGTTCTGTAGTTCACCATTCCTTTGCACCACTACTCACCTAAAATACACTACGCCCTAAACTTCTTTCACTTTGTGGCTATTTTGGGGATGCGGGGAACAAGTGACCCAAAATAACTAGTCCTTCCTACGCCTTGGAACCCGAAACTCCCCAAACCCATAATACACTCGGCCTTTTTCCCGAAACTTAATCGCAATTGGGAACATGAAGAACTTTGGAACTAGTTTCGTTTATTCCTTCCAAACCCATGATACACTAGAAATTCTTGCTTTTATATGTCTTTAAGCCAAGTATGGAATTAAGGAGTTAGGAAAAAGAGAGGGGAAGCCTTAGAACACTTCAATTTTCCATTTTTACTCAATTTGATCCTTGTTCAAGTCCAAATAAATCACTACAAGTTATCAAAATACGTGAAAGGGGAATTTTGGATAATAGTGAGCATTGCATTTTATTGCTATACTTTCTTCATATTTACTTTCCAAGAATCATAGGGGAGTTTGAATCATAAAATCCATCCCCCCTTTTTTTAAGCTAATATATGGGTCCTCTAACCCTGATTCAAGAAAAGCCAAAAGTAGCAAGATACTAGCCACTCACTTTGGACATGCCTCTCAGTCATTTCCAAGACTTGTTCATGGAATAATTTTATATTTATCCCCAACTACAAATGACATACATTAAACATCTATCATTATTCTTATAGTTCCCCTTTTAGAATTGCAGTTGAACCTTTGGGGTGTAAAACTATGAACCAACACAAAACTGGCATCGTTGTCGAGGACTATTGATTTATATAATAAACTTTAATATGATATTTATCTGAGTGGATCAAGTTTTGAGCCTGATTCTTCAATATTCATAAGTTTATGGTATTTTATAAAGTTGTGTGTGCCCATCAACAACATAAATCTTCCATTATTTTCAGGAGATTTGAAACTAAGATGGTCATTTTAGCTTTATTAACGTGCTTTTGCACCGACATGGTTTAAGAGAGGTTTATTTTCTCAATGCTTTCTCAATTTCAATTATACATGCTCCTTATCTGATTGACATAATTTTATGAAAGGTTTATTAATTCATGTGTTGTTGAAACATGGTTCAAGATATTTTCATGTTGATTTACCTTGTCAGAGTGTAATTGTTATCCAAAATTCACCCCCCAGGGTAATTTTGATAACATGCATCAGAATATTCAAATCCCAAGCAAATTGATTGATTCAGAGCAAAAATCAGGTTTCTAGGGTCCCTTCAGGAAATTTTCTAACTCTCCTGTCCAGGCTGAAAAGAACAAGCTCTGAGAAAATGCGGAAAAAGGGTTGCAGAAGGCAAGTAGGTTGATCCGGAAAAATTGTGAAAATCGGCTAAGTCCTAGTCCTAGGAGCAATTGGGACATTTGGGACGTCAAGGCGCGAATCGGCCGAATCGGGTGAACCGAAAAGAATTTGTCCCGCGAGGCACTGGGACATCCGGGACATAAAGACGTGAAGGGCGCGAAACAGCCGGCAGGGCCGAGCACCAATGAAATCATGACACGTGTCACGGGGAAAAAGTCAAAAAGTCAAAGGGTGAAGTTTCGAGCACTGGCCCGAACCAATGGGATAGTGCCACGTGTCCCAGCTAGGGCCCACAAGCAAATTTCAAAAGGAAAGCCCGCGAAAGGCAGAGGAGAGAGAATTTCTCATCCAATCAGCACGTGCCACGTGTCATCCAGGTGGCAGAGCGCGGGAAGGTTTTCAAAACACGTTTTCACCTGTTTTGTGCCCTAAATCTTCAGATCGCCATAACTTTCGATCCAAAGCTCGGATTTGCACGTTCTTTATATCAACGGAAAGCTGGTGAAATTCTCTACATGATTCCAGGGTCAATCTTGCATTTTGGAGCAGTCTAGAGGGAGAAAATCAAGAAACGGCTCTGACGCGTGTTCATGGCCAAAAATGACATTCCAACGACTAGATTTAATGCAGAATGGGTCGCATTCTCCTGTAATCCGGTCAAAGTGACAGGGTATGGGTTTGTAAGGTCCCCATGCCATTTTAATGCACCTGTAGTCAAGAAAGAATGGGCTCCCATGCCTTTGTACATTTTCTGTCCCCTGGGCTCGACCCTTGCACTGTAAAAGCCAGTTTTGGGCTCATTTCAAAGGGGGAACATTTTTGGGCATAGCAGACTTCTTCTTTCACCGCCAACAAGTGATTGATGAAGGATCAGACCTCTCCAAGGATTGTAACAATTTTCTTTTACCTCTCTGAGGGTGTAATGCGTGTTTTTGACATTGAAATGATAATGCAAGCTCTGTGAATGGGTTTCAATCCTCTGTTTGTATTATTTGCTTGATTTCAGATACTAAATTATACATTATCAGTCTGTGTATGTTTTATGTTGTGAACTTTGGTCTGTGTCTATTTGCATGACAAATATGTTTCACCACTCCTTTTGGTGCATCACCATCTTTAGTTAGTTTCAATTTTTGCACTTCTACCCCTGTCTCCTTGCAAGTTAGAATAGGATTAGGATCTAAACCTCTGTAGTTTTGCAAAATATAGATCTAAATCAGAGGAGTTTGAGGAACCAGCCTCTAATCTGGAGATTCCTCTCTCAGTTTCACAAGTCCCCACGCTTGGAGAGAGGTTTCCATGTTGTGCAATCACACTGGATGCTAGAGTGATCAACCTAGAACCCTGATCTGCATCCAGGGGTGCTTTGTGAGTCTCAAATAGTTTTGGCATGCCGGTGGGACTAGAGGTCTCATTTTTATTGCAGTAAAGTTGATGTGCATCTGCTGCAGTTTTCTTGCTTGAAAAGAGCTATTATTTGAATATCTGGCGACTCCGAGGGAAGAATCAATTGGTTTCAACAGTTCAGGCCTGAAAGCTTATGAGAAGAATCACAAGGTCAAGAGTTGGAGAAGAAGAGGTGCTGTTTGAATATCTACAATTATCTCCAAGAAGAAGGAAAAGAGGAAGAAGGATTCAAAGGTCTCCATCTCCACCAAACAGAACTCTCTCAACTCCTCCACCTGATCGGCCTTTCATTCAGTATTCAAGAGTTCTTCGACCAATCAGAATGGCGCAACCAGTGAACCCCTATGTCAACTTCACAGGCAGCAGCCCACTTGCTCTCAATGCACAAAATCCAATCCCAGTTGCAGCATTGAAGAACATCCCATACTTTACTGGAGAAAATCAGACCACTCCTGGTGATCATGTCAAGGACATTGCTAACATTTGTGCAATCCATGAGATTAATGAGATGCAAGTAGCTGTCAAATTGCTGGCATCTTCATTCAAGGGGAAAGCATTGCAATGGTTTAGGAGCCTTGAAGCTGGCTCTATCACAAACTGGAATCAGCTGTGTATTGCACTTCATGATCAATTTGGAGAGAAGGGAGACAACTTGTCTCTTTTGGAGTAGCTGACAACCATCAAGAGAGCTTCCAATGAGCAGCTAACTGACTTCAACTTCAGATTTCAAAGGTCTTGGGATAGAATTCCAGTAGCAGTCAGGCCAACAGCAGAAGGTGCTTTTCTATATTACCTTAAAGCTTTAAATTCTGATATTTCTATGTTGGTTCAATCTATGGGAGGCACAACTATTCCTGTTGCTTATAGCATTGCCATTAGAGCTGAAAATTGTCTGATTCAAGCTGGCAAGCTAGCTCCTAGGCCTCCAATGCCATTATATCCAAGTTTAGAGAACCCAAGTACTAGTCAAGCACCTGTCTTAGCTCCTTCTCCCACTCCTAGAAATCAGAGTTCAAATGAAGCTTCCACTTCATCTCCAAGTGCCCCAAATGAGCTTCAAGAAGTCATGAAGCAACTGCAAAATTTAGGTAATGAGCTGGTCACACTCAAGAGACAGCAAGCTCAAGGTTTTATACCTTTGTATCAACCTCAAGCTCAACCTAATAGGCAGCCATATCAGCCTCAAAAGGCACCCAATCCAGCTGCAAATCTAAATCAAACAAGGCCTCCTACCAATAGACCATTCCAAATTTCTATAATCCAAATGCCATATCTCGCCTCTAAGGCATTAGTACCAAAGACAAAACAACATTGCCCAGAGTATGATTGGTGTTTTCCATGTAATGAACCTCATAATCAATCCATGTGCTACAATGGTGCTTTGACTCAAGCTTTAATGGTAACAACTACGGTGTGGAGGGTGAGAGCAAATAAGAAAACAGCCAACAACAAGAAACATTCCAACAAAGAATCAGCCCCAAATGACACCACATTGGTAAATTGGCAAGAAGAGGATTTCGTGGCATGAATCGAGTAGTTTCTCAAGGTGTTGCAGCCCAACACAAGGTCAAAAAGAAGAAATTTGGGTGAAGAACAGGTCATTAGCCCCACCAATCCACAACCTTCCACAGCTCCACAAATGATTGGCAAGCAAAACCCGCTTTCAAATGCACAAGGGCAGCCAAGAACAGCCCCTAGGCCAACTCAAATGCCACCGTGCTGCCCACATCCAAGGAGCAAATGTGCACACCAAGGGACAGCAGAGAGATCCTTCATCACCATTCAAGATTATCATTGATCGATGAAGAAGACAAACGTCAATATATCTATGTGGGAATCCCTATCCATCCTGTGCCAAAGAAATCACTGCAAAGTCATGCCATGAAGGATTGGCCAACTTCAATCAAGCAGTCCAAATGCAAGAGAAGGTACTCACAAATGCTGCCCAGCCTGAAGGAAATCATGGAGCACAACAAGGTAAAATGTTGAAGCCCCCCCCTTTCTATGTTTCGTTAATCATTGGAAATCAGCTAGTGCATAATTGCATGATAGATTCCGGGGCAAGTAGCTCAGTAATGCCTAAACAGATAGCTGGTCAATTAGGGATCTAGTATGAAATAACATCTAAGGGAGTAGTGCAGCTGGATGGGACAGCAATAGCAACAGTTGGAGTGATTAGAGGTTTGAGTCTTACCTTGCATGCATGTCCAAATGTTGTTGTCTTACAAGATATATCAGTCATAGACCTTCCACCACTCTTTGCCCTATGTTTATCAAGGGACTTCACTGCCAAAATTGGGGGATATTTGTCCGCTGATTGGTCTCACATGCTATTCAGAACAAGGTATGGAACTAAGGCTACAATTAGGTCAGAACCTATTGCAAACTTCCACATTGAGCCCTATACTCCAAGTCAGATTAATGCCAATTGCTCAGCATTTGATCAAGAAGATCACCCAAACACGGATGAAACTGACACTAAAGTTGGAAACATCCCAGATCTAACTCTTGATGAATGGGAAAACAAGGTGCATGCTTTTGATCCTTATCAAGGAATAGAAGAATCTGAGCTAGGAGTCTATTGTATACACAAAGAAAGTCAACATATTCCTAAGATCACCAAGCCAAACCACAAGGATGACAATGAGGTATGGCAGCTGTTTTTTTGATGGATCGAGGAGTAGACAAGGCACGGAGGTGGAGTCGTGCTTATTTCACCTCAAGGAGTAAAGTATTATTCAGCTTTTACATTTCAATTTGCATGCTCCAATAACACTATCAATATGAAGCCTTGGTGCAAGGGATGCATTGGGCAATCAAGAGAAAAATAAAGAACTTGCAAGTCTTTGGGGACAGTGAGCTGATTGTAAATCAGGTCAAGGGACAGCATGCCGCCAAAAATGATCTACTCAGGTGCTACAAGAACAGGGTATGGGACCTCATGGAAGATTTTGAGGGTTTCGCATCAAAGCCATCCCTAGGAAAAGAATCAAGTCTGCCGACAGCTTTCATGCAGCAGTAGGGGCAGCCTTTGACATTGTAGAAAACATTCAACAAGACAAGGTACAACCAAAACATCCACGTGATTGTGAGGCCTTCAAAGGCCGGATAACAATGTCACTGGCGGTATTTGAGAATGACTAGCAAATCATCCACTTCAAGAAGAAGCTGAGTTCTCACCTAAGAATCAAGAAAAGTTGGAACAACAATATGGTGACCAAGTGATACAGCTGAGAACTGACAAGCTACCCAAGGGACTTATCACTTTGGAGTCCATTTTCAACCCCAATGATCAGTTTAGAAAGGAGAAAGCAAACATTCAGGTCAAGAGAGAAGATTCGGTATCCATCTTGGTAGAAGAGAACAAGCCATTGCAAATTGGAAAGATGACAACTGAGCAAGAAAGGTGTGAGTTCATACAGCTATGTCAAGAATTCCCTGACGTGTTTGCTTGGAGCTATGAAGAATTGAAAGGTTTCAATCCCAACTTAGCTCAACATACCATTGAATTAGATCCAAATACTAAGCCTATCAAAGTAAAAAGAGACCACCAATCCACACATGGAGCCTCTCATGAGCAAAGAATTGGACAAGCTGATTGAGTCAGCAATTATATTCCCAATCAAGCATTCTAGTTGGGTTGCCAACTTAGTTCCAGTCAGAAAGAAGAGTGGAGAGATCAGGCTATGTGTTGACTTCAGAGATTTGAATAGATCCTCTCTCAAGGACCATTATCCACTCCCTTCCATGGAGCAAATATTACAAGTCGTAGCTGGTTCAGAAAGGTTTTCACTACTTGATGGTTACTCAGGCTTCAATCAGATTATGGTAAAGGAGGAAGACCAGTTCAAGATAGCCTTCACAACCAAATGGGGCACATATGCTTACAAGAAGATGCCATTTGGACTGTCGAACGCCGGAGCAACATTCCAGCGAGCTATGGATATGGCATTCAAAGGCTTGATCAACAAGATAGTGCTGGTATACCTAGATGATATCACTGTCTTCTCAAAGAATGCTGCAGACCATCTCTTTCACCTCAGGCAAGTGTTTCAGAGGTGTAGAAAGTTTGGAGTGTCTTTGAATCCTAAGAAGTGCATCTTTCTTGCACATGAAGGGAAGCTCCTTGGCCATATTGTCTCCAAGGAAGGATTAGCAATTGATCCAGAGAGGGTTGAAGCCATAAGAGCTCTACCATTGCCAAGCCACAAGAAATCCCTTCAGAGTTTCCTGGGAAGGATAAACTTTGTTCGGAGGTTTGTCCCAGATTTTGTAGCCCTTGTCAAGCCCATCACCAAAATGTTAAAGAAAAGCATGGCTTTCAAATGGACGACAGAAGGCAAGGAGAGTTTTGAAGCAATCAAAGAAGCCATCTCCCAAGCACCCACTCTCATCAACCCAGACTTTTCCAAGGATTTCATCCTCTATGCATTTGGAGGTGATGACACTATTTCTGCCATTCTGGTGCAGCAAAACAAAGATAATGATGAACAGCTGATTGCCTTCTTCAGCCAGAGCCTAGATGACTGCGAAGTGAGGTACTCTTTTATTGAAAAACATGTGCTTGCAGTAATCAGGAGCTTGAAGAAATTCAAGCATTTAGTCTCAAACAACAAGGTCCAGTTGCTGGTCTCACATGCTGGGGTTAAGGACTTCCTCCTCAACAAGGATTTGAATGAGAAAAGGGCAGGTTGGATCACCCGTGTCATGGAGTATGACATTGAAATCAAGATCACCAAGCTGGTAAGAGGAAAAGGATTGTGTGAGCAGCTGGTTTTGGGGAAGCAAAAAGAAGTATGCAACGAAGAAGAGGCTGTTTTGACAGTTCAAGACAGCCATGAGCCGAGTGACAGGCAAGAAGAAGACAATGCTGCCCCCACCCCTTGCTGGACCCAAGGCATTATGCACTTCCTACAAACAGGCCTATGCCCTCCAGAAATGAGCAAAGCAAAGAGGAGACATTTCAGATTGCAGGCTGTCCCGTACGCCATTGTTGATGGAGTTTTGTTCAAGAAAGATGTGAATGGAGTGCTGCTGAGATGCATTAGCACAGGTCAGATCCAAAGGGTGTTGGAAGAATTTCATAATGGACCAGCTGGTGGCCATTTTGCACCAAGAGTGACAGCTCTAAAAATCATGAAGGCTGGTTATTATTGGCCTAGAATCTTTAGTGATTGCTATGCATGGATCAAGAGGTGTAAGAATTGTGCATTCTTCACAGGAAAAGAGAGACTCGCTGCCCTTCCATTACATCCAATTACAGTAGATCAGCCATTCATGCAGTGGGGACTTGACTTCATTGGAGCCATCAATCCCAATTCGAGCCAAGGGCACAAATGGATTTTGACAGCCACAGACTACTTCACCAAATGGACAGAAGCAGTAGCACTCAAAGAGGCAAATGAGTCTAACATCTTAGACTTTTATGAGCAGATAACAACCAGATTTGGTGTACCTGCCACAATAATTTCTGATAATGCATTGGCATTCATTGGATCCAGGGTGACTGAGTGGGCTGTCAAGAACGGTATTTACCTAAGCACTTCATCAAACTATTACCCTCAAGGTAATGGCCAGGCCGAGTCTACAAACAAGAACTTGTTGAAGATCATTAGGAGGACTCTTGATGAGAATCAAAGGTCTTGGCATACCAAGCTGAAATCAGCCTTATGGGCTGATAGGATAACTCCCAAAAGATCCACGGGTAACTCTCCATTTAGGCTTGTCTACGGAAGAGAGGCAATCTTGCCCATGTCACTTGAGTTGCCAACGTTGGAACTCATGAAACAGCTGGAGTTGCTAGAGTTTGAGCCCATGGAGGTGAGGTATGTAGAATTGATGGAGCTGCAAGAGATCAGAGATCAGGCATCCCAAGCAATGGAAAAGGATCAAGCTTTGATCAAAAAGACCTTTGATAGGAAGGCCAAAGATAGATCTTTTCGAGTAGGAGATCTAGTGTTGAAATGGGATGTGGACAGAGCAAAACCGGGAAGGCATTCAAAATTTGATGCCATTTGGAGTGGCCCATACATGGTCACAAAGTGCAAGAACAACAATGCTTTCCAATTGGCCTCATTGGATGGTGAAGAACTACAGATTCCAGTAAATGGAATCTATCTCAAGCGTTGCTTCTAGAGGGAGGTTCACTACATCTGTAAATATTAGATTAGATTTCCTTTCCTCCAAGTGCTTGTGCACATTGTTTTGCTGTAGGTTAGTTTTGTTTTCCCTAAGTGCCTTGGCACAACTTGCTGTCCATGGAGATGTTTAGCATGTCTTTGCTTTCATCAGGTGGCATTCCATCTTCCTCCTTGCACATTCTGAGTCAGTTTGGATTCTAAACAGAATATTTGATGACTCCATGCCCAATGGATTGCTTCAGGCAACTGGTCTTTTCATCTAGCAGGCAGATGACCCCGCTGAGTCGCCAAATTGTTATCCAAAATTCACCCCCCAGGGTAATTTTGATAACATGCATCAGAATATTCAAATCCCAAGCAAATTGATTGATTCAGAGCAAAAATCAGGTTTCTAGGGTCCCTTCAGGAAATTTTCTAACTCTCCTGTCTAGGCTGAAAAGAACAAGCTCTGAGAAAATGTGGAAAAAGGGTTGCAGAAGGCAAGTAGGTTGATCCAGGAAAAATTGTGAAAATCGGCTAAGTCCTAGTCCTAGGAGCAACTGGGACATTTGGGACGTCAAGGTGCGAATCGGCTGAATCGGGCGAACCAAGATACGAAGAATTTGTCCCACGAGGCACTGGGACATCCGGGACATAAAGACACGAAGGGTGTGAAATAGCCGGCAGGGCCGAGCACTAATGAAATCATGACACATGTCACGGGGAAAAAGTCAAAAGTCAAAGGGTGAAGTTTTGAGCACTGGCCCGAACCAATGGGATAGTGCCACGTGTCCCAGCTAGGGCCCACAAGCAAATTTCAAAAGGAAATCCCGCGAAAGGCAGAGGAGAGAGAATTACTCGTCCAATCAGCACATGCCATGTGTCATCCAGGTGGCAGAGCGCGGGAAGGTTTTCAAAACATGTTTTCACCTGTTTTGTGCCCTAAATCTTCAGATCGCCATAACTTTCGATCCAAAGCTCGGATTTGCACGTTCTTTATATCAACGGAAAGCTAGTGAAATTCTCTACACGATTCCGGGGTCAATCTTGCGTTTTGGAGTAGTATAGAGGGAGAAAATCAAGAAATGGCTCTAACACGTGTTCATGGCCAGAAATGACATTCCAACGACCAGATTTAATGCAGAATGGGTCGCATTCTCCTGTAATCCGGTCAAAGTGACAGGGTATGGGTTTGTAAGGTCCCCCATGTCGTTCTAATGCACCTATAATCAAGAAAGAATGGGCTCCCATGCCTTTGTATGTTTTCTGCTCTCCTGGCTCGACCCTTGCCTTTGTAAAAGCCGCTTTGGGCTCATTTCAAAGGGGGAACATTTTTGGGCATAGCAGACTTCTTCTTTCACCGCAAACAAGTGATTGATGAAGGATCGACTCTCCAAGGATTGTAATTTTCTTTTACCTCTCTGAGGGTGTAATGCGTGTTTTTGACATTGAAATGATAATGCAAGCTCTTGAATGGGTTTCAATCCTCTGCTTTGTATTATTTGCTTGATTTCAGATACTAAATTATACATTATCGGTTTGTGTATGTTTTATGTTGTGATCTTTGGTCTGTGTCTATTTTCATGACAAATATGTTTCACCACTCCTTTTGGTGCATCACCATCTTTAGTTAGTTTCAATTTTTGCACTTCTACCCCTATCTCCTTGCAAGTTAGAATAGGATTAGGATCTAAACCTCTGTAGTTTTGCAAAATATAGATCTAAATCAGAGGAGTTTGAGGAACCAACCTCTAACTGGAGATTCCTCTCTCGCATAAGTCGCCACGCTTGGAGAGAGGTTTCCATGTTGTGCAATCACACCGGGATGCTAGAGTGATCAACCTAGAACCCTGATCTGCATCCAGGGGTGTTGTGAGTCTGCAACAACAATGAAATCTCTAGTGGAAAATCCATTTTGAGTTATAGGTCTAGTCGGTGCTATATTATTTGTTATATTTTTGGTAACTCTACATCTACAAATTTGGAAGGATTGATTTCCTCTTTTAGATAAAATCCTACTAAGATCCTCCCGCATGTGGTGTTGGGAGTCTCAACAACAATGAATTCTAGTGGAAAATCCATTTTGAGTTATAGGTCTTCTTCCTAAGTTGAATGTGTTGCAAATGTTAGAGTAGGTATTTACCTTAGCTCATGTTCACCTAGGTACTTTATTTACCTTTATTGTATTTATCCTTACCCACTTATGTGTGTGGATATTTCTTTTATCTTATTTAGATATTAGGAGATATTATCTAGTTGTTAGGTATAGTTCTTTCCTTGATCTATGGTATTAACTAGATCCTTGATGTCTAGTTCTCTCATAAATCTATGGACTTGAATAGTTCTTTGACGACTAGTTTTTCCATGATTTATGACTTGATCTATGACCTTGATTGGTTCTTAGATTGTTATTCCTTGCCTATATAAGCAAGGTCCATTCTCGTTGTATTTCATTGAGTTCCATAGTAATATATGATATTGCTACTCATTTGTTTACAAAGGTTTTATGTAAATTTATTCTCAAATTTCTTTCATCTTATTGATCATGGTGTTTGATTAGCATCTGTGTTCTTGGCTTGGTATGATATGGTTATCATTCCTTTCATGGTATTAGAGCTAGAGATTGTTGTTGACATCCATCTGTAAGTTTTATTTTGCAAATAAATTCATTGTATATTCATATCTTCAAACCCCTTTAATTTTATTTATGTGGTGAAGGCAACAACAATTTATTTTGTTTTAGTGGCAACTAAAATAAATAACAGAGCAAAATAGTAAAAAGCTTGTAACTTTTGATCGGTAACTCGGTTTTGAGTGCCGTGTTTTGCAAAAGTTCTTGTTTTTCCATGATTTTTCCATTGGAGTTATTTATTTTTAGATTTTCACTATAATTATAAAGTTCCAAATATGGAGGAGTTTTGTAATCAATTGTGGATGCAATTTCAATTGAGCCCGACATCCTAAATTTTTAGGAGTTACAGTTTGTACCTATCATAGATTCTGAGAATGATATGCTTTTCTTTGAAGTATGTGGACTTCAAGAGGATATTGTAAAATTTGTGGAAGAAAATAGATCGCTCAAGAAGAAAAATTCTCTTCTATAATCAATCATTCACGATAAGGATACAATAATACACTCCCTGCAGAACAAACTTGTTAGCCTACAGCATCACCATCATATTGTGGACAACCATATCCATGCTCCTAGTCCACTTGCAGCTATTGCTCCTGAATCCATTGACATTGATCTATCAGTCTTTGAGTATGTTCCTGCTCTTGATGCTCATACACCTATGAAGCTTATTACTACATGCTCTTCCACATCTGTGCCTATTACAGTACCACATGTTGTGTATCCTACTTCTACTCAGCTGCATGAATTTTTAAGAAGCATACCATTGCATTCAGTTCTCGCATGCTCCATTCTATGGGTCTCACTAGAGGAGTCATTGGCAGAAATTCATAGGGTATTATTTCCTCTATTCCACATGTTAAGTGGAATTCTCATCATGACATTGGTTTTCGAGCATATACTTCATTGGGATCACACATTGACAGAGCTCCTTTTTTTCGCTCGACTCTTTCTGAGGATCATGAGCAACACATGAGTTTTTCACCTTCACTCAGGCTTGAGAAACCTGAGATTTCAACTGTTAGACATGATCAACCTAACACACATTTTGATGTTCTTTTGCATGCACCCATTGTGCATTTTGCACCAAGTCATATGCAAGCATCTTCTTCATCCATCCGTGTTGATTTGGGGTGGATATCTGATCACTCGTGGAGGCAACATAGGCATTCATTGAGAGGACTCTACAAGCGTGGCTCCTCCACCATTCGGACTCTTACTCCAGTTTCTATACCTTATGCATTGTGATGCTTCTTGTTTTGAGCATTTTTCTTTAGTAGGTGTAGTGTATCTCTCTTGTTTGTTGAGAGATTTTGTATATGTATTTTCGACACTTTTGGCATGTTGACAGTATCTCTTGTGGGGGATCTATTCTGGTGAATTCCAGTGTTATTTTTTCAAGTGTTCGAGTAGTTGATTTTGGGAAACTCATACAGATTTGTAGCATCACTCCACCCATTCAGCAGTATGGGAGGGTGTGGTGTTGATCCTGCTTCTTTGGGTTTCGTGTCCTTGCCTTGTTACCTTGGCTTTTCTTGGATCGTGACACTCTAGAGTTTGTGTCCTTGCCTTGTTACTTTGGTTATTGTTCTTGGATCGTGGCACACCTATTTGAAGCAGTTGATCGAATTATGTTTGGTGTTTTTTTCACTTTTGACATCACTCTGTTGACAGTCTCCTTGTATGGAGCTATTCTGGTGGAGCCCAGTGTCAGTTGTTTTTGAGTTTTGTGATCAAGCAGTGGATTTAGACCATAGTGCACACCAAACTTCTTCAGCATTGTATAAGTTTTTTTGAGCCGAGCTTCTTGGGATGCCTTGGAGCGGATCTTTACTCTCTTTACTTTGTTGTTACTAGTTTTGGGTACCTTGTGGTGTCCCTTTTTCCCAATTATTGTACATGAGTACCTCATCAGGCCTAGTTGTCGGGACTCATACTTTGTGGACATGCCACTTCTATTTTGGCCCCTAGCTTCACTTGAGGGGGTGTTAGAGTAGGTATTTACCTTAGCTCATGTTCACCTAGGTACTTTATTTACCTTTATTGTATTTATCCTTACCCACTTATGTGTGTAGATATATTTTTATCTTATTTAGATATTAGGAGATATTATCTAGTTGTTAGGTATAGTTCTTTCCTTGATCTATGGTATTGACTAGTTCTTTCCTAGATCTATGGTATTGACTAGATCCTTGATGTCTAGTTCTCTCATAAATGTATGGACTTGACTAGTTCTTTGATGACTAGTTCTTTCCATGATTTATGGCTTGATCTACAACCTTGATTAGTTCTTAGATTGTTATTATTTGCCTATATAAACAAGGTCCATTCTCATTGTATTTCATTGAGTTCCATAATAATATATGATATTGTTGCTCATTTGTTTACAAAGGTTTTATGTAAAGTTATTCTGCAAATTTCTTTCATCTTATTGATCGTGGTGTTTGATTAGCATTTGTGTTCTTGGCTTGGTACAATCTGGTTATCGTTCCTTTCAGCAAAGTAGAAGGAAGCAAGTTTGGAATCCAATGAGAGGTCAATTCTCAAAAGGTAAGGATATTCAATCTTTTAATCTTGGTGATTCCCCTTTGATTGAAGATTATTCTAGTTTTTTTATAAAGAATAGCTTTGTTTACTAGTTTCATTGCTCGTTTCAATAATAATTGTGTGCCCAAATCTGCCAAAATTTGTCTTGATCCTAGCCATTCGCTTACAGTTGAGAATAGAACCTTTGTTTTTTAGGGTGCTCCTTGGATGAATATACACGATATTAAACCTACTCCTTTGGCTTATAGACCACTTATTTAAAACCCAGTTGAATAAAATATGGATCATCCTCCTCCACATCCTCCTTTTAGAGTCCAAATTTTCATACCTATCAACTTTGGGGATATGCCTGGATACCCTAATGAGGTCCCTAATGAAGTGAGAAATAGACTACCCAATTTTTAAGGTAACAATGATATTTTTAGAGAGCAATGTCTCAAATCCTTTCGAATGTCATTGATGATTATGATATTGAATATGAGGATGTTCATTTGAGCTTGTTTGTGCATACTTATGAATTATATGCTAGAGAATGGTTCAATGCATTGCCTTATGGGAGTATTAACTCTTGGGAGGAGATGATAAATTCATTTAGAATCCAATATGGTGATAGAATATGTCATACAATTTTTTGGCTGAAATTGAGAATATCAAATAGAATCCTTATGAGTGTTTGTAAGACTTCAAAACCAGGTTCAATAAGACATTAATAATACTTCCAGCCACTCTTAGGCCAAGTAATGAGTCTTTTTTAATCAAATATTGTGATGTTTTTAATAATAAAGCATATTATTACCTAAGAGACAAGTTCGTGTCAATCTTAAGAAAGATTTTTACGGCCATAAAATTGAGAATAATATGAAGGTTGTTCTAAACCTCATAAAAGAGAAGGGGTCAAGTTGGTGAACCTTGAAAAGAAACAAATTGGTAAGCCATCCACTTTAGAGGTAACAATGAAGACTATGGTGGTGATTTTAAAGTCAAAAAGGGAATTTCTATATGTTCTCAAAATTACAATCAAAATAGACCATCACCTCATGGTTGAGGGGATGATAAAGGAAAGAGACCCATGGGAAGGGATGATAGGCAACAAGCATTTAGAGATACTAAAGGGGTCCTTGATCCTTTAAGTGCTCTCGGGTGTCAATAGTTGACAAGTTTCCCATCATTGATTTGTATGATAATGCCTTTTACCCAATTTTCTTTTTGATCAAGTGGCCTTGACAGTAGATCTAGAAGACTCTAGATCTGATCAGGATTTTGGTGATGCATTGATGTTTGAAGAGGTCCTAGACTTGAAGGTGGAATTTATTCCACATATATATTGTGTGCCAAGAATATGGATGATTTTTACAATTTTGAGTAAGGTTAATATGCAAAAATCATTCATATTCCTAATCATCCTGTTAAGGTTTATTCCTAGGTTAATATGTCTCAAAATTTTGAGTTCCCTAATCATGAATTTGATTATTTTGATAACTTTAATGATTAAGAAGTATGATGGGGGATTAATTTTAGTGGAGGATAGGTAGTTATTGATCAATGAAGCAAGTGGCTCAAGAAAAGGTATATATAACCTAAGAAATAAGCAACAAGTTTTCCTTTCCCAAGGAGAGATTTCATCTGCTGATCCAAAAGATGGGGATAAAAGTAAAGATATCCCTAGAAGGGTTGATGGTAAGGGCAACCTTGATAAGTTTTTCTCTTTATCTCAAACTATTAAAAGAGATCTCATCTTATACTTATAAGAATAAGATCCCCTTGTTGAAAAATGTCCCAAAGGGTTCCCTTGGGAAAAAAATTCCATCAAATTCCCTCATGAGAAGTGAAATCTTGGTATGCCTTCTCATATCTTTGTTTTAAATAAATTTTCACCATTTGAAAATGTGATCACCCTTCCCCTCAACACCCTCATCTCCAAGTACATTGTTTTTTATATGGCCAAATTTTTAAGCCGGCTTAAGATAATGGTTCCTTTAGTAGAGTTGTTTAGGATTCTTGAGCAAAGGAATAGAGCATGTGAGTATTTTGGATTCAATGAGGATACTATTGTAAAAAAAGAAACCCCTACCCTTGTTGAAAATGAGGTTGAATAATATCAAGAAAAATTTTAACCTTCCCCTAAAGCTTATTTAGGTATATCCTTGGTTGAGAGCCAATTGTATGTTGATGTTTTTACATAACATTTATATTTAATGGTTGGCTCTTACACAATTGCATGTTTGATTTCGGTACATCCTGCAATATCATGTCATCGGTACTCATGAATGAACTTGGTATAAATATAATAGTTGTCTATGGAATATTTTATTCCATGGATTCAAGATAAGTTCTTGTTATTGTTTATGTAAGGGGATTGGTTGTACAATTGGCGGCTCACCCCCGACAATTACTTAACAATGAATGTGTTTTTTATTGCACTACCAAATGGTGAATGTTATTATCAATAAAGTGGGTAGCAAGTGTGGGAGGTAGTGAGTAGATGGACCTATCATATGCCACCATTCCTTTGGAGGGAATGTTGGTGAAACTACATAGAGAATAAAAGTTAATGCATTTGATAGAAGACCCAATGAATGCATCATATGAGGTGTTGTACATAGATGTTGACCTAGGAAACTTTGTTGGTAATAAATATTTTTAAGATCAGTCCCTAGACCTTGCGGCTCAGTTTGAAGACCTTGATTCTTCGTGGACCATGTATTTAGATGGATATGTAGACACAAAACCTATGCACTTGAGTACATTTCTAGGTCCTAAAATCATGCTAGAATTTACATGATTACTAAGAAATAAAACTAGTAATTGACAACTCCCTTTGGCCTTTTTCTTTATCTTCTACACTTTTATTGGCTTTATACATCTTGCACTCTTACCAAAATTTGAATGTTTTATTTTTCTATGGCCTCAGACACTAGCACCCGGATGGGACACTAGCATCAAGAAATCCTATCCTCCTAGGTACTCTTATCCTTCTTTACCTTTTTCTTATCCTTTTGGACCCCTTCGCTTCTTGATTACTTTTTACTACTTTAGGTCAGCCTTCAAATTTTCAATTACAAAATTCAAACAAGGGAATCATATAAATACATAGTTATGATTTCAAAATAAGGTACAATAATAATCATTAAATATTATCACCAAAGCTTGCATCCAAAGGCACAAAATCACTTCAAAGTATCCATCTACCACACTCATTCAAGGGACAAGGGTTGCATCACTCGCATACATAGTATAGGGGAAGTCTATTATATTCCATCATACACATTTGCATATGGAGCATTCTAGATCTATCCTACTATCTTAGTGCAACTTACACAAGGGCATCCTAGGGCATCATTACACACACTTACACAAAGAACTACATGGATTCTTAAATGTAGTGCAGCGCTCAATATTAATTTCAATCTTTGAGTGATTATATGGTTCAATCTGACTCCACATTCTACATATTTTTTATTATATTTGATGTGGTTTATGGACATGTGCAAGTAGACAACTTGTTTTGTAGGTTACAGGTACATTTGGTGATCAAGGAGTGAAACTAGAGTGACAAACAAAGACTAGTAATGAAGCTCCTCCTACACATAAGAGGACATATCCAAATCATTCAATAGGCACTAGCACTCAGAATGGACATTAGCACCCAGGCGATATTTTCCTCCCATGGGCAGTCTTTTCTAGAATATTCCTAAGACTCGGAACCTCTAGTGGGAATTGATGACACTCTTCTAATTCTGTTTCAATTGTCCACTTGTCTAAATTTCTTAGAAATTAGATAAGTCTCTCTATCTCCCTCTCTTACTTATCGTCTCACATTTTTACATGCTTGTTTACTTGCATCTTACTATAAATTAGCATTTATATATCATACACTATAGTAGTTACTCTATAATTAGATTAGATTCCATTTATATTAAATCATTTGGTGAACCCCACTCATGATCAAACACTTAAATTTTTATTTTCCAATTCTATTAGATCTTATTTCATGGATCCTCAAATCTCCTTACATCAATTGTTTCAAATGCAACCACCTTGTAAATATGTTCTCCAAAAATCCCTAAACACTATGGACCTCCCTCATATTCCACCTATACAAGTAAGTTCCATCTTCAATTGTATCTCTCGATGACTCTATCGGTCTTAATACCAAAACCAATTAAACCATTCGCAAGTCAATTCAAGATTTACATTGTTTATTTCAAGATAAAATTCAAGCCATGGAAACCACAACTACATCTCTCACAAATGTGAGATCCAACATATTTAAGGATGCTTCTCTTACCCATGCTAGTTCTTTTTTTATACCTCATTCTAGTCCCATATCTACTACACATGCTCATATAGGTGAACAATAAGTCTTACCACTACCAAAGACCTCTCAAGTTTGATCTAAATGTTAAGCAACATGATATTCTTCCTGAGCTCCTAAGTCATCAATTGATCATATTTCCACCTACTCATTACTACCCTCCCTATCGGCTTTCCAAATACATAGGTCTCCCATTTTTCAATTATCACAAAATTAATGGACATCATGAAAATGATTTATATGTTTTAAAATGAAGAATTAAGCACCTTAAGCATTAGGGTTTTATTTCATTTGATACACAACATTTACATGCTCTTCTCCAATTTCTAAATCTCATTAGGCTCCCAAATCTGATCCATCTATATCTAATGAGCATCATGCCATAATCACTAATGTTCCTTCTAAGGTCAGTCAAGAGATGCCTATCCAACTCAATATCATTTCACCTTTAAAAATTCATCCTCCCCTTCTCCCCTATCAATTTTTCTACAGGGTTACCAATTACAACTAAGCAATCATCTCTCAAAATCCACCCCATCACCTCCTCCTATTAAGTCCTTTACAACATTATCCATTCCAAATAAGCAACCACCAATCAAGCAAGACCAACCAATTCACCCTATGATAGCTAACCTCTTTAAACTTCCTCCTTTCAATCCAAAATCTAATACTACTCACCCTTGCTCCTACCTACCATTGTGGCAACCATATATTTTCTTATGACACATTTCAAACTCGCCATAAATCTCCATCACTCACACACTTGGGGGAATCAAAATCTCCCCCCTCATAGTCACATATTCTAATAAGTAGTTTTCTATCCATATTATTCACATTCACATCTATACATTACTCTTGTTTTGCACTTCACGTCAATATTTCTAGCAAGCACTTTCTCATATCTACACTATGGGCACACCTTGCTACATCTCTCTATGCTCCTATGCTACTCCATATGCATGTTTTTACTCATGCTTACTTATGGATCCTTCTATTCATGGTACACATACTACTTCATATATATGATATGCATCCTTTCATGCACTATACATACTCTAGATATTCTTTCTCACAATGATCACATCTATTTATCAAAGCAGCTCCTAATATACACACTTGGTGGCATCACCCTTTCCCCTTCTCTCGTGGCTATTGGATCTCTCTATTTTCCACTCTTAGCTTCTTTACTACACTTCATGATTTGTGCTTCATGTTTACCTTTCTAAGCACTCTTACCTCTTTGGTACACATATTATACCGTCATTACCCGATGATGCACTCTAGTGTTATGGTTCACACTTGACTATTGAGGGCTACTTCATCAATGAACCTCACATCACATTTCTAACACTTTGTGCTTTATGATCTATCTTTCTAGAATCTACTCCAACACAATACACTCATTTCCCAATGACACACTCTTGTTCTATAGTTCATTCTTGATTATTGAGAGGTAATTTATAAATGAACCTCATTTCATACACATCCACCGGGGGCATCGTAGCTCCTCCCATATTTACATCCGGCATACCACACCATCACACTCATACAACATTTGCATATCTTGGTTGCATTTATTCTTTCTTAGCCTATATTAATTATATGTTTCACTTTTCTTACTATGTTAGATGGATTCTTAATATGTCATTATCTTTTTCTATATACACATGTGTGTTCACTTGATATCTTGACATGAATGCGGGACCTATTACAGATTTATACATGATGCAGGATGCTCGACGGACTCTTTACCAATCCCATCAATGCTCCAAGGGGCATCTACTTTTACTACTATTATACTTTACACATTACATGTTCTATCATTTCATTACTTACCATTTTTAGTTACTATCATTATACTTATCACTAATTTATACATACTTTGACATACTACTTATCTTTCCAGCATGCTAACGGTGCTTTATGTGTAGCATTTGTCCTACAAGATCAATACAACCATGGTTTTCTATCACTTTATGCTTGTTCTTGTTTGTCATTGTTTGCGGGCTATGCCCTATGTCTTGTTTAATCATTGTATGCTTTTGGCCGCTTTATCCCTAATTGTCTTATGACATTTTGATTGATGCCCCATGTTTGAAACCCACTTTTGTGGTCCATATTTTCTTCACACTTGCTAGTTACATTGTCTTCTATTACATGCTAGCTTATTTTTACTAACTCTTGTTGTTAGCCTACTTTTTTACATGTGCCTTTATTTCTACCATACACATCCCCTACCCCCTACATGTATCCACTTGCATTTATGCATATCATCTTCGTTCCTCTCCTTTATACCACATTCTCCTCCAATCGTTGTATGCACCCAAAACGAGGGGGCATCTATTCAATGAAACAATCACCCCTATAATAGCTCAAAGCTACATTACAGATCAGCATAGTACATAATCATCACAGGAATACAATCATAGAACATTCCACAATCAGACTTGGACCTCACACAGAGCAGAGACTAACACCCAAGGTAGTAGACAAAGGTAGCACATGGCACTTGTGTCGTCCCTTGGGCATTAATTTCCTAGGGGTGGAAATAGTCAATTTCATAGTTTAGCATGGCCTTTAGTTATAGAATTCACTTAATCAATATATTTTTGTTACTATCAAAACTAATTAGGAATAATCGATATGTACCATCTGTAGTGGTGTTTATTCAAGAAGTTTCATAGAAGGATAGAAAAATTAGACCTCTCTCCCCAACACTCTTCTCTTGGCATGAGATTTCCCAAAAACTCACACTTGGCATGAGATCACCCAAATACTTGCTCTTGGCATGATATCTTCCAAAAAACTCATTATTGGTGTTTGATCACCCAAAAAAATCACACTTGGTATGATATCACCCAAAAAATCTCTCTTAGTGTGAGATCGCCCAAAAAAATCACTCTTAGTGTGAGATCACCCAAAAACTCACTCTCGGTGTGAGATCACCTGGAAAAACTCGTTATTGGCATGAGATCACCCAAAAACCTCACCATCACCAACAAATTCAGTAGCATCTCTAAGAAAATAAATATGACTATCTATTTCTTACACTCTTATACATCAAGTGCACACTTTCCTTTTACATACTTTCATACTTTTACTTGCTTATACACATGTTACTTTGATTTCTCATATATGAAACTTTGACTACTCTTTCACTCTTCTTTTATAGGTCTATCCTTAATACGTAATAAGGAGAAGCTCACACCAAAAAACACAACATACTACTATGCATATGCTTCATCCCTAGGTTCCACTTCCCTTTCCTAGTCTCCATGCTTCACATTGTGATCACTTTGCGCTTCACTTGTCCACTCAACATGTTGTGAGCTACACACTTCTCTACAAGGTTACAAGGTACATATCTTATATTTACTTTGTGTTTTTGAGTATTCACTCAATAGCTTATGGTGGGGGGAAAATGTAGACACAAAATCTATACACTTGGGTACATTTCTAGGTCATAAAAGCATGCTAGCATTTACATGATTCCTAAGCAAGAAAACTAGTAATTGACAACTCCCTTTGACCTCTTGCTTTATCTTTTACACTTTTATTCACTTTATGCATCTTGCACTCTTGTCATCATTTGACTATTTTATTTTTTATTGCCTCAGACACTAGCACACGGATGGGACACTAGCGTCAAGTGCTCCTATCCTCCTAGGTGTTCCTATCATTCTTTACCTTTTTCTTATCTTTTTAGACCCATTTTTCTTCTTTATTACTTTTTACTACTTGGGTCGGCCTTTCAGTTATCAATTACAAAATTCAACAAGGGAATCATATAAATATGTAGTTATGCTTTCAAAATAAGGTACCAAGCACTGAGTATTACATATTATCACCTAATCCATCATCCAAAGGCACAAAAATCACTTCACAACATCCATCTAGTACACTCATTCAAGGGAAAATGGCTACATCACTCTGCATAAAAAACATTAGAGGGGAATTCTATTCTATTCCATCACACACATTTGCATCTAGAGCATTCTCGATCTAATTACCTATCTTGGTGTAACTTGCACAAGGGCATCTTAGGTCATCATTACAAACACTTACACAAATGACTACATGGAGTATAAAATTTAGTGTAGAATTTGGTACTAAGTTAACTCTTCATGTGACCGTTGGGGTCACCCAATTCTACAATATACATCCTTTTTTATTATATTTGATGTGATTTTTGGACATGTATAAATAGATTAAAAAAATTACAGTTATAGGTACCTTCGGCAATCAAGGAGCAAAATGAGAGTAACAAAAAGAGACTAGTGTTGGTGTCAAATCGCAGCACCCCTGAATGTCTCGCAACTCGATGGGTTGAGACTCTCAGTGCGATTGCATAACATGGAGCTTTTCCCAAGTGTGGGACCTTGCGAAATCGGAAAAGCTCTCCGGATGAAGGCCGGTTCCTATTCCTCTGTTCAGATGCATACGTAAAAATGCAGAGGGTTTACTAAAAACCTAATCTAACTTGCCAAGGAGATAGGGTAAGAAGATGCATAAAATAAAACCTAAACTACAAAGGTGATGCACCGAGGAATGAAGAACACCTGTCTTGCCAATAAACACAACCATAAAAATGCAATGCAAGATCATGCACAGATAACCAGATTCACAGTGAAAGATCAGGAGGATGTAAATGAACACAGAGAGGGTTGAGAATCATCCACAGACATGCATTAATTTTCTCCAAAGATTGATACAACACACTGCAAAATGCCAAGAGGCAAAGTTGCATTACAGTTTCAAATGGGAGGTTTGAACTCCACAAGTTTACCTACCAAAGAGAAGAAGGGAGGGGAAAAACAAGAATGTCCAACCTTTAGAAAGAAGCCCCTCCTTACAATTTATATGAAGAATGAGAGAGGGAAGAGAGAGAAAATCCAAATCTACCCCAACCACCTCCAGGTTGCATTTAACTCATCTCATAATGATGGTAGGTGAGAACCCCAGCGAACCCAAAAGTGGCGAACTGTATTTTGCATTTTTAAGAATTTTTCTCACTCAATTAAAGATATCTAGTTGTAGTTGGATAGAGGACCTTGTAAGCTTTCCAAAAATTCCAACCTTGCATGAATCTGAGCTCCCAGTCAAAAGTTATGGCCATCTGAATATCTGCGCCAGGGTCTGCTTCCTGTCAGCGCTCAAAATGTTGCGCCTCCTGAAGGTGCACCATAGGTGCATCCGTGTGTGTGTCGACATCCTCTTACATGCGCCAAGGCACAACTTTTTCCCTGTTGACACTCTGTGTCATGCGCCATTTCCGTGCGCCAAGGGCGCATCCTTTACCCTGTCGACATCCATTTCTGTGCGCCACTTTCCTGCACCTTGGCGCATACATTTTAGTGTCAACACTCATTGTCATGCGCCATTTCCATGCGCCAAGGGTGCATCCTTTACCCTGTCGACATCCATTTCTGATGCGCCACTTTCTGTGCCTTTTTCCGTGCGCCAAGGGCGCATCCTTTACCCTATCGACATCCATTTCTGTGCGCCACTTTCCTGTGCCTTGGCGCATACATTTTAGTGTCAACACTCATTGTCATGCACCATTTCGTGCGCGCCAAGGGCGCATCCTTTACCCTGTCGACATCCATTTCTGTGCGCCACTTTCCTGTGCCTTTTCCGTGTGCCAAGGCGATAAATGTTAGGGATTTGAGCTTCTTTGATTTCTATATTCTTCTGCTTGTCTATATCTACCTGGGGAAAGATATATACAACAACTAGCAACAAAGCTCCTCTTGCACGAAGAGGCCAAATCTAGATCATTCACAGAGATACTATTGCCCATAACAAACATTACCACCTAGGTGATCATGTCCTCCTATGGACGCTCCTTTCTAGCATATTCCCGGGTCTCGTAACCTCCAAATGAGTATTGACGACACTCTTATCATTCTATTTCAACTGTCCACCTATCCAGATAACTTATAGATTGCTCGGTAATTAGCTAAGTCTCTCTATCTCCCTCTTTTCTTAGGGTTTCACATTTGTACATGTTTTTTTATTTCATCTTACTGTATATTAGCATTTGTATATCATACACTACAATATTTACTTTTTAATTAGATTTAATTCCATTTATATTAAATTAGGAGAATGTTCTAGTTTTGGAAATGGATCAAGGCTAGTATTTTTTTCTCCAAACCAAGGATCCTTTAACTTCTCATTCAAAGAGTGCTTCGAGTGCATGAACAATATTGTAGAGTATGAGTTACTCATACTTGTTCTAAGGATTTCTTGGAGACATGAAATCAATAACTTGATTGTAAAACGAGATTCTAAATTGGGTGTGAAAAAATATGAAAAATATATGCAACTAAAAGTTAGAGATTGAAATAATACATAAATGCATCTTAGGATCTAATTGAAATGTTTTATTCTTTCAATGTTGTATATCATAAAAGGAGTCAAAATGTAGTTGAAAAATTATTATTCGTGGCCTCTTAATATGATAATGAAGCGATGTCACCATATTGCAAGTTTGAATTTGAAATTTTGGTCAAACCACCCTTTATACCTAAAAATATTGAGGATTGACAAGTTTTTAATGATGACAATCACATCTTGAAGTTATTGAATGGTGAGGATGAGTTCTCTAATCAGATTCCCGATCTAAACCCCATGGTGGAAACTTTAAGAGGAAAATAAACTATGTTTGGAAAATAAATAATTTAGTTAAAGACAAACACAATTCCTAGAGGGTTGGTCATCCTTGAAGCTTCTTTTGATGGTGTTGAAAAAGTAATGAATAAATATAGCCCTAGGTTAAGAGATGTGACTAAATGTAATTTGGGTACTAAAAATATCCTAAGAAGGTTTTTTTGGTATAAATTTAAGTATGAGAAATAGACCTATACTGAACTCTTGAAGAAATATCAATAATTCTTAGCTCAGTCATATTCAAAATTAAAGGCTTATAGAGAGGATATTTTTCAACATGTCATTCCATTGGAACCTAACAAAATCATTTTAGGCATAAGGTCCAAAAACCCCATACTTTCCACAAATATGCAAGAAGAACTTACCAAACTTAAGGATGGGGGAATCATTCAACCCACTAGATATTCATCTTGGGTCGCCAACTTGGTCCCAGTCAAAAAAATAATGGTGATATTAGGTTGTGTGTTGATTTTAGGGACTTGAAAATGGGCTCAAAAAGGATAATTCCCCTTTTCCCAACATGGAAAACTTATAATAGATGGTAAAAATCTCATATATGTTTTCTACATTGGATGGCTTCTCAAGGTATAGTCAAGTGGTGGTCAAGGAGTTAGAATAATTCAAAACTACATTTACCATTCCTTGGGAACCTATGTTTATGTCATAATACCCTTTAGTTTAATGAATGTTGGTGTTACTTTTCAAAGGGCCATGGATGTTGCATTTTTGGGTTGATTAATGATTTTATTGTGGTTTATCAAGATGACATTACAATTTACTCTAGGAAAAGGAGTGATCATTTGGAGCATCTTGAGAAAATATTTATCAGATGTAGAGAGTTTGGCATTTCTCTAAATCCCAAGAAATTTCTCTTTGGTGTGAAAACGGCCAAATTGTTAGAACACATTGTGTCCTATGATGGAATAATGATTGTACCAGAGTGGGTTAAGGCTATTTACAACGTGCCCATCCCCCAATTTAAGAAATGTATCCAATCTTTCTTTGGTCAAAACAGTTTTTTTATAAGGTTTTAGTCCAACTTTGCTGAAACTACTTTTCCCATCACAAGTATGTTGAAAAGGGATAAAACTATCAATTAGGGCATGAGGAAATACAATATTATAAAGAAATAAAAGATGCACCAAATATTTCCCTGTTTTGGCTATTCCTAATTACAAAAGGGAGTTTCAAATATTTTCTTTTGCATCTAAACATATCATAGCCTCAGTCTTGTTACAAAAAGATGATGAAGTTAATGAGAAGCCAATTTCCTTATTTAGCAAGGCCTTGCAAGGTTCTGGATTGAATTATACTATAATGGAAAAGTAGGATTTTTCTTTGGTAAGAGTTTTCAAGATATTTAGACCTTACATATTGTCCTAAAGAGTTGTTGTTTTTGTGCCACACACCATGGTAAAGGAAATTTTGACACAAATGGAGGCATCTAGTAAGAGATGTAAATGGGTCAACAAAATTCAAGAGTTTTACATGGACATATAGACCACTAAATTAGTAAGGGGCCTTGGTTTATCAAGATTGATGGCTGAGGCTAATTTTCAAGTAGTAGAAGTGAACCATGTTGTTGGTGATGTTGAGGATCCTTTGGAAAAGGTATGTTCTTTTGTTTGGTATAAGGAAATTTTTATTGAAGCTAGTTTCCCAAAAGTATCTCTTGACTAACCTAGGTCCACTAGAAAAATCCTAAAGGAGTTCTCATGAGATGTATAACTGAAGAGGAGGCCCTAAGTTGGTGAATGAGTTTCATGGAGGATTTTTGGGAGCCATTATGTTGCTAAGGTAATCACTCATAAAATCCTCAGGGTAAGATATTGGTGGCCATCCTTGTTTAAATATGTTTCTCGATTGTGAGGAAATGTAAGGACTTTCAATGTTTTTCTAGCGAGTTAAAAGCCTTTGGATATCTCCTATAGAAACATGTGTCAATTGATTCTCCCTTTAGATAATGGAGATTAGAATTTATTGACGAGATGAAATATGCATCTAGTGTAGGCTATAAGCCGCTTATTTTTTTTCATTGATTAATTTACCAAGTGGGTAGAAGAAATACCTACCAAAAAGGATACTCGCTTCAAAGTATTCATGGACTTCCTCTTGAATAACATCATTTGTAGATTTAGTATCCCTACCAAGTTGGTCATTGATAAGGCTATGAGTTTCAGAGCTAAACCTTTAGTAATTATGTGTGAATATTATGGGATAATCCTCACTTATGCCTCCAATTACAATCCTCAAGGGAATGGGAAAGCATAATCAAGTAACAAAAAATTGCTCAAAATACTTAGAACAACATTAGAGGTTAACAAGAGAAACAGGGGGACTAGATCAAATTTGCTTTATGGGTTAATAAGGTACAAAAAAAGGTCCAAAGTGGGAAAATCTCATTTGAGTTGGTATGGTGTCCAGTGGATCTACCTCTCCATTTGTAGTTATCAATTTATCATTTCATGTAGCAATTAGGATATGAGGAAGGTTTTGATCCTCATGTTATAAGGATCAACCAAATTATTTATCTTGATGAGGTTAGGAGAGAAGCTCACCAAAGACATGTGAAATTCAAGAAAAGAATCAAAAATATATTTGATAAGAAGGTCACTCCAAGGATTTTTCAAGTTGGTGATTTGGTTATGTTATGGGATATTAGACATGAGGATAAAGGAAAACATGAGAAGTTTGATGCTCTTTGGATGGGTCCTTATTCCATTGACATAATAATTAGATTAAAAACTTTATTTTTGAGGGATTTTGGTGGAGAGTTACTTGAATTATCTGTTAATGGCAGGCATCTCAAGAAATTTTTATATTAAATGTGTGTCTCTTAATAACATTGTATAGTGTATATTGTTGTTGGTTTGTCCTTTGTTTTTTTATCCTTTGTGATCATTTTTTGTTGGTTCTACGTGCTCATGGATATCTATCTTGTTAATAACCAAGTGTTTTTTTTGTGACTCTTTACCCAATGGATAGCT
This sequence comes from Taxus wallichiana var. yunnanensis, assembly GCA_018340775.1. NCBI lineage: Eukaryota > Viridiplantae > Streptophyta > Pinopsida > Cupressales > Taxaceae > Taxus > Taxus wallichiana. The sequence goes on along the minus strand of CM031238.1, from coordinate 411,099,277 downwards.
ATTCAGTCTACTCTCATGAGTTTTTGTGGTTCTTTGAGCACCCGCTAGAGGTGTTCATCCCCAAGCTAGAGCTAATGTTGGTTCCCATTTTGATCCTTGTGTATCCTTGGCACCATTTTCACATATTTATCCATTGTGGCTTGATATGATTCTTCCATTCCCGATGTTGTTCCTTATTTTTATTTTTTCATGTGAGATTGTTCATGGTCATGTTGATTCAAATAGTGTCTTAAATATTCATTTGTTCCCCTTGGCATCATGTCTTTACTTTGCAACATGAGACTTAACATGTTTTCCATGTTTCCTTCAATTTTGGAGAAAATTTGTAGAATTGTGGGTTCCACGTTGATCCATGAACCTTCATTTATCCTTTTAGTGCAAATGTAAGAATATCCATTTCAAAAAACTTAACTATATTTGCAATGGGGAGTAATTTTGTTTCTATAGTTACAAAAGTACAAATTGTAATTGAGCCCGACCCCAAAAAGGCAATATTCAAGTATCATGAGAATAAAGATCCTTAAAGAAATTTAGCACTTTTTGCAAGCGACTACAAATTGCAAATGTAAGTCTAAACCCCGTAAAAGGAATATTCTCTCACCCGCTCACTTGTGGAAAATTCAAAGTTACTACAAAATTGAAATTTTTGATTTTATCCCCGAGGCCTCGAAGGTGAATATTCCTCAAATCTAGAAACTGTGGAAAAAATATGTAGCTTTGTTATATTTCAATTGGTAGCCTTGTAGTTATTGTAATCCTAAAAAATTAATTTGGTCCCCAAAGTTTGAGGGAGACACCGACATGCTACCGAAACTATAATGAAAAGAAGCATATTTTTGGTTTCACAATTTATAGATTAATAGTTGTTGCAAAAATACAAATTACAATATCATCCCCACATCCCACAAAGGGTACATGTGTTCTAATTTGGTAGCAATAGAGGAAGAAAACATATCTACACTTTGTATTTTGTAACTTTGCAGTAGCTACAATATTGTAAAATGCATTCCCACTCCCACAACCTAATAGGACGGACACATGTTAGTGTCTCAGGACACTTGAAAAGGAAAGTAGCTTTGCAGCTCGTAGTTTTGTAGTTTTTACAAAATTTCAAATTGTTTACACAAATCCGAGACCTCGAAAATTTTGACTAGGAAAAAATAAATTCATGCGAAGATGCCACGTAGGATGCCTATAAGATATAGAAAAATGAGAGAATGCCAAGTCATCTAAGATAAGTTGTATGTGTTCCATTTGTCCACCTGAAAGGCTAAACATCAAATTTGAAAGTGAAGAATTAGTGACCGTAAAATGAATAAACTATGGAGGTATATGTTATCATTAATAAAATCATGCGATGAGTAATATAGGATTATAATTTATGAAAATCATTACTTTGAATCCAATTTTCCATCTCAAAGAGCACTCTAAATCCCTAAAACGAGTAAGAAACTAGATTTTTGCATTTGATTTGTGTAAATGGTGATTTTATAGTTTCAAAGATGATCTATTTATTGATTTTTTAGTGTGAATGAGAGTTATAACATCATTTTCATGGGTAGGAGATTTACTTGTACTTGTAAATAGTTTATGATCATGTGGTGCATTGGAAAACAAAGTGTTGGAAAGGTTAATTACATATAAGTTGTTGTAAATCTCCAGTTGGTATATTTTTCAGACCTTCACCTTGCAAGTATGAAGATTCAATTAGTTGGTTTCAAACCACCTCTCACCTTACATCTAATTTAGATAAAATCACATACACCAACCTAGGAAATGCAAACTTAGTTGAATTCCAACAAAGGTTACATGTAGTTGATAAGAATGAGACTATGGGGAAGATTGACTGGAATGGAATTTCCCTATCAGCTACTTTTACCCCATATTCTCGGTATCCAGAATTGGTTTGGGTTTGTGCACAAAACTACAACCCAAAAACTAGGGAGGTTAGGGATGGAAGCAATGTTTTGGTCCTATCTCTAACCACTAAAACTTTTGAGGAGTTATTAGGTCCCCTAATGCATCTCACATGGAAAATATATATATTAAAAGTTTAGAGGAATACTGGAATACATAAATTGTTAATTGCCCCAAAATATTAAACAATAATTGGCTTGAAAAGCCAAGGATTGCTGCCACCAGATTCCCAAGAAGTTAAGCAGAGCTGACTTTGTGGAGGAAATTAGAGATATTATTATATTATTGTATTGTTGAACATGTCCATGGTAAATTGATCCACATACCATTAGAGTGATGGATGTTCAAATACATTCATATTATCCTTATTAGAAAGCTACACATCCATTGGGAGAAATCATCAGTGATTGCATCCACCAATAGTTACTCAAAATGGCAATACAGATTGAAGAAGGCTCCACTAGAAAAATGGAGTTCTATATGACTTCTTATCTGGTATACAACATTGCTTGTCATAGAACATTCCCTAGACTAGACAAAAAATAGATTTTAGCAATTGAAAATTCTATGATGTGTACCCACAATTGAATTTGGATAACTACATTTGCAGTTTCAAGTTGGTGCATGATACTTTCTTTGCTCCCATCATATGCATATTCAAACCTGAGTGGGAAAATAATAGAATATCCTCACAAGCAAATAAAGTAATCACTGGATATGGATGTTACTTCATCCAATTCAAAACTTTCACTTATATTAGGATAAGTGGATTTCATGATGCCCTTACTTGTTGCCAAGGTACCTAGATGACAGATGGGCACTTTTGGAGATATTAAGGTAGTTGGTGGCAGTGCACAAGATGATTGCAGGTAAGCACATGGAAAACATCAAGTTCTCAATCAGCATTGGAATGTACACTTGCACTGCTTTGGTTAAGGCTAGACTCTTAGAAGAAAATATGGGCATAATCACTTTATAAAAACTATCTCTTAGGCTCAATTATGAAATTAGGTGGATACTTCAGGGAGCTTTGGGGAACTCTTATAAACATGAGCCTCATTATGAGGACTATTGGATGGATTGTATGGATGAGGAATTAGTCAAAGTAAAGGACTATTCTAGGACAACCCTCGCCCAAGTGGTGGATTACAAAATTATTGTTGTTCCTCAAGAACTAGAGGATGGGAAATATTTGATGAGAAATTTATACCTTGACAAGAAATATAGCTTCACATCATATCCCAAGAGTTGACTATACAAGGATAGAGATAACCTCATTACATAAAAGGACAATACATGTCATTAAGAGAACCTTGATTTGGCTTAGAAGGAAGGGACTTGACTTAACCCTGCAGAACACAACAATTTTGAGAGAGTACAAGGCAAGTGGTGTCATAAAGGACATACTTCCCTCTTTCAACAAGGGAGCTACAACCTTGGACCCCTAAAGGAAAAACCCCAAAACCCTCAATCATAGGGCCAACTTCAGGGGTTATGGAGGAGATTAGTGTTGTAAATAGAAAAATAGGAACCATGTGTCAAGATTGACATATTTGTAAGAGGAGTTACTAAATTAAACTATACATGATGCCCCTATTACTGTAGCTATGCCTATCCAAGTAGTTCCACACCCTACTTAAAGGAAAAAGGCATCTATGGAAAAGAAACCACCTTGGTTGATGTGTCATCCTCTTCCTCAAATGGGTCACCCAGCAAAGAAAAATGAATGAGATGGAGTATTTCCTAAGGCATCCAAGGATAGGTCCAACATTGGAAACTTTCCATGAGGAAGAGGAAGAAGAGGAGGAACTTGTGACCTTGAATTTTGTAAGGACCAAAATAACAAAGGTGGAAACACCTACAATGGAAGTAACCATAGGTGAAACATATCAAGGGTCAACTCCAAAAGTTCGAAATATGTTATTTCCTCTCAAGTTCTAGAGGTAGTACTCACTACTTCACCTCATGTGAAATATGAGGTATTTTCTAGTGTGCCTACAAAATAAATTCTTTTCAAGATGCATATTGAGGAATTTCAAGGGCAAAAAAACCCAAGGAGAGGAAATAAAATAAGTTTTAGACCCATTAGTTGAACAAAACTTTTCTAAATTATTACATTAGTTGGACCAAGATGTTGGAGCTGACCTTCCCCATGAGACCACACAAGATACATCAATTGGGGAAAAGAAGGGAGACCAAACATCACAAGAAGCACCTGCCACAAAGAAGGATGAAGGTGGTGAGGTGGAAAAACTATTGAGGAGGGGTGTTGCATGAGAAGTGGATAAAACCCATGTTGAAGAGGTCTCATTAATAGATACTAAACAATAAAGTGTTATGGAGCCCACTCAAGCAACCTATGAGGCAGTTGAAAATGAGATTGCAACTCATGAAGTTGCAGAACAAGAAGCTCAACCTTAGGAGCAGCCACAAGCTGAGACAATAAAGAGCCTTCTCCATCTAGAGAAGAAGAGGTCGAGGTCACAAAAATGATAGATATAAACATTCAACCATCTTCAACTATGATAGAGGAATATGTAAAAAGCTTAGGGATGTAAGAAGGAAGATCTCAAGTACACTTTGTTAAGTCTTTTAATCAATCAAATGGCACAAGTAGAGGACTCCAGTCTTACTCTTCTTTCACCTCATGGGAAGATGATAGTACCAAGTTTTCTATAGAAATAAGAACAAAGGGAAGGTAGCATTCAGATTAGACTTTAGTTGGGAGCATCCCTCCCAAGGAATAGAAAGGTGAGGCTACAAGTAGAGGAATTTGACATTCAAAGTATCATCTCTTTAAATCCATCTAGAATACTAAAGAAAGTAATAACCTTTTCAAGAATAGTGATAGGGTCACAAGGAGAAAGGTTTATGGAGGTAACCACCCCCAAATTGATGCTTTAAGGGATGAGGTTTCCCCTTTTGATTACCAAATTACCAAGATCCCATTGGGAAATCCAACCACTGAGGGCCTAAAGCATGATGTTGCCGTGGCATTGGGTGCTCTAATTCAGAAAATCGATAAGGATAAAGATACTAAGAAGAATCTAAAGGATAATGTTTATATATTATCAATATATGTGCTTAAGTGGGTACAAGCTCCTCTAAATGGTTAAAAAATACCACATATTTCACCCCAGAAATTACGAAAAGTGTTGAGCACTTGAGATGTAGGGGAGAGGAAACTAAGAAGTGGGGAAAAGAATTGATAAAAATGGGGTAAGGTCATTAAAGACATCATTGGATGTTACAATCAAGTGTCTAATCAAATAAAAGTGATCATATCCTTGATGGATAAATATTAGATAGAAATTGACTATTTGGATGGATTGTTTCCTAAACTTGAAGCCATAACAAACTTGGGAGATGAAGTTGTGGATAATGAAGGAATAATCTCCTCGATTGCAGAGAGGAGACAATATCAGTATATAGATATTGTCAAGTTGAGGATTGAAACCTTGGAGGGGTGCATAAGCAAGCTCTAAGACATAAGGGAGAAAGTGGGGAAGTATGTGGATGGCATAGATTCAAAATTGAAAGGATGCTTCCCCTAAAAGATATATACACCCTTGGATCTACAAATACAGATAGGCTGATAGAAATTCTTCAGCAACATGTTGCAAGGGAGTTGGAGCCTCCAAAATATTTTGATTATTCTTCTATACAAAATTTCATTCATTTGGAAGGATACATCAATAAATTGGCCAAAAGGATCAAGAAGAAGAAAGTTGTTTCTAGTGAGTTTGATAGCATTATTTCTAAACAGGAAATAATCTTCCTCTACCATGTAGGGCCAGATGAAGATCCCATTCTGGGAATGTTTGAAATATTTTACATTTATAGAAAAATAAATAGAGAAGAAGAAAATAGATCTCGACCCTCCCCCTAAAAACTCCTTATTCTTTTTCCCCTTCCTTATCCTTTATTCTATATTGTTTTCTATTCTTTTCAAAACAAAATCATATATGTAACCAACTCTGCTCTAAGGTGCACATGGAATAATGATAGTTGCAGAAAAGGAAAAAATAGTTTGATGACAAGGAAAATAATATTCTCCACTCCTCTGAGTTTCATCATAAGGTACAAACCGTCCTAACTCAAGAAATCAAAATGACATATTTTCGGTTAGGACACCTCTCTCATCTAGATTGCAGGTTGGGGACCACAACCCCATGTGTATTTTTTTTTTTCGCACCATGGGGTATCTGGGTATATTCCTTTAGGAATTTTTTTATATAAAAGTGAAGGCATTTATTCACTTTATGGGTTCTAATTTTAGGTTTTATCTAGGGTGATTATGAATTGTATAGTCACTGATAGGCATTGAGATAATTTGCATGTGTCCCTTATCAAATTGAATACACATAACCAATTAACTATGGATAAGTCTAGTATTTCTAAATTTATGCACGATATAATAAAAATCATGCACTTTTTTGTTGTAATTTTGTATCTATCAAATAAATGAAATACAAAGAATCACATTTCAAAGCATTGTGTTAGTTTGGTTATTGAATGAATGTTGTTTTGTAGTGTTACTTAGCAATATTTGTTTCATTGTAAAACTCCTTTCTACAATGGCAATCTGGGAGTGAATATTTGCTACCTTCAAGGGTATCCTGAGTTTTATGGATTTGGCATAATAAATACATGAAATTTAAATCAAAAAAATTTGTGTTAAGGTTTCAAGTATTATATGGTAGTGTTTGCACAAATAAATTTTGTATCCATGAATGCAAATAACCCCTGAAATTTCATATCATTTTTATTTCTAATTCCTATGCATCCTAGGGTTACTGTAATAATATGGTGAACATTTTTGTTTCTCCCCATTAAATCCCCACCCCCTTTTTTACGTAATTTCTATAATACTACTATGTCCTACCCTTGCAATCCACATTTCCATTGCATATTTTAAGTGAGATTGCCCCACATTTTAGAACATAAGTATTCTATATCTTATTGGGTTCTAATTTGTTAACCACATCCTTTGAATGATGTTCATAATCACATCAAATTTGTATTTAGTAGCTTGTTTCTGAATTTCAAGTATGTGCAGTGCCTCTATGACAACTCTCTTGATTGAGAATTGCATTTTTGGATATACTTTCTTCATATTGACTTTCCAAGACTCATAGGGAGATTGAATCATAAGATCCCTCCCCATTTTTCCAAGATATCATATGGATCCACTCACCCCGGTTCAAGAAGATCTAGAAGTAGCGGCAGGAGACTAGCCACTCCCTTTGTACATACCACTCAATTATTTCCAAGACTCGATCATGGAATGATGCTAGATTTATCCCCGGATACAAATGACATACATCAAACATCTATCATTCTTCTATTAGTCCCCTTTCATAATTGTAGTTAAACCTTTGGTGTTTAAAATTGAGAACTGAATCTATAACATAGAGTATAATCAATGTCTATGACATAAATTGACCTCTAATTCAAATTATAAATAATGCTTATTAATTTTTAAAGTGGAACTTGCACAAAGTAAAGTAAAGGAGATACAAAACATGGAAGGAATACACATGTTCATTTTATGGAGGGGGAGATATCATTCTTATTATACATTAGGGATTTGGAGTTATGGCTTAAATGTTAAAGGATTGGGGGTGATTGGTCCCCATATGTACTAAAGTAGGAACTAAAGTGTTAAGATCATGCAACCCAACACCGAAGAGAGAAAGAGGAGCTAAATTACCCCATTAATAGATAATACCATGCATCAAATTATTTAGTAACCTTGATACCGTATCCTTTAAATTTTAAAGAGAAGAGGAAGGAATGTCTATGAATAACTTAGTCAATTTGATATCTTCCATAACCCTAGGGACTACGTCATTGTATAATAATATAAGTCTAATTTTGTAAATAAACCATGCATTTGAAAAGGAATGGATATACCATGCCCCCACTATGTGTTATACAACTACAACTAATTATATAAAGTTTGGAATAATACAAAGAATAAAAATTTCGTGCCCCCAAACCCTATTCATGAAACTATTTTTAGTTCTATAGTGGAAAAGGAATGAAGAATTCATACCCTCGTATAATGCTTTGTACTATGCAATGTATCTAAAATTACATAAAATTTATTTTTAAAAATAGTTTTAGGAATCTAAGAATGTTGGAATTTTTTTAATATTCCACATGTCTAGGAACATCCAATAGGATAAGGACCACAAGACAATCTTGACTAAAGTATACAGTTTTAAAATTTGTTGATTTCTAACACTTTTTTAGTATTTTTGTTTATTTCAAAAATTATCACCCTATGAAAAATTATTCATGTGTATTGTAGTATGCATGTATCATCTATAGATGTAGAATATATCCCGATGAATGCCCCCTCTTTTGAGGTGCGTGTGATAAATATTTTGAACATGCGTCTCAAAATAAAATCTGTATACCCATGTTGGATAAGTCTAATGACTTGTGTTGGATCACATAAAAGGTTGGAATGGTGTCCAATGTTAGGAAATTTTACCTATTAAATGGTTTTCACATGGTGTAGACTATGGCACACGAGAAGAAACATGCAAAAAGTAAGAGTAGCAAGAGTACATTTATATAGAAGTACAAATAGTAGTGAATATGTAGTTTCATCAAGATAAAAAAATAGTAGTATAGAAACATAATCACATGCAGCCATAGAGATAAAACCATGGGATACCCACTTGTCATAAGATGATCGCAATATAAGGTGTTGTATTTTTCATACAAAGAAGAAAGTGTATACATGCAAGATAGGAATAGAGACACAAACATGGGACACATACAATGTCATAAGAAAATCAAGGCACTCAATACATATATAAAAAGAAATAAATTCAATTGATCAAGTATTTTATATAAGCAAGTAATGAAATCAATGTAATAAGCAAGTGTATAAAATAGTGAGAGTAAAATATATATATAGTAAAATATGTTAGTATTGCACAAGACACATGTGTTAGCCCTGTTAGCTCAAAAGATAGCATATACATAATGTATGTAATCAAACATAATGAGGAAGTGTAAAGGAAGTTAAATGAAAAAAATAACCTATATATTGTAGTAGATGCCCCTAAAGATTGGTGTCATTAGGGAGGGACTAAGATGGCACTTTTCATTATGTATCAATTTTTGTATGTCCTACATCAAGCTTAATATACCTCATTAATGCATGTATGTAAAAAAATATGATATCTATCAAACCAATATGAAAAAAACATGTATAAAATAACAATCTTAGCTAATCGAGTTATATACAATTCCTAGTTTTTAGTTTTTGTAAATATGTGAGTGTTTTTATACTATGAGATTATTTGAATGTTTTTAGATTGTTTGGAAATAACGATGTATATGACATGGGGGATAACAAGGGGTACCTAATAAGAGCCTCATAAAGAGGAAATACGAACCCATAAGGTAAAGGAGGTGTAGTCTTCAAATATGTCATAATAGAATAAGGATACACTCATGTAAGTTGTGTCAAAACCCTAGTATGAGTCATATGATACCTAGAGCGATAATCCCGCCAGAGTAGAATGTGTAATAGGAGAATAAGGTGATAACCCTAAAGAGAAAAAAATTCTTAGCCACATGGAATAAGTACCAGTGTATTAGCAAGATGATCATATAAACCATTGGTATTTAGCATGGAAATACCAAGATCACCAGCCTCGGTACTTGTGGAAGTAATTGCAACAAGTATAAGAGTAAGAAATAGTAATATATGAAGTCAATGTTGTAAAAAATATGCAAGAGAATTAGTTACATTAGGATTTCCCGTATCAACCTAAAATAATGGAAATACACAAGGTTAATCACAAATAAAAGGGTTGATATAGAATCATTAGGAGCACTAAAAACATGTATATAGGCTTACACAAAGTGGCATGTGTAGGATTAACATGAAGGGTGTCAAAAAAGCATTTGTAATAAGTATAATATAGATAAGTGCATAATTTGTAGTAAAAGTAAGATCAAAATAAGTGATTGTAGACCTTTTCATGGCATTATATGGGCAATTAAGTAAGAAATATATGCAAAATCCATATACAAGGTAACATTTTGAAGCGAGGTATGGGTTGTGTTAACACCCAATTTCACACCCCCAGGGGCCTAGCAGCACTCCCTTGGGGTGGGATAGCTCATAGGATGACATATGTAGTGGGATATGTCATTTGTGACTGAGGATATATATGACATTCACTTTTTCACCAGGTTGTTAGGATGATTAGGAGGAACATACAAAGGGGATGGCCTGATCTTGCTACTTTCCACCCCTCTAGACCAAGGTGAGAGGACATGTGATGTAACCTTGATGGAGGAAATACATTTTGCATTTTATTCCTCTGAATTTGTAAATGATAGGTCAATATAAGTTGAGTATGGCCATGAAATCAATATCTACTTGCAAGAGTTGTCACAGGGATATTACATATACTCGAATCTTAGACACAAGTTACTAGAGACAAAGTGGAGCTTGGTTTTGTGCATCTTTTTAGGGGATTTAGATTAAATACATTATTACAAGGATGCTTAGATTAGAACACAAGTATGATGTATTAATATTATAATTATGGTAGTGGTGATAAGATAGGTTTGTTTTAGGGAAAACGAGGGGGAAATGATAGTCAATTTTCTGAAACAATGTATTAGTAATCACTAAGACAACATAATTTTCTGGAAACATAGTGAAATGAAAATTAAGTAATAACAACTTCTAAGAAATATTTGCATTCATTGATACCAAATCAACACAAAAATATTTCCCAACACAATCTTCAGAACCCTCAACACAAATTATCATGCAATAATTCTAACAAAATATTCATTGCCTTTACCTTCATACACCAAAGATACACTCTAAGGCTAAAAAAATCACTCAAAAAGATGGTTACAATAAGGATTTTATAACCATATCAAATATTGCAAAGTAAATGCTACAAGACAATATTGATTTAATGACCAAAAATGCAACAACCAAGGACTGATCTAGTGTATTATATAAATGCAATGAAGATAGAGATTATAGCAAAAGTTATGATTCATTAATATTTATTCAACATACAGGATACCAAAACACATACTGGAAATCATAAATAGACATATTTCATTTAAATTATCAATTCCTTAACAAGGGGACATAGATTAAATGTCTTCAATGTTTACCAATGGTTGTATAGTGCAACCACCTTGCACAAGGAGTCCAAAACTCAAAGTTCATATGCTTTCTATTGAAAGAAATGGAAAAATAAAGAGTTCAAACAATATTTTCTCAGCTTATCAAATAAGAACTATCCCCACTTTTCATATGAGGACAGGACCTCATGTTTATACAAAAAAATATGAATCCATTTCGATTTCCCCCAAAAGATTATGAAAGAAATCCTATAAGGCATGGCAATGAACTCCACTTTTCCAAAGTGCAAGAAAATATCTTCCAATTGTAAATATTCCTTTTGTTTCCTATCAGCTTGATTTTTTTTTTAGTTGTAAATGTGGACATTCATGAAATATTCCTTTTTATGTTTCATCAAATTTTCTTGTCTTTTTCTAATTTTTCATGTTTGCACCCATGAGTAAGCATAAAGCATTTCACCTTTTTATAACCTTTTTATTTGTCTTTTGTGGAAAACATTCATTAAGAATTAGATGAATGTTACACTTTCATCTCAACAATGTATTCCCTTTGTCTCAAACTTCATTCAAACCAAAAGATTACTTTTTTATTCGCATCACCCCGCCTTTCTCTCTTCTCGCTTGTGCCAAACATTTGAATGGATTTTGTAATTGATATCAACATGACGTTACGCACAAGATACTCAAAAATCTAACGCTCTATGAATCTTGGATTCTTCTCATGGATTTGCAAGATTTTTCTAATATAAATTCAAATCCATTCTATGAAAGACCCTTAGATACTTATTTTAAGCAATGGTAGCATTGGACTTAGGAGAAAAATTGTCTGAACTTTCTTCATAAGCTTTATAATCTATTTTCAATCTATCGGGCCCGAATGAGGCTTTCATAAAAATTTTATTTAGTATTAAATATCGATGGAGCCAACTGGACCTTTGACTCCTCGGATTGTGTGGTTATCCCTGATGTGAAATCTCATTAGGATGACCCCATTCTTTTCCATGTTTCAAATTTTGTTCCATCATATTTTTTGCCCGAATATTACGTTCAACCCGATAAGTTCAAACAATTCTCGCTCTATTATAGGCCCATTGTCACTAAAAATTCCATATCCATGTTTCCTGCATTCTTTAATCGATAAGTAATGGATCATGAAATTCCAATGTATGAATCTACACCATTAGTTAATGATCCTTAGAAGGACATGGATTCGGTGTCTCACCATCTTACTGAGATGGAAAAGATAATTTCCATTCTTAAGAGATTTTTGTAAAGTCCCCTTCGAGGAAGTTCCCGTGAAATCTCCACCTTCTTTGAGGAACTCGTAGAAACAACCCCAGTCAATACATTTCATGCACCTAATCTTTCATCAACATCCAAGGTTGGCTCTCATCGTGGTACTAAAACATATTTGACTGGTGGGGCCAATCTCATGGAGTGGGCGTTCTCTTTCAAGAGATAAATATAACTAAGAAAAAAATTGGATGGCCCAAAACTAAGCATCAAAGAGATCATGCCCAAAGGCATGTCTTGAGAATTGTCCGTGATGTGCAGTACATTTTTGGTGCTCATGATTGCAAATATTTTGAGCATAGAAGAAAGAAGCTACTGGCTCATCTCCATGCCTATAGATATTATTTTATAGTTATAAATTTATATAACTCAAGTTATAAAAATATTTCATACATGTATATCAAAAATTGTATTATAAATTCCGCACATTGGGGCCCCTATAGAATCCCCATTTGGTTTTTGTATATACAAATAAGATAGATTTTGCATGGAATTTTATACATGATCAAATTTAACTAATTCATCCTCAATTATTTGAGTTATTATTTTCAATCTACTATTTTGAAAATACAAAAACTGGAGAGTAAATAATAAAGGAAAAACTAAGAAATAAGAGAAAACATATAGAATAAGATCAAGTTCAACAACTTCATCTTCCTTTTGTTCTTTCATCATATCCTTGAAGGCATCATATTTCTTGAAAATTTCTAACACAAATTCCTCATCTGGGCTTGTATGGAAGCGAAAAATTACTTCTTACCTGCATAATACATCAATGCATTTTATTGACACTTCCCCTTCTTTGTTATACTCTTTTTCAATTTTCCATCATATTTCTCCATGTGTATAAGTCTTTGGATGGAGGAGTAGTCAAACACCTTCTGAGATTTAGTCCCCACTATAATTTTCTCTTTAAGTATTTCAACCAATTCTTTTGCACTTGTTATTTTCAGGTGTATTTCCTCCGGATGGGAAGCATCTCATTTATATGTGACTCAATATTATCAACATATTCATGTGTATTTTTATTAATGTATAAGACTTTGTGTATACCATTTTCTAGTAATTTTATCCTCGGTTTGATTGCTTATTCACTTAATAGGTATTCTCATTCTCCATCTAAGGGTATGATTTCTTCTTTCTCCAATACTTCCTCACCGATGGTTTTTATAGATTCAAGCTTGGGTAGCATCCCCTTCCAATGGTCCAATTCTTCTTAGAGTCTTTCAATCTTCTTAGTGTTTTCTTCAATATGCTCAAGGATATAGTTGTGGCATGTAATAATTTTAGTTAAAGCTTGACTACCTTTTTCAACAAATTTTCTCTCCCACTCCTTAGTAGTTGTATTCTGGGAATTGACATCTTCATCATTTCTCAAATCAGTTTTTGTGATCTCGGGGTAAGTGTTTGTGAATTTGAAGGAAACTGGACAAATTTCCTCACAATATTAAACAGGGCTTCAAATTTTTATCTTAATTGCTCTTTCATTTCCTTGGTTTTATCAAATTTCTATAACACACCTTCAAACACCCTAGAGATCATGCTTTAGTCCCTTAATGGACTATTTTCCTAAAGGAATCCAAGTAACCTGGTAATCTAATAGGGTTGCCTCTCCTTTCAACACTTCATTTTTGGAGTAGTTAACTCTAAATCTCTTTTCTCTTGATTACCGATCTATGTTCTAGACATAATTCTAGCCTTTTTGGGTGGCCTGGATGAACTGAACATATAGCACTCATTAATTCTTTTGTATTTATATGCACTTTTATCTTCTTTTTAACATGGAGTGCTTCTAAAAACCATCTACTCAGAGGCAGTTCCTCACCATGCATGTATGGCCTTATTGGTGCGACAACCATTGGTTGATGAACATAAGGGACCATTTTTGTATCAACATCCATTGCTTTAGCTTCACTTTTCGTCTCCTATTTTTTCTTCAACTGTAAGTTGTGATACTTCACCACTAGGTTGGATCTGTGTCACCTATATTTATAAAATGCTTGACTCTGGGGTGTGGGCCATTTTGGTATCTTCACTTGTGACAGTGCACGAGACATGTTCATTTATTTCATTGGGGACAGATGATCCTTCTTCATTCCTAAAATTGAAGACTAGATCTATAATTGCTTCAGTGCTTTTGTGCACACCTCTTCTCTTTTTTTTGTCTTGGTTACTTACATATCTCCTTAAACCTCCCACCTCAAGAATGGGGTTTTCCTAAATAGACTGGGTTTCTCAACATTTTGTTGCAAGTCCCCTATACTTTGTTCAAACATGGGTTATTCTAAATCCTTCTCTATCCTTTCCATACTTGTGATGTTCATGTACTACAATTGGAGTTGAGTCTTCTACCTTTTCTATACTAACTTCTTCATGGCTCACTTTTTTAATAGGATCATCTTTTGAATTTTCTCGGTGTTGGGATCCCAACACCGCCAACTTGTGGAATAATATACCTAGACACTTGGGACAATGTTACAATTATTCTTGATTTAAGAAAATCTTTTGGGTGAGGAGGAACTAGTGGCATAGGGGCATTTGAATTCCTTGTAGTGCTTCCATTTCTTCTATATCTTTCTCACCTCCAACTTGTGGTGTTCCCTCTTTTATTATTGGAGTTAAATTTCTTGGTCTCTTACATCTTATAAGAGGGACAACATCTCAAGGATTTGTTTCGTCAATTGTAATTCCTTCAATAAAACCAATTGAATAAGTTTGCTCTTTATATTTTTTCTTCTCGGTGTCTTTGTTGGATACTTGACCAATGATTGGCCTTTTACCTCATCCCTTAAAATAATATACCTAGTGTACTAATGATCTAGATAGTATAGCTTGGATAGGGGTGACAATAAGAATATTTTTTCTCCTCATAAGGTCCTCACTGTTTTACAAATTGTGAAACAGACGTTCCAGATTATACTTACATAGGTACTCAAATCATCTCTTGTATGGGAAATGAGAGGTGAATTGAAAGATATTTGGGTATTCCCCAAATTCTTCATGTGTCCTTCCTAAAAGGTGGTAATACATATTTAAGTATACCACTAACCTTGTACTCATTTATAAAAATGGTGCTTTGTTGATTGAGATCCACTTTTGATCAAACAACCAAATAAGGGTTATCTTCATAAAACCTACATTCCTATGATGTAATTATTTCATTTCTTGAGCTTCCCAATTTACATGAGGAAGAGGTGATTGTGCAATATCATTCGAGAATATCTAGGATTGGTTGTGTTATTGTTATCAACAATCCCTTCTAGGATAATTACTACCATATAATCAAATATATGGGCCAAATACATTCAGAATGATCTCTTAACCTGACATCCTCATCTCCCCATAAATCTATTCAATAATCTTTATAATGATACTCATGGTCTAGGAGGATCCCCGGTTATACAATCCCCAAATTCCTCCTTGAATTTTGTTTGAGCTATCTTCTTTGGGAATCGGGTGAGTGACACCTTAGGTTTTAGCAACCACTGTTCATTTACAATTTTCAACAATTCACCAAAATTCTTGACCCAGTATTCTTCCCCTTATTTGATACTTATATTGGCCACTTGGGTTATATCTAGGAAACCCAACATTTTTTCAATTGATACGTTTGTTAGAGAAAAAACCAAAGCACCACTTCCATCCCTAACTTCCTGGGTTACGAGGATTGTAATGTCGGCACATGTCCACACTAGTTATAGTGCCAAAGGAGGAAAAGAAGTCACTAATTCCAGTCCACTTTCATCAATTAACCTCATTTTTTTTTATCTCTGGGGATTTTAGTCTTAAATTTAACTCTATTAATTTTTTTCTACATAAATTTGTGTCCATTATTGAATCGAAACAGGATGTTACACAATAATTTGTTGGTGTAGGATTTAGAAGGGTCTTCATCTTGATTTTGCAGATAATTTAATAGCCGAGAAAGTAAAATAAAGACTAATAATTCTTTGTCAAGGATTTTTAACAATCAATTACCATTCACAAAAACATGCACAATTCGAGAACCAAAGTGAGCAAATGTACTTACTTTTTCTAAATGCTTAATCTCTTGAGTCGGGATGGAAGGGAAAACTCATTCAAGTTCTTTGTCACTGTAATTTTTCTTCCGAAAATCAACTAGGGCTTGGAAGAGAACTAAATCAGCTAATAATTCAAACTCAAAGTGACATTTTTTTGTCCTTTCTCTAAATTATATATGCCCCGTGGTTGTATTAATGGCAAAAATCCACTTGTTCCTTTTTTCATTCTTTCTTTATTTATATTTCGATCCATTAGGTATTTTATTCATTTATATGCCACGTATATTTCTTCCACGGGGTCCATAGAATAGGGATCATTATGCCTAAATGTAATCGTAATAGTATTTATT
The DNA here is from genome assembly GCA_018340775.1 of Taxus wallichiana var. yunnanensis. Classification (NCBI taxonomy): domain Eukaryota; kingdom Viridiplantae; phylum Streptophyta; class Pinopsida; order Cupressales; family Taxaceae; genus Taxus; species Taxus wallichiana. Next base: position 411,082,551 of record CM031238.1, on the reverse strand, counting down.
ACTTACACCCTTCCCCGAACATTCACCAGTTTATCATGTTTTCTACTTCTCAAATACTTGGGGGGTTGGGATGTGGAAACATCACACATGTTTATGATAAATTTATATATGATCAAAGATTGCCTCTTTCCCAATGTTCCTTGAATCTTTATTCCATCAGTCGTGGGGTCTAACTTATAATTTTGTAAGTGTTAATGGGTTGCATACTTTCTACACAATCCCAATAGTACCTTAAAGACCCGGGAACTCCCATCCCCGGTATGCGGAACATTTTATCATTTTACGACACTATTTGTGAGTTACGCAGCTTCTCAATAGCCCCAAAAGTGTGATTCTTCCTTGTATATTTTCCCTTACCGAGCAAAGTGGGGTTTTGACCATATCTTGTCGGATTTGTGTCAAGCGTGAATTCATCTCGAACACCCACGAGACTTACTTTTAAACTTATCAATATATTAAATGAGTCGGTATATGGGGATGTACTTGCATTCATTATGCCTTGTCGATGTCGTAATACCCACCATTTAAGTAATTAATTTGATTTGCCTTTTAAACTCGGGTAAATCCTCGGAAAACATGTTTTTCCCCACCAATTATTATTTTGTGAAGGCACGAAATCACAAAGCACCAAAAGAAATAATAAATGTTAATATGCTAGCTTGAAATGATGTAAAACCTTCTCGCTCATAGTTGTTTTGTACATATGATACTTCAATGTGATGGATACGATACAAGACACAAAAATTTCAAAAAATGAAAAGGCCAAGGAAATTGAGAAATGGGACTAAATAAGGTTTAGCTAAGTGGTTGGATCAAGTACCAAAATGTCTCATGTTGGGGATGGGTTTCCCCTATGGGTTCCACAAGAACCATAAACAAACTTTCACACAACATAGACCAAGTTCCTAGTCCATTGGGTAAAGAGTCAGAAGAGACAAGATGGTCATGGCTTTTGAAAAAATATGAAACTTACCATGTTTACAATAACAATTGGGAAAACTTGATCACCTGTAGATCAAAGTAACACAAGAAATACAAAAAAATATAAATATAAATAATAGAACTATACACTATATAAAATCCCACATTAAGGTAACCTCTAATCCAAGAAATTCTTGAGATGCCTACCATTGACAGAAGCTCTAGAAATTTTCCTTCCAAGTCCCTTAAGAAGAAAGTATGTTCCCCAATTCTAATGTCGATGGAGTAAGGACCCATCCATAGGGCATCAAATTTTCCATGCTTTCCCTTGTCTTCATGCCTACTATCCCACAATAGAACCAAATATCCAACATGGAATGTTCTTGGAGTAACTTTCTTATCAAATATTTTCTTGAGTTTCTCCTTGAACTTAACATGCCTCTAGTGGGATTCTCTTCTCACTTCATCCAATTCTATAATTTGATTTATCCTTGCATCATAAGGATTCACCCCTTCCCCTTCTTCTAACTACTACATAAACTGATAAGTAGATAGTTGTAAATGAAGGGGAAAGGGATTGGACACCATAAACCAACTCAAATGGGCTTTTACCAGTGGATCTTTTGGTGGTAATTCTATCTGCCCATAGTGAAAATTTGAGTTTCTCACCCCATTTTCTCTTATTCATTTTTAATGTTCTTATAAGGATCTTGAGTAGGTTCTTGTTACTTGATTCTGCCTACCCATTTCCTTGGGGATTGTAATTTGAGGCATATGCCAAGGTTATGCCATATTCATGGCACATTGTTGCTAATGGTTTAGCTTTGAAACTCATGGAATTATCAGCAACCAACTTGGTGGGGACACCAAATCTATAAATTATGTGATTAAGGATGAAATCCATAACCACTTGATGAGTTTCCTTTTTGGTAGGAATAGCTTCAACCCACTTGGTGAAATAATCAGTGGCCACTAATATCCATCTGTGACCTACACTTGAATAATCTGATATCTCACCTATGAAATCCAACCCCCACGGTTTTAATGGGGATTATATTGAGACAGGATGTTAAGGAATGGATCCATATGCTTTTAGCCTACCAGAAAAATGTTGACAATTCTCACACTTTCTGACTAGTAAAGCCACATCTTTAAAAAGGGAGGGCCACCAATATCCTGCCCTTAAAATCTTATGAGCAGTAACTCTTCTGGAAAAATGGCCACCACACAACCCTCCATGAAACTCAATAATTATCTTGGGGGCCTCATCTTCTATGATACACCTTAATAAGATTCCTTCTGGGCTCTTCCAAGCCATTCCATAATCAGTTAAGATGTACTTCTAGGATACCAATCTGAGTGTCCTTCTCTAATTCTTGTCTAATTGGGCAGGAAAACTTCATTTATTCACATAATAAACTATTTCTTTGTACCAAGCTGAGGTGCACACTTTCCCATGAGGGTGTTGTTCATCCCCATCAATATTGTGTATCTCAACAATCTGTAGATTAGTTTCTGCCATCAACTTGGCCAAACCTAAACCTCGACTAGTTTTGTAGTCTAAATTCCATATCATACTCTTGAATCTTATTCACCCACCTATACCTTTTTCTTGACATATCCATCTGAGATAGGATATCCTTTACCATTGTATGAGGTACATAGGCTATGATTTTGGAACTCAGAATATAGGGTCTGAAAATTTAGTAGCTTTTACCAAGGCAAAAGCTTGTTTCTCCATAATAGAGTATTTCAACTTAGACCCCTACAATGATTTACTGAAAAATGAAATGGGTTTCTCATGCCCCTCTTCATCCTTTTGCAATAATACAAAAGTAATTTTATTTTCTGAGGTAAAAGAAAACACTTGAAATTATTCCTCTAGTTAGGGCTATTAAATATAGGGGCAATCTTGAGTGCCTCCTTTATTCCTTCAAAAGCTTGGAGAACTCCTCCCCATTTGATTACTTTATCCTTATTTATCATAATTGTAACAAGGAGAGTAATCTCAACAAATTTGGAGATGAATCTTCTCACAAAATTTATCTGGCCAAAGAAGGATTGGATGCCCTTATTTGACATGGGGATGGGGACTTTATCAATGGCTTCCACCTTTTCGGGTCTATCATAACTCCCTCATGTGACACTATGTCCTAAAAAATTTCCTTTTTTACCCCAAAGTGACATTTCTTTGGATTCAATGAAATCCCATATTCTCTGCATCTAATCAATATCTTTTCAAGGTGCTCCAAATGATCACCCCTTTTCTAGAGAAGACGAGTTATATCATCTTGATAGACTGTAATGAAATAATTAATAAATCTATAGAAAGCCACATCCATGGATCTTTTAAAAATTTCTCCTGCATTCATTAGCCCAAAATGCATTCTAACATAGACATATGTGCCCCAAGGGGTGGTGAAAGAGGTTTTATATTGTTCTAATTTTTTCACCACTACCTGATTGTAACCTGAGAATCCATCCAATGTAGACAATAACTCAGATCCAATCACCTTTTGTAGAATATTATCCATGTTAGGCAGTGGGTAATTATCTTTTAGTGATGCCTTATTTAAGTTTCTTGAATTCACATAAAGCCTAATATCCCCATTCTTTTTCTAACTGGCACCAGGTTTGCTACCCATGAGGAGTATCTAGTGGGTTGTATTATCCCACCATCTCTTAACTTTGTTAACTCCTCTTGCATCTTAGTATAAAGTATAGGGTTAATAGGTATTTTTATTCCTAAATAGCTTAATATGAGGTTCCAAAGGTATTTCATGTTGAAACAAATCCTCCCTATAATCCTTTATCTCAGAATAAGACCATGCAAGATAATCCTGATATTTTCTCAATAATTTGGTATAAACTTGTCTTTCTTCTTCATTCATGTTTCTCCTAACCAAACCCTTCTTTGATTATGATAAGCTCCAAATTTTTCATTCTATGACATCTTTAGGTGTTTGGATAGGTTTTCTCATAACTCTGTATGCGCTGTCAAAATTAGACTCAAGGCTAACAAGTCCCCTAGGGATGGTGTTTGTTTTCAACTGAATTATATCCTTCCCAAAGAGGGTTTCCTTTCCTTCACTCAACACCACCATAGGTTCAAGGTCAATGATTTTATTAGTGAACTCACCTCTACAATTCAAAACCTTTGGATTTGAGCATCATCTTCAAATACTTGCCAATGTTGAATGTTGTCAGGGATTGAGGGCCTAACCAACACTTCTACTTCATAATTACAATATGGAGACACATTTTCATTTTCATATTGAGAAGCTAGGATAGCCAACTTTTCATTTGTTGTATTCTGACTTATCTCATGGTATAGGAGATTAAAATAATCAAACAATTCAATGAGATCCCACACTACATGCTTATACTACCTCAACCTCTGGTTCTTTGTTGCATATATTTTTCTAACTTGATTCACCACCAACTTAGAATCACCTTTGACAATGATATTCTTAATTACATGCCTCCAAGAAACTCTCAAACCAAGAATCGGTGCTTCATACTCAGCTATATTATTTGTGCGTTCAAATAGTAACTTCAAGGAAAAATTGAAAGATCTGTGGTTTGGAATTCAAAACTACTCCAACCCCATTTCCAAAACTATAGCATGCTCTATAAAACTTCATATTCCATGGAACATTGATGTCTTCAAGTTATGCATTCATATCTACACACTGATCTTCAAAATCAACACACCCTACAAAGTTACCCAATTTTGTATCAACAAACAATACTTCATAAGAAGCATTTAGGGGGTCTTATATGAGGTGTAACATCTTGTCTTCCTTGTGTAGCTTGACTAGTTTCCCTTCCATAGGTATGGAAGCAAAAGACATATCCATTTAAACATTGCCCCTACACTGGCTACCCATTTTCTTGATAATAACATGCCCCATTTGGTAGGGAAGTCAACTATAACAACATTCATAGTTAGATTTTTATCTAGGGTAAGCAGCAAGTTGTACCACCAAGCCTTTAACATACCCAACCATAGGCACCTCCCTAGAATCCATGGAAAAACATTTCCCAAAAGCAATTGTGATCTTGATGTCTAACTCATTCATGACTTCCAATGGCATGATGTTACAGGAAGCCCTTGAATCAAACATGCAATTATGGAGAAGCCTCACATTGACAATAAGAGTGGTAAAGAAAGGGTCCACATCTAATTGTGATTCAACTAGGGAAGTACCTATTATCTCAATTTTACCCCCAAAAAAATTGATCAAACATGACCCTATGCAGGAAGAAATCCAAGGGCGGTTTCATCGCACGAGCCCACGCTTTGAAATCCAACAAACAAAGTTATAAGCGGGCTCTACAATGGAGTAGTAAGGTCAAGGGCCAAACGACGTAAAAAAGGAAACCAGAGGCTCTCGGAAGAGAAATGGGGAAAGAATCAAAGTCTTTGAGCTTCAAAAATGATTCAGAGTGAGCCCAAATTGGCTAAGTATGGAGGAGACAACGGAAGCTTCCACGTGCCTCATCGGCACTTCTCCAAAAATTAAATCCAAAAGCAAAGACTCAAACAAGCGTGGGCTCGCCATGTAGTCCAAGTTAAAAAGTGGGACAGAGGGCCCAAATTGGCAATTAAAAATCACAGGCCAGCGGAAGCTGCCACGTGTCCAAACGGTGCACCTTCAAGGGTCGAAGCCAAAGTCAAAGACTCAAACAAGTGTCAAACCTCCACGTGTCCCAGGTCCGAGGAGGGGCAAATTCAACAGCTTAAAAAGTCAAAAAGGGGGATAGAGCAGGCCTAAAATGACTAAGTATAAAGGTGTTGGTGGAAGAAGCCACGTGTCGACATGGTGCTACTTCAAAAGTAAAATTTAGAGTGGGTTTCCAAATAAGCGCCAAGTCTCCACGTGTCCCGGGTCGACTTATGGCCCCTCCAAAAAAAAAAAGAGACTTAGCCAAAATACAAAGGAACAGAGCAAGCCGTGGAAGGTGCCACGTGTCTCTTCGGCACATCTTCAAAAGGTAAATCTAGAAGTGGTCCCCAAACTAGCGCCAACTCACCACGTGGCCATGTTGAAAAGTCAAAGCAGAAGGTGGGTCATTAGAGGAAATTCAAAATTTTTGGCTCGAAAGGCGTAAAGTATAAAAGTGAGCCACACCTCCATTGATGCCCAAGGAGCCATGTGTCAAGCCTCAATTGTGTGTGGACAGCAGACACAGGGAGGACTTTTTCCCAAATGGAAAATGCAGATCAAGGGCCCAAAGATGATTTTTGGCAAAATGAATTGCGGGGCTGCGGGGCATTTTTTTGCATTTTGTATTTTTGGTGCCAAAAGGCACAAAGTGAATTTTGGGCCATGCGGACCCGTTCTACTAACTGGTTTTCACCATTTTTGTACGAACCCAACTCAAAATATTCAAATGGACATATATTTCAATCTAGTGCCCAAAATTCAACAAATTTAGCACCGTTAGAAAGGTCTCAACCTCATCTATGCCATGGGAGCTTGAAACTTCAACTTTGATGAGGGTAAATAGGTGGAAAATGGGAAAACATATTTCAAGCCATTAATGTAGAATCTGATTGCTTCAACTACCAGATCTGATTTGATTCGATTTGTCGCTCTTCCTTCTTCAACACACCGAATAGACATAGGGATCCAAGCTTGACAAGTTGTGGGTAGATTCACAACAGATTCAATACATTACAAGGGTGGTTGGAGAAGAGTTTAATTTTCCCTCTCTCTTTCTCTCTCATTCTTCTATATATTGTAAAGGAGTGGCATATTGAAATGGTTGTTCATCCTTTATCTTTTTCCCCCTCTCCATTTCTTCCTTAGGGTAGAACACGAATTCTAATCCTCCTTTCATGGCTTTGTAATGGCATTTCCTTGCCTCTTTCCCACTGATGATGTAATGTGTAACTTTTAGAGAAATAGAATATGTTTCGTGATGCATCTATCCATCCTTGTCTCATTTTATTGTCTCTTCTTACCTCTCGTCATTGCAAGGTATACTGTGCATATTCGATGTTTGTTACAGTCCCGGGAGATGTGTTTAATGGGTTTCGAAGTGGTTTTTGTGTGAAATCTATCTCTAGTCTGTGGTGCATTTTTCCACCCTCTCCTCTACTCACCTATCTCCACTTTAGGAATTCAAGTCTCGATCGGCCACTTCCTTTTACGGTGTATCACCACATAGTGTAGGCTCTCTCTCTCTCTCTCTCTCTCTCTCTCTCTCTCTCTCTCTCTCTCTCTCTCTCTCTCTCTCTCTCTCTCTCTCTCTCTCTCTCTCTCTCTCTCTCTCTCTCTCTCTCTCTCTCTCTCTCTCTCTCTCTCTCTCTCTCTCTCTCTCTCTCTCTCTCTCTCTCTCTCTCTCTCTCTCTCTCTCTCTCTCTCTCTCTCTCTCTCTCTCTCTCTCTCTCTCTCTCTCTCTCTCTCTCTCTCTCTCTCTCTCTCTCTCTCTCTCTCTCTCTCTCTCTCTCTCTCTCTCTCTCTCTCTCTCTCTCTCTCTCTCTCTCTCTCTCTCTCTCTCTCTCTCTCTCTCTCTCTCTCTCTCTCTCTCTCTCTCTCTCTCTCTCTCTCTCTCTCTCTCTCTCTCTCTCTCTCTCTCTCTCTCTCTCTCTCTCTCTCTCTCTCTCTCTCTCTCTCTCTCTCTCTCTCTCTCTCTCTCTCTCTCTCTCTCTCTCTCTCTCTCTCTCTCTCTCTCACACACACACACACACACACACACACATTGGAATGGTTAGATTAGGATTAGAATAGCTCTTCCCGCACCGGAGTATCTTGTGGCAGGTAGATTAGGAAGCAAGAACCAACTTTATCTGGAGGTTCATCTCAAGTTTGCAAGTCCCACATCTTGAGATATGGTCCCATGTTGTGCAATCAAACCAAATGCCCCACTTCAAACTAAGGCCATTCGGGGTGTTGTGATTCTAAACTAACAATACCTAAATAAAATTTTGGAGGTACCTCAGCACTTTCTTGATATTCTTTAATTTTAGCTTTAGCAATAGTGGGAGGAGCCACCCTATTACTAGTAGTCATTTCTTTGACAACTATATCCTCCTTTAACCCCAAATATTCAAATTTCATTCTTCTCGTTCGAGTCCTAAGTAATTATATAATAAGGACAATGATCTTTATTTGGCTTAAGATTTGGGCCATATCACATGTAGTATATTTTTGTAATGGTGTATTAAGGGCAAGGGTGATTGCATTTTCTAATGAAATTTTGTCCTTTATTGCTTGGGTTGAGAGAGAATTACTTGAAGTTTTGGAGTAATGATAAGACATTTATCCGGTATATTTATATTAAGAGTATCCTTTGGGATATTGGTTAAGACAGACATCCTTTCTTTGGGGGTTAGGGTAGGTCCCTTGATTTTTCTAATACACAAATTATATTCCTTTTCTTGGGCAACAAAAGAATTTATTAATAACTCCCTATCTTCTTTTGAAGGAATTTCACCATCATATTTTTTATCATTAATTCTCTCAAGTATTCAAAATCATGGTTCAGGAGCTCAAAATATTGATCCATATCAATATCAACATATACTTCATAAGGGAATGAAAATACTCGATTGGTGTAGTCCCAAAACTCCTCCACAATTCTAGCACAAAGGAGGTTAGTATAAATTTCCCCTTTCATAGGATATTTTTGACATTCCAAAGATACATAAATCACCAAAGTCATCTTCCTTAAAGGCTTGTTGTTTGTTTGGCTTAAGATTTTGGCTATTCCATCAAGGGATATGGGACTACCTTGTTGTCCTTAAAGGCTTGTTATTTGTTTCCTGAACCCATAGGCCCTTTTCCTCTGTCCTCTTCTTGGTGATCTCCTTTGGGATGGTTCCCAAATCTATTATGTCCAGGGGCCTGATGTTGAGCTTGAGGATTTGGAGTTAGCCCCTTTTCTTCTCTAGCAAGTTTATATGAAATTTCCTTGACTTCGCCAAGGTTTTAACTACTTCTTCCAAATCCACAGAATTACTTGCTTGAGGCTTTTCTGGATTAATCAATTTGACCCCTTCTCTATTTGTAGGCTTTCTAACTGCTTTAATGTTATTCTCTATCTGAATAGCCATAGAAAAGGCTTTCCTTAAAGTCCGAGGGGCCTTATCCCTCAAATAGTAAGCTACCTTTTTTCAAAAGCATCAAATTACTTAATTAGGAAAGATTCATCACTAGGCCTTATGTTATTTGGCAACCTAGTCGATTTTTATTGAACCTTGTATTAAAATCTTGTACACACTCATTGGGGTTCTTCTTGATGTTCTCAAATTCAGATAAAAGAAACTTGGGGTTAGTTATATCACCATATTATATTTTAAAAGCATTTTTCATTTCTCCCCAAGAGTCAATTGATCTTGTAGGTAATGAATTGTACCATTCTCTGGCTTCTTCTTCTAGTGTGTGTATATAAACAACTTGACATAAACATCCTCAAACTCAACCTCATAATCATCCATGACATTCGGAAGAATTTGAGATTTTGGTTTCCACTAATAGCATTATTCCCTTGAAACTGAGGCAGCCTATTTCTGATCTCATTTGGTACCTCATTAGGATAGCCCACCATGCCATTGAAATTTATTGGTCGATATGTAGTGACTACAAAAGGATCTCTAGGAGGAGGGTGATCCATATTATCTAGTGGTGTATTTTTAAATAGAGGATTGAATCTATAGGGAATAGGAGGTATGATCCCCATAATGGAAGCCTTTAGGGGATTCTGTTTCACAAAAAACTCTATTCTCTCAAGTAAATAAGTGTGTAAGTTGAGGATGATCGATATTAATGTTGAGGGCTAAACCCTATCAGAATAAGGAATGCAAATGGGCTTGAGGGCTACTTATTTTGTAACTCTCAGACATGATGGAGTAATCTTCTATCAAAGGAGGATCAAATTTATGGGTTTGAACATCCTTCTTTTTTGAGCTTTGCCCCTCCACAAGTTTCAAACTTGCATCCTTCTCAACTGTGCACTTTCTAATTATGGGAGAAATTTTCTTGTACAGTCATATCTGAAAAATTACCTTCACCCTTCCAATTTTTTGTGAAATGTAGAGTTAATCAACAAGGTGTATAAGGTGGAAATAACATTGGTCTAACCTAGATTATTCTTTGAAAGGTGGAGCCTCGCCACTAAATCCTTACACTCTATAAATGTAGATTAACTCAAAAATATTTTTGGGAAACCACTTCACAATCTTAGTATGCAAAATATTCTATAAATTTTGTAAAATCTTTTGACAAACATCACAACTTACTTCTAGCTTTCTTATAGAAACAAAGGATTACAAAAAAATTCTTATATTTAGAGAACCACAAATAGCACACTAGACTAATCCTTACTTGTAGGACCTTAGAAAAAAAAAGATGAATATCCCAGGCCTAAACTAGAGTAAATTCCCGACAATTCCGTTATAAGTGTGTTAGCTCCCAATTTTACACCCCTAGGGGCCAAAAACACTCCTCGGGGTGGGATGAATCATAGGATGACAGAAAGAGTGAGATATGATGTTTGTGTTTGAGGATGTATATGACATTCTCTTCTACACCAGGTTTTTGGGATGACTAGGAGGCACTTACAAAGGGGATGGTCTGATCTTGTTACTTTTGGCCCTACCTAAACTAGAGTGAGAGCACATGTGATGTAACATGAATGGAGGAAAGAAATTTTTCACTTTATTACTCTAAATTTATAATTGATAGGTCAATCTAAGCTGAATATGGCCATGAAATCAATATCTACTCGCAAGATTTGTCACAATGATATTACATATACTCGAATTTTAGAGACAGTTCTTGGAGACAGTGGAGCTTGGTTCTTGTGTATATTTTTAAGGTTCATTTAGATGAAATACATTTTTCTAATGATGCTTGGATCAGAACACAAGTATGGTGTATAAATATTATAATTATGGTAGTGGTGGTAAGATAGGTTTGTTTTATGGAAAAAGGGGGAACAAATGATGGTCAATTCTCTGAAACAATGTATTAGTAATCACTAAGATATCATGATTTTTGGAAGTGTAGTGAAATGAAAATTAAGTAAAAATATTATCACCAAATCACAAAGCACCCTCTGATTTGCACAAGTGTGTGTGCTTGAGCTCACGGTGTGACTAGGTAACATGGGTACTATCTCTAAGTTGTGGGACTTGCTACTTGAGATAGACCTCCAGAGAAAGTTGGTTCTTCTTCCTAATCCTAGTGCAAACTAACTCTACTAAGATGAAGCTACTAACTATCTCTATCCTACAATTTCCAAGGGACCAGGGAGAGAGAAATAACATGCAAATGAAGGAAAACTACACTACAGAGGTGATGCACCAAAAGAAGGGAATGAGAACAATTTCCAATGTGTGAAAATGGAAGCAAAATGTAGATCAAAGAGGGTGATGACAGTTCTCCACAGTCTAATAACATCATTCACAACACATTTTCATGCATACAAAATAATAATAGGTCCTGTAAGAATATAGAATAGACACAAACATCTGCAATAACATTAGAGAGGAAAGGAGAATGCAACAAACTCAGCAAGGGAAGATACATCCACAAACTTGAATCTATTGCTTCATTAATATGCACAGTCTAAACTATTACAAAGGAAATGCCTAGATCACCATGCAAGGAGTCCACTATAAAGTCCTGCAAAGCACATTAGCTTCACAAAACCAAAATGAAAAAGTTTTTCTACTAAAATTATCCTCCCTATACAATGAGTCCAACACTTCAATTTATAGGATTTTGAGAGGAGAGAGAGGGAGAATGTAATTCCCAAAATTCCCTTTCCCATCAATTACAATTCATAATAAATGAGTGTGGTTGGTGGTTTTGGACCTGTAAAATAAATCTCAAGGTTCCCCATAACTTGCAATAGTGAAGAATGATTGCCCATGCTCATTAAATGCTTCTCCAACCACTTTTCAACAACCAAATAGAACTGGGCTCATTTTCCTTAAAAATCACCATCAAAAATTCATCAATTTCTACATTTCTTGATTTTTTTCATCGGGCTTAGAACCATAATTCCAACGAGACCAATTTTGTAAAAATCTATTGAAAATTGCTCAAGTTATGACCCTCTAAGTGTGAGCAGCTATTTGAGTTTTCACAGGCTTGCTTGCTCTTCACGGGACTAAACATTTAAATTTTTAAGATCTGGATATGTTTATTTTATTTTCACCCACCTACCCTTACTAAAAATAATAAATCCAATATGTTGAGAGCTTTCTGAAAATTCTAATTTTGTCAAAATTGGAGCTCCGGGTCAAAAGTTATGCCCATTTGAAGTTCAAGGTCGGGGTGTTCCACGCGGGCTCCCATAATCTGCATTAAACCACTTTCCCTTTACATTGTGGGTATTGTGGATTTTTGGGGAACTCATGGCATTGGGGTATAAGGGATGTTTGGGCCTCCAAACTCCACTTTATCCATGATGCACTTTGTCTCCTTGATGTGTGGCAATTTAGCCTCCATGGGGAATTCATGTCCCCGCAGATGTAGACCTCCCGGGTTGTAAACTTCCGCCTTTTCCACAATACATTGGACATGCTTCTATTCCTTTGAAAATTGGGTAAATTGGCTTTTGGGGAACTTGTAGCTCGATGGAACCTAGATCACCAGGCGGTGAACTTCCACCTTTTCCACAATACATTGGATTTGCTTCCATTCCTTTGCAAATTGGGTTAATTGGCTTTTTGGGAACTTGTGGCCCAATGGAACCTAGACCACCTAGGCTGCAAACTTCTACCTTTTCTGTAATACATTGGGTTTGTTTCCATTCCTTTGCAAATCGGGTAAATCAGTTTTTCGTGGAACTTGTGGCCCAATGGAACCTAAACCGCCTAGGTTGTGAACTTTTGTGTTTTCCACAATACATTGGATCTGCTTCTATTCCTTTGCAAATTTGGTAAATCATATTTTTAGGGAACTTTTGGCCCGATGGAACTGAAGCGCATGGGCCGCGAACTTCTACCTTTTCCGCAATACATTGGATCCGCTTCCATTCCTTTGTAAATCGGGTAAATCATCTTTTCGGGGAACTCATGGCCCGATGGAACAACCACCACCTAGACCATGAAATTCCACCTTTTCCATAATACATTGGATCCACTTCCATAAATCAGGTAAATCAGCTTTTCGAGGAACTTGTGGCCCGATGGAACCTGGACCGCTCGGGCCGCTGGGACCCGATTTACCCGCAAATCATTATTTCCTTAGCATTTCAGACCCAAGTCAAGGACAAGGAACCCTAGTTCAATCCATAGTTGTTCCATCCCCAGCCCCCAGACCTGCAATACAATAAAATAGGCCTTTTCCCCATTTCTCTAAAATTTTAGCAAATTTTCACTAACTCCTTAGATTTTTCTTGAATAGGGAAGTTAGAGAAAAGTAAGGGGGTGCCTCCAAAATCCAATTTTTTGTGTTTTCACCATTTTTTCATGTTCAAGTTTAAAGAAATTATGCAAGTTATCGAAATTCACCTTGGGGTAAATTTTGGATAACAACTTCTAAGAAGTATTTACATTCATTGATACCAAATTAACACAATTATTTCCCAAAAAAATCTTCAGAACCCTCAAAACAAATTATCATGCAAGAACTCGAACGAAATATTCACCGCCCGTATCTTCATATGTCAAAGATACACTCTAAGGCTGACAAAAATCACTCAACAAGATGGTTACAATAAGGATTTTATAACCATATCAAATATTGTAAAGTAAATTCTACATGATAATATTGATTTAATGACCAAAAATGCAACAACCAAGGATTGATCTAGTGTACTATATATAAATGCAATAAAGATAGATATTATAGTAAAATTTATGATTCATTAATCTTTATTCAACATACAAGATACCAAAACACATACTGGAAATCATAAGCAAGACATATTTCATTCAAATTCTCAATTCCTTGACAAGGGAACATAGATTAAATGTCTTCAATGCTTTCCAATGGTTGTACAGATGCAACCACCTTGGCACAAGGAGTCCAAAACTCAAAGTTCATACGTTTTATTTTCAAAGAAATGGAAAATACGAGTTACAACAATCTTTTCTCAACTTATCAAATAAAAACTATCCCCCTTTCATATGAGGATAGGCCCTCATATTTATACAAAAAAATTATGTATCCATTTTGATTTTCCCCAAAATATTTTGAAAGAAATCCTAGAAGGCACGGAAAATTAACTCCAACTTTTCCAAAGTGCAAAAAAATATCTTCCAACTATAAAGATTCCTTTTGTTTCCTATCATCTTGATTTTATTTTCAATTGCAAACGTATACATTCATGAAATATTATTTTTTATGTGTCATTGAGTTTTCTTGTCTTTTTTTGATTTGTCAAGTTTGCGCCCATATGTAATAATAAATTATTTCAACTTTGTTATAACCTTTTTATTTTCCTTTTGTGGAAAACATTCATCAGGAATTGGATGACTATGACACTTTCATCTAAACAAATTATTCCTTTCGTGTGAAACTTCATTCAAACCAAAATATTACTTTTTGATTAACATCACCTCGTTTTCCTCTCTTCTAGATCATGCCAAACATTCAAATGGATTTTGTAATTAATATCAACATGACATTCTCGCACAAGAATCTCCAAAATCTAGCAATATATAAATCTTGGCTTCTTCTCATGGATTTGCAAGATTTTTCTAATATCAAATCGAATCCATTCTGTGAAAGACCTAGTGATACTTATTTTAAGAAATGGCAGCATTGGAGCTGGGAGAAAAATTGTCTAAACTTTCTTCGGAAGCTTTACAATCTATTTTCAATCTATCGGTCCCAAATGAGGCTTTCATCAAAATATTATTCATTATTGAAGATCGAATGATTCAGTGAACCTTTGACTCCTTGGATTATGCGATTATCCCTAATGTGAAACCTCATTAGGATGACCCCATTCTTTTCCATGTTTCAAATTTCTTTTCGTCATCTTTTTCGCCTAGAATATTACATTCAACCTGATAAGTTAAAACAATTTTGGCTCTCTTGTATGCCCACTATCACTGACAATTCCATAATCGTGTCACTGCATTATTCAATCCATAATTAATGGATCATGAAATTCCAATGTTTGAAGCTACACCATCTATTAATGAGCCTCGAAGGACATGGATTCAGTGTCTCACTATCTTACTAAGATGAAAAAGAGAATTTTTATTCTCAAGAGAGTTGTTGCAAAGTCCCCTTCTGAGGAATTTCCTGAGACATCTTCACCTTAATTGAAGAAGTTTTGAAAAAACCCAATCGATCCAGTTGATTTGCCCAATCTTGCATCAACATCCAAGGTTGGCTCTCATCATGGTACTAAGCCATATTTGACTAGTGGATCTAGTCTCATGGAGTGGGCGTTCTCTTTTGAAGAGAAATATGGAACTAACCAAAATTTTGGATGGCCCAAAACTAAGTATCAAATAGATCACTGTCATAGGCATGCTTTAGGGATTGGCCGGTGATGTGCACTATGTTTTTTAGTTTTTAGGACTGCAAAGATTTTAAGCACAGAAGGAAGAAGCTTCGGCTCCTCTCCCCGCCTTTACAAAGGATTTTTAGTTATAAACTTATGTAACGCAAGTTACAAAAATCTTTCATACATGTATATCAAAAATTGTATTATGAATTCCGCGCACTAGGGCCCCTATAGAACCCCCATTTTTATTTTTGCATATATAAATAATACATATTTTGCATGGAATTTTATACATGATCGAACTTAAATAATATATCCTCAATTCTTTGATTTATTATTTTCAATCTGCTATTTTGAAAATATGAAAAGCTGGAGAGTAAAGAATACGGGAAAAGGGTGAGAAAGAAGAGATAAAGATAGAGAATAATCCTAAGATTTACCAAGTTCAAAAAATTTAGCTTCCTTTTGTTCTTTCATCATATCCTTAAAGGAATCATATTTCTTGAAAATGCCTAACACAAATTGCTCATTAGGGCTCAGTATGGAAGTGTAAAATTACTTCATGCCCGCATAATACATCAATACATTTTATTGACACTTCCCCCTTCTTCGTTATGCTCTTTGTTAATTTTCCATCATATTTCTCCATGTTTATAAGTATTTGGATGGATGAGTATTCAAAAACCTTTTGAGCTTCACCTCCACTATAATTTGCTCTTTAAGTATTTCAACCAATTTTTCGCACTTGTTGTTTCCAGGGTGTATCTCCCTAGGTGGGAAGCATCTCCTTTATATGTGACTCAATATTATCAACATATTCCTATGCATTTTCCCTAGTGTCTAAGACTATGTTTATAACCTTTTCTAGCACTTTTATCCTCAGTTTGATTACTTCTTCACATAAGATGTGTTCTCCTTTTCCATCTGAGGGGATGATTCCTTCTTTCTCCAATACTTCCTCACTGATGGTGTTTATAGCTTCAAGCTTGGGTAGCATCCCCTTCTAATGGCCCAATTATTCTTGGAATATTTCAATTTGCTTAGTTTTTCCTCGATATGTTTGGCGATACTGGTTGTGGCATGCAACAATTGTAGTTAAAGCTTGGATAGATTTTTTAACAAATTTTTCCTACCACTCCTTGGTAGTTGTATTCCAAGAATTGACATCTTCAACATTCCTCAAAGAAATGTTTGTGATCTCAAAGGTAAGTGCTTGTGAAATTTCACCTCACAATATCGATAAGGATTCAACTTTTTCTTTTAATTGTTCTTTTTACCTTTTTTATCAATTTTATGTACCACATTTTGGAACATCACTTGGATATCATGCTTTAGTCCCTCAAAGGATTGTTTTCCTAAAGGACTCCAAGTAACCTCGCTAATCGACAAGGTTGCCTCGCATTTTGACACTTCATTTTATGGAGTAGATACCTTTAAATATATTTTCCCTTAGTTATTGATCAATTTTCTAGACATAGTTCGGCCTTTTTAGGTGGTCTAGATGAACTTGAAGCTACAACACTCATTATTATTTTTGTATTTATTTGCACTTTAATATTCTTCTTGGCATGGATTTCTTCTACCAACCATCCCCCAAAGTTAGTTACTCACCAGGAATTTATGGCGTTATTGGTGACATAACCATTGGTTGAGGAACATAAGGGACCATTTTAGTATCAACAGCCATTTTTTCAGCTTTAGCTATTTTTGTGTCTCATGTTTTGTCTTCAACTACAAATTCTGAAACTTCACTCGCTAGGATGGATATGTGTAAAATGTATTTACACAAATCCTAACTCACGGGGTGTGGGCCACTATGGTCTCTTCACTTGTGACAGGTATAGAGATTTGTTCATTTGTTTTAGTGGGGATAGATGATCCTTCTTCATTCCTACCAAGGAAGATTGGCTCTACAATTGCTTCCAGGTGCTTTTGTGCATGCCTCTTCTCCTTTTGTTGTCTCGGTTACTTCCATCTCTCCTAAACCTACCACCTTAAGAATGGGTTTTTATTCAATGGTTTGGGTTTCTCAACATTTTCTTGTAAGTACCCTATACTGTGTTCAACCATGGGTTTTTCTAAAGCCTTCTCTATCTTTTCAATATTATGGTGTTCATGTGTTGTAATTAGAGTGGAGTCTTATACCTTTTCCATATTGAATTCTTCATGGCTCACTTTTTCAATAGGATCATCTTTCTGATTTTTCTTAAGTGTTGGGATCCCAACACTTCCAACTTGTGGAATAAGATGTTCTTAAGTAATAGACCTAGTCATTTGGGCCATTTTTACACTTATTCCTAATTTAAGTAAATATTTTGGGTGAGGGAGGAACTACTTGGCGCATAGGGGCATTTGAATTCCTTGTATTACTTCCCTTTCTATTATATATTTCTCACCTCTAATCTGTGGTGTGCCCTCTTGTATTATTGAGTTAAATTTCTTGGTCTCTTGTGTCTTATAAGAGGGACATCATGTGAAGGCTCTAGTTATTTAATTATAATTCCTCATATCAAACCAATTGAAGGAGTTTTCTCTTTAGATTTTTCCTCTTAGTTTCTTTGTCGATATCGGACTAGTGCTTGGCCTTTTACCTCATCCCTTATAAGAATATACTCAAGGTATCTTCTTGAGCTAGCTAGTATAGCTTGGATTGGGGTGACAATAAGAGGAGTTGTTCTCCCATGAGGTCTTCAGCCCTTTTTTCCAATTTTGAAATAGACATACCAATTCTACTGACATAGGCACTCAACTCATCTCTTGTTTGGGTAGTGATATGTGACTTAAAAGATATTTGGGAGTCCCTAAATTTTTATGTACAATTCCTAAAATTAAGTAATACATATTCAAGTATACCACTTACCATGTTCTCATTTAGAACAATGGTGTTTTGTTGACTGAGATCCACTTTTGTATCAAACAACCAAATAAGGGTTCTCTTCGTAACACCCGTAGTCCTATGATGCAAGGATTTTATTTCTTGAGTTTCCCAATTTACATGAGGAAGAGGTGATTGTACAATATCATTCTGAGCATATCTAGTATTGGTTGTGTCCTTCTTATCAAGAATCCCTTCTAGGATAATTTCTACCTTGTAATCAATGATCTAGGCCAAATAAATTTGAGAATGATCTCTCAACTTGACATCCTCATCTCCCCTAGCATCCATCTAATAATCTTCATTATGATGCTCATGGTCTAGGGAGGATCCCACATATTGGTGTAGTAGCCATTTGATATCATAATTGCTCCTTGGAGAAAATTGTTTCATAGTGTAAGCTGTTAGGCCCCTAGAATTTTGGCTAAGTACAAAAGGTGCGTATGCATGTACATCCTAGTTGAAGAGAGGCACGCAAGGACAAATCACGTAGGGCAGGGTTTAAGAAAAGGGTTTAAGGAAGCTTGCGGCACGTGTGGACAGAACCAAGGGTTCGAGACTTAGCCAAATTGGGCATTCGAGATAGAACATGTGAAAATCATGACCCGACTGCGCATGTTGAGTGGATAAGGTGCCATCTTGGCGACAGGTTGGCCTAGGAAGGAGCATGCCTATGGTAGAAGCTTCTAGAAGTACATCATGGTGAAAAGTGGAAAGATTAGGCCTGGGAGAGCATGCTCACATGGAGGACCACATTTAGACACTTGGCATCAGATCTGAGGGCATTGGAGGATGAGTTGGCATCCCATAAAGGCTATAAATACAAGCACCTGTAGAGTAAAACAGAGAGAGAACTAGAAGAGGGCGGAGCTCTACAAAAATACTTTTGCAAGAACTCATGTTAGTGGATAATGGTATTTGGGAAAGAATGTATAATGGGTATGGGGATTGTAATTTTTCTTTTGATGGCCTAGCTGCATTAGTCCAATTATAATACATGACTGCAGTCTGTTTCTGTGACATTTTGTAATGGCTCCATGGATGTAATGAGGATACCAGTTATATGAATATGAATATCAATGATTCTGATGCATACATCTTTCTCATAGGTTCTCTTTCATTTATGTTTATGCTAAGTATGGATGTTTGTATACTTCTTTCTATTATGGTACAAGTTATATAATTTATTAAGTACTTTCTGTCTGTAATGACTGCATGGATCTAGAGGTCATTCTGAGATCTATGGTTCTTGAATGTCTTAACTCCTTTTAAATCTCTTAAGCACAAATCATAGATGATGATGCTTCCCACTAAACTCACATAAAAGAGAGACTCGGCACCCGCATGTGCCTCGAGTGAGTGCCCAGCATCTACTGGGTGATAGGCCGGTGTGCATGGGGTTCCTTTCTTTTGTGATAGGGGTAAAAATGACTACATATTGGTTCCGTTGTCAAGACCTCTTTTCAAAGTTGTAGTGGGAAATAGCATACAACATGATCTGTGTAGTGAGTAATGACAAAGCGGTTAACTTTGGAAAGTGTTGAATCATGGTTCAAGAGCATGGAGGATGAATTTTCTCAGAGATTCAGCACTGGACCTAAGTTTGATGCACATAGATGGGTAGAAGAGAACCTCTACCATGATCTGTATGAAACTTTTTTCTACTGCTTCCCAGTAGAACTATATGAGTGGCTCTCAGCTTGCGCGTAGATCAAGTTGGTATTATGGATCACATGTGTGGACCCAAGAAGAATACCAAAGGCTGCAGGATGTAGATCTGATGTGGACCCGTGTTGTGGATCATTGGTGGAAAGGAGTACTAGCTAGCTACACTCTGGAGTATGCCATTTCCACATATTCTTGTCTGGAGGTTGCTGAGTTTGAGTTTCTGCGGGAGCCTAGAGGATCATTTCTACGTGTTATCCCTCTAAAAATGAAGATCTTGGTTATTACTTTGGGTTTAGAGGCATTTCCAATGGCCGGCTAGACAATTTTGAGCACTGGGCAAGGGAGCTAGGGTGGAGGAAGATGGCAGATATTATGACAGAGAAGGAAAGGGAGGAGAGACGGCTCAAGTATATTGAAGCACATGAAAGGGAGATTGCTAGACAATACAAGGCTACAAGTGTGATGGATCTATGGAGGCAGATGTTGCGGGAAGGAGTCAAGGTTCAAACGAAGGATGTGGAACTGAGCATCATCTTACTACCCCATCTTGGCAAGCGCGTAAGAGAGACCCCTTTAGCTTCTGGTGAGAGTTTGTCACACAGAGAAAGAAGAGTCATTGGCACGTATCTGAACCCACCTAGTGACCAAACCATGGTGCTTGGTTTTCTAGAACTAGGAAGGAGTATCATTGACCCAGTTGATATCAGTGGAAGTGACAGATCTGCACCTAGGAGGTATAATTTTTCAGTTCCCACTTTTATGGCTACACATATTCTAGTATTCGAAGGAGTCTTTGGATAAGGAGCCAGTATACAAGCCTTTGGTCTCACGTCTGGGAGTGGTGCGGGGTACAATAGTGGTAGTGGGGCACTATCATAGACCGTAACACCCTCGACAATTGTTATATTCCTCTTTTGCATTTCAAGTGTTGACATGTGATTTTCTAGATAAATATGTGTTCTTTTGACTATTGAAGATCATGCTTGATAAGGATAAATCATTTATGTTCTTAAAAATCATTAGACTAAAATAGTATGGCTATCAAGAATTCATTTTCACTTTGGAAAGGTGAGTTACAATCTGGCTTTAAGAGTTGCAGACTTATCCCTTCTTCTGACTCATCCTTGGATCAATTTCAGTGATCCAAGGAATGTTTTAAATCTTCTTCATAGACTAAATGGTAAATTGACATTCAGTAGTTTGAGGGACATAGCGGACTAAACTTTGTATGTTACAAATTCTTTGGTCTTATGTGAACGTGTTTTTGTTCAATTTGTATGTTTGTGCTTGGGTCTTTGGTGATTGATCTTGGTAGGACATTACGGATGTAAACAAAATTCAATTTATTTTATGACAAAGGAGGAATTCGGAGTCCTAAAACCAAAGGATTATCCTAACAGTATCCTAAGCTAGGTAAGAACACCTATGTTCTAGCTACGTCTACTTATTTGGATTTCATTCTAATCTAAGCCTCTTATTCTATTTTGTTGGGTTGGCGTCCTAACCTAAGCTTTGTGCTAAATGAATATGGGAGAGATTACTAAAGTAATGCTAGGCTATTTTAACTAATACCTAATACTAAATGGTTATGAATTTAATCTAACCTAAGGTGGGAATTACTATTGACAATGTCTTAAGACCTAAGGTGGTTATTGCTAGACTAACCTAAGTTTTATGGGATCCATCCTAAACTATTGAAAGGGAACCTAAGGGTCACATGTCTCTAAGGTGACGGTTCCAATGGCATTTAAGTGAGTTGATAGGGTTTAATGGATGGTGGTACTACCAGTTTTGGCGAGGCTAGTTAACTTTAGTGGAGGCATACGTGGAAGCTCCACTAAAGATGGAATTACATGTTTGGATGGAATTGGCATTCGCCAGTTTTAGGAGGCGGTGGCAAGGAAAGATAAGTGAGAAATTTGGAATTAATGGCATTGATGGGCCTTGGTTTTTATGTGCAAACTATCTTGGAAACTTGGAAGGCAGGTTTGTAGGAGGTTATTTGGTTTTACATGCATTGTGGATTTTACTCTACATGGAGCTATCTGGTTCTTCGAACCAATAGTTCAACCTTCACTTCAAAGCTATTTTTGGTTTCTACGGTCTATTTTTGATCGAAGGAAAGTATATGAGGCATAGGAAGAAAAGATGTTTGATTGTTGATCTTTCATGGAGGAGAAAAAGAGTTGGAAGCTCGGCTGGAAGTCTCCTTCGATTTGGCAGAAGCACTATCAGGAATGATAGGCTCTAACCATTAAGATTTTTTCTTTCTTCTAAATGATTCATTAAAACAACTCTACTCTCATGAGATTCATGTTTTCATGTTTGACTGGTTATTTTTCTTGCTGGGTTTTATGAATCTCTGTGATGTTTGGATATGAATCCATGGCAAAAATAATGTTGTTTTGGAAACTTTCTCTCTGTGCAAGTTCAATGACAGCATGCATGTGAAGCTTGTATGCGAAACTTGTTTCTGTAGCTCTTTTTCATTATGGAACTTGTATTTGAGGTTGTTGTATTTTGAACAGGCCTTCGTTGCATTATATAGGGTTTTGAACTTTATGGGAACCTTGAGTTCCATTTGATCTTGTTTTTGGGCTTCGTGTTTTGATATAAACTTGTGTTGGAGCTTCGTGTTGTTTTGAACCGGTGTTTGGAAACTTATGCAACGTTGAACTATTGCTTGAAGTTCGTATTTGGCACTATACTTGTATTTTAAATTACTTGTGAAGTTTTGAAATTTTATGTGAAGCTTGTGTTCGACACTGTACTCATATTTGGAACTTGAGTGTTAAGAAATTTTAATTGAATCGATGAATTTGATTTTGTTATGGTATTTTGTGTTGGGTTTCACTTGTATTAAAAGCTTAAAGCTTATAACTCTTTTATAGAACAACTTACTCACCAGAAAATTGGGTGATAGCTTGATTGAGTCATTTTGTAATCCCTTCGAGATTTGGAACTGGAAACATCTTGTTTAAAAGAATGTGGTACTTCTATTTTTATGACTTGTATCATCTTCTCTGAGATGGTAATGGCATGAGATTTGGGGGTGTTCTTTCCCCTCTGTTTTGAGGAAACCCGCATTCAGGTTGACTATTTTGTTTGAAACTAAGTCTCCTCTATCACAATTTTGTGGTTGTGAAAGTCTTGTTTCAGATTTCTATTTCAGTTGCATTGGAGATAAGAATGGGACATCTTCTGACTTAAATGTTTTTGGGTTTCTTGCTCTCTCTTCAGATCCTTTAAAATAAGTTTGGGTCTCATTGGAAGGTTGAGTTATTACCCTTATACACTGAATTTTTAAGGGAAGGATTACTTTCTCCATTCAGTTGTTTTGTGTTTAGTTCTTTTTGAATCATGAACTACTTACTCTTCATATTAAGTTGTGAAGCATTTATGAGTCTTCAGTCTTGAGTTCATGGATAATTCTGAACTTGTTAGCTTACTATTTCGGGATTCTATTCTTGTTGGATACAATGAATGAGTCCTTGGGTTTCTTTTAAAGAGAGAAAATATATATTCTCTTGGGATCGTATGTTGTTTTTGGGACTGTAATGTGTTTTCATCTTGAATCCCGATTTGAAACAGAAAATTCATTTGTTCAGTTTAATGAAATGATTGATTATTTGGACCATTCCTAATAGAGATTCCTTTTCTCTATCTTTTGGATAAGCTCATTGATTGAAATTCTCTGCACTTGATTCTCTTATGAGATGGTGATTTCTTTATGGTTTGTTGGTCTACATTATACGAATCATTTTTTGAAATGATGTAGAAATATAGTAGCTAAGTCGGTTCTATTGATAAGTGAATGCATACTTCTTTGATCGAATGTTGTTGACTAAGCATTGCTTTATTTGGATGGTTAAGAGTAGGTTTTGTCTCTTGTACTCTACCTTTTTGGGTTAACTCGAGTAGATATTAACTCCTGTATAGGACTACTTTGATTTGTGAACGTTGGTTTCAGATCTTTGATTGATAACTTCTAACATGCAGAAGTAGAATTAGAATTGTAGTTAGACTGTTTTGATTTTCTATACCTTCTTGGATTGTTATGAAATTTTGTTTAGATGTATATCTTAAATGTTGAATTTATAAGATTGTTATCCTTGAAAGGAAACAGATAATTCATGTTATGAACTTGATCTATTTTTCGGATGTTATGAGTTTGGGTATGGTATGTAATGGTTCTTCTTATTCTTTGCTTAAGATTTAGATGAATCATCCTAAAGTGAACCATGTTGTAAACACTTCTTTGTCTTATAGAAAAGATAAATGTTGTATTCTATTAGGATAGAATTATGAAATAATGGGATGGCAAGATCTATTGTTTGTTTAAAAGTAATTGATAGGATCAATTAAACTTTAAGTTTTTAGGCAGATGTTGTGGATTATATTCTACTCTTCTCTTAAAAGTGGATCTAGATTTATTATTGTACTTCTTTACTTGATTGGTATCACTTATGCTTATTATATGATATATTAATTGTCTCATTAAATCGAGTGTTGCTTTAATGAAACAATTAGTGGAATGCACTTCATTTTAATGCTTAGTGCTTATCATGCTTAGTTCATTGAACTGACCCATGCTAGCAATTTTTGTAGATGGACATCGTAAGTGATAAAAGAAGGCAAAAACTTATATGATGCATTGGCTGATATAAGTCTGATTCTTTGTAAAGAATTTTGATTCATTCTTTAGTTGTATTGAAAAATAAAAGTTGTATACTTTTTAGAATGAAGGTTATTGTTATGCAGTACACCTAAAGTGCATAGTCTTGTAAATTTATAAGTTTATAATGATGAATTGCGAGTTGTGATTTACTTGCATTGGTTGTGTAAATTATCTCGTACTTTTATGAAGGAGATGGAAGTTCTATCTTGTTGATATTCTTCATATTATATTATGCTTATCTTGTTATCCTTTGATAAGATGGATAAAGGGAATTAGTTCAATTTCCCTTATAATGATGCAACTTGTTAAGTTGCATAAGATGATGTGTATTATCTAAACAATTTAACATAGTAATGTGATGCGTAATGAACATGCAGTAAGAACTATGGATATTGTGAATGATAAACCCTAACACTTAATCATGTAGAGGAAGACTCTTCCTCTCTCAAATGAATGTAAACCAAAAAGGATTAGAGATATGATTATTAATCATTAGACTTCATTTTGTATGAAGTCTACTTTAGTTGGACCTATGTGGTTGCTAAACCTTCCTAAATGTTAAAATACATTTTATTAAAAACTTATGATATTGCTGTCCTGTTTTGGTTAACTGCTTGTTAAACTAAGTAAACGAACATTAAAAGCAATCATGAGTTAAAGGAAGTTCTTTAATGCTTAATTGATTCAAGTATGGAACAAGAACTTAAGGAGTATTGGATTAGGGTTTAGCATGGATGTTGTAATATGTTTATAATCCAAATTAATTAAATATTAATAACCTCTGGGGGGATGTACATCTCGATGAGGTAGTTTCTTTAGGATGTTGGCACACGCCAACTACAGGGCTGTACTTTTGAGAAGACTTGGGTCTTCTCGAGAATACAGCGATGCAGTAGACATGTGGCAAAACCCTTCTGCATTGATCATCTAGATCTACACACATAAGGACTTGAAATTCGTTTCTCTCTAGGTCAAGTTAGTGGCATGTTTAGGATAGGTAGTAGCTTTCAATGGCTCAGGGTACCTTGGCACATCCAATTGACTTAGGTCAACCGAGTATGCCCATATACCCTAAGTCATTGTGAGCATCTTCCTATAATAAATTATGTTTCTAACCAGGGCTAGGGTTAAACCTTGGACAAGTGGACTGACGGTAGTCAGTAAAGACCATTCTTGATAACAGAGGAGTGAGGTGAAGGACGTATTCCAAAATGACGAGTATGTCATCTAGGAATAGTGACATACATAGTATGTTGAAAATCTTTTTCCAAAATATCGCAAGTCTTGGTTGTCTTGTTCTATGTCACCAAGTTTAAAGCAACGTGATATCAGATGAATATTAGTAACAAATATTCAGATATGTTCTTTAAACAGATCACTCAGTACCTAGTTTAGGGTAGGAAAACCAAGTATACGAAGTAAACAATAAGTATTCAATACTTAAATTTAACATAAATAGATCGGTGGATCACCGAGTTATGAAATAAATAGATCGATAAATCACTGAGTTATGAAATAAATAGATCGGTAGATCACCGAGCTATGAAATGAATAGATCGGTGGATCGCCAAGACATTTATAGCTGCATATGGTTATCTATTTGAGATTGATTGGCATGGAATGTTTGTTCTAAATAATTCTTTATTTAGAACAGTGAACATTATGTAAAAAAATCCCTTGTTTCTAAATTCTTAAAATGGGAATGTTACACAAATTGTCGGCGCATAGTTCGGTGGAACCATGGGGACACTTGCACGACTACTACAGGACTGGTGGAGGAATTGGTGGGTCATGGGGTATAGGACCTAGTGGACCTATTGGTTCTGGTGGATCTGGTGGCTCAGGAGGCACAGGACCTAGTGGACTCGGTGGATCCTCAGTAGCGAGAGGAAACACCGGAGGGAACCAAGGCTCGGCTCTAGAGGAAAAGGAACCCGCCACCCCCTCAAGTCTTCTTTGAGATGTCGTTACACTTTCCATATTACAAAAGTATCAAGGATGTTGTGGAACATGTTCACAAGTGTGAACTGCTATGGCACACAAAGGGTATCACAACCCCGGAGCGGAAGGTTAGTCAATTTGCAACAACGTTACATGGGCGCACGCATAGCTGGTATAGGAAATATGACCCCATCAAACGGTGGTGGATTACACTACTTTAAAGAACACCTTCTTGGTAGAATTCCACATCCCTGAGTTTGAACAGAAGAGCATCGACTCCAAGGAAATACAAAGACAGGAATGGCAAGGAGTGTGTGAGAGTATGATCTGCACTTTAAAACTCTCTTGTCTAAATTATCATATGATATTCACCCTTCACAGCATGCTCAGTGGTTTTTGGAGGATTGATCACAAATTTTAGAAGGGATTTATCTCATAAAACTTTCACAGACCCACGCGAGGCATTAGAAGCTTCTCTGCGCACCGAGATTGTTAGTAGTGTTGATATTATAGTTAGCCCATTTCTGGAGGCTCAAATTGCTACTATGGATAAGCATATGGAGAAGTTGTCTGTGAACTCAATCCATGAGACTTGCAGTGGTTTATGGTGCACATATTGTGAAGTAGAGGGGCATGTCAAGGATAATTGCCCCCGGAGGACAGTACGCGTTGTGATAATAGACTGTGAAATTTTTCATGGGGACCATGATGCAAGTAGATGCCCCTTGTTACAACGTGTAATCTAGAAGAATGTGTCTTGCTACTGTAAGATCTACACCTCTACAACCCATGATACTAAGGATTGTAGGCTCATTGATCATATCCATGAGGCCATTGATCATGGGGTGTGCTAGACCAACATTGCCAGTAGTTCCAAGGGTGATGATCACCATTATGAGGAGCACGCAGATGGAGGTGCACGCGGAAGGGGTTTTCGAGGAGGATTATGTGGTCATGGTAACCGTGGGGAGGAAGGACTGAGTTCCCACATGGAACTTGTTTCAATTGTGGGTCTACAAAGCATTACAAACAAGAGTGCCCGGACCTGTTGCAGTGCTCATGGTGCGAAAGAAGCACAAGTATGAGGAGTGCCCGGAGTTGTTTGAGCACATGAATCAGTAGCACCAGAAACACAAGGGTGTTGCAATGGTCAACATTAAAAAGGAAGACACATAGCAGATGTCACTGGTAACACAGGATGTAGGTTTAGAGACAGTTTTGGTAACAATAAGAGTAGAAGCCGTGCGCACAAAAGAGATACCAAGGCGAGAAGAACTGGTTTCAAGGAGGAAGTAGTTCATGGAAATTACCTGTTAGTGCAAAATCATAGCACCCCCAAATGAGTTATGGATCTACTTTTCTAAGGCAAAGTCATTTGGTGTGATTGCACAACATTGAGCTTTCCCAAAGTGTGGGACCTTTGCAAATGGGGAAAGCTCTCCAGAGAAGGTTGGTTCCTCTTCCTAAACTACCTGCCACAAGCTATTCTAGTGCAGGAAAGCTAAATCTATCCTAATCTAACTATACCAAGGAGACAAAGAGAGAGAAAAGAGGGAAAAATAGAGCCTACACTAAAACAGTGATACACCAGAGAAGGAAAGTTTTGATTATCTATCAAAACTGCCATTGAACAAGAAGAGGTGAGCAATGGAAAGGATGGACAAGTGCATCACAGACCAAAGATGGATTTCACATAGAAAATGTTCCAAAACTCCATGAACATAGCTCCAAAACCTATAATGAACATCCAAACATGCACAAATACCATGTAATGAAGAGAGGTAAGGAAAATAACAAAGAAAACGAGCCAAGGATGGACAAATGCATCACAAAACATGTTTTTATTGCTCATAATTTACACAGTGCATCATTTCACGAGTAAGAGGAAAAAAATTCCATTACAGAGCGGGGAGAAGGTTCAAACTCCATCTTCAACACTTTGGGGAAGAAAATAAGGGAGAGGCAGAGAAGAAGGATGAACAACTTATTACAAATGAGCCAAAACTGGCTTTTATCGCTCGAGCAGAATGGAGAAAACCAAAAACATGGGAAAATTTGATTTAAAACTCCAACCACTGAAAATATCTATTAATTAGCCTCCAAAATGATGACTTTCCATGAAAAATCCCATACTTCACCGTACATTGCTTTGCAGAGCAAAACAGAGGCCCATACTTCATTAATTTTGGTGGTTGGGAACCATTTATGCATTTTTTGCATGCCAGAGACGTTTTCTCAATTTTCTCCCACAAAACTCCATAAAAATTAAAATTTAAGTTTCCATCATGTGGATAATTTCACCATATTTCCAATGATACAAAAATCGTGAAAATCCAAGCTCTGGTGCGAAAGATATGCCCTTCTGAATATTTAGGGCAAAACGGCAAAATTAGGGCAAAATTCGGGTTCGTGGGCCGTAATTCAAGCTTTTCCATCTTTTTTCAAATTGGGAAAATTTCCAAAAAAATCTCCAAGCCCCACCACTCTACTGCCACATGGCATCTTCCTCGGTTGATCCACGGCTTCAAAACACCATTTGCCCCTTTTCGCAAAATTGGGTAATTTTCCCAAAATTCTCTGCGGGTCCGCCACTCTGCTACTGACATGGACACATGGCGCCATCCTATTGGTCGATGGGACCATGGGTTTAATGAATTACTTTAAGTTTTTATGCCAAAAAACTAAAAACTTCAACTTTCCTCCGACCCCCACCTTGATGCTGCCGACGTAGACTTTGACACGTGGCGCATTATGATTGGTGCGGGGCCTTAACAAAATTTTCTCCATTCTCCTTGCAGGCTCGCCATGAACTTTTTCCTTTGTGCTTTTTTGACCAAACGCTAAAACTAGAAATCCCACCAATGCCCGCCACTCCGCCGATGACATGTGGCATCATTTCATTGGTTGCGGACCTGTCTAGGGAAAATTTCCCCTCCAAACTCCGCCGAGCCATAACTTGTAAAATATAAGGAGTTAGGAGGACTTCCTTACCTTTCTGGAAAGGGGAAAAAATTCTCTATCTGATGAAGCAATACCCAAAAAATTTTGAGTTCCTAAAATGTGTAAAAATTTTACTGAGGCACAAAAGGAAGCTAGTTAACCCAAAATAAGAGGGAACGTATTTTGGTTAACGATACCCAAACCCTACGCGTCAAAATTAGGTATATCAAGACACCATGGATGGAATTCGGAGTTTACATGGGGAGATCCAGTGTCTAAAGGAGTAGTCTAGGAGGGACAAACAAGGAAGGAGAGATGAGGCGCCAAGAGATGACCTGGATGAGGTCAAGTATGTAAAATGCTAAGGCAAGAGAATAGTATTCCCTTGCTAGGATCATGGTTGAGAGAGAAGGTACCATGCACCGGAGGAGAGTGTGAGAGGTAGGTATTACATGTAAACCTTCCCCCTCACAACCTTGACTATGACAAGGATATCACATTAAATGCAGTTATAGATGGATGGCTCCTTAGTAATATCCTCATTGACACATGTGCAGAGGTCAATGTTCTAACTCTGGATGCATGGCATCAGATGGGAAGACCTGCATTATAGCCATCTTTGAATGTGTTGTATATGGAAAACAAGACTAAGGAAATGCCCATCGGTGTCTTAAAGGATGCAGCTATCACTATCCAAGGAGCTAAGTTTACTAGGGACTTTGAAGTCTTGGCGCTCGCCGAGGCAGATAATTTTCCAGCACTACTTGGCGCCCATGGTGTTACAAGAACAATGCATACCTTCAGTTCAACAAAGGGTACATCAGCTTTGAAAATAAGGAGGAGTGGGTCATTATACCCTTGGCTGATGGGAAGTCGATGCCCTATATTGAACCTTTGGGAGAAGAAGTTTTGGATAGGATATATGTGCACTCAATCAAGGACCCAGAGATAATCCATCCTACCAACAAAGTTATCCAGTTTGAGGATGCTCAGTCAGTAAGTGATACCACTAGTCTAGCATGTGATAATTGGGCACATGGAACTTATGAATTGATCGGACGGCAGTTGAGAGGGTTGGTGACCAAGGTAACAAAGGCGCGCACAGTCGGCACCTAGGAGGAAAGGAGCTACCTAAGTATTCAGGAGGAGCCTTCCCTAAGATATTTTTGCAAGAGATGGAAGCTTAGTGGAAGGAGGAGAAGGAATGGAGAGGGATGCTAAGTTATGTCCTGCTCAGCACAATGGCATGGTGGTGGGCTACACATTAGGAGAGCCTTTTGGAATGGCATGTGAGGTAAGAATTGCTCTCTTTGTCAAATTCTCTAGGAGCAACGTGCCCACCGCCATCAAGGACTACCATGGGAAGGAGCCCGCCTCTTTCCATATCCAGGAGTGTGAGAGGATCTGGAGAGAAGGTGCAAAAGCTTTGCCACCATCCCTCTGGGTGCACAAGTTGTATTCTACACTACAGGGTTGTGCGCGCATGGTACATTCATTCAAAGACACGCTGCCAAACAAGGAATTTGCAAGAGCTAGCAGCTGACCTCATTCAAACCTTTGAGTATTGGAGTACCAAGCCATCAGTTGATAAGGCCTTACATGGTATCGAGTGCCTTACCATGGGGATACTGCCATGGTGGAAGATAGGTTGTTGGAGTTCTTTATGTGAACCGGAGTTTAGAAGCGCTTTGAAGAGGAGGTAGAGGAAACATAAGAGTTACAGCTTGAGCATGTGTGTTTGCAAAAGGAGAAAGGGGATTTGGTGTATGTGATTTATGGGGAGGAAGCAAAAATATTGGATGTTAGCCATTCTATAGGGACGCGTGAGGTAGTGGACAGTGTTGATACTCGCGTGCGTGCCTACCATGAGCCCTTAAAGACAAAGAAGGTTAACATCGGTTCAGGAGAAGAGCCTAAGGAAGCTATTATTGGAGATTACTTGGTCGGAGAAGGAAGTCTCTAAGATCATTGATTTGTTGTGCAAATTTGAAGATTTATTCCAGCGTGGATCTTTGTTATCCAAAATTCACCCCGGGTAAAATTGATAAAATGCATTGAATACTCAAGTCCTGGTAAATAGATTGATTCGGGCAAAAATCATGTTTCTAGGGTCCCCTCAGATTTTTTCTAACTCCCCTGTCCAAGAAGAAAAGAGCAAGTTCTAAAAAGGGTGAAAAAGTTGCAAAAAACAAGCTTGAGCCAGAAAAAATCATGAAAAATGGCTAAGTCCTAGTCCAGCGGTCCTTGGGATAGTTGGGACGTCGGGGCGCGAATCGGCCGAAAGGGTGCCAGGCGGTCCGCAGAGCAAAGGGACATCCGGCCGTGAGGACACGTGGGACGCGGAAAGGCGAACCGGTGAAGGTCAGAGCAAAATCGACTAACTGTTGTGCAGATAAGGTTGGGACATCCGGGCCGAAAAGACGTGAAGGACGCGAAAAGGTGAAACACCGCAAAGAGGGACAAGGAAACCCATTTCGGCGGTTCGAATTTTTGTCCCAGACGTCGAGATAGTTGGACATAAGTACGCGGCGGATGCAGGGAGCCGAAAGAGCTGAGAGCCAATCAAATTACGCCACGTGTCATCGGCCGAAAGAGGGACAAGGAAGCCCATTTCGGGCGGATCGGAAGTTTTGTCCTAGACAGTTTGGGACAACCGGGCCAAAGGGACGCGAGGGACGTGAAAAGCTGGCAGGCCCGTGGACGAATCGCAGCATGACACGTGTCACAAGGGGAAACGTCCAAAATTTCAAAGGGCGAGGTTTGAAGGGTCAGCCCGAGTCAATCAGAACAGACACGTGTCCTAAGGGCCATGGGGAGTTCGCGGCGCAAAACAAAATTTTGGCTAAGTGTTTTTGGCCGAGTTTTAGAGGGAGCGAGTTGGAGCGTTGGCCCGAGCCAATAAAAAGAGGACGCGTGTCCAATGGAGTAGGGAAGCACGGAGCTCGGGGGAACTTTGAAGAATTTGGCAAAAGTTTTGGCCAAAAGCTAAAAGCAAAGGTCTTCCCCGCACCCCTGTCAACCAATCAATGCATGCCACGTGTCCCAAGTGGCGGGGCGCGAGGAAAAAATGAAATATTTTCCAAAGTGTTATAAAAGTTAAAATTTTCAAGGAAGACCCACGGGTAAGGAAAGGAGAGAGAATTGCTCATCCAATCAGTTCCCGACACGTGTCGTCCAGGTGGCAGAGCGCGGGAAAAAATTTCAAAACCCATTTTCACCTATTTTGTGCCCTAAATCTTCAGATCGTCATATCTTTCGATCCAAAGCTCGGATTTGCACGTTCTTTATATCATTGGAAATCTTATAAAATTCTCTACATGATTCCTGGGTCAATCTCAAATTTTGGTGCGATCTAGAGAGAAAGTTGAGAAACGGCTCGACACGTGTTCATGGCCGGCAGTGACATTCCAGCGACCAAATTTAATGCAGAATGGGTCGCATTCTCCTCCAATTCGGTCAAAAATGACAGGGTATGGGTTGTAAGGTCCCCCATGCCATTTTAATGCATTTGCAGTCAATGAGGAATGGGCTCCCACGTTTTGTACATTTTCTCTCTCCTGGGCTCGACCCATGCAATGTAAAAGCCAGATTTGGCTCATTTTCTAAGTGTGGAACATTTTTGGTATAGCATCTTCTTCTTTCACCTCCAAAGCAAGTGATTGTTGTAAGAATCGAGACCTCTTCAAAGATTGTAATTTTTACCTCTCGAGGTTGTAATGCAAATGGTTTTGACATTGGAAATGATAATGCAAGCTTTGTGAATGGTTTCAGTCCTTTGTTTGTATTATTTGCTTCATTTCAGATCCTAAATTATATCTTATTAGCTTGTGTGTGTTTTATGTTGCAATCCTTGGTTTGTGTCTATTTTCATGACAAGAATATTCACCACTCCTTTTGGTGCATCACCACCTTTAATTAGTTTCATTTTTGCATTTCTATCCTTGTCTCCTTGCAATTTAGAGTAGGATTAGGATTTGAACCTCTGTAGTTGTGCAAATATAGATCTAAATCAGAGGAGTTTGAGGAACCAGCCTCTAATCTGGAGATTCCTCTCTCAGTTTCACAAGTCCCACACTTGGAGAGAGGTTTCCATGTTGTGCAATCACACTGGATGCTAGTATGATCAAACTAGAAATCTGATCAACATCCGGGGTGTTGTGAGCCTGCAACAACAGTTTTGGCACGCCGGTGGGACACTAGAGGTCTCATTTTTATTTGTAGCAAAGTTGATGTGCATCTGCTACAATTTTCTTGCTTTAAAATAGCTATTATTTGCATATCCGGTGACTCCAAGGGGAAGAATCGACTGGTCTCAAAGCGAAAGCAGCCCGAAAACTCATGAGAAGAATCACCACAAGGTCAAGAGTTGGAGAATAATAAGTGATGTTTGAATACCCGCAATTATCTCGAAGAAGAAGGCAAAGAGGAAGAAGGATTCAAAGGTCTCCATCTCCACCAAACAGAACTCTCTCAACTCCTCCACTGGTAGGCCTTTCATTCAGTCAACAAGGGTTTTAAGACCGATTAGAATGGCACAAAACAACCCCTACATCAACTTCACAGGGAGCAGCCCACTTGCCCTCAATGCACAACATCCAATTCCTATTGCAGCCTTGAAGAACATTCCCTACTTCAATGGAGAAAATCAAACTACTCCGGTGATTATGTTAAAGATATTGCTAACCTTTGTGCGAATTCATGAGATCAACGAGATGCAAGTGGTCATCAAGTTCTGGCATCTTCATTCAAGGGTAAAGCATTGCAATGGTTTAGGAGCCTTGGAGCTGGTTCTATAACAAATTGGAATCAGTTTGTGTATAGCACTTCATGAGAAATTTGGAGAAAAGGAGACAACTTGTCTCTTTTGGAGCAGTGATAACCATCAAGAGAGCTCCCAATGAGCAGCTGACCGATTTCAACTTCAGATTTCAAAAGACTTGGAGAGAATTCTAGTGGCGGTCAGGCCAACAACAGAAGGTGCTTTTCTCTACTATCTCAAAGCTCTAAATTCTGATATTTCTATGTTAATTCAGTCCATGGGAGGCATAACTATCCCTATGGCTTATAGCATTGCCATTAGGGCTGAAAATTGTTTGATCCAAGCTGGCAAACTTTCCCCTAGGCCTCCCATGCCATTGTTTCCAAGTTAAGAGAGTCCAAACACCAATCAAGCACCTAATTTGGCTCCTTCTCCCACTCCTAGAAATCAGAGTTCAAATGAAGCTTCCACTTCATCTCCAAGTGCCCCAAATGGGCTTCAAGAAGTCATGAAGCAATTACAAAACCTAGGCAATGAGTTGGTTACTCTCAAAAGGTAGCAGGCCCAAGGTTTTAGACCTTCTTATCAACCCCAAGCTCAGCCTAACAGGCAGCCATACCAACCACAAAGGCCACCTAATCCAGTTGCAAATATGAATCAAACAAGGCCTCCTGCCAATAGACCATTTCAGCCCTATAATCCAAATGCCATATCTGTCTCTAAGGCATTGGTGCCAACACAAAACAACATTGCTCAGGAGTATGATTGGTGTTTTCCATGCAATGAGCCTCATAACCAATCCATGTGCTTCAATGGTGCTTTGAATCAAGCATTAATGGTGACAACTACTGGTGTGGAGGGTGAGGGCAATCAAGGAAATAGCCAACAACAAGAAGCATTCCAACAGCAATCAGCCCCAAATGACACCACATTGGTAAATTGGCAAGCGAGAGGATTTTGTGGCATGAATCGAGCGATTTCTCAAGGTGTTGCAGCTAACACAAGGTCAAAAAGGAGGAATTTGGGTGAAGAACAGCCATTAGCCCCAACCAATCCACAACCTTCCATGGCTCCACAAGTGGTTGGCAAGCAAAATCTAATTTCAAATGCACAAGGGCAGCCAAGAATAGCCCCTAGGCCAACTCAAATACCGGTTGTTGCTGCCCACGTGCAAGGAGTGAATGTACAAACCAAGGGACAACAAAGAGATTCTTCATCACCGTTCAAATTATCATTGATCGGATGAAGAAGACAAATGTCAATATATCAATGTGGGAATACCTATCCATCCCGGGCCAAAGAGATCTGCTGCAGGCTGCCATGAAGGACTCGCCAACTTCAAATCAACGAGATCCAAAGGCAAGAGAAGGTACTTACAAATGCTGCCCGGCTGAGGGAAATCATGGAGGACAAAGAAGGTAAAATGTTGAAGCCCCCTCCTTTCTATGTTTCATTAATCATTGGAAATCAGCTAGTGCACAATTACATGATAGACTCTAGGGCAAGTAGCTCAATAATGCCTAAACAAATAGGCGATCAGCTAGGGCTCCAGATGAAACAATATCCAAAGGGGTAGTGCGGTGGATGGGACAACAATAGCAATTGATTGGGGTAATTAGAAACTTGAGTCTTACCTTGCATGCATGTCCAAATGTTGTTTTTTACAAGATGTATCGATCATAGACCTTCCACCACTCTTTGCCCTTTGCTTGTCAAGGGACTTCACGACCAAGATTGGGGATATTTGTCCGCTAATTGGTCACACATGTTGTTGAGCGAGGTATGGAACTAAGGCTACAATCAGTGTCGAACCTATTGCAAACTTCCATATTGAGCCTTACACTCCAAGTCGATTAATGCCAATTGATCAAAGCATTTGATCAAGAAGATCACCCAAGCACCGATGAAGGCGACACTAAGGTTGGAAGCATCCCGGATCTAACTCTTGATGAATGGGCAAACGAGATACATGCATTTGATCCTTATCAAGAAGTGGAAGAATCTGAGCTAGGGGTCTATTGCATACACGAAGAAAATCAGCCTATTCCTAGCATCACCAAGCCAAACCACAAAGATGACAATGAGGTATGGCAGCTGTTTTTTGATGGATCAAGGAGTAGGCAAGGTGCAGGAGGTGGAGCTATGCTTGTTTCACCTCAAGGAGTAAAGTACTATTCAGCTTTTAGATTTCAGTTTGCATGCTCCAATAACACTGCTGAATATGAAGCCTTAGTGCAAGGGATGCATTGGGCAATCAAGAAGAAAATAAAGAACTTGCAAGTCTTTGGTGACAGTGAATTGATTGTAAATCGGAGTCAAGGGACACATGCTTTGCCAAGAATGATATACTCATGTGCTACAAGAACGAGGTGTGGGACCTCATGGAATATTTTGAGGGTCTTGGCATCAAATCCATTCCTAGGAAAGAGAATCAAGCATTGACAGGGCTGCAGCGGTAGGGGCAGCCTTTGACATTGTGGAAAGCATTCAACAAGACAAGGTACAGCTAGACATCCATGTGATTGTGAGGCCTTCAAAGTGCCAGATAACAATGTTAGTTGGCAAGTGTTTGAGAATGACCAGCAAATCATCCATTTCTTGCGAAGAAGAAGTTCTCACCAAGAATCAAGAAAAGTTAGAAACAGCATGTTGACCAAATGGTATAGGCGAGAACTAACAAGCTGCCCAAGGGACTTATCACTTTGGAGTCCATTTTTAACCCCAATGATCAGTTTAGAAAGGAGAAAGCAAGCATTCAGGTCAAGAGAGAGGATTCAGTATCCATCTTGGTAGAAGAGAACAAGCCATTGCAAATTGGAAGGATGACAACTGAACAAGAGAGGTATGAGTTCATATAGCTATGTCAAGAGTTCCCTGACGTGTTTGCTTGGAGCTATGAAGACTTGAAGGGTTTCAATCCCAACTTAGCTCAGCATACCATTGAATTGGATCCAAATACTAAGCCATCACAAGCGAAACAAAGACCAGTCAATCCACACATGGAGCCTCTCATGAGGAAAGAATTGGACAAGCTGATTGAGTCAAGGATCATATTCCCAATCAAGCATTCTAGTTGGGTTACCAACTTAGTTCCAGTCAGAAAGAAGAGTGGAGAGATCAGATTGTGTGTTGACTTCAGAGACTTGAATAGAGCCTCTCTCAAGGACCATTACCCACTCCCTTCCATGGAGCAAATATTGCAAGTTGTAGCTGGTTCAGAAAGGTTCTCATTGCTTGATGGCTACTCAGGCTACAATCAGATTATGGTGAAGGAAGAGGACCAGTTCAAGACAACCTTCACAACCAAATGGGGAACTTTTGCATACAAGAAAATGCCATTTGGGCTGTCCAACACTGGTGCTACCTTCCAAAGGGCAATGGACATGGCATTCAAAGGTTTGATTAATAATGTGGTGCTGATTTACCTTGATGATATCACTGTTTTTTCTAAAAATGCAGCAGACCACCTCTCTCATTTGAGGCAAGTCTTCATGAGGTGCAGGAGATTTGGAGTGTCTTTGAATCCTAAGAAGTGCATCTTCCTTGCACATAAAGGAAAACTCCTTGGCCATATTGTCTCCAAGGAAGGATTAGCAATTGATCTAGAGAGGGTTGAAGCCATAAGAGCACTACCATGGCCAAGCCACAAGAAAGCCCTAAAGAGTTTCTTGGGAAGGATAAACTTTGTTCGGAGGTTTGTCCCAGATTTTGTAGCCTTTGTCAAGCCCATCACCAAAATGTTAAAGAAGAGCATGGCTTGCAGTGGATAGCGAGAAGGCAAGGATAGTTTTGAAGCAATCAAAGAAGCCATCTCCCGAGCACCAACTCTCATCAACCCGGACTTCTCCAAGGATTTCATCCTCTATGCATTTGGAGGTAATGACACTATCTCTAGCATTTTGGTACAGCGAGAATCGGGATAATGATGAGCAGCCAATTGCCTTCTTGATCGGAGCCTAGATGACTATGAGGTGAGGTACTCTTTTATTGAGAAGCATGTGCTTGCGTGTCGAAGCTTGAAGAAATTCAAGCATTTAGTTTCAAACAACAAGGTCCAGTTGTTGGTCTCACATCTTGTCAGTCAAGGACTTCCTCCTCAACAAGGATTTGAATGAGAAAAGGGCAAGTTGGATCACCCGTGTCATGGAGTATGACATTGAGATCAAGATCACCAAGCTGGTAAGAGGAAAGGATTGTGTGAGCCGCTGGTTGTGGGAAGCAAAGAGAAGTATGCAATGAAGAAGAGGTTGTTACGGCATCCCGGACAGCCATGAGCCAAGTGGCAATCAAGAAGAAGGCAATGTTGCCCCCACTCCTTGCTGGACCCAAAGAATTATACACTTCCTAGGCACGAGGCCTATGCCCTCCGGAGATGAACAAGACCCAAAGGAGACACTTGATTGCGAGTTGTTCCGTATGCCATTGTCGATGGAGTTTTATTCAAGAAAGATGTGAATGGAGTGCTACTGAGGTGCATTAGCACAAATCAGATTCAAAGGGTGTTGGAAGAGTTTCATGGTGGACCAGTTGGTGGTCATTTTGCACCAAGAGTGACAAAATCTAAAAATCATGAAGGTTGGTTATTATTGGCCTAAAATCTTCAAAGTGATTTCTATGCATGGATCAAAAGGTGTAAGAATTGTGCATTCTTCACGGGAAAGAGAGACTTGCTGCCCTTCCATTACATCCAATCTCAATTGACCAGCCATTCATGCAATGGGGTTTGGACTTCATTGAGTCATTAATCCCAATTCAAGCCAAGGGCACAAATGAATTTTGACAACCACGAGACTACTTCACCAAATGGACAAGACGATTAGCACTCAAAGAGGCAAATGAGTCTAGCATCTTAGACTTTTATGAGGGGATAACAACCAAATTTGGTGTACCTGCTACAATAATCTCTGATAATGCATTGGCATTCATTGGATCTAAGGTGACTGAGTGGGCTGTCAAGAACGGTATCTACCTAAGCACTTCATCAAACTATTACCCTCAAGGTAATGGCCAGGCTGAGTCTACAAACAAGAACTTGTTGAGGATCATTAGGAGGACTCTTGACGAGAATCAGAGGTCTTGGCATACCAAACTGAAATCAGCCTTATGGGCTAATAGGATAACTCCCAAAAGATCCACAGGTAACTCTCCATTCAAACTTGTCTATGGGAGAGAGGCAATCTTGCCCATGTCACTTGAGTTGCCAACATTGGAACTCATGAAGCAGCTGGAGTTGCTAGAGTTTGAGCCCATGGAGGTGAGATATGTAGAGTTGATGGAGCTACAAGAGATCAGAAATCAGGCATCCCAAGCAATGGAAAAGGATCAAGCATTGATCAAGAAGACCTTTGATAGGAAGGCCAAGGATAGATATTTTCAGGTTGGAGATCTAGTGTTGAAATGGGATGTGGATAGAGTAAAACCGGGAAGGCATTCAAAATTTGATGCCATTTGGAGTGGCCCATACATGGTCACAAAGTGCAAGAACAGCAATGCTTTCCAATTGGCCTCATTGGATGGTGAAGAACTGCAGATTCCAGTCAATGGAATCTATCTCAAGCGTTACTTCTAGAGGGAAATTCACTACTTTGTAAATATTAGATTAGATTTTCATTCCTCCAAGTGCTTGTGCACATTGTTTTGCTGTAGGTTAGTTTTGTTTTCCCTAAGTGCTTTGGCATAGCTTGCTGTCCATGGAGATGTTTTGCAATCCTTGCCCCCATCGGGTGATCTTCCATCTTCCTCCTTACATATTCAAAGTCGATTGGGGTTCTAAACAGAATATTTGATGACTCCATGCCCAATGGTTTTGAGCAACCGGTATCTTCTACCTAGCAAGGCAAGTAACTTGTTGAGTCGCCAAATTGTTATCCAAAATTCACCCCCCAGGGTAAAATTGATAACATGCATTGAATACTCAAGTCCCAGGCAAATAGATTGATTTAGGGCAAAAAATCATGTTTCTAGGGTCCCCTCAGATTTTTTCTAACTCCCCTGTCCAAGAAGAAAAGAGCAAGTTCTGAAAAAGGGTGAAAAAGTTGCAAAAAACAAGCTTGAGCCAAAAAAATCATGAAAAATGGCTAAGTCCTAGTCCAGGCGGTCCTTAGGACAGTTGGGATAGCGGGGCGCGAATCGGCCGAAAGGGCGCGCAAAGCGGTCCGCGAGAGAAAGCTTGACATCCGGTCATGAGGACGCGCGGGACACGGAAAAGGCGAACCGGCCGAAGGTCAAAGCAAAATCGACTAACTGTTGCGCAGATAAGGTTGGGACATCTGGGCCGAAAAGACGCGAAGGACGCGAAAAGGCGAAGCAACCGCAAAGAGGGACAAGGAAGCCCATTTCGGGCGGTTCGGAAGTTTTGTCCCAGACAGTCCGAGATAGTTGGGACACAAGTACGCGGCAGACACGGGGGCCGAAGGAACCGACAGACCAATCAAATTACGCCACGTGTCATCGGTCAAAAGAGGGACAAGGAAGCCCATTTCGGGTGGATCGGAAGTTTTTGCCCCAGACAGTTTGGGACAACCGGGACCGTGGGCGAATCACAACATGACACGTGTCACAAGGGGAAACGTCCAAAAGTTCAAAGGGTGAGGTTTGAAGGGTCATCCCGAGCCAATCAGAATAGGACACATGTCCTATGGGCCGTGGGCAGTTCGCGGCGCAAAAAAAAAATTGGCTAAGTGTTTTTGGCCGAGTTTTAGAGGGAACGAGTTGGAGCATTGGCCCGAGCCAAAAAAAGGAGGATGCGTGTCTAACGGAGCAAGGAAGCGTGGAGCTCGGGAAACTTTGAAGAATTTGGCAAAAATTTTGGCCGAAAAGCTAAAAGCAAAGGTCTTCCCTGCGCCCCTGTCAACCAATCAATGCATGCCACGTGTCCCAAGTGGCGGGCGCGAGGAAAAAATGAAATATTTTCCAAAGTGTTATAAAAGTTAAAATTTTCAAGGAAAACCCATGCGTAAGGAAAGGAGAGAGAATTTCTCATCCAATCAGCGCCTGACACGTGTCGTCCAGGTGGCAGAGTGCGGGAAAAAATTTCAAAACCCATTTTCGCCTGTTTTGTGCCCTAAATCTTCAGATCGTCATATCTTTCGATCCAGAGCTCGGATTTGCACGTTCTTTATATCATTGGAAATCTTATAAAATTCTCTACATGATTCCTGGGTCAATCTCAAATTTTGGTGTAGTCTAGAGAGAGAAAGTTGAGAAACGGCTCTGACGAGTGTTCATGGCCAGAAGTGACATTCTAGCGACCAAATTTAATGCGAATGGGTCGCATTCTCCTCCAATCGGTCAAAAATGACAGGTATGGGTTGTAAGGTCCCCATGTCGTTTTAATGCATTTGCGATCAATGAGGAATGGGCTGCCACGTTTTGTATGTTTTCTCTCTCTCAGGCTCGATGCAATGTAAAAAAGCCGATTTGGCTCATTTTCTAAGTGTGGAACATTTTTTGGTATAGCATCTTCTTCTTTCACCTCCAGCAAGTGATTGTTGTAAGAATCAGACCTCTTCAAATATTGTAACAGTTTTTACCTCTCTGAGGTTGTAATGCAGTGGTTTTGACATTGGAAATGATAATGCAAGCTTTGTGAATGGTTTCAGTCCTTTGTTTGTATTATTTGCTTCATTTCAGATCCTAAATTATATCTTATCAGCCTGTGTGTGTTTTATGTTGCAATCCTTGGTTTGTGTCTATTTGCATGACAAGAATATTCACCACTCCTTTTGGTGCATCACCACCTTTAATTAGTCTCATTTTTGCATTTCTATCCTGTCTCCTTGCAATTTAGAGTATGATTAGGATTTGAACCTCTATAGTTGTGCAATTATAGATCTAAATCAGAGGAGTTTGAGGAACCAGCCTCTAATCTGGAGATTCCTCTCTCAGTTTCACAAGTCCCACACTTGGAGAGAGGTTTCCATGTTGTGCAATCACACTGGATGCTAGTATGATCAAACTAGAAATCTGATCAACATCCAGGGGTGTTGTGAGCCTACAACAACAGGTACCATGAGCTCAAAGTCGTCCACCATTCCTTGGGGAGATGAAGATAAATTTGAATGACAAGATGCGCTTTGGTTAGGAAGAGACCCTACTAAATCAATCCCAATTTGTGCGTAAAGGTTAAGGAGGAGATATACAAAATGATAGCTTTTGGAATCATTGAAGCAGTGGAAGAATCAGAATGGATAAGTCCGATGGTAATTAGCATCAAGAAGGATAGGCGGATTAGGATCTATGTTGATTATAGGGAGTTGAACACAGTTTGTGTCATCAATCCTTTTCCAACCCCCTTCACTAATGATATTTTGGAAAGATTCGTTGGGTGTGAAATCTATTCCTTTACGGATGTGTTTTGGGGTACCACCAAGTCCGGATTGCAAAGGAAGACCAGGAGAAGACAACTTTCACCATTGAGTGGGGAAGTTTTGCATACATGGTCATGCCCTTTGGTTTGAAGAATGTGCCTGTTGTTTTTTCGCGCATAGTGGTGCAAGCGTTCCAGGACTTCATCTATAAGTTTCTTCAGGTATATTTGGATGATTGGACAGTTTATGGGCTAGTAATAGACCATTGTGACAATTTGAGGTTAATGTTTGATAGGTATAGGCAGTTGAGGATATCCCTCAACTTTAAGAAGTGTGTATTTTTATGCCCTTTGGGGCGTTATTAGGGCATATCATATGTAAGGAGGGTTTACTAGTAGATCCTGCCAAATTTACAGTTATTGTGGGGTTAGGGGATCCTACTAGCCAGAGTGCAATGCGCGGATTCCTTGGGCA
This sequence comes from Taxus wallichiana var. yunnanensis, assembly GCA_018340775.1. Classification (NCBI taxonomy): domain Eukaryota; kingdom Viridiplantae; phylum Streptophyta; class Pinopsida; order Cupressales; family Taxaceae; genus Taxus; species Taxus wallichiana. The sequence goes on along the minus strand of CM031238.1, from coordinate 411,039,559 downwards.
TACGGGTTATTACAGGAAATTCATCAAAGGGTATGCCAAGATTGTCACTCCTTTAGAGGAGCTGCTCAAACATAAAAGTGCCTTCCATTGGGGAGAAGCACAACAAAGGGTGTTTAATACATTAAGGATAGGCTTGTCACCGCGCCTATATTACGTTTTCCCTCTTGGGATAAGCCCTTCCATGTTCATGCAGATGCCTCTGGAACCTCTATTGGAGCAATGCTTGCATAGCCAGTGAAGGAAATGTTGATCATCCTCTATGTTTTACAAGCAGGAAGTTGACACCAACAGAGCATAATTACACCACGACTGAGCACGAAGCATTGTCAATGATCTATGCGCTTTTCAAATCCAAGCAAAGATTCGATGGCAACACCCTTTGTATTGTACACCGACCACATGGCATTAAATTATGTGGTGACCAAGCTCGTTCTACAAGGGCACATATGTCAGTGGGTATTGTTGTTTCAAGAGTTCGAGTTCATGGTAATAGTGAAGCCTAGGAAGAGTAATTGTGGGCCTGATAATCTGTCAAGAATTGATTCAAGGGAGGACACACAGAGTATTAAGGAGACAATGCTAGATGCGCAACTATTTAGGTTACTGACGCGCACCCTCGGATTTGGAGGAGATTGCAGTATTTTTAAAGGAAGGTGTGGCACCGGAAGGAATGAAGGCATTAGAGAAGAAGTAGCTCGCCATACGCGTCGTGCCCTACATGTTGATCAGTGGAGACTTATACAAGTTGGGATGTGATGAAGTTTTGTGCAAGTGTGTATTAGAGCATGAGTGCCTTGCCATCATGGAGGAAGCACATGGAGGAAGTGCGGGTGGGCATTATGCAGGTGACGCCACCGCGCGTAAGATATTAATGGCAGGATTGTGGTGGGAAACCCTATACAAGGATTGTAAAGACTATTGTAAAGTGTGTGACCATTGTCAGCGCATTGGCAAGCCAAGAAAGAGAGATGAAATGCCTTTGCACCCTATACCTAGCGTGGAACCTTTTGAGAAGTGGGAAATAGACTTTGTAGGCCCTATTGCACCAGCGGTGCATAGGACTAGGTCATGCTATGTCATCACTTGCATGGACTATTTGACAAGGTGGGCAAAGGCAACCCCAACTAAAGATCTGCACAATGAGCCACAGTGCAAGATTCTTATGGGAGAACATTATCACGAGGTATGGATGTCCTTTGAGTTTAACCAAGTGATAGGGGTATGCATTTCTTGAATGAGACCGTGAGGATCCTGTTAGTAGAGTTCATGTTGGCTCATCACAAGACTACCCCTATCACCCACAAGTAAATGAAACCGCGGAAGCATTCAAAAAATCTTGAGTCATACCCTGACAAAAAAATTTGATACCGGTAGACAAGATTGGGATGACAAAGTATCAACGGTATTATGGGCTTATAGGACAAATTATAAAAGGTTGAACAAAGCCACACTTTTTGATTGATGTTTGGCGCGAGAATTTGTTCTTCGTTGAATTCATGTTACCTTTTCGTGAATAGTGCACGAGGAGGGTTGGCTAATGAGCAAGTGCTTTGGAAGAGAGAATTGATGAGTTAATGAAGTGGATGAGAGATGATCACTCGCCAGGTGGAGCCAAACAACAGAGAAAGAAAAGAAAAAATCTTGGCATGATCGCCACATCAGAAATAAGAAGTTTGAGGTTGGGCAGATGGTCTTACTATATGATTCTAAGTTTTTGTGCCATCCTGGGAAGTTGAAAGTCCATTGGTTGGGTCCCTACAAATCTCATACATCCTTGATTTGGGCACGTGCCATTTATAAGCACTTTGGATGGAATGAAATTTCCTAGACACTTCAATGGGAGTAGGTTGAAGCCCTACTATAAATAAGTCTTCTTGGTGTTTGTAAATAAGGCAATTTTGCCAGTTAGTTTAGAATTTTCCTTTATGCATTTATTTTCTTGTGTTTCCCTTTCACGTTGTTGTTTTGTTTTGCACCTTGGGTGTCGGTAACCTTATTACTACTTTTTGAGAATTTTTGAGTGCACAGAGGACCGCACATCATTTTAGTGTGGGGTGGAGTAATGTGAAGGAGAGCATGGTTAAAATGCCAAGGAAGTTTGTGTTGAAAAACCCAGTTGAATGGCCCTATTGAAAGAGGTGCTTGGAAAGAAAAGATGGAAAAAGGATGGTTGGTGCCAAGATAAAAGCTACTTTCAGATCCCACGTACAAAGAAGGGAAAAGTGCATAAGCAACACGAGGTAGGCAAGAGAAAAAATCAGGACAGAAGAAGTGCCTTCGCCACTGGTTATGCGCGTGCAAGAGTCTCTTATCATGTTAGATTGGTTGCGTGCCAGAAGGTTAGAGGATTGTCCACGTAGGTTTGGGTACGTGAGGGAAAGCACTAAAGTTGGGCTTTGTTTGAAAAAGCTGCATTAAATGTTAAAATTACGGTGGTAGGTGAAGTAGCACTTAATGCTTAAAAAGGGAAAAACTATAAATAAAGGGGTCGAGGAACTTCATTATTCACTTTGCGTATAAAGAGAAAGAAGCACTTTTTGCACCTTTGTAAACTAGGGCTTCCAAAAACTGATCTGTGTGAAGAAACATTTGGAGAAATTGAAGTGTGAGTAACTAGTTTGGATTTGTGAACCAGGAGGAAAGGATTTCACGGGCATAGGAAAAGTGGGAGAAGGTGTCATCTTGTGAAAGGAGTATCCCAGTTAGGGTTTGAAGAACTAGGGCATGGGGTTAAGGAACTTTCTTCACAAGTTCGAGATCTAAGGTTGGAGAGAGCAGAAGAACAGAGTAACACTGGAGTGATTGAAGTGGTAAGAAGACCTAGATAATGGTACCCAAGAAACCAGTTAGCACACCCAAGAAGGGCAAGGGAAAGGGCAAGGGTAAGCAACAAGAAACTGACGCATGCACAAATGAGGAGTGGTATGTAGAAATGTAGTACCTAGATGGAGTGTTGTTGGGGAAGGAGTGGGAGTCCCATCTGAGGAACATGTCTGTGAATGACTACAATGATAGAAAATCATAATCGAGAAGGAGATGGCGCTGGGTTAGTGTGCCCAACAAATAAAACGACACCCGAGGGTTTGCAAATTTATAGTGATGATGTGAAGGTTAAGTTAGAGAAGGCAGGGTTATTACAACTCTTTGAGTTTCCCTACTTCGAGAAACACAGGCGCTTATATCACTGGCTAATGTCACGCGTGCATGAGGACTACTTCCACTTCACGAGGTGGTACAAGATGTGCATTACCCCAAACTCATCTCACATTTCACAGGCCTCATCTGTGAAGGAGATGGTTTAGAAGACGACCTAGGTGATAAGGAGGCAATTAAGGAAACTATCACCACTTATGCATACAATAAGGGGTCAAGGTATTATGATGTCGCAGACATTAAGGATTTGGTAATGAAGATGGCCGCGCACCTGGTGTCAAAGTTAAATGGCCAGGAGAGATGGACCTAAGTTAATAAGCCATGGTTGAATGTTTGCAGGAAAATTTTAGAGGGTACCATCTACAACTTGTCTACATTCATCGCAGATGAGATTGTCAACTGCACGAAGGAAGGCGATAGGATCCTTTTTGGCAATGTCCTATTAACCATTGTGTTTTCGGAGATCGGGGTACCAGATGCATTAGACAAGTTCGTGTGGGAGTACCCTACTGAAGACCCCTCACCCACAAAGAGGTTTGAAAAATATGCTTGTGACACTATGAAAATTGTGCACAAGGCGCGCTTGGAAAAATGGTATACGCGCCTAAGGAACGCGTTCGGGGCGGAATGGAGAATTCCCAAACTGCCAACAGCCACTAGGGGAGAAGTGAAATTTGCTGTGTACTAGCATTTCTACCTGGGCAGATTCAAACTGTCAGATGAGACATGGAGCCCATGGTGCAAGCTCCCCTTTGCCTTCACAACTCAATACTTCCAAGTGGGATTAAACAAGTTTCAGGGAGTCCAAGAAGTTTAAGCTGGACCTTGGTAATCTAGACCAGGACCACAAGGAAATGCGCAAAGGGTTGGTCTACCCTAAAAAGCGTGTGTACGTGGAGTGGTACGTGTCGCATGAAGTTCAAATGACAAGGCCCATGACTCTTCCCATTGCAGAAGGATCTGCGGCATGCGTGTACATCCGCATAAGACCCAAGTTTGAGAAGGGAACATATCTAGGAGAATGAGGTATCTATACCTCAGGATCCAACTAGTAGGAAGAGACCCGTGCCCAAATGGGAGGAAAAAGATCCAGAAAAGAAAATACCAAGTGTGGTGGAGACACGGAAATAGGTTCCCAGCCGGCACAAGCGCGCGAACCGGTATGTGTACGCGCGCAAGAAGAGGCCCATAGTAAAAGAGAAGACTCCAGAGCTAAAAAATCCATCAGACAAGGAGTCATCAGGAGAGGAAGAAATGGAGTCACCTACACCGGAATCTCCAGTTAGGAAGAAGCAGAGGGTAGAAGAAGAGACCGTCTCGGAAGAGACTGAGAATTTGGACAAGTGCATAGGAGAAAAGATGAGAGTGAAGAGGACGAGAGTGGAGAAGAAGTAAGTGGGGAAGAGGACCCCGGAAAGATCGAGGGCCACCCGTCTTCAATGTACATGATTCAGAGGAGGAAGTCGAGAAGAAGAACAGGGGTTCCTTTTCATACAGCGTAAGGATAGCTAAGTAGGAGAAGGTGCCCAGGACATGGGAAAAGGTGAGGAAGCTAGCGCATAGAAGCAAGAGTCTCCAAGCTCTGTGCAGGAATAGACAACCAAGGTGGCAGAAGGAGAAGAGACCAAGAACATTGAGACCATGGTGGAGGACAAATTGGAACACAACGCTGAGCCAGTGTTGAACAAGGAGAAGGAGGAGAGCGCAGAAGAGGAACACGACAACACTAGAGGCCCCATTTTGACTGTAAGTATACCTAAGGGTACGTGCACGGGAGGAAGGTGCGCAGAGGGGGAGAGGTCAAAGATGGGTTATATTGATGACCCCAAGAAAGTGTTCCGCGCGCAGTTCCAAAGTACTATTCCGGCAGAGGAGCTTGTAGCAATGTCATCTTTTAATAGGGAGGCTGCATATCCGCGGACAAGGAAGATGCTCTCATGGGAAATAGAGTCCCACCTTGATGAGCCAGAGTTTGAGGTAAGCCACGGGGCAATAATAACATTTCCAAGACCAAGAGAAGACAACCCAGTGGTGGATACCCAACAGCTCTCGGATGAACAACTGTGCAACATGCTCAACAAAGTCTCCATTGAGATCGAAGCTAGACTCTTCGGGCGGAATGATAGGATCAGAGATCTGGAAGGGGAGCTAAAGAAGAAAGAGGAAGAGCTAGCTGCAATGACAAAGGAGCTAAGCTAGGAGAAGTTGATCAACACCCAGTGGCAGCATGAATTGAAGGATGAAAAGGCTAAGGTATGCATTGTGTACAAGAAGGTGGAATCCATCAATGAGGCTATAGTATTGAAGCATCCGGACCTAGCATCGCCCGCGTAGAAGTATGGATCTGCCTTGGGATGCCTGGAGGATTTAACAAGGGTCCTCACCATGGAAAGATAGCTGCTAGCCTTGGAGTCTGTAGAAGAAGTTGTCACGCGCCTAGAGAAAGAGGATAAGTTGAAGATCATAGTGCTCATCGCGGAATACAACAAGGTTCTTGCTGATGTAAGGGTTGCTTCCCAGACTACTGAGGCCACATACGACAATTGTGCGGACAGAGACAAAGTGGCAGGTGCCTTGGTCACCACTCATGAAGCAAAAATCAAGGAGTTCTAAGAGAAGAACAAGGGAAATAGGGCGAGAAAGGGATAAAATCCTTGCCGAGGTCGAGAGGAAATATGAAGCCATTGAAACCTTAAGGGGTTCAATCAAAAACTTGAAGGAACTATATCCATGTATTACATGAAGAATGGACGTGCTGGAGGATATAGGCAAGGAGTTGGAGAAAATCACTAATACCATGAGCATGTAAGGAGATGGACTAAATTTTGGGGAGGTGAGCACCTGGTCGGCGACCTCTATTAGAGAGCGCAGGAAGAAGTCGATGCCTGGAACAAGTTGGAGGCCGACTTGCAAAAGGATTTTCCTAGCTTATTGCAGTGATTCCTTCACTCTCCCATTCTTTCTTCTTTCCCCATTCTTTCATCCCCTTATTCTTGTTCCAAGGCGTAAGCCTGTTGTATTCTTTCTTTCACTAGAGAAGTGTTCCCGTAGACGGAGAACAGTGTAGTGTGGGGTGATGTTGGGCCCCTAGAATGTTGGCTAAGTACAAAAGGCACGTATGCGTGCAAGTCCTAGTTGAAGAGAGGCACGCAAGGACAAAGCGCGTAGGAAAGGGTTTAAGAAAAGGGTTTAAGGAAGCCTACGGTGCGTGCGAAACAAAACCAAGGGTTAGGGATTTAGCCAAATTGGGCATTCAGGAAAGAAGATGTGAAAAGCATGACCCAATCGCGCATGCTTTGAGTGGATAAGGTATCACCTGCGACAGTTGGCCCAGGAAGGAGCATACCTGCGGTAGAAGCTTCTCGAAGCACATCATGGTGAAAAGTGGAAAGATCATCTCGGGAGAGCATGCTTGCATGGAGGACCACATTCAGACACTTGGCATCGGATCTGAGGGCGCTGGAGGATGAGTTGGTAGCCCATAAAGGCTATAAATACAAGCACCCAGAGTAAACAAAGAGAGAACTAGAAGAGGGCGGAGCTCTGTAGAAATACTTTGCAAGAACTTTGTTAGTGGATAATGGTATTTGGGAAAGAATGTATAATGGGTATGGGGATTGTAATTTTTCTTTTGATAGCCTAGCTACATTAGTCTAGTTGTAATGCATGACTATGGTTTGTTTCTCTATGACATTCTGTAATGGCTCCATGGATGTAATGAGGTTACCAAATCATATGAATATCAATGATTCTGATGCATACGTCTTTCTCATAGGTTCTCTTTCATTTATGTTTATGCTAAGTATGGATGCTTGTATACTTCTTTCTGTTATGGTACAAGTTATATAATTTGTTAAGTACTTTCTGTCTAGTAATGACTGCAAGGATCTAGAGGCCATTCTGAACTCTATGGTTCTTGAATGTCTTAACTCCTTTTAAATCTCTTAAGCACAAATCATAGATGATGATGTTTCCCACTAAACTCACATAAAAGAGAGACTCGGCACCGTGCGTGCCTCGGGTGAGCACCCAAAATCCACTAGGTGATAGGCTGGCGCGCATGGGATTACTTTCTTTTGTGATAGGGGTAAAAATGACTACAGGAACTTTTCATCTCTACTTAAACCAATTTCTCTTTGACCAATGTTGGGCATGTGTATCTACTAAATTTTATTGGAAACTTCATATTGGTCTTGTGTTTGGAAGACAAAATTTGTAAGCATACACCAATTATTTGACCATTTCCAATAACTCTCACTTATCATCCATGTGCCAATGTAACAAACATGGGGCTCCAGTGAAACCACTTACCTTGATGTAAGAAGAGGTTAAGAATTGGAAAGAGTAGCACCCTCGTCGTGTTATGATTTGCTTGGTTTCATGGGTCATTCTCTCATATTGCCATGTAGGAAAAAAAAACATATTACTGGAGAAAAAAAGGCATCAATTACTCTCCTAAACTATGCTCCATAGTTTTCCAAATTTAGCTAGGGGTATACATCGTATACTTTATGAACTCTAGGATCCTTTTCACGCCTTAACCCCGGAAAAAGTATGTGGGGTACAATATTATACACAAAGTAAGAATTCATATAGAACATTGGGATATTGGCATACTCTCCTCTAGCTACAAGACCTAGTTGCATCATTTGGTCATGAATGGAATCACTGATTAAATCCCCCAATGGATGGGAGCTTGTGGTGCCAATATGAGTAAGATAAACATGCACATTTGTTCTTAAAAGAACGGGAAGATTCATTTCCAACTAGGCGGTTCAATAACATTATACAATCCCCAAAATCCTCCTTAAATTATGTTAGAGCTATCTTCTTCTGGAATCGGTGAGTGACGCTTTAGGTTTTAGTGACCACTTTTCATTTACAATTTTCAACAATTCACCAATTACTTGACCCAAGATTATTCCCCTTATTTGATACTTACATTGGCCACTTGGGTTAAATCTAGGAGACCCAAAATTTTGTCGAGTGATGCAAATATTAGAGACAAAACCAAAGCAACACTTCCATCCCTAACTTCTCGGGTTACATGATTGTAATTTTGGGCACATGTCCACACTAGTTTTGGATATAGTTTCAAGGAGGAAAATAAGTTTCTAATGTCACCCACTTTCATCAATTAACCTCATTGTTTTGTTTTTGTCTAGGGATTTTAGTCTTAAATTGAACTCTATTAAATTTGCCCCACATAAATTTTTGTCCATTATTGAATCGAAACAGGATGTTACACAATAATTCATTGGTGTAGGATTTAGGAGGGTCTTCATCTTTCTTTTGTAGAGGATTTAATGACCCTGTAAAGTAAAATAAAGACTAGGAATCATTTCCCAAGGATTTCTTAACAATCAATTGCCAATCGTGAAAACACGCACATAGTTCGTAGAGAACCAACGAGCAAATGTACTTACGTGTTCTAAATGTTTAATCTCTCAACCGAGGTATGGAAGGGACAACTCACTCAAGTTCTTCACGTCATAATTTTGCTTCTGAAAATCTACTAGGTTTTGGCAGAGAACTAAATCAATTGATAATTTGAAATCAAAGTGATGTTTCCATGTCCTTTTTCCGAATTATATATGCCCTATGGTTGCATTAATGGTGCAAAATCCACTTGGACCTTTCTTCATTATTCTTTATTTATATTTTGATCCATTGGGGATTTCATTCATTTATATGCCACGTATTTTTCTTCCGCAGGGTCCGGGAATGGGGAGAATTATGCCTAAATACAACAGTAATAGTATTTATTACTTGCACCCTTCCCCCGAACATCCACCAGCTTGCCCCGTGTTTTACTTGTCACATACTGGGATGAGGCAACATCACACTTTTGTATGATATGATCGAAGATGCCCGATTTTCCAATATTCCTTCCATCGGGCCTAACTTCAAGTTTTGCATACTTTCTACTCAAGCCCGCTAGTACCTGGAGAAGTTAGAACTCCCATCCCCGGGTGCACGGAACATTTTATCATTTTGCAACACTATTTGTGAGTTACACAATTGCTCGAGAGCCTCATAAGTACGCTTCTTCCTCAGATATTTTCCCTTGTCGTGCAGCTGGGTTTTCACCGTATCTTGTAAGTCTTTGTGCCAGGCATAAATTCATCTCGAAGACCTACGAGACCTGCTTTTAAACCTAGCAATATATTAAATGATTTGGGCTATACTTGCATTCCTTATGACTTGTCAGTATCAGAAGACCCTCCATTATCAAAATACCCTCCATTTAAGTAATTAATTCAATTCAGTTTTTAAACTCGGGGAAATCCTCAAAAACATGTTTTTCCTCACCAATTATTGTTTCGTGAAGGTGCAAAAATCACAAGGCACCAGAAGACATAAGAAATGGTAAGATGTTAGCTTGAAATGATGCAGACTATTCATAGTTATTTTTGTACATGTGATACTTCAATGTGATGGATACATTATGAGACACAAAATGTTCCAAAAATGAAAAGGCCAGGGAAATCGAGAAATAGGACTAAATAAGGTTTAGCTGAGGATCTGGATCAAGTACCAACAAGATTCCCTCAAATATATAGGCATCGTTGATATATCAATAGTGTGTATAGCCATAGGAGATGAGGCACTAGATATTGGTGAAATTATATCATTTTGAACTAGGGGTCTAGCACCACTTTGAGGGTTGAGAGACACGTCATCAATAGGAATATGTAAATCATTTGTAATAGAAGAAGAAGAAACAACTACATTATCTCGAGACATTAGTAATGTGTTTTACTATCATAAGAGAAATATGTTTAGTTGAGAGACACGTCATCAATAGGAATATCTAAATCATTTCTAATAGAAGAAGAAGAAACAACTACATTATCTCGAGACATTAGTAATGTGTTTTACTACCATAAGAGAAATATGTTTAGTTGAGAGACACGTCATCAATAGGAATATCTAAATCATTTGTAATAGAAGAAGAAGAAACAACTACATTATCTCGGACATTAGTAATGTGTTTTACTACCATAAGAGAAATATGTTTAGTATAAGTAGTTTCCTTGTTATCATGTATAAGATAAGTATCAAAAGTATGTACATAATGACCAATTGCACGTTTTATTGTAATATTATATATAGCAAAAGGATTTTGAAGTGTTTCATTTGTTATTTCCATTTGACTAGAAGATAAATATGTAAGATCATGTACAATAGGAAACTATATATCATCATGTTCAATATCATTAGAATTGTTGCTAGAATTATCATCATAATTGTAACCATCAACAGGATGTATATTAAGTGCAAAACAAAAACTTGTCTTGAGAATAGATGCCACATATGAAAGGGAATTGTTAGGATGGATCTATGAATTTTTAAATACTTCATGAGGGATATCCTTACATATGGGATGACGCCGAATATACTCAATGAAATACATTACCCTAATAAACAAAAAAGACAAGATTGTGGCTTTGTCAAATAAATTTGAATTGTTGAAAAGGGAAGTTATGTTATCAAGAGGTGTAGTATGAGAGATTTTTTTTCCTAAAAATAATTCATAAAGAATTTATGTACATGTGGGATGGATTTTAATTAACTCAAGGAATGACAAGGTGTGATTATCAAAACAAGCCATGAAAATATCAAAAGAAGAAATGTCGAGAGAAGAAAATGATCATACACCAAATAGGATCATACAAACCATAGAAGATAAGATCTAAAATCGTATGAAGAAGGGACCCAAGGGAAAATAGGGTGTGAACAAACAAATATATTTGATTCAAGAGTAGGGTTCACCAAATGCTTACGCCCTAAAAATATATAAGTGTACTTGTTGTGCAAAACAATATATGGGATATAAGGGTTTGTAACAGGGAGTTATTTTGAATTAATTAATTTAAAATTAACCATGTGTAATTAAAACAACACACTAATACTTGCAAAAATGATAAATGATATAACGATAACTAAAATACATAAGAAAATATGAATACTTAGTTATCAGATCGTAACGTATGAGATCCGTATGTGCATAGGTGGAACAAGATCTAGGGACGGAGATACTTCATTTTTGAGAATAAAATTGGAAAATGCCTCGGTGCGGACCATACAACTATTGTATGGTGTTTCCTAATTTTTGCGATCTTGAATGGAGTTGTACGATCTTGTGATCTTCTGCATCATCTTCTATAACTTTATGTGTGCTTCACTTTCCTTAAAATGTTCTTCATTGTATGTCACTCTATTTCTCACATATTGTAATCACCTACAATAAAGTGGAAACCATATAGACATACAATAACCTTCATTAAATCACTAGATAGCAAAATGATACATCATGTGTGGTAAGGATGGGCTGCCCTCGCCATTCAACCCATGTCGGACCAATCAAAGTGTTGCACTATATGTCTTGAAAGATCAAGCCTTGTATTGTAGTTCTCCGGGTGCAAGTGTGAGTGTGATCTAAGTCAACCCCTTATGAGTTCCCTTGTGTCTCTTGACACTAAGATAGGCATCTTTTATAACTTTATGTGTGTTTCACTTTCCTTAAAATGTTCTTCATTGTATGTCACTTTATTTCTCACATGTTGTAATCACCTACAATAAAGTGGAAACCATATAGACTTACAATAACCTTCATTAAAACACTAGATAACAAAATGATACATCATGTGTGGTAAGGATGGGCTACCCTTGACTTTCAACCCCTGTCGACCAATCCAAGTGTTGCACTATATGTCTTCAAGCAAGGTCAAGCCTTGTATTGTAGTTCTCCGGGTGCAAGTGTGAGTGTGATCTAAGTCAACCCCTTATGAGGTCCATTGTGTCTCTTGACACTAAGATAATTGGCTAACTATAAAGTAGAGAATGTACCCAATTTGGTAGTAGTGTGATGTGGTATGCTTCAAAATGTTTACACCTTAAACAGATATGAATGTAAATTCTATGCAAAACAATATATAGAGTTCATTACATGAGATTATTCTTATTTAATTAACTTGCAATTAACCATGCATAATCATAACAATGCATTAATACTTGCAATAATGATAAACAATAGAATGGTAGCTCAAATACACGAGGAAATGAAGACTTAATTGTATAGAGAGGAACATAGGAGATTTTGATGTGCAAATGGGTGGAATAGGATGATCTAAGACTAAAGATGCTTTATTTCTAAGATTGGAACTAGAAAGTTCCCAGTGCGAGACCATACAACTATTGATCATTCTTTCCCTAATTCTATACTATCCTAATTAGAGTTATGTATTCTTGGACCCTTCTCGAATTCAACTTCCATAGCTTCTTGTGTGCTTCACTTGCTTAGTAATGTGTTTCACTATATGTCACTCTTGTTCACACAACCTCAACACAACGTATAATCACTTGCAACAAATTGGAAACCCTAAATACCTGCAATACCCTTCATTAAATCATTAGATAACAAAAGGAGAAATCATATGTGTGGTGAGGTTGGACTACCCTTGGCATTCAACCCCTACCAAACCAATCCAAGTGTTGCATTACATGCCCTTGAGTGGGATCAAGCCTCATGTAGTTATCCTAGGTGCATGTGTAAGTGTGAGTGTGATCTAATTCAACCCCTATGAGTTCCCTCATGTCTCTTGACACAAAGATAGTGGGATAACTATATAGTAGAGAATGTACCTAATGAAATAGTATTGTGATATAGTGTGTTTCGCTACTAGACTAAACGCTTTTGTCACTTGAAAACCTTTGACAATGTTTGGAGTGACTTTTCTCTTGTTAAGACATGGTTCTAGGACCTTTGCATGCTTAGAAATGGAGAAGTTGGAATCTTTGACTGGTTGAGTGCTTCAAACCTGTAGTAGTGGTTGTTTTGAATGATGTGCAACTAATCTATAAAAATTTATGAGAGCCTTGAGTGCTTTGGATTGATATTTGCAATAGGAACCTATGAAAGTTCCAAGTGAGCTATAGAGTGATATCGAATTGCTTATATAGTCTTTCGTATGTGAAATATTATCATAAGGTTCACTCTAGGAAGATGAAATGGCATAATAAAGATATTCAAATTGAAATTAGATTTGAAAGATGCAAAGGGGAGGATCGTATAACTTATCCCGACCAAACTATACTAATGATGCACAAAAATGGTTTATTATTTTTCTTAATTAATAATTCCCGAGTAAGGACAGAGTAGAGTGTGGAGATGAGCAAGTCAAGAAAGAGTCGAGAGATGTACAGACTGGATTTAGAATGTGAGTATTTTTCTCTAATAAGGGAGCATAGTTAAACTTGTCATTCTCAAATGATAATTTATCAAATTTGAGTGCCTACACTCAAACAAGAAGAATGAGGACTCGGCCCACAATTTCATTTTTATATTTATTTGTGATGAAAATAAATTATTGTAAACGGATGAATAAGATAGCAATACTCTACTATGTATCTTTTATCACATACTTATCAAGGGTTTTTATGATAATCCCAACACTAATCTGGAAGTAAAAGCGTGAACAATTGTGTTCACGTATGTAGGTTATCACTTTGAAAGCAATGATTTTTCAAAGTAGCCCAACTTTCACTAGAAGTGAAAGTGTGAATAGTTGTGTTTGTGTATGCGGTTATCACTAAAGTAAATGATTTGTTAATGAAAATCCCAACACTCACTAGAAGTGGAAGCGTGAACATTTGTATTTACGTAAGTAATCATGAGAAACATTTATCATGAGTAAGCAAGTGCATAGTTGTATGTGTTGACATACAACTATGTTTCTTATTCATGTGATGTAATTCCTCTCCCTATGTCCACACTAAGGGAGGAATATTGGAAATATTATAATTTAGTATAGTCATATTATGTGTAAGTGTGAGTTGTCTCAACTCCTCATCGTAGATATGATTAAGTGAGAGATTGTAGGACCGTATTAGTTATATGTAATAGGTCTTGGCTCCACACTTGTAGGAGTTAAAGGGGTTGTATATATGTAATCATCAATTTGAATAAATATTAAGATTTATTTTCTACAATCTCAAACCAAATTTATTAGATCCTCATTATGCAATCCATTTGTGTGCCTATCTTGCCCTTCACAAGTCTCATCAACATTCACTCGAGTTAATAACCCCATCTACTCGGTGGTCATGACCATAAGATCTCTTTCTCACCTTCCACATATTTGTGTCACCTCATCTCTAATGTTGTAATTTATTTATCCAAAATCCTCATTTTATTCATCTACAAAATCCAAACTTCCACTTTTGTCTCAATCTCCTAGCCTTTACACAACAAAGATTCTAACTCTCCATTTTCAATCTTTATAACCTAAGATCAACCAAAGCATCTTAATTATCAATGGAATCATGTGAAGAACGATTCATTTTGCTCTCACAAAAACTTAAACTCAGCTTCCTTTCGACAAGAATAAGTAGACGTGGAGAACTCTTAACACATTTGTTAAGAGCACATCTACACTTAACTCTATTATACGTGTCCACACCTCATTAGTTTTCTTCAAAGCTTCTATGACGCATCAATTCAACCTTTGACCGACAAAATAATTTTATTCTACCAATCATGTAGGCCGCAATCCCACCTTATCATTCTTCTTCAAATATTTATCTACACATCAGTCCAACCTTTATGTCAACAAAAGTGACATCTTCTACCAATCACATAGATCACAATCCAAGAGTGTACATGCTCATAAAAATCAACAAAGAAAGTATCATACAACTCATGATTCAAATGCTTATGTATCCATGCATGAGGTTCTTTATGTCTCCTCTTCGTCTCACCGTAAACTCAATAATCTATTTCTCAAACAAACTCTCTATCATCTCCAAAGTGATCCAATCTACTCCAAAATCAACCATGCTCAAACTCCATCATCCCAACACAATTGAACTAGCTCCTAACATTGGAACCAAACTATGGTCAATGTTTTCCATGTCTTTCTCATGCACATAAGGAAAAGTGCACAAGGATCCCTTGTGTTTAGATTTATCACTTGATAACAAAAAATAGAGACAAATGGCATAAGCGACTACGTAATAATACACAAAATTTTCACCCAAAGCCCAAATGAGAGAGCACTAGGAACCTCATAATGAGAAAGTATTACAACAAAGGATGATCATGCAATCAAAGATGATCAAACCCTAACTCACCCATGAAACACAAAACTAACAATAAATATAACTCATGTGTCCCTACAAAAGCATCAACTTACACCATATAGACTACATTATACATGAATACCTACAAAACATAATCAAACCCTAAACATATATATAATGGATATGCGCATACATAATCGCACAAAAACTAAACATCCTCTTTATTAGCTCAAAGATTGCTTAGAATAGTACATTGACACACACCATGTGTCATACAATCTGATTTACAAAGTATACAACACTTCTACACAAGTCTAGTGGGAGAAACCAATTACTCCATGAATATGCTCAAAGTCTATGTTGAACCTTTGCTACCTCAACCTTGCCTTTGCTAAAAGGTTCATAAGCTTCTTGTACGCACCCAAAATTGCATGTGCTACATTGTCGGAAAACGGTTACAAAAGTCCCCAATGATGATTCACGTCCTTTCAAAAGATGTTCGAGCTCCAAAACCCATATGCAGTGTATATTTGTAGCCTAAATGTCCTTACATAGCTTTTCCATGCTTTTTCCAGCTTTTCCGCTTCGTTCTGTGCATGTTTTGGCCATTAGTGCCGTGGACCGCCGCCCTGCATAGGGGCAGCAGCCCCCTCCGCTTTTTCCGCATTCGACATGCGTGTTTTTAACATGCAACGATTCACTTAACTTCACTTTTAGGATGCGTTTGTGAACCGATTTGTCTAAAAATAGTTTTGATTGCTTGGTTCTCCTTCCCTCTTCTATTTTTGCATGTGCTTTAGTTAGTTGGAACTAGCCTCTTCTTGCCTTGTGCATGAAGGCACATCCCAGCCCCAATTCTTATATATTCCATGCTTGTATTCAAGCAAAAGGCCTGAGAATTTTTGTGTATCTTGCATAGTATTGTTGCCACAATCTTGTTAGGAATTGCATAGCCAAGCTCGATCTCTTGTGCTATCTCTCTTCTACTTGCATTGCAACCAGATTGCCTTCAAGCTACCATTGCTCAAGCGTCTTCTTTTGTTGTTGTTCTTGCATTCCCAATTCCTTGGACTCATATGAACACACAAAGAAAGAAAGGAACAAACACAGATACAATTGGATTTTCCAAAACTCTTGTTTATCCAGTTTGGAATTACTTGTTTGTTTGCTTCATTTGCCAAATTGTCAATTTTGAATCATTAGTTTCAATTGCATATCAAATAGAGTAGTAAAATTGTTCATTTCAATTGATTAGGCAATTATAAGTAGATCAAATCATTAGAAAGTTTGCTCTTTGACATTACCAGGAAGTTGTGGGGAACAATAGTTATTTCAAGGTCATGATTTGTTCTTCACCTTTGAGGTAGGGTTTGAAGGGTTTTGATTAGATTAGGTTATTTGTTTTAGATTTAGATTCACATATTCGCACAAGTAACCAACTACATCCGTCGATTACTTGTCTTTAGTTTGTTTATTAGATTAGAACGCATTGCTTAAAAACTAGAAAAGATCAAAAACATTTACTTTTATTAGATTAGTTTGCTTTCATTGTTTTGCTCTGATATATTGTGAAAACGCCAAAAACATAGATTAGATTTCCTTTTATAGTTTGTTTTATCAAGATCATTTCAATTTCATTATGCATGACCATCAACGGCCCACAACAAGAAAAGACATACGATTGTGATCCTTTGGTCCCACAACCCAACATGCCGAGTTGATAATAGACATTGATACAAGTTTACGTTTGATAGTCTTACGCACACCTGCTACATTCTCTGAGAAAATAGAACAACTAAACACACTAAACATCGCTATTAATCAAGCCTACGATTATTGGACTGCTCCTGGCAACAAGGTTTGATTACGCGCATGACCATAACAGGACCACAACCTCCACGAGTTTTCGGTTGTGATCCTCAGGTCCCGCAACCCAACAGAGCCTACTAACCAATTAGATATCGACATTGGTTTGTGTGCATCAATATTTAGATCATCACCACTTCCACTTGATATCATTACACAACTTTCATTATTGAACATAACAGCCGATCAGGCTAAGACTTTCTGGACTAGACCAAAAAATCATCCATAGTCCATGTGGCTTCATTACGCCTCTCGTTCTTACTTCCATGACCTTGTCTAGAAATCTATACGAGGCACCCGACAGGTCACTTTCTGCGTGTTCAACAACCAGTGAATAGAATCTCGGCAGAGCTCGATATTGACTAGAGTCTCCAAGCAACTATCATATCAAATCGATCCATCACGCCACTTCAAGTTAGGAGAGCATTCTTTTCCTTAGATTCGTAGATCTTGTTATTGCGTGTCGAAGATATGTGGCTGCATCATTAGATTATTCATTATCACCACACACACATCCGTTTCTATTCTACACTTTGGTTATCTCGACACGACCTCGAAAAGTCGGATGCGAAGAAGATCACTTGTTGATTTTGTTTCGTCATGACTCCCCAATGTTAGCCCAAAAGAGCACTTATAAGGCTCATGGAACCCCTTAGCCTTGTCATTTGACAAGATAATATTCGTTGATGTCTTATAGATACCCTAAAGGATGTATAGTTGAAATTAAGTTGTCATGCGTTATAGGTATCTAGAAGCTTCCCCACTTTATTATTACACACATCTCACTTATGTTGTTTGGTTACTTTGACATTTGCTCGAGAAAGGACTTGATGCCTTTCCATGTAGTCAACGCTCCCAAAAAATCGTGGGTGAGGGATTTCGCTAATGTTACCTTTGATCACTAACTTGAATGTCTTACGTGTGTTTGCCTTTCATGCTTACCTAAGATAATTGATAATATTTCTTTCCAAACGGTGATTTAGAAGCTTCTACAAACCAATCAAATTCTTTAAAAATAAATCTAACGAACAATTAATTGTATTAAAAAAATATTTGACCTTCAACATCATTCATTGATAGCCTCCTTAACTACAACATTAAAAATCAGTTGACCCTTAACATCATTGATATCTTCCTTAACAACATTCAGAATTAGTCAACCATCAACCTCGTTGCTCTTCGTAAAATTAAGATATATGATAAATTAAAATCAACTTAAGCCAAGCACAATTGGTTGACCCTCAACAACATTGATATCCTCTTTGACAACTAAGATATTGAGTATAATAAATAATTGATTTGACCAACCAAATAGAAGGCTTTAAAACCCAATACTTGTAAACAATTTCTTATTTCATACCATATCAAATTGTAATATGTTTTTCACTGATTCAACTACATAGGTCTATACATTGAGCCGTCATTCACAAGTCCAATAGCCTAAAAAAGAGATACTTTAAAAGCCCCGATATTGAGATGGTGGTCACGCATTAGTGGTATGATCTAGTTTGGCATTAATACTGCGCCAATATCAAGGTAATTGCTAGGCACAAGAGTGAACTCAGCACGTCTGCAGTGACCAAAAGCGGTATTACCATTAACAAAAATGGAGTCCCTAGATTTCACGACCATATCATATGATATGCTAGCCAACCAATTAAGGCAATTTTGTAATTTAAATCAATAATTATATTATTTTTAATTGAAGGATGAACACCTTAGCTAACAAACCATAGGAATCATGTGTGCAAAAACTGACCTTTAGATTAACCAACTCAACATAACGTGAAAACAGACTTATAAAAAGACCAAGTGCAGTATACTCTTAACGAAAATGGACCATCTTGGGTTTAAAACAGCGTTACATATGCTTAACTACTAATAAAAGTAATTTAAAAAGGCAAGTAGTGGGAGATACCAATAAGGACTCAAACCCAACCTTGTAATGTTTTCCTAGTCTCTAGGGAATGTGACTAACCTCGTTTTACCATTTATCCATGCCAATTGGAATTCAACCCTTTCAATTATATTTTTAAATATCAATCGACAACGGCCCAAGAAAACGGCATCTTTTGAATCAAAATGAATCGTTTAATTCTTATGGCCTGTTGCCATAAATTTAATGTCCAATATACAAACTTTCAAACTTGACTAATAAAATATTAGGCTTGATCCACTAGAGCATCAGTGGTATTAGTACCTACTTCACTATATTTTTAACAAATAATATAAACATGCCGTCATGCGTTAGCTAAAAAAGAATCCTTCCACAGTTCCACTCAATACATAAGAGTGAGTTATATCTACTATTGCCTAAATTATGATTGGGCAATGGCAAAACAATGAAGGCAAATTTTGAACTTTCTTTAATGCCCAATATGCTCTCGAACCTCAAACAGTGTTCACGAGGGAGATCGGCAGGTATACCTACATACAAAAGATTCAATGCATCCTAGGACTCGAACGCCATAAGCTACGCTTAACATAATTTCAAATACCACTTGAAAATAGAAGACATTAAGTCACTAAGTAATATGCACAAGGGAATATTGGTTGCTTTGAGATCAAAAATAGATTCCAAAAATATATTCCAATGATGGAATAATACAGAAAACATGAGTGATGGAATTTTCCCATTGCTGTAGGACGGACAACAATCTCAGCCAGAAAAGGGCCTTCACATTGAAAATTTCTCAAAATAATCAAAGAACGAACAAATTCACAAATTGCATCATTTCTCTGCTCTAAAATTGCTTTGGCACCTTGAAGTTATGCATGATTTTTTGTGGTTTATCCATAATCCAAACAATCCATTGAAAAAAGAGTTCCCATCTTCTGCGCTCCATAATCCCAAAACCACCACAAAAGGCAAATTTGACTCTGATTAAGCAGCATCCCCTGTACAAAAGGGCACATACAGGAGGAAACAATATTACGCCATTGGAAAATATAAACATCCAATAAGCATTATCTATGTTGATAGAGTACTTGAAGGAATTACTCCTGCTGAAATGGCTCCTCTACACTTTACTTCTATTTTTGTCATTCTAAAGCTAATAAAATTTATACAAGATCCTACAATTAAGTATTTAGCACATCCCATATTTCTGAACTATTCAATGACGACAAATAGTCTATGCCGTAAAGAAAAACAACGTATCCCATAACAACAAAAGCAATGATAAACTCTAGCGCATAGATACTAGAGACTCTTTGTAGACCAAAATAGAGAACTGTCATTTTAAACAGAAGCATAAGCAACTACAGCTAGTCTAGCGTGTAAAATAGAAAGCTACTATAAAACTATCTCCCTTGGAAACATAAATCAAAACTACAGTTCCAAACACATACTATATCATCAGAGAGAGCCTCCTAACTCTCCCGACCATTTTTCTATGTTCTATATAATTGCAAAGACCTAGTTAAAACAGATGGGGATTTAAGCAACCCGACCAGTCCCAAAATCTGCTATCCACTCTGCATAAATGCCAGAGTAACGAGCCATATTTAGGAATCCATGGTCTGGAAAATCCTGATTTGGTAGAACACATCTGATGCTTAAACACAGCATCACTGCCTCTGACTCTGCCGCCCAGCTGCACCATATCCTGCATAACCTGTTTGCCCATTTCCAGTCCCATCAGCATGAGCAATACCATAGCCTCCAGTTGGCACCACATTGAATCCTGATGCTGCAGGGTCAGAAACACCTGATTTCCAAACTGTATCCGAGTATCCAGTGTTTCCGTGAGGATCTCCATACCCACCAGCATAAGCACCGCCTGTTCCTGTTTGTTCACCAGTATTGCCTGTATTATAGCTTGGAGTCACGCCTCCACGGCCAGGACCACTGTAGCCCCCAGCTGCACTGTTATTGTATGACCCATCGTTATTGGCATAGCCATATGCATAATTCGCGTTTGCATAACCATTACCACCACTGGGAGACTGTCCAGCTGTACCAGAAGGACCAGAAGCAGGCCAAGGCGCAGCAGCACCATAGCCAGCATTTGTTCCATAGCTTGAAGAGTTACCCTGAGATCCGTAGCCAGCGGATGCTGCATTACCCCATGGGCTTCTAGGAGCTCCGACAGGACCATTTCCAAAACCAGAGTTTGGCACAGGAGCACTTCCATAACCACCAGAAGCACCAGCATATCCAGGAGCTCCAGGAGGAGCACCACCGTAGCTGTTCATGCCATAACTTCCATAACCATACCCACCAGTATTAACTGCCCCATAACTACCACTCCCATAGTTTGGGGCACCATAACCAGTGGGTGGATAGGAAGGAAACCCGCCTCTCGCTGCAGGAGGCTGCCCATACCTGCTATTATCCATCCTGCCTTCATAACCACTCATGTTTGAGTTAGAATTATTATACCCTTGATAGCCTCCTCCAGATCTGCCTCCACTTCCACCTGCTGCATCTTTGGGCAATGCTCGCTTAACTTCTACAAGCTTTCCATTCAGTTCATGAAAATTTTTCTGCAAAACATTTTCCACAGCATCTTCTATATCAAAAGTGATAAATCCAAAACCTCTTGGCCTCTGAGTGCTATGATCATACATAACAACAACATCAGTAATATTGCCAAACTGCTGAAAATAATTCTTGAACTCCTCTTCAGTTAAAATTGCCGGTAACCCTCCTACAAAAATTTTCTTAGTCCTAACAACACCTCCTCCAAAGGTTTGGCCGCCGTTGTTGTTGTTGTAGTTGTTAGTCTTGGCACTCTGTTGCTCTTCTCTCGGAACAGCTTTCTTTGCTTCTACCTGATAGTAAATACAGAAATTAGAGCCAATTACAAAAGACAATAACAATAAAAAGAACAATCACAACACAGATATAAATGTCCACAAGCATCAAAGTTTTGAGAAACATCAGGGGGTCTCGTGGTTACAAGAACTGCTAAAAATTGTAATCACAACAAGAATGATGAAATCCAAGCTAGGATTGTTTCGATTGGAACGAGGGATTCTATTAAAATCACAATAATCAGACTCTATCGCTTTGTAACCAAAAAAATCACGTAATATAATAAACAGCCGATTCTTAATGTAAGTTTTCGGGGAAACTAGGGCTGGAGAGTAGACTGACAACAACACAGACAAATTGGATGAATTAGTGTTTTTTTCATAATTTACAGAAATCGTTATGGAGCATTTCCAATGTGAAAATAAGATTAAAAAAAAGGCTTAAGCTCACAGAAAGGTAGAATATAGACGATTGTTACTATATATAACCATTATAAACTAGATTTTCTAACATGTCTACTTAACCACAAATCTAATGAGTTTGCGTTTTCGAAGCTTCAAATCATTCCAACCACCAGAACGATTAAAGACAGGTTCGGGTAGTTCACAGATCTTATAACTCACAACCAAAAACCTTTATATAGGAAAGAGAATATCTGATTCGAGGGTTTTATGAAAAGGGTGTCCGATAAAACAATATTTTAGGGGTTTCGAAAACTCCTATCAATAATAAAACAAAAACAATGCAAAAAAGACTAGGTTTTACAGCGATTGAAACCCTCCCTGGGGGAGATGAAATCTTACAGCTCTACCGTCGATGGTGTGCTTGTCCTGGAGAACCCTGTCGAGAATATTGGGGTCGGCGAAGACAACAAAGCCGAAGCCTCTGGCACGGCCCGTCATGCGATCTTTCATTATAACAGTCTGCACAACCTCCCCATACTTTGTGAAATATTCCGCCAACCTTTCTTCGCTAGTCTCCCACGATATTCCTCCTATGAAAAGCTTCCCTGATCTGAATCCATTCTCAACCTTGAAATTGCAGAAAGAGAGAGAGTATGTCAAAATACAAACACTGCCTGCCTGCTCTTGAAGTTCCAGATCTAATCTCTACCTCTAATTCGTGTGCGGAGCGTCGGCCGTCGATTGAAGCGGCTCGACGATTCCGATTGGACTGTATATTGTTTCTTGCTTAACGGAGAGCGAAGAAACCCTACCTAGGTACTTATCGGCTATCCGGACTCTTTGGATGGTTCCAAATGCCACCTGCCCAGCGCCTCTCAAATAACCTACAAAAACTATAAATTGCAAGAGACGATGTGGTGTGCCATCCTTTCATTAAGTACTATTTTAAAAAATATACGAGTTACAAGAGACCGGAAAACTCACGTCAAGAAGGCAACAATTCATTTGATATACCACTACTACTTAGGGGAAGGGACCCCATAACCGAGCACTCTAAGTTTGAGGGTGTATATAGACGTATAAGTGCCCGATTAAGCCTTCGAAAAATCATCAATCGAATAGACGAAGAAGTTAAAAACATAAATATGTGAAATTTATAACTTGTTCATACCTAATGTGCATTGTGGAAAATAACATATACATAATGTGAAAAAATGTAACATTTGAACTAGTGACCAGATAACCTTGTCCAATTTTAGAACCACTTGTTATCAATTTAATGCTTTATAAATGCTTATTTCGTTGGGATATGGTGCGCGATAAATATTGGCGGTTTGTGATCAATGTCACCTATCGCCGATCACATGGGAATGCATTCATTCTCGCCAGTGTGCTTAATGGTGTGTGGCGCAGTGGTTGAATGCGTAGTTATCCGTGTTGCGAGGAGAAGATGGCGCTGGAATGGTGGATGAAATCACGGGTGAAAACAGCTTCCCAATTTGTTTTTCATGAGGGCGAAGCACTATCGAGCAATTGTCAGACAGCCCATTTTATTTTGTTTTCATCGTGTCATTCCTGTTACTGTGAATGTCATTCCCTGTCATTCCCCTCGTTATCAATATCTACTTGACTTTACCTTAAGTGGTGTTAATATGTTTATCGGGTTTTCTTGTCTCTCGTAATTTAGTAATGCTTTTGGGTTTCGGTTTCTGTTTTATTTTATTGTATGGGTACATAGATAATCATGTTCGCCATTAATGACCTCATGTGAGTGTAAAGCCATTAAAAATGAGAGGGACACGGCCGTAATGAGACATTAAACATCACCAAACCACCAGATGCTGATAACGCTATGATATAGTTTATAGAAAATATATGGCGGTGATGCTTTCTAACCAATTGTATTGATGATTGTTAAGGATACGAAGACCAACGGGAAAGGAATAAGGGTCTTATATTCCAGGAGAGAAGGGCGAGTTGCGTGGGAAGGAAATCATGGGGGTTCGAAACATAACGGTAAGGCACCGAATCTCACTCTCGATCCCATGCATGCTTCGAATTAGTAGTCACGTGTTATGCTTTTATTTTTCATAGTGTTTTTTTCTGGATGGTCTCTACTTGACTGATGTACAGGTGTTATTTCCTATTGGTTTCAGTGGAAAGTGGCAGTGCATAGTTAATTCTGATTGCCACTCCTCTGGCCCTAAGCAAACCCTTTATAGGGTTAAGAATGCTGCGGCTGCTCATGAGTTCAACATCCAGAGTTAAATGTAAGAAGTGGAGGTTTTTAAACTATTTGGGGCAATTGTTAACTCCATAGCCAGAAATAAAATTATCTACCAGCATGACCTATGATTTGTTTGGGTTTTTGTATCTATAGGTCCTGCCTTATTGTGAAAGACTGCCTTGGACATGAACAAGATACAATATAATCAGGTTTGTGCGCAAGAATGTTTATTTGCCCTTACTGTATTCTAACTATTTTCATGTCTTCAATCTTGCTGTGGAAATATGAATGGTGACCATCATTTTTTTAAGACTGATTGTGTGAAGGTTGTTTGCAGGATGCTGGTCAATCTGTGCTCCTTCATTTTCTAAAACAGTCATAAACACATCTTTTGATTGAGTCATCAGAGACTACGGCCTGCAGATTGGACCGGTTTGCTTGCGTTTTCCCCGATTCAGTGTAGCAGCATCTCTTAAACATATAAACTCTGCACCCCAACGAGCTCAGCAGCATCTCTGGTGGCAAAAATGTGTTTTTAAACAGTATGCAAAAATGTGTTTTTAAACACATTATATTTTGGGAATTTGACAATACTTCTTCTTTGAACTATCTTTTTAACAAGAAATTTTAATTTGTTGACACTAATTTGTCTGCAGGAATTTTGTAAGTTGCTACTAAATAAATTTGTATTTTTGTCTCACTCACACAACCAAAAATGTCTTTCCCTTGCAGCTGCACATGTTTCACGTCTTCGATAGGAGTTTCATGGGTTTCTAAAGTAACAATTGCAAAGTGACGGCATTCCCACTGCACTAACATGTCCATGCATCGCCTTCGCAGAATTAAAGTTCCATTCAAGCAGGTAAGGTCGACTGTGACCTTGCTAAGGCAATGATCTATTTTAAAGAATTGAGATTGAATGAGATGTTAATATCAAATAAAGAAATTACTAATATTTTTAGAATCTCTGAACTTCACAAAACATGCCATAATAAACACAATTCCGAATTCAATATTTTAGATACAATATTTCATAAAATTACAGCTGAGAAGTTTTCTTTGTTGTAATATTCTGGAATATTGTATTTAACATATTGAAATGGAAAACAATATTTTAGATATGGTAATGATATAGGGTGTTTCGCTCGGAATGTTTCTGCTTCCTGGGAATAGAGTTGTCTTTCTATCCTTTCATTCCTTTTAGAAACAGATGAGGTTAGGGTTAGGAGGAATACCGTGAATGTCGAGATGGTGTGCGCGTATCGTAGAGAAAGATCGGTGCCGATCAGAGACTCCTTTTTATGGGAAGGACTACCTGCAAATAAGAACACAAGACCACAAGATTTTGATTAAACAATAAATGAGGAAACTCCTTGGGCCTGTGAAATATAAAACTTCCTTTGAAGGTGGTGCCTCCCTAATAATATGAATTAACACAAAAGACGCAAAATATCAATTAAATTATTTCGTTAAACCGGGTAGGGGAAAGGTTGGTTTTCTCGGTTTTGATCGAGAGGAACCGATGTGCGTTCGATAACCGATGCGGTCACTGATAGCCGAATCATGGCGGTTACCGATAACCGATAGCGGTGGGTTCTACGATCTTCTTGCAGTATGGTGTTTGTAATGGCTGGTTTTGGATGGTATTAGGAAATGGGATGATTAGAAGCAAAAGAATGACAGTTAGATGCAATGGCACGTTGGGTAGTGGATTCAGAAACGGATTTAGGAGCACTGAGATTCAAGAAGCATAAGAAATGTTATAACAAAGGACATGCAAGATGTGACTTACTGGTTTTGCACAGATGTAAGTTGATCTCCTTGGTTGTAAACACTTCCGTTTCTTTACTCGCCTCTCTCACTCTGTCAGTGAAGATCTGGACTCTGTTCCTCGCTCGCAATGCTCTCTGCTTTTCCGAAATCCTTTGGGTGATCTACAAAAATGAAATTCCGATCCGTTGTTTTGGTTTGGGAGCCCATTTACGAGGCACCGATGGCGGTTGCGTAGCAGAACCGACGCGGTCGAGTAGAAACGGCATCGGTAAGGAAAAAGTAGGCTATTTTTAGTAAAATAGCCCACCTTCCCCGCTTTTCTCCCAGAGATCGGTTGCGGGATTGGTCAAGTGGCTAGAAGGTCGGCTTTGGGTGCGAGTAAGGAGGCATTAGTTATGGATGTGAGTCTGACCAAGTCATGGGTCTTAATTAGGTTAGTTTAGGGTTAGGGCTAGGTCATGATGAGGTGGCAAAGTGAGGTGGCGGGTAAGGTGATGTGGATTTATCAATTACAAGGTAATTAATAAATAATTGTGTAAAGTTTAGGTAATGAGGTTAGGTTGCGAAATGGGATGCGGGTCACAAGGGGTCGTAAGACACGAATTTGGTGTCTACATTAGCCCCTTATTGTCGTGTAGCTTGTTCTGTAAAGTCTGCGCGACACAATATGAAGTGGTTTCTCATGTTAAGGATATAGGTAATCCCCCTCAAATCTATCACAGATTGAGTGAACGGGAAATCAGGGATAGGGTTGATAAAGGGTATATGTGGTAGAGAGGATGGTAAGGTGGTGGGGTAGGTCCAAGGAAGCAGACGCATGTTGAAATGCAATAGTACGACTAGGGTACATGATTTGACTAGCAAACCAGCAATGTATAGGCAAAGGTCGATAGTTTATCCAAACAAGGGTGATATAATCCTGGTATCCAAGGCATAGGAAGTAGCTCCAGGGTATATAACAGGTAAGGTACCGGAACGTTTAGGCATGTTCGGCAGTACCAAAAGGTTGGTTTGGTTGAGATAAACGTCACGGTCTGGTCTAGGCAAGCTGGTCGGTCGACATCAAGTCAAGGACCCTAATCATGCTAAAACACGAACAGGTGAGCTCGATTGAACACAAGGTACATGATGGATGTATAAAATAAAACGTTGATTGTGGGTATGGTATGGAAGTGATACGGCCTTGGGTCAGGCCAAGTGGTTGGGCGGTGGCCCTGGGTCAGGTTAGGTGGGTAGGTTGAGGCCTTGGGTCGGGTCAAATTGTTAGGGCGAGGCCTTGGGTCGGGCCAAATAGGTAGGTTGAGGCCTTGGGTCGGGCCAAATAGGTTAGGCGAGGCCTTGGGTCGGGCCTGGGTGGTAGGTTGAGGCCTTGGTCGGGCCAATAGGTTGAGGCCTTAGGTCGGGCCAAATAGGTTAGGTTGAGGCCTTGGGTCGGGCCGAATAGGTTGGTTGCGGCCTTGGGTCGGGCCAAATAGGTTGGGTGCGGCCTTGGCCGGCCAATGGTTGGGTGCGGCCTTGGGTCGGGCCAAATGGTTAACAAGGGTTTGCAGCAAAGTAGATATTTGCGATGTTTGTGAGTCATGAGCGGAGGGACTAGAGGCTAGATACCTCCATGCGAGAGAGCGTATTCACATGTTATAGGAGAGATTGGCAGATTAGTGGGTGGTACCAATAGCCATGGTACCTTTGAGGACAGGGAGGCCCGGCGAGAGGCGTCGACGATCATGATCATCCCCAGGTTCGGGATGAGGCGTGAGGGTCTAAGTAAATGTTATCGAGGTATAAGAATAAATAAGGATGCCGACCTGCGTGTCGATGATAGAGAAGATGTATTTGTTTAACATCTAAATAAAACTGAATATGTATGTTGATTTGAGTTATGATAATAATAAGAATGTTTTCGTTTTGTTTTGAAAAAAGGATAAAGAAGAATGTGATTAAATAGAAATACACCAAAAATATTTATATTTACCACACATGATAGGTTATGGTAGGGGATGGTCGAGCTAACCTTGGGAGACCCCATGTCTCCTAAGTCTCGCCTACATAGCCCATTGCACAAAGCAAGGAGGGGCCTCAGACCGATGTAGTTCTCCCTTAGGACCAGGGAGAGGTGAATTCAGGCAATTTGGGTATGGTTAGGCAATTTGTTGGTTGATAAGAATTTGATGTTGATAGGGTAATGTTGTTGGTGTTGGTAAGGTATGGGCGATGTTGATGTAGGTATAGGTAAAGCGAAAGTTAGCTTACCCAAATAGAAGGGAACCATGTCCTGATTAAGATCAACACACAATCCTAGATGCGAGGCAAAGAGGAAAGAGTGCTCCGTAGGTGAAAAGAGCTAAACAAACCACATATTAACATAGGATGAGCTTGAATCCCTAAGTACCTTGCATAGGCGAGAAGTCGATAGGTGAAAAGAGTTGTATAATCACAATATATCGGATATACGTCACGTCCCTTGAGTTTTTGTTGCTTTGACAAAGGGTGAGGTGAGGTGGTTGATATAGGCGGGAGTGCTGAGAGCTTGTTGCAAGGTGATTATTCTGACGAAAGAGAAACTACCCTAAATAGACAAGTCCATGACTCAAAAGTGCTTTTGAATGAGGCTTTTCTTTTATTGAATGTAGACTGATCGATGCGGGAAGTCTACAGGGGATATTGATTGTATTATTCTTGAGGTCTTCACGAAGCTGATCAATGCGAGAAGCTCTTGATAAAGGTCGATTTGTGTATAAGCCGTCCTTCGAGGGAGCAGTCTATTTATAGTAGCAGATATGATTGTAATGCATAGCTGTCCTTCGGGGGAGCAGTCTATATATAATAGTAGCAATAGTTCGGCATATAGCTGTCCTTCGAGGGAGCAGTCCATATTTAATTTAAATGACTAGATGTTCATTTGGCGTGAAGCATCTAGGGAGTAGGAAGTTTGACTCAAGAAAATCCCATAAGAATACGGCTTATTTTAATACTTTTGAAGTCATGGACTAGACTAAAAAGGGGAAGGCATCATCAAGGGGAGGTGAGGATCAAACTATGTGAGCTTGATTGTTATTATGAAGTGTAGGAAACAGAGTGTATGTAGTGGTAAGTGAGCTCAAGGGACGAGCGGCAGGTAGATAAGAAGTGATATAACACTAATTTCAACAGTAGAATGGTCGAAGATGCAAGGCATTAAGGGGTTCAGGCTCAGGTTTACCATTAAGCGAAGCTAAACGATAAGTACCAGATCCATAGGTATGAGTGATTATATAAGGCCCAATCCAATTGGGAGCAAATTTTCCACGTTTGCTCTTTTCTAGTTTGGTTACATGTTGATTCTCTTTGAGAACAAGATCACCAACCTTAAAGGTACGCTCATGAAGTCGCTTATCATAAGCACGTTTAATGCGTTTTTGATAGATTTGAAGGTGATCAAGAGCTGTAAGACGGCGTTCGTCAAGAAGCTCCAATTGGGCTAACCGCTTCTTGGTGGAAATCATCATTGGTGAGAATATCCCAAGAGATATTCTAAGGGAGGGTATTTGTATTTCGAGAGGCAAAACAGCCTCGGTACCGTATACCAAAGAAAAAGGTGTGGCATTAGTAGAGGTACGAATGCTAGTACGATAAGCCCAAAGGGCAAAGGGAATGTGATCGTGCCAATTTCTTCCGGATTCATTGACAACTTTCATGAGGATTTTGGTTAGTGTTTTATTAGAGGACTCGGCTTGCCCATTGGCTTGTGGATAGTAAGGTGATGAGAAACTAAGTTTGATACCAAAGTTGTCACAAAGGTCTTGCAACAACTTGTTTTTGAAAGATTTTCCATTATCTGTTATCAGGCGATGAGGAACACCAAAACGACAGATAATGTGGTGGTTAATGAACTCGACAATTTTTTCTTTTTTGATTGAAATGAGTGGAATAGCCTCCACCCATTTTGTGTAATATTCGGTCGCTGTGATTATCCAACGGTGACGTTGTGAAGAGGTTGGGTGAATCTCACCAATAAGGTCTAAACCCCATTGTGAGAAGGGCCAAAGATCTCGAGCGATCTGGAGCGGGTGGCTAGGAGTATGTTGAAGGTTGGCATGTTGCTGACACATAACACAACGCTTAACATATTCGTAGCAGTCGTTATTGAGAGTAGGCCAATAATAACCAAGGCGAAGGATTCGTTTGCCCACGCAGCAGCCGCTAAAATGTCCGCCGCAGATACCGTCATGGACCTGTTGGATGGTATGAGTGGCCTCCGCGCCAGTTAGACAGCGAAGGAGGATGCCATCAAAGCCACGTTTATAGAGGAGTCCCCCCATGACAACATAACGCGAAACACTTTTAAGAAAAGCACGTTTGCCGTTACTAGTAAGGTCAGGTGGGAGGACGGAGATCAGTAAGGTAGTCGTGGAATTGGTGGTACCAGGGTATCCCGTGAAGTGGACACAGTATTTATCATACAAACTACCGGGGTTGAATAGGATGGGGCAAAAAGTTGTTGGACCACGACGAATAATTCAGAGTCAGTTGGCGCGCTGGGAATTTGCGAGGCTAAGCAAGCCATAGTATCCGCAAATTTGTTAGTGGAGCGGGAATGGTTTGTATAGAATAGTGGGTAAATAAGGCTAGAAGTGAATCCACGTAGTGTTTGTATTTTTGAAGTTCCTCGTTTTTGCATTGGTAGACGCCCATAACTTGATTGACTACCAATTGAGAGTCGCAAAAATGTTGATAGATTTGATACCTAAGTGTAACGCAACTTGAGACCTGCAAGGGCCTCGTATTCCGCTTTGTATTATTAGTGCAAGGAAATCAAGTCGGAATGAAAGAGGCATAGGTTCAAAGCATTGAGGAATGAGAACAACGCCGCTCCTCCGCCGCCAGCGGCATTTAGATCCATCAAGAAGAGGGTCATTAGGTACGACTCCTCCGTGATGGAAAGAGTAGCGATGAGTTCGTCGAAATGTGAAATTGGTAAATTGTTCCCAGAGTAAAGGAGCGTCCATGAAGTTGGTCCGCGATGGTTTGTCCTTTGATTGATTTTGGTGGATAAACTCAAGGTCGAGGTCGGCGAGAAGCATGAGCCATCTAGCAATGCGTTGGTTCGGATGATGAGGTTTGGCATACATGTAATGGATGGGGTCTCAGATTGGTGATGACGAAAGTCTTGTGATTTAGAAGGTAGTGTCGGAGTTTGGTGGCCACGAATGATAGGGCAAGGCACAATTTTTCTACATGTGTGTACCTAGTCTCATAGTCCACCAAAGTATGACTTATATAATAAACGGCTTGTTCGTGATTCTCAGAGTCACGATGTGCAAGCATGGCTCCTACGTGGTCGGTGGCGGAAAGGTAAAGGTAGAAGGGCGGTCGTCTTGGGGTGGGATAAGCACGGGTGGTCGCGAGATAGGATTTGAGAGCTTGAAGGCTTGGTGACATTCTTCGCTCCATTGGAATGCAATATCCTTTTTAAGGAGGTGATGGAAAGGTTGACATCGATCCGAGAGTTGGGAGATGAAACGTCGGATAGATTGGAGCTTACCTTGTAAACTACGCAATTGTTTGAGATTGTTGGGTGGGGGCATTTCTAGGATAGCTTTGACTTTAGATGGATCGACCTCAATGCCACGCAAAGAGACGATAAAGCCAAGAAGTTTTCCCGAAAGAACACCAAAGACACACTTCTTCGGTTGAAGGCGGACGAATATATTGTAACAAAGCGATCAAAAATAATGGTTAAAACATCGAGATGTTCACTATGATGTTTAGACTTGCCGAGAAGATCGTCGACATAGTCTTGAGGATAGTGTGCATAATGTCATGAAAAATGTAGGTCATAGCCCGTGATAAGTAGCACCAAAGATTCTTAAGGCCAAATGGCATGACACGATAACGAAGGTTCCCAAGGAGTTATGAAGGCGCTTTTGTGTTGATCGGCGGGGCAACCAAAATTTGGTTGATCTGAAAAGCCATCCATGAGAGAGAGCATCTCATGACTCGCAGCTTAGATCAACAAGTTGGTCAATGCTAGGTAAGGGGAAGTCATCCTTAGGGCAAGCGAGGTTAAGATCCTAGGAAATCTATGCATATCCAAATCCCCTCTGTCGCTTTAGTGGAGTGCGATGTTAGAAATCCATTGAGGATAGTCAATAGGCAAAATGAAGGAAACAGAAAGGAGTCGTTGGAGCTCCTCTTTGACCAAGAGAGCAATGCGTGGATGCATTTTTCTCAATTTTTGTTTGACTGGTTTGGAATCGGGGTTTAGGGTGATGTTATGGACGGCGATGGTAGGATCAATTCCTGGCATGTCAGCGTAAGACCATGCGAAAGCTTGGTTGCGAGCACGGAGAAAGGTAGTAAAGGCGGCTTGTTCTGATGTGTTAAGGGATTGTCCAATCTTCACAATGTGAGGATCCTCCTCCGTGTGGATATTGATTTCTATGGTAGATTCGTTCAGCATAGTTTGGGTTTCAGATGGTAAGGCTCGTTGAATATAAGAATCATCCGCGCCAAGGTAAGTGAGGATGGAGTCGTCATCCTGGCATTCAACAACATTAATCAAAGGCGAATCCTCTTCGATCATGTCTGGATACAGAAGGGGCAAAGAAGATGGGTCCTCATTATCACGTTGATAAGTGAGAGGACCTATGAAGATGACATTTATGAAAAAAAAAAGTTAGGAGGGATAGATTCAGGGTCTATAGATTCTGCGGGTGATGATGGCAAAGTGGGTGATGATGGTTTGGTAGGGGCGACGTCTTCTTCTTCTAGGATATAGCTGACAGGAGGTGTCTCCTGTGTAGGTGTTTCGGGAAAACCGAGACCACTGCGATCATTATGTTTACGGGTAGTCACGGGAATGAGTGTATGTCGGCCTTGTTCGTAAAGGCCAAAACCAAAGCCTTTCCACGCACAGCGAGTCAAGAAGGTGAGGGTGAAACGACGATTTGTCAAGTATTGAAAATCGGATTGAAAGGAACCACACCAAGAGGAGGTTCAGGGGTAATGGAGGATGCGTCAACACCCCCATACGTTAGGTTAGTGCGGCAATGGGGTGGTCCGTAAGAGATTATCTCCCCACGCGACGGCGTAGGTGGGATGTGCATGTAATTATCCGTACTCTGCGGGTAGGGAAAGAACTAACGTTATATAGGCGGTACTCCCCAGGCGTAAGGCGCCCGAAAAACATCTACTAAGGTATCGGAGGTTGGAATGTTAGTGCATGGAAGGGAAGTGGTTTTTGCGATGGTGGTTTCATCAATTGAAGGCGTAGGCGCGGTTGAGGTGGATGGTTGAGGTACATTTGAGGCGGATGGTTGGGTTGAATGTATGGGTGTCTTGATTGGTATAAGCACATCGTTAGGGCGGTATAACATATTGCAGGTTTTAAAGGGGGGAGGGTCAGCTTTTACGGTGTAAGACTTCCCCTCGTACTCAAATTTTATACATCTATGTAATGTTGAGGGAACGCATCCCATGGCTCGGATCCAAGGACGACCCAGCAATATATTATATTGGAACTCTCCCTCCAAGACATAGAAGAGTTCGGGTAAAGTACGTGGTCCTACGCGAATGTTGAGGATCACGGTGCCTAAGGTAGAAGTAATAGCGTCATTGAATGACCGCAACATGATGGGGTTAGCACACATGCAACTAGAAGGGATGTTCATCATTGGAAGGCTTTTGACGAGATGATGTTTAGGCTAGCGCCCTGTCAATCATAACCCGACGTACTCGAATGTCCCGACGTAAGCGGAGATGAAAAGGGCGGTCGTGGATCTTCATGCACTCAAAGTCGGCAATTTCATCTTCGAGAAACCGATGCAGCAGCTTGTTGTGCGAGAGGACGTGGTGGTCAGGCGGTGGGTTGTTTGGTGAGAGAAGCAACGTGATTGGGTGTTAGAATGGAGGCGACAGGCGGGGTTTCATTAGGTAAAACCTCTATCCTCAAGGATCTCAACGAGAGCTTGTCGATGAGATTCGAGTCAATGAGGTCATACAATGTCATTTTTACGGGCGATTGGTGAAGCCGCTTTTAATCATATTTCGGTGGGCAATGCCATTAGAGACGGATAGGCGGGTCCGCGAATGACCACTTTAGGTGGTGGTGCTGCATCGGGATGTTTGACGGAGAAAGAGATGCCGCAGTGTGTTTTCTTTTGCTTTCCCATTGTTTTTCGGCCCTCGAGTAAATGCGCACTAATCATATTAATCTCGTAGACACTGAGATGAGGAAGATGGTGGGGATAACTCATGGTCTTCAAGAGGTGGGGTTGTAATAATGATAGATCTTGGTGAGGCGGGGACAGATGGTATAGGAGAGGGAATGGAAACTAAAGGTCTCTCCCTTCGTAAGTTGTCTTTCTTAATCTTTCTATCCGGGAGAGGTGACTGGCGAAGGATGGTTTTTAGAGCTTTGCATCCCTCCACATCATGTCCTGGCGTGCGGTGATAAGCGCAGATTTTAGACTCATCGTAACCCATAGGTCGGGGCTTAGACGGGTCATAAGGTCTAAGTGGAGGTAGGGAAATGGTCGCATTCTCCACCAACATAGCAAGGATTTTGGCGTAAGATCCTTTGAGTGGGTCAAAATCAGGAGAGGATGAGGGTATTGATTGTGCGGGTTTTGGTAATGTTTGGGCATGATTGGTTCGCACGGGTGGTGGTTTAGCCGAAGGGTGTTGATACATGGTTTTTACTAAACGTGATTTCTTTGGCGCAGAAGCTATGTTGGATGATGAGGCCGCAGATGATGTGGTATCAGAAAACAACCACGGGGAAATAGGAGTGACTGAAAACAAATTTTTTGATGATGGAATTTGTTTAAGGTTGATAGGTGGACAGGATACGCGGAGTGGCGGTGTTGCTATACCCTGGAATTTCTGTATAGGTGCGGAAGGCGTAAGTTGTTCTGAAGAAAACGCAGGAGGTATGATATATTGATGTAAGGTAGAGGGATGGGGTCCCAATATGGAAGGTAGGTATGACGATGATGGTTTTGATTGTGACAGGGTGACGGATTGAGTTTGTCTCCTAGGTGGCGGGACGGATTTATTTTTGGATAGATCGAGTCGCTTAGGCGGGTGCGTTAGACTGGGCATTGGTGAGGTCCCAAGCGTAGGGGAAGATCTGGTTAAGTTGATAGAAGTGGACGGGGCATTTGGTAGAGGTGAGGGGGGTGAAGGTGAGAACAGGGGCATTTTAAGCTTCTGTAAGCACTTCGGGTATATGGTGGAGACATCAGGATCAGTCATTTGCATTTGAGTAGAAAAAGGGGTACTCAAACGTTCCCATAGGGCCTGTCTATCTTCTGTGGAATGACAGTCTCCAGGTGTGATTTGTAATTTTGTACGGAAGAAAGGTGGGTTGTAATTCCAGTCCACTGCGGGTGTGACACAGGAGGTAGATGAGGCACTGTATCAATAGATGTTAAGAGGTCAACCGGTCGTTGAAAAGATTTAGGCGATGAGGGACTAATAGGTAGGAGGGCGTGTTCGAGGGGATCTGTCACGTTTAAAGAATGTGGTGATGTTAGTGTAAGAGATTTCTCGTCTAAGGATGTCAAAAGGAGTGGCGGGCCTTCCTCTTGTGTAGCAAGAGTGGTAGAAGGGGACGTTTGGGAAATAGATAAATTAGATAGCATCCGCTCACAGTCTTGTAGGGATGTGGTGTAAGAAGACTTGTTGATAAGAAGAGAAGTCCGGGCAGTTGACTCTTCTATGGGTAAAGGAATGATTTCACTTTGGCTTGATGGTGGTGAAGGAGGTTCAAACTCCTGTGTTGGTGGAGAGGCTTGATTTAAAATTTTTTCAATAGAGGCTTTTGGCTGAGAATCGAAGATCGTGGATCTCATGAACACTCTCCTCAAATTAAGATATCTTGGTTCACGTTATCTTGTTAGACGAGTGATTCGGGAATGGCTTGTTGAAAATTTTCAGATTTCGGTTAGCAGGGGCGTTAGGATTATCGAGGGTTATATCCCCTATGTCAACCATTTCCTGCACTATGTTTTTCAACATCTTGCAGTTTTCATGACTATGTCCTTTTACGTGGTGAAAATTACAAAAGTCATTTTCTTTGTACCAGGAAGGTATTGCGCGGGTGGAGTCAAACCCAGAGTGAGGTTTAACAGGGGGCAAGGTGATAGCCCCAGCTTTGAGCAATTTTTCTAGGATGACGCCATAAGTTTCTCCCAAGGGAGTGTAATTGGTGGGCTCGGCTTTGTACTTATAAGTGGTTTTCGGCGGAGTATTGGACGGTGTTTGAGATTTGACCATTACCGCGTGGACAACTCCTTTTGATTTAGAAGAAGTGGACGCGTGAGGAGTGGCGGTGTTTGGCTTGTTGGTAGAATCAGGAGTTCGGAAATTGGGGTTTTTGTTACGCAACCGCAATTTCTCTTCTTCTAAGGCTCGAATTTCTAGTTTACGAGCCATGGTAAAGGCCTCGTCGAATGTGCGGAAAGTTTGAATTTGGAGGGTAGGGGAGATGTGCTTAGCGCAGGCCCGCGTAAATAGTTCGATGAGTTCGGTTTGAGGCAAGGCATACGTGAGTTGGTTGATAAGACCCCGCCATCGTCCAACGAAATCTGCGATAGATTCGTCTTCAAATTGTTGGATGGCATAGAGTTTGTAATAGGTACTTTCTTGCAATGTTAATGGAGAAATGATCCAAGAAAGATTGGGCCAGATTGGTTAAAAGAGAAGATTGAGTCTTTGGTTAAAGCAATCGTACCACTCCAAGGCGAGTCCCGATAAGGACATGGGAAAGGTGCGAGTAACAAGGCATCATCATGGGCAATCAAATAACAAGCATGTCTAAATGATCACAAGTGTTGTTGAGGATCCTCTTTCTTGTTAAAACGAGTAAACTTTGCAACTCCCATTGAGGAAGATATGAACGAAGGGGGACGAGAAAGGGTGAATGGGATCCCGACAAACTTGCTCGTATGTCAAGTGCGCTACGACTTCCTCAAACGGAAGCCTCCAGGTTTTACATTTTGTCCATCATTTGTTTGATGAAATATGTGGTTAGATGCGGTGATGGTGCCACGAATAGGGATGTCCCATATAAGGTGTTGAGGTTACCGGATACGTGTATGGGAATGAAAAGGTAGGGGAGCTTGAGAAGGAAAGCTTGTGTGAATAGGTGGCGAGAGTAAGTCATGAATGGAGTGGTCTCGAAAGAGAGATGAGATAGGGCGATTGGTGGTAACGATACGTGGGGTCCAAGGTTAACCAAAGGAAAGCTAATCGGGGTCGTATGAACCTCTCGAACTGCTCGGATTGGGAGACGAGGCTAGTGATGCAGAAGTAAGGTATTGTTATCGGGAGGAGTGGGAGCTAAATGAGCAGTATACTAATAGGCATGCGATAAGGAGCCGACCATCGGGCGTACGGTCGGGGTATGAGACAAATAGTATTGTCAAAATACCAGGATTAGCATCCGAAATTTGGCAAAGTCCTTGTCTCCTACAGGTGAATTTGGGGGATCTCACCGGTGTCCGTAGGGTTCCCTATAGAATGTGAAGGGGGTGATTCAGAAAGACACGAGGCATGTGAAACCATGGCGGCGGCTTGCTTCCGAGTGATGACAACCATAGACCAGGACACACAGGAAAGTTTCAATCTATCAAGAACAAAAACAACCTCAGAATGATGAATTTGGCAAGTTGCTGGTTTGTCAGGGGCTGATGGAGACAGTAACCGATATCGGTTTAGTAACCGATGTCGGTCACAGAGCAAACGACGTCGGTCCCTTAACCGATGCCGGTGTCAAAAGTCTAGGATAAGAAGATATAAAAGGCTGCTAATTTGATTTTAGCAACGTTGAGTATGTTTATCAACTTATTGATCACAGAAGACAAAGTATGACAGAGAAAACAGGATTTGAAAACAAGCAAGAGGCACACGCAAATCTAAAGACTAACCCTAGGGTT
Source organism: Taxus wallichiana var. yunnanensis (assembly GCA_018340775.1). NCBI lineage: Eukaryota > Viridiplantae > Streptophyta > Pinopsida > Cupressales > Taxaceae > Taxus > Taxus wallichiana. The sequence continues at coordinate 411,001,375 of CM031238.1, read as the reverse complement.
AATTTTAGTTATCGTGGGCTTATGCCTTTAGATGTAAGATGATGTCAGAATCCTAAACAACAAGACCTAGGGGAAATGTCAAGTTTGTTTTGGCTTATAAGGTTACCTCAATCGGGCGGAGGAATACCGCGGAAAAGGGGGGATGTTTGAGCTGTTGTGTTAATTGTGAAGTGATTCGGTATGTGTTGTGCAGTGAAACTAAGGTTAATTTCCTGTCAATACCGTGGATATCACCCCCACGTGTACGACCTGTTACTTAATCTATGTTCACTAGAATTGGAGAACAACAAGCAGGAATGCAATGCACGTGTTTTAAACCCAAATCGAAAATTATATTCGATGAAGCAAGAGAGATGACTTTCACTAATGCGAAACCAGGAAAGCAAGACAAATTCTTTACTAAATATATAACAAAAACAGCAACAGCAAATATGCAAATGAAAATAAGCAAGAGAAAGAAACCCAAAATGGGTCCCACCGGGCGTGCCAAAATGTTTCGCTCGGAATGTTTCGGCTTCTGGGAATAGAGTTGCTTCTATCCTTTCATTCCTTTTAGAAACAGATGAGGTTAGGGTTAGGAGGAATACCTGTTGAATGTCGAGATGGTGTGCGCGTACCGTAGAGAAAAGATCAGCCGATCAGAGAGACTCCTTTTTGTCTAGGAAGGACTACTGCGAAATAAGAACACAAGACCACAAGATTTTGATTAAACAATAAATGAGGAAACTGCCTTGGGCCCAGGAAATATAAAACTTCCTTTCGAAGGTGGTCAGTTCCCCTGCTAATATGAATTAACACAAAAGACTGCAAAATATCAATTAAATTATTTCGTTAAACTGGGTAGGGGGAAAGGCTGGTTTTCTGGTTTTTGATCAGAGGAACCGATGCCGGTTACTGATAACCGATGCCGGTCACTGATAACCGATGGCGGTTACTGATAACCGATAGCGGTGGGTTCTACGATCTTCTTGGCAGCTATGGTGTTTGTAATGGCTGGTTTTTGGATGGTATTAGGAAATGGGATGATTAGAAGCAAAAGAATGACAGTTAGATGCAATGGCACGTTGGGTAGTGGATTCAGAAACGGATTTAGGAGCACTGAGATTCAAGAAGCATAAGAAATGTTATAACAAAGGACATGCAAGATGTGACTTACTGGTTTTGGCACAGATGCAAGTTGATCTCCTTGGTTGTAAACACTTCTGGTTTCTTTACTCGTCTCTGCTCTGTCAAGTGAAGATCTGGACTCTGCTTCCTCGCCGCAATGCTCTCTGTTTTCGAAATCCTTTGGGCTGATCTACAAAATGAAATTCCGATCCGTTGTTTTGGTTTGGGAGCCCATTTACGAGGAACCGATGGCGGTTGCGTAACCGACGGCGGTCGAGTAGAAACGGCATCGGTAAGGAAAAAGTAGGCTATTTTTAGTAAAATAGCCCACCTTCCCTACTTTTCTCCCGAGAGATCCGTTGCGGGATTGGTCAAGTGGCTAGAAGGTCGGCTTTGGGTGCGAGTAAGGAGGCATTAGTTATGGATGTGAGTCTAGACCAAGTCATGGGTCTTAATTAGGTTAGTTTAGGGTTAGGGCTAGGTCATGATGAGGTGGCAAAGTGAGGTGGCGGGTAAGGTGATGTGGATTTATCAATTACAAGGTAATTAATAAATAATTGTGTAAAGTTTAGGTAATGAGGTTAGGTTGCGAAATGGGATGCGGGTCACAAGGGTCGTAAGACATGAATTTGGTGTCTACATAGGGAAGGGACCCCATAACCGAGCAGGGTCCAATGATTGAGAGTGTTTTAGCTGTTTTTGGAACCTTTCTTTGCTGTAATATTCTGGAATATTGTATGTAATAAGGGACCCCATAACCGAGCACTCTAAGTTTGAGGGTGTATATAGACGTATAAGTGCCCGATTAAGCCTTCGAAAAATCATCAATCGAATAGACGAAGAAGTTAAAAACATAAATATGTGAAATTTATAACTTGTTCATACCTAATGTGCATTGTGGAAAATAACATATACATAATGTGAAAAAATGTAACATTTGAACTAGTGACCGATAACTGTCCAATTTTAGAACCACTTGTTATCAATTTAATGCTTTATAAATGCTTATTTCGTTGGGATATGGTGCGCAGTAAATATTGGCAGCTGTGATCAATGTCACCTATCGCCGATCACATGGGAATGCATTCATTCTCGCCAGGTGCTTAATGGTGTGGCAGAAGTGGTTGAATGCGTAGTAATTTCACAATGCACAATGCACATTAGGTATGAACAAGTTATAAATTTCACATATTTATGTTTTTAAATTCCTTGTCTATCCGATTGATGGTTTTTCGAAGGCTTAATCAGGCACTTACATGTCTATACACACCCTCAAACTTAGAGTGCTCGGTTATGGGGTCCCTTCCCCTATTGATATTATGTGCAATTGTTAGATTGAATGGCATAAACTCGAGTTCTTTGACATACCATTACAGCATATTGTTTTCCATTTCAAAATATTAGATACATTACTCCAGAAAATTACAGTAAAGATGGGTTCCAAAAGTTTTACATATATAACATTTATCAATATCTACTTGACTGCTAACTAAGGCATTCGATTACATATATAACATTTATCAACATCTACTTGACCTGCTTGCTAAGGCATTCGATTACATATATAACATTTATCAATATCTACTTGACTATTCTTTAAGGCATTCGATTACATATATAACATTTATCAATATCTACTTCAGCCTGCTGCTAAGGCATGCGATTACATATATAACATTTATCAATATCTACTTCAGCCTGCTGCTAAGGCATTCGATTACATATATAACATTTATCAATATCTACTTCAGCCTGCTCGACAAAATTTACAAGCTCGACAAAATTTACTAATGCTTACTAAGAAGGTTATGTAAACCAAAATTTGTACAACTTTTCACTTAATAGTTTGGCCAAAATCCTGGAAATGGTGGAGGTTGCACTTCGTTGTGATTCTCTGATGTGGTAGCATTCACAGATTGAATTGCAGTAGGTAGCATGGTAGGAGGTGTACCCTGAACATTTTCATTAGCTTCTGAAAGTTGGCGGTCACCCGACTAAACAACACTTGATCTAAAATTCCAGAATTTGTAACATTGCTTGTAGGAGAAGATGGGCAGCTAGATTGGTTATTAAAAATGGAAGAAAAAGCAGGCATGAATGTGTTATACATGCTCAACAAAATATGATGTTGATCAGGTAGGGGATTTGAGGGACTACTCAATCACCTATTTTGTCGTCGGCCGAATCCTTTTGTCGTTGTTGCCATTCCTTCATCCGTTTATCATGCTCTTTGGAGATTTTGGCTGCTCCTTTTTCAACTCATTCTCCTTTTTCGTTGAATCGTGCCTCTTCCTTTTTCTACCTTTTCAGTTCTCTTTCAATTTTAAGTTGCCCCTTCTTTTCTTTTTCTATTAACCTTTGTGCTTTCCTTTCATTTGCCTGCTCCCTTTTCCTTGCCTTCAAATCTTCAATTTCTTTTTTTCTTGTCTCTTGTTCTTGAAGTAAATGCAAGTAGTCATCAGAGGTAAGTATTTGAGATTGCCTTCCAATTCTAATTGCATCGTCATTTAGCCGTACATGGGTGTGAACCTTCTCAATTGGCAGTTTTAAGAATTTGCTTACTGGTTTATATGCTTGGTTGTTCCCATCTTGGTTGCAGATCACCTCTTGGTTCTCTTGACTGGCTAAAAAGTCATCAGCTTCAAAATTTCCTGTATCTAAACCATTTGCATCATGATCTCCCCACTCCGATGTGTTAGCATAATAGTGCACCATCTCGCTTGGAAGAGGTGAGGGAGGAGATGGCATAGAAGTTGAAACTTCCTCATTGTTGAAATCAATTTGCATGCCCAGGTTAGCAGCCCCTTCTTTAATCCATTCAGGTGCACTGAATTGTGTTGGTAAGCTCATGCTATCATCAATATCTGTAGCTTCTTGTGTTTGGCTCACATGAGTTGCTGAACTAAGGTGAAAATCTGAAGGCATGCCAAAACATGTAGACTTAACATGCTCTTCCCTTGTTTTTGGTTTTCCTCATTACCTACCACATTTTTTGCAAGTTCTTCTAAACAACGTTGCACATCTGCATCTTCCACTCCCGCCATCCTCAATATGTTTTCAACAGCTGCCACCTCATCTTCTTCAACATCAAAGGCCTCACTTGGCCTCATATCATTGGAAAGAGCATTTTGATCTAGTGGCCATATACCTGTCCTTCGAAAACCTGCCTTGATATTTTCAGGTGTAAGTGCAAGTTGGAAAGCTTGACTGCCAAGTTTTGCCAATTCTGTCCTCCTTATTTCAAGACCTGGGTTCCTTGCCATCCATCTAGACCTGACTGTTTTAAAGTAGTTCTTGAATGGAGAGAACACACTAACATCTAATGGTTGAAGCTTATGGCTAGTATGTGCTGGTAGAGTCAGAAGGTCAATGCCTAAATTTCTAGCCTCTTGGATTGTGCCTAAAGCTACATGGCTGCCATGACCATCAAATATGAGAAGATGCCTATTTTTTGGTGAAACCCCACCTGGAACTGATCTTGCAAAATGATGTAACCAATTCATAAACAACTCTTTTGTCATCCAAGCATGTGGTTGGGCTGCCATGCATGCTCCAGGTTCACATCCAGCTATATAGTTCTTCAGTTGTCTCTTTGCTTTGAAAAGATAAAATCCAGGAATGCTTTGTCCTGCTGCATTAACACAACATAATATGGTAATCCATTCCCTACTTTTTGACATAATATGTGGAACACTTCTACATCCCAACTTAGCAATGACACGCATGCCACAATTCCCCGCCCAACAACACGGTTTCATCACAATTCCATATTTTGTCCTGGCCTATCTTGATTTGCGGCATACATTTTTCAGAGTTATCATAAAAAGCAGCAACAATTCTTGGCCTTAACATGACTGCTCTATCTCGGTCAAGGCCTTCTGCAGTTCTTATTGTCAAGTCAGGATGACGTCTTCGAAAACCATACCACCATGACTTTCCTGGCAGGCCATCTTTGAATGGGTTTGGTCTGCATTGGCACATGTGCGCTACATAGGCCTTTAGGTGAATGACTTCAAGACCATGGCCAAGTTCAGCCATATCTTGGCACCAGGTAACAATTTCTTTCTCTTCTTCATCTGTTAAAACAGTTGGAGGTCCCTTCCTCTTACTGGTTCTTTTTCCATACAACCAATCAGTCACATTTGTACTAGGGATTCCCCACTTAGTTGCTGCTTGCCGCGTGGACATTCCATTTTCTTCCACGTCCCTTAAGGCTGCTTTCATGTCAGCTTCTGTCCATTGCCCTCTTATGTATACTTTCTTTGTTATAGCAGTACTTCCAGTTACTTCCACAGTTGGATTAGTAAGGTTGATTTCAGGATCTTGGGCAGCTGTGATATTCTCATGAAAAGAAAATTCTTTTCCTTTTGGCGGATGCCTCATTTTATTGGAAGCTGTTCTTTTCTTATGTATATTCGCTGCATTGATGAAGGCAAAATTTTGTGCTTTGGCTCTTGACTGATTCTTCCTTGGATTCGCTGTGGTGGTTTTTTGAGGTTGTTTGTCACTATGTTATCCTCATCAGAAGAGATATTTGTGAACTTCGCCCCCTCTGCAGCCTTACTCCTCGTTTTTCTAAGCGGTGCATTGGCGGTGCGCTTTGCACGAGCCATTATGAAATCTGCCCCAACACGTCTTGATCGCTGTCCCAACACAAGTAGTTCTCGCCACACAATTAAACACAATTAAACACACGCGAGAATGAATGCATTCCCATGTGATCGGCGATAGGTGACATTGATCACAGCTAACAATATTTACTGTGCACCATATCCCAACGAAATAAGCATTTATAAAGCATTAAATTGATAACAAGTGGTTCTAAAATTGGACAGTTATCGGTCACTAGTTCAAATGTTACATTTTTTCACATTATGTATATGTTATTTTCCACAATGCACATTAGGTATGAACAAGTTATAAATTTCACATATTTATGTTTTTAACTTCTTCGTCTATTCGATAGATGGTTTTTCGAAGGCTTAATCGGACACTTATACGTCTATATACACCCTCAAACTTAGAGTGCTCGGTTATGGGGTCCCTTCCCCTAGTCCATATTTTTGTGATCGACGACCTGCGTGCGAGTTTTTTCATGCGCTGCAACAGTCTGGACAAACGATGAAGTACTGTTAAACCCAGGTCGTCGATTCACACAATTAAACACCTGGCGAGAATGAATGCATTCCCATGTGATCGGCGATAGGTGACATTGATCACAGCTGACAATATTTACTGCGCACCATATCCCAACGAAATAAGCATTTATAAAGCATTAAATTTATAAAGCTTAATTTAATCCAATAATGGCCAGAAATTATAGTTTCAAGTTTTCTGAAATGCTTCTGCCAATCCAATAATGGCTTGAAATTACAGTTTCACCGTTACACTATTTAAATGCATGTATATTTGAAGCAAAACTTACAGTAAATTTCTAGCAAAACTGCAGTATATTTTTAATGATCTGAGTACATATTTTATTTCCATGAAAGAGCAGGTTATGAATAATGACAGATGATCAATTGAAAAAACATAGGATTCACTGTATATTTAGTGATTTTATCATTAAAATTGTTACGAATAATAATGAGCTGCTTGTAAACTATTTAAATCAGCCATTATTGTTCATAACAATTTTAATGGTAATCTATCTATACAATATAAACTTCTATACAATATAATTAATGAAGGATTGAACAAGATTACCAAGATGTAAATAAATAGGAAATGGAAGATATTGCACTTGGCTAGTTAGCAGCTTTTGCACAGCATGGAAGAGATTGCCCCTGGCTAGTTAGCAGCCTTTGCACAGCAAGAAGATGTAAACTGTCAGCAGCAACAAGTAAGTTTTAGTTTTTGCACAGCAAAATGTAAATGAAACTGAAATATTTTTTTGAATGGGAAAGAAGTATTCGACTCAACTCTACTATTTATAGATTTTAGTGAGAAATTTGGATCCATGTTTGATCCGTGTGCTTCATTTCTATTGGCTGAGGGAGTTTGACATGGATTGGTAAAGTAAATAAAACAATTTATTTGTTATATTTGACATTTTAGTTGATCCATGCACTCAAATTCTATTGGGTGAGAGAGTTAAGTGGAGATGGAGTGGGAAATACATCACTTTGATTGTGAAATTATTAATTATATTTTTGAAATCTTGTTCAATCCTTCATTAATTGTGATTTTTTTTGTAAATAGTGAGCCTTACAACACTTTTCTTGTTTGCAGGTGCTTGCATTTAATATAGAAGATGACATTGGAGGTTGGGAGATTTTGGATGAATAAATTGTAGATATGGATTTGAATTTGTCAAAATCAATATAAATAGTTGGACTTTGATGAGCCTTTTAAATTTGTTATTAAGATAGATGTATGTACATAAAAATATAATATGATGTAAGCAAGTGAATTTAGTATTGAAAGCAAATATATTTATTATTGCACAAATAATTGTTTAACATTGTACATGTTGGAGCCTTAAAAAACTTAAATGGCACCAGTAGTTGATGTTGAAATAACCTCTTGATATTAATATGTAATGTATTAATTTGCAGATGTGATCTTTATTTGGTGAGAATGTCATATATTTACACTTCAATATTGAAATAACAATACATAATAAATTTCACAATAACTCGGAAAAATTGAACATATTTATGTCGGTTTTCATTTAATTTATGAGCAAAAAGTTTCTATCAAAGATTCCAAAAACAATTAAACCACTCTCAATCATTGGACCTGCTTTCGGTTATGGGGTCCCTTCCCTAGTGATTGTACATGAGTTGCAAAGTACTTTTAAACCGGTGTAAATGTGAAGTTCGTGATTTATTTTTGATGTCAATAAAATATATGAAAATTGTGTATTTTATGAAACTAAACTTTCTTGACTATTTAGTTAAATAGTTCACATGTTTTATGTATGTTTCAATAATTTTATACATGTCTATAAGATTATTAACAACTACAATATTCAACAAAAATACACTATTTATTATGTTTGGATGGATGTCCACATCATGTTTTAAAGCTCTCATTTTGACATAGTTAGGAATATGCTTGACAAAATTCATGGAGTCCGACTTTACACCTTCCATATGTGTTTGCCTCGAAAGTTTTGAAGGCATTTTCAGCATAACCATCATGTGCATAGCTTACATTCACTGTAGTCCACGAAACGTCTCATCAAGGCATTTTGTCAAATAGTTCACATGCTTTGCGTATGGTTTCTCATTTTGTGTGCATGCCTACAAAGGTACTCACAACGCATTTAACAAAAGTTAGCTATCCATAATACTTTGATGGATGTCCATGACCTATTTTAAATCTCCCATTTTGGCAAAGGGTGGGAGGATACTAATAAAGGTAATGGAGTCGACTTTACACCTACCGATTACAATCGTTGGCCCATTTGGAGCATATCTTACAATTGTTACAAACCTTGAGGCAACATTTCGCAAGCTATGTAGTTGAACAGGATTCGCATATGAATTGCATACTTCCACATGTTCCATGCATATCTACTAGAGCACTTACAACTATAGCATCTGGCAAATGTCCCATCCCTTCGCACTCTACTTTGGTGTATGTTCATGCCCAGTTTCAAACCTCTTATTTTAACACATGATGAGAGTGTGTCAACAAACATAAAGTAATCACATGGGCACTGTTGGTGAAACAAATATAACTTTATGTTGCTTTGCTTTCCAATGGAGGATATGTCCTTAATTTTACCCTTCCAACAATTGAGAACAACAACTTAGAATCCAAAGCATATAGAATTGGCAAGTGATAAATTATGCGTACCTAATATCATGGGGTATTTAAAATCCATCCTTGAGTTACCATCAAGGGTTAAATTTGACTATCACCCTACCGTTAAGAATTTTTTTCGATGGTTTTTTAACTAATGTCACCTTGCACATGACGTTTATTTTTTATTTTTGAATTTTCTTACATCAATACAAAATATATTTTTTCATTTATAGTAAAATTATCTAACAATAGAGATATTATTGATATAAATGAAATCTTATTCTATTTTAAGTATGTGTTAATATATCTAAGAAACATCGTATTAAAATATAAGTTATGATGATAAAACTTTGTAGTCCACGGAGCTATGGCTTGGAATATGTGGTTAAAACTAGGCAAACATTTACAAGAAGACACGGTCATTCAAGAAACACCTTATGAGTCCTTGAAAATTTTGGAATTTTTATGGGAATAAATTTTAAAATTGTTTTCATGATATATTTTGTGTGAAACATTTAAACCCATAAAAGAGGGAAAGAGCTTAAAATACTAACACTAGAACTAATATTTGCACCCAAAAAATATTAAACCTTTATTTTCTAAAACTAAATTGTTATGATTATCTAATAATCTAAAGTCATTATGTAGTGCAAATTGGTACCTTTGAAACCCACATGGTAGTAGTTGGTTTTTCAAACATGTACCCGTGTCTCGGATCTGGAAGAACCGAGCTATTTGAGACGACAATGGAACCATCTCCAAGTTATGGGACCTTGCACGCTTGAGACGGATCTCCCGGAGAAGATCGGTTCCTCTATCTATTTCTAATGCTACCGCTGCTCCTAATGCTAAAAACAAATCCTAGACTAACATGTCAAGGGACCAAGGATAGAAGGATATGCATGAAGGGAAATCCTAAGCTAAGGAAGGTGATAGCGCCAAGGAAAGGGTCGATCTCTCTCCATGGGTGTGAAGGAAACAGAGAGGGCATGGGAGAAGAGGGCAGACGATTTACACATGCCACGATCCACACGCGAGATTGGCCTTTCAAATAAGTGCACAACACATGAATGGGGGACTGCAAGGAGGAGATGCATAACATGCTAGAAAACACAACCAGAGAGAGAGAGATGCAATAAAAAATGAGAAAGGGAAGACAAGAGTTCCACAAAACACAATTTTATTGCTTAAGGGACACAGAGTCAGTTACATTCATGGCAGGAGGCGAGAATACATTGCAGAGACTAAGTCCAAGGTTTGAAACCCATGGGAAGTCGGCCACCATTTTGGCATGGTGTCATTACAACAAAAAGGGATCCATTTTACAAAGAAGAACTCTATTATTTATAGAAGGAGAGAAGAGAAGGAGAAAGAGAGGGAAACTCGGATTCAAAATCGCAACCACCAAAGAAGAAACATTGTGTAAACACCTAAAATATGCTTACACTTAGCATTTCATCTAATCCAATCAATTAACGACACTTCATTAATCAACCCTTCTTCGCTCCACTCTCGGATGCCCATTTACGACACCTTCTTGGTCATATTCCTCCTATAATCAACTTATTTGGCTAATATCTCTCTTATTAGCTAAACATTCCTCCTTTTGACCATTCAAAACCTCCCTAGTTCTCTCTAGACCACTTTTATTGGCTTCGTAGGCTATCTATCAATCACAATTGATTATCCAGACCCCTCCCAACTCTCAATGAGTCTCTAATCACTTGCTAATCAAGTTTAACTAGCCTAATCCTAGCTTAACTAAGCCTAAAGCATGTTTATCCTAAATCTAATCTAAAAGTGCTTTTTGAGCTTTAGTCCCACATGCACCCAAATTCCAAATTCTCCCAAGTGGAAAACTATAAATACAAGGCTAAGCCTACCCATTCAAACTACAACTTTACATACAACTTCACTCACAAGTCCTTCTCTCTCACATTTGGATATATTGGCATTAGACCTCATTTGCATTAGCCAAGCTAATAGGCATTTGATCTTGGCTATCCTCCATTGGTGAAGCTCTTCCATCTTGCATCCATAACTTCATAGTAGGTTAGTAGGAGGGTATCTAACTTGGTCTTGTAGCCATTTTAGAGAGACCTCTTCACCTCCATTGAAGTAAACAACACATCTAATTTGATTGCTTAGAATCTAACTAGGTTCATTTTTATTAAGCTTTCATGGAGTAGAGAGTAGTATATATGCTAGGGTTTGAATATTTGTTTCAAATTTATATATGCATAGATAGTTTCTTGTTTAGCTCTTATCTCATGGTGCATGGATGAGTAAAGCAAAGCTTTGAGGTTCTTTTGCCTCATTCCATAGCTTGTGCAACTTTCCATTGCATACACATTGAATGCCTGTAGATCCATCCGGAAATATGTCGATGTGCCTCCTTGCATGTTTGGTGTGTAGAAGAAGGAATAAGGTCAGATCTGATTGAAATATGGTGGTTGAGGTCAATTAGATATGTGCATTGATGACCAAAATGGTGTTTCCTGTTTTCCGCCTACCAAATCCCGCCTAAATCTGATTTCTAAAAGTCCAACATGTAGCTAATGTCAACAACTTTCAAATGAGATTGGGTGCGTAGGAATCTGAGAACTACATCAGAATTTATGATCTGCCAAGTCTATAGGTCGTTTTGACACGTAATGACACACGGCGCGTGTTGATTGATTGAAAGATTCGGCCAACTATTCATCCGATTTTGTCTCTTCCGCCATGTGTCACGTATCGGTTGGTTCTCAAGATTTGACGCCCTATTGGTGCACTTTGTTAAGTTGTGTGTGGCACATTCAAGTCTGACATAAGATGACGTGGCACATGGAAAAAGGTGCAAGGTGTGAAAGGAAGAGGTACAAGGCTTTGGGAGGTAGGCGCACAAAGGTGACGCACACGTAAGAAGTGGATGTATTCCTAAAAGAGACAAGTATACAACAGGGCACGAGCATTAAACTGAGGAAGGGCATGCAGCGGTAAAAAGAAAAGGGGGCGTGCGAAGGAGCTAGGGACTTAACCATTTTGGAAGGCAAGTCTCAGCAGAGGTGCGCGGAAGAAATGTGTGACAAGATAGAAAAGAAAGTGATCTGAGATGGAATGTGTAAAGGGGAAATGGAAGGGGATAGTAGAATGCAGAGAGAAGGGGAACATAAGCAAGAAGGAAGCAAGGTGTGCAAGGCACGCGAAGAAGCTATGCAGCCCAAGTAAATTGTGTCAAGGGAGCAAGCTTGAGTGTGCGCAACCTGAAATGTGAAACATCAGAGTTAGAATAAAATATAAGTTATCCAAATAACTTGGGAGTTATTTGGGACAACATTTTTAATGACTTTCAGGGGCATATGCTTGTTAGATGAAGAGACCAATAGCCTTAGAAGCATCCATTGGGCATGGAGTCAAGCCTAGAACTTTGAAGACTTTATCTGCAACTTGAAGAACACCCTTGAGTCACCGAAAACACCATATGAACTCGAACTAAATTGTTACTCTCATGTGAAGATGTTCTAACTTAGATTCATGAGAGTTGAAATTTATGCACGGATTGTTGGAACTACCTCTACTGAAAACTGAATTGCCATCCCAAAAGAAAACAAACGGGGTGCATACAAGAGCGCACCACGTAATAAGAAACAACGCCGAAAAGGAGTGCACCGAAAAAAAAAGAAAACAATTATGTGCAAAAGTTAAAGATCATACATGTCCCAAGGGAACATGCAAAGCATGCGTGAGAACTTGTTTTACTAAAATCAAACCTAAACATTGTTGGTTGTTCAAACGTGCACCCGCATCTCAGATATGGGAGAACTGAGTTGTTTGAGACAACAATAGAACCATCTCCAAGCTGTGGGACCTTGGGTGCTTGAGACGGATCTCCAGAGAAGGTTGGTTCCTCTACCTACCTCTAACGCTACTACTACTCCTAATGTTGAAAGCAAATCCTAGACTAAACATGCTAAGGGACCAGGGATAGAAGGATATGCATAAGGGAAATCCTAAGCTAAGGAAGGTGATAACGCCAGAAAGGGTCGATCACTCTCCACGAGTGGCGAAGGAAAAAGAGAGGGCATAGGAGAAGAGGGTGGATGGTGCGCACCATAGATCAACACGTGGCTCGGCCTTCCACCTGACACAACACATGAACACGGGGACCTGCAAGCGGAATACACACAAAGATGCCGAAAAACACAAACAAAGAGACGAGATGCAATGAAAACGAGAAAGGGAAGACAAAAGTTCCACAAAACATGATTTTATTACTTAAGGGACACAAAATCATTTACATTCATGGCAGGAGGCAAGAATACATTGTAGAGACCATGTCAAGGTCTGAAACCCGTGGGAATTCGGCCACCATTTTGGCATGGTGTCGTTATAACAGAGATGATCTCTTTTTACAAAGTAGAACTCTGTTATTTGTAGAATAAGAAGGAGAGAAGAGAAGGAGAAGAGGAGGGAAACTTGGATTCAAATCTTCAACCACCAACAACAAATGATAAAATGCCTGCAATACCACTTGCAAGGCTATCATATGTGTTTCTCCATATATGTTTGGCATGTAGAATAAGGAAGAAGGCAAGATCTGAAGAAATCTGGTGGTTGGGGTCGATTAGATGTGTGCACGAAATGATGTTTCCTATTTTCCACCAATCAAATCCCACCTAAATATGATTTGGAAAAGTCCAACATGTAGTTGATGTCAATAGCTTTCAAATGAGATTAGGTGCGCAGGAATCTAAGCACTACGGAGAAGTTATGGTTGTCGAATTTTACAGTAGCTCTAAAACATAATGACACATGACGCACACTAATTGATTGAAAAAAAATCGACCAACTATTGATTTGTTTTGTCTTTTTGCCACATGTCACACACCGGTTGGTTGTCTAGATTCGGTGCCCTATTGGCACATTTTGATAGGTTCTGTGTAGCACAATCAAGTTTGATGAATGACGTGGCACAATGACTAGTGCGAGAAGATGCGAGGTGTGAAAGCGAGAGGTGCGAGAGGTGCACGTGCAAAAGACAAGCACACAAAGGTGAAAAAGAAGGGCATGCAAGAATGTGCACGTAGACGCAATGTGCATAGCTACAGCTACGAGAGTAAACAAGTATGCAGCAGGGGTGAGCGTTAACAGAGAGAGGCACGTGGCAACAAAAAGAAAAGGGCATGCGGAGGAGCTAGGGACTTAGCCATTTTGGAAGGCAAGTCTACAGAGGTGCACGCAAGGGGTGTGTGATGATTTAGAATGAAAGCAGTTGCGTAGAAGGAAGGTGTAAAGGGAAATGGAAGGAGATAGAGGATGAAGGGGAAAGGGAGCAGAAGGAAGAAGGAAGCAAGGCATGCGAGGTGCATAGAAGAATTGTAGCTATGTAATGGTGCCAGAAGAACAAACTTGAGTGTGTGTAACCTGAAATGTGAAACATCAGAGTCAGAATAAACATAAGTTATCCAAATAACTTGGGGAGTTATTTGGGATAATAGTTTGGTGGCTTTCGGGGCCATCTTCTTACTAGATGAAGAGACCAATAGCCTTAGAAGCATCCATTGGGCATGGAGTCAAGCCCAAAAATTTAAAGAATCGATAAATAACTTGAAGAACACCCTTAAAGTCACTTTGAAGCACCATCTCGAACTCCGAATCGAACCTCTACTCTCATATGAAGATGTTCTCCATTGGATTGTGAGAGTTCAAAGTTGCGTGGATTATTGGAACGCCTCTGCTAAAAATTGAACTGCCATCCCAAAGAGAAAAAAAGGGGCATGCGGGCACAAGAGGAAAGGAAAGGCATCAAAGGGAGTGCATCAAAACAGAAGCACAACACTATATACAAAAGCTTAAAATCATAGGTGTTTCAAGATGAAATAGGCAGAGTGTGCGCGAGCACTTGTGTTGATGAAAACAAACCTAAACTATCCTACACTAACCAGAGGAAAAGGGCGCTCAAGTAAAACCTGCAATAGGCAGGGAGAAGTAGCTTCCCTTCCTCACAAATTGCGACCATGTAATTTATTTGGCATTGAACATGGTCGAAAACAAGAGTGAAAAATGACTTACAAATGGTGTTTCACCCTCCTCAAAGTATCAACAAACATAATATATACCTCTTGAAGTTGTTCTTCACTTGTATTCGAGAGGCGTTGTTGCTGACCTTTGGCAAGTGAATCTAAACATCGTGCTCAAATGAGCATGACTAGTGGTAATTCTGTCTTTAGCTCTAGACTAGCCAGATATCTGATTGGGCATGGTCTAATCCTTGTAATTTTTCCACTTCTCTGAATCTCAATCTCGTAGATGGGATCCTCGTGTAAATTTTCCTCCTGAAGAAGAGTGCTTGCAAGTTGGGTCACGCGTGGTTCTACATCTACAAGCAACTCGGTCTCCTCCAGAGCACACCCCCTAAGAATAACTATTTTTCTTGTGGAACAGGCGCTCTGATAATTTCATCATCCCATCAGATTCACCACTCTTCAACCGTTATGCAATTATCGAACATGATGGCATTGGCCGGAGATGGCACGTAGGTAAGGCAATCGCTTCATTTTTGTACAGATTAGATAGAGGGGGCTCGGCGGAAGGCGGGAGGATGGGAGCGCAAGAAGGAATGGAAGGCGCGTGCATATCAAGGAACATAAATGTGTGTAAGAAAGATGATGGAAGAGAACTGAAGGTCGGATGGAGGGGAAAAGGGAGAAGGGATGGAACTCTCAATGGGGGTAGCGCAAAAAGTTGGGAACATGTGCAGTGGGTGAGATGGCGTATATTGGCACAGAGGAATGGGAGGATTGTAGGATGCTTGCGCAGAGTTACCCCATTAACAGGGTTGTCATGCGTTAGATTTGTAAGCCTCTATTAACTCCACCCACTTTGTGATCTGGGGAAACATCTTAGTGAGAAAATGTAGCTTTTGTTGGGTGCTAAACCAGCCTAGTACAAGGACAACCCATGGAAAAGGGACCTTGTAGCCAACTCTAACTACCTTTATGGAGCACTTGACTCTGAGCTACATCATGTCCATCTCCATATTTTGTACTTTCCTCTCAAAATTAGCTTCTACCATGGAGTCACCACCATCATCTGCATAAACTTGTTCTTCATAAACATTTTGGTTAGAAAAAAGTTGGGTTACATGCATTTTTAAGATAATGGGGCTTATAAAACTAATTTAGAGGAGGATTTTCAAACTTTAGTGATGGAGGGAAATAGATATGCTTCTTAGAAAAATTGGGTTACATGCATTTTCAAGATAATGGGACTTATAAAACTTATTTAGAGGAGGATTTTCAAACTTTGATGATGGAGGAAATAGATATGCTACTCGAAAATGAGAATTCTAGGAGGGGAAAGAGGTCATGATTACACAACTTCAAAAGAGGAAGGTGGAACGATGGAAGAAAGAAAATGAATGAAATAAATAGGGGAGACTAGTCTGCAAATGAAATAATGGGTGCGTTTGGATCAGTGGAGTCACCATATGTGTTGAAAAATGCCTCCAAAGGATGGATCTCAACAAAACACATCAAACTTGCTAAGATGAAGATGTAAAGCTCTTCATTCTTGTCCCATCAAGGCGTGCTAAAAAGCTGTTGGTTGTTCAAATGTGCACCGCATCTCGGATATGGGAGAACCGAGTTGTTTGAGACAACAATGGAATACTCTCCAGGTTGTGGGACCTTACGCACTTGAGACGGATCTCTGGAGAAGGTTGGTTCCTCTACCTTCCTCTGATGCTACTGCTAATCCTAATGCTGAAATCAAATCCTAGACTAAACATGCCAAGGGACCAAGGATAGAAGGATATGTAGAAGGGGAAATCCTAAGCTAAGGAAAGTGGTAGCACTAGGGAAAGGGTCGATCACTCTCCATGAGCGGCAAAGGAAACATAGAGGCGCGGGAGAAGAGGGAAGACGGCGTGCACCATAGATCAACATACACACTCGGCCTTCCAACACATGCAACACATGAACATGAGGACTGCAAGTGGGAATACACACAACATGCCAGAAAACGCAAACAAAGAGACAAGATGCAATGAAAATGAGAAAGGGAAGACAAGAGTTCCACAAAACATGATTTTATTGCTTAAGGGATGCATAATCATTTACATTCATAGCAGTAGGTAAGAATACATTGCATAGACCATGTCAAGGTCTAAAACCCGTGGGAAGCTAGCCACCATTTTGGTATTGTGTCGTTACAACAGAGAGGATTTCTTTTTACAAAGCATAACTATGTTATTTATAGAATAAGGGGAGAAGAGAAGGAGAAAAGGAGGGAAACTCGGATTCAAATCTTTAACCACCAACAAAAAAATGATAAATGCCTCTAAAACCACCTACTGAGGCTGTCAAATGAACTTCCCCATGTTTGTTCGGGTATATAGAAGAAGGAAAAAGGCAAGATCTAAAGAAATCTGGTGGTTGGGGTCAATTAGATGTGTGCATTGATGACCAGGATGACCTTTCCATGTTTTTCACCTACCAAATCCCATCTAAATCTGATTTTGAAAATTTCAACATGTAGCTGATGTCAACAGATTTCAAATGATACTAGACATGCGGGAATCTAAGTACTAACAAAATTTATGGTTTTCATAAGTCTACAAGTCACTCGACACGTAATGGCATGTGGCGCTCGCTAATTGACTAAAAAAGTCAACCAATTGTTTATTTGTGTTGTCTTTTCTACCACGTGTTAGCACTAGTTGGTTGTCAGGATATGACGCCTTGTTGGCATGCTTTGATAGGTTGCGTGTAACACAGTCAAGTTTGACATAATGACGTGGCACAAGAATCGGTGTAGAAGATGCAAGGCATGAAAGTAAGAGGTGCAGAGGTGCGCACGCGAAAGACAGCGCGTAAAGTTGTAGAAGAAGGGCGAGCAAGAATGTGTGCGTGGAAGCAGGTGCATATCTACTGGAGTAGACAAGTATGCAAGTGGGTGTGAGTGTCGGCAGAGAGAGGCGCACGACCGTAGAAAGAAAAGGGGTGCCAAGAGGAGCCAGGGACTTAGCCTTTTTGGAAGGCAAGTTTGTAGAGGTGTGTGCGACGATTTAGAATGAAAGTAGTTGTGTAGAAGAAAGGCGCAAAGGGGAAATGGAATGAGATAGAGGATGAAGGGGAAAGGGAGCTGAAGGAAGAAGGAAGCAAGGCACACGAGGCGCGCGGAAGAATTGTGGTTGTGTAATGGTGCCAGAAGAACAAACTTGAGTGTGCACAACCTGAAACGTTAAACATCGTAGTCGAATAAACATAAGTTATCCAAATAACTTGGGAGTTATTTGGGATAACAAGAAGACCGAGTGAGTTAGAGAAATAATCATTTGGCTCTATCTATGGAGAGAACAAGTAAAAATTTTATTAGATTATCCCCATTCATGAGCACGGTACTTATCCTCTCATTCAACTTGAAGACTAAGCTCTATAAATTCTCGATCTCCTACATATGGCATCCCAAGTTCACCATTGTTCTCGTTGCTTTTATCTATGTTGTTCACCATAGGCTCGACATTCATCTTTCATATGGGTGGAAGTATTTTTGATTCAATTCCTTTTGTTATCATTGGATTTCTCCATTCACTTCATCCCTTTGAATGAATCTCACGGTAGTAGGGCTCTTAGTTTGGATACATATGATAATCATCTCCACATGCTCTTTGATTTTCACTCAATATTTTAATGATCGCCTCCCTCGGATCACTAGAATCGACTATCTATTAGTTTTGATGGAAAACGTGATTAAATCTCCTCACCTTGAATGTTTGTATTTCTCTGGATTTGTGTTCAAGTTTCGCCACTCTCCTCTCATGCTACAAAATCTCCTCTAACTATAATAATCCAAATTTTATTTTAAGTATGTGTTAATATATCTAAGAAACATTATATTAAAATATTGGCTATGACAATAAAGTTTTGTAGTCCACCGGAGCTATGGCTTGGGATATGTGCTTAAAACAAGGAAAACATTTACAAGAAGACATGGTCCTTCAAGAAATGCCTTATAAGTCCTCAAAAATTGGGAGTTTTTATGGGAATCAATGTTTTAATTTTTTTCATGATATATTTTGTGTGAAACATTTAAACCCATAAAAAGGGGAAAGAACTCAAAATGTTGACACTGGAACTAGTATTTGTACCCAAAAATATATAAAGCCTTTATTTTCTAAAACTAAATTGTTATGGTTATCTAATAATCTAAATTCATTATGTAAAGCCAATTGGTACATGTTATCCCAAATTAACCCCCTCTCAGATTAATTTGGATAACTCATTTAAAATGGACTTAGCCATTTAAACAAGCCTGGGACATTCAAACACCCGTCAAAGGTCTACACCGCCCAACAATTCAAAAATGTCTAAAGGACACGTGGAAGCATTCTGGCGCTTTCCATAGCCAATGCATTTTGTGGACCTTAAGTCCATGAAATAAAACAAGTTTCATAAGGGCATCGGGTCCGGGCAAGCTTGAAAGGTCAATGGGACACGTGGTTGATGTTGGAGGAGGAAACATGGCACAAATCGAGGTGATCATAGTAGGAAACATGTTGCCATTCCGGTGAAATTCAAGGAAGATGTGCCTAAAAATCATGACGTCCACGGAATCAACCAAGGTTGATAGCATTTCGGGTTAGGGCAAGGGTTGAACGGTCAATGCGGAGTGAGCAAGATAGGTGGTGTAAACAGAAGTTGCCACATGGTGAAAAAAATTTAGTCACACTTTAGGGTGATGGACTTTAGTAGATCTTTATCACTAGAATGAACATAATTTTGTAAAAGGATTTGGGTCCTGTGGTCTAAGAATTTAACGAGACATATGGCAAAAGCATTTTTGTAGAGCCAACAATGAAGTCCACCCGGTCGACTAAGTCACGATGCGAAGGAGCATAGAGGATTTTCTATTGGATCATGTTTCACGGTGGTTAGTACAAGTAAAAGAGCAATCTAACATTATGAAGGTATGTGGAATTTTCTTATTGGCTCACATTTCATAATGGAACATACCTACGCGCAAAGCCACATAACACGAAAAAGGTCGGGAAGTAAACACATAAGAAAGCTCGACCCCACAACCAATGTAGGAAAAACACGTGGCAAAGTCAAAGAAAGTAACGTGTATGTAGAGCAAATCTTTGAGGCCAATCAATCGGTGTCGCATGTCACGATCCTATGCTCCATGACATGCGAAAAATTCAAATGGCCATAACTTTCGCTTTACTACTTCAAATATGAGAAAATTGGTATCATTGGAAAGGTCTTCTCAAGCCCTTTAATTTGGCATCATTTTATTCAAATATTGATGGAATTTGGTGGGAGAAAAGAGGAAAAATAGTTTGGTCATTAATGTGCAATTACATACGACTCAACCACCCAAATTGATGAAGTATGGGGCTCTTACCTTCTCCTACAAGAAAAAGGACATTGGGGAATGGGTTTGACAGGGTGCCCATGATGTTTTTCGAGCTTTGATGCATGATTTATGGTGGTTAAAGGTTGGAAGTCATGTTGCAGGGAAAGACAAAGATTTTCATTTATGACAAGATCAAATCTGATTGGGTTACTCAATTAAATGACAACCTCATCTAAGAAAACATAAAGACCACGGGCGAAATTCCTCCACCTAGAGGATTAATTAGAAGGGAATTTGCAAGGAGAGGGGCACTTGGTTATATGGAACCACCAAAAAACCTCAAGATCCTATCTCTCCCACCCCTTATTCAAGACCAATAAAACAAGAAATATCTCACAGTGTCAGGAAGTCATTTCAAATCCAAAAGGACCTTCCTTAGTGGCATATGATTTGTCTTCTTCAAATGATGAGGCCACCTAATAATCTTCCATTGGAATATTGGTAACTTAAATTGTATAAGAGGCAAAGAAATCCCGGTAGAGTTGGATTAGGTAGCCCTTATAAATATTCCTACACTAGAGCCTTAACAAGATTGGGTTGAGCAAACCATGATCACCCACAAGTAATGACCAGTCTAGGTAGCTCAAGAGGAACCCCTAATCAACATAGAATTCAATCCAAGGATGGGGACTTTATTGTTGGGGGTTAACACATACTTATTGTACATATCTAGAATCAGAATTGAGCATACAAGCAATAAAACCAAAAGAACAATACACAAGATATAATGTGGTTCACCTAGTGTGGGCTATGTCCACCAAGAAATAACCAATCTATTAATCTTTGCTTTACAGAGGATATACAATGAAGATCTATAATATTCCACACCTCACACGAATGTACAGTAATTTTCCTTCACAAGATTCTCTTTGCTCTCTCAAGAATTCCTTCTTACAATTATCCCAATTCTTACCTTCTAACCCTAGTTTTCTAGCTTATAAGCATATACAAACATTAGGGCAACTTAGCTATGCATTTACAACCCTTAGATCACCTTTATAATCAAAGGTTGGATCTAATCCCACATTTAAAATAAAAACTTTCATGCACAAGTAACCGATGTTGGTTACCCAACCGATACCGGTTCCTACTAGCTGACCGACGTTGGTTACCATGTAAACCTGCAAGTTGCAAAACATGTTATTTGTGAAGCAATTAATCTCCACAACTCAACAATCTCTCACTTGGAGATAAATTTTTGCACTTTGTACCATACAGCTCCATCCTTGGATCCTTTCCTTGGCTTGTTTCTTCCTCTTCAAGTCTCAAACTTGAAGACCAATAGAAGTGGAGTGAAGCTCCAACTTCTCCTTTTCCAACAACTTCATTAGCATATCCATAGGGTTCTCATTTATATGAATTTTCTCTAGTTTCAGTTGCCCATCCTCCAACACTGTTGTATGAAGTGATATCTCAACTGAATGTGTTTTGTTCTTGAATGAAATGTTGAGTTCTTTGCCATATGAATCACACTTTGACTATCACTGTACAATTTGCAATCCTCTTGCTCCTTTCCCAACTCTTCCATGAACCTGATCATCCATATCATCTCTTTGCTATCCTCTGTAGCTGCAACATATTCGGCCTCTGTAGTAGACAAGGCCACAACCTTCTGTAATCTCGAAATCTAGCTAACTGTCATGTCACCTACTATGAATACATATCCAATGGTGCTTCTCCTACCATCCAAATCTCTAGCCATATCTGAATCAACATAGTTGCATAAAGAAGTATCTGACCCTCCATAGCATAAATGCATGTTGGATGTCCCTCTCAAATATCTAAGTATCCATTGGATTGCTTTCCAATGCTCTTTACCTGGATTGGCTATAAATCCACTCACAACTCCCATCGCATATGCAATGTCAGTCAGTACAAACCATAACATACATAAAGCTTCCAATCTAAAACATATGGAACATGTGCCATGTTCTCGACCTCTTCATGTGATGTAGGACACTGATCTTTTCTTAATCTGAAGTGTCCAACCATAGGTGTACTTATAGGTTTTGAATTCTGCAAATTAAATCTTTCCAACTCCTTATTGATATAATGTTCCTGAGACAAATACAATTTCTTGTTCTTCCTGTCTATGTGAATTAACATACCAAGGATTTTCTTTTGCAACTCCTAAATCCTTCATTCTAAATGTACGAGCTAACTTTTATTTAAGCTCAACAATTTCTTGCATACTAGATCTTGCAATAATCATATCATCTACATGTAATAACAAAATAATATAGCTTCTATTTTCAAGCTTCTTAAAATAAACACAATGATCAAATTTGCATCTCATATAACCATGCTCATGCACAAAACTGCCAACCTTCATATACCATTTCCTTGGAGCTTGTTTGAGCCCATACAAGCTCTTTTTCAACTTGCACACAAGTTTCTCCTTACCCTTGAATTCATAACCAAGCAAATGCCGCCGCATGATATCTCTTCCTCCAAATCATTGTAAAGGAAAACCATCTTAACATCAAGTTGTTCTAAGTGCAAATATTCTATTACAACTAAACTCAAAATAGTACGTATGGAAGTCATTTTTACTACAGGAGAAAATATCTCACCAAAATCAATACTTGTTTTTGTGCAAACCCTTTTACCACAAGTCTTGCCTTGTATCTTTTCTGTCCACCCTCTTCTTCCTTGATCTTGTAAACCCATTTGTTCTACAATGTTCTCTTACCTGCTGAACTTAACCAAATCTCATGTCTAGTTTTGTTTCAAGGAATCCATCTCCTCATCCATGTCATGCTCCCACTTCTTATGGGTTTCCTCCTGCATTGCTTCTTAAAAACTTTTTGGTTCACCGTTATCAGTCAATAACATATAAAATAAGGAAGGTGTAAATCTTTTTAGAGGTCTACTTACCTGTTTTGACCTTCTTCTATAAATTTGGGGTGCCGGAGGCTCATTCTGCTCATTCTGTAAATTTGTATCAACCTCGATAGTGATCGATGTCGGTCACCAGTGGCGATGTTAGTCCAAGTGCGACCGACATCCTGCCTTCTGTTGGTCTTCGTAATCGATGTCGATGTGGATATCGATCGCGTCGATCTTGTGTCTGCCGACACACGTTGCCCTCACCGACGTCGGTACCTGTAAATGACTGTTTTAAATCCAAGAATGCATTTTTTCCTCAAACTCTTCCACTTTGTTCATCTTTGGTTATCAAAATTTTATCCTTGTACATTCTCTTTACATTCCAATCAATATTACGACTCCTAACAATATTAGAATCTTCTAAATCCCAAAAACGGAATCCAAAATCACCAGAGCCATAACCAATAAAAGTGCATCTCTTGGATTTAGGATCCAACTTTTTTTTTATTTTCTTTATCAATATGCTTAAAATATTCTCAACCAAATACTCTAAGAAAAAAAGATCTACCTCTTTTCCACCTTAGCTTCTTCTCGGTATTCCACCATCCAAAGGCACTTGAAGGCCCACAATTGATTAAATATATTGTCGTGTCTACTACTTCTGCCTAAAATTATAAGGGTAATCTAGCATGTATCCTCATGCTTCTTGTACATTCAGTGATAGTCATGTTCATTATTTCTGCCACATCATTTTCCTGTGGCGTTATAGGAACCATTCTTTCTCTGCATATTTCATTCACTGAACAATAATCATTGAAAGCCTTGCTACAGTACTCACCACCATTGTCAGATCTAAGGAATTTTAACTTTAAATTAGATTCATTTTCCACAAGGGATTTCCATCTTTTAAAAGTCTCAAAAACATCATATTTACGCTTTATACAATAAACCCATACCTTTCTTGTGGCATCATCAATGAAAGTCACATAGTATTGGGATCCTCCATGAGAAGCTATCTGGGTTGGTCCCCACACATCTGAGTGCACAAGCTCCAATTTTTGCTCCTTCTTTATTGCCCCAACTTTAAGAAATATCACTTTATTTTTCTTTCCAAATATACAATGCTCATAGAAATCAAGATCTACATTTTTCAAATCTAATAACTTACCCTTTGCCTTTAAGATTTGGATTCCCTTTTTACTCATATGGCCTAGTCGATTATGCCACATGCTTACATATGACTATGAAGTAGATAGCATAAAAAAGGAATTAGTAATACAGATAGACAAATACAATGTTCCTACTTTCTTGCCTCTTACTACAACTTGAGCTCCCTTGGTAACTTTCCAAGAGTCAATTGTGAATGTAGCTATTATCCAAAATAAGCCCATGCTTATTTTTGGCTAACTCCTCCTCCTTTTCCTTTGCTGGTACTTAAAATGAATTTTTGCATGTTTCAGGACTCAAAATTTTCTGGTATGATTTCATCAGATAGAGAATTTTTCCACCTTTCCAGAAAGGTAAAGAAGTCCTCCTAACTCCTTGTATTTTTTGAGTTATGGCTCGGCGGAGTTCGAAGGGAAATTTTTCTGGGAATGCCTGCAGAGGTAAGGAGGAAAATTTGATAGGGAGTCTCGGGCCGGCGGAGCGGAGAACGAAATTTTTCCAAGGAAATTGACGGGTTGGCGGAGACGAAGAGATAATTTGGCACTTAGCCCCTTTTGGGGTTAAAAGGCACAAAGACAAATTTTGGCCTGCAGGACCGACGAAGGAATGAAGTGCACTCGCGGGGCCAGGGAGAAAAATTTGGCACTTAGCTTTTGGGGCGAAAAGGTTAAAATCGAAAATTGGCCCACAGATACGAAAAAGGGAAAGAAAAAGAAATTGCTTTAAGTCCATGAACCAATGAAATGATGCCACGTGTCCTTGGTGGAGCGGGCGCGGATTTTTTTGGGAAATTTTCCCAAAGTGAAATCAAAGGAGAAAAAGGCGAAGTTTGAGGCCGCGGGCCCGTGAAGGAAGAAAATGAAGCACACCTCCATGCCAATAAGAATTCAACACGTGTCATGTGGACCTAAGGGGCCATAGATATTTTGGGAAATTTTTCCAAAAGGGAAAAATTTAAAGTTTGACCCCGCCGACCCCAATTTTGACTCTGTTTTTACCAGTTTTGCCCTAAATCTTCATAGGGCCATATCTTTCGAACTAGAGCTCGATTTTTATGATTTTTGTGTCATTGGAAAGCTATTAAAATTATCTACATAATGGACCCCTCAATTTTGAATTTTGATGGAGTTTAATGGGATTTTTTTGAAGAAATGTCTTTGCACGAGAAAAATGTAGAACCGACCCCCAACCACCAAAATTGATGAAGTCTGGCATCTGTTTCTTCTCCAACATGGCCGAATGCATTAAAAAATGGATTTGTGAGGGTGTCCTTGCTATTTTAATGAATCTTATCGGTGGTTGGAGATTTCAATCAATTTGCCTACGTTTTTCACCTTTATTCTTTACGCTTCATCGTTAAAAGCCAGATTTGGCTCATTTTGTAATGGTTGGACCTCCTTGCTCTTACAAGCTCTTCTTTTCTTCCTTAGCAGGTAGATTTGAAGGATTTTCAGACCTCCCATGAAGACTGTAGCATGTTTTTTTCCTCTCTGCTAGTGTAATGCTTTGTATCAAACTTGGAAATGATAATACATGTTCTGTGAATTATTTTCCAATCCTCTCATGCGTTTATTATTATCTTATTATATTTCAATATATTTTAGCAATCTATGCATGTTTTAATGTTGCATCTCCATGATCTGTGTCTATTTTGCAAAACAATAAGTTCAACACTCCTTTGGTGTATCACCGTTCTATTTTTGCTTAGTTTTGTTTCCATTTCCATGTTTTCTCTCAACCTGTCTCCTTGGTAGTTTTAGAGTAGGAATTTTGAATCAAAACCTCTACAAAAATTGCATGCATACACCTAAACAGAGGAGTAAGAACCAACTTCAATCTGGAGAGTTTTCCCCAATTGTAAAGGTCCCACACTTTGGGAAAACTCCATGTTGTGCATTCACACTGAATTGGCCATTTGTCTACAATAGATCTGAGGGTCGATTTGGGGGTGTTGTGAATTTACACTAATAGTTTTGGCACACCTAGTGGGACACTGGGGTTAGATATTTCATCTTCTCTTAGTGTCTCATGCAAAAACAAAAATCCAACACCACCGTGCACCACTAACAGTTTTGGCACGCCCGATGGGACCTTAGAGGTCTTCCACTTCATTTTTTGCAGGTTGATGTGTTCCTGTTTAAAATTTTAGCCTTTGGAGGCACTTGCAAACACATCTGCAACTCCATCTGATCAACAACCCATCTCTGAAGTTGTAGACCTTCTTTCCATTCATTTTCTTTCATTTTTCATTCCATCTCTTCATTCTTCTTTCATCCCATGAAGTTGTGTAATCATGACTTCATTTTCCCCATGGAATTTGCATTTGTTACAACAACAACAATGTTTCCCACCTCCAACGCATTCTCCAAATCCTCTAGATCAGCATTTTGATCAAATTCAAAACCAATATGCATATCCATATGAGCAATGCCAAAATCAGTTTGGCTATGAAGCATATCAAGCACAAGAATATGTAGATTTGAGGGAAGGAGAAAATTCAAAAGATAGAGGCAAACATGGTGTAATCCAGGGCTCAAGCACAAATGAAAGCATTTGGAATCGGTTGTAGGGCACCCTATCCATGGGTGGGACCTTTTCCAAGGTGTTGCAACCCTCAAGAGAAGCTTGACTTCATGGTTGCAACACTTCCATTACTTACAAAGTGGACTGAGGGAATAGAGGTGTATGAGAGGAGTATTCAATAACCTTATCAACGGTTAAGCACACCATCTCATACTCTTTCTTTTCCTCTTTCTTAATCTGTATCATTTCAACAAAGGTGTCAAGCTTCAAGTTTCCCATCTGTTGTCCCAAGTGTTGATTCCATTTCTCCATTCCCTAATCTTCCATCCCATTTTAGTTCTTCTACCCTTTTCCCTTCCAAACAGTCATTCCCTCCAAAGAAACAAGAGGTTTTTCCTCCTTCACCACCATAAATACTTGTAAAACCAGGTTGAATCACAACCCACCCCTCCTCTTGCATTCCCAAATCCATGTTGGGAAGATGAAAATTAGAAATCCAGTCAAGGAGAAACAAGAAGAGGAGCCCAACAGAAAAGAAATGACAGACAATCTAAAGAGTTGGGCTCTCAAATTTGGGATTACAAAAATCCCCTTGATGATGAAACAAAAAGAGGAAGTTGGAGTTGGAGAACAAGTGGTGGACAAGGCTAATTTTTTAACAACAGTTGAGGAAGAAAAACCAGCTCCAAACCCCATTGAAGAGGAGTAAATGGAAGAGATTAAATCATGTTTGAAGCCATTGGATGAAGGAAGCATTATTGATGAATTTTTTCTTTCATTTGAAGGGGCTGATTTGATCGATAAAGCCATTTTGGAGGTGAACAAAATAGGTCCAAAGGAATTGAATTATGAGCAAGATGCACAAGAAACTTCATGTTTCTCTCCCACTTCATCTCTCCAAAAATCTAATTTTTTGGATGAGTTCGAGCTGCCAAGTTTCATGTTTGAAAATGAAGCTAAACATGGTGAAAGAAATGCAGATTTGAAAGTCACCATGCAAGAGGAAGAGACTTTGTTGCAGCGGGACATTGAAGAGTTTGATTTCTATCAGACTTAGAAGAATGTTTGGATGAGAAACCAACTAAAATTACAACATTCTCTTCTCCACCATTCATTCTTCAGCAGCAAGAGCCTGTTACCACAAAGGAGAACATTGAAGAACAACAACTTGCATTTTGTAACAGCCTTTTGGAACCAAGATTGGAAGATTTAATTTTTCCATGTGCTTCGTGGGAAAAGGAAGGGGAAGAGAAAGAGGATCTCACCACTTCTTCCACATCATCCATCCAAGAAGGTTCACAAGAAGACTCCATTTTGGAGTTGAATTTCAAAGAAATGGGCACATCCAAAGGATCAAACCGTGCCCAATCAGGTACTTGGATTCATTGGAGCCAAAGGAGAAGCCAAATCTGGTCATGTCCATTTTAGGGCATGAGGATGATAAGCAAAGCACCAAGGATCAGTTGTCATACCTCTTCAATCCAAATGCAGAGCAACCAAAAGAGGTATTTGATTTGTCTCTAGCTGATACCTTGTTGATTTGGGTGGAGCTTGTAGTTAGTTTTTCACTCATCCAACCAGCTATGTTCAGTGCCAAATCAGTTGCATGGCTTCCATTTTTGAGGAAGGGAAGTTGTTTCTCCCCGCCAGTTGTAGGCTTTGTTTGAGCTCCCTTTGCTCTTGGTTAGAGTAGTGTAGGTAGGTTTGCTTTCAGCAGAAGAAGTGCTTTTGCACACTCTACATATCCCACTTGGGGTATGTATGATTTTCATTTTTGTACATAGTTTTTGTGGTGCCGGTTTTGCTCTTGCACAATGCATTGTTTTGGCTTTTGGTCACAACCGGTTTCAGTTTTCAGTGGTTTCCAAGAGGCTTAAAAGGGAAGTTTTCAAGTAGAGGATCAGTTTGCAGGCTATCTATCATGACTCCATGCCCAATGGATGCTTCAAGGTAGTTGGTATTTTCATCTAGCAGGCAGATGACCCCTCCGAGTCACCAAAAGTGTTATCCAAAATAAGCCCATGCTTATTTTTGGCTAACTCCTCCTCCTTTTCCTTTGCTGGTACTTAAAATGAATTTTTGCATGCTTCAGGGACTCAAATTTTTTTGGGTATGATTTCATCAGATAGATAATTTTTCCACCTTTCCAGAAAGGTAAATAAGTCCTCCTAACTCCTTGTATTTTTGAGTTATGGCTCGGCGGAGTTTGGAGGGGAATTTTCCCAGGCGGGCCCGCGAGAGGTAAGGAGGAAAATTTGCCAAGGAGTCTCGGGCCGACAGAGCGGAGCGGAGAAGGAATTTTTGCCAAGAAAATTGGTGGGTTGGTGGAGGCATGGAGATGAATTTTTCTCTTAGCCCCTTTTGGGGTTAAAAGGCACAAAGACAAATTTTGGCCTGCGGGCCCGACGAAGGAATGAAGCGCACTCGTGGGGCCAGGGAGAAAATTTTGGCACTTAGCTTTTGGGGCGAAAAGGTTAAAATCAAAAATCAGCCCATGGATCCAACAAAGGGAAAGGAAAAGAAATTGCTTAAGGCCCGCAGCCAATGAAATGATGCCACGTGTCCTCGGTGGAGCGGGGCGTGAATTGTTTTTGGGAAATTTTCCCAAATTGAAATCAAAGGGGCAAAAGGTGAAGTTTGAGGCCGTTGGCCCGTGAAGGAAGAAAATGAAGCATACCTCCATGCCAATAATAATTTGACACGTGTCATGTGGACTTGAGGGGCCACGGGGATTTTTAGGAAAATTTTCCAAAAGGGAAAAATTTAAAGTTTGACCCCGTCGACCCCAATTTTGACTCTATTTTTACGAGTTTTGACCTAAATCTTCAGAGGGCCATATCTTTTGAACTAGAGCTCAATTTTTCACTATTTTGGTGTCATTAGAAAGCTATTGAAATTATCTACACGAT
Organism: Taxus wallichiana var. yunnanensis; assembly: GCA_018340775.1. Taxonomy (NCBI): domain Eukaryota; kingdom Viridiplantae; phylum Streptophyta; class Pinopsida; order Cupressales; family Taxaceae; genus Taxus; species Taxus wallichiana. The sequence continues at coordinate 410,971,682 of CM031238.1, read as the reverse complement.
GGACCCCTCAATTTTGAATTTTGATAGAGTTTGAAGGGAATATTTTGAAGAAATGTCTTTGCACGGGAAAAAATGTAGAACCGACCCCCAACCACCAAAATTGATGAAGTATGGCATCTGTTTCTTCTCCAACATGGTTGAATGCATCAAAAAATGGATTTTTGAGGGTGCCCTTGCTGTTTTAATGAATCTTGTTGGTGGTTGGAGATCTCAAATCAATTTTCCCACGTTTTTCACCTTTCTTCTTTCCGCTTCATCGTTAAAAGCCAGATTTGGATCATTTTGTAATGGTTGGACCCCTTGCTCTTGAAAGCTCTTCTTTTCTCCTTAGCAGGTAGATTTGAAGGAGTTTCAGACCTCCCATGAAGACTGCAACATGTTTTTTTCCTCTCTGTTAGTGTAATGCATTGTATCAAACTTGGGAATGATAATGCATGTTTTGTGAATGATTTTCCAATCCTCTCATATGTTTATTATTTTCTTCTGATCTTTCATTATATTTTAGCAATCTGTGCATGTTTTGATGTTGCATCCCCATGATATGTGTCTATTTTACAAAAAAAGAAGTTCATCACTCCTTTGGTGTATCACCGTTCTATTTTTTTGCTTAGTTTTGTTTCCATTTCCATGTTTTCTCTCAACCCTGTCTCCTTGGTAGTTTTAGAGTAGGAATTTTGAATTAGAACCTCTACAAAAATTACATGCATACACCTAAACAAAGGAGTAAGAACCAACTTCAATCTGGAGATTTTTCCCTAATTGCAAAGGTCCCACACTTTGGGAAAATGCCATGTTGTGCATTCACACCAAATTGGCCATTTGTCTACAGAAGATCTGAGGGTTAATTTGGGGGTGCTATGAATTTGCACTAATAGTAACCATGCAACCAGAATCACCTAGTTGTTCTGCAGAAATTAGATTTCTCCCAAGGCTTGGCACATGCCTCACATATTTAAATATCCATGTATTTCCATTCTGTAATTTAAGATGAACTTCCCTTTACATAATATTGCATGGTTCATCATTTCCTAAATAATAATTCCCAAAATTACCGTGGACATAATTTTTAAAATAACCCTTATTAGGGGTATCATGGAAAGAAACTCTGAATCTAAAACCCATGATTCTATTTTATTATCCAAGGAGAGAATAAGGGCATCTTGCATTACCTTAGTTGTAACATTTGTCTCTTTACCTTTGTTTGGTATATTCTCTTTGTTTTCCTTGAACCAACAATCCTTCTTTGCATGTCCTTTCTTTCCACAATTCCAGCAAGTTATTCCTCTACCTCTGGATTTAGATCTGCCATTCTTAGACTTTGATTTCCCATTATTCTTGCTCTTAGATCTCTCCTTCTACCTTCCCCGCTTTCTACATTCAAAGCATTTCCAGATGATGACTCTCCTGTACTTTTCCTGCGTATTTCTTCATTCAGGATTATACTAACCACATCATCAAACTTCAAAATATTAGTAGCAGATGTTGTATTACTAACAATCATAACCAAGTTATCCCAACTATCTAGAAAATAGCATAAGAATAAAATTGCTTTCACTTCATCATCAAACAAAATATTAACTGATTTTAATTGATTTACAATGGAACGGAAATCATTCAAATGGTTTGATACAGATCCACCTTCTTACATTTTTGAATTAAATAATTTCTTCATCAAATAAACTTTATTTGAAGCACTTGGTTTTTCATATAAATTAGCTAAATATTTCATCAAATCTACTGTAGTTGTTGCTTCAGTAATATTAGAAGCTACAAATGTTACTAGGCTCAATCTTATAGATCCCAGAGCCTTTCTGTCAAGAATCTTCCATTCTTCATCAGTCATCTTTGTAGGCTTCACACTTGCATCTAATGGTAAATATAAATCTTTCTGATACAGATAATATTCCACCTACATCTTCCATAATTGATAATTATGGCCGTCAAATTTCTCCACTTTGTATTTTCTATCTTCTGCCATTGTTGTGCTCCCACTCAATCAAATCCCTCTGTGAGTAAATGTCAACACACAAAACCCTCAAACAAAAAGATTTTATACTAGTTATTGGGGGTTAGCACATACTTGTTGAACAAATTTATAACCAGAATTGAGCATATAAGCGATAAATATGGAAATAAAACTAGAAGAACAATGCACAATATATAACGTGGTTCACCTAGTGTGGGCTATGTCCACCAAAAATAGCTAATATATTAATCTTTGCTTTATAAAGGATATACAATGAAGATCTGCAATCTTCCACACCTCACATGAATGTATAGTACTTTTCCTTCACAAGCTTCTCTTTGCTCTCTCCAAGAATTCCTTCTTATAATTCTCCCAATTCTTACCTTCTAACCCTAGTTTTCTAGCTTATAAGCATATACAAACATTAGGGCAACTTAGCTATGCATTTACAACCCTTAGATCACCTTTATAATAAAAGGTTGGATCTAATCCCACGTTTAATATAAAAAAATTCATGCATAGGTAACCGATGTCAATTACCCAACCAATACCGGTTCCTACTAGCTAACTAACATCGGTTATTGTGTAAACCTGCAAGTTGTAAAACATGTTATTTGTGAAGCAATTAAGCTCCACAACTCAACATTTAAGAAGGGTGACAAGGAAGAGAATATCCACCCAACATGTGATTATATGACATGAAACATCTAAGAATCTCTTCTCCTTCACCAAGAAGAAAACCAAAGGGTTAGTAAGTAGCACATTATCAAGAGGACCTGGTTTCCTTCATTAAATCCACAACAAAAGTAGTAGTGGAGATAGTAAAATGAATGCAAGATAGAAACAAGGAGCTTGTGACACAAGGCAAGGTTATAGTCCCATAAAATATTGCCTCGATGTGGAAGAATCCTTACTCAATCTTTATGAAGTGATTAAGAAAAGCATTGAGGCCAAAAAGGGACAAACATTCTCTAAAAAAACCATACAGTCATTAACACGATGAAATTCATGCGAGATGATGCTAAGAATCATGGCTCAAACCATTGATGAAGGAATCTACAAAAACCCTACCATAATCACAATGGAAGATATTGGCATATGTCAAACATATGCCAATTACACAAAGGAGTCCCTAAAGGAATGAGAAGAGCAGATGAGTAGACTTCACCCATAGTTTGATGATATGGTATCAACAGAAGTCATCTCTTTTCGAAAATATTTGGTGGGATTCTTCGGAGAAAATAAAGAAATAATACCTAGGCGGAATTCATTGAGTTGCTCAATCAATTCATGACACATTTTCAGAGGAATATTGTAGAACACAATAAAGCAAAATCAACCAAAGTCATTGAAATTATTTCTCAAGCTCGGGAGAAGGTTTAGAAAATTGAAACCTTAAAGGAAATTACAGGAAAATCATGGCTTCTCAGAAGGCTATTAGATAAGGCCCCTAAGATCTTTAGGAAGCCTATAATTGACCTCACAAAGCTTGATGAGGATTACAAAATTTGCAGAGAAGCTTTGATAACAGCAAGAAAGATACATGCACCACCCAAATGACCCAACTCAAGAGGAACCCACACTATCTAATCTAGTTCAAATGGGACTGTGATTAATAAAGAACATAATTAGTCCTTAGGAATATTTTGTACTCCTAGTGGCATGTTGGCCTTTCTCTTGATGTAATCATCCTAACAAGAATCAGTTAGGATATTTTGTATAAGGCCAGTTATCTTTGTAATATTCCTTTGATTTTATGTAATCATCACTTGGACAGGGTGGTGGAATGAGGCCCTTGATTGTATAAATATGTATGCTCCTATTTTTAAAAGGGGAGGTGAAATTTTGATAAATGAATGCAAGCCGGTTCTAAAAATTGACTCATGCAAGTTGAAGTTGTCTTTTTCTCATCTCCATTTTACTGTGATTTTTGTTTGTAAAGTCATTGATATCTGAATTATGACTGTGTTTTCCTTGTGATATTTAAATTGTGCCATTTCTAGTTTAAATAAGGTCACCTTGGTAGATTGTATATTGGATTGATCAAATAGATGTGTGTCACATCAATTTAAATGATATATTCAAATTATAATTTGCTTGTTTCTAAATCCTTTGAATATTTATACCATCAACATACATATTTGAGTATGACTAAATTTGATGTTCTTAGTAAATAAAAGAAAAACATGTAATTTCTTATTTGATTAAATATCAGTTGTTTGAAACATTAATTTCAATAGTTTATTTTCTCTCTGCCTTTTCTTTATTTTCAGTTTCCTTTTGAGTAACCCCTCTTTTGATATATTAAATTTAGGAATTCCTTGAAAGAAAAATTTGGTGAAGAAGGTGCAGGAGTGGTGCTAGAAGGATTTAAAATCTAAAAAAACTCTCCATTGATCTCGTAGATCAATTCCCTGAAACTTGTGCACCAAGTCATCCAATTGACTCTAAAATGGGGAGGACATAAGAGCCTGTCATTATCCTCCTTTGGTGTGTAGTCAATGTACATCAACAAAGAGAAAGAGATGGCAATATAGGGAGGAAAATAGAAAACTCTAAAATGTAAGCAATTCTTGGCATATACTTTGAACATCACTATTTGCATATGTTTTCACTAAAATTTCTTTGTATTTAGTCATTAACATTGTACATATATGTTGGATTTACAAATAATTATTACTAGGTATCACTCTAATAATGAGATATCCCATATAAATTTGTATTCTCACTAGAAACAATGCTCGATAAAGGAAAATCCAAGAGTCCCAAGGCCTTTTGAGAATTCCCAAGGCTAGTAAGCCACCAAGTCCTCCTAAATCAGGAAACCCCTCTTCTACTGCAGTGACCACAATGGTCTAGTTAGAAAGATATTCCATTAATATCCATGGTGTTGTCCATGATTTACTAAGAAATATAGAGAAATGTCTCCATGTCTTTGACCCAACTAACAATATGTGATACCCGGTTAAAAACAACCCACTTGAGACCCATGAACAACCTAGGTTTAGTTAGAAAATTATGGAATAATTTTTTTTTATTAGGAGTTAACGACCAAAGTCTCAAAGACAATTAAATTCAACTGATAACCTTTCCCATTATAATAATTACTGATTTCACATTATAAAGCAATAAGTGTAATAGGTCCACACCTAGCTCAAATCTCCCTAGGGATTAAATTAATCACTAATTACACTGACATTTTAGCTAAAAAATTCCCTAATTAAAATTTTAGGGTTAAGGGACCCAAAGCAATTAAATACCCAAGGTATTTAATTCCACAAGGTCTAAGACAAGAGCAAGGTTAAATTACAGTGAGGAATGAAATACATATTTTAAAATCAGTAGAGTAAAGTCCTACTTACCCACTCCCAGAACTTGATTAAGAGTGTCTACAACCAGGTTGCAAGGCAACAGATACCACTAATAGATTCCAAAACAATTCTAGTTTGCTAGAACATACTTTTCATTTATTAACAATTATCAAGGTCACATGGTTCAAATTTTAGGGTTAGAAGTTTCAGTTAGGTTCAGGGAGTAATTTACCCCCATACCCAACTCTCTAACAAGCTCAGAGTTTCAACTTGATTTTTCTCATACTTAAAACTTCTAAAATTTCTCTAAATCATTCCCATTGGATAGGAAATTTTCTCACCTTTTCGGTGATATAAAGAAGTCCTCCTAACTCCTTCAGAACTCAAGATATGAGCAAACGAACCTTAGGGGTCAAATTTTCCCCAAGGGGACACGTGTCAAGCAGGGGTGAATGGAAAATTTCAGGTCGGTGGGTTGCGGGGCGGTGTTTGGACATTTTCCTTACACAGGAGAAATTTCCCAATTACACCCACACCTCTGCGGGTTCTCCAAGGACACGTGGCAGCCTCTGAGACATTCTTGGGGAAAAAGGGAAAGGTGGAGCGGTGGAAGAATTTGGGGAATTTCACCCAAGGGAGAGAAAACCAAACGGTGTCCGCGCACTCATGGGTCCACTAAGGGACACGTGGCACTCCACAATTCACCATGGGGAGAAGAGAGAAGGAGGGCACGGAGCAGCGGGGCGATTTGGTGAATCTCACCGAAGGGAGGGGAAAAGGGAAAGATGGTCACGCGGGTCCGCGCACCCGCGAGAATAATTTTCCTAAGGCAAGGGCGGGGATGCAAGGCCACGGGGAAATTTTCAAAAAAAATCCAAAGGAAAAAAAAAATCAAAATAACAAAGGGTCCGCGCCCCATGCACCCAAAAACGCCATGTGGCGGCTGTGATTAGGCCGTGGGTGGCGGGCTAAAAGAAAAAAGTTAAAGGGCAAAAAGATGTCGCACCTCCGCCGTTGCCCCGTGAGGACACGTGGCAACCTCTGATTGGCTGCAGGCCAGCAGAGGAAAAGATGAAATTTTTCCCGAGCCAAAATTTTCTAAGGCAATTCGACAGGAAATTTTTGGGTTGCGTGGGCCTGCTAAGGAAAATTTTCCCAAATTTTCTCGCCAAGGCACAAAACTTCAAAGTGCCATAACTTGAGCTAGAAAGCTCAATTTTGGGCAAACGAGGACTTTTTGGAAAGATCTCGATGCCCTATTTGCACAAGAAACATAAATTTTACATTTTGATAAATTTTAAGGGGTCAATTTTGCAAAAAGGATCTGTAGGCTTTTAATAAGCCAACTGGTAATTTCCAACTTTCCAATTTGATTAAATTGGATCTCCTCCTTCACTCAACATGTCAAACAGGCATGGAGAATTGATCTAGGAAGGATTTAAAGTGGTTTAGGGAAGTTAATTTTCTCGATTTATTCCAATTTAATTTTTTTCCAACAACTGACAGAAAAAGACCGCGAGAAGGATTTGGCTTGTTTTAACAATGTTTAAGATTGTTTCCTTAAGTGTTCTTTGTCAATTGAGTTCCTTACTAATATATCATGTTAAATTTTAAGGTTTAAGGTTGATTAATGTGTGCAGGCCTGAACTGTACAATTTGATTAAATTTTCCAGTTTTAAAATTTGTAGCGATTCATTTCAAGGAAAACTCTATATATCCATTTTATCATTTAAGTGTGGTATATAGTTTCTAAACTAATCCAAGGCATTTAGTTGTTTACAAAAAAACCATTTCAAAGTTAAATTGTATATCTAATTTCCAATTTAATATATTTCCCGAAGAGACAAGCAACATTCTTCCTTCATACGCATTTTCTTTCCTTTGCAAATAAACAGAGCTTCAAATCACAATTTGATATTCCCATTTCATCACAACAATGTAAATAAGAGATGAACTTGCAATTCCTTATTGACTTCAATTATACAACTTACATCTTTCAATGTTTGACAACAATAACAGAATTCCTATTTCTTCCAATGTATAGAGCAGAAAACAAATGGCTTTCTCAATTCAAATATACATTCTCATAATCAATTACAACATCATTTCTCCATAACATAATTGTTACAATTTCATCCACATCATGTGGGAAAGGATTACAAATAAATATGTTTTCACAAGGGACAGTCAAACTACATTTTTCCTTTGCTCTAGGACAACAACATGCACATTTTCTCTTTCCAAGTTGATCACAACAAAAGAGGGGGAAAGGCAATGCTCTCCACCCAACCAAGACATCCAATGAAAGGAGAAGCCTTCCTTCATCATTAGCCCCCGAGCCCCGACCAAGATATAATAAAAGATGTAAATTCAACCATGGCAATAACTGGCTTCCACAACACACAACATTCTTTCACATACACATTTCAATATAAACATAATTCAATACAAAACAATAGTTTACAACTGCAATAGAAAACATTTCAATCAAAACTCAGGCTTGATCATGCAAGCCAAAGGAGCAAGGTCTATGGGGAAGCTACTTATGCCTCCCAATTGGGAATTGGGCATCCACTAGAACAACCCACCAAAATAATTCATCCCACACACATCCTTATGCCCCCACAAGTTTCTCCTTATGCCCCCCATAGATTTCCTTATGCCCACCCCAAGTAAGAAATGCAAGCTATTTCTTTTCCATGGTGGATCCCAAACCCAAAACTCCCTCCAAAAATTTTTGATGCCAATGACATTCCCTTATGCACCCCCACATGGATTCCCCATAGCCTTCTCCTACACCTTCCCTAAGGCAGTCTACCCAACCAGCCAACAAATAAAACAAAGCATGCACTATCCACACAACACAACAAGAAAATAACAGTAATAAAAGAGGGAATAATCTCCTACCTCTCCATGGTAACTTTGGTGTCCAAACAAAAATCTTCAAATGCCAAAAACACAGTCCAAAACAATAATCTCCCAAGCATGCAAAGATTTCTCCAAACTTCTTCCAAAAACAAGAGCTCCAACAAGAAAATGCGCCCCAAGAAGTTGCAAAATGATTCAACAACCCAAAAACAAGGCAAGAGTTTGAATTAAATAAAGAGGGAGAGAAGAGGATGATGTGGATCCATGTAGGATGCCACATCACACATCCTCAAATTCAAACACAAAAGACAAAGTTCCATTCTCCAAAGCACAATAAAGAGGTGGGTGAAAAATGACAAGTTACTTGCAGAGACTCTCAAAATCCCATACCTCAAAGGATAACAAAAATAAATAACATGAAGAAAGTGTAATCCAAAACAAGTGACATGATGAATAAAATTCATTATAAAGTCTAAAATCAGCCTTCTAACCATAGGTATGGTTGGAAAATTAAATTTAGAGGCATGGGACAAGTTTTACTTGTCCCACAAGCCTCCAAAAATAGCCCCCAAGAACAAATTCGAATTTTCATGCGGTGGGAGTATTTTTACTCCAAAATCTTACTTACACAAGCTCTACACAACTTACACATCCCTTACATATTTAATACAAAGAGCCAACAACTCCATTATTACTTTCCCATATCCCAATTTGACTTATTTAACTTTTAACCATATGTTTTCTCACATAAATCTAACACAATTTTAATTAATTAAAAGAAGGGAACACATTACTAATAAAATACATACAACAATAATAAAAGAAACACATTAATAAAATACACAAACCCATGGTCACATATAAAGGAAATCCCCCCATGGGAATCCCTAACAAAATACAACACACACACACAAGACATGTTGCCATGGTGACCTTGTTGAATTCACCTAGAATTCTATTGTGGTTGGTCTCGATCCCCGTTTTTTGTGATATTTAACCTGCAAAACACAAATACCTCCTTCGGCCTCGTGGCCATATCAGAACATTCAAAATGAATATAAATAAAATCACAAAACCAACTATATAAATGAATCACAACAACATCGAAGTAACAACTACATCATCATCAAATAATTTCCATTTTCTAGGTTTACTCCAATTATCAAATATCACATGTCCGAACAACATCCACAATATAATCATGTCCGATGACAGATGTCAACATCTATATAAAATGTCTCCAACAATCATCATGCATCATATATGAATAAGATCCATAATAATCCGAGGATCGACATCTAACACCATACTAAATCCAAACTGTAAGGATGTCCATCATATAGTCTATAATATCATGATCAGTAATAAAAGGTGCCAAAGGGAAGTGGGCACTACACAATATCTCTGTTGAGCCCGAAAAATACTAAGTCCTAGAAAAAGGATGAGCGCGCCTGAAAGGCACTATGGGGAAAGCGTGTAGGTGAACGCGTGCGAGGAAACATAAGTTTATGCACGAAGTAGGAAAGGTTTTAAGGTTTTAAGGATTTAGCAGTATTTTGGTTAAAGGGTATCACATGCAAAACACGTGAAGTTGTAGATAAGTATAATGATGACAAGGTTGTTACATGGAGGCTTGGAGCTCAAGAAAAGAATATTCTAGGGAATCTTTATGGTTACGGGATGTAAAGTGGAGGTTGTTATGGCTAGCTGACATTTGCATGGCTTGGACACTTAAGTATAACAAGATATGATGACATTTGGCATATGGGCTTGCTTTTGGAATGATGATCAGGTGGGCTTCCATCTTATTGAAGGAGGCATTTGGATCTGACGAGGGGGATTATTATGCAATATTGTGTATGGGTGTTAGAGACCGAGTATGTTTGCATAGCTATGGTGTTTCTCTATAGAAAGAGATTATGTAATAGTTCTAAGAGGGTTTCTAGATGTAGAATCCTATTATCCTAGTCTATTCGGTCTGCTACCACCTTTTTAATGTAATATGGCTACTATAAACACTTTTTAATCAATATATGAAGGGTTGTTTTTACATATCTGTGGTTATGTGTTCAAACCCTAGTGTGTTTCATATTATCCATGGTACATATTTGGTTCTCTTATGTTGTTACAATGTTTACATTTATGTCATGGTGCATTTATGCTTAGATCTAGCAGAATATATGTTTGTATTTTTGTTCCTGCAAACATTCCTCCATTAATGGCAAAGCATTCTTACAAAGCTCACATAAAGGAGGGGCTCGACACCTGTGCACACCTTAGGTGAGCGCCCTTATCATGTTGGGTGATAGGCTGACGCACTGGGATTTAAGAAGGATAAGGGAAAGGAGGCTACATTTTGGTTCCATTGTCAGGACTTCTTTTGAAGTTATTGCGAGAATGATGTGTGATGAAAGAACACTTGACCTTGGAAAACATTGAGACTTGGCTTAAAAACATGGAGGATGAGTTTACTCAATGATTTAACACTCAACCTTGAGTTTTATGCACGCAAATGGGTAGAGGAGAACTTGTATTATGAGCTCTATGAGACATTCTTTTGTTGTTTTCCAATAGAATTATATGAATGGTTGTCAACATATGCATCAAGGAAGAGTTGGTATTATAGACCTCGTGTTTGACCCAAGAAGAGTATCAAAGGCTTGCATGATGCTGATCGACTTGGACTCATGTTATTGATCATTGGTGGAGTGGAGTGTTGACTAGATATACCTTGGAATACATGATTTCTATGTATTCTTGCCCGAGAGATTATTGAGTTTGAGTTCTTGCGGGAGCCAAGAGGATTATTCTTATATGTTATGCCATTAGCCATTAAGATCCTGATCATCACTTTAAGTATGGAGGCATTTCTTATGGTTGTCTAAACTTCCCAAGAGGGTGGGGGGTACAAAAGCCGGGGTGGTCAGAGATGGCGGACCTTGCGGCGAAGCGGAGAGAGAGAGAGAGGCAACGGATCAAGTATAATGAATCATGAGAGAGGGAGTTGGAGAGACAACAGGGAAGTTGGAATGATGGATTTATGGAGGAAGACATTGCGGGAAGGATTTGAGGTTCACGCGGAGGGCGTGAGACTTTAGTTATGTCTGCTACCACATTTTTTGGAAAGCATGGGATAGAAACCCCCTCGGCTTCCGGTGAGAGATCATCGTATGGAGAAAGGAGAGCCATAGGTGAGCATCTTAGCCCACCTAGTGACCAAACCTTGGTGCTTAGTTTTCCTATTCCTGAGATAAGCGTTGTTAACCCTAGGTTAGTGTTGATATTGGTAGTTAAGCGGCACTTTGGTAGATATAATTTTTCATTTAGTTCTTCTATGATAGCACATACATTTCCTGTGTTTGGAGGCATCTTATCTGGCACATCATTTAGACAAGGTATGGGTACACAAAGTTTGGGTATCATGTCTGGAAGTGGTTTTACGTCATAGACTCTTGACGCGTAGTTTTAGCATGATAGTGGGTACGTAGAGTGTAATTGCATTAGGCCCCTTACCTTTAACGAGAGGAGGATCTGGTGGATCCAGAGGAACAGGAGCTAGTGGATCTAGTGGAATCTGGAGGTGGAGGTAACACAAGAGGGAATCAAGGTCCTAGATCTAGTGGGCAAGGACCACAATACCTTTAGTAGGTGTTTTATGAGATGTCTCTTCACTTTCATAATTACAAGGGTGTTGAAGATGTTGCGAAGCATGTACACAAATGTAAATTGTTATGGCATGCTAAGGGTATCATTTCCCTAGAGCTAAAGGCAACTCAGTTTGCAACTACATTGCAAGGGAGCGCGCATAGATGGTACTAGAAGTATGATCCCAATTAGACGATGGTGGATTATACTTTGCTTACAAGATGACTTCTTGGTGGAATTCCACATTCCTGAGTTTGAGCAAAAGAGCATCAGTGCATTGAAGGAGATTTAACAAGGTATGACAGAGAGTGTGTGGGAGTATGATGCATGCTTTAAAACTCTTCTATCAAAGTTGTCTTATGATATCCATCCCTCACAACATGCTCAATGGTTCATTGGAGGATTGATCATGCCTTTCAGATGAGTGCTTTCCCACAAGACTTTCACATATCCACATGAGGCCTTGGAGGTTGCTTTGCGTGCTAAGGCCATCGAAGTGTTGACATTAGGGTAAGCCCATTTTTAGAAGCACAGATCGTTGCCATGACGAAATAGCTAGAGAAATTGTTTGTGAACTCAGCTCATGAGACTCGTAGTGGACTATGGTGCATGATTGTGAGGTAAAAGGACACATAAAGGACAGTTTCCCATGAAATATAGTGCTGTGTGTGTTAGTAGATTGTGAAATCATCACGAGAGATCATGATCCAAGTAGATGTCCTTGTTGTTGCAGCACTTGCTCCATGCAAATGTGTCTTCTTATTGTAATATTTTCTCATCTACGATGCACGATACAAAGGACTGCCAATTGATAGACCAAATCCATGATGCCATTGATATTGGTGTGCATCATACCAAAGATTGAGAACAATTCTAAGAATAGAGGTTGTCGGTTTGAAGGTCACTTGAGATGGAGGTGGTCAAGGAAGAGTTTTTCATGGAGGATTTAGAGGTTGTGGTGGCAAAGAGGTAGGATTGAATTTCCTGTGGAACATGTTACAATTGTGGATCTACTGAACACTACAAGCGTGAGTGTCTGGATTTGATGCAATGCTCATGGTGCGGAAGAAGCATAAGTATGAGGAGTGCCCTGAGTTGTATGAGCACATGAGCCAGAACCAGAGGAAGGAAAAGGGTATGGGAATGGTGAGTGTGAAGTGAGTTGATCTGTAGTGGATGCCTAGGGTAGCACATGACTGAGTTAGAACCTATGTTAGTAACCACACGATAGAAGCCGCGTGCGCGGGGAGATACCAAAGCAAAGGCCTATCATTACAAGAGAAGAGGTGTTACATGGGAAATATCCTGATCTAACTCATCAAAAGGATGTTTATCAGAGACCATGGAGGTGATTAGAAACCTGCAAGGAGAGATTCAGTGTTTGAAGGAGCAATCACAAAAGTTGGAATAGGCAAAGAATGTTGAGGTCCCTCAGAAGGACATGGATGAGGTCAAAGAAGTGTGTAAGATGTTGCACCAGGAGAATATTATCCCTCATTAGGAGAGTGGCTAAGAGAAAAAGTACCACGTGTTGGAGGTGAGCGTGAGAGGTAGGTCTTACATGCTAATCTACCCCCTCACAATATTGATTATGATAAAGAAATCACATTGAATGTAGTTTGTGGATGGATGGCTCTTGAGCAACATTTTGATTGACACGGGCGTTGAGGTCAATGTTCTCACTTTAGATGCATGGAATCAGATGGGAGGCCCCATTATAGTCATCTTCAAATGTGTTGCACATGGAGAACATGACAAAGGCTATGCCCATCGGGTATTGAAGGATGCATCCATAACCATTCAAGGGGAAAATATTACTAGATATTTTGAAGTGTTAGGCGTGCAATAATGCAGATAACTTTCTAGCCCTACTTGGACACCCCTAGTGCTATAAGAATAATGTTGACTTGCGCTTTAACAAAGGGTACATAAGTTTTGAGAACAAAGAGGAGCACGTCGTCATTCCACTAACAGATGGAAAGTCTGTACCCTATATAGATCCTTTGGGAGAAGAGGACCTAGATAGAATTTGTGTGCACCATTAGAGACCTTGAGGTTATCCATCCATCGGAGAAGGATTCATTCAGTGGGAAGATGTTCATTCCATGAGTGATACAACTAGAGTTACATGTGATAATTGGGCTCAAGGGACCTATGAGTTGGTCGGAAGACAATTGAAGGGCACTGTGACGTGCTTAGTCAGGCTCTTGGGAGGAAAGTAGTTACCTAGTTACACTAGAGAGGGTAACCCTGACATATTTTTGCATGTGATGGAGGTACAATGGACTGTTAGACAAAAAGGGGGAATATGCTAACTTATACCTTACGCGGGACAACATCGCCTTGGTGGAAAACTCATCAAGACAATCTTCTAGAGTGGCGTGAAGTGAAATCATGGAAATGCACCTCTTTAATGCAATACATGACTATCATGGAAATGAGTCTGCCCATTCTACATCGAGGAGTGTGAGAGATCCTAGAGGGTAGGCCTAGAAGCCTTGTCTCCTCACTGTGGGTGCATAAGTTCTACTCCGCCTTGCGGGGCTATGCACGAGCATGGTATATCCATTCAGAATTACACCCTTAGATAGGTAATTAAAAAGAGTTAATGATGGATATCATCCAGACTTTTGAGTGTCAATATTTGAAGCCATCGATGAATGAGGTGTTGCAGGTAGTCAAGTGCCTTACCTTGGGAGATAGTGCCATGGCTAAGGATAGAATCATGGAGTTATTAGGAGAACCTGAGTTGGGGGTGTGCTTCGTAGAAGAAGAACCAGAAGAAGAAGAGATGGAGGAGATACAACTTGAGCACGCCTACCTGGAGAAAGAAAAAGGAAAGTTGGTCTACATGGTAGATGGTGAGGAAGTAGAAAATTTGGATTTTAATGATACATAAAGTACACGTGAAGTATTGGACAAGGTGGATGAGAAAGTGGGTACCTACTATGAGCCCTTTAAAATGAAGAAGGTTAACATTGGTACAAAAGTAGAACCGAAGGAAGGTGTCATTGGAGATTACTTTTGGTCGACTCTATGAGGTTTCAAGAATAGTTGAGTTGTTACATGAATACCAAGATTTATTCCCACATGGGTACCATGAGCTTAAAAGAGTTCACCACTCTTTAGGGGAAATGAGGATTAAGCTAAAAGGTGTGTACCCAATTCGGAAGAGGCCTTATAGGATGAACCTTAATTTGTGCGTAAAGGTCAAGGAAGAAATGATAAGATGATAGAATCTAGTATCATTGAAGGATGGGAGAATAAGGATTTGTGTTGATTATAGAGATTTAAATGCTTTATGTCTAATATATCCTTTTCCAACCCCGTTTACTGAGGAGATCTTGGAAGGTGTCGCAAGGCGAGATATCTATTCTTTCACAAATGGATTCTCTGGATATCATTAAGTATGGATTACGAAGGAAGGCAGAGAAGACCAATTTCACAACAGAGTGGGGAAGTTTTTCCGTATCATTATGCCTTTGGGATTAAGAATGTGCATGTTGTGTTTTCATGCATCGTAGTATAGGCATTCTAAGACTTCATCCACAAATTTCTACAAGTCTACCTGGATGACTGGACTGTGTATGGGTTAGTAAGGGATCATTGTGACAATTTGAGTTTAATGTTTAAGAGATGAAAATAGTTAATTATCTCCCTAAACATTAAGAAATGTGTCTTTGCTACCCCATTTGGCACATTACTCGGTCACATTATATACAAGTAAGGCTTATTGGTAGACCTTGCCAAAGTTGTTATCTCGGGATTGGAGGAGCCTACGGTCAAAGCACGATGCATGGATTATGAGGGCACATGGGATATTATAGGAAATTTATCAAAGGTTATGCCAAGATTACCACGCCATTGGAGGAGTTGTTGAAACATAAAGGTAAATTCCATTGGGGTGAGGCACAACAGGTGGCTTTTGACACCTTGAAGGAAAAACTTACTACTACGCCCATTTTGTGCTTTCCCTCTTGGGATAAGCCATTTCATGTACATGTTGATGCATCGGGTATGGCTATAGGAGCAGTGTTAGCACAACTTGGAGAGGGATTGTTGACCATCCCTTGTGTTTTCTAGCAAGCTAAGAAGCTAACTCCAACAAAACTAAATTATACTACCATGGAGCGCGAGGCATTATTTGCAATAAAAATTTATACAAAGATTTGCTAACAATGCCTTTTATTTTCTACACGGACCATATGGCAATAAAGTACTTGGTGAACAAGCCTATTTTGTAAGGGCGTATATGTTGGTGGGTCTTATTGTTTTAAGATTTTGACTTTTCGGTTTCGTGAAACTAGGAAAGAGAAATTTGGGACTTGACCATCTATCACAGATTAACTCGGGAGAGGATGTGTAAAGCATTGAGAACACAATGTCGGATGCACAATTTTTTAGATTGTAGCATGCACCCTCTGACTTGGAGGATATTTTTTTTTCTTATGAACGGGTGTGGCACCAAAAGGAATGACGGATTTGGAAAAGAAGTAGTTAGCTATATGCGTTGCGCCTATATGTTGATTAGCGGAGACCTATACAAACTAGGCCAAGATGAGGTTTTACGCCAATGTGTGTTAGAGCATGAACATACTGCAATCATGGAAGAATCTCATGGTGGCATTGTAGAAGGACACTATCAAGTAATGTAACAACGCGCAAATCTTATTGGCGGGCCATTAGTAGGAAATGATTTATAAGGATTGTATAGAGTATTGCAAGACATGTGACCATTGTCCAGTGCCTTGGTAAGCCAAGACAAAGAGATAAAATGCCATTAAGACCTATTTCTAGTGCAGATCTATTTGAAAAATGGGCAATTGACTTTGTGGGCCCTATTTCCCAACCACGCGCACATGACAGTTCACGTTAAATTATCACTTGCGTAAATTATCTTACTCGGTGGGCGAGATGGCACTCATAAAGGATTACACAATGACAACGACAACTATGTTCTTATGGGAGAATATAATCAGTAGGTATGGATGCCCATTGAGTTTAACAAGTGATAGGGGTACTCACTTTTTGAATGAAACTGTTAAAATCTTATTGGAAGAATTCATGGTGGCCCATCACAAAATTATGCCCTATCACCCTCAGGCTAATGGGATTGCTGAGGCCTTTAACAAAATTTTGAGCCACACCTTAACTAAGATTTGTGATGTTGGAAGGAGGGACTGGGATGACAAAGTCTCTGCAATGCTATGGGTATATCACATGACTTATAAATGATTGAACAAGGTCACACACTTTCAATTGGTGTTTGGTGTGGAAGTTGTTCTGCCTATGGAATTTATGCTAACATCCCTACGTATTGCGCACGTAGGAGGAATGGCTAATGAAAAAGCATTAGAGGAGTGCATTAATAAACTTATGGTGTTGGAAGAAAGGTGAACCATTGTTAGGTGGAGTCAAAAGATGGAGAAAGCTCGACAAAAGGCATGGCATGATCATCATATTAAGAACAAGAAGTTTGAGGTCGGGCAGATGGTTCTTCTATATGATTTAAATTTTTGCGCCATCCAGGAAACTCAAAGTGCATTGGTTGGGACCATATGTTATATGTTAGGTAATTGATTCAGTGCTTTCTAGTTACAAGCGCTGGATGGGACACGATTGCCTAGTTATTTCAATAATAGTAGAGTTAAATCCTCTGTTATAAATAAGTATTTTTTGTGTTTGTAAATAAGGCAATGTTTCCAGTTAGCTTAGGATTTTCCTTAATGCATTTTCCTTTATATGTGTTTCCTTTTCATCGTTGCTTTGCTTTGTCTTTTCATTTCGTTTGTTGTGGGTGTTATGCGGCGATAGCCAATTATTATTTAAAAGGGTTTTATCCATGAGAGGACCGCACATCTATTTAGTGTGGGGTGGAGAGTGTAAAGAAGAGTTTCAGTGAATAGTTTGGTAAGAAACAAGTGTTGGGGTGATGTTGATTCGCAACCAAGATGAGAAAGTCATACATGCATGGGTTCGAGGAGCGCACGTAGAAGAAGTAATTATGGGTGAATATTGGTGTCAATAGCTTTATAAAAACCATGTACACAGATTAAAGTGCAAAATCAAACTGAGGTAGGTTGCAGCAAGAACTTGGTTTAAGATGTAGTGGAAGACATACTTTGGCACCGGGAAGCGCGTGTATAGAAGTCTCATGTTGATGAATTTTTGTGTGCTAGAAGGTTGGAGAGGTTTCACGTAAATTAGTGCACGGAGGAAAAGGGCTAGACACAATACGCTAAGGATAGCGTTGGAAAAATCTGAATTTAATGTGGTAGTACGGTGGTAGGTGACACTTTGAGATTAATGTAGAAAAATCAAAAAGCTATAAATAGAAGGTCGGGTAAGTTATTATTTTTACCTTGTGTTTGTTATTGAAGAGCTCTTGCAAACTAGGGCATCCCAGTGAGAGAAATTTGTGGAAAATTGTGTGCAAAGTGGAGAGCTTGACAGATTTGTAGACGAGAGTGGAATGGAGTACATAGGCATGCACAAAGCAGTTTGTTTGGTGGATTCCCATGGGTATTTACACTTTGTCTTGTGGAAGGAGAGTTTTCTAGGTTAGGGTTTGTAGAGCTAGGACATGGGTTTTGAAGATATTTCACGAAGGAGTGAAGTCGAGGATTGAGCGTGTTGAAGTAAGACGCAAGGAAGAATTTACAAGTACTTGAAATGAAAAATGGTACCAAGGAAGGGATGAGCGTCTCACCAAAGAAGGGCAAGGGCAAAGGAAAACCCGCCACATCAACCAATTTCAATGAGGAATGGTACACGGAGATGTAGTACCCATATGGCATTCTAATGGGGATGGAATGGGTCTCCCACGTGCAAAATATGGTTGTAAGCAACTATAACCACATGATGAGTACCGCGAAAAAGAGATGGCATTGGACCGGTTTCCCTACAGGAGAAAGGACACAGGATGACAAGTCGGTGTATGATGACTCTATGAAGACCACATTGGAGAAGGATAGACTTTTGCAACTCTATGAGTTGCCATATTTCGGAAAACCCGAAAGGTTATACCAGTGGCTGATGTCACGCATGCACAAGGACTATTTTTACTTCGCAGGGAGGAGAATGCGCTTAACTACTTAGTTGATCTCCAAATACACTGGGCTTATCTACATAGGAGAATCAATGGATGATGACTTGGATGACAAGGATGTTGTCAAGGAAACAACCGTGGAATATGAATATAAGAAGGGCTCATGCTATTTTGATATCACCAAGATCACCAACCCAACCATGAAGATGATCGTGCACCTACTCACCAAGTTGAATGGACAGGAGCGTTGGACGCAAGTGAACAATAGATGGTTGAACATTTACAGAAGACTTCAGAAGGAAAAATATATAACCTCTCATCCTTCATTGTGGAGGAGATCATAGATGTCACACATGACAAGGATAAAATCATGTATGGTAATGTCCTTCTTACCATTTTATTTTCAAATATTAGAGTGTATGATGGGCCAAATAACTATCCTGGGAGTACCCTGATGGGTACCCTTCCCTATTAAGAGGTTTGAGTCATACACTTGTGATACAATGACTGCTACATATAAAGCATTCTTGGAGAAGTGGTATAAGCTAATGTGCAATGTGTTTGGGGAAAAATGGAGAATCCCTGAACAACTAATAGTCTTGGTGGATGGTGAGGCTAAGTTTGATATATACAAAAAATTTCTACATAGGCATATTTACTTTGACAGATGTCACAAAAATTCCATGGTATAAACTACCCTTTGCATTCACAAAGCACAATAATTTTAAAGCACAGATTAACGAGTTCAGGAGGCCAAGAAACTTAGATTTGATCTAAGTGAGGTAGATCGAGATCACTTCGCATTACACGTAACTTTAGTATACCCCAAGAAGTGTGCATACGTCGAAAATTATGTCTCTCATGACGTGCACATGTTAAAATTTGTGTCAATACCTATTGTAGGCAAGAAAACAACAAGGGTGTATATACACTTGATGCCTAAGTTTGAAAATGGTGTATATGTTGAAGATGATGTATCCATCCTAGAGGACCCCATTGGAAGAAAGAAGATAGTATCACATAAGAGAGAAAGAGAAGAAACTCCAGCAAGTAGAGGATCGAGTGGGCGTCAACTCGGACCATAGGGTGCAGGAGTAAGGCTCATGCCCAAGTACTTACACTCAAAGGAAGAAGTCCCTCATGAAGGAGAAGTCACCTAAGAAGGAAATGTCCCCTATGATAAAAGAGTCGCTAGTGAAGAAGAAGCAAAATATGGTGCAAATTTCATACTATGAGGAAACAGAGAGCATGACGGGTGAAGAGTCCGAGGAGGATAATGAGGAGAGCATGGAAGATGAGGATCCACCTGTGTGCAATGTGTACACGAATGTGATGAAGATCGAATAGATATGGGGAGGGTGCTTAGAATATGGGAGGAAGTGAAGAGGTGAATATGAATACAAAAGAGACCCCGCACTTGGGGAGGGCAGTTGGAGGACATTGTGGAAAAGGAAGTGGCAGACATCATACAAAACTTGGTGGAGCACAATGGTGAAGAAATATTGAGAGAAGTAGAAGAGAGCGTAGACAAGGAGAAGAGTCTAGTGGTCGGCTTCCCAAAGGTAGTGTGCATTGGTGGTAAGGGCATGAAAGTGGCACAAGGAAGGTCCTATGTGCACATTTCCAGAGCATGGTGTTCACAAACCAACTCTTTTATTGGTCGTCATTTGATAGAGATAGTGTGTACACATGCATGAGGAAGATGTTGTCATGGACCTTCGAATCCCATGTTGATGAGCCTAAATTCAAAGTTGGTGTGGATGCAGTGATAGAAATGTAGAACCCCAATGAGGTGAATCCTATTGTGGATACCCAGTGACTAACGAATGAGTAGGTTTGTAACACGCTCAATAAGGTGTCGGTAGAAGTGGAGGCAAGGTTATTCGGGAGGAATAACATAATCGAGCCCTTGGAGGAAGAGTTAGAGGAAAAGAATATGGAGATAATAGATATAGACAGGGAGATAAAAGGGAAGGAGTCCATAATTGTGCAGTTAAAGGCTAAGTTGAGAGAGGAGAAGGAGAAGGTGTGCGAAGCTTATAAGAAGGTAGAGACTATTTCAGATGCCATTATTTACATGTGCCTAAACTTATCCCCTCTTGAATGAAATATGAGTCATCTTTCCACTTCCTGGAGGATTTGACGTGCTTGATCACAATGGAGAAACAACCACTTGTGTTGGAGTCGGTAGAGGAAGTTTTGGTGCGACAAAAGGAGCATGATAAATTGAATATTAAAGAGACCATAGCTCGGTACTCGAGCTCCTTGCCTATGTGAAAGCCGCATCGCACATAGCCAAAGTTGTCTATGAAAACTATGGAGATAGGGACAGGGTGACACATATATAGGTTATTACGCATAAGGTAGACTGAAGGAATTCCGGAAAAAGAACAAGAACAATGGGACATAATAAGATAAGATCGTAGCATAGGTCGAGAAGAATTCTCGAGGCGATCAAGGACCTAAGGGTCTTCATTTAAAATAAAGTAAAGGAATTATATCCCCATGTTACACGGAGAATGGACGCAATGAGTGACCTTAGCAAGCAAATGGAAAATATTGTTGATACACTGAAGGCTAAAGGTGAAGAGTTATCATTTGAGGAAGTCAACACATTGATAGGGATTTATTTCAACAAGCATAGAGTGAGGTGGATGCCTGGAATAAAATTGAAGCATCCTTGAACAAAAACTTCTCAATCCTTGTATGTTGGGGTGATAATGTCAAGTGGGATTAGTCACTTGGGCATGCCCTAACATGATTACAGTTTGTCTAATAAAAATTTAATGTGTGAAGTTTTTCACACTCAAAGAGTGAAGTGGTCTAACTGATTCGGCCACCCAATTTATTTTGTGATCCCTTTTGGGATTAAATATCTAACTGTCTACAACAACTATGCAAGATTGTATTCAAGATTGTGAGCTATATGTAGGACATGTTGATTAATAAAAGTATTGGCTATTGAACAAGCAAGAGACATAGCTCTGTAAATGTGTAAAAAATAGCTAAGGAGCAAAGTGGAAGTGTTGGGTAAAATTGTATTAGATTCATAATAAAAGATAGTGATTTTACAATGGAGTTTTTTCCTTCGGGTTTCTCCACTTAAATCTGGTGTAATGTGTTCTTGTTCTTGTTTATTATTTTACTTTCAGCTCTAGTTCATTAAACTTTGTTATTTGTAATCTATTTCAAGTTATTTCTTTGTCTAATCGATTGTAGACCATAATCTATAATCTTCGACATTAATGGTGGATCATTATTTGTGGATTACATTTCCCTTACTAAATCTAACATGGTATCAGAGCATGGTGATTGTGCATGTGCAGGATCAATCTAGAAGTATTTTGACTTGAAAGAGCGAAGAAAATTTAAGTTTATTGATGGATCTACGAGACCCAAAAGTTCCACAGTCGTGTTCAAGCTAACCAGGTTTAAAATTCCAATTTCCGCTAATATTGCTTGAAATATTGATTAAAAATGGGCTAAATGGCTGCTTAGATCGTATTTAAGATTTTGTATGCTTAAATATTTTCTTTTGCTTTTGTTTTAGCCATTTATGGCTTGAATCTATCGTCTATATGTTTTTTTAGTTTTCCCACTTTAAATAGTCATTACAGTCATTTTTTGAATGTGGATCCAAAATATCTAGTTATATACGATTTATTTGGTACTTGAAGTCCGTCTGGTTGTAAAATCTTTATTTTTTTCCATTTTTGTCTTGCAAAGCTTTGGCCAATCGTTTTGTGCCATTTGGCTTCATATTTTCATTTTTGCGAAGTGTGGACTAATAATATTGCTCCACGTAGCTTCCATGTTGTTCTTTTCGTGTTTGTGAAGTCGCACCCACTCTTAGAGTGCCAAGTGGCTTCGATCTAACATCTTTATGTATTTGTGAAGCTTGGGCCAATAATTTTGTGCCATCTAGCATAGCTTTGATAGAATGTATGACTTCCTTTTACTGCGAATCCCGAGCCACTCAATTTGCTCCATCTAGCGTCGCATTTGTCATTTTTACGAAGCCTGAGCCAATCAAATTACTCCATCTTGCTTCGTGTTGTCATAATATTGTTTATCTAATTGTCAGTTAAAATACATGAGCCAATAAGGGCTTTACACATGTCTTCTGTTTGTCAGACTTGTACTAACTATCTCTGACATTTACAAAACTTGAGCCAATAAAATTGCTCCAAGTATATTTTTTGTCACATTTGTCAGATTTGTAAAATGTGAGCCATTTAAAAGGCTCCACGTATCTTGTTTGACTTAGTCTTTTTGATTTCATTATGAAGTGTGATCCAATAACATTTGGACACGTATATATCTATCAGTTTTTGGCAGAGTGCGAGCTAATAGAAAAGTGACACATCTGTCTTAGTATTTTTCACGGTGTCAAGTTCTTTGTTTCACGGGTTTGTTAACTTTCCTTTGTACTGTGGAATCTCTAATTTTCTTCATTCCACATATTTTTTTAAGTCTGTGAACTGTGAAGTCTAAGCTAATTAAAAATCGACACGTAGTCTTTCTTTTCGCACTTGTCAAACTTTGTCAGACTTGTGAAACATGATCTATTTGTTTTTGACACGTATTCTAATTGTGTCGGGTTTCAGTCTTTACTTTGACTCTACTAATAAAATCGTGACACTTGTCTTATTTTTTTCCGGACCCGAACTTTATTTCAAGTTTGGTTTATAAATTGTTTAAAGCCATTAATTTTTCGACAAGTGGCTTGTTTGACTTTGACTTTGTTATCACATTATGTCAAAATGTGAAATGCGATCCAATTAATTGAAGACATGTGTATACGGTTCTATCTTTTAATTAATTGTCAATCTATCTTATTAGCTGCATTTGCGAAATGCAAGCTAATTGAAAAGCGACACGTGTATTTGCTTTATTTTAAAGCTACGCGTATTGACGTGTGTTTGTTTATCTTTTGTCACATTTTTGAATCGGTTTCAGACCCGAAGAGGCTTTAACTTTAATTTTTTAAAGCGTCGCATCCACCCAAGGATCTATTTTTAAGCCAACACGTGCCTCACTTTGTATTGTTGATCTGTGCCACGTGTCGACCCCCGTATGAGCTTTTATTTAACTTATTTTATTTGTTAATTTGTTGAGCTTTCTTTGTCTCACAAATTCCAAATTAGACCTTGACTCATCTTGTTTTTAGCTCATGCGCACTCATCCTTTAGCTCGTTGATCGATTTTTAAAGAACTCACCAAGCTCTCCTGTAACTTGACCTCGACTTTGTTCTATAAATTTGATCTTAAATTGACCAATTTAAGCTTTTTAAGACCAAATCTAGCTATTTTTTGAGATTTAACGAATTGTGTTATGATCTTAAGCTCATAATTAATTAATTAGCTATTTTTTTAAAACAGTCTATAACTAGAACACGACCTAGCCTGTTAAATTGATCTAGAACTTGACCAATTCAAGCTAATTTTTATTAAATTTGAGCTATTTGCATTGGTATAACAAATTAAAAGATCTGTAGCTAGTTCTTTGTCTTTATTTAGCTTCTTTGAGTCATTTTCTAGCTATATTTGTCTTCATTTACCGTATGAGCATCTAAAATGGCTAGTTCTACTGTTTTTTCAATGGATAAGTCTTAGCTCTTGAATTCAACTAACTATAGCATTTGGAAAGTGCGTTTGAAAGCATGTTTTATGGCTAGAAATCTCTAGGATCTAGTGACTAGTATTGAAAACCATCCCACAGAAGACAAGCTACCCCTGAAAGTCTTAACTCCTTTTCTCAAAGATCTCAAGAAGCTCTATCCATTCTGTTGCAAAGCATTAGAGATGAGTTCTTGATGCATGTAGGCCATTTAGACTCACCTTCAATTGCATGGAAGCAATTAGAGATCATGCATGAAGGAAGTAGGTTGTCTAAGATCATTAAGCTTATTCTAGAACTATTTACAACACCCATGAAAGGGGATGAGAAAATTGTAAACTATCTAGCTAAAATTAAAAACATTAAAGCTCAACTAGATGGCTACAATTGTGAATTGTTTCAAGACAAGCTACTATATTTCATAATTCAAATCAATATTCATGAAAATTTCAGACATTACATCTCAATCCTCAATTCTAAGTATCAAAATGAGAATGATCTTCCTGATCTAGACACTTTGTCTTCTTTGTTGATTCAAGAAGAGAGAGTCATGGAGAACTTTGATTCAAAAGAGACTTATTCTCAAGCTCTATTCTCTCAAAATCATAAGCCTTCTCATAATCCCTTAGATACTAGACATTTTAATCCAAATCAGAAATCTAGTATTAAATCCAAATTTAAAACTAATCCTAAGACTAACTCTATTAAAAGCAATCAGCCATTCAAAGTCAAATTTAATGGAACTTGTAATAAATGTGGAAAATTTGGACACAAAGAGTCTGATTGTAGAGTCAAGATTAATAAATCAATCAAGAATGCTAAGAACAACAAGCCTAATAATTTCAAGAAAAATCAAAAGCAAAAGCAAGCAAATGTAGCTGAGAAATCTATTGCATTGTATACTACCCTTTCAGCTTCAAATGACAATGAATGGATTCTTGATAGTGGTGCCTCTAGGCACATGACTTGCATTCCTAATATCCTTTCAGATATGATCAAATGTGAAGAGAATATCTATCTAGGAGATAACTCTATCATTAGAGCTGAAGGTTGTGGCAATGTTAAGCTATCAAATGGTGTAATTAGGAATGTCTTGTATGTCCCTAAACTAAAAAGAATCTTTTTCTTGCTCTCACCTAACTAAAGAAAACTATAAAGTTGTTTTGCTACAAGAAAATTGGTATGTCAAAGATCAGTTTAAAAATGTCATTGCTTCTAGGATATAGAAGAATGGCTTATATATGGTTTTGTCTCTGAATCTTGTTCTGCTTCCTCTTTTAAGAATGATATTCAGTTATGGCATGAAAGACTTGGTCATGTACATTTCAAGATTCTATATGATATGTCTAGACAAAACCTTGTTTTTGATCTTCCTAAGATAAAATCAGAACATGAAAGTTTTGAAAGTTTCCTACGCGGTAAGCAACATGCTCAACCATTTCAAAAACATCATGATCCAAATTCCTCTCAGTTATTAGAACTGATCCATAGTGATGTAAGAGGTCCACTTGAGGTTCCTTCTCTCGGTGGTGCATTGTATGTTGTTTGCTTTATTGATGATTATTCTAGAATGACTTGGTCTTATTTTACTAAATTTCAGGAATTTAAAGCTCTAGTTGAGAATTATTCAAATCTGAAAATTAAGAGAATTAGGACTGATAATGGAGGAGAATATGTCAACAAAGCCTTTGATGAATTTTGTGTGTCATGTGGAATTTAAAGAGAATTGACGACTCCTTATTCCCCTCAGAAAAATGGCATTGTAGAAAGAAAGAATAGGACTATCTTAGAAATGGATAGAACTATGATTCATGTTTCCAATGTGCCTAAGTTCTTATGGGTTGAAGCTATGAACACTAATGTCTATATTTTAAATATACTACCTACAAAACCTCTTCATCAAGCTACCCCTCGTGAAGTACAGACAAAATAGAAACCAAATATTTCTCACCTAAGAATATTTGGCGCAAATCATGCTTCCATCTTCATTCCAAAATCAAAAAGGAAGAATCTTGATCCAACCTCCTTTGCTTGTATTTTTGTTGGTTGTGGCTATAAAACTAAAGGTTTGAGAGTCTATGACCCATTCAAGCATGACATTATTGAAAATAGAAATGTTCAAGTCTTAGAATGAACTTTCTCTGTTGATCCTAATGAACCCTCCTCTACTACTCTAGAGATAGATCCTGATAATCCTCCTATTGACATTATGGAAACAAAAGTTCAAGAGGTTGATTATCTTGATCTAGACATAATGGAGATTTAGAGGGAGTCATCCTAATATGTCTTGCAACCTAAGATTCCCAGATGGGCTAAAAATCTTGTTCAAAACTCTCAACCTGATAATCTTAGAAAACTAACTAGAAGTCAACATACTTATCATGCCTTGATGGACCATTGTGAGGTAAAACCACAATCCTTTCTAGAAGCATCTCAAGATGATAGATGGCTTCAAGCTATAAAGGATGAATACAATGCTTTAATAAATAATGACACTTGGGAGCTAGTCCCTCCTCATTTTATGAGAAGCATTGTATGATCTAGGTGGTTGTTGAAAATAAAATACAACTCTCTAGGAGAGATTGACAAGTTCAAAGCAAGGCTAGTCACTTGTGGTTTCACTTAAAAACCAAGAATTTTCTATGTTGAGAATTTTTCTCCTATTGCTAAGATAAGCAATGTAAGAGTTCTTCTTGCATTGGCTGCCTAATATGGTTGAGATATTCATCAAATGGATGTCAAAAATGCCTTTTTAAATGGTGACTTAAAATAAGAAATCTATATGAGTCGCCCTAAAGGCTTTGAGGCTCATAGAAAGGAACTTTATGTCTGTAAGCTTAAAAAGCCTTTATATGGTCTTAAACAAGCTCCTATATCTTGGTATGCTAAAATTAACTGTTTCTTTCAAGACCTTGGTTTTACTAATTGTTGTTCTGATAATGATTTATTTGTTAAAATTGAAAACAATCATATTGTCATAATTGTCTTATATGTTGATGATCTTTTGATCACTAACAGTGATAAAAGTATAATTGTTAGAATCAAACAAAGATTAAAACAACGGTTTGAAATGACTGATTTGGGTTTATTAAATCATTTTCTTGGCATGATTATCATTCAAGATCATAAACTTATTGTTACATCTCAATCTCAGTATGTTATTAATCTTCTTAAGAAATTTAACATGTTTGATTGTAGGCTTTATTGTCATTCCTATTGAAGTTTGTGTTAAGTTTGATCCTAAACCAGTTGTGTTAAATTTGATCCTACTATTTATAGGTAGCTAGTTGGTAGTTTGATCTATTTTACTATTACTAGACCTGACATTTCTTATGCAGTGGGAGTAGTGTCAAGATTTATGCAAGAACCTTATGAAGATAATTGGAAAATGGCAAAAAAATTGAAATATATCAAAGGCACAATCAATTTTGGTCTTGTTTTTTCTTCTTCTAATGATGCATAATTACTTGGTTATTGTGATTCTAATCATAATGGTGATGCTATATATAGAAATTCTACTTTTGATATATTTTCAAGCTTGGTGCAATTGCTATCACTTGGAGTAGAAAAAAGTAGCCAACAATGTTGATCTCTTCTACCTGAGGCGAGTATAGAGTGCTTGGGAAGCTTCTAAAGAAGCTATGTGGCTGAAAAGGTTGTTGGCTGAGTTGCACATGGATGTCAAAGGGAGTACTACTCTTCTATGTGACAGTCACTACATTTATCTTGAAAATAATCCAATTTAGCATCAAAGGGCAAAGCATATTGAAGTTCATATACATTTCATTAGAGAAAAGTCCTTAATGGTGATATTGATCTCCGATTACTGCCTAACTAAATATCAAGTTACATATCTTCACAAAACCAATGTGTTCTGTCAAGTTTTGCAAGTTTCGTGCCTTGTTGGGCTTGTTAGAGTTGCCCTTGAGGGGGAGTGTGCATGACAATGCCACCTCTTAGCGGCCTGTTCAAACTTCCAATGCTTCCTCCAATTGTAATAAGTAAATGTGTCACTATTTTGTGAAGTTACTTGTAAATCCTAGTGAAGCTTTAGTCATGGGTATGCCTTTGGCTCCATAGTCTATTGTAAGTCTTCATATTGTAAAGCATTGGTCTTATGAATCTTTGTTTGGGAAGATTTGTGGATTTCCCTTATTAGCATGCTAAGCCTGAATCACTTGTTGTTTATTCATGGGTCTAAAACTTGGCATGTCTGATTGTATTCTCCCACTTAACATTAAGGGGGAGTGTTGGGGTGATAATGTCAAGTGGGATTAGCCACTTGGGCACGCCCCAACATGATTATAGTTTGTCTGATCAAACTTTAATGTGTGAAGTATTTCACACTCAAAGAGTGAAGTGGTCTAACTGATTCACCCACCCAATTTATTAGGTGATCCCTTTTGGGATTGACTATCTGACTATCTACAATGACTATGCAGGATTGTATTAAAGACTGTGTGTGTTGTTTGTAGGATGTTTTGTTTAACAAAAGTATTAGCTATTGAACAAGAAAGAGACATAGCTCTATAAATGTGTAAAAAATAGCTAAGGAGCGAAGTGGAAGTGCTGGGTAAAATTGTATCAGATTCATAATAAAAGATAATGCTTTTACAATGGAGTTTCTTCCTTCGGCTTTCTCCACTTAAATCTGGTGTAATGTGATTTGGTTCTTGTTTATTATTTACTTTCATCTCTAGTTCATTAAACTCTGTTATTTGCAATCTATTTCAAGTTATTTCTTTGTCTAATCGATTGTAGATCATAATCTATAATCTTCGGCATTAATGGTGGATCTGTGATCTATGGATTACATTTCCTTGCTAAATCTAACATTGTACAATAGTAGAACAATTCTTTTGTTCTTTGGTGTAGGCAAGTCTTGGTTATTATTTACCTTCATTCTTTATTCTTTGTTGGAGATTAGATGGTTTTCTAAGGATGGACAACATGTTTAGTGTGGGGTGATGTTGAGCCCAAAATGACTAAGTCCTAAAAGCAAAGGATGAGCATGTGCGAAAGGCACTACGAGGGAAAGCATGTGGGTGAAAGCACGAGAGGAGAGATAAGCTTACGCGTGGAAGAAGGAAAGGGTTTAAGTATTTAGTCGCATTTTGGTTGAAGGGTATCACATGCAAAACAAATGAAGTTATGGATAAACATAATGATAACAAGGTTGTTACATGGAGGCTTGGAGCTCAAGAAAAGGATATTCCAAGGAATATTTATGGTTACGAGTTGTAAAGTGGAGGTTGTTATGACTAGTTAGCATCTGCATGGCTTAGACACTCAATTATAATAGGATATGATGACATTTGACATGTGGGCTTGCTTCTGGAACAATGATCAGGCAAGCTTCTATCTTATTTAAGGAGGCATTTGGTTCTAGACAAGGGGGTTATTTTGTTAGATTGTTTAATGCTTTTGACCGGAGCTTGGAAACGGGTGGTTATTGGGTCCCCTCCCTTAACAATGTCCAATGACCAAATGTAACAATTTAAACACAAGCCCAACGATACCAGCCAAACCAAGATGAGCCGTTGAACTACCATCACCCGGACAC
Source organism: Taxus wallichiana var. yunnanensis (assembly GCA_018340775.1). Taxonomy (NCBI): domain Eukaryota; kingdom Viridiplantae; phylum Streptophyta; class Pinopsida; order Cupressales; family Taxaceae; genus Taxus; species Taxus wallichiana. The sequence continues at coordinate 410,941,661 of CM031238.1, read as the reverse complement.
TAGCCGTGCCAAGCAAAGACTACCACTGCTAGGAGAAGAGAAACCAAACTCCACTACCAATGATGTTAATATAACCACTGTCATGAAGAACTGTCACCAAGACAACTCACTGATGCAAACACAACCAAGACCATCCACCAAGCCACCATCCTAGCCACTAAGAACCTCTGCACTCGGTCCTCCACCGCTAGAGAAGAGCACCATACATAACCACTGGTGATGGGTCAACTAGCCACCACCGATAACCACCCTTGAAGGGGATCTCGCCCAACGGGGTTTGAACCTAGGTGGATCCGGACCCAACCGTCTGCTTTAACCGACCCACCCAAACCCCATTGGCGACGAGGGGGATTATTATACAATATTGTGTACGGGTGTTAAAGGTCGAGTATGTTTTCATAGTTATGGTGTTTCTCTGTAGAAAGAGATTATGTAATAGTTCTAGGAGGGTAATATGGGGTTTCTAGATGTAGAATGCTCATATCCCGATCTATTCGGTCTATTATGATCTTTTTGATGTAATATGGCTACTGTAAACACTTGTTAATCAATATATGAAGGGTTGTTTCGCATATCTATGGTTATGGGTTCAAACCTAGTGTGTTTATATTATCCATGGTACATATCTGGTTCTCTTATGTTGTTGCAATGTTTACATTTATGTCATGGTGCATTTATGCTTAGATTTAGTAGAATAGATGCTTGTATTTATGTTCCTACAAACATTCCTCGCCATCTTATATAAAGGAGGGGCTCGACACTGCGTGCACCTCGAGTGAGCACCCACTCATGTTGGGTGATAAGTGATGCGCTTGGGATTTAAGGAGGATAAAGGAAAGGAGGATACAATCTCGGTTGAAGAGCATATTAGGACATTAAAATCATCTTTAAGACTCCTAAATGTAACACACGAGGATGTGAAATTTATAATCTTCCCGTTTTCTCTCAAAAATGCAACATATGACTATTTCTTGAATTTACCAGATGATGCAATCACCAGCTAGCAAGATTTCCATAATATCTTTGTTTCCCAATTTGGAAGAATCACTAATCCAGTAGTCCTATATCAAAGGTTCACCACCTGCAAAGGGATGTCCAAGAACCCATTAGAGCTTTCAATGCTAGATTCTAGAAGATTTATAGCCTAACTACCCAACCATACAAACCCATAGATGAATTGGCACTAGAAATTTACAAAAATGCCTTAGATCCTATGACCTTAGTCTTCCTGAGAAGGTCCCAAAACATCACTACCTTGACAATTACATATGTTGAAGCTATCCAAATTGATGAACAAATGCACCCTCAAGGATATTTTCCTTTCCTTCCCCAAATCCACATCTCAATCAATTTCCTCGGGTTAGCCAAAACATGTCAAATCCTATATAGACACCAATTCTAAATGCTCTACCTATCAATTACATAGCCCCAAATCAACAACAAGGCTTAGCTAATTCTATGCCCTTCATTGATCCACAAATAAATGATAGTCAAGCCTTGGTCCCTGTTAATAATACCAATTCCCAAGTACCAAATCAAGAGAATGCAAAAGGAGAATTGGATTCTATCCAAAGAATGGTAAGAAAATTAGGCCAAGACTTCCTAAGTCTACAGAGGCAAGTAGGCGAGTACATGGGAAGTTAACCCAAGTATAAATCACAATTATCAAATATACAACAATAGACCCTTCAAAAAAAAGTAACAATAATTAAGTAGAATCTTCACAAAATAAAATTCCATAGATAATTGTTTATGAATGTAGACACAAAATTATGCACTTTAGACATTATTTATCCCGATCTCATACTACTATTTAGAAGGTTCTTGAGTGAAGAAACTATTAATTAACCATCTTTTTTTGTCATCTTATTTTATTTTATTTCGTCATTACTTGACCTCTTGCACCCCATGTGCGCAGATTAGCTTTTATCATCCTGCGTTATTTTAGCCTCGAATGAGGCACCCATATTAGTATTGGGGCATCATTTGGTGCCCTAATCCCACCAAGGGCACCTCGGTCCTTTTACACTTTCTCGCCACTTTTTGGGATCTTTCTAGCCATTTGAGATCTTTATCTTTCTTGTGGTTGGTCTTTTCGGGGTTAATTATGAAATTAGATCAAGAGAACCCTATAAATAAAAATATATTAGACCATAATGAGGGGCCTAGCATCATTCACTAATATCACCCATATAATGTTGCATCTATTTATTTCATTGGAGATCACTTTCATCTACATAGCTCCATTATCAAGGCACGAGGCTAGGATATCAACATCACACTTCATAGGGGAGGGATTCTATTCTATTCCATACACACATGCTATTACATTTTCTACATTTAGTTATTGCTCGCTACTTCACAAAGTGTGACTGACACAAGAACAAACTATGGCATTTTCACACACACACTTACACATGAACTACATTAAATTTGAGATGTAGTGTAGCGCTCAATTAGTAAGTCCACCATTGTGGCAGCTAAGGTCAATCTGACCCCTTCATATGCATTTTTCTTTTTAGGGTTTGATGTTTGTTTTGGGGTCTTGTAGGTCTTTCTTTCATCTTGGATTATTGGCGACATCTGAAGGATCACAACGAATCTAATATGAAACACAACGAAGGTTCACTTCCTAGCCTTGCAGACCAGGTTTCAAAATTTTTGCACATACCAGGGCACCCAGATTGCAAACCGTAGTGCTCGTAGGCACCCCGGTCCCTCTTCAAGTGCTCCAATCTAGCTAGATCCTCCATATCCATCCTTTTCGGTAATTCTACATAGTCATTCCTACTTCTGTATTTTCTAGTTACCTCTGCGACATTGTTTCACGAGCATCTATTATTCGGCTAAGTTATTTACTTTTCCTTCTTGCACATTAGGGTTAAATTTTCATTTTGCATAGTTATTTAGATCATTTACATACTTTATTTACTACATTTATTTATTTTATTACATTTGTTCATAGCTTACATTAACTATCCTCACATACTACATATTAGTTAATTTTAGTTAATCATTGAAATTGCATTATCAAATTGGGGCGAGTCCATAATACAACTAAGCATGGTGAATTGGGTGTGTTGAGTTTTGTCACACATTTGAAGTCTTTCAAAATGAGTTAGATAACTATGAAATAATTCCCAATACACGTGACATTTATAACCCATCTAATGATACAAAAATGCCTAAAGACTCGCCATGATGGTGAAGATCTATTGTTTTCCTTATACGAAGATAATGAGCCGAAAAGAACACGAATGAGGTGCATGCATTTCAATAGTACCAGAAGGGAAATTATGCATTGGGGATTAGGGCCAACAACACTACTTCAATGCCCCCAAATGTTATTACAACTCCACCAAACCCAAAGGCCAACAACAATCCTCCTCCCCCAAAAGGAAATGATCCTCATCTACAAGAAACTACTTGTGTATTGCCAAAACTTGTTATAATATTGTAGAATACATGAAGAAAATTAAGGAAAACATTACTTTACATGAATTAGCTTAGATCACATAATATAGACATTTGTTGTCAAAATATTTAGCTAACAAGACTACTAAAGACCCTCAAAAGTCCTCTCGTGTTAATTTGGCCTTATATAAAAGCAAAATAGAAGTTCCTCCCTTCCTACTAAATGTGAGAATGTTTGGAAAGAACCTACACAACTATATCATTAACTTTGATGCCTTTGCAAATATTATGTCTTCCAAAATATGCAAGAAACTCTAGTTAAACCCAATTAAATTTTACATGGCAAAGTGGTCCAATTAGAATAGGGAGCTCCATAGTGTGCACATATAGCTAGCATTTGAGCTTAGGATTCAACAGTTCATAGATATACAAGTTGTATAAATCCCAGAGGCTTATGGTATGTTATTAAGTAGGGATTGGTCAAAAGTCTTAAATGGTTACATGTCCACCGACTATTCCCATATGTGGTTTCCATGGAGAGGTATCCCAAATCAAATCAGGATAGAAAGAGAGCCCAAAATGAAACACATGATTAAGTAGTATAATACCAAAAATGAAGAATCTAAATTTTTATTAGCAGACATTGGGGTATATACTTTGGACATAGAGAATACAAAATAAACATAATAAAACCAGGATACCTTAGGATTATGGTCCTTGTATTTTGATGGGGCATGTTCTAAGAAAGCTTCGGGTATGAATTTTCTCGAATGGGCCTAAAGTAACATCAATATTATACCTCTTACAAACCACTATTTCCTTGCACTAACAACTTGATCTAGTATGAAGCTTTAGTATTAGGATTTGAATTTGCTATCAAACAAAAGATAAAAGATCTAAAGGTTTTTTGAGACTCAGAAGTTGTAGTCAATCAAATTAGGAACAAGTATCAATAAAAACAGTCATATCTCAAGAGGTACAAACCTAGAGTATTGGATATTATTGAATACTTTGATGCATTTAACATTATGTCTATCCTTGGGAAACAAAATTAGAAACTGATGTAATCGGCTATTTCTACTGCTACTCTCATGCGCACCCAAGAACTAAAGAAGGAAAGAATGTAAGTAAAAATGGTTTATGTTCCTTCGGTACTAGATAACATAGAACATTTTCAAGTATTCAATTATGACCATCAAGTTATCTATTCTATAAACCACTCAAATGTTTTTGAGTCTTAAATCATTGATGAAAAAGATATGAATAACTTAACTAAAGATGGTATCATAAACCTCAAAGAAAATAGGATTCCTAAAGGCCTGATCGCTCTTGAACAAATTTTTGATCAAGATCAACAAACTCAAAATACTTGTGAAACACGAATATAATGACAAGGATTATACTCGAGATAAACCTTGGCACTAAGGAACGATCAAATTTTGTGAACATGTGCTTAACATGTTTAAATGAGGAGAGAAATAGAACAACTCTCTAATTTAATAAAATTAAATCTAAGATAAGGACATTGTTGATCAAATAAAATAATAGTAACATACAAGATCTAGCTAATAAAAGTACAAGAAAGAGGGATAGATAGGGTTTGTAGAATGAATTAGCTTGCCTCCACAAATCTAAACTCGATTCTCGGGCTAACGAATGACCTAAATAGACATATTCGGTTTTGTAAGCTCGATATTGAGACCGCATGTGATGATCTTAAGGACAAGAGTATCTAGGAGAGGACATAATTTCTTGGGTACAAACATCTATTTTGGGTGCTAGAGTCTCAGTAGGACAACTCAAGATCTGATTCTTTCTATGTCACTTCTTGTCACCTTTAGCTCATTGGTGGTCATGTCAAGTTCGTTAAACTTTTCCTCTTTCGCACATGTACTGCAGAACAAACCATAACTACATGCACAAAACTTAAGTGCACATTATACCGAATGAAAAATATACATGAGAGAGTCAAAATTAGTCTGATGGTCTTCCTTATGTGATCTTGTTTCCGAGTGTAGACAAAAAATCATGCACTTGGGTACATTTCTTGGTCTTAATAGGATGCTAGAATTTACATGATTCATAAGTAAGAAAACTAGTAGTTGACAACTATACTTGGCCTTTTTCTTTTTCTTTTACTTTCTCTTTGGTCTTTCATACCCCATAGCCTAGTCAAAAATTTACTTATTTATTTTTCATGGCTTCAGACACACAAAGCACCTAGGCGCTCCTATCTCCTATGGGTGCCCCTAACCATTTCTTAATTTACTCACTCCTTTTGGGTATGTTTTATCTTTTGGGCATCTGTTTCAATTATGAGTTGACCTTCTAGTTATCAATTACAAATTTAAACAAGGGAATCATATACATATATAGTTATATTTTCAAAATGAGGGACCAAGTGATTAACTAAAATTGACTAACTAATGTAGTATGGGGATAGTTAATCTAAGCTATGAACAACTATAAATAAATTAAATAAATGCAATAAAGAAGTATGTAAATGATCTAAATAACTATGCAAAAGGAAATGATAACCCTAATGTGTAAGAGAGAAGAGGAAAGAACTCAACTGAATAACATATGCTCACGGGACAGTGTCACACTAATGAATAGAAAAATTAGAAGTAGGAATGACTGTGCAAAAGTCAAAAAAATGATGGATCTCGAGGATCTAGCTAGACTGGATCACCTGGAGAGAAACCGGGTGCTCTGGTATGAAATTTTTAGTGTTGTGGTCTCGTGCAAAATCTCTAAAAATGATCTTCATAGGGCTAGGAGGTTGTCCAAAACCCTTGTTGTCTGTCGCATCAAGCTCGTTGTCCCGTACTAGATGTTGTCAATAATCCAAGATGATGAAAATACTTTATATGCCAAAACAATGGGCTTTCTAATCGAGAATTGCACTACATTTCAGACCCAAATGTAGTTATGTTGAGTGTGTGCATGTCATTCCCTAGGTGCTCTTGTACTAGCCATATTTTGTGAAGTAGTGAGCAATAAATAAATGTAGAAAATGTAATAGAATGTGTGCATGAAATAGAATAGAATCCCTCCCCCTATGAAGTGTGATGTAGATGTCCTAGCCTTGTGCCTTGATGATGGAGCTATGTGGATGTAAGTGATCTCTAATGCAATAGATGGATGCAACTCTAGATGAGTGATAGTAGTAGATGATGCTAGGTCCCTCATTATGGTCTCATAACTTTATATTTATAGGGTTCTCTTAGTCTAATTTCATAATTAACCCCAAAAAGGCTGACCACAAGAAAGATAAAGATCTCAAATGGCTAGAAAGAGCCCAAAAATGGCAGGAAAGTGCAAAAGAACCGGGCGCCCCTGGTGGGACTAGACTAAGGTGCACATGGACCCCCAATACTAATTTGGGCACCCCAGTCAAGGCTAAAATAACGTGGGATGATAGAAGTTGACTGGGTATATGGGTGCAAGAGGTCAGTAATGACGAAATAAAATAAAACAAGATGGCCAAAAGACGAGGGTTAATTAGTACTTTCTTCACTCAAGAACCTTCTAAATAGTAGTATGAGACCGGGATAAATAATGTCTAAAGTACATGATTTTGTGACTAAATTTTTCCCCACTTTATGTTGGTGAGTGGAAAGCTCGGTAACATAAAGTAGATAGAGATGCATACTTGATGTCCATGAAGAGTGTAGTAGAAACTTCTGAAGGACTAGAAAAATCATGGAATGAAAAAAAGATGGAGGAGCATGGAAAATAAAGATGAAAAATGCAAAAAGAAAAAAGTGATGAGAGTGAACCTAGGGCGGAATGCGTGTGTAGTTGTTGCGGTGTGTGATGTACCTGCATGGTTAGTAAAGTGCATGTTATTGCAAAGTGTTGTTGTTGACGTTGTTGTTGTTGTTTCCCCCATTTGATTGCTTGTTTCTCATATGACCGGACATGCAAGGATAAAATGATCAAGTAGTCAAATATGTATGTATGTATGTGTAAAAACGTAATGTAAAAGACACATGTATATGAAAGCATGTAAATGTAAAATACGCAAATGTAAATGGAACATGTGCACCTGATCCATGTCGAGAAAGAGAGTGTATAAGGATATCATGTACTAGTGATTTTTTCGGTGATCTCATGCCATAGGCTAAAGAAGTATAGGGAGGAAATGCTCTGTTTCCTCCAACATTTAACTACTTCCTTGAACTATGTGTGTAGAGATCTCTATACGTCTTGGTTTTTTTAGAGATCCAACGCCACTGGCCAAAGTAGTGTCAAAGGCACACCCAATGTAACCTCTAAGCCTCGTAACCACTTCCTAGAATGCCAAGGACACCATGTCTTATAAAAGCTCACTGTGTATGGGGTTCGTAGACTAGTTTGAACCCACTCGTTGAATATAACTAAACCGAACCGGTGTAGAATCTTTATGTTAGTATGTAAAAACCCCAAATGATGCCCCCTCTTTAGGGGTGCATGCGACGTTGTTGATAGGATAATTTCACCCCAAAAAGATGACCAACCACATGTACATTGTAACCATGGAAAGTGCTTGGTAAAAACAAGGCACACACAAACAAGAAGGCTATCCAAAGACAAGTGTGAACAAACATGCATGTAGAAAATAATGTATAAAAAGATACGAAGCAAAGTAATATAAAATCATAAGAAGATAAGTGAGCCACACAAAGTGGGATACAAATATGGGACATCACTCATGATGTCGCAAGACACGCAAGGCCATCATGGCAAAAATAACAAAAAAGTGTGCACACCAAACAAAGGGCAAGGCCCACACACAATAGCAAGCAATATCAGACAATGTAACAAACAAGTATGGAAACAAATATCCCTACATAAAAAATGCTATATATGAAGCACCCATTAGCATGTTAGAAATATGAGCAATATATTAAAAGCATGTATAAGCAAGTAGTGTAAAGTGCTAAGTACAAAATGAAATAATAACACCTATGAGAGACGAATGTGGATGCCCCCAACGACCAGTGTATGAAGGATAGAAGGCAAACATCCATACCGAAAGCGTAAGAGACTTGTATATGTGATCGCAACTAAAAAAAAACATGAACGTACATGTGTGGATGATATAGATAAATGACATACAAGTAATCAAACTAGAATGTGTAATAAAGTCACCATGAACAAGCAAATGTAAGCAAAAATAAAAGCAACCATAATATGTAGTATGTTATGGATGAATGAATGGAATGAAAAGTGGAGTGATAGGAGTCGGGTTCCCCCCCGAGTGAATGGAAATGTATGCAGTGAGGCTCATTTAGTTTTCCCCCTCAACAGTCAAGAATGAACTGTAAACGAGAGTTTGTCATCGGGAAATGGTCGAGTAGTATGTGTTTTGTCTAACACACTATGAGGATTATGTAGGTGTAGCGACGAGATATGACATAACAACGATGTGTGTGTGAACCTTATAGCTGAAGTGTATACCACGTCTATATTAATGTCTAAGTGATGATTTAGCCTAAGTGTATATCATTGTAAGATGGATGGATGAGTGATGATTTAGCCCTCAGTGTATATCACTACAAAATGAGAAGGAGTGGCGATGTAACCTAAAGTCTATACCACTAAAAAATGATAGAATAAGTGATGATTTATCCTAAAGTGTATGTCACTAGCCTAGGATTGTCACATGACAAAAGTTTGAATGATAATCACGTGATGAATGTAAGGTCCATTTGATTTGTAAACCCTTGACAGTCGAGTATGGACTGAGGAACTAAAGTGTGTCATCGGGTAGTGAGTGCAACATGTAAAAGACAATATAGTATAAGTGATGACCATGTGATGAGTAGAATGTGTAGATACGCTATGTGTAAAATGCAACATGAATAGAACGTGTGAATATGTGATACGTAGAATGTAAATGCAATAGGTATAGAATGTGTAAAATGACATGTATGTAAATGGATTAGTAACGTAAGATGATGTGGTGAAGACTAGTATGTAAATATGTGTGAAAATGTACGGTTAAATATGCATGGTATGTAAGGTATGTAGATAATCGGATAATGTAGTATGTAGGATAAGTAGTGTAGGATGTAAAACATGTAGACTATGGTGTATGCATAATGATGACTAACATGATGTATGATGTAAAATGTTGTAGACTAAATGTAGAATGTATGGTGTATGACACATAATGTGTGATGAAACACAATGTGTAATTCCTATAGTGCAGTGTGTGGGGTTCATGTTTAGTAATCCCTCAACATCAAATATAAACCGAAGCACAAGAGTGTGCCATTGGGTAATGATGCTAGAATGTATGATGAGGATGCCTAATGAATATATGAAAATGTAGCAATGATAGATGTAGCTAAGATAAAATGAGTCAAGGTGGGGGAAGGTAGAGTGTAATGCACCCCTAAGTGCATGTGAATGAATGAACTATCCAATGATGGTGAAGGAGGAGGTCCTTTAGTGGATGTAGGAGATGGAATCATGTGACCATGTGGTCTAATAGTGGATGTACGGTATAGAAATGTTGTAGTGGTGAATGAAGTCTATGCGCATGCGAGGGAGAAATGTATGAAGATGGTCGTGGTGGCACAAAATGTATCGATGATGGAGATCTATGTGATACGGAATGCAAAGGTGAATAAGATCCGCATGGAATAAAATGAGGTGGTGATCTATGCCGAGATGCAGTAACTGTGTGAGGAATAGGCCTATACTTATGTGTAGGGCTAGTGGAGCGGTGTGGTCATGCATCTGATACACGAGTAGGTAAACTAGGAGTAGATTGTGATTTGAGCAACATAGAATGTGATGCACTAGATGAAGTAGGGGATGTGATAGATATTGTGTGAGGGGATGGTGACCATGGAGTAGATGGAGGGACACCATCAATAGAAATGACCTGATTATTGTAAATAAATTTGAGTCGTAGATGATTCATAGAAATAATATATTGTGAGCGACAAATCCAATTGAGACCGAGAAGCATGTCACATCCCTCAACTATGTTTCTAATGAGGAAAGGTACAAGCATAGTAAGAGGACCAACTATAATATGTATCGTTAACAACCCCAAGGGTTTTGCAAAATGGTATTCGATTTGGGATGGAGGATACCTGATAGCCTTGAAAGGAAATAGAACATGCACTAATGGGTCATGATGGGTCAACCTTAGTATTTTTGATGGATGTCGAGCCAATAGATACATGAATGTGTAAATGATTAGATGTAAACTTAGCATGATAATCAACATTGGAAAAATAAATGATTGGTGGCGAAGCTTCACTATTAGCAACTAAGAAATCAAGAACTCGTGAGCCAGTGGAAGACATATTAGCAGTTGATTTTTTTTGTTTTTGTGTTATGCTTTAGTAATGGGTTATTAAAGATTTTAAGTTTGTGATTTTCATTGGTAGGAGGGGTTGTAATGGACTTTGAAGCTCAATTTGACCATTGTCAAGAAAATCTGAATGAGATGTCGTAGTCAAAAAACAATGATCAATGGAATGTCCTATGCATTGATGATAATCACAATAAGAGTTTTCATTGAAATTACGTCCTTTTGGACGATATGGATCAAGTTATAGAGGAGATGGTAAGGTAATAATATTACTATCAATGAGTTGTGGTAGCAAAACACTTGGAGGTGTACTAAACTTAGTAAAAGTATGTCTATATGGTTGTGGTTGAAGTTCCTTTGGAGTAGAGATTGTGTTTACGTAGTTTTTCCATCCATGGGTTTAGTTGTAGAAGGCCTAAATGTTGGCTTACCTTAAAATCAGGTGGATGACAATGCTTTCTCTTGATATTTAAGTTTACCTATGGTTAAGAGTTTTGTCTCATGAAGCTTGAGAGTATGACAAAGTTGATCAAATGAAGGAGATGTCTCAAAGAGAACACTCTCTTGTAGAGGTGGTAATAGAATCTGAATAAATAAATCCTGGAGTTTAGAATCCACAAGTACATTAGACATCTTAGCTAAGTTATTCTTGTATCGCAAGACATAATCGGATAAATGTTCATTAGATCCTTGCTTGAGTTGTGCCAGCTTGAGCGTAGGAGATCTTAGAGCCAATGTTGATAGAAAAGTGAGTGAGAAAGGCATCGACCAAATGTGTGAAAGAAACTACCGAATGTACAGGTAGGTCATAGAACCAACACATTGCATAGTCTTGTAAACTACGAGGAAAAAGCTTAGCTAGTATAATGTGATCATCTGCATAGTCAAGGCATGCTACATGAAATGCTCAAAGGTGCTCTTGTGGGTCCCCATGGCCTTTAAAGATAGGTAGCTTAGGAGAGACAAAATTAGGTGGCAATGGATATGTTGATATGGCAGGTGTGAAAGGAGTATGCAAATACTTGTAGAATCTAGAGATGGTTCTATGCGTGAGGTAGCTAACTGAAGCTGATGAATTTGGGTTTGTAAGTCTTGATACAAAGATGTCAAATTTGGAGAATTCAAGGAAGAACCAAGGTGTAAATGAGAAGTATCATGGTGAATAGTGGGAGCAGTGGTTGTAGCAATAGGATCATAAACATGTGTAGGTGGAGTAAAGACCATAAGAGCAAAAACATGCATAGGTGGAGTAGAGACCATAGGGGAAGAATAAGCAACAACAGAAGTGGAAGCGTTGTGAGCTCTCTTAGTGGAAATTAAAGCATGTAATGCATGATGGAGATGTGTAGGTTTTTCACACAATACTCGATGAAAATCAAGTAATAACGTTAAGTTATTATTGGTCAACGTTGGTGTCTTCATCATAGGAATTTTCACTATTGGATGATTCTATCTCGTGGAGAGGAACCTAGTTGGAATTATCTAAAGGATTTTCAGCCATAGATGTAGTTGTATCAGCCATTGTCTTAAAGGTATGAGGGGTAAATGAAGGGATCTCAAATTAGTGAACATATCTAAATAACCACTATGGGTAATGGGCATAAAATGAAAGAAGGAAGACAGATTCGCAAGTCGGGTTCACCAAAATGATTAACTAAAATTAACTAACTATGTAGTATGGGGATAGTTAATCTAAGCTATGAACATATGTAAATAAAGTAGATAAATGTGGAAAAGAAGTATGCAAATTATCTAAATGACTATGCAAAAGGAAATGTTAACCCTAATGTGCAAGAGAGAATAGGAAAGAACTTAGCTAAATAGAAGATGCTCACAGGATAGTGTCGCAGTGATGACTAAAAAATCGAAAGCAGGAATAACTATGCGAAGTCCAAAAAGGATGGATCTAGAGGATCTAGTTAGACAAGAGCACTGAGAGGGACGGGGGCACACAGGGAGCGCTTTGGTCTGAAATCTCAACGCCCGGTCTATGTAAAACCTCTCACAAACCGATCTTCACAAGGCCGAGAGGTAGTCCAAAATCCTCGTTGTTTGTCACATCATGCTCGCTATCTTGTACCTGTAGATGTCGTCAATAATCCAAGATGATGAGAAGACCTCAACCGCATCACAATAATGGGCTTAATAACTAAGTGTTGCGCTACATTTCGACCCAAATGTAGTTCCGTGAGTGTGTACATGTCATGCCCTAGGTGCTCTTATATCGTCACACTTTGTTAAGTAGCGAGAAATAACTAGATGTAGAAAATGTAATAGAATGTGTGCATGGAATAGAATAGAATCCCTCCCCCTATAAAGTGTGATGCATGTGTCATAGCCTTATGCCTTGATGATAGAGCTATATGGATGCAAGTGATCTCCAATGCAATAGATGGATGCAACTCTAGATGATTGATAGTAGTAGACGATGCTAGGTCCCTCATTATGGTCTCATAACTTTATATTTATAGGGTTATCTTGGTGTAATTTTGTAATTAACCCTGAAAAGGCCAACCACGAGAAAGATAAAGATCTCAAATGACTAGAAAGAGCCAAAAAATGGTAGGAAAATGCAAAAAGGATCGGGATGCCCCTGGTGGGACCAGGGCACCCATGGCACCCCAATACTAATTTGGGCACCCCAATCGAGGCTAAAATAACCCGTGATGACAGAAGATGACTAGGCATATGGGTGCAAGAGGTCGATAATGACTAAATAAAATCAAACAAGATGGCCAAAAGATGGGGGTTAATTAGTACTTTCTTCACTCAAGAACCTTTTAAATAGTAGTATGAGACCGAGATAAATAATGTCTAAAGTGCATGATTTTGTGATTACACCAAGCACTAAGCATTATTATTACCACCTAAGCTTGCATTCAAAAGGCACCAAAAGCACTTCAAAACATCTATTTAGCATCCATTCAAGTGATGAGGGCTACATACTATGCATGCACAACATAGAAAGGGGAAGTTTATTCTATTTCATCCACACATTTGCATCGTAGAGAAAATCTATCCCGTTATCTAGTGCATCTTGCACAAGGGCATCCTAGGAACAATTTCTACACACACTCACAAGAACTACATGGATTCTGAGATGTAGTGCAACACTTGGTCATAAGTTCACTCTTTAGGTGACCATCGGTCAATCAGACTCCCCATTCTACATTTTCCTTTTAGGTTTGATGTGGTTTGTGGGCTTGTGTAGGTTAACTTCTATTTTACAGTTACATGTTTCTCCGACGATCAAAAAGTGATTATTAGGCAATCAAGAGGGAACAACCGTAACACCCTTACGACATAGTGAAAAATATATTATAAGCATTTGTGTAGTCATAGGTGCCTAAAAGTAGTATCCAAAGCACCCAGGCACCCCTATACAACTACGGTTTCCCATGTCCAGCATTATCTGTGAGCTCCAGAATTTATAATGAGCATTTACAATGGTCTACCCATTTTGTTCAACACTTTTCCTTTCCCGATCGAGTTCTAGATTGCACGTAAACCAGCTTAGGTATCTTTATACATCTCTCTTGCTTATGGTTTCATACTTTACTTATTTTCTTGTGTCTTTATTGTATCTTAGCATTTTAATATCATACATTATAGTAGTTACTCTGCAATAGGGTTTAATAATTTTGTTTTTATTAAATCATTGAGTGTTATAATACATTTAAGACTTCATGTAGTTATCATGTTGGGTGATTGAAATAGTTTCCTTGAGCTAGGATTCCTAGTGTCACCACACAAAGAATAATAGGCTATAACTACTTTGTCCTAATGCAATAATGTGTGATATGTAATTCAGAATAACCTCCCCATACGCAGTGAATAATGCAGCCCAAAATACGGTCCCTTATGTTGCTCTTATGTATATAGTAGATATATAACATTATAGCCCTTTGAATGCCCCTTAGAATATTTAGTAGGTTGTGTATATATATGAGTTCTTTGTATGAATTTTAGCACATAGTGACACCAAAAGCTGATCTAGGTTATGAAAAGGGAATAAGAAAATACCCAAAGTCCAAGCATGCTGACAAAGGAGAAAACCAAGCAAATAGGACAGGAGCACCTAGAAGGACGATAAATCCTAGGTGTTACTATCCTATCCAGAGAGTATTGTCCCGCAACAAATAAAACAAGTGACAGGAATATGGATCCCTGTGACTCGATCAAAAATATGGAAATACAAGATAAAAGATGAAAGAAGAGCTAAAAAAAGAAAGAAAAGGACCACAGAGGTGTCACCAGTGCCTAGTTTCCATACTTATAAATCATGTATAAAACAAAGGTGTAAGGTAATGGTAATAAGTGTATATTTTAGTAACTACATTTTCCCCCCTTTATGCTATTTGGATGAAATTCAATTAGTATAAATGATAAAAGAAGAGTGGACTGAACTTGGCCAAAGGAGTTGTAGCTAGAACTTTCCGATAGTAAGAAATATTATGTGTCAAACTATGAATCAACATTTTGACCCACAATGGGTGCCCTTTATTTTCAAAAAGGATATTTATATATGAACTTACTAATGATGCATATGAGACTTTGAAACTTGGAGATTGAAGGAGGGATCAAGAGTGATTAGTTTCCAAATCAACGTATAACTAAGGATTTGAGCATCCTAGCGCTAGAGAAAGAGTGTTGGGACAAATGCGCCTATTTTGCTTTCTGATCATGATGCTTTCTGAAAAATAGGTTCTATCATTGTAGACGACAATATAAACCCATTCCGTAGCTTGCCTACTAGGATTGACATATTCAAAACACTTTGTATGGATCGAAAGAGATTCAAAACCTAACCATGGGTAAGAAACCCTACAAGAAGGTTAATGGTTGGGATAAAGTGAAATCCATACACCACCTACGTTTACAATACTCCTAAAAGGCCTCAAACTACACATAGTTATCCACCTAACATGAAATATCTACATGGATGCAACTAGCTTCAATAATTTGATCACTTGATAATATAATTAGTGGTTTGGCATGCTTTGATTAAATTGGCTTGGATAGTATTTAGCTTGGGAAATGTGTCTCTAAAACCTAGTTAAGGGTACTTCATACTTATGTAGGGGATGCTCTTAATGTGTGTTGTTACTTCAAGGTAATTTAGGAGAGTTTAGAGTGCTTTTAGAATGATATTTTCAAATAGTTCTCTTGAAAGTGCCAAGTAATCATTGATTGAGTAAATTACTAATTTGACTTGCTTATATAGGGGTTCATGAGTGTTTTACACCCTTTTTAGATTAAGAATATAAGTTTTAGTGAATTAAGTACACTAAGGATGTAAAGGGTAGATACATGGGTTATGATGATTAATTAACTTCCAACAAAATCATGCATATGATATCTACTACAAGTTAAAAATACAAAGGGACAAGTACACTTAGCTGATTTTAAATGATTATGGGAAGTTCTAAATGTGTAAACAAATGGAACTAGGAGATCTTGTTATGACCTTAATCCTAGGTCAAATATCATATATGTATAGTTGACCTATGGTGAATATAATCTCTTATCATGTCATATCATATTTATTTATGCTTTTATATGCTTAGTAGGTTAGCCTTGATGCTTTTCGTAACATAGTAGGGTATATATAAGAGTTAGTAAGTAGTAGATGATCATCATGTTGAGCACTTGAGTCTTATCGTATGGTTTGGAGGTCGCCCCCTCGAAGTGGATATGTCATTATACTTGCATATTGTGATCAATTATCTATATATTGGTGTTATTTGGTGTTATATTGTTGCTGATATTTATATATATCTAAATAATTTCATTACAAGTGGTATCTCGAGCTTTGATCTGTCTAGATTTGGGTCAAAACCCAAAATTTGAAGATTTGGATATATATACAATTAGAGTAAAGAGAAACAATAAAAATATTATGTTTTAATTGTGTTATCAAATACAATAAAGGGCATATGTATGCTAAAAAGAAATTATTCTATATTGAGGCCATTAATGATGAAGTCAACAATGAAGAAACAAATGTGGAGGTGTTGGACAAACTAGGGTTTGTAGATTCTCAACTCACTATTTCTTATCATGTGATGTTGGGTGTTATGTCCCCAACAAACCCTCAAAGCAAGGGGTATTCCAAAGGAACATAGGGTAACAATATTGATTGACTCATGGAGTACACATAATTTTATCAATAAAGAGTTGGTGGCACATCTTAACTGTTTTATTTTCCTAGCTCCATAATTTCAATTCATGATTCCAAATGATTATGCTAAAATGAAAAATATAAGTCTAATCTAATGCAATATTGCAGTAAATAACGAATAAATAAATAAATGAAATAACTCAAGCAAACTAAGCAATGAAGTGTAGAAACCCTAATGTGTAAAAAGGGTTAGGAGAGCCTTAGTTAATTCGTAGAGGTCGCGGGATCGTATCCCAGTGAAAACTGACTAAATAGGAATGGGAGACCATCGCACGGAGTATGAGAAAATGTAGATTTAAGTGATTTGGGCTGGATTGGGACGCTGGAAAAAGGATTAGGGCACCTGGGTACCTTGGTTTGAAACACAGGCACCCTAGTCTACGGAAATGGCCGAATATGGTTCTCGACAGAATCGTTAGAGCTTCAAACTTATTCACTTCTTGTCATGTTTATGTCATTGAACTTCACCAAATATCGCTATAAATCTAGAACGAAAGAATCATTTGTAAAACCCAAAAAAAGCATTAAAACTCTAAAAAAGAAAGATGCATATGATGAGGGGGTATGACTATCCTCACCACCACAATGGTGGACTTATAATTGAGTGTTGTACTACATCTCAAACCTAATGTAGTTTTGTGTGTGTGTGTGTGTGTGTGTAATTGTGCCCTAGGTTGCTCTTGTGCATGTCGCACTTGAAGTAGCAAGCAAGTAGCTAGATGTAGAATGTAAATAATGTGTGTGTATGGAAAAGAATAAACTCCCCTCCTATGAAGTGTGATGTAGATGAACCAACCTTTGTCCCTTATGATGGAGCTAGATGGATGCAAATGGAGAAATAGATTCCTTGATGGATGCAACCTTAGGTGGTGATAACTAGTGCTTAGTGTTTGGTCCCTTATTATGATCACATAACTTTATATTTATATGATTCCTTTGCTTAAATTTCATAATTAACCTCAAAAAGGCCGACTACCAAAAATATAAGATGCTCAAATGGATAGAAAAGACCCAAAAAGTGTGAGTAAAGTACAAAGAGGATGGGGGCACCCAAAGGGCACGAGGGCACTGGCGCCGGCATCCCGAATAGGCACCCTAGTCCAAAAAGGGTAAAACTGAAGTATGAAAAGACATACTAGGTCAATAAAGATGTAAGACTGAAAGTAGCAATAGAAAGTAACAAGATGGCCAAAGACGTGGGTTAATTATTACTTTTCATACTCAGGAATCATATGAATAGTAGTATGTGATCAAGACTATATATTTACCCAAAGTGTGTGATTTTGTGTCTACATTTGCCCCCACTTTATGTTATTGAGTAGAAATATCGTAACATAAAGTAAATAGAGATGCATACCTTATATCCACATAGATTGATGTATAAAGCATACCGAGGGACTAGACATAAGCATGGAGTGATAAAAAGATGGAGCGTGGAGAATAGAGATGTAAAAGTGTAAAAAGTGATGAAAATGAACCTAGGAAAAAAGCATGTGCGTGAATGCCAATGTGTGTGATGTACTTGTTAGTATCGATGTGTGCGATGTTTTTGATGTTGATATTGATTGTTTACTTCCCATACAAATAGACCCACAAAAGAGAAGACAATCAAGTAGTCAAATACACATGTATATGTATAAAAATCATGTAAGGAAGTATGTAAAAGAAAATGCTAAAAATGTGAAAAAGGAACATGTGCACCTGATCTGTGATGAGAAAAAGGGTGTAGAAAGGATCTTGTCGATGAAGTGCAAGTTTTTTGGGCGATCTCACGCCATTGCCAAAGAAGTGTAGGGAGGAAAGTCTGATTTATCCTCCAACTTGTAACCGCTTCCCGAAACTATAGAGATATCTGTACTGTCTGGTTTTTTGGTGATTTGATGCCACAACAAAAGTAGTGTAGAGAGGAAAGTCTGGTGTTATCCTATAACATGTAACTCAAGCTTTCTTGAAATAAAACACCACTGTAGATGATGTGTACCAATGCATGTGCTAAGGACAACTTGCCTTGTAAAAGTCATTGTGTATGGATTTCTGTAGACCGTGTCAAACCCATGTGTTGTGTAACTACCCCCTAGTTATAGGCACTCCAAGAAAGACATCTTGTACTAAGGACCCAAGTCTAATTCTCGAGCCCCTGAACTGTCCTATATTATGTACCGTATAATGTTGTGTGTACTTTGTATGGGGTGACCAATTCACCCAAATTATGCCCCCTCTTTGGGGGTGCATGCGATGTTGTTGTAGGAAGATGTGGCCTAAAAGAGGACCAAGTGATGAAACTAAAATTTTGCCTCATAGGGGAAGGAGATGTGCTTGGTAAAAACCAAGGCACATGCAAACAAGTGGCTAGAAACAAGTTTTAGTACAAGAAAATACAAACATACATGTATAAGATGAAGTGTAAGCTAGACAAACAATGTGTAAGCTAAAACATGCAAGAAGACAATGTATACCATGAAAAAGTGGGTTGCAAACATGGGACACCACTCACGATGTTGCAAGACACTCAAGGCCGTAGTGGCTACAAACAAACAATTGTGTATACAAGACAAAGGGAAATTCCCGCAAATAAAGGCATACAATGACAAACAAGTACAAACAATGTAACAGAAAACCATGGTGACAAGTAATATTGCAAAAAAATGTTGCACATGAAGCACCCATTAACATGTTAGAAAGATAAAAAGTATGTCAAATCGTGTATAATCTGATAAAGTAGTGTGTTATGAAACAATAGCACTTGTAGTGTACAAAAGTGGATGCCCCAAGAGTTGTTGTGGGACTGGTACTAGGTACTTGCACCAAACATCCATGTTGCGTGTAAGGATATGTAGAATTTTCTATCACAACTAGAAAGCAAGTGAGCATACATGTGGGTATGATAAAGACAATAACATATAAGATATATGTCTAGCACGTGGAATAAAGTGAATGTGTAGAAGTAAATGCGTAGAAGTAAATGCAAACAAGAGTAAATGCAACAAATATATGTAGTATGTTGTGGATGGATGCAATGGAATGCAAAGTGAATCATAGGATCCGCATGCCCCCTGTGTGAATGGAATTTTATGCAATGAGGTTCATTTATTTATGCCCCCGAACACTTAAGAATGAGCCATAAACGAGTGCATCATCGGGAAATGGTTGAAATATGTGTTGTGTGTATAATAAGCATAGTGGATGCGTATTGATAATATGTGACATAAATATATATCGGGCATGATGATGTAGCCAAAGTGTATATCACTAAGGGATGATAGAAGAAGTGAACATGTAGCCTATAGCGCATATCATTACAAGACGAGTAGAAGGAGTGACAATTTAGCCTAAAGTGTATACCACTAAATGATGTAAATGGAAGTGATGATGTATCCGATGCCATATATAACTAAGAATTTCACATGATAGAAATATTGAATGGTTGAGTGTGTGAATGTGGTCCATTTGTGATGTATACCTTCAATGATCCGGATGGACCATGAGACTAGAGTGCATCATCAAGTAGTGAGTACAATGCGTATAAGTATATGAGGAGAATGTGTAATACATGTAGTACATGCAATGTATAGGATGTAATGCTATATGTGAAGAGGATATAGAAGACGTAGGATGTATGAAACACAAAGTGTGAATGACACGTGATGGATGTAAGATGTAAGAGGTAGGATATAAGATGTAATATGATATGTCTAAACAAAGATGTAGGATGCATGAGGATGTGTAATGTGTAGTGTTTATCATGCAATGTGTGAGGCTCATGTCTATAGGATACACTAAACATCAAGTATGAACCGAAGCACAAGAGTGCATCATCTGGTAATGTTGATGTTAAAGTGTATATGTAGATGCATATGCTAGGAGTGTGATAGATGATGATGCAAATATGGGAGATGTGATGATGTTAGGGCGTGTGAATGCAATGCCCCCAAATGTGTGTATGATGAAGATCACAATCATCTAATGTCACTTAGGAGGTCATCAATTCCATGATCAAAGCCAAATGGGGAAGCGTCAGAGACCTGGTAAGCAATATTGTTAGGTTGATCTTGTAACAAGCCATTGCGGTGTAGGTTGTACATTCCCATAACATATTCCTTGTCAGTGAAAGGAGGTAATGGGTATCCATGCACATACCAATGAACGAGGTTTTGTGTATAGCTAAGAAATGATTTATTCTGAGATGAACACACGACTAAAGGGCATAGGGAATGAGATATCCATATGATCAGGGTCTAATGTGGTGCATACATAAGCAAGCCAATACTACCCTAATATGAGTGGAGAAGAGCGAGGAGTGTGTGTAAGGTAGACTGTGAGATGTAAGACACGTAGACCATAAGTAGCAGTGATAGTGATGAATCCATAATATAGATGATGATCATGAGTTAGAGGATAAAGATCCTCAAAATAGAAACCGATCCGAGTTAAACAATCATGTGAACACGTAGTAACATCACAAGTAGGATCAAATGGAATATGCTCCCACTGCGAATTATTCATGAAAAATGTGTATGTAAACGGTGGTCATGCGAGTGGAGGTGACGCATATGAAGTTGTAGGGGAGAGATCAACGTCGAGACTGGACATGTCCCCGATAAAGAATCATAGCAGTAGTAGTAACAGGTGGAGACGGTGGTGTGGAAGAAACAATATATATCATGCAAATAACACCGTTAAGCGGTGGTAGATGATGTTTTGTTCATAGGTGAGGGTCGTCAATAGTTTCGGGGCTTCGTAGAGTAGGAAGTTTGGTATGAGGATGACAATCCACAAAATTGTATGGATGATGGTCACAAAAGACAATATATTTGATGCCTTCATGGATGAATTTGACATAATGATGTACTGTAGAGGCAACGACTTGCATAACATGGAGCCATGGTCTACCAAGTAAAAATTTATATGAGACTGGAAAGTCAATGACAAAGAATACTATGTTAATGGTTTTTGGCCCTACAGTGATAGGTAGAGTAATGTGACCTACACATGGATGAACAAAACCATCATATGCACAAAGGGAAAGACATGATGGATTAACATTAGTAGTGGAAAGACCTAGATTTTCAAGGAATGACATAGGACATAGGTTGAGCTCAGAGCCATTGTCAATTAAAGTACGCTTGACACCCACATTGTAAATGTGAATCATGATATGCAAAGTTGGGTCATTATCAAAAACATTAAGATCAGTAGGAGGATTAGACGGAAAAGTAATATGTTGAGAGAAAGCATCGACAAATGATTGATAGACTGAGTGGGATGCATATCAATAGGAATGCGAGTAGTAGCTAGGAGATGTTGGACTCTATGTCTTAAGTTAGGATTAACAAGCAAGAAATCATTAATTGAGATACTCATGATGAGAATATGCTAGAAATATGAGCAATGACAAAATGAGGATCCTAGGAGTGTAATGATCGAGTACAGGTTCACCAAAATGATTATGCTAAAATGTAATATATTAGCCTAATATAATGCAAGTTTGTAGTAAATAACGAATAAATAAAAAAGGAAATAACCTGTAAACTAAGCACTGAAATGTAGAAACCCTAATGTGCAAAGAGGGTTAGGAGAGCCTTAGCTGATTTGAAGAGGTCGTATGACTATGTCACAGTGAATACCGGCTAAACAAGAATGGGATGCCATCGCACAGGAGCCTAAGAAAATGTAGATATGAGTGATTTGGCTAGACTAGGGTGCCTGAAAAGGGGATTGTGGCACTTGGGGTGCCTTGGTCTGAAATCTAGGTGCCATGGTCTGTGGAAATTGTTGGAATTTGGTTCGCAGGGTCATTACAGCTTCACAATTATTTTCTTCTTTTCATGTGTATGTCACTGAACTTTTCCGGATGTCGATGTAAATTTGGGATGAAAAAATCACCTGCAAAACCCCAAACAAAGCATCAAAACTCTAAAACAATAAAGATGCATATGAAGGGTTTGGATTATCCTCAACCGCCACAATGGTGGACTTACAACTGAGTGCTACACTACATCTTAGACCCAATGTAGTTTTGTGTGTGTGTGGAATTGTGCCCTAGGTTGCTCTTGTGTGTGTCACACTTGAAGTAGCAATCAAGTAACTAGATGTAGAATGTAAATAATGTGTGCATGGAATAGAATAAACTCCCCTCTTATGAAGTGTGATGCAGATGAACCAACCTTTGTCCCTTGTGATGGAGCTAGATGGATGCAAATGGAGCAATAGATGTCTTGATGGATGTAACCTTAGGTGGTGATAGCTAGTGCTTAGTGCTTGGTCCCTTATTATGATCACATAAATTTATATTTATATGATTCCTTTGCTTGAATTTTGTAATTGACCCCGAAAAGGCCGACTACCAAAAAGATAAGATGCTCAAACAACTAGAAAGGACCTAAAAAGTGTGAGTAAAGTACAAAGAGGATGGGTGCCTAAAGGGGATGAGGGCACTGGGATCGTGTCTTGGTGGGCGCCCCAGTCCAGAAAGGGTAAAACTAAAGTATGAAAAGAAAAACTAGGTCAATAAAGATGCAAGACTGAAATTAGCAATAGAAAGTAACGAAAGATGGCCAAAGACATGGGTTGAATATTACTTTTCGTACTCATGAATCATATGAATAGTAATATGTGATTAAGATTAGATATTTACCCAAAGTGCGTGATTTTGTGTCTACACCAGATGGGAGGATAATAAATTATTTAGGGAAATACCATAATATCAAACTTGAGATGGGAGAATACAAGTTTGATTCCCTTATGTTTGTTATTCTTATGGGTGGAGTAGATGGTGTTTCAGGATTCCAATGGATCATGACCTTGGGCACAATTGAAATGAACTTCTAAGATTTAGTTATGCATTTTTTTCAAATAGAAAGATGTCAAGTTAAAAGGGTTATGTGTAAAGTTACCTCAAAGGATGAGCTCTCATCAGATGTAGTTAATTAAGGGCTCTGTACCACAATTATTTTTAATTGATGAAAAATAATCACCATATTTTTTAGGAAAGGGTGAAAAAGTATTCAATTATTGTGCATGATTTGTGATTAGCCAGGCCACCTAGGAGAGCCACTTTCCAAAATATCTCTTGGTTTTCAACTACTATCCACCATCTCAACTCAGGAGTTCCCACCCAAGGTTCAATCACTCAAAGAATAGAGTGATCACCGACAAAAGAAGGTAATATGTGAAAATAAAATTAAGGGGAAGAATCATGATATAGAAATAGAAACATGGGAGGAAGAATATTTCTTGTACCAACATGTAGTGATCATCGATATTGAGGACTTCGCTTGTGTGAAGTAACATCTATAAATTTTCAACATTGGGGATGATATTTCTTTGAATGGAAGGGACATGCTACACTATTAATCCTAGGTCATATAACAGATATGTATAGCCAACACGTAGCTAATATGATCTCTTATCATGTCATATCATATTAAATGTATGCTTTCATATGCTTAGAACGTCGAACTTAGTGTTTTACATGGTATAATAGGGTATATACATGAGTTGGTGAGTATTAAATGATCATCATATTGAGCACTTGAGTCTTATTGTATGGTTAAGAGGTTTCCCCCTCAAAGTGGATAAGTAGTTATACTCGCATATTGTGACCATTTATCTATATATTGGTGTTATATTTTTGTTGATATATCTAAGTGATTTCATTACAAAATTGGACTTGATAATGCTTTGACACTAGAATTGTGACTAGAAAATGGACTGGGTAGGACCGTACAAATCTTATAGGAATGTTTTTAGGGTCTTGACCCTCCTGTATAGTTTTGGACCTACTCTGAATTTGGCTCTATAACTTTTTTTGGACTATCACCTTCCCGAAAATGTTTATCGCTATCAAACACTAGACTTTGGTAATCCCGCAAAGCCTTCTAAACATTCTAAATAAGATCTTAAACCCTATACATTAGTGGGAGATCTTAAAAAATAAACATTAGTTGGTTTGTGGGAACTCTCGTGTACCACCAAAGTTTTCACTAATCCAAAGAGGCCTCAAACCGCACGTCGTTCTCCACCTAACATGTGATATTTGAATGAATGCAACTATGGTTTAGTAAATTGAACTTCTTTAAAATTGCTTGACTTTGAGTTTGTATCTCGTTAAAATACTTGGAGAAGGAATGAATGAATTATTTCAAGTGAGATGTCTTGTCTTTTAGACTTGGTATGATGCTTCAGACATGTAGTGATTGTTTCCTTGATGAGTGTGAATAATATTTTGCAAGATTTAGGGATCCTTGGGTTCCTTTTGCAAGTGTAGGAAGTGAGTGTATCAATTTAGTGTCATATAATTTTTAGGTGTGTAAATGAGAGAGTCTATAATTTCTTATATAGGGTTATGAAGGTAAATTATCGAAGAAATGTCGACCCAGAGGGAGTGAAGAACTCAACGAAGAATGTGAAACTTAAAGCAAATATGGATGATACATTTGTGCAAAAACCACAAATTGGTCAAGACTGGATAACAACTCTTGACCAAACTATACAATTTTGACCAGGGATGAGAAGCATGAAAACTAGAGTTTGCATCTTATCAATTGGAGTTTTATACGAGTGTTATGCATTTGAATTTTAAAATTTATCAACATATTAGTGTGTATGACTAAGAAAGATATAAAAGAGACCTTGGGATGTACTGAGTGGGGATAGAAAGAGCATTTCTATATTAACAAGAGGGCATTGTTAAAACCATAAGTGTCAAAGAGTAAATTTCCAAATTTGAGTTTCTACAACAAGTATACTTTCACATTAAGGCCAACCCGTGAGGAAATTACCAATCCATAAAAATATTAAATTGAGAAAGTGACCATTTGGTGGTTGGGGATGAAACTGCATGTTTCGCACCAAGCCATTGGATAATTTGGTCCTTGTTTGGTGGTCTTGTACAAATAAGGAAAAAGGTGATGGAAACTTCTGGGAATAACACTCGGAGGAGATAAAATTTTATGGGATGATCGAGAAATTTTATGAACAACTAAGAAGTGTAAATGAGGAGAGAAAGTACTACATAAGACCAAGGATAAATAATTGAGCTCGAATGTGTCCACAAGTCATGATTTAGGGGTTAAGCATATACTAACATTATTGAGTGATAAATTATCAAATTTAGGTGTCTATATTGCATAACACATTGATTATTACGTATCTTACCAATACACATTGGTGGACACATATCTTGATGTATATGCTTGCCCATAGCCCATTGATTGTTATATATCTTTCTCATAGTACTTTGGTTTGTGCATTTCTCATATAACATTGTTTGACACATATCTTGATCTATACACTTGCTCATAACAAATGGATTGTTACATATCTTTCTTATAGAACAATGGCTTACACGTTTCTCATGACATAGTGATTATTACATATCTTTCTCATAGTACATTGTTTACACATTGTTCATGACATATTAGTTAACACATATCTTGGTTTATAAACTTTCTCATAACATACAAATTGTTTAATATATTTCTTGTAGCACATTGTTTTGTATGTTGCTCATGGTACATTTATTAACATATATTTTCTTTACACACATTACTAAAATTGTTCAAGTTGTCATATATTGTTGGTTATGTATACTTTATGACATTCCTATCATGTCATGTCTGCTCATAGGTCCCAACAGATCCATTAGGTGTTGATTTGTATGCTTACTTTCATATTACTCTATTGTCCACTATTACACTCTTAGCTATTGATTTTTATTATTATTAGATATGTTTACTATATACCTACGCATGAGATGACATCTACCAATTTTTTTCTAGCAATTGTATATTATGCACAATCTATATATCACCATGTTTAGTTTACATGCTATATATGGTTGACATCCTAGATGTTTTGGTTGTATATAATTTACAACTAATAATTTATATTTTGAGCTAAGTTAACCTTTGCAACATCCCTCATCTCAAAAAGGGGGAATATTGTAGGCTCTTCTTCCATGAGTTCACACATCACACCCACAATGCTAAAGGGTAGACAATGTGATGATATTCACCGAGTTATTTAGTACATATTATAATTTTATATCATATTCACACATACATCCCTACACATTACAAATGTATCAACATCCTATATAATGGCAACACAATATGCCCAAATGCTAATTCGGTGATACAAGCTACCTTAGTGCTAGATGAAAACACACCAAGCCCAAATGATAATATTGTGACACAAGATACCATAACGCTAGATGACAACACATTAAGCCCAAATGCAACTTTCTTATATATATTTGGTTCACACATTCCCTATACAAGTAAACTAGGGGTAATCAAGAATAACGGTTCCATGTTTTTAAATAACATTTATAATTTCAATTTTCATTTGCCAATTTTATACAACTCTATCAAGCATTAATACACGCCTTTGGCATGTGATTTGCAAGTTTCACATGTATGACATAGGGTGTACTTTTAAGCTTTTCACACCTTTGTTATCCCCGTTTTGAGTAAACGACAAAACGATCGGATAACCCCTACAAAATTTTTGAAGTGATTTTGCATTATGACCTCTTTTAGAGCAAATCGGGTTTTCGGGTGTTACTAGCAGCTTGACATAAGTTTTAACATGCTTTATGTCTTATGACCTCCGAAGCCCGAAACCCGCTTTGTATTGAAAAATCCTTTGAAATCGGGTTTTCGGAAATTCAACGCATCGGAACATACTTGTGTTAAAACATGCTTTGTGTCGCGTGACTTCCGAAACCCGAGACCCGCCTTGTATTGGACAATCCTTTGTATTCGGGTTTTTGGAACTCTAAAGCATCGGGACATTCATGTTCCAAAACATGTTTTATGCGCCATGTTCCCCGATTCCCGAATTCCGCTCAAGCCTTTGAAATCGGGTTTTCGGAAATTCAATGCATCGGAACATTCGTGATTCAAAACATGTTTTGTGCTCCATGTTTTCCGAAGCCCGAAACCCGAAATGCACTAAATCTCCTCGTGTCGGGTTTTCGGACTCCTCCAACATACTGACCTGGCATTCAAGCCGAATGGTTGGTGAGTTGGCACGTGCCGAGTTGAAGTGTATTTATTGCCATTTTCGTATAAAAACGCGGATTTCCACGTCGTTCTTACTGTTCATATTTTTAACTCGTGGATTTTTCGTATGCTTTTCCGCTTCCAAAGCCCGCAAGCTCGCGTTATCATACTGGATCGATTGTTTTCATTTTCACCTGTCTCGATTGGAAGGTATTAATCGTTCCTCCTTTGTTCTTGATTTAAGAAACGTTTTCCGTGTACTTCCTTGCCGATTGTCGAGGGTTTTTCTTCCTTCTTCTTGCTGTGTTGTTTTGAAAGGGGTTTTGGGTTTTCAGGGTTTATTTTCTTTTTGAGATTATTAATTGGTGCTGTTCCTTCCAAACTCCAAATACTTGCATGATGTATGGGATATGAATAACAAAAAAGAAAGGAAGATGTGTATGTAGAAATTCAAAGGAAAGGCTCTGTTTTTGTTTCTCGGTTTTTGGAAGACTGTTTTGCAGATTCAAAAGTCCGAAATACAAAGGAAGCTCGCGGTGACGGGGTTTATCAACTTTCCGACCTCAACACTAAGTGCCGGGCATCTCCGAAGTTCCGTCATCAAAAGTGGGCGCCGGATTTCCTCCCGTGTCCGCCATTAACAGTGAGTGTCGGGTTTTCTCCTGTTTCCGCCATTGAAAGCAAGTGTCGGGCTTGGCCAAGGTTCCGACAGATCAAACTTGTCGGGTTCCTCAAAGTTCCGACATCCTCTTCAGCGTGTTGGTTTCATCTCTTCTTCCAGCGCATTCATTCAATCGGGATTTCCAGTTTGAACAGCATCACCTGAGTACCGAGCCTTTCTCCCTTCAACATTCTTCATGTCGGACCCTGTTCCATTTCAGGAGAAGGCCGAGAAGTCAGCAGAGATGAGCTTAAGGAAAAAGTGGAGCAGTTGACAGAGATTTTGATTAAACTTTCAAAACCTCTTGAATCCATAACACCTTCTTCTGTTTCTGCCGGATTCGATTTCTCATCGGTGCCTACGATTGAGAAGATTGCTAATGGATCCAAAAGTTATTCCAACAGGGGAAGGAAGTAGTTCAAGATGATGATTCGGATTAAGTCCAGATGTCACATGCCATTTCTATTTTTAGAATGACATATCTTTTATTTCCGTTTTATCATTATTTTTAATTCATACTTTGACTTGATCTCCTGCGTGAGAGTCATGCAAAGTTGAAGCTCCAGTTAACAGGCTACTCTTTAGGATCTGTCCTGTTTGATCTCTAGC
Organism: Taxus wallichiana var. yunnanensis; assembly: GCA_018340775.1. NCBI lineage: Eukaryota > Viridiplantae > Streptophyta > Pinopsida > Cupressales > Taxaceae > Taxus > Taxus wallichiana. The sequence goes on along the minus strand of CM031238.1, from coordinate 410,912,472 downwards.
TTCTTTTGTTATAAATAAGGGATGCTTGTGCATTCTAAAGGGACGAGAATTTTGGAGCATTAAGAGGCTATTGGAAAGGAGAAAAACTTTGTGTTTTCTTTCAATCATTTTAAAGAATAGAAGCTGATATTGTTTTACAGACTTTGTGTTGTGAAATATATCTTATTTAAGACAGTGTTCTTATGTCCATAATCTTAAAGCTATTCTTTGCATAGAATCTCAGTGTTTCTAATTATCTCGGACACTATATCTGTGATCTAAAACTCGTATGATTATTTCGTGCTCTGTGTTTACTCGAAAGAAAATACGTTTCTCCCATTTCTTTTCTACCGTGCTTCTTTCACTGTAACAGTTTCTAACCTATTTCACTTACGAAAGCAATATCCTTGAATCGTGTGAATGTGGATTTCGGGATTTCATCCCAACCCCCAATGGTTAGATTAGTGTGAATATTGTATATATTAATTACTGTGTTTTAGATTAGCAATAAACAGCAAATTTCACCTGTCTTTGAGGAGGATTTAATCCCATGTACGTGGTTGAACCTCATATTTTGGTTTGACAAAATATCCAACCAACACACACATCACACCCCTTATAGTTGGAGAGTGAGAGGTTTACATTTAATTCAACTTACGTTATTAGAGTAAAATGGGGCAATTTTAGTACCCAAAATTTGGTCTTAAGGCAAATGGAAATAACCATTTGACATTTATCTCGATTTTATACCATTTACACGTGTATTAACTAAACCTAGGGGCATCTTGCTTAATCCATAAACTCTAAGTTATTAGGTAATGACTTGTTCTTCATCTCAACACCTATGGAATCAATACACCTTATACATACCATATCTTCAAACTCTCAACATTTCTCCTTGTGTCACAAATAAAATTCCATCATAATCCTTGAAAGGTTTCATTGAAAAATATCTATAAGGATGAAAAACTTGTCCATTATACTTGTAATGGTCACATTTTCAAAGGTAATGACTTGTTCTTCATCTCAACACCTATGGAATCAATACACCTTATACATACCATATCTTCAAACTCTCAACATTTCTCCTTGTGTCACAAATAAAATTCCATCATAATCCTTGAAAGGTTTCATTGAAAAATATCTATAAGGATGAAAAACTTGTCCATTGTACTTGTAATGGTCACATTTTCAAATGCACAAATTACCTTAGTTGGTTTAGGTTCAATTGAGTAGGAAATCATTCACACAAGTCACCTATATAAACACATACACCCTAACCCATTAGGATAATCCAAGGATCCCATAATCAAACACACTCTAATAAGGACTTTGAGACCAATCATTGAAGTATATCTTTGTTGAAGTACATTTCAAAAATCTATGCAAATATGAATACACTATCCTTTGCATTATTAAGGATTTATCATCTCGCATCATTTTCACATGTTCTCATATACATACTATGATGGATAACTAGATAGGATCGAGGCCTCTTCAAAGTATTACTATGAAGAAATTTTTAGTTCTCACGAGTGAAGAAGCTCAAATCAATTGTGGACTAACCCCTTTTAGGTCAAAAGAGGATAGTGAGGGTTTCAACAAAAGAATACATTTGTAGAAGTTACAAAAGAGTGATCACATGAATATATAATCAAATCCCATGTGTAAATACACAATCAAAAAATGTGCAAGAATCATTTTGCAAGTCATGATAACCGAGGATGAATTCACCAACCCTCGAACGCATTCACGGGGTGAACTCCGTATATGCAGTGAGCCTATCCTCCACTCAATTCCAATATCTCATATTCTATAGACATCTCTATGAAAATATGCACAACATCATTTTATAGTTTCAAACCACCATCACACAACCAAAGTCCATCTTGGGTGGGAAATTTCCAAACCCTAACCTTAATTTCATTACTACTTCCTAGAATCCTTGTTTAAGAATAAATTGCATCCCTCGCACAATTTTAGGAATGTAATAAGTGTTGTTGTTTTGGAACTATATTTACATACATTCAGTAATATCTTAATTAAATTAAGACTAGTTTAGATATGACACAATTAACGTTTTTCTTAAAAGTCTCACTCGATGTGCAAAGAGAGCACCAGGGGGCCTCAGTATGAGAGAATTATAAAGATATAACACTTGCATAAAATAACAATAGAAAAATACAACTTCAATAAACATAAACCATAACCACTCATATGCAAAGTACAAAAATGTCAAAATGCTCATATCAACCACTAAATAATCTATATGCATACATGTAATATGATTACACTATATCCGATATTCATTCTTATAAAACAACAATGCATTCTACAACATGGTATAATGATACAAATTCTTAATTGACCTTACATAATCCTAACAAGATGTCTAAACCTTAAACTAAAACCCTAAATATCCTCCAAAACATGGAGTATAATCATATTTCAACAAGTATTTCAAAACGCCATGTCTTAGCTATCAAGACTCTTCTTCCAAAATGAGGGTTGAAAGGGGTATTTATAGTATTCACAAACAACCTAAACCTACTAATCGACACGTGAATATGCTTTGATAATGTTTTGGATTCCTCAAAGATGTGTGATTATTCCTTAACTCACATGCAACACTTAATTCCAAAAGCTTCCTAAAGATTTTCGCATGATCCCAAATAATTTGTAACTTTCTTATTCCATACACTAACATGTGTTCCATGTGCTTTGCTTATGCACTTACCAATCACATTGTGCCACGTGTCTCACTCTTTCATAGTATATGAATGTAGTAAACATATCTACCTTTTTGAGAGTCAACACACTTATATATACAAAACCCTAGACATCTTTTACACAAAAGACTCACAAGAGCAAACATTTGGATATCATTACTACTTGAGCTATACACATCTAAGATCACTCTAAAGTCTAAAATATTAGCCCTTAATCCTCCTATAGAATCCAAATCCTATCCAAATCAAAGTTTTATGTTGCCCAATGTCTTATGCCAAGAGAAGGGATCTTATTGTTGCATTAATTGAGCATATAGGAGATTGAACAAGACTACACTCACATGAGAAGCATGTTTGCATAGAAATACAAAAAAATGATTCACACCAATATGTAATGCAATGCTCTTATTGAAATTCTGTGAGAGGACAAATCGGGGCTTAGTCCAAGGCTTTTTATCTCATGTTCTATTTAGTCGTGCTAGGGTTTTAAGCGGGAAAAGATAAATCCAAAGTGTCACACATTATCATAGAGTTATAAGCACAATTATTGTAAAGTAGAGAAAGATGAACACACATGCCAATTTTTTTCGCACAATCTTGTCAACACATGCTGCGTTTGATGGATTAGGTCAAGTTTGGTGATTGTTTTCACACTCATGGTCGAACCTCGACCTAGATGCAATTCTAGATTGCCAAATGCACAAGGTTTGTTTTAACTACTCTCCCGATCTTGTTTTGAGTTTTTGTGTCTTCAACACATTCATATTTTGGTATAGTTAGGTTGGATCTTTTCCTACTAAAGATTTTACATCTTCTTTTTTTTAAATCAATTCAAATTCTTCCCTTTATTAACTTCAATTTATTATTTTACTATACTTTCTTAAACTCTTAATTAAGATTCAAATTTAAAACTATTTTAAGCAAATATTCATAAAACAATTAAAACAATTAACTATTAAGGTCATTCGTGCACATTAATATCTAAACTAAATATGAAACACTAGAGTGAAAGTATCTAAACATAATAAATAACATGTTTTGGCTGGATCTTAAGAATGTTAAATCCTATATAATTACCTCCAAATAAATACTTTATTATACTAAGTCATATGCAAATATGTGTGTTGAAATTGTTTGTATTACACTAAAATCCTTGTTCTTTTATTCGATAAGAGGTGGCTCTATCCTAATTAACATATTTTTTTAAGGGAGCTTATATTCACCAATTGCCTAATTTTTGACATTTTTCCCATTTAAGTTTCCCGATCAATCAATTATAAAAAGAATCAAGAACTAAACAATCCTATAAAATATACATAAATTTATAAAATTCACCAAAATGTACATATTTTAACAAGGCCATGATATGGCAAATCCTGCCGAAGCTAATGTCTTTTGATAAATGATGAAAAATAGTATGGGGGGCCTAATTACTATGTCTAAAATTAAAAATCACATGTACTTATAGGGTCACGTAGCAAGGATTGTAGCCGAGGTAAGAGTTGGAACAAATTTGCCAATGGGGGTCAAGTTGTTGTTCAAAGAGGATAAAGTTTCGTTCAAGTTTTGCAATGGCTAAATATCGAGAAAAATGTCATTAAGTTCATGCAAAAGATTTTTTTATGAATTTTAGTTTTGTAAAAAAATCATAAATATTTCAGAGGAACAAAATGGAATGGAATATTACAAAGGCATCATATAATTTTTATACGTGCTATGAAAATTTGTGGTAGAGGCAACCTTTAAAACAAGGTATGCATATTTTTGCGGTCAACAATTCTTAGGTGTGTAAGTGAAGGTATTTTCATGTTACATATGTTATCCCCAAATCAAAATTAAATAATAGTAGTAGCTAGCATGATACTATCCATGAACTTGGGGAACTTGTGTGATACATTCCTTTTACCATATAGACTACTTAATTTGAATATTGAGAAAATATTTTCCTACAAAACACTTAAAAACTTTAACATTAAAAAGAATAAATTTAAGAAATAATATGTTATATGTTGATAAAAATAAAAAGAAATTAAATGAAATGAAATATTATAAGTATAAATAAAAGAAAAATAAATTAAAAAAGAAATGAAAATAAACAAATAAATTTGTAGAAATATGCCTTGCAATGTAATGGTGAAGTTGTTTTCAATGTGTATAGGTTCCTTAATTGTTTAATTATTTGAAATTTCATGTATATTTGTGAAAATCCTTTTAGAATGTTAGGAAATTAATGTTCTTCTTCCAAACCTTTATAAGGGTGTATTTGTCTACAAAATTAGTCTTAGTTAAAAAAATATTTTGTTTTGAGACCAATGATAAACTAGATAAGAGCATAACTTCTTTGATATTTACCACTCAAGGCTCAATGTTGTATAATATTGAAAGTAATATACCAAGTATAAATGAAATTCCTTATCCAAGTGATCAAGTGTAATGGGAGGTTTCCTTCATGAATTTTTATGCATTTTATATATGATCTTGTTATAAATGCTTGAATTGACAATGGTGTAATCTTGAAGAACATGCATATCTCTATATCTTAATTGAGGTTTTAAATTAAGACCCCATTAGAAAGGAGGTTAACAAAGTCTTAAATTAGGACTCTATTAGAAAATAAGTTAATTGAAAATGGAAATGAAAGTTGATAAAGAAGCCCAAAAACCTAAAATGACTCAAACAAGGGTTTGAAGGGCCATGCAATAAATTCCCCCAAAAATACATGATCTTGGTTATGAGGAATTAGTGAAACTAGCCCTATAATTATACAATCTTGCATAGGAAACTGTATAATATTATATGAGTAAATGAAAAACTTAGGACATTATTTTATTGGGATAATACATATACACTAGAGTTTAGGATCATGTAATCAAAGATATATTAAAAATTATATCAAACACACCAAAAACAATAATCATTATAACTTGTAGTACTTGATTCAACATATTTGTGAGTCTAGGAACACAAATACTTTGAAAAGGCATTGTGTGGGAATTCAAAACTTTAACTATGAATTGTATTATAATGCAGGATGATTAAATAAATTCCATCAATCAAATTAAGAGACCAGTCTATCTGAATGGTTGGACCCCCTGGAATAGGTCCAGAAACACCCTTCGAGAATTGTTGTAGCGAAAGATGCCTACATCGAGAATAGGTCTGGTGAATCGTGTAGATGCAAACGTGTAGTAGTCAACAGTGACAAGAACAGAGTAGCTTTGACCAACATGGATGTCTAAATATTTGTAGCTCTGGACAATGTGAGACCCCTCCACCTCAACAACCTTGAATCCTAAAGTTCAAAGAGGATGACAATCCCACATTTGATATCCAGAGGCGGTATGTTTTGTCTGCAAACAAACAAATATCAAACAATTTCTTGCAAAGTAACCAGAACTCCCATAAATTTAAATGACAACATTTGCAGTCAAATTCGTCAATACCAACTATATCTTACCTTGATCCACTGTCAATGAAAAATCATTTGGGCCTTTGCCATTAATGAGAACAACATCATGATTGACAAAAAGATGAGAGTATGGTAATTGTAAGAAAATGCCGCCAAAGGGCTAGAACATTGTGTAAAATATTAAAGTTTTTATTTTGTTTGTGGGCCGTGATAACTTACATTATGATTATCAAGAGTCGATGGAGGAGCCCAAAGAGGAGGAATTACTGGATAGGGTGGTCAGATTAGAAAAGGAGCTGCAAGAGCTCAAAGGGGCTATAAAAAACATGGAAAGAGCGAAGGGTAAAAGGATCCTTCAAAGTGAGGAGGAAGAGGGGGTTATTGGTGAAGTCTTCAAGAAACTACAGTCCCTAGATGGCAGATTGGGGAATGCTAAAAGCCAAAATGACTGCATATTGTCTACCCTCAAAAGCATCTATAATTTCATTGAGCAACATGTCCACAGTGTTTGCAGTTTAAGTGGGATCAATGAGGACATATGGGGCCCTAAAGAGAAAAGGGACATTGCAATTGCCCAAGCTGATTTACAAGACTCCTCTCAGGCCACTGCCATTGCCTTCTTCATGTCACTGCAGGCTATCAAGACCAAAATTGACAGAGCCATCAAGTAAGTAAAGGGTCATGTTGATGTCTTTTTTTTGGCCGCGATGCGGTTTGTCATCTAAGCGGTTCTCGAGCTGTTTTGTGGCGGGGCTCCTTATGCTTGTTTCTCTTTTGGTTCCTTTTTGATCTTGCCTTCTTTTACGGATCTATGTACGTTTAGATCCTTTTTCACCTATATTGTAATATTTGGGTCATTGAGCCTTCCTTGGTTGGTCATTTTTGCCTTTCTCTGGGCCGCTCTCTCATCTTCGCTTATCGGCTTTTGAGCCCTTTTGTATACAGGGTATAGTCCCTTCAAAACTATTTGCCCTTAATAAAAAAAAACTTACAATATGATTAGTCTTGTACTAGTCACCTATCAGCAGAGTGACGTCGCCATCAAGATTGGGGAATGGAACAGGGATTCTGGGCCTGCTAACAACTTTAAGGCCTCCAAAGCCTCCTGTTGCCTTGTGGTAGTATAGTGATGGGAAGTAGAAATAGCTTCCGATGTAAAGTTTTTCCTAGGTCGTATGAGGCAATTGGTTCCAAAAACTCCATCTTGCCAAGAGTTTCTTCTCTGTGGTATTCCATTCTTGTAACAGAGCATGAGTGCAAACGTGCATTGCATGTCACTAGAAAAAGCAAACTAGTATATAAAGATGGAAAACTCTGAACCTACCATGACAAGAGGAAAGACTGATCTAAGTTATTAAATACATTAATAACAATGTTTTGGTTTGTAGTACTATCAATTTGAGGCCCAGGAAATTGATCATTGATCAGAATTCCCTGGAGGAACAAGAACAATAGAGATAAAGTGATGTGAACAATTCAACAATCGTGATCACAAATAGAATGCATTGGAAGAAGATACAAAATTGGAAAAAGAAGAAAAAGAAAAATCTCTTGCTAAGGGACACCAACAGGCTAAATGGTGCCAAATGTAATATTCCATGTACATAATTTATATGGATCTTTTGTTAAAACACAAGTACTGAAGAATGCTATGATGAGATACAAATGAACAATGCAACGCCACACAGATTCCATCGAACTATGTGCTCTAAATCTGGATCTCCTTACTCCTTTTTTTCTAGCAGAATATGTGCAAGAACAAGCACCATTTCGTCAGAAAACTTTAGAAGAAAGTGCAACCCAATAATGCAGATGCAACAGTGTAGCAAAACCGAACTACTCATACATAAAATGAATGGATTTGATGATAATATACAGGTGTAGATTACAGATCTCACTATAAAAACTCGCTTTTAAAGTTCTCATTTTCTACAAACTACATTGGCAGAATTCTCATCGTTAATCACAACAACAACAACAACAGATCATTCAATAATCGATGATCGAATCGAATAAAGATGCCAAATGGTCATATTCGAATGCACAGTTAGTGCCACATGCATGGGAATAGGGATAAAGATGAGTGCCGAGTATGCCTTTGCATGCAACTATGGAAAGCAATAGAATTCAAAAATTCTAAAAACATGCCAAAAACATATGAATCGCAAATCATGCCACAAAAAAAGAAAAATTAGTTTACAATAGAGAATAGCCGTGCCTTAAATATAGAACTTTCCATTTTTGGATGCTTATATTTTAGAAGATAGACCATTAAAGTAAAAATCAGAAAAGCTGCTACAAATCTATAAGTTTTTTTATGAAACAAATATGTATTAATTTTTTTTAATTGATCGAGTCCCCCATTGAGAATAACCCCCACCTAAAAAAATTTAAGAAAAACTCTTTTTTTTTTTTTTAATTTAAATTTTTAGAAATTAGTAACAAACTTTATGGGAAAAAATAAAATCTTGGCAGTTTTTGATTGGTTTGGACAAAACTGTATCCTGGGGAAGGATAATAAGAAGAATTGTATGTATTTTATGGAATTCACCTTCCATCCATCCATATATTTCCTAATGTTCAATTATAAAATATTCACTTGAATCCCAACGCGGAGAGGGTGCGACGCTAACCATACAAAATACAATCCACCTGCTTAGAGCGCGGAAGAAATTTAAATAAACAGCGTGGCAGTGGCAATGCTGTTTTGTGGTGGAGACCGAATCAAACCTATCCAACTCCGATAACAAAATATTCATGGCCCTCTGCTCTTCGCCCAGGCCTACACAGTTTTTCCAGATATATTACAGATTAAATGTGAAAAACAAGGACGGTGTTAATAGTAATTTAATAAATCTAACCGGCGTTGGAGGGAATGGACTCCAAATGCTCAAAGAAAAAATTGAGTACAATTGTGCGAAGAAGGGGAGTAAAATTAGCCGCGTGAGAGCAGTTACAGAGCAGCCACATGAAGCGAAACATGTTTCATCCAAACTGGTGCTTGTTGTTGGAGGGACTGGCGGAGTTGGTGAGAATTCCAAGCCTCTAACTAAATTTATTATTTCTATCTGTTCAGGGATTTTTCTATTTATTTGACCACAAACACAATGTAGAAAGGTAGGATACTAATACTGCCATACGGGCTCTTGCACCTCATAGCTTGCTCCCGGATTGTTAAAGATTTGTTGCAGTCAATTCCTCATAAACCACGTCTTTCTCTCAATTGAAATACGGGATGCCTTTAATGGCCCTTGGGAGTACCAGAGTGGCTTTTGCCCTATTGTTTCCTTTTGAAGTGTGCCCAGAACTCAATGCCACAAACCTTTTCCCTGCGTTTGGTTATGAAATGAAAGATTTTTAATGACGTCCACAAGACCAAGCAGTCTAAGGGACCAAGAGCCACAACATTAAGAAACTTTCAGATTTCTTTTGATGTCGGATCTTCTGCTATGAATCTTGACTAGGAAGCCAGCTGTTTTGTGGATCCTTTCCTCATCAAATAACTCATTTAGGCTTCCCACCTTCAAATCATACTGTAAGCGGATATCTTCATATGCAGCACATTCCAAAATGAAGTGACATTCAGTTTCAACCACCCCTTTACTGCAGAAAATACAAGTTCTTTCTTCCCAATTTTCCTTGGGGACCATCCATCTACCAATCTCACACCTAAGATGATGTGATCCGGTCTGAGCCACTAACATTCTAGCCTTACCCTTAAGAGCAGCCTGTAGATATACTTTTCCCCATGCTCCCAAGTGGGGTTGAACTCTTTAACATAGTATGTTTTTTTCGGCCAATTTGTTTTGTCCACATGACAATCCTAAATTTTTCTAAGACAAACTTTTTTATATCCGCATTGGTGTTAGGGCAATCTTGTAGCTTAATGTCCCATTTGTTCATCCACTTATTGTTCTGCTTCATCCATGTCTTCTTCCTATGGTCCAGCTCCTCCTCAACGACCATTTTGGGCCAGCGATGGTTATCCATGTTTTCAACTTTTTTAAATAACTTATCAATCGGGTTAATGCTGATGCCTCCATTGGGAAAGTTCTTGTTTCAGCCAAAAGGATCTCATACGGAACTGTTGCTTTGAATTTGATGCTACTAGTGATTAGGTGCTTTTGGATTCTCTCTAGTTGTCTCCATTTGTGATTTGACATACTACTCCCCCATACTTCACACCCATAGAGGACAACAAGCGTGACCAACAAACCGAAGAGGGTTTTCTTGGTTTTCCAATCCCATAATTCCGCTTTCCTGCACCTGTCTTGGAGTAGGTAAGATGCTCTCCACCCTCCTTGAATCCTTTTTGCTCTACAAGTCTCCTAGCTGAGCCTATTGTGGAAAACAATTCCAAGGTATTTGTACTCTTCCACTATTTCTAGTGGGCTGCCATAAAAAATAAACGTAACTTGTTGCTTCTTCCTTTTTAAGGAAAAATTCATGACTTTGGTCTTGCTAGTGTTCACTTGCATCCCAACCTCCTGGCAAAAGAGTTCTAAGGCCCTCAAATGTGCTCTTAAATCATGGGCAGTTTTTGCAATTAGAATAAGGTCATCTGCATATAAAAGTAGCTTCACCACATAGCCCGCTAGCTGGATATCACCCCCATCTGTTTTGTTTAATCATTCCTCTAGTTTATCTATGTATAAACCAAACAAAGTAGGAGATAGAGGACATCCCTGTTTAACTCCAATGTCGCTACCAAAACATTCAGACATGCCCTCGCTAGTTCTGATTTTAGCTTTAACTTGCTCATAAAGTTTATGCACTGCAACTCTATACTCATCAAGAATCCCAAGTTCCTCCATTCTATTCCACGTTTTTCTCTAGGCACTGTCAAAGGCTTTTTAAAGTCAACAAAGCAGCAAAATACTTCCCCCTTGTGTGTTCCAAACTTTTTCAATCAAATGTCTAAGAGTGATGCAGTGGTCAATGGTGGAATGCTTTGGTCTAAATCTTGCCTGCCCTTTAGCTCTTTTTCCCTCTCTTTCCGCCCAACTACTGATTCTTCGCTCTACCAAGCTCCCAAAATTTTTTCCAAGAAGAGGGTTGACCATAATAGTGCGGTAGTTAGAAGGATTATTGACATCCCCATTTTTGTATAGAGGGATAACTACACTAGTTGTCCATTCTTTTGGAAAGCCATCCTAGCTTTTGGGCAAATTTAATCTCGTATATAGCACATCCAAAGAGTTCCCACGTTTTGTGAGACCGGAATTTCTCGTGGGACTTTTTTGTTCGTGTTTTCGTTTGAAATTGCTATCTATTAAGGGTTTTTAAACCCAAATAAATATGTTAAAATTACATCAAGGTATCATATTACAATGGAAGATTCAATGAGCCAAGGTCTAGAGGTAAGGTGGAGCCATTGATATGATTATGCCGATAGATTCTAATATCTTATCGCAATGGACACAAGGGGTGGGATATGATATTGTGACCATTTATCTTGACCATATGGTAGAGTTTGGGGCTCTTTTTCTTAAAAATTATAACAATTTGTCACTAGCAAGTGAGAAATATGAAGAGAATGTAATAAAACTAGTACAAATATCTTAGATACATCTATTTGAAAAATGCTGATAGATGTCAATTTCAAGGCTCTTATAATAGATTTTATGCATAAAAATACCGATAGATATCAATTTCGACCAATAATTTTATGCATATCACATTGATTAATAATTTTATTACATTTTCTTCATATTTCTCCCTTGCTAGTGACATTTTTTTATTTGGAAAAACAAGCCTAAACTTTAAAAAATATGGTCAAGATAAATTGTCACACTATTAGATCCCACCCTTGCTTCCATTGTAATAAGGTATTACTATTTAAAAATGTCGATAGATATCAATTTTGAGGCTCTTATCATATATTTTATGCATAAAAATGCCGATAGATATAAATTTTGAGGCTCTTATCATATATGTTATGCATATCACATTGAGTAATAATTTTATTACATTCTCTTCATATTTATCCTTGCTAGTGACAACTTATTAGTATTTTTTGGAAAAAAGAGCCCCAAACTCTACCATATGGTCCAAATAAATGGTCACACTATTAGATCCCACCCTTGTTTCCATTGTAGTAAGATATTACTATATTTTGATTGACTTTTCAAAGTTTAAAAACAATTTTTTAAAGTGATGGTCGAATGGATGTCAAATTTAATGTAGAGAATAAAAGTTTACACGATCACACCATTGGATCCAACCACTTGCTGCCATTTTAGAATGCCTATCTCGCATAATTATTAATCAATGTGATATGTGTAAAATCTATGACAAGAGCCTCAAAATTGATATTTATTGGCATTTTTCAAATAGACGTATTCAAGATATCTGTATTAGTAATACCCGGGTTCAAGCCTCTCTGGGTATGCTCCCCATGTTAATGCAAGCCATCCCCAAACAAGGGTTGGTGCAACATTTGAGTTATTTTTCTATGATAGATAACCATACACATCTACTCGAGATGATACACAATTAGACATGATTCTCTCAAGACCCAAGCTTGAATAATTCCCTATCTCATGGATGGAGGCATTATAACTAATTTTAATTGATTAGTCGTATTCTGGTAACTAACCCTGCAGAATGTTGATTATTTTGAATTTTCTTTTGGTTAGTAATAAATATAATTATCTTTGTAGAGACAAGGACACATCACACCCAACTTCATAGTCATTGCTTTATGTTTGAATGCAAGGTTAACGATTTAGAATGTGACCTTGAGGGCACAACATTTGGTTGTATTATTCAAACATTCTAGGTTTTAAAATAAATATGGTTCGAGTCCGGTCATCAATTAAATGGGGGTCAACTTTAGGTTAAATAGATAGTAGGCCAAACCTTGGATTAAACCTATGAAACTATAAAGTCCAGTTTGAGAGTTTGGGTTTCTAAACCCCAATTTGCCTGAAATTGTTACTTAGATTAGTCCTCACATGATGTTATAGTTGTGTGATTTATTAATGTGAGTGTGAGAATAAAATGAGTTGTTATTTAATAACTCATATTAGTTATTTGTGTGAGCAATAAAATTTATTATATAATTGAGTTGTTGAGAAATAACTCATATTAGAGTGTGTGTATATTGAGTTGTAGTAACAACTCAACTTAAGATAGGAATGTGAGAGATTCTAGGGAGTAGGATTAGGAGATCGGGATGAGATATCTAAGGGATTCAAGATGAAGTTTTGACTCCATGAATGAAGGAGTACAAACACCAAGAAATTGTAATCTCTATCTATGAATATATCCTAGAGTTTTATTGATATATTCATGTGTATGTGCTCTATTAATTCTAAGATAAATTATGAAAGTGTCGTCTCATCTCGTGTTTTGTGTACACCCTCTTGTCAGTCCCTAAAATTGTCTTACAAGATTGAAATTCATAAGAATGACAGGAAAAATGTTGTAATTATTTTACACCAAAACTATAAAATGTAGTAAAATTAGACCTAATTCAAATTATAAGAATAAATGCGATGAATACAATAAGTTGAATGTAAATTTGAAAACTTCTAGATGGAAGTAGAGAGATAGCTATATATTGCACTATAGAAAGATCCCTCTTGATGTTGCTTGAAGGAGGGAAATACAAGTGCACATAGGGACTTGGAACCGATTCAAGAGAGTGTTGTTAGGGTGTCTCGGTGAAAAGCAATTACAGAGATAGTGTTTGGATACTATTGTCGAAGGAGGACATTGTTAGTGGGTAGTAGTGTCGAGGTAGCAAACAATGTCTAGGAAGGTCTATTCGGTTTACTTCTTGGAATTGCTTGTCGGTGTTCAAATTTAGGGTACTTAGGCATTGCGATATGATATGATGAAGCCTGTGTGATCTCTCCTTTGTTCCTTGCTGTAACAATGCACTTGAACAACAACGCATGGTAAAATGCCTAAGGGCTATTGGGTTGGACCAACCTCATCGCTACCCTAATGCAGGCGAGCATTGGACTACATACCAATATCCCGAAGGAGGATCAAGCCTAATGGTCTCCCTCTTCCTATGTGAATGTTCAAGTTGAATAATGTGCAATCTAGAGTGATCCTTCCTCTGACCTTTGACACTTAACAACATGTAATTACAACCCTTTGTACATCGACTTAGTTCAATGGACTGTTAGGGCCATTCTTGGAAGATTTTGAGTTGTGTATATGCCTTTTCAAAAGTGATCTCCAAGGTGTCTAGGTGTGCCTTAGGTGATAATGACTACGGGGTCATCGGTATATATAGCGGCATCGCTTGTTAATTTCCTGCAATAATAGCCAACCCATGAATCAAGCCTAGGCCGACCTAATAAAAGTGCCCATGTTCAAAAATTGCCAATAGAGGACGACAATATTGTTGTATGGTAGTGTCCTCGGCAGAGGAGGTAGTAGCATTGGATGACAATGTCCAAGGTAGAGAATGCCGTGTAGAGATTGCAAATAAGGATCTGTGAGATGGAGAATGTCTGCATAGGATTTCTAAGGTGTTCTTATATAGTTTGAGCTGGTCTTGAGTAAGTATAACCGATGAGATAAAAGTGGCTAAGATGATGTATGGGTGAATGGATAGTAGGAATTTAATGTGATAAAACGTCAAATGCATGTCAATTGCCCATGTGTGTCAAAGAGTGCCAAAATTGATGTTGTCAAGTGTCAAAGACCAAATTTAATGCTAAATTAAAAGGATAAAAGAAAATGTGTATTAGTGGTAACTATTGACGATGTTGATAGGTGTAATTGGAATGTCTCACTGTCCCATATGAAACTTTGCAAGCAAGCAAATGTAGATTAATGTCTCATACCGATACACGACTAGAATATATGAACCATTAAAAAACATTGAAAATGAAAGAGCCAAGGAACGAATACACCTGATGGTATGCGAACCAAGCTATCACTTGTTTAGCTTGATTGGAGAGTGCCTTGGGGTGAATATGCCCCAAAGGAGAGGAGTGTAAATGCTTCAAGTGAAACTGAACATGGCCGTGTTAGAAGTCGAGAGCTGCAAAAGTCCCAACCAAATTGCCCCGAGTGTCTAAATAACCCAACTTGTGATGGAGAATGTGTCTTAGCCGTATTCTCTTATTGGCCAAAGAATCAAATAAGGGTTTGCAACGATAACCTCTACTTATGTGTCCTTTAAACAAACCAATAAGAAAAGATGGATCTTCAATTGTACATGGAAAATACCCGGTGTGTTTACGTAGTACCATTGATCTCCCACAATGAAATATAATGTGTGAATATAGATAAATTCCATGCCCCATGTAATCATCTGTCCCTCAATTTGGAATGTGTTCTCTTGAAAATGTGTATGTATTGCTTCAAAATTATAAATATAGGCCCGCAATATGGATAAAATCCATGTCTCATGTGATCCTATGACTCTTAATATCATATAGAATGTCTGGAATGTGATCAAATGTTCCCAAAATCATATTGAATGCCTTAATTATCCCTCAAAATTATTTAGAATGTCCCAATATGGATAAAATCCATGTCTCATATGACCACATGACTCTCAAAATCATGTGAATTGTCTCCTATGTCAATCAATTTTCCTTCAAAATTGTATGAAAATGTCCCATGTACTATGTCTCTCAAAGTGAAATGCTCTGTTTGACATAGTTTGAATATTTAAATAAGTCCATTATACTGCCCCTTTTGAATGATGGATTAAGCCTGCGTTGCTCATCTTGAAAGAAAGAGTTACGCGCATCATGTGTTATATAGAAAGATAAAGCAAGAGCTAATCATGGAAAGGATATATATAGACATAATAAGATATGTTATCATAGAAGGATTTTATCATTGCAAATTTGTACGAAACATATAATCCAAGGCACGAACATTTGTTTCTTAGTAGCATATAAGATATCATCGTGTAAAAACGGCTAGAGGTAGATGTTAGTGTCAAAAAATATAGCAACAAAGCACACAATAGTAAGTGATATAGATCACAACACCAATCATGCAACATCACATAGTAATATAAAGTATAATTGCGTAGTTCCACTTTAAAAGCATAGAAGAAAACACAAGCACAAAGCATCATAGTGAATAAGACATAAGAAAACATCATGATCAAGAAGCACACAAACAAGACATTACACGACAATTGATACGATAGATTGACAAGAGGATCCTCTAACACAATTCACAGTCTGCAAACACACACAAGCATTTGAAACTCACAAAGTGCAAACACACACAAGTATAGATCAATTACTATAAACACACATTAGTGACAAGAAATGTAAGCATCAATGTAACACTCATCAGTAATCAAGTAGGCACAAAGCAAACAATGTTAGTACCCATAAGTTATCAACATCATCATCATGTATAAGAAAGTACTATACCAATGTAAGGTAGCACTTTAAAGATTTAAGCAAGAGTAAGACATGTATAAATACTCTAAATGGCTCAATATGATTAATGGACTAGCATAGAAAGATAGAACCTAAAAAGCGGCTAAGATGCCCTTAGTGTGGGCATGCCCCAATGTAGAAAGTTTGCCCCTAGGTATGATCAATGTAAAGCATCTATGTGTTCATGTCTATATGTAACATGTATGTCTTGCATCTAACTGAAGTATAATGTAAAAAGCATGGCATAAAATGGATATGTAAGTCACCGTGCATATGACAAATGACATCAAAGAATAATGTGTACCATCAAAGCAAGTTGTGCATAGGTCTTAGTTTTGTATTTTTGAATATTTTAGTAACAAGCAAAAATTAGTCTCGTAAAGGCAAAGAGGTGATCAAGTAGACAAAGCCAAGAGGAAAAATGGAAATAAAAACAAGAGGAGATCACTGAAAACAAAGCCAAGAGGCAAATTAAGCAAACAAATCGAAGTCATAAGCAATAAATCAAAGCCAAGAGGCGACCAAGCAAATGAAGGCGAAAAGGAAGAGTTTGAAAATAGAAGAAAATGGCGGGTTTCGAACATTCCATGGCTTCAGTTGAGTGGTTCGCTATCGCTATCTCTTGGCCTATCAGCAGATTGCCTAAAGGCTCTCAACCTAAGGGGGTTTGGGGTTGAGGTTATTTTTGTGCCCCTATATATATATATATATGCTGACCCCTATTTGAATAGGGAGGTTGAGGAGGGAGAGGCCCCACATCTATATGTGGGGCACTTGATTGATAAATGATAAAGTTGCTCCAGTTGTTCGAACATGAATGGGCTCCTTGGTCAAAAACTCCCTCTTCTCACAACCGGGCTTCTACTCACATGGTTAGGGACAAGAGCCCACAAAATACACTATAGTACTGCCTTTATGCGACGGGGACAATTGGATACCTACATAATGTGCACAAAGTGTAAAAGCAATGTAGTCTTAGGAAAATGAGGGCAAGTGATATGTCTCCATGCAAATGTATAGTCTTGTCTCAAAAGAGTGATAAAGACTCATTGTAGGTGCATGCCCCTATTGGGAACAAGTAGGTGTGTAAGAAAATGTCAAATGAAATGTACGCATAGAAAGATGTGATCACAAAATCTCAATGTATGTCATGACAAGGCAAGGAGAAATAATCCATATGGTGAGGCGGGCAATGATTTTCCACACCAAGGTGTAATATGCCTCAAAGTATGTGTACTAAGATTAGATTGCTGTAGAGTATGCCTGTCTGCATGTCATCACAGGATAACCAATGTAAATGTCTAGATCAGGATTAGCAAAATAAATCAAACCAAAGGGGCTAGAAGAATGATCAATGTGAAACGATCAATGTCAATATAAAAATAGAAGAATGTCGTAGTCATCAGCTCAATAGAGGATGGTCAAGCAAAAACAAGCAAACAAACAACAGTCATTGAGAAGATATGTACAATAAACTGGTAGTGGAGCTGTCATATAAAGATAGGTTAGGAGTGCTGACCTATGATCCCATCAAGGGGATGCTCAAGTGAAAGTCCAAGATTGGGTTATGTAAATGTCACATGCCACAAGCAAGGAGAAGTATATCTTGCTATTGGAGTCCGAATAATGATCTTGAGTGGTAAAGTAATCTGAATTCACATTATCATCAATAGAGCCACATATGTGTTGTGTGTTTCTAGTAGTTGCAGGAACTGTGCGTAGTATGAGCCGTGGTTTTTGTGGGTGCTCTATGCTGAATGCATGTGGGCGGTAGTTGTTGCAAGAGTAGCTTAGGAGTTGGCTGAATATGTGTGGTAGGCTCTATATTGTTAATCAAATGATTTAATGTGAATAACTATGGAAAACGTAACTATGTAAACCGATGTTCATATCTTACTGGTATCAGAAGATATAACATTGAAGTCCTTAGTAGGTAATGAATGTACCATCCAATGATTTCACCATATTTGGTAACATCGAGTGAGATGAAATACTTTGGTAAAATGTGTCCGCTAAACAATGACATGTATATATCTTTTACTAATATGTTGGTCTAACTTGTGGATAGTTAAGTCATTGAGAGATATTCTTGGAATTGAATTTGTGGGAGTATTGGTTTTTTTGTAGTAATGGTTAATGGTTGCTTTAGATCCTCTTGAAGTATTTGCTTTACTTGTGTTTGATCTATGGTAGAAATTTGTGGTATTTGAAATTCTTGCCTTTCTTTCTCTTGATTTGTTATAATTGTCTTTTGTTCTTGTGCATGCTTTACATTTTCTTGTTCTATATGCTCTTTTTGTTTAGGCACCCAAATTTTTGCACTTCAAGATGTAACTTTATCAGCTAAGGGGTGTTTGATATCTTCTTTGAATGTGCTATCTTGTTGAAGTGTAATTTGGTCACCTTGAAAATCGAATGAAATATAACTATTAGTATTGTCAATCAGTGGCTTCTATTTTCTCCAGCCATGGTTGTCCAAGCACAGCATTAAATCGTGTGATGGTACGTGCTATGAAAAATAATGTGTTTATCTTTGGGCCCAAATGAAATTGAATCGCAATGTGACCTAGCAGCTCCTTATGAGATAGTGTATGTTGTAATTCATCTTTGTCACGCCCTAATTATTTAAGGAAATCAAGTGTACGTGTGTTATATTGTGCATTATTATTAATCAATATCCCGTGCGTATGTTCACCTTCTATGAAAACTCAAATAACCTTTAGTTCCTAGTTAGGGTGATCTTGCGATATATGCACCTTAGGAATTGCCTAGGATATATTTCGTTGCTTAGGATGGGAGATAGTTGGAGTCACATCTAGTGGCATTACATTAGATTGCTCAAATGTGATTACACCACTATCACTGGGTTCCTCAATTTGTGTTCCAAGGGAAACCATTTATCATCATCGTGTCCATTCATTTGATGGAAGTTACAAATGATCATGCCCCTTTTCATGTTAGAAAATATGTAGGGTGGTATCTAATAGAGATAATGTAATAAACTTCTTATCGAATAACATTCATAATATATCACTTGATTTGTATTTGAATCTTTGTACCTTTGTAGGCTCGCTTAATGGAAGGGGAGGGCTTGTGGAAGGTGTGACCTTGTGACTTGCCCTAGATGTAAATTTGCTCTTAGGTGGAGAATCACCTTGAGACTTGAAGTGTTAGAACCATGTAAATTACTAGTCTCATAAGAAAGAGTATGTGAATGCATAGATTGCTCTCATAATCAATTATGTCATAGAAAATATGATCAAAGGACTTAAGGCATTGTAGACACAAAATCATGCACTTGGGTACATTTCTAGGTCCTAATCACATACCACTATTCATATGATTCCTAAGCGAGAAAATTAGTAATTGATATCTATCTTTGGCCTCTTTTCGTATTTCAGTTTCCTCTTTGGTGTTGCACCCCACAACCCGAGCCTCCGATCTTCATTGCTTTATCTTTGTTGACTCCGCACACCGGCCCAACCAGACGCCACCGCTTAGCCAAAATGCAAGCGCTGGCGCCCTCGCCCTTCTAGCGCGCCCTACCTCTTTGTATCTTACTTGCCTCTTTTGGGCCTCTTTTATCTTTTGGGCATCTTGTTTTCTTATGGGTCAGCCTTTTAGTTGTCAATTATGAAATTCAAACAAGGGAATCATATAAATACAAAGCTATGTGACCATAATAAAGGACCAAGCTCTAAGCATCTATTATCATCACCTAAGGTTAGCATCCAAAGGCATTCTAAGAGCATCAAGACATCCATCTAGCATTCATTCAAGGGACAAGGGACTGCATTTTCTGCATACACGCATATGAGGGGAAGTTCATTTTGACATCCACACATCTACTTACATTGCTACATCTAGCTATTACTCGCTATCAAGTGCATCTTGCACAAGAGCTTCCTAGCACGATTTCTACACACATGCACACGAACTACATGGAGTCTGAGATGTAGTGCAGCGCTCGGTTGTAAGTTCACTCTGTCGGGTGATCGCCGGGGTCAGTCCGACTCCCCATTTGCATCTTTTTCTTTTTAGGATTTGATGTGTTTTGGGGTTTTGCAAGTTATCTCTCTCTTTGCAGGTTATAAGTGAATTACGTGGACGTAGTGCGACATATAGGCGACTAACAATGAAGGTTAGAGCGACCACCTTGCGACACAAGAAAAACAAGATTCCGAGCTCTTGCGAGCTCACCAGGTGCCTACCAATAGTCTCTAGCGCCTGGCGCCCGACTGACTAGTCCAGCACCCTCGTCCCGTGCTTGTTCGACAATTCCAAGATTTTCTATGTGCGGTTGCATGATAGTTTCTTCCTCCTCTTTGTCGGTTTTCACCCAGTACTTCGGGATTAATTGCGAAATTAGCTAAGTCTTTTGTTCCCTCTTTTGCACTTAGGGTTTCAATTTCCTTTAGCTTATTGCTTGCAAAATCTGTTTCATTGGTTATTTATTATATGTGACTCTGCAATATCTAGGGTTTAGCATTAATCTTATTTTGTTAAATCATTTGGTGAACCCGTCTCATTCAAATACTCTTGGATCCTCATTTTTCTTCTTTCATGGCTTCTCAAGCTCCTCAAGTCCCCTTATATCAATTACTTCAAATGCACCCATCTTGCAAAGATGCTCTCCAAAAATCCATACACTCTATCTGCCTCCCTCTTGATACACCACCGCTCAAGTTAGCTACTATCTTCGATCGTCTTTCTGATAACTCTCTTGGTCCTAATTCTAATCAATCTATTTGCAAATCCATTCAAGCTTTACATTCTTTATTTCAAGATAAATTTCAGGCTATGGAATCAACGATTACATCTCTTAAATCTGAAATCCAACATCTTAAGGACGCTTCTCGACTCACGCTAGTTCTTCTTCTCATCCTCATTCTATGTCTTCTACATGTGCTCATATCAGTGAACCCCAAGTCTTATTGCTCCTCGTGCCTCTAAAGTTTGATCTCAATATTAAGCAACAAGATATTCTTCCGCAGCTCCTCACTCATCAATTGATCAGTTTGCCATCTACTCATTGCTATCCTCCTTATCGGCTTGCAAAATATCAAGGTCATCCATATTGCAATTATCATCAATCAATGGACATAATGACAATGATTGCTATGCTTTACAACGAAGAATCAAACATCTTGAGCATCAAGGTTTTATCTCATTCGCTGCACAACATTTTGTTACATACCCATCTCCAAATTCTCGCATGCAAACAGTTTCCTAAATCAATCATCTATGTTTAATGAGCATAATGCTATTACTTCTAATGTTCCTTCTTGGGGTCAATCAAGTGCCGCCTATTCAACCCAATCCAAACTTCAAGCAACCGCCTCTCAAAATCAGTCTAACGCCTTGGTGTCCCGAAATTTCACCTTGAAATCTGAGACTACCCTATTCGAAAAAATTTCGTACTTCTAAAATAATGGGTCGTTTTGTGTTTTTATTGTCAGAAAGTTCCTGTATTGTGTCAGGATATTCCCAAGGAGCCATTTTACCCATTTTCGCCAAATACCCGTGATGCCCAAAGTTGTTATATTCTGTCACGTTGGAGTTTGCTCATGGGAAATTTGTATTTAATTATTTTAAGCCCCGTTTGAGGCAATTTGTGCTCCGGGTTTAACCTCATAGTGATTGTACATATCATTATTCCCATATACCAGTAGGGTTTTAACCAGGAATGCATTTTGGGCTTTATTTGTAACTTCTGACAACGTTTTGTGTTTTTTGTGTTTTCCCGCTTTCGCTTTCTCGTGAAATTTCTTTGATTAATTCCTTTGCGGTTTGGTTGATTCTTGGCCCGGAGTATCTGAGGTAACCTATGCACGTTGTGCCGTAAGGAATTCGCCATCAGAGGTCTGGTTCTCTTGGAAAAGACGAAGTCGTGCACCAAAAAGCTTCTTCTGGTTGGCTGCTTTTGGAAAAAGAGGGTTTGAAGTGGATCATGGGATTTTTGGAAGCAACAGTGGTGGGAATTTTGTACCGCCAAAGCAGGTACTTTTTCCCATGGAAGCAACGTCACTTAAGTCACAATGGGAAAATTAAAGGTAGCAGAGTGCACGGAATTTCTTACCCGCCTCAGGTAAAAATTCCCATTGTGAAATAAAAGAAAAATCACTTAAGGCATTGATGGGATTTTATTGCCTACCTGGCAAGGTAAATAATCCCATTATGAAAGTCAAACAACTTAAGTGAATCATGGGATTTTCGGAGCTGCCTTGCAGGGTAAATAATCCCATTGCCAATTGACTTTTAAAAATAGAAATTCCTTATTCCAAAAAGTGCGACCCCTTTAGGGAAAGAAAGGCAGCCTTAAATTAATTAATTAAATTAATTTCTTCTCCAATTTTGGCGCCCAGGCTTGTGGAAAAGTCAACAAAGGAAAGTGGACAAAAGGAAGTTGAATTAGACAGTTCTAAAATTAAATAAATATTATTTATTTAATGCAGCCCCTTCATGTCAAAAAGTGCGCCCCATTTGGGAGAGAAATAATACTTTTTAAAGTATTAAATGATTTAATTAATTCCTATTTTCAATGGCTAAGGTCAAAGCATACTGTGAGGCTTGAGTTAACTAGAAGCAAAAGTCTAAAATTAAATAAATTTAATTTATTTAATGGCAGCCATGAACATGCACAAAATAGGCGCCCCATTTGAAGAGTAAAGCTTATTAAATAATTAATTAATTGCCAGGAATAGGAAAGACATTAATTAATTATAGAATTATGAGGATTATATAAGCAGGGGCTGCCATAAGGATGAATTAATTAATTCAAAAGCAGAGAAGTGCAGCCCAGACAAAAAGTGCGCCCCATTTGGAGAGGATTTTTGCTCAGAAGGTGTAATTAATGCTGAAAGCTTCCAATTTTGGCGCATAGGTTGAAGGAGGTTGATTTGTGTCTGGATAATTGTTTGCATAAGTGATACAGGTGCTCAGGTGAAGTTGGTAAAATTCATGCTTGCTTTGCATGCAAATAAAACATCAAATTTTGGGGCAGCAAGCTTGAATTATGCAGATTTTTATGATTAAAATCCACTGTTCATGTTCGGTTGCCATCTTTGTCTAAATTAATTGCAGAATTCATTACATGTGCTTTTATAAGAGAAAGGGAGCTTAAATCAATGTCCAATACATTGAATATATCCTCCGAATCTGAAGAATTATCCAGATCTGCACCAGTTTTGAAGAATTCCGGCCGAATAAGGAGAAAAAGAATTGTTCAAACAAAGATAGACACAGCCATGGCAAAGAGGGATGAAAAAGAGAGCACAACGGAGTCATGCATCACTTCTAAATTTGCAGACATCGGAGACACAGATCTAGGTCCGAACCTCTTTCCGAATTGATTGACAGATCCAGAGAAGGAAAGACTTCCCTCATGCGTGCAGTTAAAAGCAATGGAATTATTCGAGCTGCAGCGTTTCCATACACAACCCAGTTGCCAGAGTTCGTTATGGAGTGTGCTAGGTCTTACCATCCATCATCCAGATCAGTTCGAGATGCTACGGGAAAACAATAATCCGGTTGGACGCACAGTTCATCAATTATTGTTTGAAGATTCCAACACGAAAGGTGGTGACTTCTATTAGCATACAGGATGCCGGCAACAGGTGGGAGAAGCATAGAGTTGATTGCGTGAACATAATGAATGCAGATACATGAAGAAGCCCAGATCTCCTTCCAAGTTCCCAAGAACTCTTCCGCGGTCCAATCTGGTACAAGAGGTAGATGATATTGCCAAATTGTTATGCAGGATAAATGGCGAAGCAAATGCTCACACCTTCCGCACATGGATGTATGCTTTCATCAGGACCATTGAAATCAACAAAGCGGATTCAATAATCAATTGGTCGGAAATCATTAGCGACAACATTGGTGAGCAACTCCGAACGTGAAGCATACTTTCAGCTTCAAAATGACTTCCTATTTGGTATACGCAGCACCTCACAAGGCATCTTCTCCAAGCTGGATAGATGTGGTGTTCTTTCCAAGGACCCCATTTTCGAGTGCTACCCACAGCTTACTGTACCTGCATGCAGAAAGATTTCAAAGTGGTCAACGATGGATTCTTCTACGAATTCATTTGCAGGTTGGACAGGGACTTAAAGGCCAATAGGGTGAGCAAGGAAGCGTGGGAAATTGTGTCTAGAATCGGTAGTCTCTTTATTCAGTTTGCGGATTTCACATACCTAAGGGTCACCGGCTTTTCTGGAGAACCGTTTAAGCTGCCCAGATATCCGAATGATAGATTGGTCGCCATGGAGCTGAGCAGACAACTTGTTGAGATTCACGACCTTCAGTCGAAACGACACAAGTCTACGGGCTTCTTCCCGATCACTGTGGGACATTATAGCTGGCAGAGCATTCATAAAGCCCGAAGATTGGAAGCGGAAATGTTCTCTGAGTACGAGTAAGAGTTCTTCTGAAGACGGCTGAATTTCGATCCATTTGGAGTAGCCAGAAGACGATATCCCGTGAGTACGCACATGTGCCTTCATTAGAAGATTTCGGATGAAGTGCAAGAGTACGCGGTTAGAAAGAAAGATTTCAGCAGACTATCAAAGACGACAAGTGTTCGACTTTGATTAGCACGGATACTGCGGATCTTAAAGATGATGGGACTGTGTTACTTGACACATACCATCAAATGGGAGGAGATAAAGTCAGTATTTCAGAGAATGTAGGGAGCTACCATACGATTGAGGAAAGGTCTGTTGTTGCTTTTGGTGAATACTTCTAATCGTCATTGATTTAAGGATACTTGCCTTGATGGGGCATTGATGAATCAAATCACGGGCAACTTCGGCACAGGAGATTCCCTCAAGAGGAAGTACGGAGGAGAAAGCATTAGAAGGCCTGAGAAGATTAAAGTGCACAAAAGGTCTCAATCAAAGGAAAAGATCACTTCCACAGCTATGACGTTAGTTTCGCTTCTCCAAAGATCCACTACTTCACCGATCGTCAGCACCTCGGCAAAGCAGACACTGCCATTCCTCCGTTGAATCCAACAACATTCATCTTCTCTCCTCACCACTTCGCTTCAAAGACTTTGTTCTCAAGAAACGTTGAAGCTGCAGATGGTAGATTTTGAAAGAGCTTTGTCTTTGGATGATTTAGAGGATGACAGCCATAACACTGTAGCGGTTTCTGATGGAGAGGAATCAGAGCGGAAGATAGTAGTACACTCAACAACTTCTCATTTTCCGAGAAGTAATTTCTCAGAATGGTTGACTTCATAGTTGGTTCCAGAGGCTAGAGTGGAAATCAACTTGGAGGAACACGACTTGCAACTACTCTTGAGTCTAGGCGGAAAAGACAGAAAACCTAAAGTTGCTAAGGTAACTTCAAGGTTGATCATCGAGGAGTCGGGGTAGAAGTTTGTTGAGATGTCAGTTCTGGCGGAAGGGAGGAAAGAGGATGAGCTCACGGCAGAAGACATAACATTAACCAGAGTACCTATCGGTCAAGCCACCACGTATGATCAAGCAGACACACAGCATACATTGATAGATTCTCTATTCCTTAGGCTTGACAGAGAAAAGGTGGAGAAAGTTGAACTTCGTAAGCGTGTATCTCGGTTGTGCGAGATCATTGCCAAGGTTGCTAAATCTTCCACTCAACCCATTTCAGCTGAAAAGCAGGTGAGTGATCATCTGATGCAGGAAATGGAAGATGCAAGCAACCAGGTGAAAGTTATCGACGAATGGAAAAGTCTGATTATTCGTCAAGCTTCGTAAACCTGAGAGTCACAAATTGCGCCCGTCTGAAGGTTATGAAAGATGCGGAGATCACCAAGCAACTGGTGACAAGCATAGTAGATATGAACACAGTTGCTGAGAGTAACTTGAGTACTTTGGCCGAAATCAATAAGCTGCCGAGAGAAGTGTTGATCATGCGGAATGTATTGTACTGACGGATCACTGGCCGAGAAGGGGAAGCAGCTGGAGTTTGCAGTATCTTTCCGTTTGGAGATCTGCAGAATTATGCTGCAGAGGATGCAGGCACTTGAGAGTATGGCATCGTCTTTGCCAGACAATATCATTGCTTTCACTCATGAAGAAGTGGTCGGAAATGTTACTTCATACACATATCATTCCTAGCAGAGTGCCTAATTCCTTGGAAGGGTCTCTTTTGATGGTACATGGGCGAATTGATAGAGCTACAAAGCCTTTCACGATGAATTCCATCACAGACCGGGTGACATTATAGTCGGATATTGCAAGTTCGGGCCAAGCTTGGAGGATGTGGAAGCATGTATCAGGGTATTGAATGAAGGATTGCTGCAGTTCAGGACAGAAAAGGAAGTTGTGGCTAAGACAGATGGGAAGATGCTGAATTATATGTTCGATAAGTATATTCAAGATCGTAACAAAAAAAGATATAAATGTTACAAATTTGAGGACTTTCTTCTTCTATTCTGTCTTCTTCTATTTTCCACGTTCCTGGATGAAATTGTAAAACTTTAAAGTTATTGGTTTTGAAACCATTGCTTTAAGTTATGTGGAACGATTCTATTAGTTAAGTGATAGATGTGTCACTTAAGGAGAAGTTAGAGGAGTATGATTGCCAGATGTCATCTTTACTTCTTGTTTTTGTTTCAGTTCAGTTGAGTTTCCCATTTATACTTTCCCTTCTACTTTCTATAAGTAGAAAAAGAACCTTCGGGTTAATGATCAAAATTTGTAAGCAGCATTCTTGTGTTTGATCATTGCCGAAACCCCGAGAGCCACTTGAAGCAAAGGAATATAAAGGAGCAGATTTCTGAGAACTTTGTGTCACGGTGCATTTTGTTTCTAGCTTTTTATCTTCGATCTTCTAATAAACTTTGTGTTATTTTAGATCTAGATCTGAAGTGCCTTTGCTTATAATTCTCGTGTGTTGATATCTATTGGTTTTTTCTATGTGCATACAATCAACTTTGTTATCTATTTATTGGGTTGCACATCTTCCCTATTTCTTCCCTGTGTTTTATTATTCCCTTCTTCTATAAATATTTCTTTTCTTAAATAGGTGCTTACTTGCTGCAAAGCTATACAACTATGGTTCATGAGCTGAATAGTTAAAGTAAAACCCCCATATAGATGCTAGCATATTTTTATTGACAAATCTGATACGGGAGCCTCATTGGTAAATGAGGGAGATTTATCTCATGACTGCCTAGGTTTTTAGCTATGCAGAAAATCTAGCCAACACGCCTCCTCCTCTCAAGTCATCTATGACACTACCAAGTCAAACTAAGCAACCGCCTCCCAAAATCAGTCCACCCTCTTCTCCTATCAAGTCTTTTGTAGTGTCATCAATCCCACATAAGCTCTAACCAATCACTTTTGTCAAAGAAACTACTCCTTATACTAATGGTCAAGACACATTTCAAACTCCACCACCATGGCATGGTCCTACTGCTCCTTCTGCCTACCATTGTGCTGACTCTCTCTCTTATCATGACACAGATAACGCTCTACCACAATGGCATGGTATCCCTCGTGTCACCACATAGATCTCCATTATTAACACACTTGGGGGCATCGCACTTATTATTTCCCCCTCTTGGCATTATCAGTGTGTCGCATTTCTACTATCACACTCCGTGTTTCATTTTTATTCTTTCTCATTCATCCTACACACATTGATACACACCGCTTGTATCGTCATTACCCTATGACGCACTCTAGCTCCACGGTTCAT
Organism: Taxus wallichiana var. yunnanensis; assembly: GCA_018340775.1. Classification (NCBI taxonomy): domain Eukaryota; kingdom Viridiplantae; phylum Streptophyta; class Pinopsida; order Cupressales; family Taxaceae; genus Taxus; species Taxus wallichiana. The sequence continues at coordinate 410,884,288 of CM031238.1, read as the reverse complement.
ACTTGACTGCTGAGGGTCTAAATCTGAAATGAACCTCACCACATTCACACTTCTCACGCTCTATACTTCATTGATCTATCTATCTAGAGACATATTTCAAACCATTTCCCGATGACACACTCTTGTTCTATGGTTCATTCTTGATTGTCGAGGGGTCTTTTATAAATGAACCTCATCTCATACATATTCATCCACATACACTCGGGGGCACGCTGCTCCTATCACACTCACATTGCATATCATTCCATCTCACTCATTCACAACATACTGCATATCTTGGTTGCATCTATTCTTGCTTGCTTATACTAGTTACATGCACACTTTGTTTCACATGCTAGACAGATATACTTTGTATGTCATTATCCTTTCTATATACACATGTGCGTTCACTTGTTCTCTAGTTGTGAATGTAGACTTTACATAGATCTTTACACGTAGCATGGATGCTTGGTATTGTACCTCTTACCAGTCCCACCGAGGCTCCTGGGGGCATCTACTTTCTTACACACTATAGGTGCTATTGTTTCGTTTTATACTATTTCCTATTCTTACTAGCACACTACTCTATTGATATATACACGTCTTGACATACTTTTTATCTTTCTAACATGCTAATGGGTGCTTCATGTGCAACATTTGCTTTGTAGGAACTATTTGCTACCATGGTTGTTTGATACTTTGCTTGCCACTGTTTGCCATTATATGCCATTGTTTGTGGGCTATGCCCTATGTCTTGCTTTTTCATTGCTTGTATGCTTTTGGCCGCTTCGGCCTTGATTGTCTTGCGACATTGTCAGCGATGTCCCATGTTTGAAAGCTTATCGTGGTTTACATTGTCTTATTGCTTACTAGATTACACAGTCTTCTACATGCATACTTGTCTTGTTTGCACTAACACATGTTTCCAACCACTTTGTTTGCATGTGCTTTGGTTTCTACCAAACACATTCTCGTCCCCCGTAGGGTATCGGTTTCATATTCGTATCCGGTCCTCTCCTTTGGGCCGCATCCTCCTAGCAATGTCGCATGCACCCCAAACGAGGGGGGCATACATTAGGTGAATCAGTCACCCCATACAACAATTTAGAGCTTCAATACAGGCCTGCACGACATAGGAACAAAACAAAGTTACAGACACAGAACGACCCAGATTTTGACTTGGGTCTATAGTTCAGCACAAACGCCAACGCCTAGATACAGACACTAGTGCTTGGGTGCTCCTGACCTTTCCTGGGCGCCTATGACCAGGGGGCAGTTATAGTTACTTTCTTAAATCAGCGCAATTTTCAGCATTTCATAGAGCAGTTGCCTTAGTACAGGCACAAACCTCTAGCAATCACAATGCATTCTATCTCCTTTTTCTACTTGAATTGAACTGGATCGAACACGGAACAAAGCAGGACCACACCATCTGCAGTGGTGTACAAATTCGGGAAGCAGTCAGGGATGGAGAATAACATTAGATCTTTCTCCCCAACACTCTTTTGTCGTGGCATGAGATTGCCCAAAAAACTCGCACTTGGCGTGAGATCGCCCAAAAAACTTGTTCTTGGCGTGAGATTGCCCAAAAAACTTGTTCTTGGCGTGAGATCGCCCAAAAAACTTGCTCTTGGCGTGAGATCGCCCGAAAAACTCACTCTTCTACAACAATTCAGGACATTTTCTATCCTTTTCACTTGTCACGGATCAATTGCACATGTTCCTTTTACTACTTTTTTCGCATTTTTACATACTTTTGCATACTTTTACGAGTTTTTTCATATACATATGTTTGACTACTCTTTCGCTCTTCTTTTGTAGGTCCGTCCTTAATACGCAACAAGGATATCCCTTCGCTCACAATGACAATGACAACGGGTACAAACACGACACAACACATACGCTTCACCCCTAAGGTCACTTCCTCTTCTTTAGCTTCCACGCTTCATTTTTTATCACTCCACACTTTTCTTGTCTCTTTGGCACGCTTTCGCCATTGATCTACATGGTTATCAGGTACACATCTCTTATCTTCTTTATGTTATCGAGTATTCACTCAACAACTTAAAGTGGGGGCAAATGTAGACACAAAATCACACACTTAGGTACATTTTAGGTACTAATCACATACCACTATTCATATGATCCCTAAGCGAGAAAACTAGTAATTGACATCTATCTTTGGCCTCTTTTTTGTATTTTTGGTTTCCTCTTTGGTTTTGCACACCCACAGCCCAGTCTGATCTTCATTGCTTTATCTTTGTTGACTTCGGACACCAGTGCCCAACCAAGACGCTAGCACCCAGGCGTCCTCGTCCCCTCTAGCGCCCCCGACCTCTTTCAGATCGTACTCGCCTCTTTTGGGCCTCTTGTTTTCTTATGGGTTGGCCTTTTAGTTGTCAATTACGAAATTCAAACAAGGGAATCATATAAATACAAAGCTATGTGACCATAATAAAGGACCAAACTCTAAGCATCTATTATCATCACCTAAGGTTGCATCCAAAGGCATTCTAAGAGCATCAAGGCATCCATCTAACATTCATTCAAGGGACAAGGGACTGCATTTTCTGCATACACGCATAGGAGGGGAAGTTCATTTTGACATCCACACATCTACTTACATTGCTACATCTAGCTATTGCTCGCTATCAAGTGCATCTTGCACAAGAGCTTCATAGGGCACGATTTTTGCACACACGCACAATAACTACATGGAGTTTGAGATGTAGTGCAGCGTTGGGTCGTAAGTTCACTCGTTAGGTGATCCGCCGGGTCAGCTTTGACTCCCCATTTACATCTTTTTCTTTTTAGGATTTAATGTGTTTTGGGGTTTTGCAGGTTATCTCTCTTTGTACAGGTTACATGCGAATTTTGCGGACGTAGTGCGACATATAGGCGACCAACAACGAAGGTTAGAGCGACCATGAGCTCTTGCATAGAGTACAAACAGGATCTATGAGATAGAGAATGTTTTGTGTAGGATTTCTAAAGTGTTCCTTTATAGATTGAGCTGGTCTTGAACAATTTTTGTAGACCATTGTGTTTTGTACATGTAATTATGTAAATTACTTGTCTTGAACTCTCTCCTACATAAATGACTGTGTAATTATTATATATATCCACATTGAATATTATGTGAAATCTCAATTCAACTCTAATGTTATGTAATAAGGTTCTATAATATATATGATGAATGCCTTATCAATGTTATCATATGAATATTTGAAAGTTCCTATATTTTTAAATTTTCCCCTATTTTTAATAGTTGTCCCCTATCATCCCCTAAAAATGGCCTCCAAAAATCCGTCCGGGAAATGTGTCCCACTGTCCCTTATCTTCCCCATCCTAGAAACTTGATGGAACACAGTTATTTCTTCAATGACCAAAGAAGAAGGTTGGGGTAGAGTCTTTGTGGAATGAAGGTAAATGTTGCCACAATTGATAACATTCAAACTAGCTAAATTTCTGGATTCCACATTATAGATAGGGGTTCCCTGCTTACTTTTTTAGCATTTGCCACAGGTTGAGCAGGAAATTGTGGCTGGTTAACCTGCTCTATTTGAGGTTGTTGATTGTTATTAGAAGGCCCAATCATCAAGGCTTGTTGCTAATTTTGCACATTTTGATTCCGACTTTGACCCTATAATTGCCGATTGCAATTTTGTCGAGGTCCTATTGTGGTTGAAATTGTTGAGTTACCCATTGTTGTTGGTAGCAATTTGACCATGGTTGGTTATGCCATTCCTGAGAGACATTGACCCTAAGGTTGTGGACTAGACCATGGTGCAGTCCATTGATTTGCAGGCCAAGGAGTTCTGGAAACAAATGGGTTAGAATGTTGGTTAGAAGAAAAGTTACCACCTTGTCTTTGCCTAATGTAGTTAAGTTCTGCTTCTTGGTGGGCATGTTTCTTCATATGATCTTTGATTGCTAGAAGTAAGTCACACTGATTAGTGGAGTGATTTCGGTCACAAATACCACATATGTCTACCTTGTCCAGAGGGCAATCTTTAAGTGCATGTTTGTCTCTACATTTGGGGCAATAAATAGATAAAGGTTCAGTAGCCTTGACCTTTGCTTGAATCTCATCGAAAGATGTATTCAAGTGCACTAAGATGTCTATTTTCAGTTTGACAAACTCTTCCATGAGTTGGCTTACTTCATTACTTCTTTTCTTGTGTTTGTTCCTTTCAATTCCAAGTCTGGTTCTTGAATAATTCCTACAAAGGTCAGCAATGTCTATGAGTCCCAATTTATTTACATCACCTTTTCCCATAAGATTCAGAGCATCTCTAGATTCATCAGCCAGTTCCCTCAGGAATATAGTTTTACTTAATTCTTGGTCTAGCCCATTGCCACAACGTTTATGGACAAAGTGGAACCTATCAAGATAATCTTCAAGGATTTCATCCTCCTGTCTCTACATCTGGGGCAATAAATAGATAAAGGTTCAGTAGCCTTGACCTTTGCTTGAATCTCATCGAAAGATGTATTCAAGTGCACTAAGATGTCTATTTTCAGGTTGACAAACTCTTCCATGAGTTGGCTTACTTCATTACTTCTTTTCTTGTGTTTGTTCCTTTCAATTCCAAGTCTGGTTCTCGAATAATTCCTACAAAGGTCAGCAATGTCTATGAGTTCCAATTTTTTTACATCACCTTTACCCATAAGATTCAGAGCATCTCTAGATTCATCAGCCAGTTCCCTCAGGAATATAGTTTTACTTAATTCTTGGTCTAGACCATTGCCACAACGTTTATGGACGAAGTGGAACCTATCAAGATAATCTTCAAGGATTTCATCTTCCTTTTGGGTCATTCTAAAGAGTTCTTCTTTGTGGTCACGAACCCTACAACAGTCTTGGTAATTGTCTAGAAATGCCGTTTCCATTTCAGCCCATTATGAATGGAATTGCGAGCTAATCCCATAAACCAATGCATGCCTGAGTCTTTAAGTGTAGAGTCAATCGATTTTAACTTTTGGTTGTCAGCTGTGTAATCATAGGTTTGGCAAAGAACCTTGAATTCAAATAAAAATTGATCAGGGTCTTTTGAAGATATACTCCTAAAGGTAGGCAATATAGATGGGGATATATTCTTCGTAGGATCCTGATCCTCATTGTCTATCACTATAGGATAGGTGAAAGTTATGTCTTGTGTAGGACTTGCATTTTCTACTCCTTCCATGTTTCCTTGTGGTTCGACCTCAATTGATGAACCAGTGGTTTGATCTTGGCTTTGGGGAGATTTTGTTTAACAAATCTTCCTTACGAATCACCAAGTCTACGCATGAAATAGGAAAGTGCATTTGAAATCCTAACTATAACTATGAGTATTGTTAAATTAATATTTCCTCTAAACTTAAGAAGTTATGAGATATTTGTAATATCCCTCTTCTGGGATCAATGGAAAATAGGCAAACCACCAACTCTTGAATGCTCCAATCAAATACAAATAGTCAAATCCAGTCAGAAATATTTGAACCGATCAAATAGATGACTCAATAAACCCGAGGACAAGGGTTTAATGGCCTCTAACAAGCAAACTCACACAATATTAACTCACAATTGAACTGAATAAAACTCAGGAAATCAGATTGCTTTCCAATAAATATGAAGGTCATGCACAGCTGCAAAGATCTCTAAATCTGATCCAAATTCACCCACACAAAATGACATTCATCCAGAGATCACCCAAACTTCATACTATGTTAGATAAACTCGCTGCTCAATATGCATGAAATAAATATCAATCTGGGCCTTCTTGTTATGGATCGTTGTAACAGGCTTAAACCTCTGTTTGTTGGAGCATTTAATGTATTGCAAGACTCTTTAGAAGTTTACCAAACTTCTACAATAAGTCGCTGCCAATTAAGAGGCTTAATCATGCCTCAAAACACTCAGAAGATTACCTTGTGAAGTCGCTGGTTATAGGAGAACACAGCAGCTTTATCCACACCAAACCCAGATCACAATCATGTCAAATACTATCACTGTATTGCCCTGAAAGAGATCGCTGCAACAGGGGTCAGTTCGCTGAATATTTAGAGCCCCAAACATGCATTAAACTATTCAAAATTCATTCCCAAATGGTGTTCCTATTTAGGAAGGAAGATAGATCTATTAATCAACAAAACTGAATATCTAGAAGAGGTCGCTGGTCAAGGGAATAACAACAGTCACTCTAGATGATATTCAGATTTCCCAAACACGTGGATTTCATACCAAATCTTCCCAATCAATTTGCCGTAACTAGAAGACAGAACCACACAATCGGCCAGTCGATTTGTACTAGCAAATGTATCCAACTCAGCCCCTAAACATCACAAAGCAAGTCACTAATTCTGGAATATACTTCATACATCCAATACACCAAAATATGCATAGATCTCAGTCGATTTATTTCAAAAGAGCAATATAAATTCCAGCTGATCGATTTCATACAATATATGGCATATAAAATAGCTCACAAACATTAATGACAAGACGCCAAGGCTAGGAGCTACAAACCACTATCACAAGGAATGTTAAATCAGCCAAATCGATATGCAAGGAACAAAAACCCAGCTGCTACAGTGACGTCGCTACAGTAAAAGGGCAGATTTCCACTTGCAAATTCAATCAAAATGTTTGCCAAAGCCAGAAATAAGGATCTCACAATTAAATACTTAACTTGGATCTCAAAACCAGCTCAATACAACCTCCCACGCAAGAGAGAGAGAACATCAATGGGCATGCATCCCAACTCCAAGCATGGAGTATCAAAATAAGTTCATCATAACATAATAATAATAATGACCCTAGCACTCCTTTTATAAGCAAGGAGGCACAAAATTCGAAAACCCTAGGAGAGGGAAAATATTAAATAAAAGCAGTTTGTTTTCCCTAGGTGTGGCGTCCCCTTTTCAAAGGGTGATTTTATCAATAAAAGCCACCTAAAATATTTATTTAATTAATTCCCCATTTAATTTTTATATTTTGGGAATTAAATTAAATAATCTTCATAATTAAATAATTATTGCTCCAGGCAATAATATTTAATTATTTAATAAAAATGTTCCCCTTGCACATCCCGAAGCCCACGGGGACGTATAGGCTAAGGGTCTTCAAAAATGGGGACATTACAATATTTCTAGTGCCACTTACTTCAAAAAGCTCATAAAGTCTTCCCATTGTCACATACAGGGGCTTTAACATTAAAGGAAGTAAGGGATTTTAAAATTCTTAAATGGAAATGTTAACTTTCCAAGTTTCCATTGACAAGAGGGCTTCAAATTTTTTTCTTGCAAGATTTTGCCTTATACCACATTTTATTTTTTCTGAAAATTTGACGAAAAATTTGTAAGTGTTAAATTTTTTTATGGATTTTGGATTTGAAGTCAACATACGGTTTGCATGCAAAGCCGCATGTTGAGTTCAAACCCAAACCTTCCATATATTGTAAAAATGCGTTTTCAAGTCGGAACTCAAATTGCGGTTTGCATACAAACCGCATGTTGAGTTCAAATCTGATTCCCACTTCAAAAGAAGAACTTAGAACTCGAAGTGCAGTTTGTATACAAATTGCATCTAGACTTTCGACTTTTGAACTCCGACCATTTTGAAGGTATTTTGGGTTTGAACTGAACAGCGCGGTTGCATGCAAATTGCATCCGGACTCTTGACTTCCGAAACTTGGCGGTAGGTCAGCATTTATTGCCATCTACCCGAACCTATCTCCCCACAAGAATTAATTTTTACTTTTCTATTTAAGGGCGAGTTTTACTTGTCATTTTCACTGACAATATGGTGTACGCTGACCTACGATGCCTCTCTCGAGCTCCAACCGCACTTAGGTGGATTTTTGAGCAATTTTTCATGATTTTCTTATTTGGTATTTAGGTAAGTTTGCAAGTTGTCTTTTCAAGTCCTTCTGGTTTCATTTTTAGGGTTTTCTTGTCATTTTCATTTGATTTCATGGGTGCCCTTCACATTTTCTCTTTTGTGTCATTTTTCGGGGTTTTATCTTTGAGTCATAGACTTGATTGTTCTATGTCTCTCTCACTTTCATGGGTTCTGTTGTTTCTAAAGCTTAGGCTTCAAAACCTTATTTTTGAAAAGCGAAGGAGAAATCTTGCGCGGAGGAACCATTTCGGAGATTCAAGGCTAGGAAATAGGGCTCAACTTTCGCCATCGGAAGTGCAGTATCATCTTGCATTGGTTGGAGGTTCGTGGCGGAAGTGCAGTTCGGAACTGTAGGACTGCATTACAAGGTCTAACCTTTGCCGTTGGAACTCAGTGGCGGAACTGCACGTCAGAAGTGCAGGGGTGCATTGCGGGGGTGAACTTCCGCCCCTAACTTCCGATTTTCATTTCAGAGTAGAGCTTTCAAGGATTTCTCCAAGGAAAAATGTTTGGATCGTTTTCAAAGGGGAAACAAAAGATGAAATACAGTTTTTAAGGGGTAGCTCCCTTCAAGCATCACGTCAGGCCGACAACATTGGAGATATGGAGCTTGGGCATATTGACTTGCCCGAATTCTAGGAAAGGGTTAGAGCTCCAAACAAAAAGGCATGGATGCAAGGAATTTTTGATAGTGGACTTTCTTTGGCCATTGCTTTCCCTCCATCCATAGTAGGAAAACTTGGTGAGTATGTAATGTCCCCATTTTCTGAAGACCCTTAGCCTATGCGTCCCCGTGGGCTTCGGGATGTGCGAGGGGAACACTCTTAATAAATAATTAAATATTATTGCCTGGAACAATAATTATTTAATTATGAAGATTATTTAATTTAATTCCCAAAATATAAAAATTAAATGGGGAATTAATTAAATAAATATTTAGGTGGCTTTTAATTTATAAAATCACCCTTTGCAAAGGGGACGCCACACCTAGGGAAGACAAACTGCTTTTATTTAATATTTTCCTTCTCCTAGGGTTTTCAAATTTTGTGCCTCCTTGCTTATAAAAGGAGTGCTAGGACCATTATTATTATTATGCTATGATGAACTTATTTTGATACTCCATGCTTGGAGTTGGGATGCATGCCCTTTGATGTTCTCTCTCTCTTGCGTGGGAGGTTGGATCAAGCTGGCTTTGAGATCCATTTGAAGTATTTATTTATGAGATCCATGTCTTTGGTTTTAGCAAGTATTTGATGAGATTTGCAAGTGAAATCTGTCCTTTTACTGTAGCGACGTCACTGTAGCGTCACTGTAGCAGCTGTTTGTGGATACTTTTGCAAGTCGATTTGTTGATATGTTCCTTCTCTAAGCTTTGGCGGTTTGTCATTGATATTATGAGTTGTTTGAATACATTATTCAATGCTGGTTTTGTGAGTGTTTTACAAATTGATTTTGGGTGAATTATTCCCCCAAACCCTAGCATTTTTCCCTTGGTTTCATTGTGGACTGTTGCATGCATTTAGCAGTGTGGATCAATCAACCTTTTTGCACTTTATTGCGCCCTTGCTGTAGCAACTTTATTGAGGCGACTTGCTTAATGATGTGTTTGGGGATTGATTTGAATACAATGGCCAATTAATGGGTTGTGGGATCTTATTCCTTAGCTGCTGCGTATGCCTGGGATAGTTATTCGAATATTTTTATGACTGCTGAGTGTGCTAATTGCCAGCGACCAGCCTGGGCATGTTTGGTAACTGTTTGGGGAGCATTTTTAGAAGAAATCCGATTGATATTCACTGTCTTATTTACAGGGACTTCTACTATTATGAATGTGGACTGATTTGGAAAATTACTGGAGTGGGTCGACTGAGTTAATGCATTGTTTTTGATCTCCTTTATTACAGCCATATATGTGGACAAGTTGGTAGTGGGTTTACATGCTTAATAATCTGACTTCTATCAATAGAGTTTGCTGTTCTCTCCTTGACCAGCGAGTTCGTCTAGAGGTCCATAGTTATTAATTATTAGATCTATCTTCCTCCCTGAAACAGCGACTCCATTTGGGAGAGGATACTAAATGTTTGATGCATTCTTTTATATGCTAAGCCTAGCAAATTGGTTGATCTCAGCTACAGCGACTTAATAAGATGTGCAAGCACTGATTTTGTGCTTTAACATTCATCTATATGCATGTTCCTAATGGCCTGGATACACCAATCAGAATTTTTGCATATTAAATAATTAAGAGTTCATTCAAAGAGGATGCATGCATTCTTTATCACTTATCTTGCATAAAACATATGATCAGATTGTATAAGTGGTTCAGTGGCTTCCATGGATGCAGTGGTTTGTCTTGTTTGCATTTAGGAGAATACAGTGATCAGATTTCTATTGCAGCAGTATACATTCATTGTGGAATTTTAGTGGATGAGTTAAGGCCATTAAACCCTTACCCTCGGGTTTATTGAGTCATTTACTCAACCGGTATAAGTAGTTTGTTGTATTCAGTTGATTGATGCATTGAAGAGTTGGTTGTTTGCATATTTTCCATTGATCCCGGAAGTGGGATATTACAGAGTACTCGCCACTCGTTTGTTCAAACGAATACTCGCGAGAATGACTTGCCGAGTACTCGCCACAACTCGGTGAGTCCGTGTTTTTAACTCGCCAGAGGCTGCTCATATGTGGAAACACAGTTTTGACACTCAAAAAAACGCTGAAAATACACAGTTTTTTTCTCTTTTAAGGCCCTACACTACATCATTTTCACTCACACAACCATTTGAGCTTGCATTGCTTGTGTTGAGCGGATTTTGGAGCGAATTTGAAGAGAGAATTTGAGCTTGCATTGTATTTGGAGGTAAGTTTTTTTTTTTTTTAAAATTCTTTCAAGTTTTTCCAAATTTTGTGTATATTATTTATGTTTTATAGATTCATATTGTAATTCTAAATACATGTAATGTAAAATCAAATGCTTGTAATTTTTTTAGTCATTTGTAGCCAGAGGTATGTATTTTTTTTTACGCAAATTCATTCTAAACTATTTAAATTTTATGTATGTGTATTGTAATCGATTCATATTGTAATTCTAAATACATGTAATGTAAAATTGAATGCTTGTAATTTTTTATAGTCATTTGTAGTCGAGAGGTATGTATTTTTTTTTTTCAATGCAAATTCGTTCTAAATTATTTAAATTTTATGTATACGTATTGTAATCGATTCATTGAATATGTTTTGTAATTTTAAATGCGTTCAATGTGATTGCGAATCATTTTAAATTTTTAATACTCATTTGCAACCGTAGGTATATCATTTTTATTAAATTACGGTGAAATATGGTTATTCAAGCACGTTTTTTTTATAAATTTAATTAAGCTTACATTTTTCTAATTTTTTAAATGTGCATTGTGTTGCAAATTAGAGGTTAACAATGGCATCAGGCTCGGCATTAGGTTCGGCATCTGGGTCAATATCACTAGCAGGAACCGTTCTCGAATGCACGTTCTAAAGCTTGGCGCGTATGGTGTACGTGTAGCAGTGTAGGAGATGTTATTTGTAATTTATGTGGCGAAAAAATGTCTCAGAGAGGCGTCAATCGTCTAAAGTATCACCTTGCATCTATTGTTTGTTGGGATGTTGTGGTTTGCCCCAATGTTACGAAGAGGCAAAGCGAGAGATGAAAGCAGAGTTGACAAAGCTAGAGGAGAAGAAACTAGAGAGGGAAAGGGTGCAAGCAGCCATAGCACAAGTTATTAGACATTGGGCTCTTATGACAGAGGATTCAGAGGATGATGCGGCAACAATTGTGGGCTCTACTCGTGGTCCACGCATACGAACCGGAAAGAGCCGGAAGAGGCACATCTTCATCGAGTTCGAGCAAAGGCATACAAAGCTTTTTTGTGGCAAGGAACACACCTGGAGCACAACCTTCATTGCAAGGTACAGTTGGAACAAGGATATGCATGAGGAAGCGGATAAAGCATGTGCAAATTTCTGGTACTACAACAACCTTCCATTCAATGTGGCAAAGAGCCCATACTGGGAGTACTTGGTGACAACATTGACAGTTGCAGGGAAAGGGTACAAGGCACCCTCTCCAAAAGATTTGAGTGGGAAATTGCTACAGGTGCAATTGTAGATGCCACTACAATTCTAGAAGAGCAAAAGAAACAATGGAACAAATATGGATGCACCATTCTTTCAGATGGGTGGACGGATGGAAGGAACCACACCCTCATTAATTTTTTAGTGGCTTCAAATGGTGAGATGGTGTTTTTGAAGTCTATTGATGCCTCTAACATAGTAAAAAATGCAAAGAATTTGAGTGTTATGTTAGAGACGGTTGTATTAGAGGTTGGTGTACAAAATGTTGTGCAAGTTGTCACAGACAATGCAACAACATATGTGGCGGCTGAGACTACTGCAGGAGAGACATCCATCACTCTTTTGGACTCCTTGTGCAGGCTCATTGCCTTGACCTTCTTTTGGAGGACATAGACAAAATTGATTGGGTGAGGCCGGTTGTAGAAGATGCAAGAAACATAACAAAGTACATATACAATCACCCTTGGGTTTTGAGCTTGATGAGAGAACACACAAAGGGGAAAGAGCTTGTTCGAGTCGGTGTCACAAGGTTTGCAACTAACTTCTTGACGTTGCAAAGTATTTCTAGTTTGTTGACATCTTTGAAGCAAATGTTTGTGAGTCAAACATGGCTAGACTCACAATATTCAAAGAAAGCGGATGGAGAGAGGGTTGCAAAGATAGTTTTGATGATATCTTTGCAAAGAGAGCTATAGAGATCATCAAGGTAATTTCAAACTTCAATTTATATTTCATTCATTTATTTTAATTTGTTAAATTATAAATATATTGTTTTTACTTTTTTACTTTATTTGTAAGTTTGTAACCTTACATTTTAATTTGTGTGTAGGTGTCAGAGCCATTGGTGAGGGTTTTGCGTTTGGTTGATGGGGAGCAAAACCCCATGGGGTATATTTATGAGGCCATGGATAGGGCCAAAGAGTCTATCCAAAACTATTACAGGGGGGATATCGTCAGATATGGTCCCTTTTGGGAGATTATTGATCGGAGGTGGAACAATCAACTCCACCAACCTATTCATGCAATGGGGTACTACCTCAACCCCAAGTATTTCTTCTCCGACGGCTTCACAGATGTGAACAAAGAGGTTATGGAGGGCCTTTCAACATGTATTGAGAGGATGATACCAGATGTTGAGACGAGGGACCTCGTCATTTTAGAGCTACAAAATTACAAACGTGTTGTGAGGAGGCTCTTTTCTTCGGTGTTAGCTATTCGAGGGAGAACCACACAGACACCAGGTAATAAAAATTAGAATGTTTACCAAGTTACTTATTAGTTACAGATTTGATTTTATTAATTACTTATAAACTTTTGATTATCTTGTTTGTAGGTTCTTGGTGGGAGGATTGGGGAGGGAATACCCCTCATCTTCAAAAGCTAGCCCTCGAATTCTATCTCAACCTTGTAGCGCTTCTAGATGTGAACGCAACTGGAGTTTGTTTGAGGCCATTCACATGAAGAAGCGCAACAAGTTGAGTCAAAAAGCTCAACAACTTGGTTTTTGTGCAATACAATCTCCGGCTTCACACAAGAAAAGTGGAGGCCACATCAGAGGATCTTATTGATTTGGATGAGATAGATCCATACAACGAGTGGACTGGGCAAGAAGAGGAAATCCTGTGTTCACAGAGGACGAGATTGCTTCTTTTGAGAGGGAAGCTATGGAGGGAGAAGCACTAGCAGTTGGAGGAGATATTGGATTGGATGACATCTTTGAGGTGATCTCCAACATGCAAAGAGGAGCCACCACCATCTACTTCCGTGTCAGCGAGTCGCAGCCTTTCTAGGAGGAGCGAGAGACGCACCAGTGTGTGGGGCATAATAGAGGCACTAGACTCTCTCCCCAATATTTCTCTAAAACGGGGAAGAGGAAAATGTAAATTGAACTTAATGTATATTGAACTTGCGTATAATATGAAATTTATGATGATATTTTTCAATGTCAATCATCATAAATTCATATTGCTTATCACCGCTATCAGTATTCGCATGATGATGCAATTTTGTATTGTATTTGTATTCAAATCTAATAGAAAACACTTCTCCAACATTTTGGACTCATTTGATACATTTTGTAGTCATGTGTTGCTTAAAATTTATGTTTTTAAAACAAATTTGTATATTTTTTAAGTTGTCGAGTATTCTTGAGTTTTTGCGAGTACAAGTATGCGAAGTATGCCTCCATCAATGCAATGCCTAGAGTTTGTGCTCGCTTTAGCCGTACACTATGACAAAGAATCCCGAACAGTGAGGGATGATGACGGATGATCGTGATCAAATTGGATAGTGACTATTTTGAAGACTTGCTGAAACTTCCCGATGTCGAAGAATATGCCAAAATTTCCCCAGAATCCGCTCTTGAGCATTGGGAATCAAGACTGATACTTGTATTAGGGTCCTTAACAAAAGCTACTTGATGAAATCTAAGCCTTCATTGTCTAGGTCCCTAAGACTATTCCACGATCATATTTTATTTAGGAAGTAAATGACATCATCACCTTGTTAAGCAGAGTTACGAGTCCCTTCTTCTAAGGATTTCCAAGAGTGGATGTATTTATACATTACCACTATCCGAAAGAATGGTGATCTTATCTCGATGGGAAGAACATATCAGTGGTGCCATTGATTTCCAACTATCGGATGTTCTAACCTCTGACAATTTCTTTATGACTTACTATCTTGTATACACGACTGCGGGTATGAGGAATTACCCATGTTTGTCACTTGTAGGGTCAAGGAATTCAGCTCAAATTTATGACTTCTATCCTCAACTTACAATGAAGGAAGGGGTAAAGCATTTCAAAAGAGTCAATGATGCCTTCTTTGCTATTATTTTGTACTTCTTCAACAAGGAGCTTTACAACCGAAGTATTTTAGACAATGCTTGGTGAGTGGTTAGAGAATGGGAGGCATTTACTTATAATTCCCGAAATTCACGTATCTCAGGGTGGTGGGATTCTCAGGCGCTCCCTATAAGTTACCAAGGTGCCCCACAGATAAATGGGTCTTGATGGAGTTAGTTAGACAACTATTACATTTTCATAAGATCCAACATGATAGACACAAGACTGGAGCTCAATTTCCCATAGTTTTGGGAAGGTATACTTGTGCTTCCACATATAAGGCAAAGAATGTCGAAGGGAGATGCAACAAATGACCTTGAGGACCTTCCACCTGGGTGTCAGTTTTGATTATTGGGACAAACTCGACAGACACGGGCCGGCCGGTGCTCACACACCTCAATTGGAAGATATTTGGATTAATTGCAGAGACAAAGTCACAATACGGGAAAGGGACTTCTAGAGGTTAACTCTCCAAGAAGTGGCCCGTATGGAATTGCAGAGGTCCCGGAGGCTCTTCATGATGATGAACATGTTTTGGACCCCATCTATGATCAGAACAATGTGAAGAGTCAACCCTTGCCATGGATTGATTGGTCACTCGAGGAGTGTAGCAATTCAAAGGAAAGAGCGCTTTATTCTTACCGGACCTACCAATGGTTGATGTCGTTGGGAATCACGCCAAAAGCATCGAATAGCTTCTTGTTGATGCAATACAAGTACAACCAGCGGTAAGCCATCTCACCTCTTCAAAAGGGAGGAGATTTGCTCCCAAACCTGCCCTAGAGCCTCGTAAAATCACCGCTTGTTTTGCAGTGTTCGGTTCTTCCTCTAGGGTTCCCTCAACGAGGCTCTCTTCCAAGTGCTTATCAATAGAGATCATTGATATCGATTGCTTCGCCAACTCACACAACTCAAACATTATAGTCACCATCTTCTCCACCTCTCACTATGTCCTTGCCCACATCATCCATTTCTTCTCCTCTCATTTCCCCAACTCCTCTCACCTCATCCCCTTCCATGGCCCAAGTTTTTTCCTCTCTTCCTTCTCTTTCATCTAGAGAGGTTCCGCTTTAGGATCCCCTCGCGAGACTCCTCTTCCCCAAGAAACCGTTCTCGTTTCCACTCCTATCACTCTTCCCATTTCATCAATGCATGTGGCCATCCTCTCCACTCCACCCTCACTTTTCACCACATCATTTCCATTCACGGTGCCTGCAATAATTGCCCTAGTAACTCCTACCCAACCTACTACTATGATGAATGTGCCTATGTCATCCATTGAGCAGCTTATCTTCTTCCATCCTTGCATGGTTAAACAGAAGAATCCCAATGATGAAGAAGGTGCCCATTGAAGATGTTGTTGCTGACCTCGGATCTTGGATCTAACTCCTGAGACAAGCAAAGAGACCATGCGTCATTTCCAACCTTTCGATCGATCAAACCGGGAGAGAGATTTGTTGATATAGCAACTCCAAATTGCAGTAAAACAAGGGAAACTATCACCACAAAGAGATTACCGAGATCTCACGATTTTATCTTCTAAGGCTACTCATGAAGGAGCCAAACAGGATGTCCAGGTTGCTCTTGGTAATCTTCTGGATAAGTTTGACAAAGATAAGGTGACTAAAGATGAACTCAAAAGCAAGGTCGAATAGTTGACTACCATCTTGAATAAGATCATACGGCCTCTTCATACGATTTGCACTTGTTGTGCTCTACAAGCTTTGATGACACCTCTTTCTCTCGTGGTCATGAAAATTGGACAAAAAGGTCGTGCAACAGGCCTGGATGGAAAGCCTAATTCAAGAGGGAGAACAGGGATCAAAGACGCTGTCGATCTTTATAATGAGTTGGATTTGGAAAAGACACTGTCACCAAAATGGATGGAATTCTTATAGAAGAATGTGATAATTTGGAGCTCATGCTTGAAGCTTGGAAAGAGGTATGGAACATCGGGTTTGATCTACTTCTGAAAGAAGGGATCATTGATGATTCCATAAACTATTCGAGTATAGTGAAGCCATGGAGTTCGGTTTTGAATGTTGTCAGAGGCAATATCTAAGCTAAATGAGAAGAGAATGGAGGTAGTTGATGGCCTCAATGATATTACGGATGAATTTGATACCATCCACTTTGTAGGTTTCTTGACGAGAATATCGATGCACTTCCGGTTGAGCAAATTGTTGCCTAATTCAAGAGCCTAATAAATGAAGATAATGAGGTAACCAAGTCCTTTGGTCTCGATTCTATCCACAAGTTGGTGTCATACCAAAATTTCTTGAGCCAACTCAAGAAAGTCATAAATCAGACCAAGAAGTTACCTTGGGAAATTAGTCAAAGCAACTGAATTGGTTGAGGTCCTGAATCGCTATGCGTGCGGACCGGATGACAAAGAAGTTCAAGAGATCATCAAATGATTTCTTGACTGGAGGCACAAGGTAGCTGGTGAAGGAGGAGAAGAATCAGATCAAGGAAAGGGCCGTACCAACCCTAGCTGAACATGGTTGCCATTTTTGCACAATCTTCAAGCTATAACACCATTCGAGTTGCAGGTTTGACTCAGTCCAACTCGCACAACCAATTAGCTATTTCTATGGGAGACTGTTTCTCAAGTATAACTGCATTCTATTTTTGGCACGTAATGATTAAGAGGAGTAGCTACAATTGCTCAACCCTCCTAATCTATAAATATAAGAATGCATTTTGTAATCTAGGACTTTTAGATCTTATTTTAAGGAGGCTTTGTCATTTTGGGAGTTCTCATTTACATGCTTTAGCCTTAGTAATATACAAAAACAATATTTTGCCTTCGACTATTTGATGTGTTGTGCATTTCAATAACTCATTCAATACTTGTGAATGCTTTTAATTCCTTGTATGTGATGATTTATCTTGCCTTCATGTTAACTATCTTTCTCTAGTTAAATTGCAAGTTGTGGTTTATAAACTTATTTATCTCAATTGTGGAAAATATAAAATCCCTTCCGTCATTTCTAAGTTGTGTATTCATAAAGCTTTTGCTGGAAAAGGTAATAAGAAGTTGTGCATATCATATATTGTTCTCGCAGCAATACTCAAAGTGCATATGGAGCAGATCTATTTGTTCCTTAAACTTTTTGTGCATCACCTTTTTTAATACACTTTCAGTTATCTTTCTGCTCTTTTCTCTGGAAACTGGATAATTTAGTTTGTTTCATAACACTGTAGCTTTTGCAGTCTAATCTTACATTAGATGCACTTAGTTTAGAAGAAAGCCAGCCTTCTCCGGAGGTTCATCCCAAGGAGCCAAGGTACCACACTTTGGTGTTCCCATGTTGCATTGGATCATCTAATGATTCTGCGGGTGCGCGATCCACATGACAACAGGAAACT
Source organism: Taxus wallichiana var. yunnanensis (assembly GCA_018340775.1). NCBI lineage: Eukaryota > Viridiplantae > Streptophyta > Pinopsida > Cupressales > Taxaceae > Taxus > Taxus wallichiana. Next base: position 410,866,099 of record CM031238.1, on the reverse strand, counting down.
TACAAGAACTTCTTTCATAACACTCGGCTCAACGGATTTCCCATTGATACCTAGAATCCTTGGCAATGACACCAAAAAATGACGAGGGTCGTTGTTCCTTCACTTTAATTCATCATTTGTCAAACTGGGAGACATCCAATGGCTTTATGGTATAGGAAAGAGAGGGAAATATTTCTCTAACAATTCTACTTTCTAGATTTAAAGCAATAAACTTTCAATTCACAGTTATACTATGAATTTGAAAGAACAATTCTAAGTTACTCAACCAAAACAAACGACATTAAATAATTTTGAAAACTAAACTGCATGATCTATCAACTTTGTAATCTTAACAACAAGAGAAGTAAAAGTTCTCGAAAAGAAACAAAACATAATAGTACTTTATGAAAATACCATAAGTGTCCTATTCCTTGGGTGAGAGTGGCCTTTGCCCTTCCCTTGGATTTAGCTCTTGGAACTTTATTAAACAGTTACTAACATCAATATTCAACGGAAATTGTATTAATTTCATCAATGCATTTACAAAAGATAAAAGATGATGATCCCCTTCTTTGAGTTACAATGGAATATTTATAAGTACCCGAAGTTTGAATCTTTCAATGCTTCTATTATCAGAACCGTCTTCTACATTCACAACAATTTTATTGCAGAAAAAATTCGTCATAAACTCAATTATGACCCCATCTTGCCGGATTAACACTTAGATGCTTCAAACTGAAATACATGAGCTTTGAACTAAGATACTAAAGCTTTGAACTGCATAGAAACAGTTCTAGGTCACCATGCACGTGCCGAAGAATATTGAAGGATGCTTGGGGGACTAGAGCCATAGATAGGGGAGCCCAACCCCCGGGGCATATCTATATAGGGAAGGGTACAATCAAGATTCGGAGATCTTAAGAGCATGGTCCTTTGTTTGAGCGAATGTACACATGGAAGTGAATGCCATTTATTTAGCGAATAGTCGGAAGATAGGAATGGGTTACTCTCCCATTTTCTATGCGATAAGTCTTAGTTGTTTTGTAGTAGTGAGCTAGTTTGTGATATCCACACTTGACAAGTTTGGAGCTACCGTGGTATAGTTATGTCAAAAACTGTGGACCAAGATAATTTGTAATTCCTTGATCATTCTTCAATCATGGTCATTATGCCTTGTTTTTCATAATATCTACCTCACAAGAATTATTAGATGTTAGGAAACAATTAGAGCACCATATCTTGTGAAACTTATATCATTATATGCACCTTATGTTTTAACTTAGAAATAGTTAAAAAGCCTTTAAACACAATTAAGTCCATTCAAAACTTACTCAAAAATGGAGAAGTGTTACTTTTAGTTCAAAAAGATGAGACAATTATAGTCTCATCACTTAGACGCTCCCAAGGTTTCTCGAATCCGATAGTGGTTGATATAACCATGCATTATGATTCTCCCCCTTTGGTGAATAACATACTCAACATCTTTGCACATATTTGTGCACATCGATAGCCACTTGTAGCCATAAGTATCTCACTTATCTCGTGCTAGGGTCTCATCTATCCCAAATTGCCCGGCTAATCTCCATGATGCTTCTCTTGGATCAATTTTCCCTCATTGATCCTTGTGGCACACACAACTGTGTGCCTTTGAACAACACTTCTTGCGAAGAAGTTGTCTAACCAAGGCGTGCGATCGACGCTTGCTAGTTCTGCTCCTGTTCTCCATGCTTCTTTGAAATCTTCATCTTCCACGTAGAGTTGATCGCCTCAAACCCTACTACCCTAATTTGCATCTCATTCACTAAGACACATCTTTTACTCCATGCATCTGCAACTCTATTTGATTTTCCACTTCAATGCTTTAAGACAAACTAGTAACTCTGCAAAATTCAATGTATTTCATGTGTCTTTGATTCACCTTTTCCCGGCTATTTGTGAATTGTAGTGCTTGGTGGTCTGTCTATAACACAAACTCCTTGGGCAACAAATAGTGCCTCCACTTCTTTAGAGATTGCATTATGGCGGAAAACCCTTGATTATAAACTATCTTCTTTTCGCATCATTCAGTTTGTCACTAAGACATGCGACGGGTCTTCCCTCTTGACTCATGATAGCTCCAATAGTTACTTGACTTGTGTCACAATCAAACTGAAATACCTTATTGAAATCAGACAAGGACAACACTCACTGCGCTTTGACCTCCTTCATCAACTTCTGAAATCCATGCTCTATTTTTGTAGTCCACACAAACTCTTTCTTGTCTCCTCGCATCACCTCTATGATTGGTGCACAAATCTCATTGAATCCTTTGAGGAACTTCTTGTAGAAAATCCCTAATCTATGGAAGCTTTGGGCCTCAGTGACATTCTTGGGTGACGGCCAATCCATTTTCAACCCCTCCTGAGATATTACAAATCCCAAGTATACTGGCTCTCTTTGCATGAAATTGCATTTCTTGAAGTTCACCAACAACTTCTCATGCAAATGCTTTAAAACTTCTTGCAAATGGACTAAGTGCTCTTCTTGTATTTTGCTGATAATTAGAATGTCATCTAGATAAACAATGATAAACTTGCCTTGAAAAGGCTTCAATACTTTGTTCATCAACCACATTAATGTGCTTGGTGCATTGGTTAACCGAAAGGGCATGACCAACCACTCGTACAATCCATCTTGTGTTTTAAAAACAGTCCACTCATTTCCTTCTCTTATCTCGATCTAGTGGTTTCTACTCTTTAGATTAATCTTCATGAAGTATCTTGCTCCATTTAAACAGTCCATTAAATCATCGATGCACGGCAATGGAAATCTATACTTGATGGTAATCTTGTTGATGGCTCTAGAATTAGTGTACATCCTCCAATCTCCTCCTTTCTTCGGTGCTGATATTGTTGGTAGTGCACACATGCTCAAATATTCTCTGATCAACCCTGTCTCAAGTAACTCATGCACTTGTTTTCTCATCTCCTTGTTCTCCATAGGTGTCAACCTATATGTGGCCTTGTTTGGTAAACTAGACCATAATATCAAGACCATAGTAAACCATCTGAAATATATTGCGAATTCACCTAACATCTCCTTCACCTCTCGTGGATTTGCTCTCTTTACACAAATTCACCTTCCCCTATTTTTTGTGGAAGCCTTGTAATGAATGCAAAATAATCACTATCACCTTTCACAAAGTGTTTAGGAACTTCTTTTCTGAAATCAACAATATATGCGGACTCCTCTCTCCCTCTACACTTGTATCCTTTAAAGGATTCAAGGTGTGCTTCTGTCCATCTTTCACCAATGTGTATGTACTTGTGCATCCATCATGTATTGCTTTCATGTCATACTACCAAGGTCGGCCAAACAACACATGACATAAATCCATGGGCATTATATCATATAGGACCTCATCTTCCTATGTACCAATATTGATATGCACAATAGACTCTTCATTCACAAAAATTGACGTCCCTTTAACAACTATGACATGTTATAAGGATTCGGATGTGCAATCCTCTTTAGACCAAGCTTCTCAACCATCTCGTAATAAACAATATTATTGGTGCTACCACTATTAATGACAACTTTACAACAATTACCCCTTGATTTGTATATGGTTCTCGAACAAATTCTTTATGTGGCTACATTCTCTTCCTAAGCTGGTTTCAACAACACCCTCTTCATCATAAGAGCTACTCCGTGTTCTAGTTTTTGTGCACCACTATTAAACGTATTAATTTTTGTGTTTGCATGCTTTGAGCAACATAATTGCTAGCATTGTTCCTCCTTCCATTGCTATTTTGTGCGATTTGTGGACATTCAAATGTACGATGTCTAGTTTCTCGCCAATGGAAATAGGTTCCGCCAAATAGTTTCTTGAAATCAGAGATGGACTCATCATCCGCCCTCAGTACACCTCTCGTCACTGGGTGCATGCCCTCCGTATACCTCTGGGTCAGTTTCGAGTCGGCTCCCACAAACTTCGGTGCGAGATTGATCACCACCTTGATCGGGAGGATAGACTTTGTAGGCTCTGTAGCCTTCATGAGGTGGAGACAAAGACTCATTTCATCTTCCGTTGTCCCATATACTATGAGATCAGAGGACGATTTCATTGTCTCTTTAGAGGGATTCAGACTCTCCTGGTCTTCTTCAGATATATCGACCAGCGGTGCCTTGCACTCTACATCCGTGAGTCTTTCCTGTTACGAGACCAGATTCTCCATCCGCCTCCGAGAGTCGTCCCCACGAGACGGATTACGGCCTTCTTTCCGGTTCTACCCACTGGTGGAGGTACTAAATGACAGAGTCTTTCTGACCCAGATACAGTGCATAGATCAGTTCGTCCCCGGTTGGACCCTCACACTTCTCTCGATCACACTCCTCTCGATCACCGCCAGCAGAATCGGATGTACACATGTACCAGAGGACAGTCCAGCTCCATTCGTCCTCCCGGGCCGCCGCATCGCCTCGTCGAGCTCGGTAGGGAAGGAGGCTTTCTCCCCCTCGTTGGGCTACATCAGGAGCTTCTTTTCGTCGGCCTCTAATGTTAGGAGGGGTGTGGCTACCACTCGTGATTAGACCATTGGTCCTTGTTTTGTCCCCCCCTTCATTCCCTTCTTTGCTTTCCTCGTTTTTCTCCCCTGCTTGCTCCATTACCCCCGCCTGTGGGGGTATTTGGCTTCGGGTTTCCTTTCTGTTGTGTTTTCTCTTCATTTCTATTTTTGGGAACTCGTTTTGAGTTGTCCCCGCTCGCACTTTGTATATTGTTTGGGTCATGCGTCCCATTGACCTACTCTTGTGGTCATTCGTTGGACATTCATATATTTATCTTATCTTATCTTATCTACCTCTTCCATGTCTTCTTCCTCTGAAATAAGATCTACCTATGCCTCTTTGTGCATGACTATGATCATGCCAAGAGCTTACTTCCCCACAGTGCACATAATTTTGTGCATCACCGCCAAATTTCCACTTTTGCGTGAGAATTTCCGGTTGCCTCGTGCACCGATTTGTCGCCTACAAGACAACTTCTCTTTCGGCTTCAATGCAAATTGATAGGTTTCCTCCACATCTCAATCTAATCGTATTGAACTCTTCGTGAATAAAAATACGCAATCCATCGACATACCTTGAAATCTTTTTTTCATACATACTCCATATGACCCACTTTGATAGTGAGTCGATATATCTTTTCGTGTACTTCACACTCGGTTCCTTTAGGACGAAGATTTTGCAATGATCAACAAATGAGATTGGTAATCTGCAAGCTTAAACTTAGCCTTTAACTTTGTCACCAATCTATCCCAACTCTTGATCTTGTCTTTGTCTCTAGTTGCCCTCTCGGTTTGAACGTGTTCCCACCATAAAGATGCACGACTCTTCAACTTAGTACAGACAAATCTTACCTTCTTAGATCTTCTACACCTTTGTATTTGAAGTATGTCTCCATTTTTGCAATCTAGTCAATGAGTTCTTCTGGATTTAAGCTCCTAGAATAACTTCAAATGTCTATCTTTGACTTATTCATCGATCCTTGTGATTGTGCGCAAGAATCTATCCTTTTGCTTCACAACATGCTATACTTCAAGATTTTGCTCCTTAGGTGCTTTTTCTGTGTGCTCTTACTGCATGCATCATCATCCACAACTACTCTACGTTGTGTGGTTTCCATATTCTCCACGTGGGCTTGTACTCCTCTCACGATCTCAACCAAGTTCACAAGTCTTGGCGCTCTATTTTCTCTTGTGTCCATTCTATGTGCCATTGCTATTTTCGCACACACTCACTCGCTCAACAAGACACCGTGATTTACACCTTCTGCCCAACAACTCAGATGTTGAAAGATGCCTGCAACTACCTTCTACCCACACACACTAGTATGGAAAGAAATAGTTCTACAGATCCCTCACTTGACTGATGTTATCACACACAAACACACCAAACTTTACAACATGACTTAAAATCCTAGATACAAGACCAATGTCTACACCAATCTTCTCAGTAGGACTTAGAAATCCTTGCTCTGATACCAGGATGATGCAGTCACGGTTAGGGGTCCTAACGAAGGGATGCCTTAGACCACACAACCCACAAATTCAGAGTTAGATCTTACCAAAGCAATATCCTAGACACAACTTTAACAAGAAACAATGAAATATTCTTCTATTCTAAGTTTCCACATTCAAAACCGTGCATGAATTTGTGGAGGGTAAAAGTTGTAAAAATTCGTTGCTAAAAAAATTAACAATAAACTTGTGATTAAGTTTGACGAAAAGAAACATGCTTTTAGATTAAGTATTTAAATAAGAAAAGATATATTCGATAGTTTCATTAAGTAGCTATTCACATAGTTTCATTAAGTAGCTATCAATGATCATAACTAGTACAAATATCTTAAATACATCTATTTGAAAAATGCCAAGAGATATCAATTTGAGGCCCGTGTCTTGGATTTTTAGGATACGACAATTACTAATAACTTCGTTACCTTCACAAGTATGGTGACAACTAGTGTCAATCTAGCTACATTAATGTTTGAAGCTCGAAAAATATTCATGGAGGAAAAAGACGGCTTCAAACTCCATCGTATAGCTAAGATATTACGATTTTTTCGATTGACTTCTCCAAGAAAAAAGGAAAAACTTCTTAATGACAGTTAAATGAACATCAAATTTAAGGTTGGAATTAAAGGTGAACTCACTCGTGGACATTGCAGCCCACCTCCAACCACCCCCCACAGCTGCCATCAGAGACCACTTCTCGAAATGAAAACTTCAAAAACACGTGGCTTTGGGCAAATTGAATTAAAAATGTATATACATCTATATATATATGTAATATTTTATAAATGAACTTTTAATTTTTAAGTTTATAGCAATATATATATATATATATATGTATAAATTCCTAAAAAACGTAGGATTTTATAAAATAATAAAATTTATAAAATCCTTAAAAAAATCAATTATGTGTAAATTTATAACTTAATAAAATAATAAAATTTATTTGAAAATAAACATAATATTTTTTAAGTTTATAATTATACTTGTATAAATTATAATTCTGCATTAAGTGAATCGATTGACCTTACTTGGTTGTTTATAGGTTTTTGCAATTTTCTTGAGCATTCACTTCATGGCTTCTTTCCTTGGGTAGTTTTTTTAACGCAGGTTTTCAACAAGGCCGTTTTGGTGCTCACGACATTTCCTTTGGATCTTCATAGCTTATGTGGAAGAGAAAATAAACAAAAACAAACCCGTGAGGACAAGAAAGTAACTTTTAGAAAAAACCTAAAACACAAATTTCAACGAAGTTAAGAACGATTTTTTATGGTATTTGTCCACGGATTTGTGATTCAATCTATACAAGTAAATTGTGGATTTCAACGAATTTTTGTACACATTGATGATTTGGTGAATTTTGAATTTTAACCTTCAAATTTGGCGAATGCGGCAACCGAGCTTTTGTTAATTAGTAACGGATTACGAGACTTAGGCACAATGGCATTACACTCCAATACTATTACCCATCCTAAGATTGTAGACGCTGCAAAGCTACCGCAAAACCTAACTTGGCCCAACTAGGCAAGTTCACTACGGATGCCCTGATCAATAGATTGCACTCCACTTCAAGGATGGTGCCTTCAACGTTTACAACCACCATCTATATATATAATTTGTAGGGATATAGGTGGGAGAATAAAGATACCTTTGCAAGTAAAGATACCTTGCAAAGATTCCTCATAATGCTTAGATCACCATTGATCTTCCCACTGGTTTGTAGGTAGCTTCCCATGAAATCTCCTCCGTCGATCAAACTTCACTCGGTTGTTTGGTTCGTCCTTGGGCACGGAAAATGGATCATGGCCCACGCGTGCCTCCCCTTAATCAGTATCAATATTGATAGGAGGTTCGGGTTAGATGCAGATCCAATCATGACTACATAAGGTAGTGGCCTCGCAAGATTACAAGGCTTCGCTTACATCGACGAGTGTTAGACAACATCCAAAATGTATCGGGCATCAAAAAGGCTTAGGTGGCATTTGCAGACTCCATGGCTTCCTGCGTGCAAGAAACAAGTGTCGCGTGGCATAAGACACGGTATCATGGTTTTGTGCGGCATCGTTAGGCATTTACTGACACTTTATGGTTTTGTGTGACATAGCTAGTGTTCTCGCAGCGTGAAGGCCTAGCCTTCGCGGCTTGATAGGCTTTCACAACACGCATGGAAAATGCAGGGATAAGGTAAATTGTCATGATAAGGCCAATCAAAGACTAAGAGAGCCAAAAATAATAGTGCATTGGAAGAAGAGTTGTAAAATGTGTTAGTGCAGGACCATGTAGGTCACCAAGACCAAATGCTCTAGAGTGACGTGGCATTCTCGCAAGTCTTTATTCACTAACCGTAAATGTTTTTGGATGATATAGGTCCCAGTGAACCTGGATGCTCCCGCATCAATACACCCGATTTAATCATTAAATTTGGTTTCTTCATTTTCTAATAACTAGTCAATGAAGCATGTTTGGTAGATTGTTTTTCAAGATGATCTCACGAGATTTGTACAAAATATTCAAATCATCAAAGGACTTCGATCTTTTGTAGAAACTGAAATAGTGATGTAGAGGAAACCTAAGAATTCATGCTTGAACGTTGTCATATGATGCCTTCTAAAATTTTGCTAAAATGGTTGACAGAGAAACTGATTTGGAGCTAGAATTCTTCAATGATTGGCAAATCGAGTTTTAGAAATATGTTTTTGTTTAAATTTGAATTCATCCATGGCAAAAAAATCTATCAATGACATTATATAGAGGCCGAATCATACTCTTGAATCTCTGCGATTCTGTTTTAATGGGCATGGAGGATGATCTGGTTTGAGGCTAATTCCACTTCGAGTTTGGATGTTGTGCAAAATGCCTTATGATCTTTCATTAGCACTACAATATATTCCAAATGTCTTAGTAAAACATCTTGAACATTACTCATGCATAGAAAATTCGCTCTGCAAAACCAAAGATTCAAACAAAAAAAAACTCTCCCAAAGAGGTTATGAAATTTGATGCGAAAAAAATTGATTTTCAAAACTTTACCTTCAATTTCTTTCCAAAATTAGATACTTTTACTTCACTGAGCAAGAAGAAATTCATAATTAAAATTCCTACCATGCAACTTGAGCTATGTTGTTTATCTCGTGTTTAATTTCATATCTGATTTTCTTTTGTTTTTTAGTTCTGAGATAATCCTTGGGTCTTCACTCTCTACTCATGTGTAATATTGCCTTTTGGGATATTAATTAAAGTTTATTAAACTACTTTCAAAGAAGCAAACTTAGAAGAGAAACTCTTCTAGGTTAACCTCGACTAACCCAATGCTCGACTTCAATACAACCCAAATGGGGTTGGAGTGAGCCAAAATAAGGGTTTAGATGGACTAACTAGTTGGAGTAAACACTTCTTAAACCATTTTAATTGCAGCAGTATTAAAATAAATTAAAGATGCTGAAAATAGCTGTAAACTTCAAAAATTAATATCTTATGTAATACTTGGAATTTTTGCATGAAATAAATTACACAATGAAGAAGAAATTATGAGCTTTCAAATGATATATCAAACTGAATTTTTCTGAACATAAAACCCACTCAAATTTGCCCACCAAATTGCAAAACCTGTCGCTAGGGTTAAGGGAAAAATATTAAATAATTTCCAGCCTTATCCTTGACTCCCCAACACTCAAAAATACCACTTTCAGATCTGCAATAATTATTCTATAACAACAGATTATAAATCCTTCAAAAACCCTCCAAAAAGTGATGTAAAACTCCCCAAACCAGTCGATTTCCTTAGAGTAAATTCCAGCGATGTTAGCAGCCCAAAATATCATCAAATAAAGAGCATTTGCATTAGAAAAATTAGCAAGAACAGTTCAGATTTAATTTCTTGCCAAAGACCACTCAAAATGCCACAAACCTCCTCCAAGCAAGTCGATTTACACCATAAGAAACCAACAACAATTTCTAGATTTATTTATAAAAAAGATAGCTCAAAACCCTTCACAAACAAGCTCTCACTCTCACAATAATGGCGACTTCACATGGGCAAATAAATTAAAGCAAAACTCATCAATTCATAGCTCAAGAAGGAACACACACTTCACAATGGGTGGTGTTAATGAACACCTTTTGTTTTTTGATCACTAGTGGGCATTCATCCCTCTTCAAGCATGAAGATAAGTTATAATAACCGTCAACATGCGAAAATGGGTGCCCATCATCTCCTTTTATAGAATTTCTTTGCTCAATCTCCAAAGCTTTCTCCCTTTTTGGCGCCATCTCCTAGAGAAGAGAGTCTTTTAATTTAAAAATAGCCTGAAAGTCAACTCCATTGCAAATGTTAATTTCCTCAAATAATATTTAAAAATTAGAATGCATGGGAGAATTAAATATTAATAAATGATGCCCAAATGAATCGACCTATGCCAAATAAAGTTGATTTGTTCAAAATAAAAAAATAATTAATAAATTCCAAGGAACTCGACTTACCTTTATTTAATTCCTTTTTTCTCCAAATAAAAAATCGATTTTCTCCTAACCAATTCGACTTGCACAAATTAAATATTATTTTATTTTATTATTATTTTTAAATCCACATGTGCAAATTGATTTTACCCCAATTTAATTTCGATTTGAATTAATTAATTAATGCTTGAAAAAGGGGACATTACACTCTGATTGCATATAAAAGAGATAGTAAGACAACCTCTTCCTTGTGTGTGAGCCTGGCTTGTTTCTTGTGGCTGCGGGATGGTGGGGCTGGGATGCGGGTTCTTTGGTGTCGGTTGTGGAGGTTACATCCTTTGTTAGGGACAACCTTCCTCAGGGATGATATTTCTCAGCACAACCTTCCTTAGGGATGGTCTTCTTTGAGGGGGCCCTCCTCTGAGGTAACCTTTTCTTGTCCGTGTCAAACACTTGATTCCACTTGTGTCCATCTCTGGTCTCTCTTTCGGTGACACTGACTTCTGTTATGTTCTTGGGTTGCTTGGTGTTTGCCGAAGGGTCTTGATAACACTAATGAAAAATAGTTTAAGCCACTAAGAAAACAACCTGTCACTGTTATATTTTGTCAATCACAAAACAAATGAAAAGTGGTTAAAGCAATTAAGAAAAACTCTCTGTCATTATCATATTTCATTAATAAGAAAAACAAAAAGCACATATGGAGGGCCAAGAGGCCAAACCCTCCCTCAAAGATTACATGCTTGAACCAATCCTTATACGGGATCCTCAAATATTACATTCTTGAACCAATCCTTATATGGTATCCAACTGCCTCAGTATTATACCATAACGTTTTGATACAAACCAACGCCTATAAACCATAAGCAAAAGTCTGCAACATAAACTTTTGGATCAACGTCCTAACAGTCAAATTCCCAATATCATGATGCCTTGTACAACAAATGTTCATAAGATTAACCGTGGATTTGGAAATAGAAAAGACACTTTGTCTATCAAAAGTCCATTTTAAAACCTGCTATTCCCCAAGGTGTAATCTAAGATTTCAATGCCATACATTTTGTCCAGGTTTTCAAATTCAAAGAAGGGTATTCTTAAACTTATATTGCATGGGGGTGGACTATGATTTATGCATGAGTTTAATGGGCACTGCAGGAAAAATGTCTCTTCATCCATTATTATGTTAATGTCCTTGTGACAATGTGGATATGGAAATTAAATATAACTGATGACTTCAGGTAGCACAAGGTTGGCAGGCTAAGGAAAAGTATATTGATTGTGTCCCGAAGAACGAAAGCCTTATTTCCTTTGTGTTTCAAGATCGTAGACATATAAGCTCATCAGTGCATGAAAGAAAGTTATTTTAATACAATTGCTTGTTTAAATGCTGGCTGCAAATATATTAACGGGTATCGTAAAATTTCAGTAGTTCTGAGTTGATGTTGACTTGATCCCTATATATGGACACTTCTCAAATTTATCCTGGAACCATAAGATGTTAATTGTCTCTCTACAAAGTCTACTCTCAGCGAATTGATTTGATTCTTTTTATTGAAGTGAAAAAGGTGGGTCTTTATGCTGTAAGAAGATCCAGAAAGCGAGAGAAACAGTGACGTGACACCTGGTGTAGTCTTAATTGTTAGCAATTATTTATAGGCAATTTTTACTTTTTAATTTGACATCTAGCTAGATTTTTACTTTCTTTGTTAGCTATGGATATGCATGCTTGTTTTTGTCAGTCAAATAACCAGACTGCCAAAGAAAGGGAGTCAAGAACTTAATGCTGAAAGGTGGTGTTTTTTGAGTTTTCTTCGGATGTCTTACATTCTATATCATCTTTAAAATCATTTGTTTACTGGAATCATAGAAAGTTAAAATATTTTGTAATGATTGATAAATCTGATACTAATGGTTTGTAATTTATTAATTGGTTGTGAAAATTCAGGTCCTTTTATAGGATGTCCTTAGGAATGTGTTACATGTATAAGCCAGGACACTTCATTGTAATGGTATCCATCTATCAATACCATATAATATCAAGGCCTTTAGATTTTTCGAGCACTTAACTGATAGTATTTTCTAGTATCTAAAAGCACCATACTTTCAATTTAACAAACCATTCTGGAGCATCATACCCTTCATATTATACCTGAAGATAGCTTGAAATAAAGTGCTAACTGGTGCTTTATAATTTCAATAGTTTAAGACTGAAATATGTGATAGTAGTTTTTCTTTAATAATTTTAGGGGAAAATCAAGATCAATAAGTTGTTCATAAGCGTTACGTCCATTTGGGTTCATTGAGACGCCTAATCATATATATGCCTATTTTTATCTCTGTTGAAATCTTGAGAGGATTGTAGAACCATGCAGTGGAGGCTATCAGTGGAGTCATTCAACTTTTTAATTAACTATTTTATCACAAATTGTGTGTGCTTTGCAGCCTTTCCTCCGAATAATGTTCATGAAACTTGATAGACACAGTATGATTTAAACTATTTATAACACCTGTAAATTTTTGTCTGTACCATATTGATCGGACGAGCTATGAAAGTTTTATCAGTTGCTTTTACCCAACCAATTTGGTTTTACATTAATGATATATACAAAGATCTTGATAGAATGAATGAGGTTTCATTTAATGCATCCTTGTGATATTTTTTAACCCAAATATAACATTCACATCTGTAACTTGTCTTTTCAAATTGAAATTCAAAGAAGTTTCTGCAATCTCCACTCTTATTATTTACATTCATCTTGTTGTATCAGGGCAGCTCATAGTGGCAAGATTGCTAGACCGAGGAATCAGAGCACGTGTACTGATTCGTGACCCAAAAAAAGCAGAGACTTTATTTGGTAAACAGGATGCAATTAAGCTTCAGGTGCTTGTCTTGAATTTGTTTTAATTTTTGTCTTGCTTTCTCAACATTCCTCTCCTTACTATATCAGTTGTCTTCCTTCAATTGTTTTTCTGCTTCATTTTTTTTTTTTTGTAAGATGAATATGTGTTTTTCTGGGTCTCACAACCAAAAAAAAAAAAAACGAAAAATAATCACCAATTGCCAGTCTAACTACATGTCAGAGTCAAGTCTATACCTGGTCATTACCAACACCAAAGGGACAAAACACTACTACAAGAAAAACCTAACATGACAACCTGGGCTTAGTCAAAATGTCACAGAACTGAACTTAACCAGCTGCCTGCAAGCACGGAAGGCGAACAGAAAAAGACATAGCAAGGCAAGGGCATAAGTCCACACTTCTGGGTCACAGCTAATATCCAATGCTGTCAACTTTATGCTCCTCCACATGAAAATTTCCACTTTATCCTCATCCATTTATGGCCTCAAACCCTCCAGAATGTGACCAATATCAACCTTTTCTGCTAAATTGCCTATTGCTTCCAATGGTTTCATTTTGCATGGGCAGCCATGGAGACGTTTAACAGGACCAGGAGACACCTTAAAAACCAAAGCAAAGGTGCTTAAGGAAACTAAGAGGGCACAATAACGTAAATTGTATAATATTTACATTGATAAACTATAAAATGAAATGAGACGAAAAGGAAGATGAAACGAGTGTGTTTATATATACATACATACATATAGATAGATAGATAGATAGATAGATAGATTGGAGGAATGTGAGTGTAGGGATGCAACCCCTCAAATATTTCCGTAACTATCTAATTAGGATTATAACAGTGCTGGTGCCTTTTGGGGAAGGCAACAGGGTTTGATAATAATTCCTTCGGTAGAGGGATTGGTAGGATAGAGTTTCTCCTCTTCCCATTCTCATCAACCTTCATTTCATTTTTTTCTTTCATATTAGTGACAAATAGCTATGCCAATGTTTGGCGAAGGTAAAACCATTAATTGAACTGTCATATTTTTGAGTTTCATTCTTTTTTTGTGGTCCTTGTTGATTTGAATTTTAGTGCTAAGCTTGTTGACGAGTGTCGCTAGTACTCGCACTTTAGTTATATTATGTTTGTCAGTCTAGGGCGGGGTTCATGGTTGTTTGCAACAAAGGGAATAGTCGGAATTGTTCTCAATACATGCTTAACAACAAAATCAACTGAATATTATACTAGTTGCAATTAGGAAATGGAATGAATCAACAACAAAGACTTATTAAAGACAAAATGAAAGGAACTAAAAATAATGCAATGCTAGAAATTTAAATGAATGCGAAATAACAAGTAAATTCTCCCTTCTCGTTGGGGAGGAGTGGCCCTTGCTCCTTCCCTTCGATCGGGTTCAACGTTGCAAGTTACACAAAGTTTTCCCCTGAATCTACAATTTTATTGAAAGAACTGCTTTTACAAATAATCAACTAATTGAACCAAACTCTTGAATCTTAATACATTAGCTCTTTTATACTAGAGCAGTCCTAGTCTCTCTAGGAGAGAACTAGTTATTTGCAATTAATAACATCTACTTAACTGGAAAATAACTAACTATTCTAAGAATTACAATCGTGGAAGGAGTAATCTAGGTTGTGTTGGATTTGAACTAATCTTGTTAACTGCAGATGAGGCCCGTAACTGACTCCTTTGAGATAGTCAATCAGCGCTAGAAGATATTGTAGATCTGAATTGATTCTTTATAATCATAATGATTATAAATCCTTTTTGTTTTGCATTACGTCTTCAAGCAACTAAAGTTAAACTGGGATTGCATGGACCTCGTAATCTGCATGAAGGTTGAGATAGTAACACATGTTTCATGCTCATGTCATTGTGTTAATTGATGTGCCAATCAGTATCAACTCGTAGTTCAACCATCCGAGCTGTTCATCTCTTCTGCGCAAGTTCCTTATTTCAAGGAAGTCTAAATTGGTGATTTGGACAAGTCCTGTGCTCCATAGTGAGTCCTGCATTATAAGGTAAGTCTGAGCCGATGCACAAACTAGTCCCGCATTATTCATTGTTAACTCCTATGATGACTCAACACATGCTTTCCCAAATACACTGTTAATACTCATAAATGTTCATTCAAGCCATATTTTAAGAAGCAATAACAAGATAAAAATAACAAGAATATGCACAACATTTCCTTCCAAAACATAGTAAAGTATTAACTATAAAATGTCAATATTATACATCGTGCAAAATGATACCAAAATAACACGGGGGTTTTATATGGGGTAAAACATGATAAAACATGGGTTCATGTAATATCCCCTTTTGGGATATTAATTAAATTTTATTAATCTACTTGCAATGGAAGTAAACTTAGAAGAGAAACCCTTCTAGGTTCACCTCAACTAACCCAGTGTCGGCTTCAATACAACCCAAATGGGGTTGGAGTGAGCCAAGGTAAGGGTTCAGATGGGCTATCTAGTTGGAATTAACACTTCTTTAACCAATAAAATTGTAGAAGTAGAAAAATAAATTGAAATGCTGAAAATAGCTGAAAACTTCGAAAATTAATATCTTCCTTAATATTGACTCTTTTTGCATGAAACAAATTGCAGATGGAAGATAAAATTAGGAGCTTTCAAAGGAACCAACAATCAAAAATTTTCACCCACTAAAACCCACTCAAACCAGCCCCCAAATCTGTAGAACAAGTCGCTAGGGTTAGGGACAAATAATTAAATTTATTCAAGCTCTTTTTCCTTCACTTCCCAACCCAATAAATGCTGTTTCAGATCTGCAATAAATAGTTTATGACAGCAGCTCGAAACCCTTCAAAACCCTCCAAAACACTGTTATCAAATACCCAGGTAAGTCGACTTGCATTAAATAAATTCCAGCAGTGTTAACAAGCTAAAATATTATAAAAATGATCACCACATGCCCCAATTAGATGCAGAAACAAATCAGATTGTAACCCTCATGTGAACCTCATAAAATCATGCAAGAATGCTTCATACCAAGTCGATTTATATCATGAAAAACTAGCAGCAATTTTCAGAATTTAATTGATCCCAAGATAGCTCAAAAACTCTCCAAACAAGCTTATGCACTCTCCAAAAATGGCGACTCACATATATAGAAGGAAAATGCAAATAACTTATCAATTCAAGCTCTCAAGGGCACACACACTTCACAATGGGTGGTGTTGATGAACACCTTTTGTTTTTTGATCACTAGTGGGCATACATCCCTCTTCAAGCATGAAGATAAGTTATAATAACCGTCAACATGCGAAAAGGAGTGCCCATCATCTTCTTTTATATCTTTTCCTTGCTCAATCTCCAAGGCTCCTCCATTTTTGGCGCCAAAATCTAGGAGGGAATCTTTATTTAAAATTTTCCTGAAATCACACTCAAAACAAATATTAAATGCATGGGGAAATTAAATCAAATGATGCCCATATGAATCGACCCAAGCTTAGAATAAATCGATTTATTCTAAATAACAATCATTAAATAATCCCAGAAAAATGCGACTTGCTTAGTCACTTTATTCACCTTCAAAATAAATAATTATTATCCCAAGGTAATCGATTTCTCTTTCTTATTTTTGATTTGCACGATTAAAATATATTTTGATTTTTAAATTCACATGTGGAAATCGAATTTCCCTTATTTTCATTTTTATTTAAAAAGGGGGACATTAAAATTCATCACCCCCACAATTAAGATTTAGCAGGTCCTCCTGTTACCTATTCAATTGTGCAACTATCCTTGAACAATTATACTCATTGGCAAAAGTTTGCCAAGTTTCATCCAATTTAGTATTACATAACCCAAAGAAATCAATAACCGACTTCCTCCAAGTGTTATAACTGCCCTCTGGCTGATCAGTTGTGGAATCCCATCGTGGTACTAGTGCAATGACTAATGGAGGCATATACCTCATCCCAATCCACTTCTCCTGCATTTCTAGAATGATTTTGCAGAGATCCTTGGCCCTTTTCAATGACCAACGAAGGTTAGTAGGTGAAATCACCTCCTCCTTGTAGTGCTTTGCAAAGCAACTCATACCTTACTTGACATGCAAGGAAATTGACATTGAACATTGGGAGTGTTTGCTCCCTGAAATTTCTCACACAAGTTCTCATAATATCTTTGTACCGATCCACCAACTGTAAAAAAGTATACTTGGGAACAAAATTTGTTGAAAAGCGAATGGGGACAGGAAGATCATGCCTCATCAAGAGGCCTATATTAGATTCTGTTTGAACAAATGTTCCCCTTTGTTCCCTCCATTCGGACTAGTTCCTTAGAGTAGAGATAAATGCCCTCAACTAGCACTTCACCCACAAAATTTATGGGAATTTCAATCTTCTCAGGAAGAAGAAACTTGTGAACATAAAATTCTCGAGTAAATTTTGACATCATTGCGTCATTGCTGTGTAGGCACCAACAAATTGCTGGTCATGGTGTCACCGATTTCACCTCGAAATCTGTGACTACCCAATCTGAAAAAATTTCGTACTTTTAAAATAGTGGGTCGTTTGTTGTTTTTATTGCACGAAAGTTCTGTGTTGCGTCAAAATAATCCTAAAGTGCCATATTAGCCTTTTTGCCAAATACCTAGATGCTCAAAATTGTTTTATTCTGTCATTCGGGATTTGTCATGTGGGAAATTTGTATTTAATTATTTTGAGCCCCGTATGAGGCTATTTGCGCTTCGTTTTAACTCTTCTGTTATGAGCGGATATGTTATTATTCCTATGTACTGTAAGGATTTTAACTTTTTTAAGTTTTGATTTTTATTTGTAACTTTTGGCAATTTTTCGTGTTTTTGTGGTGTCCCGCTCTGCTTTTCTCGTAAAATTTCTTGAACAACTCCTTCGCGGTAAGCTCAATTTTGGCACCGCAGTGCCTGAAAACATACACGCACATTTTGCCCTGGAGGAAGTCGTCATCGGAGGTCCGGATCACCGGGAAAAAGCGAAGTCGTGCACGTGTGCCCCTCGCGGGATGGGCGCATTTTTGGAAAACAAAGGATTTAAGCTGCGATGGGAAAAATATAAGCCGCAGGCAGGGTGGGAATTGTATACCTGCCTGGCAGGGTACTTTTTCCCGTGTTATAAAAGTCACTTAAGCTACAGTGGGAAAAATAGAGGCTGCAGGCAGGTGGGAAATTTATTGCCTGCCTTGCAGGGTAAAAATTCCCATGATATAATAAAAGGAAAGTGACTTAAGTGAAATCATGGGATTTTAGTACCTGCCTTGCAGGGTAAAGAATCCCATTGTCAAAGTCAAATCACTTAAGTGGATCATGGGATTTTGGTGCCTGCTTGGTAGGGTAAAGAATCCCATTATGGAAAAAATTCTTAAAAATAGAATTTCATGTGCAAAAAAGTGCACCCCCTTTGGTGATTGATTAAAAAGATTAAATTGATTATTTTTAATAATTTTTCTTCTTAAAAAAGTGCGCCCAAGCTTGAGGAGGTCAAAAGTCAATGAAGGAATAAAAGAAAGGAATTAAATTAATTAAATTTAATTTATTTAGTGGCTTACCCCCTTCCTCTCAAAAAGTGCGCCCCATTTGGGCATTATTTAATGTTTTTCAAGCATTAAAACATTAAATTAATTTCTATTTTCGTGGCTATGGTCAAAGCACACCGTGGGGCTTGAGTGAAGTCTTTGTGTGAAGGATTAAATTGGATTAATTTAATTTATTGGATGGCTGTCCTTAAACATGCTATTTTTAAAAGAGAAAAACATGATTTTTAATTAATTAATCGCTTTTAATTGTTAGGGCAATTATTAATTATAGAATTGTGAAGGTTATATAAGCATGGGCAGCCATATGGATGAATTATTTAATTCACAGGTTAAGAATTGCAGCAAGAAGGAAAAGTGCGCCCCATTAGAGGAAGGATTTTGCTCAGACAAAGTGCTAACAAAGGCTAAAAGCTTCCAGATTTGGCGCATGCTTTGAAGAAGGTTGATCTTCGTCTGCATAGTTGTTTTCACAGGTGTTACAGGAGCTCAGGTGTTGATTGAAAGGATTCATGCTCTCTTTATGTGCAAATTAAACACCAATTTTTGGGGCAGCAGGCTTGAAAAGTGCAGATTTTTATAATTTAAATTCACTATTCATGCTCCGGTGGCCATTTTTGTCTGAATAAATTGCAGGAACTCATTACGGTGTGCTTTATAAAAGAAAAAGAGTTTTTATCAATGTCCAATACATCGAAATATCCTCCGAATCTGAAGAATTGTCCAGATCTGCACCAGTATTGAAGAAATCCGGCCAAGTTAGAAGAAAAAGAATTATTCAGACAAAGATTGATAAAGCCATGGCGAAAGGAGATGAAAAAGAGAGCACGATGGATTCATGCATTGCTTCCAAACTTTCAGACATAGGAGACACAGATCTAGGCCCAGAACCTCTTTCTGATTTGATTGATAGATCCAGAGCTGGAAAGACTTCACTCATGCGTGCGGTCAAAAGTAGTGGAATTATTCGAGCTGCAGCTTTCCCGTGTACAGCCCAATTGCCAGAGTTTGTGATGGAGTGTGCTAGATCTTATCATCCTTCATCCAGATCAGTGCGTGATGTTGCGGGAAAGACAATAATTCGTTTGGATGCAGAATTCTTCAATTATTGTCTGAAGATTCCAGTGCGAAAGGTGGTGACTTCTATTAGCATTCAGGATGCTGACAGTAGGTGGGAAAAGCATAGAGCTGACTGTGTGAGCATCATGAATAAATGTTCATGAAGAAGCCTAGATCCCCTTCCAAGTTCGAGAACTCTTCCACGATCCAATTTGGTGCGGGAGGCGGATGATATCGTCAAATCATTGCTATGCGGTTGAATGTTGAAGCGAATGCCTGCACTTTCCGGACATGGATGTATGCTTTCATCAGGACCATTGAAATCAACAAGGTTGATTCTATAATCAATTGGTCAGAAATTATTAGCAGCAACATCGGTGAGCAACTGCGGAACGTGAAGCGTACCTTCAGCTTCAAGATGACTTCATACTTGGTGTATGCTGCAGCTTCACAGGGTGTCTTTTCCAAGCTGGATAGATGTGGTATTCTTTCCAAGGATCCCATTTTCGAGTGCTACCCACAGCTTATTGTACCTGCGTGTGAGAAGGACTTCAAAGTGATCAACGATGACTTCTTCTACGATTTCATCTGCAGGTTAGACAAAGACTTGAAGACTCACAGGGTAAGCAAGGAAGCATGGGAAGCAGTGTCCAAGATTGGCAGTGTATTCATCCAGTTTGTAGATTTCACATACCTCAGGGTTACGAGCTTTTCAGGTGAACCAATAAAGATGCCCAGGTACCCGAGTGATAGATTGATCGCCATGGAGCTGAGCAGGCAACTTGTGGAGTTACACGACCTTCAGTCGAAGCGGCACAAGTCTACGGGCTTCTTCCCACTCACTGTGGGATATTACAGTTGCATCAGCATTCACAGAGCTCGAGGGATGGAAGCACAAATGTTGTCCGAGTATGAGCAAGAGTTCTTCCCTGCGCGGCTTAATTTCGATCCATTTGGAATAGCCAGGAAGACAATCTCCCAGGAGTACGCACATGTGCCTTCGTTAGAAGATTTCTGGATGAAGTGCAGAAGTGAGTACGAGGTTAGAAAGAAAGATTTCAGCAGGCTATCGGCAAAGCAAGTATTTGACTTTGGACTAGCGCGGATACCTGCGGATCTTAAAGATGATGGGAACGTGGTACTTGACACTTACCATCAAATGGGAGGAGATAAAGCTATACTGCAGGATAGCAATGGCGGCTGCAACACAATAGAAGAGAGATCCGGAGCTGTGTTGGTGAGTACTTCGAGCTGGCTGCTAACGAAGGGATACTGCCTTGATGAAGTATTGATGAATCAAATCACGGCAACTTCGGCGCAGGAGATTCCCTCAAACGAAAGCATGAAGGAGAAAGCAACAGAAGGTCCGAGAAGTTGAAAGTACACAGAAGATCTCAAGAGAAAGAGAAGACCACTTCTACGACCATAGCTTTGACTCCGACTTCTCCAAAGACCTGAGGATCACCAACTATCGCACCACAAAGCGGGATGCTTCCATGCCTTCATTGAAACCAGCGGCGTTCGTCTTCTCTCCGCAGCCCACTTCGTTCAAAGCACCCGCTCCAGGAGATGTTGAAGTCTGCAGATGACGGAGTTCGAAAGAGCTTTGTCCTCGGATGTTTCGAAGATGGCAGCCATGATCTTGTGGCACTTTCTCGATGGAGAGGATGCAGAGTGGGAGATGGTAGTGCACTCGCGACTTCTCACTCTCCGAGAAGTAATTTCTCGGAATGGTTAGCTTTAGCTTGGTTCCGGAAGCAAGAGTAGAGATGAACTTAGAGGAACATGACTGACTTGTACTACTTCGTGATCTCGAGCGGAAGAGACGAAGGCCTAAAGTTGCTAAAGCAACTTCTAGGTTGATCATCGAGGATTCGAGAGAGAAGTTTGCTTTGAGATATCAATTCCGCAAGGAAAGGTAGAAGAGGAGCTCACGGCGAAGATGTGACGGTGACCAAAATACCACTCGGTCAAGCTACCACCGAAGGATTGAAGCGGGACACGAGACGTTCTTTGGATGCTTTGTTTCTTAGGCTTGACAAAAAAGGCGAGAAAGAAGAGCTGCAGAAGCAAATATCTCAATTATGTGAGATCATAGCCAAGGTTGCTAAACCTTCCGTTCAACATTTTAGCGCAAGTGAGTGATCATCTTATGCGGGAAATGGAAGATCAAGCAATCAAGTAAAGGCTATTGTGAATGGAAGGATCGATTATTCGTCAAGCTTCAGGCTGACTTGGGAAGTGCCACCGCTGCTAAAGGTTATGAACGATGCAGCAAATCAACTAAAGCAACTGATAGAAAGCATAGAAGGAATGAATACAGTTGCAGAGAGTAACCTGAGTATTTTGGCCGAGATCAACAAGCTGCCGGGAGATGTATTGGTTGCAGAACAAATTGTGCCGGATGGATCAGTCGAGAAGGGGAAGCAGCTAGAGTTTGCAGTATCTTTCCGTTTGGAGATCTGCAGAGTTTTGCTGAAAAGGATGCAGGCGCTTGAGAGTAGAACATCAGATTTGCCGGACAGTATCATTTCTTTCACTGAGGAAAGAGTGGATGGAGGTGTTACTTCATATGTGCGGATTGTTTCTAACGAGGTGCATGATTCCCTGGAAAGTTCTCTTCTGATGGTACAAAAGAGAATTGATAAAGCTACCAAGCCTTTCACGATGAACTCTATCAGTAGGCTGGTGACACCGCAGCGGCATACATTGCGAGATTTGGGCCAAGTTTGGAAGAAGTGGAAGCATGCGTGCAAACAAAGTGTTGAATGAAGGGTTGCTGCAATTCAGGACAGAAAAGGAAGCAGTGGCTAAAACAGATGGAAGGATGCTGAATTATATGTTCGACAAGTATATCAGATATCAGAACAAGAAGAAGATGTAGATGTTACAGCTGGCATAACTTCTTCTATTCTTTCTTCTTCTACTTTCTATGTTCCCGGATGAAATTGTAAACTTCTAAGTTATTGGTTTTGCAACCATTACTTGAAGTCATGTGGAACCTTTCTATTAGTTAAGTGATACATGTGTCACTTAAGAAGAAGTTAGTTGAGGATGATTGCCAAATGTCATCTTTACTTGTTGTTCATGCTTTAGTTCAGTTTGAGTCTTCTATTTGTACTTTCCCTCCTACATTCTATAAGTAGGAGAAGAACCTCCGGGTTAATGATCGATCAGAATTTGTAAGAAGCAATCTTGTGTTCTAGACTTTGTGCTGAACCCCTGAGAGCCACTTGTTGCAGAGGAATACAAAGAAGCAGGTTTTCGGAGAACTTTGTGTCACGGCGTACTGTGTTTCTTGCTTTTAAATCTTAGATCTTTAAAGTAAACTTTGTGTTATTTTAGATCTGGATCTAGAACTGCCTTTGCTTTATAATTCTGTGTGTTCAAATCTATTAAGTTTCTTCTATGTGCATGCAATTAGCTCTGCTATCTACTAATTGGGATGCACATCTTCCTTCTTCTCTGTAATACCTTGACTTTCTTCTTCTATAATTTTTCCTTTCTTAAACAGCTGCTTACTTGCTGTAGAACTTCTTAGTTATGGTTCATGAACTAAGTGGTTAAAGTAAAACCCCTGATAGATAAAAACACATTTATATTGACAAATCGACACGGAGCCTCACCGGTTAAATGAGGGAGATTTATCTCATGATCGCTAGGTTTGATGCTATGCAAAAATCTAGCCAACAGTCATCATCAAACTCTATATCTTGCATAACACGGCTCTAGAGATCTACCATTTTAAAAATTGTTCCTTCAAAAATAGTGCATAAAAATTAGATGGGGGCCTGCATTGAAGAACACTCGCTCATATAACCGATGAGATAGTAAGAACATTCTCTTTGAAAGCTTATTTTCTTCCTTTAAAGCCTTGTTCTCATCATTAACTGCTCTGAGTTTATAACATTCCTCCATCCATTTAACCATTCCTGTCAAGACAATGATTTGGGGGAATACGAAGTTTGTCTGAGTTATTTGCTCTTTAGTGACCATAGACTCCGTTTCCGCCTATTTTCTTGCAAAACTGCATTGAGCTCACATGTCTTGGCTTGAAGGGAGTGGATTTGTTATTCTTTTTCTTCCAGAGCATGCTGGAGTTGAAGAGTTGCATCTTCATGATGCTCTACATTCTGATGTAATTGTTGGATTTTTTGATTTTCTCGGCTTCTAGTTGGGAGAAACTAGATTCTTTTGCTTCAAGGAGCTGTAGATGTGCGATTCTTTCTCGAGCCAATTGGAGTTCAAATTGGACCTTGGACAGAGATAACACTTGTGGCAGAATTTTATCAGATCTTGAGGAGAACTAGGTTCTCCTTCCATCATTGGTGCTTTACCTTTGTCAGGACAAAAGGATGAGCGATGATGGTAGGGGGTGTGATCACATTTTTTTCTTCAACTGGAATCGAGGGTGATACATGTTGATCCATAGGGATCCAAAATAACTCTACTTCATCAAAAACAATCAGCACAGAGAAGAAAAACAACAAACAGAGGTTTTGTCTTTTAAGTAACATGACCGCCACATGCGGCAGCGGCGGGAAGAGCTAACCGCCACCTGGGCTTAGGCGGCAGTCCTAGGACTCGCTGGTCTCGCATAGGGTGGCGGTCCTGCCATTACGGACAGAAAACTAAATTCAAAACGAACAACCTCTGAATTTGAAAGGATGTTCGTTTCTCTTCTCCTTCATGACCTTTCCCATTCTCCAGTGCACGGGAGGACATGAGAAAGGCTATAAATACATGATTGTAGAAGTGTAGAAGATCATCGAAGCATGGGAGCAAGTGAGCAAGAAATCTTAGTGCTGGAAATTGTATTTTGTAGAAGAAAGGAGTGTTGAGACAGAGTAAGCAAGTAACTGAAAGGAAGTGTTGAGATATTATCTACTTCTCTTTCTTAATTATTGTAAATTTCACTGTTGAAAACAATTAGAAGTCTATTTTAATGTCCATAATGTCACCGAGGCACAAAGGATCACCTTTGCACGTCTTAAAATGGAAGGACATGCTCTAGTTTGGTGGGAAACTCATCTAACTACTTGTGAAAAGAAGAAACGTCCTAATGTGAAATCTTAGGAAGACTTTAAGGAATTACTTAGACCTAACTCCTATCCTATTGGCCATAAACCGACCGAATGATTAAATGGCAGTATTTTAGACAAGGCAGTGGTCAAAGTGTGCAGGACTATACTACGGAGTTTCAGAGGCAAGCCATGTTGTTGAACATGGATTTGGAGGATGAGGATATTTTGACCAAGTACTTGGGAGGACTTCACACTCACCTTCAAGAAAAGTCATCTCCACAAAGCCCAAGGATCTCAATGAAGCATGTGTACAGGCATACTACATAGATGATGAGAAAAAGCAAGGAGAAGCAGAGCCAAGGGTAAAGCAGTCAACAAATCAACAAAAAAAGGATTATGGGCAAACAAGTAACAAGAGTAAGTGGAAAGGGAAAGGTAAACAAGTTGCCACTACTTTAAATACTTGTAAAGATCCCAAGAATTTTTGCAAGAATTGTGATATTAATGGTCATACTGACGCTACATGTTGGAAGTTGCATCCGAGTTACATCCAAAGAACCGAACCAAGGACTCCAAGAAGTCCATGACAGCTGTAAAGACAGAAGGGGAGGTGGAAATCGAAGATGACTCTGATGTAGACGAAAGGCTTGGATGCACGACCACCAACATGGACAATGAAGAGGAGATGAGTAGACTATTCCAGATCAAAATCCAGATCAAGAGGACTAAGGTAAATGCTTTGGTTGATACCGGTTCTCAATCTAACTTGATTTTTGAGGCAATTGTAAAGAAGCTTGGTCTTGAGACTTACGAGCATCCGCACCCATATCCTTTGGGTTGGGTGAAGAAGGGTGTTGAAATTCAAGTAACAAGAAGATGTAAGGTCAAGTTTGGGATAAATTCCCAATATATAGATGTTTTTGAAGCTGACGTTATTCCACTTGATGCTTTTGATGTGGTATTCGGGAGTCCTTACTTGTATGTTAGGGATGCTATCTTTATGAGAAGGGAAAACCGATACAGATGGGTCAAGGATGGGATCAACTATAACATCCGGGCACACCAACGTAAGACATGGGTTACCTTGGTAAGTGCTAACCAAGTAAAATGGCTTATTCAGTCAAATCATAATCAGTTTTGTTTGCTTTTATTAAAGGATAAACAAGATGGGGTAGAAGTTTCAGAGATTTCTAACCAAGGGAAACAAGATTTGGATAGTATTATTCAGTCTTTTCAGGAAGTATTTCAGGCTCCTAGTGGATTACCACCAAAACGGAAGTAGAGCATGAGATTCAGCTATTGCCAGAGTCACCTCTACCAAACATCGGGTTGTATAGGCAATCCTTGCTTGAGAGCACTGAAGTAAAGAAACAACTCCAGGAACTAATAGACCAAGGGGTGATACGTCCGAGCACCTCACCATGCGGTTCGCCTATTGTGATGGTGCCAAAGAAGGATGGTTCTTGGAGAATGTGCATCGACTACCACGCTTTGAATAAGATCACCATAAAGAACAGATATCCACTTCCCCGTATAGATGATCTCTTGGACTAGCTTCAACATGCCAAATTTTTTACGAAGTTGGATCTCAAGTCAGGTTATCACCAAGTCAGGATGAAGGAGGAGGATATATGGAAGACTGCCTTCAAAACAAAACAGGGTTTGTATGAATGGTTAGTACTTCCTTTTGGATTATGCAATGCACCCGCTACATTTATGAGATTGATGAATGATGTATTGCGGGATTTCATAGATTCATGTGTCATTATATATCTAGATGATATCTTGATTTTTAGTGCCACATGGGAAGAACATCTAACGCATTTGCAGCAAGTCTTGCAAGTTCTCAGGGAGAAACAATTGCTTTGTAATATGAAGAAATGTGAATTTGCCAAACAATCACTTGTCTATCTTGGGCACGTGGTTGGAGGAGGAGAGCTACGAGTGGATCCAAAGAAGGTGGAAGCCATCACAAATTGGCCAACACCAACAGAGCCACAGAGACTAGAAGCTTTGTGGGAGCAGTACAATACATGCGGAAGTTCATTCCGGGTTTCTCGGCAATTGCAACACCTCTACACACAGTGGCCACAAAGAGTAAGGGTTTTGATTGGGGTAAGGAACAAGACAAATCCTTTGAGTTATTGAAATACAAGATTAGTCATGCTCCAGTACTTGCTCTTCCTAGTTTGCAGCAGCCTTTTGAAGTAGAGACAGATGCCAGTGATTATGCTATGGGCGCAATGTTGCTTCAAGGAGGTAAACCCGTATGTTATCATTCTGAAACCTTCACTTCAACAGTTAAAGGATATTCAGTATATGATAAAGAAATGTATGCACTAGTTCAAGCAATTAAAAATGGAAACATTATTTGTTGGGTAAAAACTATTATGCACACTGACCACAAACCTCTCCAGTATTTGCAAGCACAGTCTAAATTGCAACAGGCAAGGCACTACAAATGGATGGGGTTTCTTCAGCAGTTCCATCTAGTGATCAAATACAAGAAAGGTAGTACAAATTTGGCAACTGGACATGTTGTCTAGGCTACCCACATAGAAAAAGTTCACCTGTTTGGCCACTATCTCTCAGATCGAGCCCTTCACGAAGGAAGCTTACGGAGAAGCATATGCCCAAGATAAAGACTTTGGGGTAACAAAGGGGCTGAAAAGACGGGGATTGAAGACTATTATCTCAAGGACGGGCTGCTCTACCAATGGGAGAAACTTTGTGTGCCTAAAGAAGAAAGACTTCTATTGATGAGGGAAGCACATACCTCGAAAGTAGCAGGACATTTCGGTGTTGGTAAGACCCTAGCCCACTTGCAAAGGTATGTATATTGGCCCAACATGCAAGAAGAAGTATCAAAATTTATTCGTGGATGTAAAATTTGTTGTAATAGCAAGCCTAAAACTAGGAAGGAAGGTTTGTATATGCCTTTACTAGTACTGCTACTGCATGGAGGACATTTCTATGGATTTTGTAGAGGATTACCTATGTCTAAACATGGCCATGACTATCTCTATGTGTTGTGGATAGATTCAAGAAAATGTGTATTCTTATGGCATGTAAAAAGACAATAAAAGCAGATGAGGCAGCAGATCTTTTCTTTGCTAATGTATGGGTGCATTTTGATTGCAAAGTCCATTGTCTCTCCAGGGGATTCCAGTTCTTGGGGAAGTTTTGGACTACTTTGTGGGATGATATGGATACCAAAGTTACGAGGAGCACAACTTTCCATCCACGAGATAGATGGACAAACAGAGGTGGTAAATAGGACTTTGGTACATGCTTGATCGAGGGTATAACAAGAGTACCCAAGGACTTGGGACAAGTCCTTAGCCTACATTCAGCATTCCTATAACCGGGCAGTACACACATCCACTATGAAGTCACCATTTGAAGCATGCTTGGGATATCTACCCACAAATCCACTGGACATAGTAGTTGGACAACAGGATGAGGAGGATACATGAGACACAGAGGTGACTAGAGCCAACAAGTTCATTGAGAGGATCCGACAAATCCATCTCAAGGTCAAAGAACAACTAGAGAAATCTCAAGCAAAGTACAAAGCTAGGCATGATCAACATAGGAGGGAACACAAACTTCATGTTGGAGACAAAGTTTGGCTTTACTTGAGCAAGGAGAGACTACAAGGTCAAGCACGGAAGCTCAAGCCACTACAATATGGACCCTTCACCATATTGGAGCAAGTTGGGGAAAATGCTTTTCGACTTGATTTGCCATCATTCATGAGGATGTACTCTGTAGTAAACTATGAGAACTTGCACCTATATGAGCCATCCATGTTGGATGAAGATGAAGAATCGATTCTTACCCGCCATTGAGGATTGCGTCTTGGACTCACAAGGCGAATGGAGGAGGACGTAGTGCTACAACAGAAAGTCGAGAGACTAGAAGAGGTCCACAGAGTTGGCGTCCCCAAATTTCATCCCGAAATTTGAGACTATCCTATTCAAAAAAAAAAAAATTGTACTTTTAAAATAATGGGTCGCTTTGTGTTTTTATTGCCGTAAAGTTCCTATATTGTGTCAAGATATTCCCAAAGAGCCGTATTAGCCATTTTCGCCAAATACCCGTGATGCCCAAAATTGTTATATTCTCGTAGTCGGGATTTGCTTACAGAAACTTGTATTTAATTATTTTGAACCCCGCTTGAGGCAATTTGTGCTCGCTTTAACCCTGTTGTGATCGTACATATCATTATTCCCATAAACTAGTAGGGTTTTTAACTAGGAATGCATTTTGGACTTTATTTGTGACTTTTGGCAACGTTTTGTTTTTTTGTGTTTTCCGCTTTCGTTTCTCGTGAAATTTCTTTGATCAATTCCTTTGCGGTTTGGCCTCGATTCTTGGCCTCGGAGTATCTGGAGATCACATATGCACGTTGTGCCAGAAGGAATTCGCCATCGGAGGTCTGGTTCTCTGGGAAAAGACGAAGTCGTGCACCAAAAAGCCTCTTCTGGGCTGGCTGCATTTTTGGAAAAAGAGGGTTTGAAGTGGATCATGAGATTTTGGAAGCAACAGGCGTGTGAGAATTTTGTCCCGCTAGCAGGTACTTTTTCTATGGAAGCAACGCCATTTAAGTCACAATGGAAAAATTAGAGGCAATAGGCAAACGGGAATTTCTTACTTGCCTTGTAGGGTAAAAATTCCCATCAGGAATAAAAGAAAATCACTTAAGTGAATCATGAGATTTTATTGCACCGCTTGCATAGGTAAATAATCCCATTATGAAAGTCAAACGACTTAAGTGAATCATGGGATTTTCAGGGCTACCTTGCAGGGTAAATAATCCCATTGTCATGTGACTTTTAAAAATAGAAATCTCTTATGCCAAAAAGTGCGACCCCTTTAGGGAAAGAAAGGCAGCCTTAAATTAATTAATTTAATTAATTTCTCTTCCAATTTTGGCGCCCAGGCTTGTGGAAAAGTCAACAGAGGTAAGTGGACAAAAGGAAGTTGGAAATAGATTGTTCTAAAATTAAATAAATAATATTTATTTAATGCAGCCCCTTCATGTCAAAAAGTGCGCCCCATTTGGGAGAGAAATAATACTTTTTAAAGTATTAAATGATTAAATTAATTCCTATTTTTAGTGGCTAAGGTCAAAGCATACTGTGAGGCTTGAATTAACTGGAATCAAAGTCTAAAATTAAATAAATTTAATTTATTTAATGACAGCCATAAGCATGCACAAAATAGGTGCCCCATTTGAAGAGTGAAGCTTATTAATTAATTAATTAATTGCCAGAATAGGAAAGACATTAATTAATTATAGAATTGTGAGGATTATATAAGCAGGGGCTGCCATAAGGATGAATTAATTAATTCAAAGGCAGAGAAGTGCAACCCAGAGGAAAAGTGCGCCCCATTTGGAGAGGATTTTTGCTCAGAAGAAGGTGAAATTAATGCTGAAAGCTTCCAATTTTGGTGCACAGGTTGAAGGAGGTTGATTTGTGTCTGGATAATTGTTTGTATAAGTGATACAGGTGCTCATGTGAAGTTGGTAAAATTCATGCTTGCTTTGCATGCAAATAAAACTTCAATTTTGGGGCAGCAGACTTGAATTATGCAGATTTTTATGATTAAAATCCACTGTTCATGTTCCGGTTGCTATCTTTGTCTAAATTAATTGCAGGAATTTGTTACAGGTGCTTTACAAAAGAAAGGGAGCTTAAATCAATGTCCAATACATTGAATATATCCTCCGAATTTGAAGAATTATCTAGATTTGCACCAGTTTTGAAGAATTCCGGCTGAGTAAGAAGGAAAAGAATTGTTCAGACAAAGATAGACACAGCCATGGCAAAGAGGGATGAAAAAGAGAGCACAACGGAGTCATGCATCACTTCCAAATTCACGAGATATCGAGACACAGATCTAGGTCCGAACCTCTTTCCGAATTGATTGATGATCCAGAGCAGGAAAGACTTCCCCCATGCGTGGAGTTAAAAGCAGTTGAATTATTCGAGCTGTAGCGTTTCCATACACAATTCTTGCTTGCAAAAAGTTCGTTATGGAGTATGCTAGGTCTTACCATCCATCATCAAGATTAGTCCGAGATGCTATGGGGAAAACAATAATCCGGTTGGGCCGACGCTTCATCAATTTTTGTTTGAAGATTCCAAAGGAAGAAAGGTGGTGGCTTTTATTAGCATTCGTGATGCCGCCGCAGGGGGAGAAACATAGAGTTGATCAAGCGAGAACATAATGAACAACGATATACATGAAGAAGCCCAAATCTCCTTCCAAGTTCCCAAGAACTCTTCCGCGGTCCAATCTAGTACAAGAGGTAGATGATATTGCCAAATTGTTATGCGCAGATAAATGGCGAAGCAAACGCTCACACCTTCCGCACATGGATGTATGCTTTCATCAGGACCATTGAAGTTAACAAAGTGGATTCAATAATCAATCGGTCGAAAATCATTAGCGCCAACATTGGTGAGCAACTCTGGAACGTGAAGCGTACTTTCAGTTTCAAAATGACTTCTTATTTGGTATATGCAGCAGCTTCATAAGGCATCTTCTCCAAGTTGGTTAGATGTGGTGTTCTTTCTAAGGACCCCATTTTCGTACTACCCATGACTTACTCGTACTGCAAGTGCATAAAAGATTTCAAAGTGGTCAACGATGGATTCTTCTACGAATTCATTTGTAGGCTGAACAAGGACCTAAAGGCCAATAGGGTGAGCAAGGAAGCGTGGGAAGTTGTATCCAGAATTGGCAGTCTCTTCATTTAGTTTGCAGATTTCACATACCTCAGGGTTATCGGCTTTTCTAGAGAACCGGTTAAACTGCCCAGATATCCGACTGATAGATTGATCACCATGGAGTTGAAAGCGAGACAACTTGTGGAGATATACGACCTTAGTCTAAACGGCACAAGTCTACGGGTTTCTTCCCGATCACCGTGGGACATTATAGGCTGGCGAGCTTTCATAAAGCCCGAGGATTGAAGCGGAAATGTTCTTTGAGTACGAGCAAGAGTTCTTCCCAAAGACAACCGAACTTCGATCCATTCGGAGTAGCCAAGAAGACGATCTCCTAGAGAGTATGCACACGTGCCTTCATTAGAGGATCTCTAGATGAAGTGCAGAAGTGAGTACGAGGTTAGAAAAAGGATTTCAGCAGGCTATCAAAGACGACAAGTGTTCGACTTTGGATTAGCACGGATATGTGCAGATCTTAAAGATGATGGGGTCATGTTGCTTGACACATACCATCAAATGGGAGGAGATAGAGTCAGTATTTCAGGGATAACGTAGGGGGCTGCCATACGATTGAGGAAAGGTTTGGCTCTGTTACGGTGAATACTTCAAACTCGTCAGCGACGAGTGAAGGATACCGCCTTGATGAATCAAATCACAGTGCAACTTCAACACAGAGATTCCCTCAAGAGGAAGCACGAAGGAGAAAGCAAAAGGCCAAAGAAGATGAAAGTGCACGAGAAGGTCTCAATCAAAAGAGAAGATCACTTCCACTATGACATTAGTTCGACTTCTCCAAAGATCCAAGATTTCACTTCACTTCTGTCAGCATCTCAACAGACACTTCCACGCCTCCATTGAGTCCGAAACATTCATCTTCTCTCCTCACCACTCCATTCAAGGCCTGCTTCTCGAAGAAACGTTGAAGCCTGCAGATGGCGAGTTTGAAGGAGCTTTGTCCTTCGATGATTCAAAGATGAAAACCATAACACTGAAAGGGCTTCTGATGGAGAGGAATCAGAGCGGGAGATAGTAGTACACTCAACAACTTCTCATTCTTCGAGAAGTAATTTCTCAGAATGGTTGACTTCGTAGTTGGTTCCAGAAGCTAGAGTGGAAATCAACTTGGAGGAACACGACTTGCAACTGCTCCTGAGTCTAGGCGGAAAAGACAGAAAAACCTAAAGTTGCTAAGGTGACTTCAAGGTTGATCATCGAGGAGTCGGGCGAAGTTTGTTGAGATGTCGGGCCCAATGGAAGGAAGAAATAGGATGAGCTCACTACGAAAAACATAATAGAACTGTGAGTACCTATCGGTCAAGCTAACACGTATGATCAAGCAGGATACACAGACATTGATAGATGCTCTATTCCTTAGGCTTGACAGAGAAAAGGCAGAGAAAGACGAACTTCAGAAGCGTATCTCAAACCAGCGAGATCATTGCCAAGGTTGTTAAATCTTCCACTCAAATTTATTTAAGCTCAAGAGCAAGTGAGTGATCATCTGATGCAAGAGATGGAAGATGCAAGCAATCAGGTGAAAACTATCGACAAATGGAAGAATTTGATTAATCGTCAAGCTTTTGTACAACTCGGAGAGGTGCCAACCCGCCTGAAGGTTATGAAAGATGCAGCAAATTAGCAAGCAATCGGTGACAAGCATAGTAGATATGAAAACAGTTGCTAAGAGTAACCTGAGTACTTTGGCCGAAATCAATAAGCTGCCGAGAGAAGTGTTGATTGCGGAATAAATTATACCTGACGGATTAGTTGAGAAGGGGAAGCAACTGGAGTTTGCAGTATCTTTCCGTTTGGAGATCTGCAGAATTATGCTGAAAAGGATGCAAGCACTTGAGAGTATGGCATCATCTTTACCAGACAATATCATTGCTTTCACTCATGAGGAAGTGGTCGGAAATGTTACTTCATACACACGGATCATTCCTAGCAGAGTGCCTAATTACCTGGAAGGGTCTCTTGTTATGGTACAGGGGCGAATTGATAGAGCTACTAAGCCTTTCACGATGAATTCCATCAGCAGACTGGTGGCACTGTAGTCGGATATTGCGAAGTTCGGGCTAAGCTTGGAGGATGTGGAAGCATGTATCAGGGTATTGAACGAAGGATTGCTGCAGTTTAGGACAGAAAAGGAAGTTGTGGCTAAGACAGATGGTAAAATGATGAATTATATGTTCGACAAGTATATTTAGTATCAGAACAAAAAGAAGATATAAATGTTACAGCTGGCTTGACTTTTCTTCTATTTTCCACGTTCTCGGATGAAATTGTAAAACTTTGAAGTTATTGGTTTTGAAACCATTGCTTTAAGTTATGTGGAACAATTCTATTAGTTAAGTGATAGATGTGTCACTTAAGGAGTTAGTGGAGGATGATTGCCAAATGTCATCTTTACTTCTTGTTTATGTTTCAGTTTAGTTGAGTTTCCCATTTGTACTTTCCCTTCTACATTCTATAAGTAGAAGAAGAACCTCCGGGTTAATGATTAGAATTTGTAAGCAGCATTCTTGTGTTCCAGACTTTGTGTTGAAACCCCTGAGAGCCACTTGAAGCAAAGGAATATAAAGGAGCAGATTTCCGGAGAACTTTGTGTCACGGTGCATTTTGTTTCTAGCTTTTTATCTTAGATCTTCTAATAAACTTTGTGTTATTTCAGATCTAGATCTAGAGTTGCCTTTGCTTATAATTCATGTGTTTATCTATTGGTTTCTTCTATGTGCATGCAATCAACTCTATTATCTATTGATTGGGATGCACATCTTCCCCATTGCTTCTTCCCTGTGTTTATATAATTCCCTTCTTCTATAAATATTTGCTTTCTTAAACAGCTGCTTACTTGTTGCAGAAATGTACAGCTATGGTTCATGAGCTGAAAAGTTAAAGTAAAACCCCATATAGATACTAGCATATTTTTGACGAATTTGACACGGGAGCCACACCGGTAAATGAGGGAGATTTATCTCATGACTGCCTAGGTTTTATGCTATGCAGAAAATCTAGCCAACAGAGTCTTAGCAGATTGGACCGAAAGGAAAGACACTAAGGCGGACCCGGTGGTACTCGAAAGAGCAAGCGAGGGAATTGTTCCCTCATCTACTCCCCCACTAAGCTTTTGTGGGACCAAAAGCCTCCTAAGAAGGGGAGGTGTGATCCATAGGGATCCGAAATAACTCTACTTCATTAGAAACAATCAACACAGAGAAGAAAAACAACAAACAAAGGTTCTGTCTTTTAAGTAACAGACCGCCACCTGTCTGAGGCGGTGGTTAAAGAACTCGCGCTCGGCCAAGTGGTCCCCTGGACCGCCGTTTACACAGGCGGCGGTCCCGACCATTACGAACAAAAAACTAAATTTGAAATGAACAACCTTTGAATTTTAAGGAGTGTTCGCTTTCTCTTCTCCTTCACGACCTTTCCCATTCTCCAGTGCGGGAGGACATGAGAAATGCCATAAATACATGATTGTAGAAGTGCAAAAGATCATCGAAGCATGGGAGCAAGTGAGCAAGAAATCTTAGTGTTGGAAATTGTATTTTGTAGAAGAAAGGAGTGTTGAGACAGAGCAAACAAGTAACTGAAAGGAAGTGTTGAGATATTATCTACTTCTCTTTCTTACTTATTGTAAATTC
This sequence comes from Taxus wallichiana var. yunnanensis, assembly GCA_018340775.1. Lineage (NCBI taxonomy): Eukaryota > Viridiplantae > Streptophyta > Pinopsida > Cupressales > Taxaceae > Taxus > Taxus wallichiana. Next base: position 410,830,740 of record CM031238.1, on the reverse strand, counting down.
TGTACCTATTGTTTTAAATTGGCCAATAGAAGTGGGAAGAAAGAGCAATTGCCCTTCCCAACTGGTTTTTCCTCCATTGGAGGTTTTTCCAGGATAAATTGTTGGTGTTATGAGCTTATTTTCTTTCCTTTACTACAATTGATTCTAAGCACAACAAAGAATTCATTCACTAGCTATCTCTGTTATTTTCTAATAGAAAGTAAACAACAATGATTAATATTGTGATTTGTGAATAATTCCAAAGTTGAAGAGTTTACAGATCACATGTGGAGTGGAGACACAAGTGGTTTTTCAAGTAGAGTTTGCATAATTGCAGGGGCTTCCTAGTCTTCTTGAGTGGGAACATTGTCTGCAACAGGGCTCATTGAGGGCCCGTACATGTCTAGCTGTTCTAGGGCGCTTATTAGGTCTCTCAGAAGTGGAAGGCTTTGACTCTAGAACCAATTCAGACTCTAGGGCAAACCTCTTCTGAAACTTCAACCACTTCTTTAGGCCATGCCTCTTATTAACAAATTGATTTTTGCAACTCAAATGTATTAAGCCCTGAAATTTCAAATAAGAGGTACCCAACAAAATTTCTGAGTGGCCGAAAAGACAGAATCATAGAAAACCGAGGCAAATTTATTCGGTTCTCGGGGTTTAGCTTGGCCATGGCGGAGGTGTATCAAGAATTCTCAACACAGGGCCCAAAATGATTTCATATTGCCCTTCATAGGTGAAATATTTGATCACCCATTTAGTAATTTCGCCCAAGGCTCGGGAGAGTATTTCTTTTTATACCTTTGGCCTTCCCCTTATTGTCCAAAACCAATTCTAATTTTTCCTTTTTTCCCACTGAAAATCTATTTATAATTTCAGAATACAATGTTATATTATTAACTGATTTACCCTCTTCTGGTATTCCTAAAAGATGACTAATTACAGTGGGACTGAATGGAATTTTCTTACCGTTTACATGTAGAATACCCTTCCTCCATGTTTTTGGTGAACTCCTCTGTCATTTTTGTGTTGAACTCTTCATATGCAAGCAACAAATGAAGCCATTCTGCCTTTTCAAAGATTTCCACTGACCTTGCATCAACTAATAACTTTGCTGAACTTGTTGGTTCGTGTCTAACCCCTAACCCCATGATTGGCGCGCGTAGAGTAGGTAATTGGAAAAGAACAGAGCACGGGATTGGAAATACAAGGTGCTTGCAGAGATGGAAATAGGCATAGGATTGCAGTGGTTAGTGGTACAGGAGTGATGTTGAAATTGGGAAAGAGACAGGGATACAAAACGGTTACAAATAAAACAACATGAATTGGGAAATTTTTAAGCAAATACCAAGGTGATAATGATAGTAATGAGGTACGTGTGGCGATTAATGTGGAGAGGGATGGTGGATTTGTGGGGATATGTGAAGCGTGGGAATGCATTGGAAATGGAGAAGGTGGTAAATTTGCACGAGTACAATAATGAGCAGTTCATAAATTAAACTTTGCAACATTTAAGAAGGGAATAATTGCACATACCTTATTAATTCTGCTTGTCACATTGTTGGCCATCATTTCAATGTTGATTTGATCCTCTATCCGCGTATTGTTCTTCATTTATTATATACACAATTCGGGGTGGGTGGTGCCATCATTGGTTTTCACCATCTCGCATTCATTATTATTTTGTTTTAATTTTAATTTTAATTTTTTTAATGGGCAATGACCACCGCTACTGGTGTTCAGCCAATGCCTCAGAGGATGATGACCGCCATTTCTGGTTTTCAGTCATCTCCTCTTTATTTTTTGATGAAAAATAGCTTAGTTTTGAGTTGAGTTGGACAAAGACTTTGTCCAAACAATTCAGAGCTGAATCTTCTTGAAGCACCTTTTGAAATTCTTCTCTGGATCTTGGTTTATGGTACAACCTCAATCTATGTCCATTAACCAACATCACTTTCTTCTCACCATCAATTGGAATCAGTTGAACTGTCCCATTGTTGAATACCTCTTCAATTTGATATGGGCCCATCCATCTTGTCTATGCAACTTTCCTTGAAATCCTTGTATTTTGAATCAAATAACAGAGCCCAATCTCCTTTTTGGAACTTTCTTGGCTTAATGTGTTTGTCATGCCATACCTGTCTCTGATGTTGGATGATCTCTGTTTGATGCAATGCTTGAAGTCTCATCTCATCCAACTCATTTAGTTGAATAATCCTTTCTTGTTGTGCCTCTGATAATTCAATTCCCACTTTAGTAGCTGTTCTCAAGGTTTGAATTTCAAATTCTATGGGAAGAATGGGCTTCTTCCCATAAACCAACTCATAGGAGTGAATCATGTGGTTGTTTTCCAAGTAGTATTGTAGGCCCAAACTGCTTCAAGCAGTTTTTGAACCCATTTTTCCTTGAGATGTCCATTGTTTTTGTTAGGATATTCTCCAACTCTCTATTAGTAACCTCCACTTGACCATTGGACTGTGGATGATATGGTGATGACTTCTTGTGCTTCAACTGGTATGTTGCCACAAAGGAACTGATTACACCTGACATGAATTGTGGTCCTTGATATGAAACAATGGATCTTGGTGCTCCAAACCTCTGAAGATATGTTCATATAAGAAATCTGCAACTTTCTCATCTCTTGCATATTGTAGTGCTTGCACCTCAGCCCATTTAGTGACATAGTCTATACAAACCAGAATGTACTCCTTCCCTTGAGAGGTTGGGTCAATTGGTCCAATGAAATCCAATCCCCACTTCTCAAATGGTTCCAAGACAACTTGAGGTTGGAGTGGCATCTCGATGTAAATGTTGGCTTCCCCATCCTTTGGCATTGATCACATCTCCAAACATACTTCTTGACATCCTTAAACAAGGAAGGCCAATAGTAACCAACTCCTAAAACTTTGTGAATGGTCCTTTGAATTGAATAATGCCCTCCTGATGGTTCATCATGACATGCCCTAAGTATGTCAAATACTTCATCTTCAGCTACACACTTGCGTAAAACATGGTTAAGTCCACATTTAAAAAGAATTCCATTTAACCATGTATACATCACACTTTGTTTAATCAATTTCTTTCTTTGTTTTTGTGTGAAAAAGGTTGGGAACCTCCATGTGGCTAAGTAGTTAGCCATATCTAGCATACCAAGGAGAGGTAGTAGAAACTGCAAACAAATGTTCATCGGAAAATCATCATTGACTGGTCTTCTTCTTTTGAAATGGTTAGTCTGGAAAGAAAATCAGCTACCACATTTGATTTCCCTGGCTTTGTCAATAATTTTAATGTTAAATTTCTACAGTAACAATAACCACCTTACAATCCTGCCATGCACTAAAGGTTTGTTCATTAGATACTTGATAATAGAGTGGTCAGTGTGAACAATCACTTCATAGCTTGTGATATAATGGCGAAACTTGTTGATTGCATATACAACTGCAAGAAATTCCTTCTCCGTGGTGGTGTAATTTCTTTTAGTAGGGGAGAGGTTTTTACTGATATAATAAATAGCATGCATAGATTCTCCTTCTTCTTGTTGTCCAAGGACAACCCCTACTACTTCGTTGGAAGCATCTGTTTGTATATGGAAGGGAAGCTTCCAATTTGGGCCTCTCAACACTGGTGTGTTTATCAATTTTTCTTTGATAGCATCAAAAGCTTGTTGGCATGCTTCTGTCCATTCAAATTCAGAGTCTTTAGTTAGGAGAGCAAACAATGGAGAAACTATCTTGCTAAAGTCTGAAATAAACCTTCTATAGTAGCCAACATGGCCAAGAAAACTTCTTACCTCTGTTTGGTTTGTAGGAGATGGGAGCTTTACAATGATATTGACCTTGTTAGGGTCCACCTTGATTCCTTCAGCTGAAACGTGATGGCCTAAAACTATCCCTTGTTCCATCATAAATAAACATTTTTCATGGTTTAAGGATAATTGGTGTTTTTCACACTAGAAAGGACTTTGTCTAGATTGTCAATTGCCTCTTGGAATGTTGCTCCATAAATAGTGAAATCATCCATGTAAATATCTACACAATCATGGGTGAGATCAGAAAAGATTGCAAATGGCTCTTTGAAACGTGGTTTTGTCTTGGTCCTCAGGTGCTACTGTTATTTGATTGTACCCATTGAATCCATCAAGGAACGAAAAATACCTTTTTCTAGATAAATTGTCTAATACTTGATCAATAAAAGGTAATGGAAAATAATCCCGATGAGTTGCCTTGTTTAACTCTCTATAATCCACACAAATTCTCCATTTCCCATTCTTTTTAGGAACTATAACTAATGGAGAAACCCATTGGCTATCTGAGATTGGATAAATGAATCCCACCCTAAGAAGTTTTTCAATCTCAGTTTTTACAATGTCTCTTAAGGCAGGGTTTATCCTTCTTTGGGGTTGTTTGACTGGTCTGACATCAGTGGTGTAGATATGGTGTGTACAAATATTGGGATGAATACCTTTCATATCGCTATATTCCCAAGAAAAAGCTTGAGGATGAGAGCATAAGAGTTTAAACAGGGTATTCTCGACTAGTCAACCAACTATTGATTATCAATGTTTTCCTTGGGAAAATTGGTAGTTGTTTGGTACTGGATGAAGAGAATCTACAACAGGTACTCTCTCAATAATGCATTCAATGGACACTGTGGAAAAGTCATCTGTGAACAATTGTGATGTTTTGAAAGATAGACTCGGTCAAGTCTATATTTCGTGTAAAAGGGTAGATGATAGGCTGGTTGTTTTCGTCCTTAAAATCATCTCTTGTTTTAGTTAGTTGTAGTGCAGGACTAGAAATATCTGCTCTCAAGCAATAGCTTCACCGTGATGATGGTTCCGATCGGGAATCGAAACGTCGATATTAATCCTCCTTACGCAATGTATCCAGTAGATTACATTTGTTCTTTGACCTGCGATATGAATCTCAAATCTTTGGACTAGAAATAGTTCCGACGCAGAACTCGGGCACATGACTTATACTTTGTCTAGCGCAGACTCGTGGTCATCTTCTTGAATTTGATCTGAGTGTTCTTGAATTATGACCATGGCTAGAGAAGAGATGAAAGCCTCTCGAATCATTTGGATTGTCTTTAAGCCACTTTTTATTATGCTGTGGCAAAAGGTTTTGCAGCAGGGTAAATTGATAACTTCTTGGAATCATGTTCATTTGTAATCACCATATTCCCCTGCTCAAATCAATGAGGGCGGAAACAATGGCTAACCAAGGGCTTTTTAGGATTAGAGGGTATCCAATCATCCTATTCTTCATTTTTATGATCATGAAGTCTATATAATAGTCCCATGATTCAATGTTGATGGTGACATCTTCTAGAATTCCCTTTGGCTTGTTTACAAACTGATCTTGCCATTTGTAAAACTACGGAGGTTGACTGTGGTTCACAAAGTGATAATGTTGACAAGGTATCCGTGGTCATCATGTTAATAACAACTCCTAGATCAACTAAGACGTTTGGGATCTGGACATCTCCGATACAGACTGTACCAATAGGACTTCCAAGGTCTCCATATTTAGGAGGGGGATATTCCCTTCCAGTATACTAGAAAGTTTCCCATCAACATGGATGGTTTTAGGCTGATTCTTTCTTCTTCCTGAGTCTTAAAACAAAGCTCTTTAATGGTTTTGTTTAATTTAGGAATTTCCTTAAGAGCTTATAACAAGGGAATGCCAATACTCAATTTCCTCAGTCCTTGAATCAATTATGACTCTAGTTGTTCAGAACTACAGTGTTGTGTTTTTCCAATAGTTTGGATGGAAAAGGAATATCAACGTTTGGTTGAGGTGTTTCTTCAATAACAGGATCGAGTCTGCGTCTCTTCCGGCTTTTCTGTATCTTTAGGGATTTCTTGTATGACAGGAGATGAAGGTTTTGAGGCAACCTTCCTTAAACGCAACAAAATATTCCTACAATCCACAGAGTTTACTGTGGGATTTTTATCTGATTCCACAGTGTAGGTTGGGTTACCTTGCCTCACATTTTTGGGATTTGCCACAGTTTGTGTTGGTATGTGTGGTTGGGCAGGTTGTTCGGATGGGGTAGCATTTGTAGGCCCGGTCAACAAAGCTTGTTGACCTTGGGGTCTTCTTTGATTGTAATATTATTGCCCAAATCCTTGAGGTACATTCCACTATTGTTGATATTGAGGATTAAACTGTTGAAATGGTGGAATGTTTGGATGTGGAGCCTAGGGTTGTTGATAGTAACTTGGTGGTGCATTCCACTATGGACTCCACTCTGTGGGACTTGTTGAGTCCAAGGTTGGGGGTATGGCCATGGTGCATTCCATTGATTTGGGGCCCATTTTGGTGTGTAGGACTGATTTTGATTGGATTGAAAATTCCCTCCTTGCCTTTGACCCATATAATTTAACTCAGCTTCATCTTGTGTGTTTTGTTTTAGATGGTTCTTCAACAAGGGAAGCAATCCACATTGGTCTGTGGCATGCTTTAGTTCACAGAGAAGACAAATGTCTATCTTGTCTAAGGGGCAATCCTTAAGCCCATGTTTGTCCCTACATCTTGGGCAGTAGATGAACAAAGGCTTTGTATTCCTGGCTTTCTCCCTATCCATAGTTGTATTGAGTTGAACTAAGAGGTTTGTTCTCAAATTTGCAATTTCTTCCCTTAGTTTGGATATATTGCCACTAGCCATGGTGTCCCCATTTCACCACGAAATCTGCGACTACCCTATCCAAAAAAATTTCGTACTTTTAAAATAATGGGTCGTTTCGTGTTTTTATTGTCCGAAAGTCCTTGTATTGCATCAAGATATTCTCAAAGAGCCATATTAGTCATTTTCGCGAGATACCTAGATGCCCAAAATTGTTATATTCTCATGGGGATTTGTTTGGGAAATCAGTATTTAATTATTTTGAGCCCCGTTTGAGGCAATTGGCGCTCCGTTTTAACCCTGTTGTGATCGAACATATCATTATTCCTATATACCAGAAGGGTTTTAACTAAAAATAAGTTTTGGGCTTTATTTGTGACTTTTGGCAATTTTTTGTGTTTTTGTGTTTTCCCGTTTCGTTTTCTGTGAAATTTCTCTAGATCAATTCCTTTGCGGGTTAGCCCGATTCTTGGCCTAGAGTATTTGGAGATCACATACGCACATTGTGCCAGAAGGAAGTTGCCATCGGAGGTCCAGTTCACTGGGAAAAGGCGAAGTCGTGCACTAAAAAGCCCCTGCGGGGTTGGGTGCATTTTTGGAAAACAAAGGATTTAAGTGGATCATGGGAAAAATAGAAGCTGCAGGCAGGTGAGATTTTATTGTCTGCCTTGCAGGGTACTTTTTCCCATGATGGAAAAGTCACTTAATCTGTAGTGGGAAAATTAGAGGCAACAGGCAGATGGGAATTTATTACCTGCCTTGTAGGGTAAAAATTCCCATGGTGAAATAAAAGAAAAGTGACTTAAGTGAAATCATGGGATTTTATTGCCTGCCTTGCAGGGTAAATAATCCCATTGTCAAAGTCAAATCACTTAAGTGGATCATGGGATTTCCGGGCTGCCTTGCAGGGTAAAAATTCCCATTGTCATGTGACTTTTAAAAATAGAAATTCCTTATTCCAAAAAGTGCGACCCACCTTGGGTGAATAATAATGCATTAAATAAATATTTGTTAATATTTATTCACCCAATTTTGGCGCCCAGGCTTGTGGAAAAGTCAACAAAGGGAAGTGGACAAAAAGAATTTAAAAATAGAATTCTAAAATTAAATAAATTTAATTTATTTAATGCAGCCCCATTTGGGAGAGAAATAATACTTTTTAAAGTATTAAATGATTAAATTAAATTCTATTTTCAGTGGCTATGGTCAAAGCACACTGTGAAGCTTAAGTGAAGTGAAGAGTGGATGATTAAATTAATTAAATTTAATTTAATGGATGGCTGTCCTTAATCTTGCAATTTTAGCACACCAGTTAAAGAGAAGAGCATGATTTTTAATTAATTAATTGCCAGGAATAGGAAGGGCAATTATTAATTATAGAATTATGAGGGTTATATAAGCATGGGCTGCCATAAGGATGAATTAACTATAAAAGGTCAATATTATACATCGTGTAAAATGATACCAAAAATATAGGGTTTTACATGGGATAAAAGATGACAAAACAGGGGTTCATCGGTTGTATTGTACATCTAAGTGCAATAAACTAGTTTGTGAACCTCAAGTAGACATCGTTTTTATTCGCTCTGTATAGATTCTCTAGACTCATCAATAGTTTTGTATTTCCCGTAATGCATCCTTATACACCAAACTGGATTTCTCTAACTAATCAATCAAGTAACATACCCATTAAGAATATCAATTTCATGAGAACTAAAGGCAAAGTGTTAAGGTCAACTTCTTTCGTAAAGCATTTATCACAAGGTTGTTGTAGCCAATTTCACCTCCAAATAAGATCCTTTGTACACATGAAACAAACAATAACCCATGTTGTACCAATGCTTGTCACATACAAGCCATCCAATCATGCAAAGGATTCCAAATATGTCTTTAAAAGATAAGCAACAAATGATTGTCTGATTGCATAATTAAATTCATATTTTTAAATATACCACTTAACATCATAGTCAAAAGAGCAGAACATTAAAGCTTACGGAATCAACATCATACAATAATTATGTACTTATACTTTCCTCAATCTGTTGGAAGAGTCATGGACTATAAAATATTCTAATTTCAAGTTACACTCGTACACTTTTGTCATGGACAAGAGCTTCACTCTTTAATATCCGAGTTTCTATAAATCAATATACAGAAGCTGATCACGATAAAACACGAGCCAACAAACTGCCATCATCTGGCTAAGGATTTGGACCAATGCATAATCCTGTGACAAGTAGATGTGAAAATAGAAAGAGAGTATCATGGGGGTGCATTGCCTCCAACCACAGAGCCTATGGACTCCTCTGCATACCATACATATATCTAGATGTGGCCCTACCCTACATGGGGGTATTAGGAACAAGAGCTGACAAAAGAAAACTGAGTGACAAGTGTTAACCTTGTCATGCATATGAAAGACAAACATGCAACAAGGAAATCAACATGAACCATAAATGAACAATGACAATAATTTGTTAAAATGCTTTGGTCGAACACTTTAACGAAACCTTGTCAATCAATTACATGAACCCTGGAGGTTTCTGCACTTTATTTTAGGGCTTGAGAAGCTTAAGTACACCCTTAAACATCTCTTCATTCATTTTCTATGTTCACTTAAGAAAAGGGAAGACTTACACTTGTCAAGATAAAGCAAACAGTTGTATAATTAAATATCTCAAGGCCAACTACATGATGAAGCAGCCTAAAATACCCATAGGAGTCATACAAACAGTCCTGCCATATATGCAGTGATGGTAACATCAGGATTGGTCCATCCCAACAACCATAATAAATATTTATAAACAATTCTGGCATAGGAAAGATAGTAGAATAGGCCAAAACCAATATCAGCTTTCTCATAAGACTCACAAAAGATTTTGACTCTATGCTCAAGTATACAAAAGTATAGGAGTCCACCTAGCTACCATTAGGAGCCACCACTGTAGTATCCCTGAAAAATACTTTAGATAAATCTGGATATTTCTGTCAAAACCCTAGGACATTAGTATAAAAATTGCCTTTTATGACAGCAACGACAATCTGATTTTTAATTAAAAAAACAGCAAGCCTCAAGGTGCCAAAACAGACTTTTATTTATTGATTTCAATCAGCTACAACAAAAGAAATACCAGAGTGTCTGAATACAATTATTTTCTCACAATTGATGATCTAAATGGAAAGATAGATGGAAGAGAAGAGCATGCAAACTGATTTGACTGAAATCTGCCCCCAGATACTGAAGCCCTAGCTGTACTTGCTGTTCTGGATGTAGAATTAAGCCTGAAAAGTGTGCCCTAGCTGCATTGGATGAACACATGTACCTTGAATGACCATTGCAACCCCTAAATGGAATTGCCAAGCTCAGATGTGAGGGATTTCGTCCTCAAATCTGTATGCAAATGAGGGATTTCATCCTCTATTGCTGATGCAGAAGCAAAAGCTACTTGCAGACAAAGATGTAGTTGATAAATTTCCAAGATGAATGACAATAAACCCCAAATCTGCCTTTATAACTTCCAAACCCTCTCTAAAGTGGGCGCCCCCTTTTAGAATTACATGCATGATCCTCAAACAATTAAAAATAATTTAATTCTTCCCCCATGTGGGCGCCCCATCCTAAGAATAGGATTAAACAATTTTAAAATACTTTATCCTCTTTCCATCCTAAAAATAGGACCTTGGCACTCATGCAGCCCTCTCTAACTTTGGCGCCCCATTCTTTATTTAATTATTAATCTAACTTTGGCGCCCAATAATAGAAGTCATCCCTTCTATTATTATTTTATTCTATTTCTGCTTTTTGGATTAAAATTATAATTTAAGTGTCCTTTTTCCAATTAAAATATAAAAATACTTTTGGACCACTTAAATTAATTTATTTCCCTCTTTAATTTCCCCTTAGCCTATGGAAAATAATAAGAATAGGCTTCGGTATCCAAAGTTAATTAATTATGAGAAGGGGAAATTACAACTGCATACTTACAGCCTAGTACAATAATAAAGATTAACACATGATTGCTCAAGTTATTCTGAATTTGATAACAACCAACTTGCTATCAGCATACATAGCCTATTGCAGCCTTCAAGAATCAATGCAAGAAAAAAGGAGCATGGTCGTATAAAAAAATTCCAACTTGTTCCAATCAAGAGTCAAACTGTTTGTAGACACGCTACCCAATTAACAAGCATTCAAGTACAACTGCCACTATATGGCATGCGGGATAACTAGCATTACAGAAGGTGCCATAGTAAAAGATAGGGAGCCACTCTCTAAAGTAATCAATGCAAAAAAAAAAGGAGCATGATTGTATAAAAATTCCAACTTGTTCCAATCAAGAGTCAAACTGTTTGTAGGCATGCTACCAAATTAACAAGCATTCGAGTACAACTGCCACTATATGGCCTGCGGGATAACTAGCATTGTAGAAGGTGCCATAGTAAAAGATAGGAGCCACTCTCTAAAATGGCACTGTGGGTAGTGTCTCAACGTTAGGAAACTCCTTGCCATGACACTGCGAGAGAAGGTTCTCTAAGTCCCTCAACCATCGTACAAAAATACTACAATGTCCAAAGTAATAGTTTTGAGAAGATTAATTCACCATTAAGCAAATAATCATTCCGCGTCCATATTGTTTCATGCTCATATAGCAGTAAAACTGATCGAAAAATGGATCTAGAAGTACCCAATTCTATGTATTCTCTTATTTGAAACTTGCAAAGCATACCCTCAACATGTTCATGGTTCTAGAAAATGGTTAAGTTAGGTTTTCGGTGATCCGGACACCTTCGAATGATGAAAAGTAGCCATTTCTTGTTCTGTTTGTGTGATGACTATGCGGTGGTTATAGAACTGCTTTGTGGACGGTTGCGGGACCGCCGCTCTTCATAGAGTAGCGATTGTGCAACCGCGCGGTGGTTCCAAAACCGCTTTACAGATAGCGGCGGTTTTGCACCCGATGACGCCAAAATGGGGAAACTCAACAGTTGCAAATGTTTGGGCTTCCCAATTCGATTCGTTTCGCCTTTCCTTTGTCCTTGGGCAGAGCAACTATAAATGCAAGCACTTTCATTCATCTAAGCAAGTGGTTTTGAGTGAATTCAAGTGTGAGAAAAGGAGAAAGTCTGAATTATTCTTGTTTTGTTTACAAACAACAGAGTTCTTTCTTGTTGAGGATTGTAAGCAAGGAAATACAAATAGGAGTCTTAATCCTTCTTGAAGGCCATATATTGGCAGTAATTTGTATTGTTTGGAGAATTACATAGTGAAAGGGAAGCAATTGCTTACCCAGCTGGAGTTTTTCCCACATTGGGTTTCTCCAGGATAAAACTCTTTTCCTTGTCTTTCATCTCTCAATTCTAGTACTGTGTGAATGTTTCTTTCATAACATACTTGATAAAAAAGAACTTTGGTTAAGTTGTTCATTCATTGTCACTAAGATAGGTTCTGTTTATTGTTTAAGAGGCAGTTTAAAAATAAAAACCTAGTTATAATAACGATGATAACAATAGTCCTATTCATCTCTATCCATTAGTACATTTTCCACCATGCTCATATAGCAGTAAAGCCTAGCTATAATAAGGATGATAATAGGGGTCCTATTTATCTCTATCCATTAGTAAATTTTCAATCACATGCCATTGTAGGGATATGCCCTTTACTTTAGCAGCATACCAGGTATGTTGAACAAGGGCAACTTGACTAGTTAATGTTATCACCAAGATCAACATGAAAAGTAACATGATTTATTCTCACTTTCTAATGGAATTTTTATACTCTCAGAATCCCATTTAAACCAATAGTATTGTTATGACAGCCATGAGGTTGAATACCCAAAAAGACCAAATATAACACTTGTTCTTAGAAAGACCAGATTTTGCAAAAAGGAAACCTTGTAGAGGCATTTATCATCATTCAAGAACTGAGATAATCAGAGCATCCTCTTGAGTCATACACTTAGTCATAGTGAGGGGAAGGCCCAATAATAAGTAAAATTGTTTCATCGAGGCAGAGCCCTTCAACATATTCATACCACCATCCATGAGGGCAGAGTCCATTAGTTTTAAGTTCATAGCTCGCAGGAAAATGCTCTCCATGAAGGCCATGCAGGGTTTTCTATGACAAAAATACTTCAATACAAAAAAACTTAATTTCCATGATTAAGCTTCAAAGTACTATAAATAATTTAGACATGATGGTAAGCCCATCATGCTCAACATCACACAAAGTGCCACTAAGGGTAGGGTCCATCACATTCCATAATTCATAATTCCATGGAGAACTAAGTTCATAAATCATCACACAGTATCCTAGGGAAAGCCCTTTGTTTTAATTCCATGAACACCATAAAGCTCAAGTCGAGCTCGTGAGTAATAACACACAACCATGAATTGGACAAGGCCTTTCAAACACAAATTTTCTTCAAAGCCTGCAGAGCTCAACAACATCTAACTTTGTAATAAGGGCATAGCCCATCATACTACTTATGGAGCTTGCGAGGGGCAGGGCCCATGAAAACAAGACAAAGCTACAATGAGGGCTGAACACTACACTCACACAAAATACAATTTTTTTCCTTGTGGGCAAAGCCCAACAAAGCAGTTTCCAACCTAATGAAGGAAAATTTCATCAACTTTATATATGGTAGGGGCTGAGCCCCACCTTGTTCATCTAAAAAGATGACGATAAAGCCAAATGATCCATAGGGATCTAAAGAAACACCACTTCATCAAGAGCAACCAAAACCAGAAGAAAAATCAATTAGAAAGAGGAGCAGATTGTTAAGTTACAAAACTGCCACTTTGTGCAGAGTAGCGGTTGCGTAATCGCTCCTCTGCACAGAACGACGGTTACGTAACCGCCAGTCTGCATACACCGCGGTCCTGTCACTAATGAAACAAAAATAAATAAAGCCACGAATGGTTGCGGTTTTCAAAAGTTTTGGCCGTCTCTTCCTTAAATGTCTCTTCCCATTCTCCAAAGGCACGGAGGACATGGGGAACAAGCTATTTAAGCAAGAGAACAAGTGGAATTGAGCATCGATTCATGGGAGAAGTGAGCAAGAAGACTTTGGTGCTGGAATTGAATTGTAGAAGCAAGGTGAAAGTGTAGAGCAAACAAGTATAGAGGGTGGAAGTAACATTGTTGTCTTCCTTCAGCTTCTTGTATTTTGTAATTGATTAAATTGGCCAATATATAAGTGGGAAGAAAGAGCAATTGCCCTTCCCGATTGTTTTCCCTCAAATTAGGGGTTTCTAGGATAAAAATCTTGTGTTTGCATTAAGTTGTTCATTCTAATTTTGCTGCAAGTAGTTCTAAGCACTAAGATTCATTCACTAGCTTTCAATTTCTCTGTCATTTTCAATAATTGAAAGTAGAAACAACATTTTGTGGTCTTGTGGATTTCCAAAGTAGAAGTTTACAGATCATTTTGGTATCAGAGCTGATTATTATCCAGAATGTGGTATTCGTTCTTGTGTGATTTGTATGACAGTGACAAGGTCCAAAGGTGAAGAAGTTTTACCTTGCGATCCAGACATATCTACGAAGAAGTGGAAACAAAGAGTTAGAGATCAAATGGAAGAAGAGAACTTGGTCCGTAGAATTGAGATTTTGGAAAAGACTATGGATAGGTTGTATAGAAACCAACAAGAACTCTCAGATCTGCAAAAGACGACATCAATTAAGCAAGATTCCATGGACTCAGTGGTTCGAGCTTTGGCTGAAAAGTTTGGCATAGGAAAGATCCATGATGAGGAAGAAGATGTGGAAGAGCGTGAAGAAGAAACTCCAGTTGGAAGAGAGAAGGTAAAATTTGATCATGCTCCTTTTAAAGTTGAAACTAAAGTTGAGATAAAAAGCTTTGAAGGACAAGTAGATGCAAAATTGCTTGATAAATGGTTAAAACAATTGGAGGTTTATTTTAGTGTACATGATGTCACTGAGGCACAAAGGATCACCTTTGCACGTCTCAAAATGGAAGGACATGCTCTGGTTTGGTGGGAAACCCATCTAGCCACTTGTGAGAAGAAGAAACGTCCTATTGTAAGATCTTGGGAGGGTTTTAAAGAATTGCTTAGAGCTAATTTTTATCCTATTGGCCATAAGACTGACCAAATGATTAAATGGTAGTATTTTAGACAAGGTAGTGGTCAAAGTGTGCAAGATTACACTACGGAGTTTTGGAGACAAGCCATGTTGCTTAATATGGACTTGGAGGATGAGGATATTCTGACCAAATATTTGGGAGGACTTCACACTCACCTTCAAAGGAAGGTCATCTCCACAAAGCCCAAGGATCTCAATGAAGCATGTGTATAAGCATATTACATTGATGATGAGAAGAAGCAAGGAGAAACGGAGTCAAGGACAAAACAATCAACAAATCAGCCAAAGAAAGAGCAGGGACAAACAAGTAACAAAGGTAAATGGAAAGGTAAAGATAAAAAGACTGCTACCACTTTGAATACTTGTAAAGATCCTAAGAATTTTTGTAAGAATTGTGATATCAATGGTCATACTGACACTACATGTTGGACGTTACATCCGGAATTGCATCCAAAGAACCGAACCAAGGATTCCAAGAAATCCATGACAACTTTAAAGACAAATGAGGAGGTGGAAATAGAAGATGATTCTGATGTAGTGGTGTCCCCGATTTCACTCGAAATCGAGACTACCCCATGTTAAAATTTTTCGTACTTTTAAAATAATGGGTCGTTTTGTGTTTTATTTGCCGGAAAATGTCGTATTATGTCAATATTTTCCCGAGAGTCATTTAAGCCAATTTCGACAAATACCTTGATGCCCAAATTCGTTATATTAAGCATCGTCATGAGGTTTGCTGTGGGAAATTTTTATTTAATTATTTTAAGCCTCGTTTGGTACATTGTACTCTGGTTTAACCACTGTTGAGGTTTTACATGTCAATATTCCCATATACCAGTAGGGTTTCCACCAGGAATGAATCTTGGGCTTTATCTGTCATTACTGCAACGTTTTTCGTTTTTGTGTTTTTTTACGTGTTTTTCTCTGTGAAATTCCCCTAGGACAATTCGCATGTATCATGTAACGAAATGGCTTAGTGATTGGAGGAATTGACACGTGGTTGTGGAGTCAAGGCATATTATAGGGGGTTGGCGGTGTAAAGTTAGAGCCTGCTGCGAAGAAGGGAGAGCCAACTCGGCCGAGTTGGCTATTCTTTTAAATACTCAAATACACACTTCCCTGGAAGAATCTCTCTTAAAAAACAAAATCAGCAATCAGTCAATTCTTTAGTCTGTTTTCTTGCTGGAGTATCGAGAAATCATCTACGGACGTCATGCAAGAGAAGGAATTTGCCATAGGAAGTCCGGTTTGTCTCTAAAAAGATGAAGTCATGCACAAAAAGGCCTCTTCTGGGCAAGTTGCTTTACGGGAAAGAAAGGTTTTAAGCTGCAATGGATTTTGGTAGTAGTAGGCGGTGTGAGAATAGTGTACTGCCACTTTGGTGGTACTTTTTCCAAGGAAAAAAATTCACTTAAGTCATGATGGGAAAATTAGAGGCAAACATGAAAAAGTGGAATTTCTTATCTGCCTTGTAGGGTGAAAATTCTCATTATAAAATAAAAGAAAATCACTTAAGGCATTGATGGGAATTTCTTACTTGCCTTACAGGGTAAAAAATCCCATTATGGAAGTCAAACAACTTAAGTGGATCATGGGATTTTTGAAGCTGCGGTGAAGGGTGAATAATCCCATTAGAAATTGACTTCTAAGAATAGAAATCAGCCATGTCAAAAAAGTGCGACCCCTTTTGGAATAGAAGAATAACTTTAATTGCATTTATTAATTGTTTCTATTCCTAATTTTGGCGCCCAAGCATGAGGAAAAGTCAACGCATGATGAGAAGATAAAGAAGATTGGAAATAGAATGCTAAAATTAAATAAATTTAATTTATTTAATGCAGCCCTATATCATGCAAAAAAGTGCGACCCACCTAGAGGAGAAATAATACTTTTAAAAGTATTTATTGATGGAATTAATTCCTAATTTTGGTGCATGAGGTCAAAGCATAGTGTGAAGTCAAGGAAGACTGAAGGAAGAAAGCTAAAATTAAATAAATTTAATTTATTTAATGCAGCCCCAAAGCATGCAAATTTTGGCGCCCAAGTTTAAAGAGAAAAGCATGATTTTTAATTAATTAATTGCCGGAAATAGGAAGGGCAATTATTAATTATAGAATGATGAAGGTTATATAAGCATGGGTTGCCATATTAATGGAGTTATTGATTATTTAGAAAATGAGTGCAGCCCAGACAATTTTGGCGCCCAAAGAAAGAGGAGTTTTGCTCAGAAAAAGGTGTTTTTATTGCCGGAAAGCTTCAAAGTTTGGCACCTAGGTTTGAAGGAGCTTGATTTAAGTCTGATTAATTGTCTGCATAGTATTACAGGTGCCCAGGTGAAGTTACGAATATTTATGCTTGCTTTGCATGCAAGCAATGCCTCAAATTTTAGGGCAGCGGACTTTATATGCAGATTTTTATGATAAAAATCAAGTGTTTATGCTCCGGATTCCGTCTTTATGCGAATTAATTGCGGTATTCATTACAAGTGCTTATATAATTGAAAGGGAGCTCAAATCAATGTCCAATGAATTGAATATATCTTCCGAATCAAGAAATTCCCGATCTGCACCAATCGTAAAGAATTCCGGTCGAATAAAAAGAAAAATAGTTGCTCGAGACAAAGATTGCTCTGGCCATGGCGAATTATGATGAAAGAAAATGATTAGCGAGAATCATGCATAGCTTCCAATCCGACCTGACCAGAGCCAGACCTAGATCCGAGATCCGCAGATCCAGATCCATAATTGCAAAGGCTTCATCCTCTTGTTTCTAATGCAGCCCGTGTAGAAGTCAGTGCATGAAAAATTCCTTCCAAGATCTTGTGCATGTGCTCCCAATCTTCCAGTTGAAGCCTTCATTGAAGTTGCATTCACCCGGAGTGCTTTCTGAATTTTTAATTGCTCATATGCAATTAAAAATAAAAAAGATGAGTTATTTACGACAAACATTGCACTGATGCATGTACTGGAGAAGAACTACAAAAGCTTCAAGGATAAGAAGGAAGACAAGTCAAAGGCAATACCTGCAAGCAAATCACAGTCACTTGCTTCCAGATCTAGCCGCTTCCAGATCCAGTTTGGTGAGAATCAAAGGCAAAAGAATCAACTACATGCAGAATATGGAAAAAGAACAAAAGTGTTGCAGCTTTCTTCTAATTCATTTTCCTCTTTCTTCTTCTTTTCTCCGACAAAGTAATTGAGCGATCAATTAAATTATAAAACTTAAGTGATTGGTTTAAAAGCCATTACTTGAAGAAGTCAATTACTTGGAGATAGGTGGCAGACATGCAAAATAGAAGGTTCTATCTTCAGTTGAAAATCATGCATGTCATGCAAAGAGGAATTCCAGGAAGGAGATTGCCAGTTGTTTCCTTGACAACTTCCACATGTGTTAGTTCACTAAAGGCTTCCTATTTGTAATTGCCCCTCTACATGCTATAAGTAGAGGAAGAACCTACGGGTTAAGGGATCAGAATTTGTAGGCAACATTCTTGTGTTCTAGACTTTGTGTTGAAACCCCTGATAGCTATTTGAAGCAAAGGAATTAGAAAGGAGCAGATTTCCGGAGAACTTTGTGTTACGGTGCATTTTGTTTCTAACTTTTTGTCTTAGATCTACTTATAAACTTTGTGTTATTCTAGATCTAGATTTGAAAGCTGCATTTGCTTATAATTCTGTGTTAATATCTATTGGTTCTGTCTATGTGCATGCAATCAACTCTGTAATCTATTGATTGGGGTGCACATCTTCTCTCTTTCTTTCCTGTGTTTATATTATTTCCTTCTTCATCAGTTTTTCCTTTCTTTAAACAAGCGCTTACTTGCTTTACAAAACTACACAACTATGGTTCATGAGCTACATGGTTAAAGTAATACCCCAAATAGATACTAACATATTTAATTGACAAATCTTACACGGATCCTCACCGGTAAATGAGGGAGATTTATCTCATGACAGCAGTGCTAGGTTTTCAGCTATGCAAAAAATCTAGCCAACATGTAGACAAGAGGCTAGGATGCACGACCACCAACATGGATAGCCAAGAACAAGAGGAAGAGATGAGTAAGCTATTTCAAATCAAAATCCAAATCAAGAGAACTAAGGTAAATGCTTTGGTTGATACTAGTTCTCAATCTAATTTGATTTTTGATGCGGTTGTAAAGAAGCTTGGTATTGAAACTTATGAGCATCCACATCCTTATCCTTTGGGATGGGTGAAGAAGGGTGTAGAAATTTAGGTAACAAGAAGATGTAAGTTCAAGTTTGGGATAAATTCTCAGTATATAGATGTATTGGAGGTTGATGTAATTCCACTTGATGCTTTTGATGTTGTTTTTGGATTCCTTAGTTGTATATCAGGGATGCTATATTCATGAGAAGGGAGAACCAATACAGATGGGTCAAGGATGGAGTCAGTTACAACATCTGGGCACACTAGCGTAAGTCAAAACTTGCTATGGTAAGTGCTAACCAAGCAAAAAGACTAATTCAGGAAAATCATAATCAATTTTGTTTACTTTTATTAAAGGATAAACAAGATGGGGTAGAAATTTCAGATATTTCTAACAAAGGGATGAAGGATTTGGATAACATAATTCAGTCTTTTCAGAAGTATTCCAGACTCCCAGTGGGTTACCACCAAAGCGAGAGGTAGAGCATGAGATTCAATTGTTGCCAGAGTCCCCTCTACTAAATATTAGGTTGTATCGGCAATCCTTGTTGGAGAGTACAAAGGTAAAGAAACAACTCCAGGAGCTACTTAGACCAAGGGGTAATATGTTCGAGAACCTCGCCATGCGGTTCGCCTATTGTGATGGTGCCAAAGAAGGATGGTTCTTGGAGAATGTGCATTGACTACCGTGCTTTAAACAAGATCACCATAAAGAACAAATATCCACTCCCACACATAGATGACCTTTTGGACCAGCTTCAACATGCAAAGTTCTTCACGAAGTTGGATCTCAAGTCGGGTTATCACCAAGTCAGGATGAAGGAGGAGGATATATGGAAGATTGCCTTCAAAACAAAACAGGGTTTGTATGAGTGGTTAGTACTTCCATTTGGTTTATGTAATGCACCCGCTACATTTATGAGATTGATGAATGATGTATTGCGGGAATTCATAGATTCATGTGTCATTGTTTATCTAGATGATATTCTGATTTTTAGTGCCACATGGGAGGAACATCTAACACATTTGCAACAAGTCTTGCAAGTTCTCAAGGAGAAACAACTGCTATGCAATATGAAGAAGTGTGAATTTGCCAAACAATCACTTGTCTATCTTGGGCACGTGGTTGGAGGAGGAGAGTTACGAGTGGATCCAAAGAAGGTGGAAGCCATCACCAACTGGCCAACACCAACGGGAGCCACAAAGACTAGGAGTTTTGTGGGAGTAGTACAATACATGAGGAAGTTCATTTCGGGCTTCTCTGCTATTACAACACCTCTACACACAACGGCCGTAAAGAGTAAGGGTTTTGATTGGGGTAAGGAACAAGATCAAGCTTTTGAGTTATTAAAATACAAAATTAGTCATGCTCCAGTACTTGCTCTTCCTAATTTGCAGCAGCCCTTTAAAGTAGAGACATATGGCAATGATTATGCTATGGGAGCAGTGTTGCTATAGGGAGGTAAGCCAGTATGTTATCATTTGAAACTTTCACTTCAACAGTTAAGGGATATTCAGTATATGATAAAGAAATGTATGCACTAGTTCAAGTAATAAAGAAATGGAAACATTATTTATTGGGTAAAGAAACTATTGTGCACACTGACCACAAACCTCTCCAGTATTTGCAAGCACAATCTAAATTGCAACAAGCAAGGCACTACAAGTGGATGGGATTCCTTCAACAGTTCCATTTGGTGATCAAGTATAAGAAAGGAAGCACAAATTTGGTGGCAGACATGTTGTCTAGGCCGCCCACACAAGAGAAAATCTCTAGTTTGGCCACTATCTCTCATTTTGAGCCCTTCACGAAGGAAGCTTACGGAGAGGCATATGCTCAAGACAAATATTTTGGGGTAACATATCAGCAGTTGCAGTCCCAAGGGGTTGAAAGGACGTGTATTGAAGATTGTTATCTCAAAGATGGGCTGCTCTACCGATGGGGGAAGCTTTGTGTGCCAAAAGAAGAAAGGCTTCTATTGACGAGGGAAGCACATACCTCGAAAGTAGTGGGACATTTTGGTGTTAGCAAGACCATGGCCCACTTCCAAAGGAATGTGTATTGGCCCAATATGCAAGAAGAAGTATCTAAATTCATAAGAGGATGTAAACTTTGTTGTACAAGCAAGCCTAAAATCAGGAAGGAAGGTTTATATATGCCTTTACCAGTCCTTACTTGTATGTGGGAGGATATCTCTATGGATTTTGTAGGACTACCTATGTCTAAACATGGCCATGATTATCTATATGTTGTTGTAGATAGATTCAATAAAATGTGTGTTCTTATGGCATGTAAAAAGACAATAAAAGCAAGTGAGGTAGTTGAAATTTTCTTTGCTAATGTATGGGTGCATTTTGGTTTGCCAAAGTCTATTGTTTTTGACAAAGATTCCGGTTCTTGGGGAAGTTTTGGAATACTTTGTGGGACAAGATGGACACCAGGTTATAAAGGAGCACGACCTTCCATCCACAAACAGATGGGCAAACGGAGGTGGTGAACAAGACTTTGGTGCAGCTGATTAGAGGATATAATAGCAAATATCCACGGACTTGGGATGAGTCCTTAGCCTACATTCAACATTCCTACAACCGGCGGTACACACATCCACTATGCAGTCACCGTTTGAAGCATGCTTAGGATATCTACCTACTAATCCACTTGGACATTGTGGTTGGAACACGGGAAGAAGGGGAGATACATGATTCAGAAGTGACTAGAGCAACGAAGTTCGTTGAGAGGATCCGACAAATCCATCTCAAGGTGAAAGAACAATTGGAGAAATCTCAAGCCAAGTATAAGGCTAGACACGATCAACATCGTAGAGAGCACAAACTTCATGTTGGAGACAAGGTTTGGCTTTACTTGAGCAAGGAGAGACTACAAGGCCAAGCAAGGAAACTCAAGCCACTACGGTATGGACCCTTCACTATACTGGAGCAGGTTGGAGAAAAGGCTTGATTTGCCACATTTCATGTGGATGTACTTAGTAGTAAATTGTGAGAACTTGCACCTATATGAGCCATCCATGCTTGATGAAGAAGAAGAATGTCAATTACTACCTTCCATAGAGGATTGCGTCTTGGACTCACGAGGCGAATTGGAGGAGGTAGTGCTGTAACAGAAGATCAGAGAGACAAGGAGAGGTCCACAAGAGTCTTGGTAGGTTGGACTCAAGGGGAAGACACCAAGGCAGGCCGGTGGTACTCGAAGGAGAAAGTGAGGGAATTATTTCCTCATCTACTCCCCCACTAAGCTTTTGTGGGACCAAAAGCCTCTTGAGCAAGGGAGGTGTGATCCATAGGGATCTAAAGAAACACCACTTCATCAGAGCAACCAGAACTAGAACAAAAATCAATTAGAAAGAGGAGCAGACTGTTAAGTTACAGAACCGACACTCTGCGTGCGAGTAGCGATTGCGTAACTGCCCTTATGCACAGAACAACGGTTACGTAACCACCGTGGTGGTTGTGTAACCGCCAGCTCCATCTCCATACACCGCGATCCTGTCACTAATGAAACAAAAATAAATAAAGCCACGAACGGTCGTGGATTTCAAACGTTTTAGTGTGTCTCTTCCTTGGATGTCTCTTCCCATTCTCCAGTGCACGGAGGACATGGGGAGCAATCTATTTAAGCAAGAGAACAAGTGGAATTCAGCATCGATTCATGGGAGAAGTGAGCAAGAAGACTTTGGTGCTGGAATTGAATTGTAAAAGCAAGGTGAAATTGCAGAGCAAACAAGTATAGAGGTTGGAAGTAACATTATTGTCTTCCTTCAGCTTCTTGTATTCTGTAATTGATTAAATTGGCCAATATATAAGTGGGAAGAAAGAGCAATTGCCCTTCCCGACTGGTTTTCCTCAAATTGGGGGTTTCCAGGATAAAAATCTTGTGTTTGCATTAAGTTGTTCATTCTAGTTTTTCTCAATATAGTTCTAAGCACTAAGATTCATTCACTAGCTTTCAATTTCTCTGTCATTTTCAATAATTGAAAGTAGAAACAACATTTAGCGGTCTTGTGGATTTCCAAAGTAGAGTTAGGCTGCAGATCTTGTGAAGGTGGGATATGTAATTTTCTTAGTTTGTCTTTTGAGAAAATTTAGAAGTCTTTTCCATGTAGATGGTCCCATGTACTACATATTCTTTTTGAGGAGCGAGTTGAGAAAATTTACGTGATAAATTATAGGAATGCGAGAATGAAGGAGTCAACCGAAAGGTAGAGACTAAATGCTAGGATACTACGTGGGTTGGAAAAACCCTAAACAAAGTAGGGGAGACTTCTAGCACCACCTTACAAGCAACCTTTGAAAATTAACGAGCAAAAATCTAGGGGCTCGATTTTACAGGGCAAGATTTATGTTCTTCCCTGTAGCAGTTGGAAGAAACTTCATGGGACCTATAGCTGCATATTTTTGTAGCAGAAGCCCCTCCATTGATCCTCGCCCGTATAGAATATAAAGAAATTCTGGCCTTTTTTGACGCAGAGAAGACTAGAACGATCGACATACACACACTTTGAATGCAAAAACTCGGTCCAAACAATATCAAGCTTGATTGCACAAGGATGGGTTGATTACCATTTCCTCATCCATTACAAAGCCCCAAAACAAGGAGTTGAACACCATATTCTCCTTGTTGGCCATGAATGGCCTAAATAACTTCCAATCTTCCCCTGCACTGTCTTTCTCAACAACAAGACCTAAACATTACTCATCCATTCTGCCTCAAATTTGAGGAGGTTAGACCCAAGTCAACAATGTACTTATTATCCACACCTCAACCTAAATGGTTTGAGAGTGACTCACTCAAATAACAAACCATCATTGTTATCAAGCAAAACCAAGTCAACAAAAGTCATAAGGGTAATATGATTTGATCCTTTGTTTGAAAACCACACAACAAACTATAAACACCTTCAAGTTCTATTTTAACCAATAAAAGATAATATCCATACAGTTAAAATATAGGAGAATGACTCCTTACCAATAAACCAGTCAAAGGTGCAGTCAAAGGTGCGATTATTAAAAATCAACATAATCTGCAATCGAATAAAAGGTGATTGCAATAGTGAAAAAAAGATAATCCAAATAAGACTAGGATAGCTCGACTCAAAAAGCCACCTTGCGGGCACTTTGTCACTTAAAACAACACAAAAGTCATGCAACACCATAGTTTCGGGAGACGCGTCCCCCACCTATTGGGACGCGTGCACCGGGTGCGGTACACGTGCGGGCCGTCTCCGTCGCTGGAACCTTTGTTAACGTCTCCTCCTGTCTCCCCACACACGCGCACACACACAGGATTCTTTGCATATTTCTGTTACAATGTACTCTTCCCACAATATGTGAGATATCAAATATCAATAGAATTACTCATCTTTTGTCAACATTTGATTTCCTTACTTCAAAAAGTATAGTTATTTTTAAATTTCAGTGCATTCTGAATCTAAATAAATTAATAATGTACAATAGTATTTTTCTAGTAATTTCATATATATTGCCGTCTCCCCGTACCCGTCTCCCACTTTTCTAAAAATGCCGTACCAGTACCCGTACCCGTCTCCACGCACTGCACTGCCGTACCCATCTCCTGGTAACTATGTGCAACACAAAAGTCATGCAAGTCGAAAGACAACATACACATTAACACAACTAACTGCATTAAAGTCAAGTATTCACATTCACAACACACTCACCATTTGTCACATGCAATTACAAACACAAGTCAAGAATCATAGAACCGATAATGCATAAGGCGTCAACAGCGAGCTCTAACTCATTCAAGTCACACCCACACACATTAATGGAATTATAGCTCATGCATTTTATGTCACAACAATGGTGCAAATGTGTCTGCTCACTTCTCATATTCGTCCCTGCCTGTACCTGCTGCCTCTCTCCACCATAATGCTCTCCGCCAAGCCGTCAAAGCGTCCCTGACAAACACATGCAATAGTGCTAAATGCTTATCCCAGATCATTATTAAATATAAAACATACTTAACTACTCATACAATATGTAAAACATTAACGACATCAATACATGCTAATCATCATTAATAGCATAAATCTATAAATGTTTAATTAAATGTACGAAGCAATTTGTCATTACTGCTAAGTTGCTAACAACCAAGTAGCAAGAATAAATATGCAACTTGAAACTATAATCAAAATGGAGTTGAATGCTCGTTGCTATATTTATTTAATAATCACAAGGTGTGAAAACTTGGGTGATACTAAGCTTCATCAATTATTTTCTTATCAAAGTCAAATGATATTTAGTAAATGGGTTGTTATTCTGACATTATTTCTATGCTGTTATATTTAAGGCATTTGTGGGCGATACACGATGTCCTGAGGAACTTGATTCATCGGTTTTTGAGGTTTATTCTCTATTGAGTTTTATCATTCTTAGTGTCACTCAGAAGTTAATAGACAATTCTGCGAAATATTTGCTTCCGGAAGTTTTATGAACATGTTAGGAGGATTTTGTGGTTTGTGACATTCAATTAAAATTTGGTAAATGAATGAATGTTAGGGAATCACACATGTCATTTGCTGTACTGGGACAACAGCTTTTCCTTCCAGACGCTGGGCTGGTGATAACACTCCAGAAAAGACAGGCATGTATAAAAGGGATGAACGTTGATGTTTTCAATTTGGTATATTGTTATTGGTGATCGTCAAAAGAAGCATGATCATGAGGGTTGGAAGCTAATGCATAAGCTAGGGCATACTTGCTGCAATGCAGTCTCAAACTACCCACTTGCTTTTAATTTAGTGCCATAAGTTCTAATATGTTTGCTTTAATTCCTGAAGATTGGGATGGTGTACGAAATCTTGTGACTTCCTTGCCTTCATCACTGAAGAGATTTGTGCTTGTATCATCTGTTGGAGTTACAAAGTTTGATGAACTGCCTTGGAGGTATGCATGCTTAACTGATCGGCCAAGTGACTTCAGGGAATCCTGAACTGTGTTCAAAATATGAAGATACGAGATTATGATTTTTCTCATGCCGATTGATTAAAGTAATAAACTTCAAATGACATCCACTAAAGTCCTTTCTGCTTTATTCATTGGAAATTTCAGAACAGTTCTAAACTTTCTCATCTGTCACAAACAAGCAAGGATATAGTGTACTTGTGGACTGTTTATGTAGTTTATAAGTGATTAATCAAGATATGCTGTATTTGTTGGCAGAAGGTTATATTTAGATTTTCTCTGCATTGTTGTTTTTGAACGTTGGAAAATACTATTTTTATTTTAATTCCACTGACGGAGAACTATGAGACCTCAGTTTCCTTTTTCCAGAAAATTCCTCAGGTCAAACTCTCGTTTCAACACACCCCACACACAAGGGCTCTGTGAAACTTGGGTCTTTTGCTTGGTGATGCCCCATCTCAAACACTAAACCACAGCCCAACATCCTCTCTGTATTGTCATAACCGGAAGAAGAGAAAGGAATTATATTAATGCCTGTGAATGAAGGAAGTGGGTTAGTTGTACTTTGTACCTTCTTGGTCAATACTAGCTGATGGGAAATAAAACTATGTAGAATACTTTGTTAAACACCTTTATGTTATAGAGGAATCCTTTAAGCTCCAGATCCTATGGTCCCGTGTCGGCATTGTTAAAATGATATGGAAAAGTTTCTGTTCTAAACACACAGAGATAGATTTATAACAAGAATGACAATCTCTTTGAAATGTAGGAGTTCACAACATCTTGCAAGGATGTACGAGTCTTTGGTCAGACCAATGCAACTCAGCTATTAATTCTATTGGTATTTATCAACTTGCATATGTTTTAACTGTTGATACAATGAAACTAAGTTTCATTACTAATTGTAGAATTGGAAAAGGAAAAAGTATGACAGAAAAGAGGGAGGTAACATTTTTGATTGCTATTTTGGACCAAACTTGCTTGTTCAATATTGACTGATGGAAAATATTATCATGCAGATTAGTTTGGAAAATTCCCCTGTTATATGGTACTCCTTTAGATTTTCAACCTTATGGTCCTTTGTCAGCGTCAGTAAAATTTTATAGACCAGTTTCTGTTATTAAATACTTAGATTTGTACCAAGAAAAGCATCGCTTTTAAGTTTTGAAACGTAGCAATCAAAAGCATCAGATTCTTGCAAGGAGATAAAGGACCTAGGCAAAAATAGCACCCAGGAGAATGGATATATCCCAAGACCTATATGGTCAGGTTCACAGGGAGTCTCTCAACTATGTGGAACATTTTAGATGCAGTTAATTAAAATCAAAATAGGTTGTCTCAGCCTAGGGCCTTCAAAGTCTAAATGCACTGCATTAGCTATGAGATGTCCAAAATAGAAAAAAACAAGTGGGATTGAATTGCAACTATGTAAACCGCCTAAAATATTGTAGCAAAGAAAGGTATGTATACTCTACTCTATCTTCATTTGGTTAGGCCTTTATCTGTCTTGGATTGATATGCAATTTTGGTGCAGTAGAGGAGAGATTCACCTAATTTAAGTATTGCAATTTGCACAGAAGCACGAGACCTACTTTCTCCTATATCCGGAGATTCATGGGTGTATTTCATTGCTGATCTCTCCCTAATGCAAGCAGTGGTTTCCTTTCTTACAGAAGCGACCTCAATCATGGACTGATTTAAGGTTTTGCTTCTGATACTGGTTGCATCTATTAGAGGGCAATGATATGATATAAAGGTGTAATAACTGGTTGTGGTGCCATGACTTATGACATTGAAAAATCTAACCCTATGGCCTGCACACTTGCTAAGTTGCTATTATAGTGATGTGCAGTAGGGCATGTTCTTGACATATTTTCAATGCATGGAAATGAAGGTTCGTTCTGGAAATGCAACAAAGTTAATAGATAATTTCAGTGGGAAACTGAACCTTACAAGGTAGTGTCCTGACTATGGCGAATGTTTTGTATCAGCAAATATTTCTATTAATATAATTTTATTTTTCCTATAACTATCTGTCTATATTGTTTAGGAAAATTGTACTATCTTTTGATGAATGATTGGATTCATTTTTAGTTGGAATAGCATGCGGTTATCTAAGATTTTTGGCAAAATCATGTCGCATTTTTGGACATGTGGGATTGTATCTGGCGATTTTCTAGTATCACCATTCATCATTCTGTCATTATAAGTCAGAAAATAATGGTCTAGTGTGATCTATTAGGCTGAATACATTGTGGACTATGAATTGATCATAGTGGAAGCCCATGCTAGTCACATGATCATGTAGCTAGCGAACAGGGTACATAACTACCGACATAATGCATCATCATAAATCTTCCTCTATGATTGGATAATGCCCTAGGTATACAATTATCATTGATTCTTACCTGGTTTGCTACATGTGTGGTCATGAGAAGTCCAATTAGGATAAGGGAGGAGTTATTCCTTTATGTGGTAAAAGGTTTCGAGGCATAAACTTAGATGGTTTGTGCCTACAGCCATATGGTTTCTCACTGGAGTCACATTTGACAGTTGAGATATTATTGTTGAACGTGTTTATTTAGGGCTGACCATCAGAGATTCTTCTTGTGAGGTTTGGCTGGATACAGTTATTTTTAAAAGATGGGAGTTTTCTAGTACTTTGTGCAGGTTATTTTAGTTGCAAGCATCACATATCCACGGTGCTTGAGTGAGTTTGCATTTATGCTAATTCTGTAACAACATGTTTTATTTATTTTTCTTGATTTGACATAACTGTAGGATGTTTATTCCATAAGAATGATATTAGAGCTGGGTTAAAAGCGTTGCTCATGTTGAGGGGGACGATATGGCAAATTGGGTTTCTAAATGTGTTCTGTTGAACATAAAGTTGAATAAGAGGTAAAATTGCATGTTGTAATAGACTTTTGACAAAAGACAAGGGCACACCCTTCTGATGAAAGTTATCTTATGTGCAGCAATAGACATTTATTGCTCGAATTGTTTCAGGATCAGGACTGATGCCATGCTTATCCACCTACGGACTTAAGTTGGATCTAACTTTGTAAG
Source organism: Taxus wallichiana var. yunnanensis (assembly GCA_018340775.1). NCBI lineage: Eukaryota > Viridiplantae > Streptophyta > Pinopsida > Cupressales > Taxaceae > Taxus > Taxus wallichiana. The sequence continues at coordinate 410,801,843 of CM031238.1, read as the reverse complement.
GCATGTTGCTGAAATTTATCTGTACAAGAATTGCATAAAAATAAATACAAATAAAGAAGAGAGATGCACAGAGATTTACATAGATGCCATAACCAAATAAGTAATTCAATAGGATACAATGGACGAATGTGATTTGTAATGATGTCTTTTTCCAAAGTAAGGCCACATTTTAATGTACCTAGGAATATGATATTATGGTCTATTACGTATTAATGAATAAAGGTTTTGGGTGCATATGTTTTTTTAGTCATCCTACTAACTAATTAGAATAAAAGTATTTATCCCACATGTTTAGGGAAGTGGTAGTGGTAGGTAGTTGAGTATTATATATTGTAGACAAGAGAGTCATGTGAGGGGAGAAGAATATTGTGTAAGGAGTGGATTCCTTCCACTAAGGAGTATTGTGGAGTGGTTCCTTCTAATAAGGAGCATTGTATGATGTTGCCTTACCTCAAGGGTTTTATTTAATGTATGAGTATTATGGTTATCATATTTATGAGTTGTGAGATGTCTCATCTATTATCTGTAGTATTATATTATTCTGTGAGGTTCTTAACACTCATATTTATAGATCTCCAAGGATGAATTTGTCAGTAACCTTGGCAGACTGAAAAAAGAAAATTGTACAAATCATGTGTGCTATATGTTGGAAATAAATAAACATCACATACTCCAATACCCCTGTTGATGTTTATTTGGGTAACCATAGTAGTGGAAAATAAATAAACATTACGGTGGCGTCCCCCATGGTATTTATATGTTGAAATTGAAAAGATGGCTGGACGAATATTAATAAGTCCATGCCTTTAATCTTAGTCACCGCATTTGGCGGATTTAATGGGAAAAAATCGAAAATCGCGAATATCAAATAAACCCTAAAAAATTCATTGAAATTCGCAAATGTATTTGTACGGTTTGTTCCCTTCTTTTTCGCTTCCATTTTTCTGCCCTCCAAATCGTAGAAATCTGCCAAAAATTTGTATTGGGTTTTTCTACCTGCAAATCGTTGAAATCTGCCAAAAATGCAAACGAGGATTATCGTTGTTGCAGAACTGAATGTCGTGAGGGGCATGAGCGCTTTGGAAAGCTTGTGCTTGAAGTCAGATATGCGTATGCCGTATTTCCCACTGGAGTATGTTCATCACCGTGTCGTGCTTGCTTGTATATATATGAGCTTATAAATTATATATTTTGATTATTTATTTATTTTTTTGATAGATAAAGCGGGTTGAAGGGACCCATTCCCTGTTTACATATTCAGAGGCCTAACCTCGAGAAAGTGTGAAATACAGTCCCAAAACAGACATCCAAAATACTATTGGATATTACGAACAAAAACCAACTCCTATCGAAATAGCTATAACTATAAGACTATACTAAGAGGGAATTAATCCCCCGACTCCACAGAAACCGAGACACACGCCACAGGGGATGCCTGAGCTAGGTTGGCTTCCTCATTAGAATCCATGTCCATAGCATTGGCATTAACCCATCCCCACCAAAGGTAGTCATAAACTCCACGGCTTCAACACACAGCTTGGCCCACCATGACGGCACAGGTTCCAGCGGAGAGTTCAATGCCTGCACATTTGGGAGCATTAGGCGAACGCAACCCGCAGAGCGGTCCCAAGAATACGCAACGAGCTTCTCCATGAACACCAATAGAATGCCAAACCGCTTCTCCAATTCCTTAAAAACACCCACCTCCACAACATGCGTACCCTGCACCGAATCCTCCACAAATGAGACAACTATTAGCCACTTCGGATGCCAAATTACCACAAGAATGAGGGACGAAGCCAATGCAAAGCGAGATTCACAACTTCCACCTTGAAGGATGAATAATCAACAGATTCTCCACGAAGACAAAAGCAACTCTATTAATGCATGGCCACCCTTCCTCCTGGCGGAAAAACAACCCCTAGAATTGATTTTATGACTTCCAAGTCTTCCACACAAGAGATATTAAAGATCTTCTTAACGAGGATTATCCGAGATACCAGTCCGGAATGCCATCTCCCTCATTTCACAGCTCAAGGCAAGGCGAGGAAAACGCGGAGCAGCCATTGAAACCGAAAAGAACAAGAGGAGAGACAACGGATACCCTCTTTAAATAGATGCCAGCCCATCGCACAGGCACACAATCAGACGACGGATCTACATAATGCCAAATCATGTGAAACCATCACCTCCAATCCATCCCACTCTTTAATATTAATGGCCACTTTCTCCTTTTGTACTTGCTCGATCCCGCGTTGGCCATCCAATCCGCGCAATGATTGCATTCTCTAAACACGTGCTTAATATTCCAAGTTTTAAACTTCTCTAATTGCCACAAGATTTTTTTGATGCCCAAATCGAGCTTCCACGATAGAGCTTTCCTTTTGATGATTGCGTTTTCCACTTTCAGGGAAAAAGCCAGTTCAAGACCCTTACTTAGAGCCTCGTAGCTCATGCAATTACATGTGCCATCCCAAAGTTTGATAGATCTTTGCCGCACTAAAGAACTGATATAACTCATTACAAACGATGCAACCAACACCCGAGGCACTAGGATTATCCCCGGTTGCGCCATCGAAATTGAGCTTGTGAAACCCCGAGGTTGGAGGTTTCCACTTAGCCTTCCTGCGAAGCAAAGAAGATGGAATCACAAAACTCTTGGCACCATCCCTAGGCTTAACAATTTTTGGCCACCATTTCTCAATTTCCCTGTCGAAATTAGAAAAGTGATGAAAGCGGGACCAATTAGAAGAGACAACCTCGAGATAACCCATTCCAACCTTAAAATTACCTGCTCTACTGAATTCTTTTTATTTCTAAAAATTCTTTTATTTCTCTCCCACCAAATATGCCAAAGGAGAAGAACAATACTGCAAAGCCAGATTGAGGAAAGAGCGCCCTGATGTAAATTAACAGCCACACCAAAATGGCCTCAGGAAGGGAAGAAGGTTGAACCCAAGGAAGATTGAGCGACACACAGCCAGTTCCAACATTCCACAACAAAGGGATAATGCAGCAACAAGTGATCCCGATCCTCCTGCTTTTCACACAGAAAGCAAATCGAGGGACCATGAAAACCATATCTCTTCCTTCTTTCCTGAGTGAGAATTTTACCCTTGAAGGCCATCCATGCAAAGAGGTCAGCTTTTGGGGGTGGAGGAGGCCCAACAGTCTTTCCAAATCTGATCTTCCGCTTTCACTTTAGAATGCAGCAATTTGTAACCGCAGCTCGGGGAATACCTACCAGAAGAGGCCGCAGTCCATACAATTTCATCCTGTCGCTCAGAGATCATAATCTGCCTCTCCTAAAGGACGGAACGAAAGCTAGCTTTCGCTACCTTAGGAACGTTCAGGTGATCGATGCTTTTCCATTGCAACAAGGCATGAGTATGACTTGGAACCTGCCCATAATTAGAGACATAGGGACCCCACTCCTCGACCAATAATCTTTTAATTTCCCCAAACTCGGGGGACTCCCCAAGCACAGGAAAACCATTCCAAGGATCATCCTAGAATAGTGCCCTCTCCCCATTTTCAATCTTCCAGGCTGCATTGTAAAGAAATAACTCTCTGCATTCAACCATGAAATTCCATATATGAGAGCCACGAGGGGGTTCGCTATATGGAGAATAGATTCAAGAAGAGGGGCACCCAAATACTTTTTTTCCACCACCGGCTGCATAGACTAAGTGGATTAGAAAGGAGATTCCAGACAAGCTTGGCACCAAGGGCCAAATTTTGGAGACCCAGATTGAGAATTCCAGCTCCACCAAGGTCCTTGGGTTTCGACAAAGTATCCCAACTGATCAAAGGAATTTTTCTATCCTTAGAAGCACCTTGCCAAAGGAATTTTCTCATAATACCAATCAACTTTTCCAGAACACCTTTGGGAATTTTAAGTATGGAAAGCATATAAAGTGGGGAAGCACAAAGAACATACTTAATAAGCACCAATCTCCCCGCCAGCGACAACCACTTCCCTTTCCAAGAGCTCAGTTTCGATTCCACAGAGGAAAGAAGATCCTTCCACAAAGAAGATCTGCCTGAGCCACTAAACAGGGGGACACCAAGATACTTGACTGGAAGAGATCCTTTCTTAAAACCAAAAATTCTCAAAATTCTTGCCTCCAATTAGGTGGGATACATTAAAAAAGAAGATGAAGGATTTAAGAAAGCTAACCTCTTGTCCCGCAGCAATTGCGTAGGAATCCAACACATCTTTCAGCTCCTTAGCTTCCTTCACACTGGCTTTACCGAACAAAAGGTATCATCAACGAATTGCTGATGGGAAATGGGATTAACCCCCTCAGTAATTTTAAGGCCATGTAGTTTACCTTCTTGAATCCTCTTGCAAATGGACCTACCAAGAGAATCAACCATCAAAATATACAAGGAGGATAGTGGATCCCCCTGCCTAATGCCCCGATTACATTCAAAAAAACCTTTGGCATTCCCATTGATCAAAACGGAAAAAGAGGGACCTGAAATACAACTGAAAAATCCAATTGCAAAACTGCACCAAAAACCAAACTTTCTGAGAACCCTGATAAGGAAATGCCAATTTATCTTGTCATAAGCCTTGCTAATGTCCAGCTTTAACAACATACCCGGATAATTGCTGTTGGAAAGAGAATGAATAAGCTCATGGGAAAGAAAAACACCATCGAAAATAGACCTTCCAGCATGAACCCGGTTTGCTCCTGAGAGATAAGAGGACCCAACACACTTTTAAGCCTGGAAGCAATAGCTTTTGAAATGATTTTGTAGGTTGTATTGCACAGGGAAACAAGCCTGAAGTCAGCAAAGGAAGAAGGATGAATCTTTTTCGGGAATAAACTAATAAAAGAACAGTTCAGTGATTTAAGCATTGAGCGAGATCTTCGAGATTCTTCAACAACAACCCACACATCATATCCCACAATGCTCCAAAACCGCTGGAAGAAGTCCGCTTGGAAACCATCAGGACTTGGAGCTTTATTCTTGGCCATAGAGAACACAACCTTCTCAACTTCCCCCAGGGAAAAGGGCTTAAGAAGGGCATCATTTTGATCATCGAAATCAAAGACGGATATTAGCCAAAAGAGAGGATTGAACCTCATCAAAGGAGGCAATTTCACCACCTAATAGAGAAGTAAAAAACCGAACACCTTCTTCCGAGATCTGTTTTTGATTTGAGAGAACCATCCCTTCGCTATTCTTAATTTCAGAGATAAAGTTCGAACTCCTCGATTTTGTACAGAAGAATGAAAGAATTTAGAATTCTTGTCTCTATCCTTAACCCAAAGTTCTCTCGATTTTGGAAATTGGCAAGAGTTGATGGCTGATCTCCTTCAAGCTTTCGAGTATCGGAGTACTAAACCATCGGTGAATGAGGCGCTATAGGTTTTTAAGCGCCTAACTATGGGAGATAGTGCCATGGCGGAGGACAAAGTATTGGAGTTGTTGTGTGAACTTGGCGTGGAAGCGCACTTCGACGAGGAAGAATCAGAGGAGGTACAACTTGAGTGCACATGCATGGAAAAGGAGAAAGGAAAGTTGGTCTATGTGATTGATGGTGAAGAAGTGGAGAACTTGGATGTTAACCATACTGTGGGTACGTGCGAGGTAATGGATAATGCTTTGATGAGCAAGCGCATGCCTACCATGAACCCCTGAAAACTAAGAAGGTTAACATTGGCTTGGATGCGGAACCTAAGGAAGCTACTATTGGAGATTACTGGACAGAAAGGGAGGTTTCAAAGATTATTGATTTGTTGCACGAATTTTAGGATTTGTTTCTGCGCGGGTACCATGAGCTTAAGGGAGTTCACCACTTTTTAGGAGAGATGCAGATCAAACTGAAGGAGGGTGCACGCCCAATTCGGAAGAGACCTTACCGAATGAATCCGAATCTGCGCGTCAGGGTCAAGGAGGAGATTGACAAGATGATTGCATCAGGCATCATTGAGGTTGTTGAGGAATCAGAATGGATAAGTCCAATGGTCATCAACATTAATAAGGATGGGAGGATAAGGATTTTGATTATAGGGATTTGAATGCGGTGTTTGTCATTGATCCTTTTCCAATCCCCTTCACCGAAGAGATCCTTGAAAGAGTAGCCAAGCGCAGATCTATTCTTTCATAGATGGATTCTCAGGATATCATCAGGTTAGAATTGCAAAGGAGGACCAAGAAAAGACAACTTTCGCCATTGAATGGGGAAGTTTTGCCTACACGGTCATGCCTTTTGGACTGAAGAATGCGCTTCTTTGTGTTTTCGCGCATTGTGGTTTAGGCGTTTTAGGACTTCATCCATAAGTTTCTTCAAGTCTACCTTGATGATTGGGCATTTATGGACTAGTAAAAGACCATTGCGACAATTTGCGGTTGATGTTTGAGAGATGTCGACAGTTGAGTATATCTCTCAACATTAAGAAATGTGTTTTTCTTTACTCCTTTTGGAACCCTGTTGGGGCATATCATATGTAAGGAAGGCTTGCTGGTGGATCCTGCCAAAGTTGTTATTGTGGGATTGGGGAACCTACCAGAGTGTGGTGCGCGGATTCCTTGGGCATACGGGTACTACCAAAAATTTATTAAGGGATATACCAAGATCGCGCGCGCGTTGAAGGGATTCTTTGAAGCACGTAAATACGTTTCATTGGGAGGTGCAACAAATGGCGTTTGATACATTGAAGAATAGGCTTATCACTGTGCCCATATTACGCTTTCCATCTTGGGACAAGCCATTCCATGTACATGTTGATGCTTCGTGGATAGCAATTGGAGCGATATTGCACAACTTTGGTGAGGGATTGTTGATCACCCTCTTTGTTTCTGCAAGGTGAAGTTGACTCAGCAGTAACGAACTATACTACTACTACCGAGCGCGAGGCATTGACGATGATCTACGCGTTGCACAAATTCAAGCAATATTTGCTGGCAACACCGTTTATATTCTACACGGACCACATGACATTGAAGTACTTAGTGAACAAGCCTATTTTACAAGGGTGCATATGCAGGTGGGTCCTATTGTTTCAAGAGTTTGAGTTTATGGTTGTTGTGAAACCAGGTAAGAGTAATTTGGGACTTGACCATTTATCAAGGATTGACTCAGGAGAGGACGTGCAGAGCATTGAGGATATAATGCGATGCGCAACTGTTTAGATTGCAGCGTGTGCCCTCTGACTTAGAGGATATTCTTTGTGTTTCTCAAAACGGGTGTGGCATTGGAGGGAATGAAGACTTTGGAAAGAAAGCAATTAGCCATACACGCCGCGCCCTACATGTTAATTGGTGGAGACTTATACAAGTTAGGCCGTGATGAGGTTTTACGTCGGTGCGTGCTAGAGCATGAGCACATTGCAATCATGGAGGAAGCACATGGTGGAATTGCAGAGGACACTATGCAGGAAATGCCACCACACGGAAGATTCTACTAGCAAGTCTTTGGTGGGAAACAATTTACTAGGATTGTATCGAGTTTTGCAAGGCCTGTGATCATTTCTAGTGCCTTGGCAAGCCAAGAAGAAGAGATGAAATGCCTTTGAGGCTAATAGCTAGCGTTGAACCATTTGAGAAGTGGGCGGTTGACTTTGTAGGCCCTATTTCACCGCCACACGAAGGAGTTCACGCTATATAATTACTTGTAGATTACTTAACATGGTGTGCGGAGCGCGCGCTTTATGAAAGATTACAGCATGAACCATATTAGCAAGATTCCTGTGGGAAAATATAATCAACATGTATGGGTGCCCTTTGAGTTTGACTAGTGACAGGGGTACACATTTTTGAATGAGACAGTTAGGATTTTGTTGGCAGAGTTCATGGTGGCTCATCACAAGACTACTCCTTACCACCCTCAGGCTAATGGGACAACGAAGCATTCAACAAGATACTAAGTCACATGTTGACCAAGATTTGTGATGTTGGGAGACAGATTGGGATGACAAAGTCTCAGCCAGTATTATGGGCGTATAGAAAAACCTACAAGAGATTGAACAAAGCCACACCATTTCAATTGGTGTTTGCACGGAAGCTGTTATGTCGGTAGAATTTATGCTACCATCTCTGTGTATTATGCCGCAAGAGGATTGGCCGACGAACAAACATTACAAGAGCGCATGGATAAGTTAATGCAGTTGGATGAAAGGCAATCGCTTGCTTAGATGGAGTCAGAAGACTGAGAAGGCGAGACAAAAAGCATGGCACGATTGTCACATTAAGAATAAACAATTTGAGGTTGGGTAGATGGTTTTACTTTATGATTCTAAGTTTCGCACCATCTGGGAAACTCAAAGTCCATTGGTTAGGGCCGTATATTATATCTTACATCCTTGATTCAGCGCGTGTCAATTGTAAGCATTGGATGGGACAAGGTTGCCAAGTTATTTCAATGGGAGTAGGTGAAGCCCTACTATAAATAAGGCTTCTATGTGTTTATAAATAAGGTAGTATTGCCAATTAGATTAGGTTTCCTTTAATGCTTTTCCCTTTCGTTTGTTTCCTTTGATGTCGTTTTTGGTGTTATGTTGCGTGTTGATGCGCCAGTAGCTAATTACATTATAAGTGATTCTATGCGCAGAGGACCACACATACATTTTGTGTGGGGTGGATTGGATATGTTTGCAGATATGTTTTAAAAATTCTTTCGACAATGGGCTGTTGGGAACGATTAGTGCAATGGTAGAAGAATGGGTGGTACGATGGTTAAGGTGTTTGAATTCGTGCGGTTATAAAGGTGTGTTGAGAAAAGTTTAAAGACACGCGTAGAAGAGAAAGATCACATGCAGTATAACATAAGGTAGGCAACACCTTGGGGAACTACTTGGTGGACAACGCAGAGGTTATGTACTTCAGCACGGTAACGTGCGCGAAGGAGGTCTGTGGCAGTGAAGTAGTGTTGGAGCGCTAGAAGGTTATAACTGCGACGCGTGAAGGGAAAGTCGCGAAAGTTGAGTTAAGTGAAATAAAGTGCTTTATTAAAAAGAGACGTTAAGACACGTGGTCGGAGGAACTTTAAGGCATTGAAAAAGTATAAATAGAAGGGTAAAGGTAGCCATTTCGACTACTTTTCCTTAACGAATTTTTGTGCTCCCGACTTGAAGTGCGACGAGGGTTTTGTAAAGAAGAGTGAGGTACTTGTCACGAACTAGTGAAATTGTGCAAGTTGTGGCGTAATCTTGTGGCGTAACAAGAGGGGAAAGGAGACAGCAGAGTAGGAAGGGGTTACGTGAGGGAGAAGCGTGAAAGTCGTCGAAGTTTGGGCAGATGAAGGAGAAGTTCAAAGCACCTAGGGACAAAAGAAAGAAGAAGAAAGGAGATGGCACCCAAGAAAGCTCGAAACAAAGAGACCGGCGGTAGAAAAGGAAAAACCCGTGGAGATTTACTTGAAATGCAGTACCCCCAGGGGTCATTAAGGCTGAGAAGTGGAGTTCAAAGTTGTACAAGTGCAAAATCAGCGAGTATAACCACAAAACAAGTGACAACGAGAAGTTGATGTGGGCGGATCTGGTTTCAGACACTCCAATAGTAGACGAGCTCGAAAACCCTAAGGTTGATGACTCGATACAACAAGAATTACAGAAGACTAGAGTCTTGCAGCTATGGGAGCTGTCATTCTTTGCGAAACCCACCCCGCTATTCAGGTGGTTGATGTCGCGGGTACACGAGGACTTCTTCTACTTTGTGGGAAGGAGGATGAGGATTATAGGCCACTTGATTAGGATAGTTACAGCCTGCGGAACACTGGCGAAGACATGACACTTGACTTGTGTGCCACTGCAAAAGATTGAGGAGCTAGCGAAAAAAATTGAACTATGAGAAAGGAGGAAGGGCTCAGGTGATTGCGGATCTCCCAGACCCAGCATTGAGAGTTGCCTCCCAACTCATTAGTTGCAAATTGGGCGCATCAGAGAGGTGGACAGACATCAATAGGAGATTCTTGTATGTGGCCTACAGAGTGTCAAAAAGGGCACATTATAATTTTGTAGAGTTTATCGCAAAAACGACATTGTTGAAGAAGCACGAGTGCAGAATGAGGCAGGAGTGAAAATCACATGGGGCTCCATACTTCTATTGATCGTATTCTAGGAGATTGGTGTCCCAAATGGGCTAGATGGGAACATATGGGTCCATCCATCGGTGCACTCGTCCCCTGCAGTACAATTTGCGAAGTTCACTTGTGATGGGACCATCTTGAGTGCCTATAAGGCTCGAGATGAACATGTGGTATGAACGGTTATGCGAGGCATTTGAGAATGAGTGGCACATCCCCCATGAACTATCATGAAATTGTTAGGAATCAAGTTAAGTTCGTAGTTACACAACACTTTTGCTTGGCAAAGTTTATGATGGCCAAGGGAGAGATGGGGCTCTTGTGCAAGCTCCCCTTCACATTTACTGCTATATATATAAAGTGTGCCATCAACCGAATAAGAGACGCACAAAAGCTAGTTTTTGATGCGGAGCAAAGTGGATGCTTGATGTCCATACCTTGCGCGCGACATACAAGTATGGCACTCGACCGACCTATGTCGAGGTTTTGGAGCTAGATTTTTGGACTTGCACCCGTAAGTCAGTGTCACCATCAAGGGTTATGTCCATCGGGTGTTTGTACAATACGCCCCAAAACACAAGGGGGATTGAAGTGGAGTTACAAATCCCCTTTCCAAAGCCAGCGGGAGGTGCCAATCCTACCCATGAAAGTGGTACAGTCGAAGGAGAGGAAGAAGAAGAAGAACAAAGTGAAGGAAAGTTAGACACTTCTGGAAGAGGAAGTATTACACACGCCGCAATGGTAACAAGGGCGTCAACACTTCACAACAAGGTGGCGCTAAGGCGTCACTACTAGAGCGCGAGGAGAAGCAGGAGGAAGAGTCGGAAGCGAAGAAATAGAAGACACACGATGCATCGAGCTCCGTGACAGGCTCAGAAGAAAGAGAGTAGGAGGACCCACCACCTTTAAGGCAGAGTTGGAAGCATAGCTTGAAGAACCGGAGAGAGTTGAAGTTGAAGCCATCGATGCGGGCAAGGCGCGTGAAAAGAGGAGCTTTCTACAAGACCGAGAAGAGTCCAAGCGCGAGGCCTCCCAACACAAACCACCAATCCATGGGAAAGAGATAAAGGGGACTCCTTTACTATAAAGGAGGATAAAGGATTCACCCTAGGATCAATGAAGCAGTGGAGAAAACGCAAGGCAACAAGGAAGAACTAAACACCCATGTCCCCACATATGGACTTTGTGGATGACCCCACGAAGGTATTGCGTGCAAGGTTCTAGGCCACCCTCCCACCGGAAAAACTACATGGTTGGGATTTGATGAATCAAGAAAGGGGCGTGCCTAGGACTAGAAAAATGCTAAGCTGGAACATGCATTGCCACTCCGAAGAGCTTGAATTTGAGGTCAACGATCACACGATCGAGACCATTCACTTGAAGAAGGGAGGAGAGGCGTATAAGGTGGTGGATCCTAGCCACCTAACGGATGAGCAAGCATGCAACGCGCTTCAAAAGATGACCTCGGAGGTGATTCGGCACAACTTGGATGCAGGGGCCATTGTTCGGAGCTAAGTCGCGGCGAATAAGGAAAAAGAAAAGGAAGTAGAAAGATTGCGCCAAGGATTGAAAGGCGGCGGTGCAGCGAACCAAGGAAGCCTATGATCAAGTTGGTGCCCTTGTTAAAGGCATTTTGGGGCAATGTCCGGCCCTAGTAAGCCAAGCCAGGGCAAATTATGGGTACGAGATGGAGTATCTCGAGGACCTTGTAGGGATGTTGCTCACAAACATCAAGGATGGCGTAGGGCCAAAAGTTGCAGAGCTCGCCAGGAGAAAGAAGAAAATAAAGTCATTGTTGAAGCCCGGATCACTGAGTTAGAGGACTTGCTCACTCAACTCAAAGAGGCGAACATACTGGCAGATAGGGGCTTCAACAACTGCAGAAAGTGCAAGCCCATCATTGACGCGTGGGTGACAGAAGAGGAGGCCGACCTCAAGGCTTTATAGGAGACGATCCCCACCAATAAGGTGAGCGCGCACAGTTGTTTGTTAACACCACAACTCAAAAAGATAAGATAAAAACAAAGCGCGAGAAGTTGGATTTTAGGATTAGTGAACTCGGGATTCCATCATTGAGCGGATGGATGAGTTTGAAGGTATTTGCGCGGAGTTGGTGGTAGCCATTAATGCGCTTAAGGGGAAGGTGGAGGAAGTCACCCCAGACCAAGTGCCTAGCGTCGTAGGAGAAGCACCAGGGAAGGATTTAGTAGAATTAAAGGCTTGGGAGAAGTTGAAGGACGAAAAACGCGGAGTTCCTTGAACTCCTCCAATTAATCGCGTAGTGAGTTGTCCTCACCGCATATTCTCCCATTCTTCCATTCTTTATTTAGATTATTTCAATTCCACTATTCTTTTTTCTTTGGAGCAACATTTTCTACCTTAGCAAATTTTTGGTCGTTAAGATTTTGATTCGGGAAACGCGAAGGATTGTCGGGAGACAATTAGATTAGTGTGGGGTGATGTTGGACCCCTAAATTAACTAAGTACCTAAGGCGTGAAGGTTTTGGCAAGGAAGCAAGGCGCGAAGGCACACGCAAAAGTAGCTTTTGGGGATGCGCGAGGGCTTGCGCCCAGGCAAGATGGATTCGGGACTTAGTGGGTTTTGGACAATGGGTAAAGACGTGTTTAGGGAATGGATGGAAAAGCGACCAGATACAGTTATGGATAAGCTATGAAGACTTATAGCTCAAGAAAAGGATATTCCAGGGCATCAATACGGTTATCATGAAAGGATAAGGAGCCGAGTTTGTTATGGATTAGCTGGCACTTGCATGCTAAGGGATATTGATTGAGGAAACACATGATGACATTTGGCATGTTCTTGGGTAGTGGTAGGGCAATCATGAAAGATTCCTTCTCTTGTAATGATGAGTGGTTAGAAGAGATTCCTTAGAGTTCCTCTTTATGGATGGTCTTGCATGACATTAAGAAGAGAGTGAGAGAGAGAGAGAGAGATACAATTAGTGAAGATGTGTAATATGTGATTGTAAGCTCTGTAATGAAGCAATATAGAGAGCATGTTAAAGCTCTTGCTGATGTAATATCTCCATTGATGGAACTCTTTTGATGTACTATTGGGTACTTGTAATTTGATGAATGAATATAATCAAATGGTTCTGAACATCTGTGTGATGGATCTTGATCTATGCATTTTCTTTTATGTTCATGGGCGTAATATCGATGTTCTTAATGCTAATTGTGATTTAGTTCTACTTCTATTGTAGTATGATCATGTTATTCCGTGTTTTGGTGCATTAGACTAGGATTTAGTTCTTAATCTTGATTCCAAGAATGGGTGTGTTCATTCTCTGTTTGTGCAAACATCCCCTTATTAAGGGAGAACATTCTCACGAAGCTCACATGAAAGAGGGCCTGGCGCTGAGCGCGCCTCAAGTGACCTTCTAGACTAGTTTGGATGATGTGCCGATGCGTTTGGGGTTTGATTGGTGAAGCAAGAGGTAAACAAAGACTGCAAATAGCCTCTGCCTTTGATTTTGATGGTGTTGTTGTTGCAAACAATTATGTGTTAGTGGCCCTTGCTGCACTTGTTCTCTTTCCGACTCTACACTTATGGACTTTGGGGCTGCAATGTGCTCACCGGTTGCACTCGGCTCAAAGGTACCTCTACTTCCACATTCACCCAGTTCTCCTAATTTGCGCAACAACTTTTCTATATGTTGTTCCTCCTTTGTTTATTGCTTTTCATTCCTTGTATAAAATTGAGTATTTTCCCTAGGCTTTGATGAAAGTGTTGCTTCGCCTGAGATTGCACCCTTCACTGAGACCAAGCTCAACACCTATATGGCAGCCCCGAATGAGACTATCTCGGATCCGGGCCGAGCTAGATCGGGAAGATAGAGAGTGGGTTGATCGGTCCCCTCTAGATATATGGAGCCATATAGACGAGAATAGGGGCAGCTAGTTCAGATCTCAATGAAACATTGAAAGACCTCCAAAGTGTGGGACAATGACACCTTTGAGGTCAATCCCAAAGACGGTTGGCTCCTTATATCCTAGCTCATTGCGACTAACTAACCAACACTACGCTACTGCTATCTAATCCTATCCTAAGTATTCCAAGGACCAGGGTTGAGAGAGAGAAATGCTGAAAATAAAGAAAGGTGATGCACCAAACTAGAATAGGGTTCGATTTTGGCTCCAGGACACAAATATAACAATACATGCGAAGATCCAAGATAATGTGCACTAAAAGTTGGAAGAAATGAATAGAGTAAGACCGAAGGCAAGCAGGAGGATTTAAAAATTCACATTAAACACTATTGCATTCAAAGGAAAGAGATCACACTTGCATACAATATCAAGAACTCATCCATTTACATCTAATAGAGTCGAGGAGCGTGAAACCTTCATAGGTGCATCACAGAGGTTGGCGAGCAAATGCTTTGAGCTCAAAAGGGTAGAACTCTCAAACTTAGTAGAAAAACTAAACCCTTAGCATGTGCTTTTGCACTTACATATATAATTTTTTTAAAGAGAGGAAGAGGGAAAAGATCACATCCAATGATGAATGAATTCAACCACCTTGCCAACACCAAGGACTAATCGCCATTGATTTTGCAGGCTAGGTATGGGTGCACGACATTGCTCCAATTGCTCGCCATGAGATCGCCAATGCAAGAGGACGGTGCCATTCAAAACTTAATGTTGGTTGTTGGAGTGGTTGAATGTCTATTTTGAATTAGGCACGGCTTTCCCGAGTTACTCGCGAGTATTGATGTTTCGCCACCTTGCTCTCGTCTTTCGTGGTTTTCTGTGTGTTTGGCAAACCTTCAATGTCCTGTAGATTTGTTTTGATCCTTGCCACTATCTTTTCCCTCCACGGTCTTATCATTCCTCATCCCGCGGAATACACAACATTTCGTGGAGTACACAACATTCTGCATGGAGTCTCAACTTCCCTTGACATTTCCTTTGTATTGTGGACTCTTTGTTTGTTCAGCAGAATTTCAAATTTTCCTTATGCCACAGACTTTCGAATTTTACTTTGTTCCACGAGCCTTTTAATTTGTGCGGCCTATTCCACGCGAACTTCCCTATCACTCCCGTGCTTCACTTTCTCCACTCCACAATGCCGTATGGTCCTTTGCTTTTGTTCTGCGGCTTATGTCCCTTGGTCATGTTCCTTTATTCTGTACGCAGACTTTACAAATCCCGCGATACATTAGATTTTTACTGCTTCCTTGAACACCGAACTTCTTCATCCTGCAAATCTCTCTTATGAAGCCTTTAAGTCTTTAACTTGAATGAAGTTATCCAAATAGCATGGGTGCTAATTTGGACAACAATTTAGCGAATTTTAGGGGACATTGGCTGCTAAATGAGTTGATCAGTAGCTTGACATATCCATTGGGCACGTAGTTAGCATATAATCTTAAAAAATGATCTTAAAACCAAGTTGTTCCTCTGTATATTTCGATGTCTTGCATCTTCATTCCACGACTTTTCAAATTGTGGCACGACATTCAACTTTTCTATGTGGCCTCTCTATCCCGAGGGATTGCAAAGGAACCAACAACACTTGTGCTGGTGTCCCAGTTTCACCACGAAATCAGAGACCACCCCATGTAAATTTTTTTGAACTTTTAAAATAATGGGTCGTTTTGTGTTTTTTTGCCGAAAGTGTCTATTTTATGTCGGGATATTCCCGAGAGATCCATATAAGCCAATTTCGACAAATACCCAGATGACCAAACTCGTTATATTTTGTCGCTAGGGTTTGCCTGCGGAAATTTGTATTTAATTATTCTAAGCCCCGTTTGAGGTAAATTGTGCTCCAGTTTAACCCTGTTGTGGTCTTACATGTCAATATTCTCATATTCCAGTAGGGTTTTAACCAGAATGAATTTTGGGCTTTATTTGTGACTTCCGCAACGTTGTGTTTTTGGTGTTTCCGTTTTGTTTTCTCGTGAAATTTCTCCGGATCAATTACTTTGCGGTTTGGTCGATTCTTTGCCCAGTATCTAGAGATCACCTATGCACGTTATGCTAGAAGGAATTCACCACCGGACGTTTGGTTCTCTCTGAAAGGACGAAGTTGTGCACAAAAAGCTTCTTTTGGGCGTGCTGCATTTTTGGAAAAAGAGGGTTTTAAGTGGATCATGGGATTTTCGGAGCGGTAGGTAGATGGGAATTTTGTATCTCGCCAAGAGTTACTTTTTCCCATGGAAGCAACGCCACTTAAGTCACAATGGGAAAATTGGAGGCGGCGAGGCGGCGGGAATTTCTTATTTGCCTTGCAGGTAAAAAATCCCATTGTGAAATAAAAGAAAAATCATGTAAGGCATTGATGGGATCTTATTACCCGCCTGTAGGGTAAATAATCCCATTATGAAAGTCAAACAACTTAAGTGGATCATGGGATTTTTGGAGCTGTGGTGCGGGTGAATAATCCCATTAGAAATTGACTTTTGAAAATAGAATTCACCCTTGCCAAAAGTGCAACCCACTTTGGGTGAATAATAATGCATTTAAATAATTTTTATTAATGTTTATTCACCCAATTTTGGTGAAGGCAAGGGAATTTAAAAATAGAATTCCAAAATTAAATAAATATAATTTATTTCATGCAGCCCCCTTCATGTCAAAAAGTGCGCCCCATTTTGAAGAGGAATAATATTTTTTTAAGTATTAATTGATATAATTAATTCCTATTTTTAATGGATGAGGTCAAAGCACACTGTGAAGCTTAAGTGAACTGGAAGTAGAGAGCTAAAATTAAATAAATTTAATTTATTTAATGGCAGCCATGAGCATGCACAAAATAGGCGCCCAAATTGAAGAGAAAAACATGTTAATTAATTAATTAATTGCCAGGAATAGGAGGGGCAATAATTAATTATAGAATGCTTGAGGGTTATATAAGCATGGGCTGCCATAAGTGAAGGTGTAATTAATTCTTTTTGCAAAGGATTGCAGCCCGGACAGTTTTGGCACCCAAGGAAGGAGGATTTTTGCATTGAAGTTTATTTTCCACTGCTGGGAAGCTTCAAAGTTTGGCGCCTAGGATTGAAGGAGCTTGAATTGTGTCTGATTAATTGTCTGCATAGTGGTACAGGTGCTCAGGTGGAGTTGGTAAAGTTCATGTTTGCTTTGCATGCAAACAAAACATCAAATTTTGGGGCAGCAGGCTTGATATATGCAGATTTTTATACTTAAAATCAAATGTTCATGTTCCAGTTGCTATCTTTGTCTGAATTATTTGCAGGAATTCATTACAGGTGCTTTTATAAGAGAAAGGGAGCTTAAATCAATGTCCAATACATTGAACATATCTTCTGAATCTGAAGAAATATCCAGTTGCACGGTTGTGAAGAATTCCGGCCGAATAAAGAAAAAAAGAATTGCTCGATAAAGACAGATTCGCCATGGCAAAGCGGGATGAAAAAGAAAGCACGGAAAGACAGATTCAGCCATGGCAAAGCGGGATGAAAAAGAAAGCACAACAAAGTCATGCATCACTTCTAAGTTTGCTGACATCGAGACACAGATCCAGGCCCAGATCCAGATCCAGATCTCATAATTGCAAAAGCTTCTGGCAAAAATTCATCCTCTTGTTTCTGACGCAGCCCGTGTAGAAGTTAGTGCGTGGAAAATTCCTTCCAGGACTTTGTGCATGTGCTCCCAATCTTCCAGTTGAAGCCTTCATTGAATTTGCATTCATCCGGAGTGCTTTCCAGAATTTTTAATTGCTCATATGCAATTAAAAATAAGAATGATGAGTTATTTACGACAAACATTGCACTGATGCATGTACTGGAGAAAAACTACAAAAGCTTCAATGATAAGGAAGACAAGGCAAAGGTAACACTCGTAAGCAAAATTCCAGATCCAACCGCTTCCCGTGATCCAAATCCAGCCGCTTCGGATCCTCGCTTCTGAGATCCAGTTTGGTGAGAATCAAAGGCAAAAGAATCAATTGCATGCATAATATGAAAAAGGACAAGACTGCAGCTTTCCTCTTTCTCTTATTTCCTCCGACAAAGTAATTGAGCGATCAATTAAATTATAAAACTTAAGTGATTGGTTTAAAAGCCATTACTTGAAGAAGTCAACTACTTGGAAATAGGTGGCAGACATGCAAAATAGAAGGTTCTATCTTCAGTTGCAAATCATGCATGTCATGCAAAGAGGAAGAGGAATTCTAGGGGGAGATTGCCGCTTGTTTCCTTTACAACTTCCACATGTGCCAGTTCACTAAAAGCTTCCAACTTGTAATTGCCTCTCTACATTCTATAAGTAGAGGAAGAACCTACGGGTTAAAGGATCAGAATTTGTAAGCAACATTCTTGTGTTCTTGACTTTGTGCTGAAACCCCTGATAGCCACTTGAAGCAAAGGAATATAAAGGAGCAGATTTCCGGAGAACTTTGTGTCACGGGGCATTGTATTTCTAACTTTTTATCTCAGATCTTCTATAAAATTTGTGTTATTTTAGATCTAGATCTGGAGTTGCCTTTGCTTATAATTCTGTGCGTTGATATCTATTGGTTTCTTCTATGTGCATGCAATCAACTCTGTTATCTATTGATTGGGTTGCACATCTTCCCTATTTCTTCCATGTGTTTTATTATTTCCTTCTTCTATAAATATTTCCTTTCTTTAAGCAATCGCTTACTTGCACGCAGAGCTATACAACTATGGTTCATGAGTGAATAGTTAAAGTAAAACCCCTATATAGATATTAGCATATTTTAATTGACAAATCTGACATGGGAGCCTCACCGGTAAATGAGGGAGATTTATTTCATGGCTGCCTAGGTTTTCATCAATGTAGAAAATCTAGCCAACAATGCCAAAAGGCACTTATTCAAGAGATCACCACAAAAATTGAGGAAAGAGATCCCATTTGGTGATCGCAACAAACAATAGGAGGGACGCTCCAACAAAAAGGAAAGAAAGCAAAACCAACAACTATTTACAGGATGCAACAAACAAACTCAATGAGAAGGTTTGAGATAAATCCCATTGATTGGGATTTAAAGTGCCTCCCCATCAATCTTAGATAACTCAAAAGAATTAGCTCAACTTATAGTAGCGATGATATATGGTCCGCTCTAAAGTGCATCAAACTTGGAGTGAAGCCCCGTTTAGCTCATTTGCGTTCCATTTCAAAGCGAAATCCCTCGCTTTGAAGGCTTGTGCTTTGGATTTTTATCAAATCCATGTTTGGTTAATCTCTGATGTTCTTCTAACTTGATCAAGGCAGATTGTCTCAATTCTTCCATCTCGATCAACTCCGCCATTCAAACTATTCTTTCATTTTCTCCTTCCAATTCCAACTGATGTGCTAGCTCCAATGAAGGCAATTTAAGAGATAATGGAAGGCCAACCTCTTTACCATATACAAGGATAAAGGGAGACTTGCCTAGTGCTCTTTTAGACGTGATTCTATCAGCCCAAAGAGAATTTTTGATCTTGGTATGCCACTGCCTTTGATTCATCTCCATTGTTCTCTTCATTATCCTTATCAGGTTCTTGTTGGTAGACTCAGTTAGGCCATTACCTTGAGGGTAATAATTGGAAGAAGTCTTTAGCTAGATTCCATGCTTCAGGGCCTAGTTGGAAATTTTATAGCCCAAGAAGGCCTTAGTGTTATAAAAAATGATAGTGCAGGGAACCACAATCGTTGTTACAATATCTTCTAATAAATCAAGGATGGCTGATTCAATCGCTTCCTTGAGTGCCATAGCCTATGTCCACCTAGGTAAAGTAATTAGTTCTTTGTCAAAACCCATTTGTGGCTCGTGCTTGATACTAGATTGATCATGCCAATACAATCAAGTCCCCATTGAGAGAAGGGTTGCTCCACTTGAAGTGGATGAAGTGGGAGAGTTGCCAACTTATTCTTGCCATTAAAAAGAGCACATTCTTTGCATTTGCTAACCCATTGATGGGAACTCGCGTATAACGTAGGCCAAAAAGTATCTTGCTTTCAAGATTTTGATTGTTGTTGCCCTTGCTGAGAAATGTCTACTAGAAAAGCCATTATGGAGTTCCACCAAAACCTTGTTCACTTTTGCTCTTTCAATGCATCTTAGTAACACTCCATCCAAGTTCTTCCTAAAAAGAACTCCGTCTATTAATGCATAAGGAACGGATCGCAACCTTAAATGCCACCTTTTATTTTTGCTCAAACCAAGGGGATATTCGCTAGTAGATAAGAATATGACCATGTTTATCCAACTATTGTCATTAGGCGGACTTGTTGCGGATTGTTCCTATTCTTCCTCCAAGAGATAGGAGGCTTCTTGATTAGCTTCAACATAAAAAGCCAATTGTTCACACAATCCTTTGCCTCGAACCAATTTCGTGGCCTTTATAGTGACATCATACTCCATGATTTTTGTCACCCATCCAGTTCTCTTTTCATTGATCTCAGCTGCCATAATGAAGTCTCTCACTTTGGGATAAGAGACCAATGCTTTGATACGGTTAGTTGCGAGCATACATTTAAATTTTTAAGAGCTCTCATGATGGCAAAAACTTGTTTCTCTAGGTGGTTGTACCTCAACTCATAGTCCTTTAACATTTGGCTGAAAAAAGCCACTGGTTGTTCTGAACCTTTATCATTTCTTGTGTTAGCACCACGACAATACTAGCTTCAGCTCCATAGGCATATAGAATGAAGTCCTTGAATAATTTGGGTTGATGAGAGTGGGTGCTTGAGCAATTGCTTGTTTAATCTTGGTAAAACTTTCCATTCCATTGTCCACCTAAAAGCCGCATCCTTAGTGACGAGTCCATAAAACGACTCATCATAGCATCTATATAACTATAAACTTTCCTCCAAAAACATTAATCAATGCATGGGAATGTTCTAAATAGCTATATCTAAAGTAGAAAGTGATGCATTTCCCTTTATTCTGTCTTATGCGAACTAATGTCCAATGGAACTTCCACTAACTTGCTTTGTTGAGTTATTTGGTGACATATGCAGGATGATGAGGCGCATTTTCTGCCATTTTGTGCAGTCACAGTCAAAGGAGACCCAATCCAAAACCACTACGCCATTTTGGAGGTTGACCCTTAACAAGCTACAAACTAGGACCCCTGTTTCTAGCAGAGTTATGGGGCGTCATGGAACTTTTATGAAAATGTCATCGGTTAATTTGTTGCCTATAGTTGTGGCATGTGTTGTAATCAGTGTGTCTATAAGACACCTCCTTGAACTATTTCTTAGTTTTTTACCAGTATTACAACAGTTAATAGACAAGTTATTTTTCAGTTGCTCTCTGAACTATGTAATAGACTTATTTTTTATCAATACAATATGTGATATTCTGAGGATACGTTTGTGTTAAGAGCCTCAATCCCAAAGTAGAGCAAGGGCCCACTCAACTGAGGAGATTGAAGGATTGGTATTTCATGCAAAATCTTTACATTTACTAAGTTCTAGTTTTAATATCTTGGTTTGGTGATTATCTGAATGCAATCTTGTATCTCTTTATTTCAGCAAATTTCCTTTACTCGTCATTTCCTTTAACAAGCATTTCATTCAGTAACTTTGTTTCAATAGAATAGATGCAGTTTGTATACTTTGTTTTCCATTTGATAGTTTAGAAGCTTTTGATATTCAAGTAGTTTAGACCTTTACTCACTTTCAGTAGTTAAGTAGTGTAGAACAAGAAAATCGATACCAAACAAAACCCCCATAAAGAGAATCACCATAGTGACTGAGCTGCATATCAACTTCTCTACATACACCCTTGAACACAACCCTGGTCTATAATGACATCAACATTTGAATAGGTTGATTAAATGATTGTGTAATATCCCCTTTTGGGATATTATTCAAATTTGCAAAAATTAATTATTTGGATCACCCTAGGAAGATTAGATCTTCTTAGTTTGACCTCAAATAACCCAATGTTGGCAATAATACAACCCAAAGTGGGGTTGGAGTATGCCAAGGTGGTGGGTTAGATGAGAAAACTAATTAGAATGCTAATATTACCCAGATTTGATTTTTAACAGCAGATAATTAATTAAAAATTAAAACCCCAACTGCTGCAATTTTCCAAAATTAATTCCCGCTTAACCATCCAAGCAAAAATCTTCAAACTTTGGATTTTGGGCCACAAAAATATGAAGAACAATATCCCAAAACCAGTTTTTGCACAACCAACATAAAACCCTAATTTTGCCCTAAAAATTAGGTCGCCCAACACATTTAGGGCATCTAATTAACTCCAAAAATTATAAAATCACTTTCTCCTTATTTCTCCTAATTTCTACAATCAAATCCACTATTAAACTGACCCCCAAACAACAGATCTGAAATAAATATTAATTTATAACCAGAAAGCTTGCAGACAGCTGAAATCTTCTAAAATTCATATCTCACTCAAAACTCAATATTTCTTCACCAAATAAATTGCAGATTGTTCTATAAATTAAGGGCTTTCTAAAGAGCTATCAATCTGAATTTTTGAAGCACTGTAACCCTTCCAAAACAACCCCCAAAATCCTAAACCCAGTCGCTAGGGTTAGCATAAGACATGTAAATTATTTCCAGCTCTTAGAACTCTTCAAAAACATCCTAAAATGGCTGTCCACACTCAGAAAAATAAGCCAACTCAGATCAGATTACAAATATAGCTTGTTCACCCTTAAAACATGCCAAAAGATGCTCAAATCAAGTCGCCAATGTTAGCAAGTATGAATCATGCATAAAAGATACTTCAACACAATAGAACACCATAAATAGAACAAGAGAGTCTTCAATATCTTCAACAATGGCTTCCAATGAAGCTTACAATGAAAGAGAGAGAACTAGGGCATACATCCCATTACTCCAAGCATGGAGTGAAAATCAAAAGATTCATCAACATAACCCTCACAATGATCCCAAGCTCTCCTTTTATAAACAAGGAGGCACAAAATTCGAAATCCCTAGGAGAGGGAAATCATTAAATAAAAATAGTTTATCCTCCCTAGGTGTGGCGTCCCTTTCTAAGGGTGATTTTAATATTAAAAGCCACCCAAAAGTTATTTAATTAATTCCCTTTTTAATTTTGCATTGTGGGAATTAAATTACATAATTAAATAATTATTGCTTTATAATGTCAAATGATAAAAATCACTCTCCAGGCAATAATATTTAATTATTTAATATAATTTTCCCCTTGCAATATACCAAAGCCCACGGGGAAAGATAGGCTAAGGGTCTTAAAAAATGGGGACATTACATTGGAGTTACAACGACCCATCACTTAGCATTAAGGTGATAGGCTGTCGAGTCTGCAGTTAGGAATGAACTTCCTAACAAAATTAATCTTTTTTTTTTTTTAGAAAAAAGTCACCCATTATATTGAAATAAATTTTGAATTACATACTCTACCATGCCAAGCATGGAAGCTATTAGCCATATCTCTAGCACTATAAACAAAAATAACAATATGAATATTCATTGATAAGAGTCAAGGTTTGTGATTTTCCTGATTTCTTCTTGAATCTTTGTTGACCACCATAGAGGAGGTGACCCGTAGCAGAAAAGATATCCTTGTTGTCAAGAGCCCAATTTGCCAATCCATCAACAACCTTGTTATTCTGTCTGGGGATGTGGGTGAACTGAATTTCTTGAACCTTTTGCTGAAGATTTCTTATTTCACAAACTTCCTTAGCAATTTTCCGTTGCGAAGGATAACCATTACGAAATCACTCAATAAGTTCATCATGATTCGGAATCCGATTGGATTTTGATCTTTCGCCATCCTATTTTAATAGCTTCCTGTTATCCTTTACGGATAACTTTGATTTCAGCCATATTATTGGTAGAGGTTCCCAAGTTTTCAGCAAATAGGAAATGAACTTCTCCATCTCTATTACATCCAATCCCTCCCATGGCTGCTTTGCCAGGATTACCCCTAGAAGCTCCATCTGTATTTATCACCCCATCATAAGTCGTCCCATCTTGCACTTGAGTAGCATTTGCTACCATCTTTTTCTTTTTCTTGTGATAGCATGGCATGGTGGCTTCCTTGGGATCCAAAGATAGTTGTTGGAAGATATGCTCCCATTCTTGAGAGGGTTGATCAGGTAGAGAAACCTTATGTTTGAGGCTTTCTGTCAAGTTGCTTTTTATTTTTTCCCAAACATATATTACTTCTCTGCTAGTTTGGCGAAATATTCTATAATTCCTCTCTTTCCACGTGTTCCAAAGAAGTAAAGAAATACCACTCCAAACAGTTGGGATCAAATTTTGTCCTGTGGGAATTGCTTTCTTCCAAGTATCATTAATTTGTGCAAGGGATCCCAAACTATTCCATTGAAGTTTAAACAACCGAGTCAATTGTGTCCACAATACAGAAACCCATGGGCATTGAAAGAAAAGATGATCCAAAGTTTCCTCATCTTGAGTGCAAAGTGCACATCTAAAAGGTCCTCTGAAACCTCTTTTTGGAGCCTATCTCCAGTTAAAAGCCTTCTGAATGATAAGCCAAAGGAAGAAACTTACCTTAGGCCATATCTCTGGCTGCCATATACGCTGAAACAAGGCTTTTTGAGGATGAGTGCAACTTGTAATGAGGGATTCATATCCAGAAGCTACATCATATTTCCCTGAAGAGCTGCCTCCCCATCCAAGTTCATCAGGATCATCTGAAAATAGAAGAGATCTTTCTGCCTGAATTTTGTTCAACAAGTTCTGATCTTCTTGCTCTATCCTCGTAGGCCAATCCATAAGAGGTCTCCATTGTGTCTCAATACCCCAAGGCTGAATATTTGTTTGTATGTAATGATTTATCTTGATCCATCCCTTCGCTTGCATTTGTTCCTTAATAGGATGAAGTTGAGGGAAGATTGTTAAAATTGGGGATGACCTTCCCATGAGTCCGCCCAAAAATTAATTGGTGACCATTGTGAACTATCCGAACAACCTGTTTTTTAATCAGTTTTTCTCCACATTTAATGAACTTTAAAGCTGGAGATCCATTATTAGGAAGAGCTGTCCTGATTATTCTCTCTGGTCGACTACTTTCCGCATATTTGCCTTTGAAATTAACAGCCCACAGATCATCAAGACAACTTATAAGCCTCCAGTATAATTTGGCTGCCAAAGCTATATTCTGTTGAGTGGATGATCGAAAGCCCAACCCTCCATGTTGTTTTGGTTTGCAAAGAGATGTCCATTTCACCAATGCCCACTTTTTCTTTTCCTGAGCTCCACTCCAAAGAAATTTTTGACATATGGAATCCATCTTTTTCAAAATAGTAACTAGAATATTCAAAACAGACGCCACATAAATCGGCATTGCTTGGAGAACCGCCTTAATAAGAGTCATCCTTCCTCCTGTAGACAACCATTTGTTTGTCCATTTTTGAATTTTCTGTTCAAATCATCAATTAACCATTTCCAATCTTTGGGTTTATTGGGAGCTAAAGGAATGCCCAAATATTTCACAGGAAGAACTCCTTTTTGGAATTGAAGAATTTGCAAAATCTGTTCTTCTTGTCTTTGAGAACAATGGAAGAAGTAAATATTGGATTCTCTAACTAGTGACGGATGAAAAGGTTTGAAGAGTCTTTTGAATATGTTTGGCTTCTACTAGTAGTAGCACGACTCATCATTGAAGAATCATCCACAAACTGAAGAAGTGATAAAGGCTGGACATTTTTGGCCAATTTTACACCATTGATGTTCTTTTCCTGACACTCCTTTCGACACAATCTGCCCAAACATTCAGCAAGTATGATAAATAAGAAAGGGGATAATGGATCACCTTGTCTTATTCCCCTTGATGCTCCAAAGAATTCCGATGGTGATCCATTAACTAAAACAGCAAAGGAGACAGTGGAAAAGCATCTTGTGACCCATTGTATCCAATCAGGTGAGAAGCCAAAATGCTCCAAGACTTTACTAAGGAAAGTCCAATCCACCCGGTCATAAGCTTTAGATAAATCCAACTTGATGAACATTGACGACTTTTTTGAATTTCCATTGAATGTAAAATTTCCTGAGCAAGCACAATTTCATCATGAATATGTCTCCTGGCACAAATCCACCTTGTTCAGGTGATATAATTTTTGTCAGCAAAGGTTTCAATCTCTCTGCTATAATTTTTGTTATTATCTTGTATACCACATTGCAGAGTGCTATAGGGCGGAATCCAAATATATCTTCAACCTCTCTAGCTTTCGGTATGAGAGCTATAAAGGTTTTATTCAACTCTTTCAGAATGGTCTTAGCTGTTCTCGCCTCTTCCACCACCTGTAGTAAATCAGATTTTATTATTTCCCAAAACAAATGGAGTTTTACCTTTCTGCATGCTAAATACAATCTTCCTCGAGCTCCTCTTCTGTGACTGGTTGGGTAAGCTTCTCATTATCATGCTGGTTAATTTGTTTAGGAAGCAGATCTAAAAGCTTTTGTTGAGCTGTCATATCCAGAGATTGTGCTGAAAATAATTCTTGAAAGTATTGACTAGCTACTTGTTTCATACCTTTCATTGAAGATTCCTTAGCCCCACCTTCTTTCGATAAAAAATGAAAGTAATTATGAGCTCTTCTAGATAATAATGTCTTATGAAAGAATGATGTGTTTTTGTCACCTTCCTTTAGCCACTGAATTCTAGAAAAAATGATGTGTTTTTGTCACCTTCCTTTAGCCACTGAATTCTAGACTTTTGTCTGCACATAATTTCTTGCGCAATTTCCCATTCATTGAGTTCTTCCTTAAGACTGCATTCCTTCCTAAAGAGATCCATAGGAATACCTGTTGTACGGTGTACCTCATTAATCTTTTCCAACTCTCTTCGGATTTTCTCTTTTTCTTTTGCTATATCTCCAAAACCTGTCCAATTCCATTTCTTAAGTTGGACCTTGAGGTATTTCAGCTTTTTGACAAATTTGAACATATTTGTTCCATGCCGAGGACTTCCTTCCATCCACCATTGCTTAACAAGGTCATGGATAGCAGCATGACGAAGCCACATTAGCTGGAATCTGAAAGGAGTTTTGACATGAAGAGTTTTTCCTATTTGCAGACATACCGGCCAATGGTCAGAACCACTATTATCAAGAATCCAAGCTTTAGGAGCATCTCCATTTAGCCACCATTCTTCTGAAATAAGAAAACGGTCCAGCCTTTCGAGAATACAATGGTGTCCTTGTCTTCTGTTGGTCCATGTCATTATCCCATTTTCAGTAGGCACATCTACTAAATTATGAGACTGAATGAACTGGTTTAACTCATTTGAACTAGCATCCGGTGAGTCTTACCCCCTTGTTTTTCAGACAAGTTTAGAATAGTATTAAAATCTCCTCCTAAAATGAGCGGTAAATGAGGGAAAGACCGAATTATATAGTCCATACCTTTCCTCTGTTGTCTCTTTTCTTCTATAGAGGTAGGAGCATATACATTACAAACCAAGAACTGCTGATTTTCCTCTTTGTTAAGAGCATGTAAACAGATCATACCTTTCAAAGCACATGAGTTGAGAACAAAAATTAACCGTGGATCCCAAATAGTAACTTGACCTCCAGAAGCCCCAGAGGAGTTAATAGAGATATGTTGGGATCTGGGCCACATATTCTCAGCCATAGTGGACATGAGGTGCATGGATGCTTTTGTTTCCTGAATACTAACCATTGATGGTTGTTGTTTTGCAATCATTCTTTTAATCTCTTGAAACTTTGAAGGAGAACCCTTCAAACCTCTTACATTCCATGTTATTATCTTCATTGAGAATGCTTCTGCAGTATTGAGACA
This sequence comes from Taxus wallichiana var. yunnanensis, assembly GCA_018340775.1. NCBI lineage: Eukaryota > Viridiplantae > Streptophyta > Pinopsida > Cupressales > Taxaceae > Taxus > Taxus wallichiana. The sequence goes on along the minus strand of CM031238.1, from coordinate 410,774,077 downwards.
GATCCCTAATTGTTCTGAATCACTCAACTTTTGTCCTTCCTGTTGAATCTTGAGCTGATTGGATTTCCTTCCCATTTTTATATTAGCATCTACTTTGAATTTCTTGTGCTGCTCCTGCTCCACCCCTAAAGATTGTTCTTCCTGATATGATTTATTATTTTCCCTGATTATTAAAGCCTTTCCCAGGTTCTCCATTTCTTTCGGGTCTTGATTTTGTTCCTGAAACTTGTCATTAAACTTGGTTTTTCTTTGATAGCTTTTTAGTCCTGGCTGGGCATTAACATTATTAGGATTGGCCTGAAAGATTACCATTTGATGTTGAATATCCATTGGTTGCCATGTAACCTGTTGTTGTTGTTGGTTCGCTAGTTGTGTTTTGGAACTCTGTGATTCCATCAAATCTTCCACTTTTTCTTCTTCATTTTCCACTTGAAGACTGGCATATCTGTTTGAGTTGCTGATTCCAGCCTGTTCCTTTTCAGACTTTTTTGTGACTTGCTTCTTCTTCGGAGTAACAAATCCATCTTTATTTTTCCCCCTCCTTTGATTTTGGCATTTTAGTAGTGCAATCTTTCACTAAATGTCCATATTCATGACAAATTCGAAACGAAAGGGTATGTTCTCATAATCCACCATTTGTTCCCATTTGTCAGTTTCATCTCCCAGAGAAATTTTGGCTGGTAATGGGTTATTTAGATCCATGAGAACACAGATCCTGGCATAGATCATCTGTTCCACTGGATTGTAGCATCAACTATCATCATAAATTTTCCCAATGTATTACCAATAGCCATAAGAACAGTTTGATTCCAATATTCTGCCGGTAGACCATACAATCGCACCCAAACAGGAGCCACCGAAGGTAGCTCTTCCTCCGGTTTGAACATAGGGTGCCAGGGTTTCATAAATAAACCTGCACGGCCCATAAACCATGGTCCTCCTTGGAATACATATTCCCATCTGTTGCTAAAGTAAAAACCACAAGAAAATAACCATTAGGGCACACAGAGAATGTAATCTCACCTTTAGTTTGCCACGTTTTCTTCGCCCATTCTTTGAGACTTGACAATGGGGGACGAAATCCAAGAAATTTGATAATCAATCCTCGATTCTCTAGTTCATGAATATTATCTTGCACATCCTCCTTCTTGAGCTGAATGACTGGAACACCATTAGTCGCCCATAAAATCCATTCTCACAATCACCCATAAAATCCATTCTGTCACCTCCTACAAAACCACCTCGAGTCGTGCTGCTTTTATGGGTGTGGACCGACCTCTCTATGCTTTGCATTCAAAGCTGATTTTTTTATTTTTAAATACTCTTTGCTTGCTTTCCACATAGGCTGGGAGGATACTGATGCTCGATACCACTGAAAGATCCCAAACTCCTTTGCTTGAATATATATATGTATATATATATTTTTATTTTTTATTTTTAAATTTTTTTATAGATTGCTCAGGCTTGGAACTATACTGGTAATGTCAAAAGAAACCATAGAACACCATTCTCATACTGCACAAACAAATTAAATAAAACAAACCCTGCAAGCCGGATAAATACAGAAAATGCGCCTAGGGTTTAAATAGATGATTTCTTCACAAATAATTCAGCCGTGAATTTAATATTGATTTATAGTGGCAAATATTTACGGAAAACAACTAGAAGTCTGCAAATGGATTAATAACAAAATATTGCCCAAAACCTTGCCGGAATTTATTCAAACCAAATTGATTTGATATATATTTGAGGCTGGAAGATACAATAATAAACTAGCATGAAAAATACCTCAGATATTGCATAAAACAACTGTAGAATAAGTAGACCCACTCTGGAATTGTCTAAATGCTCACTGTTGCAATTTATTTCTCTTTAAATCTTGCTGAAATGATAAATAACCTGTGAATACAATGAAGTTCCCTGAATAGAAACTCTTCTCACTTCTCATGGGGTTTTTGTCCACAAGAGGAATAATCCAGAGGGTTTTCATCCTTGGATTTTTTGTCTGCAAAGCTTCAGAGCGAATTCGGGAAGAAAAATAATAATAATCTGGAATGAATCCGGCACAAGTCACACTTTTCCCTTTATAAGTCAAAACCCTCTCCAAAATGCAAGTCGCACTTTTCCCAAGGGACATAATTTATTTTTAATTTTTCCCATTCCCAAGGCAAGTCGCACTTTTTGCCTAGGAAAGCACATTGATAATGTATTAATTTATTCCTATGTAATTTCGTAAGTCAAAGTCACTTTTTAAGTCTATTAATTCATTATATGTGGTTTCATGATATTCTATTTATTTATTTATTTTTTTCAGCACCATATAATAAAGTTAATAAACTTAAGTCACACTTGAACTCCCTCCTTTGGCCGTCGGGTAGACAAAAAGGGCCAAAGGTCTTCTAACCAACTATTCGAGGAGGAACATTACACAAGAGGACTAAAATATTCACATTAAACACTATCGCATTCAAAGGAAATGTTGGGTAGATTTTCTGCATAGCACAAAACCTAGGCGATCATGAGATAAATCTCCCTCATTTAACCGGTGAGGCTCCCATGTCGATTTGTCAATTTAAGTATGCTAATATCTAAATGGGGTTTTACTTTAACTACTCGGTTCATGAACCATAATCAAACAGATTCTGCAGCAAAGTAAGCGGTTGTTTAAAGAAAAGAAAAATTATAGAAGAAGGTAATTACATAAACACGAGAATAAATGGGGAAGATGTGCATCCCAATCGGTACATGGCGAGTTGATTGCATGCACATAGAAGAATCCAATAGATATAAACACGAAATTCTAAAACAAAGGCAACTCTAAATCCAGGATCTAAAATAACACAAAGTTTATTAAGAGATCTAAGATTAAAAACAAGAAACACGACACCGTGACACAAAGTTCTCTGGAAATTGGCTCCTTTGTATTCCTTCTCTCGGGGTTCAAAGACAAAGTCTAGAACACAAGATTGCTGCTTACTGATTCGATCATTAACCCGAAGGTTCTTCCTCTACTTATAGAATGTAGAGGGCAATTACAAGTTGGAAGCTTTTAGTTGAACTGACACATGTGGAAGTCGGAAAAGAAACAATGCGCAATCTCCCTCCTGGAATTCTTCTTTGCATGACATGTATGATTTGCAACTCAAAATAGAACCCTCTATTTTGCACGCACTTTGTCACCTATCTCCAGTAGTTGACTTCTTTAAGTAATGGCTTTTAAACCAATTACTTTAAGTTGTATAATTTAATTGATCGCTCAATTACTTTGTCGAAGGAAAGAAGAAGGAAGAGGAAAGCTGCAGTCTTGTCCTTTTTATGTCTGCAGAGACAATGATTAAAAGCTGGATTTGGAAGCAGTGGAAGCAAATTTGATCTGAAGCGGATGGAATTGGAAACAGTTGGATTTTGCCTTCGCCTTGTCTTCTCTTTTATCCTTGAAGGTTTTGCAGTTCTTCTCCAGTACATGTATCAATGCAATGTTTGTTGTAGATAACTTATCATCCTTATTTGTAATTGCATATGAGAAATTAAAAATTCTGGAAAGCACTCTAGGTGAATGCAAATTCAATGAAGGCTTCAACTGGAAGATGAAAGCACATGCACAAGATCTTGGAAGGAATTTTCCACGCACTGACTTCTTCATGGGCTGCATTTGAAACAAGAGGATGAAGCCTTTGTGCCGGAAGCTTTTGCAACTATGAGATTTGGATCTGGAGCTGCATATGGATTTACATCTGCATCTGCATCTAGATATGGATCTGCACCTGCATAACAAACTTTGGCAATTGGGTTGTGGATGGAAAAGCTGCAGCTCGAATAATTCCACTGCTTTTAATCTGCATGCATGAGTGAAGTTTTTCCTGCACACATGAGTGAAGTCTTTCCTGCTCTGGATCTGTCTATCAATTCAGCAAGAGGTTCCGAGCTTAGATCCGTGTCTCCAATATCTGCAAATTTAGAAGTGATGCATGACTCCGTTGTGCTTTCTTTTTCATCTTTCTTCGCCATAGCTTTGTCTATCTTTGTCTGAACAATTCTTTTTCTTCTTATTTGATTGGAATTCTTCAAAACTGGTGCAGATTTGGATAATCCTTCAGATTCGAGGAAATATTCAATGTATTGGACATTGATTAAAGCTCATTTTCTTATGTAAAGCACCTGTAATGAATTCCTGCAATTAATTCAGACAAAAATGGCCACCGGAGCATGAATAGTGAATTTTAATTGTAAAAATCTACACTTTTCAAGCCCGCTGCCCCAAAAATTGGTGTTTAATTTGCACATAAAGAGAGTATGAATCCTTTCAACAACACCTGAGCACCTGTAACACCTATTCAAACAATTATGCGCAGAAAAGATCAACCTCCTTCAAAGCATGCACCAAATCTGGAAGCTTTTAGCCTTGTTGCCACCTTGCCTGAGCAAAATCCTTCTTCAAATGGGGCACACTTTTCCTCTTGGCTGCAATTCTTTACCTGTGGATTAAATAATTCACCCATATGGCTGCCCATGCTTATATAACCTTCTCAATTCTATAATTAATAATTGCCCTAACAATTAAAGGCAATTAATTAATTAAAAATCAAGCTCGTCTCTTTTAAAAATAGCATGTTTAAGGACAGCCATCCAATAAATTAAATTAATCCAATTTAATCCTTCACACTACACTTCACTTAAGCTTCACAGTGTGCCTTGACTATAGCCACTAAAAATAGGAATTAATTTAATGATTTAATGCCTTAAAAATCATTAAATATATCCCAAATGGGGCGCACTTTTTGAAAGGAAAGGGGCAGCCATTAAATAAATTAAATTTAATGCTTTTAATCCATTTCTTTTATTCCCCTTTTGACTTGTTGACTTCTTCCAAGCTTGGGCGCACTTTTTGAAAGGATAGATTAATTAAACTAATCACTTCAAGGCTGCCATCATCTCACCAAAGGGCGCACTTTTTTGCACATATAATTCTATTTTTAAGAATTTTTCACAATGGGATTCTTTACCCTGCAAGGCAAGCACTAAAATCCCATGATCCACTTAAGTGATTTGACTTTGACAATGGGATTATTTACCCTGCAAGGCGAGCACTAAAATCCCATGATTTCACCG